>CM024562.1:1997656-3421319 GCA_014182515.1 Eucalyptus microcorys
GCATAGACATGGATGGGCATTCTCAGTTTTCTGATATTTCGAATATTGCTTATTGAACTGATCTTGTAGCGTAATCCTTCAAAGTTCGTTCACTTTGCCGATATAGGCATGAACGGGCCCGGTTCCGTGCGTAGTGTTTAATATTTTTCTGTAACAAACATCAGAAAATGATTTTCATATTATTTGCAACGTATTGCCAAATGTAGTCATTTTCCTTAAAAATAAGTTCTTTTGAGAATACTTTAGAAAGGTTCATTTTTCGTAGAACAACAAACGAAGCCTAAAGTTCATGTTATATTAAAAGCACGCCTACTAAAAAAGAAAAAAAAACATTAATAAGTAATCATAATAAATACCTCTAACCATACCACTATTTAGTGAGTAATAAGTTAGGAACATTACCCATATATAAATTTATAATGTGCCATTAGTAATGTTCTTCACGGTTCACTTTTTAGTTATTATAGGTGTTTTTAACTTAAATATATTTTTTTCATTAATATTGGTCTACAAAAATAGTAGACTGAGTGATGTGTCATACTACCCTTGGTTATTGTTTGAAGGTCTACCCACAACCTGACACATAATTTAGTAAATTTGCTTTTGTAGATCGATATTAAAAATACATTTCATTTTCCTTTTTATTTTCACCAATTTTGCTATCCTCATTGAGTTTGCCATGTGATTCAAACTCTTTCATTTGGAGCAAGACCATGTTTAGGTCAACTCTTTCTAAGTAAGCCCATTTTCCCTTTTTCATGAAGTAGGCTTGAGTCTTTGGGTATCAAGGAATTTATGTCATAGTAAACATAGTTTGGGATTTTTGTAATATTTACCGTATTATAATTCTAACTTCAACTTGTGCGAGATATTTTAGGCTTACCCCGATTAGGAAAGTTTCGATATTGAAAATCTTAATAATCAAGAATTTGAGCTAAGGATTTTCATTATTGTGATTATGTTTATTTCTAGTTTGAATTGAGGTGAATATTTGATTATGTGGATTTGTTATATTGCATGTTATCAATTTAGTAAATTCTCATATTATAAAAAAATAAAAATAAAAAATTGCATTACGTGTTAGGATAAATTTTTTTCCTTGTTTTGGATTACATGTCTAGGAGCCATGCAGTAATTTCGGAAATTTCATAATTCAGAATAGGATCTAATCTAAATTATTTCCTAGTTTGAATTAGGTAATTACATATTTACATGGTTTCTTATTTTAATTTTAAAAGATAATCACAAAAATAATATGCATATATCATGTAGAATTAGTCGCATCGGTTCCTTATCATCATTGCCATGTCATCACTTGTAGGGTCATTAAATGCCATGTCACCTTTGCCACATCATTATGTTACCAAATCACAATTTTCATGTTATTTTTTCGACTCACATAAATTAGATTGCATGTCATATTGGAATAGTTCATATTAATTTTACTTGTCATTGGAATTGGAACATTTAGATTGCATGTTATGTTGAATTAGATCACATAGTTATAATTTAAAATTAAATACATCTTATAATTTAAAAATAAGAAAAACACAAAAAGAAGTATTTAATTGAATAAGCATTTAGAAGTCGTGTTTAGGCTATGCACGTTTTCTTTTTATTAACATCTTGCAAAAATTAAATATGGTTATGCTTTTCTTTGCATTGAGGTATGCTCTATTTCTAGCAATTTATTTATTTATTGCTTTGATTATTGAAGTGTTATATTATTCATTATGCTCCTACATGATCACCTCTCGTGTGTTAGTGACTTAAGTTAAAATTGATCAATACTATCTATGCAATAGTTTTAAATAAAGAGAAAATATATCGAAAAGACGTTAGATTTATTTAGAGTAATTAATGTCTCTTGATATCCATTTCATTTTCAATTGAGGAGTTCCCAACATGGTATGGCAAATCATGTGCGCAAAAGCAAACTTCCTCACACTTGCCATAGACTAATCATTCACACCACCACTAAAATTCTTCGTACGTATTTTTTTTGTTATATGGTATAGGTTTCACGCAATGACCTTTATAATATCTCATCAGGTTGGTAACCAAATAATGTAGACATCAATCATTGTGCTCGGTCAATTTGCACACTTCCTCACACTTGCCATATACTAATCATTCACACCACCACTAAAATTCATCGATGTATTCTTTTGTTATATGGTCTGGTTTCACACTAATAACCCCATTACAATATCTCAGAATTGATGTTAACCAAGTAATGCTGAGACATTAGTCGTCTTTTTTTTTTTTTTTTTTTTTTTTTTTTTGTCTAAGACATTAGTCGTTACTCAACCAGCCGCTTTTGTCTCACCCCAGGCCCGAACCGAGCGATTGTGGGTATTTTCTAGCAACTGTTTAGCGTTTACAGTGGCCTTCCCCAGCCTAACCCAGCGATCCCGTTTTGGAGTTTGTCGCTCCTTGCCGCGTCCTCGTCGTTTTAATCAGGTGGATCATTAATAGAAGTGAATTTAACTCACTAATCGCACGATAGTAAAGTTAATGACGCTTAAGGGTTGAGATTAATTTAGGTTGGCTAAGTTAGGTGGTTAGTTAGAATGGATTAGTGAATTAGTTAATCCTTGATGTTGTATTCAGTTGATTTAGATTAGTGTAATTGTAAGTAATTATGCCCTAGTATTTATTTAGATACGTTCGGAAATTTTTAGAACTCGTTTATTTAATTAGGCATTATGGGCCTAAGTATGCATTTTTGGTATTTAATAATTATTTTTTTAGTAATTATTTAATTATTTAATTATTTTTCGAAAATTGGATCGGAATAGTGCTGGAATTTTATGCTAATTGAAATGATGTGATTGATTTATTTATTTGATTGCTAATTTGTGTAAATTGAGTGTGATTTGTGATTTTGGGATATTTATCCAAAATCTATTAATTTAGTAATTGATCGGAAAATAATCGGGCGTAGATTTACGGCGCCAAAAGCTATTTTGGTGGACTATATTTAAATAGTGGGAGTTTGGAAAGGGAAAATATTGTATTTTAGCTGAAGTGTTCGGCTAGTATACTGTATGTGGTATTTTTATGTTATGATAAAGTTGAAATCATTGGTTGATTAGAATGGTATACTATATCGACTGCGGGCTTGATCTCATGGCCCAAAGTGGTGACAGTATATCCTAAATATCACCTGACTTTGGTAAGCAATTAAGATTCGCATAGCTTTGGTGAGCAAGTAAAGTGCTTGACTTTGGTGAGCATTGTTAATATATTATATCGGCCCACATCGATGGCTCGATATGTCAGCTTAGAGAGAGTAGTATACTATTTATTAGCCTTTGAGGTAGCCCCATACTATCTATTTTAGACTTAAGTGTGAGCGGAGTTCTTGATGAGATCGGACTTATAGATAGTGCGTTGGGTTAACCGTGTGATGGATTACGATGAATCAAGCTAGGTCGATTGATGATGATTAGTCTGTTGTGATAATTTGATGTGATGAGGTGATCCTTGAAATTGTGAATTATATTGACTTCAGGAAGGGACTAAGGCCATATAAGTCCTTTGACTCGTGATTGTCTTTGGGTAGGCTCTTGGGCGTATTTTCTTTCCTAGTCGGGGCTTAGGGGTTGAACTTATTGAGGCGTCGTCTCACCCCGTTGTGGGATAACATTTTTCGTCCCTAGTTGACGGTGGAGGACCTAAAGCCGGAGTTTAGGAGGTGGCTTGAAGAATCGAAACGTAATAACTAGTTAGTCATAGGACAATTCTCTTTTTGTTGAAAAGCCGTCCCTTTTGTAATCCACATTAGTATAAGCCTGTGTGTTTATAAAAATGCATCTTTTGAAAAATTGGCCTACTTTTTCTCACTCTTTGTTGTTGTTGGGGATATATTTTGCTTCCGCATCACGTATTAAGATGAATGGTCGCGGCTGATATGTCTTGGGGCGTCGCTATTTAATTAGCCAAAAGCGGGATGGGCACGCGCTCGGAGGATTGGAGCGTAAACATAAACATTTTGAAGCCAAACTTGAAAAAAACTTGAAGTGAGAGGCTTAGTATGACAAAACCCAGTATGTTCCATTTGTTCCATAGATCTGAAATGGAGCTACATACCATGATTTTTCGCTGAGCTTGAATGTGATTGCTCATCTCTAATATAATTTTGGCTACAACAAAATGTAAAAGGAGAATAGTGGGGGAATGTATGTGTGTGTTGAGATGATTCCTTTACTTGTTAGAATACGGTATTTATGCAAAAATCCTAAAGGTTAAGCAATCACGGACTATCCATTTCGCAAATGAAATGGAGCCCAAAACAGATCTAATTTGAGGTGGTTTAACTACTAATGGATTATATTAAATGTTTAATTTGGGTCGTGTGTCCCACAAAAGTGGAAGACGGTATTAGGTTATTTATTGTTAAACACATCGATTATGGTCTTCCACGTGACAAAAGTTACCCAAAAAGGTATCTCCCACCACAGCAGATAGGTATTCCACTATAAAAATCTCCCTGTATCTTTATTTATTTAATATTTCTAAATTATGAATTTCTACGGCCCGAAGTGGTTCCCCTTAATTTTTTTTTCCTTTTTATTTAGACAATATTAGCTCTCATAGAATGAAAAATTATAGGAATAATATAAAATTTGTAACTTAAGATTGCATGTGCTGAATAAGCTTCGTCGATATAGTATAATGCTATTTCTTATATTTTTCTCGCCTGTTCCTCTCTCTATATCATATAGATCTATAATCTCTGGTAAGAGTGGGAGTTGCATCATCTGACCGAATCTTGGAACACAGGAGCACATACATTCTTTTGGCCGGCTGTGTGCTTTTCCTCAAATTTCAACCTCGTTGATTTACTCTGGACCACCATCGAGATATTTAATTCATAATGAGGACAAAAATCGACCCATGTGGGAACCGACTCTGGTCCACATCTACACGCAGTATCCCTTAAATTCATCGATCTTCGGACACCAGATTAAGTTTATATCGCTTGCTTAAATCAAAGTTTGACCATTGATCTCAGAGAAGAAGGGAGAATTCGCAAGGAAATTCTTTTGTAACTTCATCCTAAGTGATTTTTTTCCTACTAGGAATTGAGTTTTATACAATTGTGAAACAACAAAATATTCTGGTAATTTTTTGCATTTTTTGAAATTTACATAATCTTATAATTTTGACGGGAAAGTAAACAAAAAAACACTTACAACTTTTATTTACGTAAAATATGCCCAAGTATATTAATTTAGGGACTTTGAAACCTAAAAATTAATTTGCGATAAATTTATTCTACGAGTATATCAATTTAATTTTGATGATTCGAAAATTAGTTTGAAAGGAATTTATCACGGATTTATTGGGATTTTTCGGATAGCCCCTATTAATATGATGATAATCTTTGAAATGCATATATTTAGATGGCTGGTAAGTTTTCAATCGATACCCACTATTATTAAAATTTCATGTTAAATTATATGCCTTTGAGATTATAAGTTTTTTTTCCCATCAGTAAAGTTGGATTTTATTGGAGTGTAATTTATTGCAATGTAATTGATTATGTGGTACAACACAAATCAATCCGGATACGTCCCCTTTATCAAAGGATAAAGACCATATTATAAAATCAACCACCGGTCTTTACTTATTATAGTAATCCGATCCGGAGTTTAACCTCATTGGGTATGGAATTCGTACTTTTGCAGATCAATAAGCCTATCATGATGCATGCTTTTGTATGATGCCTAATGATTGATGTCATACAACTGACAAACAAGAAGACAAGCACTGACATTCCGTCCTCTTTATCAAAGGGGCATCTCCTTCCTAACGGGGTTTTATATTCACACATATTGAGTGGAAATGTGACAATCTGAATATTTAAAAGATGAGCTGTATACGAGAAAGAATATCAATGTCAACGAGCCTAAATGTGGCAATTCATGTAAAATATTCTTAGCATTGTGCCCAAGAAAACATACTTCCTCACGCTTGCCATAGACAAATCATGTTAATAGTGATCACTATTCTTTATATGATCTCAGGTTTCACACTAGCAACTCCTTACCAGACGACAAATTGCCAGGTGACTAACTAATGTAGACATCGGTCGCTGTGCCCTATCAATTGCTGACTCCATCCAACCACGAGGCAAGGAGGGGATTCCATTCTTAACGTGCTTTCCACTCTAAAACAATCGTCAAGCGAAAAGAAGAACATAGAAAGACAATTTCTAGTCACATGATCACTCATACAATTGTTTTATGTGCTATCTAAATTTAATGACAAGTTCTTCGTCTAATCCTTAAACATTGAATTTATCCAACTAAATTCTTCTACATGGATTTTAATCGAATTCGACTCATCAATTTGAAACATCCTTAAATAAATCATATAAGACGAGGGCTAAGACCTTAGGGATCGGTGCCATAAATATGGATTATTAACATTAAATGACATAGAAAATCGACGGTTTCTTATTTAGTTTATCGATCCAATACATACATACATACATATATTTATCCTTTTTCATTATTATTGAGTGAAAATCATTCATTGCCCCCTCGTGATCTCAATGTAAGTCACTAAGCCTATTCTTGTCCTTCATTGGGAGAGAAACTAAACCTATTCTTTTTAATGTAATAACCGTCTCTTTTCTCCTAACAATTTTTCATAATATCATTTATGAAAAGAGATCGCTGTAAACCGAGGCTCGATATTAAACTTGTCTTCTCACCCTATCAACAATGACTAAATGGGAAAGGTAATGTAAAAAATGTTTTGTTCATGAAATTTGCTATTATTGTTGATATTTTGGCCGATTGAATAATGATCACACAACATATTTAATTTGATTTTGGAAAAATTGTAGCCATCAATAGGTCAATCACAAGAGGAAAATAATGTGGTAATTCTTGTTTTCTTTCTAAGGGTGCAAATAGAATAAAGACATGAAATTGGAGGTTAGGTATAACAAAGTCGAGATATTCCATTTATTCCATAGATCAGAAAAAAAAAGCTAAATGCGAAGAGACATACATCCATTAGATGTTGCCCATAGTAAAACGCTTCATCATCTTCTAGCATTACTATTATCTCCGCTCTCCTTGTGCTTCTTAAGAGCTAAGGAAAAATGTCTAGTTCTCGATTTTCCTTGTTCATCATCTTCGTCTATTATACCGTTCACGGTCGTGCCATCACGAGAGCTTGGGCAAAACATCTAGAAAAAGGGGTCCTACTTTTCTGTATTCTTAATGAAACGAAATTAAGTTTTTTTTATGGTAAATTACGTGACATGTTTTGATAAATAAATGAATTTAGAGCCTAGGGGAATACAATGACAAAAAGATTTGCTCATGGATTCTGTAAAAGAAATTGAAGCATAGCTCCAAGTCCAACAGTACGGACAAAGACTCAAGACTTTTAGCCCGAAATCCGGGATCACGGGACACGTACATTGTACATTGCTCCTGGTCAGTTGTGCTTGTTCTCAGACTCCATAAACCTCATTAAATACTCGAAACCACCAGCAACCATCATATAATTAATTCACATGAGGACATTGAGGTGTCTCCGACTCTCCTTACCCATATTTACAAGCAATATCATTTAGCTCAACCGATTTTCAAAATCTAATATATGAAGGGTTAATAACAAAAAATCATAACCCACAATGCCAAATTTACAATTCAAACTATTTTTTAACCGTAAAAAACTCAAAACCTGGCATATCCCATGACCGGTGCGATTGACCATAAAAACCCTAAACTAATACATTTTACAGTAAATTTACCCAAAACTAATTTATTCGACCGCAAAAACCCCAAACTAATAAATTTGTGACAAATATACCCTCCATTAAATTGGATTAATACCACAAAAAAATCATAAAAATTGTAAATTGTGACAAATAGGCGTAAAATCTCAAATTGCTATACTAGTCAATTGTCACATGTCATTTAACTTTTAATAATTTGACGGTAAAATTTAACAAAAACTAACAGGGTAAATTTGTCACAAATGTGCAGTTTGGAGTAAATTTGTCAAAAAGTATACCGGTTTAGAGTTTTTGGTGGTCAAAAAATAGTTTGGGATAAATTTGTCACGGTGTGCACCGCTTGGGGTTTTTTAGGGTATTAAACTCCATTATATGAATGATAGTTTCTTCTTCAAAATGTATAGTAAATGGGACCCGCATAGAAATATGGGGACATGTAATTAAGACCCAATTTTTGTGTATAGCCTAAGTGTAATTACTGATATGACTGGACACAAATGGGATTGAATCCTTGATTGATGACAAGTAAAATAATATGACACAAGAACTTTATTCTAATTACTTCCTTGCAGTGTCGTCCTTTGCTGTTGCTAGGTGAGTTTCTGCATAGAGCTTCTTAGCCATGCAAACTTCCACCCTGTCTTCTCCAACATATGGCATTAGACAAACAAAAAGAGTCACAAACATAATGAATGTTTGGATTGGTGATCTCCCTACTGGTAGTTAAGTCAGTGGGAATAAGAGAGAATTTAGTTTAAATACATACAATTTAATATTTGGACACTATAGGGCATAACTATATTGTTGGTTTTGGGTAAAACAAACAAAAAATATTACTTTTCCTTATCACACATAGAAAAGTTTGAGTAATTAGGCCATTCCATAAGTGTGGAAGTCTTCTAACTTGTTCAAATTAAGACAATTGGCTATGGGCTAGGCCCCATAATACTTGCATCTTGAGTGCGCAATTAGTACTTTACACTCCCGATCATAATTAATGTCAATAATCATTTATTTCTTTTCGTGTGGTTATTTTGCTAATTTTAATTAGGCGTGTCATGACCTTTGGAGAGTTCTATTTGTTCAATTGATATTTTACAAAATTTATGAAATTTTTGAAATAAAATATTATATTATTATTATCATCGTCATTTGATTTTTCAACGTGTCTTTTAAGGACTTATTTGTTCACTTTGCAACCTTTTTGAAGGATTGCTTGTGTTCAAAAGGCTATGATAAATACGTTCATTTTTGGTCTTAATGATTATCAAGTCTTTACCAAAAAGAAAGAAAAAGTCTTGTCGAGTTTTCCTTATAAAGATACAACTTTCTTTTTTAATTATTTTATTTTGAGAGTTTGGAGATGTACTTGAATTGTTATATGGCATTTTCATTCGAGATTTTATTGTATTTTAGAGATTTTTGTTAGTTGCCATTAGCAATGTTGTGGGTTAAATAACTCCTTAAAAAAAGTATTATCATGCTTCAAATGAAATGATATTATGGGACAAAGACCAATATCATCGAGTCAATGAAAGCCCGAGTGCTTAATCTTCCTTCTTCCTAATCAAATATTGTCGAGGACACTTAGCCCTGCACTTTGAACATACGAAAAAATTTCAAAAAGAACTCAAAGTACCTTTATTTTCTCAAATAAAGGTTCAAAATGGGCTTTTATTTCAAACGGTGAGGACCAAGTGGCAGTTGTTTTTCAATAAGAGCTTAGAGACGGCTGGTTATCAAATAAGGGACCCAACTTGGCTACCGGGTCATCGGCCGAATTTTCCAATCGATCAAGGGTATTTTCGCCATTTGGCATTTTTTTTTTTTCTGGTTTTTTACGGGGCTAGGCGAGTGCGATGCTTATATGAGGCCGAGGCAAAAATCGCCCTCATCGGCCAAAAAGGGCCACCTATGTTGGCCACAAGTGAGGGACAGGCCTCGCCGGGGCCATTCGTGAGGTCGGCTCTTGTCCCTAGGCGAGGGCGACCCCTCCCCATGGGGTGGCCTCACTCGCGGCTGCAAGGGCCGGTGAGACCCGCCAACCTTTGTCGACCTCGAAGCGGGCCATTCTTATGAAGCCCACTGGCAGCCCGTGGTGGTGACCCTCATGCAGGACCGTGGGGCTGACCTTGTGAATGGCACTTAGGTGAGGGTCGCCACGCCCAGGAGGTCATCCTCGCTTGTGGTCGCGTGGGTGGCCCTTGCGGTGAGGCGACCCTCACCCCAGCCCTTTGTGGGCATCGGCCGAAGAAAGAGCGGAAAAAAAAAAAAAAGGAAGGAAGAATAAAAGGAAAATAGCAAATGGCGAAAATACTCTTGACTATTAAGAAAGTCAAGTCTTTATTTGAAATAATATAACCATTTTGGGTCCTCATTTGAAATAACGTTCGAAACTTGGTCTTTATTTGAGAAAGTAATGGCGGCAGTCTTATTTGAAACAGAATCCAAGCTTTGGCCCATTTAAGAAAATGAAAGTACTTTGGTCCATTTTTGAAATATTTCCTTGAACATATATAGATTCTAAAGATGGTGATGGTGGCGGCGGCTTCTGTATCTCCGTGGGGTTTTATATTCACGATGCACATACTCAATGACAAATGTGACATTTGAGTTGTTTAACATGAAGTTTTAAATGAGAAATACTATTAAATACTAAACATTTAAAATCCTACCTTAGAAAAGTATCTTAGCATTTAAAATACTCGTCATGAGAAGGTTTGTCTTAGAAAGGAGAAATTCCAAGTCACATATACCCTATTAATACCATGGTTCAAATTAAGTGTTAGCCAAAGCATAAATGATTTGAAGCCAAATCTTGAAAGACCTGAAACGAGTATACAATGAAGTCTTGGATGTTCCATTTGTTTCCCGGATCTAGAATGAAGCTAAATGCCATGGTTTTTATTCAACCAAGATGATGACAATGTCCTTTCACCCCAATTACCAGATATAATAATGCAAAGCAATGACAACATTCCACCAAATTGTTTGCTTTAGCCAAAGAAATGGAAATGCTTGCTTTAGCCAAAGAGTTCAGTTTCCCTTTCCCATGGATGATACAAAGCCAAAGCCAGATCAGGTAGTATTGGTGGGACACTCCATGAAGGCATGTCTGCGTCCTCAACCAAGGCAATTTGTGCCAGAAGTGACCGTCCAGCAATGCTACAATCCTTAAGCCTGACTCATTTTCTTTTGCCCTTTTTCTTCAAGGTCCCCAAACATTTATCTGAACTTGCAAGAAATCACGTGGTTCGTGATTCATATTCTGTCCCCAAAGACGTTGGCGGAAAGTTTGGTGTCCTACACTTGATGTACAGCTCGTCTTTTCATTCAAAATTGACTGTTCGGATGTCTGTTGATGAGTCCATGCACATTTATAGATAATCCGTTCAGGGGCCTGTTTGTTAATGTTTTTTTTTTTGAACAAATTCTGTTTTTGTTTCAGGAACAAAAAAAAGAGCGAAACGCGTTTGTTTGCGTTTTGTTGAATTCATTTTTGTTCACGAGGAGCATCGAAGCAAACAAAGAAAACGCTGTTTATTATTTCTAGAACAATTTTTAAGAACAAATTTTCTCTCTCCTCTCTCTTTCTTCTTTTTTTCTTTTTCTTTTTTTCTTTGGCTAGTCTGGCCCTCGACCATGGTCACCGGCAATCGGCTGTCGAGGGCCGGCGACACCGTTGAGGGCCACTGGCCTCGCCGAAGCGTGCCGCTGCCGGGTAGCGCGTCAACCTCGCCTTGGCTGGGCGAGCCAAGCTCGTCGGATCTAGGCGAGCCTGGGCTCGCCCAGCCAAGGAAAGGTCGAGCCTCGGTCCAACCATGGCAAGGCTCGGCCTCGGGCCGGCGAGCCTCGCCGTGGCTGGGCGAGGCTGCCGCCAAAAAAGAAAAGAAAAAAGAAAGAAAAAAGAAAAAAAATATTAAAAATTAAAAGAAACAAAAGAAACAAATTTGCAAACGTCTTTACATTTCATTTTTTATTCTCGGGAACAAGTTTACCAAACACGTTTTTATTCAAAAAATTGTTCCCTGGAACAAAAACACTTTTTAAAAAAGAGGAACAAATGTTACAAACGCGCCACATTTATGTTCTTTTTACTGCTCCAAAGAATAGAAATAGAAAAAGTATTGCATTTGGAATAATTTTGAATAAAACGCGTTTGGTAAACTTATTCGAAAAAAAAAATGAACGAAACACGTTGATAAATTTGTGTTTTCTTTTAATTTTTTAATGTTTTTTTTTCTTTTTTTCTTCTTGGCTAGTCGCCGGCTCCTTTCTGCCGTGATCTGCCAACGAGGCTGGTTCGGCCTCGCCTGAAGAACGTGAGGCTGCGCTGGCCCCTCGGCCAGGCCAAGCCTGTGCCGGGTTGGGTGGGCTCTGGCCGCCTAGATTTGGCAAGCCCCTTGCCTGGCCTTGCCCCGTCGATGAGGCTCGGCCTGCCGGCCACCGCTGGTTGGTGAGCCTCGCCGGTGGCTGGGTGAGCTCAGGCTCGCCCGGATCTGCGAGCCCGAGCTCTTCCAAAGCCAAAGGCAAGGCCAAGCCTCACCCCGGGGGCCGGTGACGCTCACCGGGGCCGGCGACGCTCCGGCGAGGTCGTCGACCCTTGACGGCCGGTCGCCGGCCATGGATGAGGCTTGCGACCGGCCAAAGAAAAAGAAAAAGAAAGAAGAAAAAAAAGAGAAGAAAAGAGAGAGGGAGAAAATTTGTTCTTAAAAATTGTTTTGATAACAAGAAAACGCGTTTTCTTGTTTTAACACATTTCCAAATGTGTTAGAACAAAAATAGAAATAGATTTAAAATAAAAACGCAAACAAACGCGTTTACGTTTTTTTGTTTCTTAGAACAAAGAACAGAAATTTTGTTCAAAACCAGAAAAAAAAACATTAACCAACAGGCCCTTAGTAATCAATTTATTCCCAAAACGATTTTTACTCAGAGATAATTTTTAATTATTTTTAAAAATAATTTTTAAGCATTTCAAGACACTTAGTAAACTGTCTAAAATATTTATTTCTGAAATAGAAATGCATTTAAAAATATTTAAAATTTTTAGTAAATAATTTTCTTTTAATCTTTTAATAATTTTATTAAAATTTTCTCCTTTTCTTTTTTATTTCTTTTTCCCTTTTCATCTTCTCCTTCCTCTAGTTGCAAAAGTGTCGCAGGCGTGAGGCCCGAGCCTCACTGTAAGCTGTGCTGTGAGTGCCTGAGCCTTAGGGAGCGTCACCGGCCCTCATTTGGCTGGTCACCAGCCATGGCTGAGACCGACAACCCGCCAAAAGGCAGAAGAAGAATAATAATAAGAAAGAGAAGAAAAGAGTAGAGAACAAAAAAAAAAATTGGCTTAATTCTGGAATTATTCTTAGAAACAAGAATGTCATTTTTTTTTTTTATTTCTTGAAGTTTGTTTTCAAATTTATTTCAAATAAATTTTCTGTTTTTTGTTTTTTTTTGTTTTGTTTTGAGGAATACAAAATAAAATTAAACACTGTTTAGAGTATTACTAAACAGAGCCTTATTCTACCAACATTAGAGAAATAAACTTACATGAAAACACATTTGGTGAGTTCCTGCACAATTGTCAATTATTCTACCGACAGTAGAGAAATAAACTTACACCGACTCATTTTCTTCTTTTTGCCCTTTTCTTCAAGGTCCCCTCATAATCATCTGAACTTCCACGAAATCACGTAGTTCGTGATTAACGTTCTCTCCCTAGAAGATTTTGGCAAAAATTGAGAGTCACGATTGTGTCCTACACTCGATGTACAACCCTCGTCTCTTCATTCAAAATTTGAGCGATCGGATGTCTATCACACGGACTCATTTCTTATTTTTGCCCTTTTTCTTCAGGGTCCCTGCACAATTATCGGAGCTTGTACGAAATCACGTGGTTCGTGATTCACGTTCTGTCCTAAAGGATTTTGGCAGAAAGTTGAGTCACATTGGCGTCCTACACTTGATGTACAGCTCTCGTCTCTTCATTCAAAATTTGACTGATCGGATGTGTATAACGCGTACTCATTTCTTCTTATGCCCTTTTACTTCAATGTCCCCACACAATTATCTGAACTTGTATGAAATCATGTGGTTCTCGATTCACGTTCTGTCCTCAAAGATTTGGGCAGGATGTTAAGAGTCACGTTGGTGTCCTACACTTGATGTACAGCTCTCGGCTATTCATTCAAAATTGACTGATCGGATGCCTATAGACGGACTCATTTTCTTCTTTTGCCCTTTTTCTTCAGGTTCCCACACAATGATCTGAGCTTGCAGGAAATCACGTGGTTCGTGATTCACGTTCTGTCCTAAAAGATTTTGGCAGAAAGTTGAGTCACTTGGGTGTCCTACACTTGATGTACAACTCTTGTCTCTTCATTCAAAATTGACTGATTGAATATTTGTTGGTGACTTCCTGCACATTTGTCAATTATTATGGTTCGTGATTCACGTTCTGTCCTAGGAGAGAAATAAACTTTCAGAACACTTCAATTAATAGCTTATTTAATTGTACTTAAAATGGTTTACCAATTTCCTTGCAAAATTTGAAATCAAGTAGGTGTTTTAAGCTTCGAAAATGATTAGTACATGTATAGGACATTCTAGTATGTTGACCTAGATCTCAGATGTTTAATATTAAATTTTTTTTAAATTTGAGAGCCATGAGAAAATAAAAAATTTAAGTAACGTCATTTTGTTCTTCTTGCCATTTTTTGAAGTAAATTCTCCATGCCCGTTAAAAGCAGAGGTTTTTGTTCTTCTTGCCATTTTTTGAGTTTCTATGAAATAATTCTAGAATCGCTGGTCGTAGCTTAGGTTATGTGGATGAGATTCTGTTTATAGTAACTAAACCGAAAAAGAAAAAAAGTCTATCCAAAGTGAGTACATGTAGATCAAGCGAATAACTACATACATGAAACTTGTAAAATTTTCTCCATCTGACGTTAATTTTATGAGGTCGGTACCCACATCAGCAGACTTCATTAACACATGACGTTGAACATTTAGTTCAACTAACTAATCAAATCGATTGTTCCGTTGAAACCCACTCTCGCTCCCCAACGCAGCAAATCTTGGGTCAAAATCTGCATATACATATTAAGATGGTTCCTTGCTTATTTATCCAAAGACATTGTTGATAAAAACTTTTAATATATTTTGGAGTTAACAAAATTATCCATAAATTTATATCAATCTTGATAAATGCAAGAGTTGTTTGTGTTTCAAGTAATGTCCGTGTCAACGGGACCTTTAATATGATTAGTGAAAAGACTCTAATTGACTAGAAGAACCTATAGGAAGTTTATATATAAACTTAGAAAGTGCCAAGGTGTTAAGTTTACAGGATCTATATCACTATCACACTTTGAAGCGTTCCAAGAAGAATAGTTGAATATAACCGGAAGCCAGATATATGCTGCGTTTGGGAACTGCATTCCCAAGTACCTTTAGACGCCTAAAGGCCTTTTGGCCAAGTATTAGGAGTTTGGGGAATTTTTGGAAACCCCATAGAGTCAAAGTTAGCCTTCTAAGGCTAAAAGCCCAAGGCACCCCTTGGACTTTCAACTTTTGGCTTTGGCTTTTGTTTCACCCTTCTATTGTTCATCTTCTTCATTCACGTTTGGATTGTGCAGGGCTGCTAAGGGCGGGCGACGGACTAGCAAAGGTCGGTGATCACGGCGACCATCGCCAGGTGGGTCACGCGACCTCCGTGAGTATCCGGGCCGCGACCTAGGCGGCGACCGGATCTGGTTAGTTGCGCATTTAGGTCGCACGACCCGAGCGGCGACCCGAGATCTGGGTTGCGCGAGGTCGCACGACCTCGCGGGCGACCCGTTTGGGTCGCCCAGGCGCCGGAGGTCGCGCGACCCTCAAGCGCGACCCAAATCGGGTCGCGTCGGCGCCGGGAGGTCGCGCGACCTCAAGCGCGACCCGGTCCGGGTCGCGTCGGCGCGAGGTCGCGCGACCTCAAGCGCGACCCCAGTCTGATCGCCGCGAGGTCGTGCGACCTCCGGCGAACCCGATTTGGGTCGGGCAACCTCCATGAAGGGCCATCGGGGCGCCCGACCCCGGTGGTCCCTCGCCCGAGGTCGCCCGACCCCAGTGGCCCTGCGTCGGTCGTCTCGGAGGCCGCGGCCGCCGTGCCGACTTGGTCGGCCAACTTTTTATTTTTTATTTTTTTTATTAATCACCAAAGTCATTTGTAAATTTATCTCTCCAAACACCATTTTACACAAAGACATTTCACAATGGACTTTCAAACTATAATTTACCAAACACAATTTGCATTTTGGAAAACCCTTTTAACTCAAAATTCTTTGCATTTTTTCAAAAGCTTTCCCTCAAAAGTCAACCAAACATTATAGCTAGTGACCATGGATATAAGTGGACAACTTATATTACCTGGAATGATAATTTTGTCACGATCTTCAAGATAATTTTTCAAAGATATTTCATCTCATGCTTTGACAGCTTATGATCTTGTATGGATTCCTAAATTAGAAGATTTTGATTGACCATCAATCTAATGATTATCTACGCAATAAGTCAGATTGTGTGATATATCTTGACCAATTGCATTCATCTCGAAGGCAAGATACTTTCCCCTTAGCAGAAGTACTCTACTTTTGGTAACTAAAATTTGATTGTATGGGTGACTAAGTGTATGGAAATTTTGATTAATTGATCTCAACGGCTACCTTAATCTTCTCAGGTTGTCCAACGGCTATATCGAAGATTGATCCTCTTGAAGATTATCCAATTGGAAGATGATACTGAGGAGAATAGAAGAAGCCCAAGGCGTTAGTGAGAGAAATTTATCAAGAGTTAATAATTCCAAATTTCAAGAGAGCTTTACATTCTTTTTCTATTGTGTTCTGTGAGAGCTTTAACATTGTAGTTGTTAGAGTGTGAAAGTTTGCTCTTAGGTGAGATTATGAGATCTATAAGCTTGGATATAAGTAGCATCGGCTTCGAGAAGAAGTCTTAAGTACAAACAGCACATTCGACTATAATTTCTCAACAATTGACAAGTAGAATCCAGCCAGTAATATGTTAGTATTGATAATTGACATAGCTTATGCCAAGCCGAACCACTATAAGATTTTTTTGCTTAGTTTTCTATCTACTTGTCTATGCTCATTTATTGCTTGATGGTAGCACTACACTAAATTTCTTGATGTAACCAGATCTTGCTTATATCAACACTTTGTTGCACTCGGTTTAGCATATCAAACTTCACTATCTTCATTCCGCAATATTTTGTCAAATTTATTGAAATCACCTATTCACCCATCTAGGTGATACTTGTTAACCAACATTAAACAATATGTATCCAAAATCCCAAGAAGGTAAAAGAAGTTGTGAACTAAACATTCCATGAATTTTAATGACAATTAGGGCTATGCAACCAGTTCGATTCTACCCAAGAATCGGACCAATCGGCCATGGAAACAGGTCCAATTCCTAGTTCAAAATTTAGAACCGGAACTGCATTGATAAGTTTTAAGTACTGGGTGCTGAACCCACCCACCCACCCTGGAACTGGCGATTAGAAGTTGTTTCATGAAGTTAGAAGAAGATGAATTATCTTTATTAAAATAACTTCCACATCACTTTATATTTTTATTTGTTTTGTATGATATTTTACTTTGAATAGTTTTGTTACTCATACTATCTTGTTGTAATTGCTATTTGTTTGGTTTTAGAAAATTGAATAAAAATAAACAAACTAGTTATCCTAGTTAAACCCTAGATTTGGATGGAAAAATAAGGTAGGTTCTAGGACAAACAAAATAATTCTTGGATCTTAAAACTAGGAACCAATTTTAATAAGGTAGGTTCTATATTCTAGATCTAAAACTTATCAATCCTAAAATTGATCACCCCCTCGTGGCAATGATAATGGTAATGTGCCTCCACAAGATAACGGATAATGTGGACCGGCCATTCTGCTTGAGATAATGATAATATTCTTTCACTCAATGTACGTCACAAGATAATTATAATTCCCTTTCGGTGGAAAACTTTCACCAATTATGATGTCGATTCAACCAATGACAGAAGTCCACCCGACCCTTTGCTTCAGCCAAAGAGTTTACTTTCCCTCTCGTGTGGATGATACAAGCCGGGGCCAAATTGGAGTCGATAAAAGTGGAACGCTCCAAAGAAGGCTTGTCTGGCTCCCATCAAAGCAGGTGGCCACAGGTTCTCTTCAAACCAGAAATCTCTCAGTATATCTTTTTTTTACCTCCTTTTTGAAGTTATGATTGCATGAGAAAAAAATATCACAAATGGTTTTTGAACTTTAATCTAATGTTCAATTTCATCCATAAGTTTTCAATTTGCTCAATTTGTTCCACTGAACTTTTATTTGATTTCAATTTCATCCATGACTTTCGATTTCTGCTGATTTGATCTCGACTTTCATCTAATATTTCAATCCCTAACTATTTGAAAATTGACCAATTTTCATTTTTTTAATACCAAACTGTTTTTATACATAAAAAAAATACCAAACTAGGTTTTTTTTTTTTGTCAAAAAAATATCACATTTATGCAAAGTAATAAAGGTCAATATTTCTTTCCTTTCTCCATATTAAAAACAAATGGAAAAAGGGACAGTAATAATAAACAAATGTGCAAGGGGAGGAGTTCGATTTCCGGTCGTCGCGGGGTGACTTACCCGTTGCTTCGTGTGTGGTGGCTAATACGTGTTGCTCTGGGTTACCCGTTACCCTGGCCTTCCCGGGTTGTCCGTGTTGAGATACGGGCACGGGTTCTTGGATCACAAAAATAATAATAATAATAATAAACAAATGTGAATATTGCATTTTGATTTTTTTTATATGCAAATTACTTGAATAATGTACAAAAGCTCATCAATCGATTTTTTTTTTTTTTTTTTATGGACTTCACCAAAAGGAAAAATCGATTGATAGGCTTTGTACATTATTCAAATTTGCATATACAAAAAAATCAAAATGTAAGATTCTCCTTTGTTTATTATTACTATCCCTTTTTCCATTTGTTTTTAATATGGAGAAATGAGAGAAATATTTACCTTTATTACTTTGCATAAATGTGGTATTTTTCGACCAAAAAAAAACCAATTTGGTACTATAGAAAAAAGAAATTGGTCAATTTTTTAAATAGTTAGGACTAGATGGAATATTAGATGAAAGTTCAAGGACAAGATTGAGTAAATCAAAGCTTAGGGATGAAATTGAACATTAGATGAAAGTTCAGGGATTAAATTGAGCAAATCGAAAGCTCATGAATGAAATTGAACATTAGATGAAAGTTTAAGAACCATTTGTGATATTTTTCTTTGCATGAGCTCAATAACTTCTGTCCGTATAAAGAGCTTCACTTTCCTCATCCTTTCGCCTGTTGTCCATGGAGAGCAAAATAATCTTTTCTTCCTTTTCCTCACCTCTTTCCCTCTTCATATGTAGATTTGTTATTTATAAGAATGGAAGATTTGTCATGCATGAAATCCGGTAAAGATTATCGCTTATTGCTTATTTACGTCATTTCATACAGTAAATGGCATAAGAAAAGTCTCTCATTGGTGAATAATACTTGTTACTTTGAGTCAGGTTGATGTTTTATCATCAAATCAGTTTTATCTACCAGCATTCCCTACCTGAATTCTAAACTATCAAACTTTAGAATTCATGACTAGTTTAGTGAAATGTTTGGTGATACCACATCTAAGCTTGATGTTAGTAATTATTAAGATACTGTTAAACAAGTTATACAAGAGTGTTTGTAAATGATAAGTATATGTTAAACAAAGTGTTTGTAAATGATAAGTATGTTATGTTCCACATCAGAAAAATAAAATCCGCCTAAACTGACTTAAAGTTGATAACTTGAAAGACCAAATTTATAATTGCGTGTGTTATGTTCAAAGGAGGTCATTATGCTAGTTACCTCTCCTTACGCTTTCAAGTATAAAAACTCGACGAATGATATGGTTCAAATTTATAATTACATATAAACTCCTCTCTTTGATATATTTAGTGATTTTGCATCAATTCAAGACAGATCAACTTAGTTGAAGAACTCAATAGCTCTACAAAATATCAGACAAACATTTATATTGAGAATTAACAAAATCATATAGTACCCATTGAATTGGATGAAATATACACTTTTAGTTATGACAGAGTCATATTCGGATCCAAATGTTTCTCACTTGAAACAATCTTAGGATTTTGCTCACCATTTTATAAAGGAGTCTTATACAATTCTTTATAATTAATACACATGCATAGGGCGGTTTGCATTCATTAATTATAGTACATTGAGCCGAATAATAGAAAAATCCACATCATTTGATGAAATTATATATTTTTGCTGAAGAATGGATTGACATTATTCAATCAGATCAGTCATTAAACATTATAAAGGATTCATTCCTTATTTACAGAGCCATATAAAATAACAAACCGATTCGAATCAAAGAGCATAAGGATCAATTTGACCAACATTAAAGTTTACAGATGAAGTGGAGCATTGACTAGGAATTCGAGGATTAAATTTTGTTATTGTCTCTTCATTTTATTCAAATAATCTCCATTGGATTTTTCTCTTTACTCTAGACGAACTGTGTACATTTAGGTTGGTGGTAAGTTCTTAATCAATTCTAACTATTATTACTACGTCAAGATAAATTATGCCTCACAAATTATTAGGTTGTGTTTTCACAATACAATCAAAGTTATTTTAATGGAGATTATGCACAGATGGTGGAAAATTTCTTGTCTGCAAACGGGACAAAGCTTTTAATTATGTGGATCCAACACGAATCTATTGCCTCACTGGATTTGACTTAGCATTGCTCTAGATGCTCTGAAATCATTTATCCTACCCATTTTTTTTTTACGGCTGACAAAACAAAAAGACAAGCAATCCCATTACGTCTATTTCGCAAAGGACAAAGACCATATTGTCAAGTCTGCTACCGGTACTATTTTATTACAGTAATCCAAAGCTGAAATCTTCATCTCATTGGGTAATAGTCCAACCAATTTGTATATAATTGCAAATGAGAGAGCATATCATACTGCACGTGTTTGTACGACGCCGAGAGGTTGATATCATACGGTTGAAAAACAAGAAGACAAGCACCGCCTCACTGGATTTAACTCAGCAGTGTCGTAGATGCTCTAAAATCGATTATCCTACTCTTTTTTACAGCTGACAAAACAAAAACACAAGCAGTCTCATTACGCCTTCTTTCTCAAAGGACAAAGACCATATTATCAAGGCTGCTGCCGGTACTATTTTTTATTACAGTAATCCAAAGCTGATGTCTTAACCTCACTGGGTAATAGTCCAACCAATTCGTATATAATTGCAAATGAGTAAGCACATCATATTGCACATGTTTGTACGACGCCGAGAGGTTGCCGTCATATAGCTGACAAAACGAGAAGACAAGCACTGCCATTCCTTCTTTTCTCGTAGGACGAAGACCACATTATCGAGTCAATTACACGCTTTCCCATGCTTGAACTGCTTAATCTCATTTCTTCCTAAACAAATGAGAATATTTAGCGCTACACTTTGAGCATATAGAGATTCTCAAGGTTGTCTGGGTGGCGGCGGCGGCAGCCTTCTCCATCTCCTTGGGGTTTTTCGATACACGATGCACATGCCCAATGACAAATGTGACATTTTGTATTGTTTAACATGAAGTAAATGTGAGAAAGAATACTATTAAATACTAAACATTTGAAATCCTTCCTTAGAAAAGTTTATCTTAGCATTTTAAAAGGAGAAGGTCTGTCTTAAGAAGGAAAATTCCGAGTCCACGTATACCCTACCGATACCATGGTTCCAATTAAGACATGAGCCATAGCATAAATGATTTGGTGACAAAGCTTAAGAAAGACCTGAAGTGAATATATGATGAAATCTTGGACGTTCCAATTGGTCCGCGAATCTTGTACGAAGTTAAATGCCATGATTTTATTGGACCAAGATAATGACAATGTCCTTTCACTCAATTAATGACAACATTCCACCAAAATTTTTGCTTTAGCCAAAGAAATGGAAATTGCTTAGCCCAAAGAGTTTACTTTCCCTTTCCGTGGATGATACAAAGCCAAATGGGAGGTAATGTCGGTGGGACGCTCCATGAAGGCATGGCTGCGTCCAACCAAGGCAATTTGTGCCAAGAAGTGACCATCCCAATGCTTCAATCCTTAAGCCTGACTCCTTTTTTCTTTTGCCCTTTTTCTTCAAGGTCCCACACAATGTTCTGAACTTGCACGAAATCACGTGGTTCGTGATTCTCGTTTCTGTCGTAAAACATTTTCGCAGAAAGTTAAGAGTCACGTTGGTGTCCTACACTTGATGTACAGCTCTTGCATCTTCATTCAAAATTGACTGATCGGATGTCTGTAGGTGAGTTCCTTTGCATTCGTTAATCATTCTATGACAGTAGTGAAAACTTTAGAATACTTAAATTAATAGCTTATTCAAACTGTACTTAAAAGGTTTTACTGTTTTCCTTGCAAAATTTGAAATCAAGCTGGTGTTTTAAGCTTCACAAAATGATGGAAATCCAGGAAAAATTGTTTAAAATCTTAAACTTATTGTATTTTTACTAATTCAATCCCAAACCTTCAATTTTATCAATTGAGTCTTAAACATTTTTCACATTTTGTCAATTAAATCAATCCGATCAATTTTAACCGAAATTCCGACAAGGATGATGGTCATCCGCGTGGTATGATCGACTAATACGAATACTTTTTATAATTTTTTAAAAATTTAAAATGATTTTTTTATTTTATTTTTCTTTCTTTCTATTCCTTTTTTTCCTTCCAAGCCCAACGAGAGTCACGGCCAACCCTTGCCGACCACTGGGCGATGGCTAGTCAACCCTCGCTAGCCATTAGGTGAGGGCCACGAAGCCCGATCGCTACCAAGGAGGGTTTTGCGATCCTTGCGAGTGATCGGCGAGAGATTTGCAGCTTTTGTGAGGTGTGGGTGAGGACCATAGCCCTCATTGTTGCAGCCCTTGTGAACTTGGTAGAAAAAAAATTCATTTTCTTTTTAAAATTGTTCATGTCAATGCCGACAGTTCTATGTGGTATTACTAGCGTCCACATCAATAATTTCAGGTTAATATTGATCGGGTGGACTCAATTGAGAAAAACGAAAAAGATTTAGAACTCAATTGTCATTTTGAAAGTTTATGATTGAATTGGCAAGAAATACAATAGGTTTATGATTTTTGAATAATTTTCCCTAGAAAATTTTATAGGAACCACCGGGTCACGGGTGGCGCTACTGCAATGGTGCTTCTCCCACAACGCAACGTAGGGGAGTTCGGTCGAGCGTCGCGTTTGGACGCCTACCCGGGGGCACATGGTGGTGGTTTCCACGTGTCCTCCACGGGGTTTGCCCCCCCCCGGGGTTTGCCCAGCGTTGTTGGCGTACGAGGTTTCCTTGGGTCAAAAAAAAAAAAAACTTTCATAGGATAATCTAGTATGTTTTCAAGTTATTTTAAGGGTTAATATCACAAAAAACCCAAAGCCGATACACTTGTGCTATTTACCAAAAACTAATTTTTGTACTTGTAGAAACTCTTAGACTGGTACATATGTGTCATATTTACTCCAAAGTGATATAGTTATGTCACATATAATCCAAATTAATTTTGTGACATGAAAAATTCTATACCGGTACATCCATATCACATTTATCCAAAAACAAATTCGGATTTACCACAATTTGAGGTAAATGTGCACGGACGAGAACGTGGCAAGTTGTAACAGTCTGAGTTTTTATGACACAAAAACTAATTTTGGGTAAATGTGGTACAAATGTACTAGTTTGATGGTTTTTGTGACACAAATATTAATTTGGGGTAATTGTGGCATGAATGTACCGGTTTGTGATTTTTTGTATTTTACCTTTCTTTTAAATATTTAATATGAAAAATTCTTAAATTGCAAGAGCTATAAGAAAATAAACATGCAAAAATATTAATTAATGTCATTTTACTTCCTCAAACCATCATTTGAGATCATTGTAGATTAAGAAATTAAAGGATGAAGTAAATTCTCCATATCCGTCAAAAGCCAAGATTTCCTTGTTCTTCTTGTCATTTTTGAATTTCTATGGAAATAATTCTAAAATCGCTATTAGCGGCTTAGGTTACGTGGATGAGCATTCTGTACATGGTAACTAAACCGGAAAAATAAAATTTCTATCCATATCGAGTTCTCCATGTATATCAAGTGAATAGCGATTAACGACATGTATGAAACTTACTTGTTAAATTTTCTCCGTTTGAGATTGATTTTACGAGATCCATATCAGCATATTTCATTAACATGTGACCTTGAATATTTAAGTCAAGTAACTAATCGAACCGATTGTTTCGCAAAAACCCACCTTAGACCCCCCTCTTCTTTCTCTCCAGCAAATCTTGGGTGATTTAACGGGATTACAACAAAATTTGTATACATACATATTGATGTTCCTTGCTTCTTTATCGGAAGACAGTATGTATTCAAAATCCCAAGAAGGTAAAATAAGTTGTGAGCTAACCATTTTTCTGATGATAATGACAATTAGGGTTATGCAACGGGTCCAATTCTACCCGAAAACCAAGTCAAACCGGCCATGGAAGAGACCAAATTTATAATTATGGATGCTAGTTACCTTACTCTTTCGAGTATCAAAAACTTTACGAATTTGATAGTTCAGATTAATAATTGCGTATAAACTACTCTCGTTGATATATCTAGTGATTTTACATCAATCTAAAATAGATTAACCTAGTCGAAGAACTCAAAACTCCTACAATATATCGGACAAATGTTTGGATTGAGAATTAACAAATCATATTATGCCCAACGACATTTGGTTGAGATACGATGGAGTCATGTTCGGATCCAGCACTTCTCACTTGGAACAATCTTAGGATTTTTATTTTTATTTTTGGTCGGTGAACAATCTTAGGATTGAGCCAACCATTTTGTGAAGGACTCTTATACAATTCTTTATAATTAATACACATTCACAGGGCGGTTTGCATGCTTAATAATATTATATCGAGCTGAAAATCAGAAAATCAACATTATTTGACAAAACCATATATATTGCCTAAGGATGGATCAATATTATTTTAACCAGATTAGTCATTCCTTGTTTACAGAACCATATAAAACAACAAATTGATTTGAATCAAAGAGCACAAGGATCAATTTGACCAAAATTTAAGTTCTTAACCAAGTTGAACATTGACTAAGAGTATATGGACTAAATTTTGGTATTGTCTCTTCTTTTTATTAACATAATCTCCATTAGACTTTTCTCTCTGGACAGACTGTGTATATTTAGATTGGTGGTAAGTTCTTAATCATACCGATTACCCACCTTTATTAATACGTGACAGTGAATTATGCCTCTCAAATTATTACGTCAATTAAAGTTGTTTTAATGGAAGCTGGCTCTCCACCTGCCGGTGTTTTTTTTTTTTTTTTTTTTTAAATTTAAATCTTTTAGACTTTTTTTATTTTAGTTTGTCTTTTTCTTTTTAGAAAAACTCTTGACTTTTTTTAACCTAATTTAATTAAGATTTGGTGTAAAAATTAGGATTCGGATCAAAACGACATTGTTTTAGTGCTTTAGTTAACCTTAACACCATGTAGGAGAGAGAAATAATAAGAAAGCATGTCAGTATTTTTCTTTTAGTCAAATTGAATGGATTTAACGAAAAAAATCACATTATTGAGTCAATTACATGCTTTCGCATGCTTGGACTGCTCAATCTCTTTTCTTCCAAAACAAATGAGGATTTTTACCCCTGCACTCTGAATATATAGAGGTTTTCAAGGTTGTCTAGGCCCAAGGCAGCGGCCCATCTCCATCTCCTTGGTGTTTGATATTCACAATCAACATGTCCAATGGTAAATGTGACATTTTGAGTCGTCTAACATGAAGTGAATGTGAGAAAGAGTAATGTTAAACACTAAACATCTGAAATCCTTTCTTAGAAAAAGTTCATCTTAGCATTTAAAGAACTCATCACGGGAAGGTCCACCTTAAAAAGGGATATTATGAGTCCACGTATACCCTACTAATACCATGGTTCCACTTAAGACGTGAGCCAAGGCATAATGTTTTTTTGAGCCAAAGCTGCAAAAAGGCCCAAAGCGAGTATATGATGAAGTCTCAAATGTTCCATTTGTTCCATGGATCTAGAACGAAGCTAAATGCCATGGTTTTATTCGACCAAGATAATGACAATGTCCTTTCACTCAATTGTGATCATAATTCAACCAATGATAACATTCTGCCAAAATGTTTGCTTTAGCCAAAAAAAAATGGAAATATTTGCTTTAGCCAAAGAGTTTACTTTCCCTTTCCCGTGGAAATCACAGTGTAGAATTTTTCTTGCTGTATAGGAAATCAGCATAGAGTGTCATGCTCCAACCCTCGGATGCGTGGCAACCCATTTTCCCTTTGGTCATTTAATTGCGATGTCTTAGAGCGTTATTTCCTGATCCTTTCATTTGATCTTTCGATTATACATGTCGAAAGTAGAATTAACTCTACCCAATTATATACATCAATAGAGATAACATGGAAACACATCAACAAACACTTATATACACACACACACACATCAGCTTAGCATATCGGAAGTTTCATTTACACATCCGCGATGCAGATCCTTTCTGATTCGTCAGAAGGGTTTGGGGGTTAGCCAAGCTCCTCTTTCTTACAAGAGCGACCTCAAAAAGTGATATTCCCTACACGTCTAGTACGCATCCACGTCATAGTACCATGGCTCGAGCTCGGGCTCAGGCTCGGGTTGGACTCGATCCAAGTCCATCTCCAGGTCAATGACAATGCTGTTGAGGATGTCCACGACAATGGGGTCCCAGATGGCACCCCCCGGTCCCCTACCTGGCGGCCTGTCAGAACCTCGGAGAGGGCCAAAGAACTCTCCTCCCAACCAAATGTACCATGCTACGAATTGGTGGGGCACCAATTTGTTAGCCCCTCATCCACCCAGATGGTGGTCACATACTTCTCGTATGCCACATCAGTCCTCTCAATCGGGTAGGGGACCATCTGGGTGCCCTGATCGACAGGCACCCCGAAGTGCACATGACGGAAAGGGCTAGCCATGATTAGGGCCTGAAAATTTAAACAATAACAAGTGAGATAAACTTAGTCAGTAAACTCCCTAAACCCCCTCAGACACACCCTATGCATGGAGCTTAATTGTTGATAGCATATCAATGAGTTTGGAGACCCAAACGCCAAAATTTGGTATAGATAATGACTTAAGTCTGCAAAACCAAAATGTCTACACTTAAGTCTGCCGTTTCGGAGTAAAGTGGATCACTTAAGTGCATTCACGCCAAATGGCCGACGTGCGAATTTTTTGGCTAGTTTGGTGCAAAACGGCTTGTTTTTACATCGCGTGGCGAAAAATGCAAAAAATGGCAACTGCTTTTGGCTTTGATGCGTAAATAATTAATATAAAAATTAATTAAATTAAATTTAAACTTAATTTTATTTAAAATATTCTAAAAAATAAAAACTTAATTTAAAAAAAAAGGGGTGGTGGGCGAGGGGAGGTGAGCCCTTGTCGCCCGTCGGGAAGGGCCGGCGACGGAGGGGGGTCGAGGCGGCCCCCCTGGTGGCTCCTGCGACCCGGCGTGCTCCCCCCCCATCGTCGCCGGCCCTTCCCCGGCGACGGCGGGGAGCGCGGGCTCGCGAGCCCTCGCCCGGTCCGGTGATGGCTCACGGGCCCTCGCGCCGGTGTGCGGCCGCCAACCCGGCCATGGCCCTATGACCGTGCTCCCCCACCGTCGCCATTCCTTCCCGGTGATCTGGCAGAGGCGACGAGGGCTCGTGAGCCCCCGCCCGGATCTCGGGCGGGGTTGCGGCCCTCGCCATAGGTCGGCCAGGGTCGACGACCTCGGCGCCCTCCCCCTCATCGGCCCTTCTCGGGCGGCGGCGGGAGGCGATCGGCGGCAGGGCTCAGCCCCCCCTTCGCCCACCACCCTTTTTTTAAAAAAAATTAAGTTTTTAATTTTAAGATTTTAATTTTTAGAATATTTTAAATAAAATTAATTTTAAATTTAATTTAATTAATTTTTATATTAATTATTTACATATCGAGCCAAAACGACGTTGTTTTTGCATTTTCTCACCACGCGCCGTGCAAACGACGCCGTTTTGCACCCAACTTGCCGGAAAATTGCTACGTCAGCAATTTGTTAGATTTGGCCATAGTGGCACTTAAGTGATCCATTTTACTCCGAAATTGGCACTTAAGTGTACATTTTCGAAATTTTGGCACTTAAGTGTTCTCCCGTGCCAAATTTTGGCACATGAGCTGTTCTTCCGCCGCATATCAATAGTAAAGTCTTCGCTTTGCATTATTTGTAATATGGAGGGATGTAACCTCAATCTAAATCCCTCGAGTCCTAATCAAGGCATACAAATCCACACGAGTCACAATTAGTGCAAATAATAGCTAGAATATTCACACATGATGGATGTGAGCATTCACAACGTTATCAATGCCTTTCGAGACTCAAACATCGGCCAATAGGACATCCTTATGCCTTTCAATTCGCAAACAAGGATCTTGCACATACATGCTGCTATTCAATTACAAGATACAAACAACCTTTCTTTGATGGCATGAGAATAAGAAAAGAAGCCTGGCTTTAAACTTCATAGTTTTTTTTCTTTTGGGTGTTGAGAGAGAGGAAGGAGAACAAGCGCAGAGAAAAAGAAAGGGAGAAGCGGGGTCTTTGATGATAAATTAGTGAACTTAGATGGAATTAAGATTTGGTGGTTTGAAAGCCATTTGATCAATTCCGATCTCATGAAAATGAGAGCATTATTATAGGCAATACCCTTTCATGCCGTCGTTTTCTCAATTGAGCTTTCTCAATTTACAGTTTGTAGTAAATCTGATAGAGCAAAAGCTGGGTGTGCGCTTTATGTGCCTTGACCAAGTTTTTCTTGTCAACTTCTAGTAATTTTGTAAACCTTAGTGCTTGTGGCGTGAGGCCTGGAGGAAAGGTGAGTAGGATGATGCTAGATCAGTTAATCTGAAATGTTCCTGACAAGCATCTTCTCCTTCCCATGCTACATGCAGGCTATACTGATGATTAGTCCAGAACCACAATCTTGTGCTCCCTGAAGTTGTGTGGTGCTCTTATATGTTATAATGGGTTGGAGTTTTATGCAGGTATTCTAGCCTGCCCGGCTGAATATATGAACATGACAATGGAACAGACGGAAGAGTACGTCAGTGGCAGCTGAAAAACAAGTATGGCATTGCTTTTATTTGAGGAAATAACGGTAATGATGTATCAAAATTTCTGATGTTTTATTCTTATCTTTGCTGACTTCGACTGTTTTTAACTAGCATGACTTACTGCAGTTCTGTACATCAGCACTTCAAAGCGGACTCAGGCCGTTGGGGCTTAGTGTTGATGGTGCTATGTAATGTTGCATGTTCGAGTTATGTAGATATAATGTTTGATGGTTCCATTCTTGGTTGCAGGTTAACCCCGCTCTAGAATTGTGGAAAAGTGAACATATTCCAAATTTTAGAGCTGATTTGTGATTCTGACCGACTATAATCCTACATCTCATGCATTCCATTTGTGAATTGCTTGACGAGGGCTTTGAAATGCCCTAGTTCTTCCTAATTTAGCAAGTCGTCGTATGTATCTGGCTCTCTATCTGTGTATTGCCAATTGGCTTAATGCTGTCCCAATTATGAAGAAGGTGAGATTGCATTCAAGCATCAATTTTCAATGCCATGTATTCAGACAAACCGCATTTGTAACAGACTAGAATCCACCATTCTGAACCACTTTATTCTCATACGGTGACTTCACAAAAATTCATTTCATTATGGGGTTCATTCTTGACTATTAGGGGCAGACTTTAGTGTTCCCCAACTAGGTGACCAGTTCATTCTTGTTTCTCCGTTAGAATTTCATTATGCACGATCAGAGGAGCGGAAGGACATTAAAATTTGCTAAAAGAAAATGTAACACACATGGGCCGCTCGTGCCTCGCTTGACCTGAGCTCAGGTTGCATCACATGGGCCACAACTTCGACATCTATCAGGGGTTCAGCTGGAATGTCAAGCTACGTATACAGGATGCAGCATTTGAGGCGGAGAAATTACCAACATCCACCAACATCCCAAAAATAGTATCCTTCATATTATGATCTTCCACTTAACAGATCCATAATTTTACTCATATACATCAGACTGCAAGAGTGAAGGCACAACTGCGACCATTGCTGCTGATTGCCACGGTTCCACACTCAGCAGCTAAGTCGTGCAACAGCATCACCTACACATACAAATACATCATGCGCAGGATGAGTACTCACCGGTCTCAAGAAATCAACATGGTCAACTTCAAGGAACCGCGGTGCCACGCCAGCAAAGGCATATGAGGTTGAAAGGCCAACTCAAAAGCCTTTCGCATCAAAAATCCTCTGACTATTCTCCCATGGATATTCCTTTGCTGTGGTTGGCATATTAACGAGTTCTCAAAACTAGTATCTCTTATCAGAATGCTATCTCTGTCTGCCAAAGCTGGCATATCACAGAAGACACGACCTTCGGCAAGTAAAGCCTGGAGCCTGGACGAGTCCTCTACCTAAGTATCTCTGTTACGTTCTTCTCTCTTCTTTTTCCTCATTATAATCCTATTTTCTGCCTCTTGCCAGAGTAATTTTTCTCTCTCTGTCTCCGGTGAGATAGGGTTAACTGGTGCTGATTTCCCAGTTCTAGAATCACGAGAGCCACAAATGTGAAATTGGCAGCAAGTGCAACTGAATCTGAGGAATCCTGGGTTTCTGCATGAAATTACCAGTTTAAAGTAAACAGCAGAATGGATCAATCATAAGGTTATATCATGGAAAGAATAACTTTATGAAGATCTGATATCTGAATATTGTGATTGACTAACATGTCAAAACCTTGACAAACCAACACTTCTTGGCAAGAGGATGTTGATTAGCAAGCTTCTCCATAGTATGGACGGGTTTACTATTTTATTTATTTATTTTTGGTAATAACGGAATGGTGGATTGGTAGCAAATTAGCAAATTTCTCCCACAATTTTTACAAGGAGAAACGAAATCATGCAAGAGCAAGTATGGTTTGTGTAGAATAAACATATACTTAAGACACGGCCATCAATGTGACACCATCCTTTGGGACCAGGAGCAACGCGACTCCTGCAACTGCTTAGTGGCAGCAGATGAAAATGTATGTTCTCGTCCAATGAGCCAACAAAGCAATGTCATCAACTCTAGAAAGTAGCATACTATCGTCATTTGGAAGCTCTGTTTCATATAACACCTTCTGTGGACTTACTTCCAGTTGGATCTCCATTGATGAGTGCCCGACCCACCCATGTAACAGCTCCGCTATTTGCAAGTCCATGTCAATACGGATTGGCCTTTTGAGAATCATCCTGTCTACAGAAGCAGTTACTAGTAATAGAGGCCTTGTGGTGCCATCGTCACTGGAGCAATGCCGGTCCAAAAGAAAAAGGCTTAATACAACAGGCGGATGTCCTGTTACACACCATTTTAATGATGAATTCCACACTATATGAACTACAACTGATCACTTGAGAACTTAAGCATTAAGCCTCTGATTGCAGAACCTGATAAGCACAAAAATTGACGAGAATTTAGACATGCTCCTATAAACAAGGTACTGCTTACGGCAAATAAGTAGCATGTTGTTCAATCTTTCTGTCGAAGAAATGAACTCCTCTCTAATACCAAATGACCGATTCTAGATTATTCAAACAAGGACTTGACATTCAAACTACTAATAGCAAAGATACTTGAACTGATTAACCGCCAACTAAGTGCGCCATCAGTCAGTTTTACATCAGGAATTCATCAAAGCACCAGTTAACTGTATTATTCTATTAGCGTCGATGACATCACATGCAACTCATCTTCCGCAGGAAAAGCCCATTAGAATATGCATCGAGAAAACTTTAGCATGAAAAGCATCGCAGAGTACAAAAGGCACCGCATTTCAGAAAGAGGAAATCAAGGTATCGCCATCCGATAGTCGCTCAAAGCTCGTTGATTCACCTTATAGCAAATGGTCCCTGCGAGAGCATCGAGATCTTCCACCAGCTTTCCCATCCTGATCTCGTTCCAAGGATTCCTGTACTGCTCCCTGAGCACATAATCGCTCGAGAACTTGTAGAAAATGCTCGTCCTGCTCCTGGCCGGGCTGCGCGGGACCAATTCGCTCGCCGGCGGCGGCGCCGCCTTCCCGCTCGGGCCGGCATCGCCGACCTCCTCGAATATCTTGGATCTCGCTTCCCACAGGGCGTTGGTGACGGGCGAGAAGTACATGCCGGGCCACAGGCTGATCGGCTTCCGGATCGACGATCCAGCGTAGATGGGCGGGGAGCTCTCGTATGGCGGCCGGGGGCGGCGGCGGGAGGAGGGCGCCGGAGCGGGGGCGCCGCCGTCCGGCGTGGCGGAGAACCGGGCAGCGCGGGGCCATGATGGATGGAAAGGAGGGAGCTTGGAGAGGAGACGGTTGGAGAGCGTTCGGTGGAGAGGCGCCATCGGAGTTATGGGGGATGGAAGGTTGGATTGGAGGGACGTTGGACTATATGAATTATAGTAAAAATTATTGTTTAGCAAAGATATTTTATAATAAATTATTATGAATTATAGTGAAAAGAAGATATTCGAAAATTTTATTTTATTTTCTTTTAAACAAAACGTGGTGCTTGCGCCAAGTACAAGACATTAAATTAAGAAAGCTACGTAGAGATGCAATGCATGTCCTAATAATAATAATAATTTTTCTATTAGTAATCTTCATGGGGTCTTGAAAATGGTTGAGAAAAAAAAATTTAGGAGGAATTTTCTTTTTAAAAGAAGAAGAAAATAACAATCGATTTGTCATGAAAGATCACCTCTAAATATAATCCTTTCATTTTTCTTTTTATGGTAGGCCTATTGGAATAGATTCAATGGTTCACAAGTAAGCAAAATCTTAATTCCATGTAAGTACACTGATTTGTCATGAAAGACCACAACAAAACATCCATCATGGTTGAATAGCAGCATCCTTGTTCTTACGAATTTTATAAACAAATTTGAAAAAACAATAATTATCTTAGTTCAATCTATGCAGATGAAACACCATTACTGGCTCAAAAATTACTTGACGAGTCCCTCCTTCACCTCCCGCTTGTAACCTCCTGAAACACTATAACCACACTCTTCTTGTCCCTTCTTCAAAGATTTGATGCACTTCAATTTTCCTTTTCAAAGTCGTGATAGTTGGAACTTTCCAAAATCGAAATTTGAGCCCCACATGCTTGCCTCCCATGTCTTAAATTGACAGGTGAAAAAATCATAATCCATAAGGTATTTGTCCATAAATAATTATTCACATTACTTATAAAAATGAAAGAACATAACACATTTTCATTACTAATGGAGTATCTACATAAATATTGTTAAGTGAGAATACTTGATGTTGATTAATTTTTGTAAGCAATAATATATAATTTTTTTAATTATTCATCTTTCTCAAAACAAGCAATCACTTCAATCCATTTTCCTTTACTTGCAAATTACAGAACTCCCCGTTTCCTTCCAATTCTACCCCTTAAATGCCCATGATTTCGCAATTTCGCCACTCAGTGCCTATGCTGCATAGCTCGAGCTAGGGCTTGCTGTTCTTCTTCTACTTGATTTCTCTGAAGCGCGCGCTCGGCCTTCGACCCAGCATCGACCGAGGAGCTTCCAGTGAAGTGAGTTCAGCTTTAATATCTTGCATTTTCAGTGCATCTTTCGTTCTAAGTTTCTTCAAGCTGCTGTGAAACGAGGGACGAGATGAGCGCACAAGAGGGTTGTCTGCATTTTGATGTTTGGGAGGGTTATAGGCGGAGAGAACATGGGATTTACCATAAATTTTGCTTGTTCGTGAGCCCTTTTTGGCCTAAATTAATGGGCAATTTTGTTTCTTTAACATTGATTCGATTGCGATCGTGGGTGTTCCTGTTTCAGGGTAGAGGAAGCACCGGTGGAGGATTGGGAGGATGAGCGGAGGAGGAGAGAAAGGGTCAGCCACCACGAAGACTCCGGCGGATTTCCTGAAATCGATCCGCGAGAGTTATTTAGCTGAAAAACAAGTATGGCGATGCTTTTATTCGAGGAAATTACGGTAACGATGTATACTAGATTTCTGACCTTTTAGTTTTGTTGACTTGGACCTTTCCTAACTGGTATGATTTATTGCAGTTCTGGATATCAGCACTTCAAAGCGGACTCTAGCAGATGGGGCTTAGCGTTGATTGTCTCATGTCATGTAGCAATGCAGAGTTAATGTAGCCATAACTTTTGATGGGTACATTCTTGGTTGCTCTAGAATTGTGGAAAAGTGAACATAATCCAGAATTTAGAGCTGATTTGTGATTCCTACTTATAATTCTGCATCTCATTAAATAGGTTTGTGAATTGCTTGAAAAGGACTTATTATGCCCTGGCTCTTCCTTAAGTAGCATGTCATCATACGTATGTGGCTGTTTGTGTATTGCCAAATAGCTTTACGTTGTCCTGTTTATGAAGAAAGAGAATTGCATTTGAGCATCAACCTAGAATGCCGTCTGTCTATGTCTATGTAATTGTTTCTATTGCAAAAGCTCATCGAGATAATTGATATCATGTTTTTTGGCATAGATTATTGCCAAGAGTTTGAGGATTGCTAAATGGGTGCGAATGGTCCCTCTTGCAAGACAATGTCTACTCTCGACACGGGTTCTCCCAAACTCTACTGATCGTAACTTGATTTTCTCATTCTAATTATGACATTTGTTTTGACTTTAGGAGCCATCACTAATATATGATGAGCCGATTAAAGATTGAGTAAAATGGGGAGTTTGTTTTATTTTTGTGAATAAAAACTCAGGACACGGAGATTTGATTATACTAAATATTACCTAATGAACAATTTGGTAGCTTTGCTCATTTAGGGATTTAGTTTTATGCATTCTTTCACACAATTTTTTTTTTCTAATTTATCCAAGACATGTATATCTAAATGATCATGCAAAGGTATTCAGACAACAAGATTTAAGCAAGACAATATCCGAGCAAGATATAATAATATCAAAGCAAGTGCACGACAACTGAGCATCCCCTACCCAGCATTTCTGAAGTCTGGACAGCGTGCAGTGGATGCCACTCCATGTGCTAAACAACACCGAAATGACTACTAAAATGCCTCGATGCATCTACACAAAACCAATCCGAGACACCTCGAAGATGCGATGCCCAAACAAAGGCACACCGAACGTCTCTTATTAAGCATGCATGAAGTCTGGTCGCAGGCGTGTCGCGTGTTATTAGGAATAAAAAATGGCTTAAAATTATTCAAAAACCACATGGTCACATTCTCGAGCCATGCGGACCCATGAGGGTTGGCCCAGTGCTTGTCGAATGAACCAAACAAGGAGAAAAATATTGGGTTTCTCAGTTATTGACATATCGGACTTACACAAATCCACTGAACGCTCGACACATGTCATCTGCTGGTCCACATTGAGGAAAATTTCAGACTCTCTCTCCCCTCTCTCGTTACTTCTCCGTTCCTTTTCTCTCAAGTCTCTTCCTTTATTTCCAAGCACATAGATTCAACAGAGAAATTTTCAGACATTTCTCTGTTGAATCTCTCTATTACTTTCTCTTTTTGTTTGTTTAGTAGTTGCCTTTCTTTTTTTTTTCTTTTCCTCTTGTGTCTGCCCGGGCTTGAGATAGCTGCTTGGCCCATGGAGCTCGTCCTCGGACTCGGAGCTTCCATCGTCTTGCCTGCCCAAGGTTGTTGACCAAGGTTCTTTACCCTCTGCGATAGGAAAGAGAGAGAGTTACAAAGGATAGATAATGTTTGTGGTGAGTTAGAAAGAGACTTGAGAGAAAAAGTAACGGAGAAAAAGGAAAGAGTAATGGAGAGGGGAGAGAGAGTCTGAAATTTTCTGCAATATGGGCTGACACGTGTCAAGCGTTCAATGGACTTGTGCAAGTCGGACGTGTCTATCACTGAGGTACCAATATTTTCTCACAAAGAAGACCGGGACAGCAATGCATGGCTCTCTAACGAAAATCCATCAATTCTCGGCGTTAGTCACGAAGATACAGAGACTATTAAACTCTATTAATACGAACACCAATAGGAATGTCGTGAGTATGGTAAGTAAGACAGTTGATGCGGATCAAATTACTCACCCCAGCGTTTATAACATATGCCCAATTCAGGTTTGTAGACACAACCGAAATGAGCCATCAACAACCAAATAAAAGCAAGTTCTCCACCTTTACCCAGCACCTGTACATGTGCTTCTCCCTTAATATGAATTGCTGCATATGATAGCATCTCAACCACACTTCGCTCATCACCTTCCACTTCATTTCCCCAAGCGTTTCCATCGTTTGAGCCAAAATGGCTCCTTGCCTAAGCATGGATTTCGAACGTTTTGCATCGACGATTGATATTGAATAATCCTTAAACAATTTCTTGCATAGCCCCTCCACATCCTAGGTCACATCATTGATGTGGAGTAGTAACTCCTCCAACGTCTCCCCTGCTGTGATTTGGGCAATGCCCGACACAGCAGACATCACATTTGATTGATTAAGAAACAAATACAACATGTAATCAGAGAGGATTTTGCTAAATTCTCTTTCATCTTTTTTTTTTTTTTTTTTTTTCTGTGAATTTCTCTTTGTTGTACCAAATTTCAGTAGCAATATGCCATATTATAATACTATCATCATAATTAACCCGGTGACATATAGTTGCATAATGGGATATGTGATAACCTCCGATAAACTCTCGAGAAACAAATTACCTCTAGCCTCAAATATCTTTCTCACCTCTTTGAGCTCTGGGTCAAACACTATCGGCTCATGCATAGTCCTCTTTATGGCCTTATCCATACTCCTCGATTTACATCTCATTTCCTTAAAGATAAAAATCCATAGCTTTTTAAGAAAGGGATACTTGGATACATACTTTGTATTTGCAATCTTTACTAGTTTCCCTTTCGTGGTCCTCAAACCACAGCCTTTGGCGATTGTCTCACCAGCTTGATGGAAATAAGAGATGAATTTCTCAACCATATGGAATGGAAAATCGAAGAGATTAGAAGAAGCAATGCCGCCCAAGCTCCGATCATGCTTATACATCTTTCTCGGACTCTCCTTCAAGCTCATGGATAAAAGGTTGCAAGTAGAGATGGATTCTGACTACCTTCGAAATATTAATGGTGTATCTAAGACCTCGTAAATAATATTAGTGTTAGGCTCTGCTTCACATGTGGCGAATCGGGGCTTCCTCAACTTATTCGTGGCATATGCCAAGCTGTACAGATCATATAATTGAGATGATCTAGAGTTGTTCTGCATGATTTTGGCAAGTGTCCAATCTGAGAAAATAAGCATGAATAGAGCTATCACATCAAGAAGAATCCCTCCAAAAGAAGGATATAAGTAATTTTCACATCAAGTTTTGGGAGTTGATGCTTCTTCAAGCGATTGAAGAGGATGAAAGCCACCACAACACCCTTGAGGGTTATGAAGCGTAAAATGTAGCTCAACTTGGAAACGTATTGCTAACGCTTTTGTGTGGAGGACCTCCTAAATGAGCTAGAGTTCAATTGATATCACCCTCGCGCATCCATTGCAGAAATGCGGGTGAAATATTTGCGGCTAATTTTGCGTTCTCCATGTGTGAACATGAGATTGTTGGGAAAATATGGCTTCGAATTGGGTAGAACAATGAAGTCGGATCTTAAGAGTACTCAAGTCGGACTTTGAGGGGTGATATCACTTTTTTTAAAGATTTATTTGCCCCACTACGTTGCTAATAGTCACTGGCAAATTTCCTTCAAGATACAACAAAGTCTCAAAATGAGAATACTAGATAGCAATTCTAATATTTCTCCAGGGTCTCTCATGGGAAACAATTAGAAACAATGGCTGTAGTTTCTTTCGAAAGAAGACGAAAATGGAAGAAGATAATCATTTGATCTCAAAACAAATGTACTTATATATGTCTTTCGAATAAATGCAACTCTTCAAAAGATTGCAAAAAGAACAAAGGCAACCTTTCGGGAAATGTTGTAAAATAAACAAGTACGTTTCAAATGTTACGTTGAAAAGACATAAGAAATTCGGAATTAAATAAATAAAAAATAATTGTAACTTTTCGTGAACAGTTGCACTGTTTCAACAAGATTTTATAGTTAATTTTTTATAGAAATAAATCCGAATTTTCAATAAATAAAAATAATGATCGTTGGTTAGTGCCAAATCTCATCCACGTGCACACTCACATATTTTCGATGTGGGACAAGGCACCTCTTCATTTGTTTTATAAACAAATTACCAACAGAGATCTCCAAGGAAAACCTTAAAGATTTGAAAGAAGCAGTATGCTAGCTCCACCACAGTGCTCTCGTCATTTGTTGCTTCGTCTTTTTCAGAATACTCGATTGTTTCATCTTGCTCATCATACGCGAAAAGGAAATCCCTTGTGAGGGGACCATGGAATCTGCTAACCCTCTTTTCATCTGCATCGACATTAGACTCGTGTTGTGAGAGCAACCATTCCCTGAGCTTTGAGAGGCTTGAGAGATTAAGTGCTCATGTTCTCTCTGCATTTTTTATGACCCCAACAAGGAAAACCAGCATTGTTGGGATCATCAGAACCTATCGCTGCAAAAATCTGCACAAAGACGTAGATGGCAGCATTGATTTGGAAAATGAGACTAAGCAGGTGTCATCGCCAAAGTGAATTATCCTCTAGAGAAAGGCAATGATGGTGTCCGGACCACCAAGATGTAACAAGACAAATGAGGCCCAAAACGCCTGAAGTGCTCCATCTACTTCAGTTGCATGGGCGCACAAATTACCTTGGTTGTGAGAGATGAGCCCGATTGCAAATGCAACTACCCAGTCAGCCATCAAATAGGTCAACCATAAGAGGAAAATGATGCGATCATTCGCCGTTTTCTTTCTAATGGGTGAAAATAGAATGAGAAAGACCTCAAGCGAGAGGCTTAGCAGGACAAAGCTTCGCATATTCCATTTGTTCCACAGATTAGAAATGGAGCTAAACACCATGTTCCTGCTTCGTTTGAATTTTATCGCTCGTATCTAATATAACTCTGGTGAGAACAAAACTATTCTCTCAACAATCCATCTGAAGAGTTTCAAATGTGTTGAGAAAACAATGCTTTGCAGACTATATAAGGAAGCCTTGAAGTAGAAACTTCCAAGTAAGTGTGGTGTAGAGTGCAATAGTGAAAAAGGGTATATTTGGAACATCTCCTCTCCCTCGCTCTCAATGTAATAATAAGTATTATTTCTCTTAAATGTTAAGACAATTGGTTAGGAGTCGGCGACGTTGGAAAGAGTCAATGCTTGGGACTTCGGGGCTTGGGAAGATGAAGCAGCACGTGCAGAGCAGAGCACTGGCCTTGCCCTGCCTCTGATTCAATGAGTGGTGCGAGTGCTGCCATTTTTGGGGACTGGTTCACTGTGTTGTTGAGGGATCGCAAGAATCTATCTAGCCTTCTATCATAGTTTTCCTTTTTCCTCCGTCAGATTAGATAGTATTACTATTCTACCGTCGTCATGAAAACAAGTTATTTACATATCATTTTTTGTTGATTAAAACTTGACTTTTCAATCGTATGCATACTGACAATTAAAGTCAAGTAAAAATTCCATCACATTTATAAAAAAAGTTAATAGTAGTATATTATTATTGCTTGGGACAACTTAACCTTATTTAAAGTCACCCGAATCAGAAATAATTACTATTCAACACTAAACAGCTCATATTCTTCCTTAGAAAAGTTTCATCTTAACATTTAAGGATAAGTGCATCGAAAGTTCTAAAATTTGTTACGAAAGTGTAATTAAGTCCTAAAATTTTCAAAAGTTTAATTAAGTCCTAAAACTTGTTTGGAAAATGCAATTGAGTTCTAAAACTTTCAAAAGTGTTAGTCCCAAAATTTTCCATGAAAGTGCAATCAAATCCTAAAATTTTCAAAAATTGCAACCAAAGGAAGGACTTGAATCGACCAATATGACAATTTTTAAGAATTAATTGCATTTTTTGAAAGTTTTGGGACTCAATTGTATTTTCGTAATAAGTTTAAAGACTTAATTGTATTTTTTTTTTTAAAGTTTCAAGACTTAATTGTACTTTCGTGATAAATTTTAGAACTTCCAATGCACATATCTCTAACATCTAAAAGCTCGTGCAAGAAGATCTACCTTGAATAGGTTAATTATGAGTCTACAAATACCGTATTAATACCATGGTTCCGAATAAGAGACAAAAGCATAAACATTTTGAAGCCAAACTTGAAAAAAACTTGAAGTGAGAGGCTTAGTATGACAAAACCCGGTATGTTCCATTTGTTCCATAGATTCAAAATGGAGCTACATACCAAGATTTTTTTGCTGAGCTACAAAACCCGGTATGTTCCATTTAGGACACCCGATTAAGTTTATATCCTTGCTTAATCAAAAGTTTGACCATTGATCTCGGAGAAGGAGAATTCGCAAGGAAATTCTTTTTTAACTTCATCCTAAGTGATTTTTTCCTACTAGGAATTGAGCTTTATACAATTGTGAAACAGTGAGATCTTTTTTTTTTTTGGTTGAAAAAACAGTGAAATGTTACTAGTAATTTTTTGCATAATTTTTTGAAATTTAATGTAACTAGTAATTTTTTTTGCATAATTTTTTGAAATTTACATAATCTTATAATTTTTTTGATAGGAAAGTAAACAAAAAAACACTTACAACTTTTATTTTTGTAAATATGTCACAAATATATTAATTTAGGGACTTCGAGATCTAAAAATTAATTTGCGATAAATTTATCACGGATATATCAATTTAGAATTTTTGATGATCCAAAAATAAGTTTGAAGTAAATTTATCATCGATGTACTGATTTGGGATTTTTCGTGGTATTAGCCCCTGTTAATATGATGATAATCTTTGAAATGTGTATATTTATGGCTGGTAAGTTTTCAACCAATAACCACTATTATTAAAATTTCATGTTAAATTATGCCTTTGAGATTATAATTTTTTTTTCCATCAGTAAAGTTGATTTTATTGGAGTGTGATTTATTGCAATGTAATTGATTATGTGGTACAACACAAATCCAATCCCGATACGCCACTCTTTCTCAAAGGACAAAGACCATATTATAAAATCAACCACCGATCTTACTTATAATAGTAATCCGGATCCGGAGTTTAACCTCATTGCGTATGGAATTCGTACTTTTGCAGATCAATAAGCCTATCATAATGCATGCTTTTGTATGACGCCTAACGATTGATGTCATACAACTGACAAAACAAGAAGACAAGCACTGCCATTCCGTCTCTTTATCAAAGGGGCATCTCCTTCTCCTTGGGGTTTTATATTCACGATGCACATATTGAGTGGAAAATGTGACAATCTGAATATTTAAAGATGAGTTGTATACGAGAAAGAATATCAATGTCAACGAGCCTAATGATGTGGCAATTCATGTAAAATATTCTTAGCAATGTGCCCAAGAAAACATACTTCCTCACGCTTGCAATAGACAAATCATGTTAATAGCGATCGTCATTATTCTTTTGTTATATGATCTCAGGTTTCACACTAGCAACCCCTTACCAGATGATGAAAATGCTAGGTGACTAACTGATGTAGACATCGGTCGTTGTGCCCTGTCAAATTTTTGACTCCATCCAACCACGAGAGGCAAGGAGGGGATTCCATTCTTGACGTGCTTTTCCACTCTCAAACAATCGTCGATCGAAAAAGAAAAACATAGAAAGACAATATCTAGTGACATGATCTCTCTTACAATTATTTTATGAGCTAAATCATTTTAGTAACAGGTTCTTCTGTCTTATCTGACTAGCATTGAATTTATCCAACTTAATTCTTCCTCATCCACTTTAATCGAATTTTAACTCAAAAATTTGTAACATCTCTAAATAAATCATACAAAACGAGAGCCAAGACCTTAGGGATCAGTGCCATAAATATGGATTATTAACATCAAGTGGCAAAATAAATCGAGTTTGTTTCTTACATTTTGGTTATCCATTACTATAAATCTATATTTTCATTATTATTATTATTGAGCCAAAACCATTTATTGTTGTTGTGGACTCAATATAAGTCACTAAGCCTATTGTTTTCCTTCACCGGTAGGGAAACTAAATCTATTCTTTCAAATATAATAATCGTCTCTTTTCTCTAACGATTTTCATTGTATTCATTTATGAAAAGAGATCAGCTGTAAAATTGAGGCTCTGATATTAAACTTGTCTTCTTATCTATTAACAATGACTAAATGGGAAAGATAACGTAAGAAAAATGTTTCTTCATGAAATTGGTTATTATTTTCTACATTTGGCAGATTAAATAATGATTGCACAAGATATTCAATTTGATTTTGGAAAAACTATAGCCATCAAATAGCTCAACCGCAAATGAAAAATGATACGATAGTTCGCTTTTTTATTTTTTTTTAAGGGTGCAAGTTGAATGAAAAAGACTTGAAACAAGAGGTTTAGTATGACAAAGTATGGGATATTCCATATATTCCACAGACCCGAAATAAAATTAAATGCCATATTTTTCCCTAGTTTGAATTTTTCTCTCTAAGGCTCCGTTCGTTTCGCGGAAAATAATTTTTGGGAAAACATTTTCCAGATTTTCTGACGTTCGTTTCACGGAAAATGAATTCATTGAGGAAAATGTTTTCCATGAAAAGAAAAAAGTCTTCCAAATTAGGGAAAATGTTTTTCACTTTTGAAAAGTGGAAAACATTTTCCTCACTTAATCTCTCTTATCTCACACCTCTACAAATCCTCACTTCGTCCTCCCATTTCTTCTTATTCTTTTCTTTTTTTATTTGAATTATTCTTTATATTTTATTTTTCTTTTTAGATTCGAATTATTTTTAATTTCCTTTTTCTTTTCTATTTCTTTTTTTCTTTATTTATTTTTCTTTTCTTTGTTTCTCATCTTCTTCTTTCTTGGCTAGTCGTCGGCCGTTGCCAAGCCTCGAGCTTGTTGATCTTAAGCTCGTGCTCTTCGATCCGCGAGCCTCGAGCTCAATGCTCTCGCTTGCCAATCTGGCGAGCGGCGAGCCTTGTGGCGAGCATGAGGCTCATAGGTGGTCGATCACAGGCCATTGCCGTGACCAGCGACCGACCAAGAAAGAAGGAGATAGAAAATAAAGAAAAAAGAAAAGAAAAAGAAAAAATAAAAAAATTTAATAATAGATTTTAAAAATAAAAAATAATTAAAAATCAAATTTTAAAAAATATGAAAAATCCATTTTAAAATATAAAATTAATGAAAAAGTGAAAAATATTTTCCTTACCAAATAGTGAAAAATATTTTTCACTTCATTTTCAAGTTTCATCCGAACACCGGAATATAATTACATTTTCTTGGAAAATGACTTCCCGAAAAATATTTTCTAGAAACTTCACATTTTCCGCAAAGCGAATGGAGCCTAATATAATTTTGGTTATTCAACTATCCATCAAGAGTTTTTCCAGGCATTAAGAAAGGAGTGCTTTGTAGACATTCTAAGGTGGGGGAGAACTGTTAATTTATGGAAATGGGAACCGGCCCTACCGGGCTTGGAATCGGATTGACCGGTCTAGTTCCTAGGTGGATTAGACCCGGTGGTGATATCTTTTTTTCTCCCCCAATTACCTGCAAGACTACAAGTGTTGCATAGTCCAAGCCTCATTAATTTACTTGAAACCATGAACGATCATCGAGATAATTTATTCATAATGAGGACAAATGTTAACCAATGCGAGTTGTCTCCGACTCTCCTTACCTTTATCCACAAGCAATATCTTTTTAGCTTGATCGATTTTCAAAATTTAATATATGAATGATAGTTTCTTTTTTGAAAAAGTACAGCAAATAGGACTGCATAAAAATAGAGGGACATTAATTAAGATCCACATTTTGTTTATAACATAAATGATTTCTGATAAGGCCGGACCATGAATGGAATCGAATTCTTGATTCTCATTAATGACAAGTTAAATGATATGACACAACAACATTATTTCAATCACTTTCTTGCAATCTCGTCATTTGCTATTGCTACGCGAGTCCTTGCATTTTGGTTCTTTGCCATGCATACTTCCATGCTATATTTTTGAACATAAGGCATTCGCAAATATAATGAATGTTTAGATTGCTAATCTCTTACATGGAGTTGAGTATGTGGGTATTGATTACTATTTAGTTTGAAATACATATAATTAATTTTTGGCCCTACAATGCATAAATATATTACATAAAACCATATGACGGAGTATATATAATGTCTTATAAATGAAAATGCAACTATATTTTATACATTGATTTGATGAAGAGTATCTCATAATATACTAGTTTAGAGCCATCGCTAAGTCTTGATCAAGTCAAGGTTTATGTATTATTTGGATAAGATGGACCTTTTTCCCTCCTTTTTGACAATGAGTCCATAAAGTTCTTTTAAAAGGTTTCCATGAAGTCAAGTAGGTCTTTTTTCCACCCACTATCTACTTTAAGAGATTATGTCCACAATGAGTCCATAAAGTATTTTAAAAAGACTAAAGACTTTTAGGAGAATGTCCACTACCTCTTTGGATCTTATGTGTTTTGTTAGATGACGAGATATTTTGGGTAATTGTTTTGCCAATAGGGGACCTTTTAGTACGTGTGAATGTGACATGCTATCATCTCATGTGTATTCTTCATTTTTTGGTTAATATTCAATGAGAGATAAAAGAGACTAGATAAGTATAAATCCAATGAGGACGTAGTTGAATGCACTATTGATGAAACGAATTTGGAAGCACTGTTAATGGTAGATATTCTCCCCTTCAACTCTCTTAACCCTTTGAGCAATGAATTCTATTTTCAAGATGGTAAGTCTTGTGAGAAAAATATGAAAGGCAATCGCATCCTCAAATTTCAACATGGGATTTTTAGAGTGAGAATGAATGACTCAACTAATTAGTTGGTTTACAATTCAACAACTTACGCTCTTAGTGAAGTCTAATCAGATTAGGCACTTTAATAGGCATAAACTTTGTCCACCATGCCCCAATGAGACAAAAAAACTTCTTCATCTTTTTACATTATTGTTATCTCCAGTCTCCTTGTGTTTCTTAGAAGTTGAAAATGTCTAGTTCTTAATTTCCCTTATTCGTCATTTTCATTTGTTATATCATTCATTGTCAAGAGCTTGGGCAAAAATAGTTATAAAAAAATGATAGTTTCTTCTTTTGAAAAAGTATGACAAATGGGACTGCATAAAAATAGAGGAATATCTAATTAAGACCCACCTTTTGTTTATAGCCTAAATGATTTTTGATATGACTAGACTACAAATGGAATCGAATCCTTAATTCTCGTTAATGACAAGTTAAATGATATGACACAACAACAATATTTTAATTGCTTTCCTGTAACATCGTCATTTGCTATGGCTACGCGAGTCCTCACACATTGGTTTTTTGCCATGCATACTTCCACGCTATCTTTTTGAACATATGACATTCGCAAACATAATAAATGTTTGGGTTGCCGATCTCTTACTAGGAGTTGAGTATGTGGGCATTGATTACAATTCAGTTTGGAATACATACAATTAATTTTTTGGCCCTACAACACATAACTATATTACATGAAACCATGTGACAGAGAATATATAATGTCTTATAAATAAGAATGCAAATATATTTTATGCATCAAATTAATGAAGAGTATCTTATAATATACTAGTTTAGAGTTATTGCTAAGTGTTAATCGAGTCAAGGTTTATGTTTTATTTGGGCAGGATGGACCTTTTTTTTCCTCTTTGGACAATTAGTCCATAAAGTTCCTTCAAAAGGTTTCCATGAAGTCAAGTAGGTCTACCCCCTCAAAAAAAAAAAAAAACTATCTCCTTTAAAAGATTATGTCCACAATTAGTCCATAAAGTACTTTAAGAAAGATCAAGATTTTCTAGAGAATGGCTACTACCTCTTTGGATTTTATGTGTTTTGTCGGATAACGAGGGATTCTTGGTAATTGCTTGGCCAACAGGGGACCTTTCTTGTGTGTGAACGTGACATGCTATCATCTCCTCATGCTCCAGCATTTGTTTATGTCTCGGACGTAGTGCTCTAATAGATATAACTTCTTTTTGCTTGAACTAATGTGAGATATGAGGTTGGTTGTAAATCGGATTAGCTTGTGCATATTCTTCATTTTTTTTTTTTATCAATGTTTAGTAAGAGATAAAAGAGACCAAACAAGCATAAATCCAATGAGGAGGTTGTTGAATGCACTATTGATGAGACAAATTTTGAAGCTGTCAATGGAAAATATTATCCACTTCAACTCTTTTAACCCTTTGAGAAGTGAATTCTATCTTTCAAGATAGTAAGTCTCATGAGAAAAAAAATATGAAAGACAATCACATCCTCAAATTTTAACATGAGATTTTCAGAATAAAAATGAACAGCTCAATCAATTAGTTGGCTTACAATTCAACACTTACGCTCTTAGTGAAATCTAATTAGATTAGGTAGTTTAATAGATATAAACTTTGTCCACCATGCCCAAACAAGACAAAACACTTCTTCATCTCTTTGTATTATTGTTATCTCCGGTTTCCTTGTGTTTCTAGGAAGTTGAAAATTTTTAGTTCTTGATTTTCCTTTATTTGTCCATTTAATCTACTATACCATTCACTATTGAGAGCTTGGGAAAAAATAGTTATACAAAAAAATGATAATTTCTTCTTTTGAAAAAGTATGGCAAATGGGACTGCATAAAAATAGAGGGACATTTAATTAAGATTCACATTTTGTTTATAGCCTAAATGATTTCTAACATAACCCGACTACAAATGGAATCAAATCCTTGATTCTCATTAATGTTAAGTTAAATGATATGACATAACAATATTATTTCAATCACTTTTTTACACCATCGTCATTTGCTATTGCTAGGCGAGTCCTTGCATTTTGATCTTTTGCCATGCATACTTCCATGCTATCTTTTTGAAAGTATGACATTCGCAAATATAATGAATGTTTGGATTGCTGATCTCTTACTTAGAGTTGAGTATATGGGTATTGATTACAATTTAGTTTGGAATACATACAATTAATTTTTTGGCCATACAACGCATAACTATATTACATAAAACCATGTAACGGAGAATATATAATGCTTTATAAATAAAAATGTAACTATATTTTATGCATCGATTTAATGAAGAGTATCTCAAAATATAGTAGTTTAGAGCGATGGCTAAGTCTTGATTGAGTCAAGGTTTATGTATTATTCGGGCATGATGGACCTTTATTCTTATTTTTTCTCTTTAGACAATTGGTCCATAAAGTTCTTTTAAAAAGGTTTTCACGAAGTCAAGTAAGTCTACTTTTCCCCCCACTATCTACTTTAAGAGATTTTGTCCACAATTAGTCCATAGAGTACTTAAAAAAAGACCAAGACTTTAAGGAGAATGGCCATCACCTCTTTGGATTTTGTGTGCTTTGTCAGATAGTGAGGGATTCTCGATAATTGCTTGACCAATAGCGGACCTTTTGTATGTGTGAATGCGACATGCTATCATCTCCTCATGATCCATCATCTGTTTATGTCTTGAACGTAGTGTTCAAGTAGATGTGACTTCTTTTTACTTGAACAAATGTGAGGTATGAGGTTGGTTGTAAATCGAATCAGCTCGTGCGTATTCTTCATTTTTTGGTCAATATTTAGTACAAGATAAAAGAGACCAGACAAGCATAAATCCAATGAGGAAGTTGTTGAATGCACAAGTCAAATGATATGACACGATAACATTATTTCAATCGCTTTCTTGCAATGTCGTCATTTGCTATTGCTAGGCAAGTTCTCGCATTTTGGTCTTTTGGCATGCATACTTCCACGCTATATTTTTAAACATATGGCATTTGCAAACATAATGAATGTTTGGATGTTGACCTCTTATTGAGAGTTGAGTATGTGTGTATTGATTACAATTCAATTTGGAATACATACAATTAACATTTTGGTCCTACAACTCATAACTATATTACATAAAATAATGTGACAGAGAATATTTAATGTTTAAGAAATGAAAATGCAACTATATTTTATGTATCATTTCAATAAAGAGTATCTCAGAATATACTAGTTTGGAGGCATCGCTAACTCTTGATCGAATTGAAGTTTATATATAATTTGATGGGCCCTTTTTTAATCGGTTTTCTTTTTTCCCCACTATCTATTTTAAGAGATTATGTCCACAATTAGTCCATAGAGTACTTTAAAAAAGACCAAGAATTTTTGAAAATGACCACTACCACTTTGGATCTTACTCATTTTGTCGATAATGAGGGATTCTCGGTAATTGCTTGGCCAACAGGGGACCTTTTGTGTGTGTGAATGTGACATGCTATTGTCACGGGTCGATCGATAGGATCGTGATTTCTTTCAGCCCGTGACATTATCATCTCCTCAAACTCCAACATTTGTTTATGTCTCGAACATAGTGTTTCAGTAGATGTGACTTCTTTTTGCTTAAGCTAATGTGAGGTCTGAGATTGGTGGTAAATCAAATCAGCTCATGCATATTCTTCATTTTTTGGTCAATGTTCAGTAAGAGATAAAAAGACTAAACAAACATAAATCCAATGAGGAGGTTGTTGAATGTACTATTGATGAGACGAATTTTGAAACATTATCAATGGAAGATATTCTCCCCTCGAACTCCCTTAATCCTTTGAGCAATGAATTCTATTTTTCAAGATGGTAGGTCTCACAAGAAAAACATGAAAAGCGATTAAATCCTCAAATTTCACAAGGAATTTTTATAGTGAAAATGAATGACTCAATCAATTAGTTGGCTTACAATTTAAGAATTTACGCTCTTAGTGAAATCTAATCAGATTGCACAATTTAATACGCATAAATTTTGTCCGCCATGCCCCAATGAGACAAAACACTTCTTCATCTTTTTGCATTATTGTTATTTGCAATTTTCTTGTGTTTCTTAGAAGTGGAAAATGTCTAGTTCTCAATTTTCCTTTATTCGTCCTTTTCATCTATTATACAATTCATTGTCGAGTGCTTGGGCAAAAATAGTTAAAAAAAAAAAAAAAGTATTAGTTTCTTATTTTGAAAAAGTATGACAAATGGGACCACATAAAAAAAAAAGAGGGACTTCTAATTAAGACCCACATTTTGTTTATGGTGTAAGTGATTTCTGATATGACCGGACCACAAATGGAATCGAATCCTTGATTCTCATTAATAACAAATTAAATTATATGACACAACAATATTATTTCAATTGCTTTATTGCAGTATTGTCATTTGCTATTACGTGGCGAGTCATCGCATTTTGGTCTTTTGCTATACATACTTCCACACTATCTTTTTAAACATATGGCATTTGCAAACATAATGAATGTTTGGATGCTGACCTCTTATTAAGAGTTGAGTATGTGTGTATTAATTACAATTCAATTTGGAATACATACAATTAACTTTTTAGCCCTACAACTCATAACTATATTACATAAAACAATGTGACAGAGAATATTTAATGTTTTATAAATGAAAATGCAATTATATTTTATGCATTAATTCAATAAAGAGTATCTCAGAATATACTAGTTTGGAGGCATTGCTAGCTCTTGATCGGATCAAAGTTTATGTATAATTTGATGGACCCTTTTTTAATCGTTCTTCTTTTTTCCCCACTATCTACTTTAAGAGATTATGTCCACAATTAGTCCATAGAGTACTTTAAAAAAGACCAAGAATTTTTGGAAAATGGCCACTACCACTTTGGATCTTACTCATTTTGTCGATAACGAGAGATTCTCGGTAATTGCTTGATCAACATGGGACCTTTTGTGTGTGTGAATGTGACATGCTATTGTCACGGGTCGATCGATAGGGATCATGATTTCTTTCGGCCCGTGACATTATCATCTCCTCATACTTCAGCATTTGTTTATGTTTCAAACATAGTGTTTCAAAGTAGATGTGACTTCTTTTTGCTTGAGCTAATATGATGTATGAGGTTGGTGGTAAATCAGATCAGCTCATGCGTATTCTTCATTTTTGGTCAATGTTCAGTAAGAGATAAAAGAGACTAAACAAACATAAATCCAATGAGGAGGTTGTTGAATGTACTATTGATGAGACGAATTTTGAAACATTATCAATGGAAGATATTCTCCCCTCCAACTCCCTTAATCCTTTGAGCAATGAATTCTATTTTTCAAGATGGTAGGTCTCACAAGAAAAACATGAAAAGCGATTAAATCCTCAAATTTCACATGGAATTTTTATAGTGAAAATAAATGACTCAATTAATTAGTTGGCTTACAATTTAAGAATTTACGCTCTTAGTGAAATCTAATCAGATTGCACAATTTAATACGCATAAATTTTGTCCGCCATGCCCCAATGAGACAAAACACTTCTTCATATTTTTGCATTATTGTTATTTGCAATTTTCTTGTGTTTCTTAGAAGTGGAAAATGTCTAGTTCTCAATTTTCCTTTATTCGTCCTTTTCATCTATTATACAATTCATTGTCGAGTGCTTGGGCAAAAATAGTTAAAAAAAAAAAAAAGTATTAGTTTCTTATTTTGAAAAAGTATGACAAATGGGACCACATAAAAAAAAAGAGGGACTTCTAATTAAGACCCACATTTTGTTTATGGTGTAAGTGATTTCTGATATGACCGGACCACAAATGGAATCGAATCCTTGATTCTCATTAATAACAAATTAAATTATATGACACAACAATATTATTTCAATTGCTTTATTGCAGTATTGTCATTTGCTATTACGTGGCGAGTCATCGCATTTTGGTCTTTTGCTATACATACTTCCACACTATCTTTTTAAACATATGGCATTTGCAAACATAATAAATGTTTGGATGCTGACCTATTATTAAGAGTTGAGTATGTGTGTATTAATTACAATTCAATTTGGAATACATACAATTAACTTTTTAGCCCTACAACTCATAACTATATTACATAAAACAATGTGACAGAGAATATTTAATGTTTTATAAATGAAAATGCAATTATATTTTATGCATTAATTCAATAAAGAGTATCTCAAAATATACTAGTTTGGAGGCATTGCTAGCTCTTGATCGGATCAAAGTTTATGTATAATTTGATGGACCCTTTTTTAATCGTTCTTCTTTTTTTCCCCACTATCTACTTTAAGAGATTATGTCCACAATTAGTCCATAGAGTACTTTAAAAAAGACCAAGAATTTTTGGAAAATGGCCACTACCACTTTGGATCTTACTCATTTTGTCGATAACGAGAGATTCTCGGTAATTGCTTGATCAACATGGGACCTTTTGTGTGTGTGAATGTGACATGCTATTGTCACGGGTCGATCGATAGGGATCATGATTTCTTTCGGCCCGTGACATTATCATCTCCTCATACTTCAGCATTTGTTTATGTCTCAAACATAGTGTTTCAAAAGATGTGACTTCTTTTTGCTTGAGCTAATATGATGTATGAGGTTGGTGGTAAATCAGATCAGCTCATGCGTATTCTTCATTTTTTGGTCAATGTTCAGTAAGAGATAAAAGAGACTAAACAAACATAAATCCAATGAGGAGGTTGTTGAATGTACTATTGATGAGACGAATTTTGAAACATTATCAATGGAAGATATTCTCCCCTCCAACTCCCTTAATCCTTTGAGCAATGAATTCTATTTTTCAAGATGGTAGGTCTCACAAGAAAAACATGAAAAGCGATTAAATCCTCAAATTTCACATGGAATTTTTATAGTGAAAATGAATGACTCAATTAATTAGTTGGCTTACAATTTAAGAATTTACGCTCTTAGTGAAATCTAATCAGATTGCACAATTTAATACGCATAAATTTTGTCCGCCATGCCCCAATGAGACAAAACACTTCTTCATCTTTTTGCATTATTGTTATTTGCAATTTTCTTGTGTTTCTTAGAAGTGGAAAATGTCTAGTTCTCAATTTTCCTTTATTCGTCCTTTTCATCTATTATACAATTCATTGTCGAGTGCTTGGGCAAAAATAGTTAAAAAAAAAAAAAGTATTAGTTTCTTATTTTGAAAAAGTATGACAAATGGGACCACATAAAAAAAAAAAGAGGGACTTCTAATTAAGACCCACATTTTGTTTATGATGTAAGTGATTTCTGATATGACCGGACCACAAATGGAATCGAATCCTTGATTCTCATTAATAACAAATTAAATTATATGACACAACAATATTATTTCAATTGCTTTCTTGCAGTATTGTCATTTGCTATTACGTGGCGAGTCATCGCATTTTGGTCTTTTGCTATACATACTTCCACACTATCTTTTTAAACATATGGCATTTGCAAACATAATGAATGTTTGGATGCTGACCTCTTATTAAGAGTTGAGTATGTGTGTATTAATTACAATTCAATTTGAAATACATACAATTAACTTTTTAGCCCTACAACTCATAACTATATTACATAAAACAATGTGACAGAGAATATTTAATGTTTTATAAATGAAAATGCAATTATATTTTATGCATTAATTCAATAAAGAGTATCTCAAAATATACTAATTTGGAGGCATTGCTAGCTTTTGATCGGATCAAAGTTTATGTATAATTTGATGGACCCTTTTTTAATCGTTCTTCTTTTTTTCCCCACTATCTACTTTAAGAGATTATGTCCACAATTAGTCCATAGAGTACTTTAAAAAAGACCAAGAATTTTTGGAAAATGGCCACTACCACTTTGGATCTTACTCATTTTGTTAGATAACGAGAGATTCTCGGTAATTGCTTGATCAACATGGGACCTTTTGTGTGTGTGAATGTGACATGCTATTGTCACGGGTCGATCGATAGGGATCATGATTTCTTTCGGCCCGTGACATTATCATCTCCTCATACTTCAGCATTTGTTTATGTCTCAAACATAGTGTTTCAGTAGATGTGACTTCTTTTTGCTTGAGCTAATATGATGTATGAGGTTGGTGGTAAATCAGATCAGCTCATGCGTATTCTTCATTTTTTGGTCAATGTTCAGTAAGAGATAAAAGAGACTAAACAAACATAAATCCAATGAGGAGGTTGTTGAATGTACTATTGATGAGACGAATTTTGAAACATTATCAATGGAAGATATTCTCCCCTCCAACTCCCTTAATCCTTTGAGCAATGAATTCTATTTTTCAAGATAGTATGTCTCACAAGAAAAATATGAAAGGTGATCAGATCCTCAAATTTCACAAGGAATTTTTATAGTGAAAATGAATGACTCAATCAATTAGTTGGCTTACAATTTAAGAATTTACACTCTTAGTGAAATCTAATCAGATTGCACAATTTAATACGCATAAACTTTGTCCACCACGCCCCAACGAGACAAACACTTCTTCATCTTTTTGCATTATTGTTATTTGCAATTTCATTGTGTTTCTTAAAAGTCGAAAATGTTTAGTTCTCAATTTTCCTTTATTTGTCATTTTCATCTATTATACAATTCACTGTCGAGTGCTTGGGCAAAAATAGTTAAAAAAAAAGTAATAGTTTCTTATTTTGAAAAAATAAGGCAAATGGGACCACATAAAAAAAAGAGGGACTTCTAATTAAGACCCACATTTTGTTTATGGTGTAAGTGATTTATGATATGACCAGACCACAAATGGAATCGAATCCTTGATTCTCATTTATAACAAATTAAATGATATGACACAACAACATTATTTCAATTGATTTCTTGCAGTATTGTCATTTGCTATTACGTGGCGAGTCCTCGCATTTTGGTCTTTTGCTATGCATACTTCACACTATCTTTTTAAACATATGTCATTCGCAAATATAATGAATGTTTGGATTACTGATCTATTATAGAGAGTTGAATATGTGGATATTGATTGCAATTGAGTTTGGAATACATACAATTAATTTTTTGGCCTTACAACTCATAATTATATTACATAAAACCATGTGACAGAGAATATATAATGTCTTATAAATGAAAATGCAACTATATTTTATGCATTGATTTGATAAAGAATATCTCAGAATATACTAGTTTAGAGCATCGCTAAGTCTTGATCGAGTCAAGGTTTATGTATTATTTGGGCAGGATGGACCTTTTTTCCCCCTTTCAATAGTTAGTCCATAAAGTTCCTTTAAAAAGGTTTCCATGAAGTAAAGTAGGTCTTCTTTGCCCCCCACTATCTATATTAAGAGATTCTGTCCACAATAAGTCCATAAAGTACTTTAAAAAAGACTAAAGACTTTCTAGAGAATGGCTACTAGCTCTTTGGATCTTATGCGTTTTGTCAGATGACGAGAGATTTTGAGTAATTGCTTGGCTAATAGGGGTCCTTTCGTATGTGTGAATGTGACATGCTATCATCTTCTCATAATCTAGCATCTATTTATGTCTCGAACGTAGTGTTCCAGTAAATATGACTTCTTTTTACTTGAACTATTGTGAGGTATGAGGCTGATTGTAAATCGGATTAGCTCATGCGTATTCTTCATTTTTTTGGTCAATGTTCCATAAGAGATAAAAGAGACCCAACAAACATAAATCCAATGAAGAGGTTGTTGAATGCACTATTAATGAGGCAAATTTTTAAGCACTGTTAATGGAAGATATTATCCCCTTCAACTCTCTTAACCATTTGAGCAGTGAATTCTATTTTTCAAAATGGTAAGTCTCATGAGAAAAACATGAAAGGCGATCACATTCTCAAATTTCAACATGGGATTTTCAGAGTGAAAAGGAATGACTCAATCAATTAGTTGGCTTACAATTTAACAACTCTCTTAGTGAAATCTAATCAGATTAGGTATTTTAATAGGCATAAAGTTTGTCCACCATGCCCCAATGAGACAAAACACTTCTTCATCTTTTTGTATTATTGTATTCCTTTTCTTCTTTTTCCCCACCCTCTTGCATTTTGTCATGTAGGGTAAAATTTTAATTTTCTTCTTTTTCCTCACCAGATTGTCATGGCTGGAATCTGGTAAAGGTTCCAAATTTATAATTATGTAAGGTTACATTCAAAGAAGATAATCACACTAGGTGCATTTTCTCATCCTTTTGAGTATAAAAATTTGACAAATAAGATGGCTCAAATTATCATTATAAATAGATTACTCTCATCTATATATCTAATGATTTACATCGATCCAAGGTAAATCAACCTAGTTGAAGAACTCAACAGTTCTGCAAAATATCAGTACATTTAGATCGATAGCAAAATCATACAAGACGTAAATTCTTAGAAGTGCTGGCAAGGGCCGCCAAGCAAAAGGTAACTTAGAAAAAGTGGCTTGTTCATGAAACCAGTTATTAATATTAATATTTGGCACCCACCCACGCATGGCTGCGCTGGTTGAGGCATACCCCCTTATTTGGCCACCAAGTTAGGAATTCGACTCCTTGAGTCGTTCACAACTCTTAAAGTAGTTCCGTGATTTAAGCGGGGGCTCGGCGGTGGGTTCTTTGGGCCGATCTCCCGAAGTATAGTCGGTGCTTTGTGCTCCCGAAGGTGAGCTAGACTGGATCCTCGGTATCAAAAAATCAAAAATATTAATATTTGGCAGATTAAATGATGATTGCACAAGATATTCATTTTGCTTTTATTGTTTTTTTTTTTTTTTTTTTTTGGGAAAAACTATAGCCATCAAATAAGTCAATTGCAAGAGGAAAACGATGCAGTGATTCACTATTTTCTTTCTAACGGGAGCAAATAGAAAAAAAGAAAGACTAGAAGGGAGAGATTCAATATGATAAAACCTTAGATGATCCATTTGTTCCATAGAGAAAAATGAGATAAATGCCATGTTTTTACTTAAAATTTTATTTTCCTTTCCAGTACAATTTTGATTGCAACAAAACTATCCTCTCAACTATCCGTCGGGAGAGTTTACATGCATCAAGCAAACAGTCTTTGCAGACATTACAAGGAAGTCTTGAAGTAGAAATTTATAGAACTAAGCGTAGAGTGGAGTGTAATACTTAAATATTTTTAGCTTAAATATTTAGACAGGGATGACGAGGCCTTAAATATTCCATTTGTTCCATAGATCCACAATGAAGTTAAAACCCATGTCTATGCTAGGTTTGAATTTGATCGGTCCTTGCAATATAATTTCAGTAAGAATAGCAGGGGAGGAATAGCAAGGAATGTACATGTACAAATTGAGATGGTCCCTTGTTTGTCAAAAGATAGTTTTGATGCAAAAACCTAAAAGTGCAAAAATCGTAAACCAATCATTCCGTGAATGAAATGGAGCTTGAGATTTATCTAACTTGAGTTGGTTTAACTACTAGTGGATTAAATTGAATGTTTACATTGGGTCGTGGGTCCACAAAAGTGGAAAACGCCATTAGGTTATTAATTGCTAAACCCTTCATTATGATCTTGCTTCGCAGGACAAAAGTTCACCAAAAGTGTGCTTTAGCCAAAGAAAAGAGGAAGAAGGCAAAAGCCAAATTGGAGTTTATACAAGTGGGATGCTCCAAAAGGCACGTCTCTCTCCCACCAAAGCAAGTGGCTAGAGGTCTTCACAAACCAGGAATCTATCTTATCTTCTTATTTTCTCGATTATTGATTATCATAGCCCAAACTAGACAAGATTAGCTGACAAGGATTACGTTGATGAAAATTCTGTTTAAGGTAACTGAACATAGAAGGAAAATTATCTACCTGAAGAGAGTGTACAACGTGTAGCGATGGCATTTGCACATTTATTTTTCAGTTCAAGTGAATGGCTACATGCATGAAACTAGTAAGATTTTCTCCATCAGACAATAATTTTATGAGATCGGTGTCCATCAGCAGATTTCAATGATGCGTGATGTTGAACGTTAGTTGATTTAACGAAATTACAGCAAAATGTGCATATATACATGTTGAGATGCTTCCTGACTTATACGTCAGAAGAATGAACAAATTAAAAAATCCAAGAAGGTAAAAGAAATCATGAACTAATCATTCCGCATATAATAATGACAATGACAATGTGCTTTCAAAGATAATGGAAAACGCGAACCACATATTTCAACAGAGATAAGAATAATATCATTTCACTCAATTATTATGTACTTCACAAGATAATGATAATGCGCTTTTAATGAAAGGCTTTCACTCAATTTTGATCTCGATTCAACCATTGACAGAATTCCTCTCAAAAGTTTACTTCAGCCAAAAAGTTTACTTTCCCTTTCATGTGGATGATATAAGCCAAAAAGGCATGTCTGAATCCCATCAAAGCAAGTGGCAACAGGTTCTCCACAAATCAGGAATCTCTCTTTATCTTTATTATGATCTTTTTAAAAGTTGGCGTGGGATGAACTCGATGAGTTTTGTCCATATGAAGGGGTTCTCTTTTCTCATCCTTTTACCTTTTGTCAATGTAGGGCAATATGTTTTTTTCTTTCCTATCTCTCACCTTTTTCCCTCTTTATATTTAGGTTCATTGTCTAGGACAATGTAAGATTTGTCGCCCATGGAATTGGGTCAAAATTATTGCTTATTGACAATATCTCATGCATGAAGAAATATATTAGGTGGGTGATGCTTATTGTTTCGAGTCATGAATTTGTATCCAGAAGCAACCGTTGAATAAAGCGATGCTACAATCCTTAGCCCGGCTCAATTACTTCAGTCTCCCCGCAATGTTCTGAACTTGCACAAAATCAAATTTGGTAGAATGTTGAGTCACGTCAGTGTCTTAATGCACAGATTGTCTCTTCATTTTGTTTTGTCAAATTGAGCCCGTGCAATATTAACTAAAATTTTTATATTCTTCCTATAAATTTTAATTTTATAACAGCTAATCTTGTCTAGTTATAAAGAAAAAGAAAGTAAGGGAACAATTTCAGGTTGTAGAAATCAATGATCAAGAAAAAAATAAGAAAAAAAAAATGTTTACAAAGAGAGATTCCTGATTTATTGAAAACCAATGGCCACTTGCTTTGGTGGGAGACGCCTTTTTCGAGCGTCGTACTTATTTTAACTCCAATATGGCTCTCGCTTACAATTTTGTTTTCCCATTTCTTTGGCTAAAGCAAACTTTATGGTGAATTTTTATAATTGGTTGAATCAAGATCAAAATTGAGTGAATGACATTCTCATTGTCTTGTGGAGTACCATATATATATTGCTAAAATGCCTTGTGAAGTACCTAATAATGGACGGGTTTAGCAATTAATAACTTAATGGTGTCGTCCACTTTCAGGGACACATGACCCAGCGTAAACATTTAATTTACTCCACTAGTGGTTAAATCAACTCATAGTTGGATCTATCCCGGGCTTCATTTTGTACGGGAAATAGTTGGTTCATGATTATTCTTCCTTCTTGGTTTTTGACTGGATATCATAAACATGGAACCATTTTAACATGCATATATACATTCCTCACCATTCCTCCTATACATCTTGTTGCCCCGAAATTATATTTGAGAGAAGAGACTAACCAAAAACATGTTTAGCTCCATTTGGGTTATATGGAACGAATGGAACATTCGAGGTTTCGTCATACTAAGCCTCTCGCTTCAAGTCTTTCTCATTCTGTTTGCACCCCTTAGAAAGAAAATAGCAAACCATCACATTGTTTCGCTTTTGTGGTTGACCTATTTGATGGCCGACTGGGTAGCTGCATTTGCAATCGGGGTCATCTCTAACAACCAAGGTAATTCATGCGCTTGTGCAGCTGAAGTAGACGGAGCACTTCGGCATTTTGGGTCTCATTTCTCTTATTGCATCTTGGCGGTCCAGGACACCATTGTTGCCTTTTCTATGGAGGATAGTTCACCGTGGCCACGGCACCTGCTCGGTCTCGTCTTCCAAATTTGTGCCGCCATCTATATCTTTGTGCAAATATTTCCCAACGACAAGTCAATGGTGATCCCAACGATGCTGGTATTTCTTGCCGCAATCACAAAAAATGCGGAGAGAACATTGGCGCTTAATCTCTCAAGCCACCCAAGGCTCAGGGAATGGGTGTACTCACAAAGACATGATATCGAGATGATGCAGATAATGAGTTGATTGAAGAACTCAATGTTCCAGCGAAGGAAGAAGAAGAAGCAATGCTTGCCGAGAGCATTGTGGTAAAGCATGCTTACTACTTCTTTCAAATTTTCAAGGTCTTCCTCATAGATTTCCTCTACACAGTCGACAACGCGCAATAAGCCGCAGATATTTTCACAAAGTTTCTGCAATGGATGCATTGAGGGTGATATCGGTTGAACTACATTTCATGTATGAGGTGCTCCACACAAAAGCATTAGCAATACGTTCGAATTGGAGCTACATTTTCCGCTTCATAGCCTTCACAAACATTGTAACGGCGTTCTTCCTATTCAATCGATTGAAAAAGCATCACCTCCTGGAAATTGATGTGGAAATTACTTATTTCCTTCTTTTGGGAGGTATTGCTCTTGACGCGATAGCTCTAGTCATGCTCATTTTCTCGATTGGACATTGCCGAAATCAAGTGGTGCAACACAAGATCATTTAAACTAGATGCATTCCTCCACAAGTTGTTGTCCGCCATGGATGTACTCGGGTGCCACGATTTGCCATATGTGAATCAAGACCTAATGCCAATGTTACTTATGCGGTCTTAGATACACCATTAATATTTCGAAGGTGGTCAGAATCCATTTATGCTTGCAACCTTTTCTCTGAGTTTTTCAAGGAGAGTCCGAGAAAGATGTATAAGCATGATCGACACTTTGGGGCATTATCACTTTCTCCAATATTCGCAATTTTCCATTTCATATTACTGAGAAGATCATCTCTTGTTTCCATCAAGCAAGTGAAACAATCATTGGAGGGTGTGGCCTGAGAAACCCGGAAAGGAAGCTAAAAATGATTGTGAATACGAAGTATGTCTCCCATAATCCTTTTATTAAGAAGCTATGGATTTTTATCTTTGAGGAGGTGAGACGTAAATCTAAGGATGCACAAGATCATACAGAGGTGAGCAAGATATTTGAGGCTAGAGGTGACTTGTTTCTCAAGAGTAGCCCAATGGGGTGCGATTGCCGTAATCTTTTAGAGTACACCAAGGGCACCTTTGACATCAGTATTATAAAATGGCATCTTGCTACTGAAATCTGCTACAACTGGGAGAAGCCATTTACGGCCAGAAATGATGAAAGGGAGTTTAGCAAGATCCTTTCGGACTACATGTTGTATCTTTTACTTAATCAGTCTAATTTGGTGTCCGCTATGGCAGGAATTGCCCAAATGCATTCAGAGTCGGCATTGATTCCTTTACGGCGTCAATTCAGTGATGCGACCATGGATGTGGAGGGGCTATGCAAGAGATTGTATGAGACTCCTTCAGGAAACTCATATTCGGCATCCCTGCCCAACTTAGGGGCCGATTTGGCTCGAAAGATGGAAATCCACGGCGATAGGAAGTGGAAGGTGATAAGTGGAGTGTGGGTTGAGATGTTGTCATATACAGCAATTCATATTAAGGGAGAGGCACATGTGAAGGTGCTGAGCAAAGGTGGAGAACTTCTAGCCTTTGTTTGGCTATTGATGCTTCATTTCGGTTGTCTCTATAAACCTGAATGGGGTGGCATGTTTAATCAATTCTGGAATTAGATATTTCAACTGCATCAACTGTCTTGTATTCCATCGCCATGACATTTCTACAGATGGTCGTATGAGTAGAATTTACTTGTTCGTGTATCATTGTGACTAAAGCCGAGAATATCGCTTTTTCGTTCCTCATAGTAAGCCTCGCATGTGTCTACTCGTACTGAGTGTATAATCAGTTCACGCTGATAATTCTATATATATATAAAGATGCCCAATAAGTCACGCTTCTCCAGGGAAAAGGACAAATTGTAAATTTACACAAGGGGCAGTGATTTTCTCATGAACAGGCTATAGATTTAGAAATATCAATATTCTGTATTCATATTCAACGACATAAATGTGTTGATGCATCCTATTATCGCTGAGCAATTTGGACCAACTAAAACGCCATTGTTATTCTTGTAATTTATTGCTTTGTAGGAGATACCAAAGGTATAAGTTTCAAGCGAGGACTTATAAATTTGGAGGTGGTGATATCACTTTACTGGTTAATTAATCTAATCCAACTCTTCCTGTTGTGAGCACAAAATATGACTTCGTATATTCTATCAGACATGATATCAATAATTCCATGTGCTTTTGCAATGGAATCAATTATACAGGCATAGGTAGATGGCATCCGAGGTTGATGCTTAAATACAATTCACCTTCTTCATAAACAGGTCAACGCTAAGCCAATTGGCAATACACAAACAGAGAGACATATCCGTAAGACGAGACGCTAAATAGAAAATCTATGGCATTCTCTGTCTTACCACTATAGACAAACCCAAGTCTATTCCTATTCAGACTTAGATTCGTCTTCTTTTAGACGCACTAGAATTCAAAGCATCCACCAAAGGAAAAGAAAAGAAGTCTAACGCGAAGCACCTTATCTCCACCAAAAGAGAGCCAAACTAGCTAACGAAAACGCGCGCACAAAGCAGCAGAGAACTCAAACAAGGCTGGTCAATTAACGATGTGTAAGAAAGTTTAAATGTTAGGGGGGAGTATAGTTAACACTAAGCTCACATGCGGGGAGATTGTTGTGATATAGGTGTATTGAGTAATTAATATATCCTAGTTAGTCTATAATTTATTGATTTAAATTTTTGAGTAAAGATAGATCTAACTAAGTATGTTGATGGGCTTGAATTCCCTTGGCAATTTCTCTTGATAAAAATATCAGATTTTTACTATGCCCTTCTAACAAGGGCTTAAGTTTTTAAAACATATGACAATGATCCAACAAAAATAAATTGAACATGATGTAAGCTCTTTCGAAACAAAGAACTTTCAATCCGTAGCCTGTAGCCAAGCTCCGATTATACGATAGTTCTGATTAGATCTGTGCATAAGGCGATTTGCAAGATGGGTTGTGGTTGTATTGACCACCAACGTGGCGTCCAAGCTAGGTAAAGGGCACAGCCATGCACCGTAAGGCACAACACAAAGTGGGCCTTGACGAAACATGGAGGTTTTGATCGTGTAAATTCAAGTGTATCTTTTAGAATACCCTTGATGCGTGAAGCTCTATATATATATTACTTGGAAAAATTGTCAAAAAGTCGTAAACCTATTATATTTTTTCAATTCAATCCGAAACTTTTTAATTATACCAATTAAGTCCTGGATATTTTCATGTTTTGCCAATTAATTGGGATAGAAATTGCCACGCAAGGGTGAGACTCACCATTGTTGGGCTGGCGAGGGTGAGCCTCGCAAATGGCTAGGTGAGGTCAAGCCTCACCAATGACCTTGCCGGCCTGGCAATGCCTCTGTATTTGATGCTTGGCTTAGGACTCAACACTACTAATTTTGACGACATCTATTGTGACGGAGAAGACAAGGATGGCGGAGTCTTGAATTACGAGGCTCTTGCTCACGATGCGAAATCCATCGTGGACAAATCACGCGAGACGGCGTCTCATCTCGTAAAAACGACGTTGAGACTCAATAAGTGTGGAGTTAACATCATCGGAATTGGTAAGTGGAAGATGGGCAAATTGGGAGAAACTGTCGAGTGAAGAAGCGTACGGTAGTTCTTGATGGTTTATGGGGGCGGTACTTCAAAAGGACTTTTCGCCCAGTGGAGTAGTCAAGGAATAAGGTCTGGTATGGGGGCAACTGAAATATGCTAAATTGCTTATCGACTTATACGTTAAGGTATGCGATGTTTTTATCTCCATATTTAGCATGTAAACTGCTATACTATTTGTCATTGAGGGTTTCATACTTGTTTTTAGTCTTTAGTCATTTTTTGGCGTGGGTGTTCAATTCCATCTGCAGGATAATGGTAGAGTTGAAGAGATGCGATATGCCCTATTTAAGACTTCCACAACAAAGAAAATGATACACATGCGACAAAAGAAAGTGTTATGGGCAATTCATGTTAAATTCGGACATAATGCTCCAACTTGATGTGCCCAATAGTTGTTAAGAATGAGCCTGACTTTTCTGTCGTGATTTAAGGATCTATTCACGGCATAAGTTTCACGCAAGTAGTCCCCCAAAAACATCACCAGAATAGATAAATGGCTGTTAGAAACACTCACCTCTTGCAGCAACCATTGGCTGGAGGAGCTAGTAGGCGACGTTCTATGGCAGATCTGGAAGTTGAGGAACGCAGTAGTCTTCAAAGGCGAACAACTGCGACCTTGCGAAGCTGTGCACGAAGCAAAAGCAGATCTGGAGCTTTACAACATATGGAACCCCAAGAAACAAAAGTGCAGCAAAAACCGCACAGACGAACCTGCAAAATGGGCTTCGCCAGGAAAGGGATCTTTCAACTTTAACGTTGATGCTTCGTGGACGGAAGACCAGAGCAAGGGAACAGTCGCCGGGATCTGTAGGGATGAGAACGGGGTCCTCAGAGATGGTATTGCAAAAGAAATCGACGCCGATTTTGCCATGAAAGTGGAGGCTTTAGCTCTTCGTGCAGTCCTGCAGAAAGTGGCGAAGGAAAGAGGAACAAAGTGCAGCACGTTTCTTCTGGACTCCAAAGGGGAAGTACAATCTAACAACCAAACTGTAGTGGAGAGCGTGATAGGCTTAGCACCAAGCCCATGGACGGTGGAACCAATATTAGAGGCGTGATAGGCTTAGCACCAAGCCCATGGACGGTGGAACCAATATTAGAGGACTGCAAAGTGCTCCTGGCCCAATTTGAGGGAGGAATCTTATTATGTAATGATTTCGAACTCTACGACATATTAGCAATGACAACTATCTTTCGACCAAAAAAAAAGTTTCACGCAAGTTTGATGCTGCTTTGATCACATTAGCATGTAATTTTTGTATTGGGAGTCGAAAGAGAAAATTCATGTTAATAATATTGTACTATTTTGGGATTTGTTGGCATCATGGTTAAAAGAGATATATATGTCCAATATTCGGTCGTTTCATAGTTAGAATTGCCATACATGATCAAGTTTGCTGGATTCTTGATTGATAACGTTATCCTTGATTGGAATTTACTGGAATTAATATGACTAGAATCATTAAGACACAAAAGTATCTAACTTTCATTTTCAAAATGAAAGATTTGGGTGAAGTAGATATTTTTGTTATTAACATCTGATTTTTAGTTTACGCGTCAAAAAGATAAAAAAAAAAAATCGAGATTTAGGTTTGTGATTGCGACAGAGCTTGTTTCTCGACCAAAAAGTGTCATTTTTCATTTATTTTATTTTATTTTGCATAGCTTTAAAGTCTTTTCCTTATTCATTTTCAAGAAAAAACTGAAAAGTCAAATGGTTGACTTTTGGGTTGACTTTTTGGTTAACCCTTTGACCAAAAGTCCTAGATCAAAAATTGATTTTTCATCTAGAAAGATGTCAAATAGTCTTAATTTTACTTTTGTCAAATTAATTTTTCAAAAATCCAAAAATTTGGTTGAAAAATTAACTTTTAAGGAAAAGTCAACTAAATGGTTGACTTTTGGTCAATAATTTAACAAAAAGATTGGAAAAAAAAAAAATTCTCAAAGCACTTTTTTTTAGTGTCAATTTGACTTTTGTGTCAAAAATTTTACAAAATTAAATTAAGAAACTTATTTTTCAAAATTTTCAATTTTAGGTTCTAAATCAACCAAAAATAAAATTACTTTTGTTTTAGTTATAATTAAATATGGTTCCTTTTACGACATTTGGTCTAGGGACTATTTTTAATCCACGAGTTCATTCAATTTTGAGCATTGCCATGTTGAAAGTCGAGTTACCATTTTAAGCCCTAATTAAAGGGTCAAAATTGATCTTTTATGATTCACGAACGGACTATTGTTTTCAATTCATTTTCTTGAGATAAGTCAAAATCCGGGGTCTGTTTTGAGAAATTCACGTGAGAACCTCCTAATTCGAAGAATTTTACTCTCTTGAATGTAAGAAAATCGAGTCATCAAGTTTTAATTGAAGAAATTTTTATTGGCCCATTCAAGACTATGGTTGAATTTCATGAATCAAGGTCCAATTTTCATATTATACCTCGATTCATTTTTGGCCTAAGTCTCGTGGCTTTAATTCAAAGTCAATTCGAATGCAATAGACTATCCTAAGTACGGGGAATTTGTGACATCCTGAATTTTGATCCCGTTTCGATAAAATAAAATGGACATTTCGTCGACGCGTCTATGGTCCTTTTTCTCTAAGCTGATCACTCACGAGTTAACTAACTTATTAGGTGAAGCCGTTAAGGGATGTATCCGCGGTAAAATCCCTAAAAGCTACTTAATTTGTTAGATTGGACTAAAATCGTGTTTGGCCGATTTTAACTATGAAATCAATTCGGTTCCTAATCAAATATTCGGGCATGTCATAATTCATTTTGGATATTGTCTCATTGGCCGTCAAATTATTGACGAGTCCGAAATTTCAAGAAAGAAATTATCGGAGGAAAAATTAAAGATTAAAAGGAAATAAAAAGGGAAAGGGAAAATAAATAAAATAAGTATAATGGTAATACTTTATTTCTCTCTCTCCCTCTCTCTTCTTTTCTCTCTTTTTCTCTCTTTTCTCTCTCTCTTCTCTCCCCTTTCCCTCCCCCTTCGTGCGGACAGCTTTCCCCACCGACTTCTCTCTCTCTTTTCATTTTGACCGGTCAATCCCCATCTTCTCTCTCTCTTCACTCTCTTATCTCTTTTTCTCTCTCACTCTCGACGCTCTCTGTCTCCCTCACTGTTCGAACGGAAGCGGAAGACCGAAGACTAGAGTAGCTCGCCGGACTGCCGTCTGCTCCACCGCTTGCCGCCGTCCCGCCACCCGTGCCCGTGACGCTCGCCCGCGCACGCCGCGCGTTCCACCCCGCGTCCGTCGCTCGCTGCCGCCCCTCCCCGCGCGACTTCCGCCCCTGCTCAGCTCAGTTCCGCCCCGATCAGCCGCCTTTGGCCACCGCCCGACCTCCCCGGCGTCCCCCTTGGCCTCCGCCGACCTCCCCTCGCCGCCCTAGCCACCGGACCAGCCTCGGCGAGCCTTGAACAGCAAGTGGCCGAGTGGGTATCCAGCGACTTCGGGCTCGCTTTTGGGCCGTTTCCGGGCCCCGAACCCGAGGCCCGCTTTGGAGTTTGTTGTTCCTCGCGTCGCTCCCGTCGGATTGATCCGATTTGCTCGCGATTTGGTGGGTAATCTCACTAATCCCGGATTAGTTGGCTAATTATGCTTAATGTTATTTAATTTTGATTAATTAGGTTTAATTTGTTAAATTAGTATTTATTAGTCAATCGGGATGCAAATTAGACGAATTAAGGGTGTAATTAGCAAGTAGACGTGGTCTACTATTTATTGGAAGTGTCTCGGGATTTTTCCCGACCCTAATTGGGCTTCAATTAGGCTTTTCGGGCATAAGTGGAATTTTTGGTATTTAAATATTAATTTTCGAAATTAAATTAATTAATTATTTATTTTCTGAAAATTCAACAGGGATGGCCTGCGACCGGAAAATTATGCTGATGACCGTGGTGAAGTCCGTTTATTTAATCGGGCTTTAGTTTGAGCTGAATTGAATTTCTAATATTTATTAATTAATTTTTGAAATTAATTAATTAATTAATTATTTTTCGGAAATTAAGATTTTGATGGCCGACGACCGAAATCTCGTGCTGATCGTCGTGGCGCAGCCCGTTTATTTAATCGAGCTTTTATATTGTGCTAAATTGAATTTATTGTATTTATTTATTTAATTTCCGAAATTAATTAATTAAATAATTATTTTCCGGAAATTCAACCGGGATGGCTGGTGACCGGAATTTCATGCTGATTGTCGTGGCGTAGTCCGTTGATTCATTTGAGCTTTAATTTGTGCTGAATTGATTAAATTGTGGATTTTAGGGGATTTTTCCCAAATTGATTTGATTTGAATAATTGACTGTTGGACAATTGAGGATTGATTGTCAGTGGCAGAAGCATGATGGTAGACTACAAATTTCAATAGAAATTGTGGAGATGAAAGGGAATATGTGAGAGATATGCTGGCTCGATGACCAAGTACGTCATCTGGGAGAATGAGCATTTTGTATAGTGGATCAATGTAAGTCCTACATCACCTCGGAGAATGCACGTGGCTCGGTAAATTAATATATTACCTTGGAGAATGCACGTGGCTCGGTGATTGGCTCCATCACCTCGGAGAATGCACGTGGCTCGGTGATAAGAGATATCGCCTCGGAGAATGCACGTGGCTCGGTGATAGAATTTAGCATCTAAAAGGGCACGTGGGCCTAAGGTTTGAGGCACGTGGCTCGGAGACTTGGGATGTCGTCCTGGAGAATGCACGTGGCCTAGCTTTTATATATTCCTTCGTGGTGAAATGATTTGGATGACATGTAATCGACCGGTTCGATTTGTTTTGAGTAGATGGGTGCCTATTGTGAATTGTATTGACTTGCAGGTGAGATCTGAGGCCAAGGTAAGTCCTCTGTCCTGTGCGTGTGTAGATAGCCTATAGTATAATAGTTTACTAATCGGGCCTTAGTGGGGTAGAACTCGCTGAGACGTAGTCTCATCCCGGTTTGGGGAAAACATTTTAGGACCCCGCTGAGGAGCTAAGGAGGTGGAAATCTGAGGAGAAGGGTTTTTGGAAGAAGAAGATAATCCTAAGAGGAATCTTAAGTACGACCTGAATGAAATGAGATTTTATCTTCTTTTGAGATCTACTTTTTGATGTGAATAGTTGAAAATACTTTGGTTTGTGTTCTGTATAAAAGTTTGGTTATAAGTTTCAATATGAAAAATATGGCCCTGCTTTTCTATCCCATCGATTTACTGTCTGGAGATTTTTAACTGCTTCCGCATGTGCTTAATTAATGAAAGGGTCGGCGATATATAGTCCTGGGGTATCGCATTATAAAATCGACCAAAATAGAAGGATGTGTGCGTGCCCGAGGATCGAGGCGTGACAGAATTAGTCCAAAAGTTTTATTGCAATATTATTTGAATTTAATTTCAATTATGCAATTTTGACCAAAGAATTGCAAAATTGCTCATTTTAGCTTATAGTACTCGATTTCACATACCCATGGTTTAGGTCCGTTGTTTTTCACAATAATCATTCAATTAAATCAACAAAAATCCATATATTGTATTCATGAGATTTAATTAGCTTAATTGGGTCAAAATCAGACAATTTCTTCTCAAATTGCGCAAATTTTCTCTTCGTTTGGTCCCTTAAGGATCAAATTGCATACGTTTTGAACCCTCACGAACCACACGAACTAGAATCAGCAAGAACCGACAACGGTCAAAACCAATCAAACCAGTGTGAAATGGTCTGACCGATCCGACCAGCCATCGGTGGGGCAGGTCGGTTCAACCTTTTGCCGGCCGGTTCTGGACCTCCAAAGATCGATTCTGAGATCTTCACCGTGTGAAATTTACCCCCATGCCCTCACATTTTCATGATTTTGCAAAATAACTCCTGAATTTTGGAAATTTACGATTTAGTCCTTAATTAGGCCCTTAGCGCAATTCTCGTTTTAAATCCTAATTTTCAAAAATTGGACCCATCCAATCGATCATACGATGCATCCTAAGGGTGTTTAGCTAAAATTTTAATTTTCCCCTTAGATTAATTTTTTTACCATCGGATTGAACTGTCGGTTAAGATCGATCAATTTGGGACTAGTATAAAAGGATTTTCCATCAATTTTTTGAATGGGCTCATTTTGCAGATATTTTTTCTCACTTAACATAGATTTTTCTCCTCTCTCTCTCTCTCTCTCTCTCTCTCTCTCTCTCTTGTTGACGTCGATTTTTAGTTGATACGTCATTAAAATGTAAAAATTGAGGTTTGGGTTTCTGATCGCAATAGAACCCCATCTCTCGACCAAAACGTGTCGTTTTTCATTTCTTTCTTTTATATTGTCGTTTTAAAGTAGTTTCTAGCTCATTTTCAATAAAAACTCAAAAAGTTAAACGGTTGACTTTCAGGAACCCCGAGTAAAAAAATTAACTTTTTACCCAAAAAGATTACATTCATCTTTAATTTCACTTTTATCAAATCAATTTTTTGAAAATTCAAAGATTTGACCAAAAAAATCGACATTTTAGGAAAAGTCAACTAAATGATTGATTTTTGTTCAAACCTTTGACAAAAAACAATGAAAAAAATTCAAAAATTCTCAAAATATATTTCTTTTAATGTCAATTTGATTTTTGTGTCGAAAATTTCACAAAATTCAATTAAGAACCTTGATTTCTGAATTTTTCAATTTTAAGTTCTAAATTGACCAAAATAAAATTACTTTTATTTTTGTCATAATTAGGCGTAGTTCCTTTTTTGACATTTGGTTTAGGGGCTGTTTGAAATCTACCTATGCATATAATTTCACGATTTACCAAGTCAAAATGCGAATTGTCATTTTGAGCCATAATTAGGGATCAAAATCAATTCTTCATGATTTACTGAACAGACGATTACATTTTACTCATTCTCTTAAGATAAGTCCAAATCCAAGATCAATTTTGGGAGATTCACTTGGGTACATTCTAGTTTGGTCGATTTGACTTATTCAAAGGTTAGAAAACCCAGCTAAGATACTTCAATTGATGTAATTTGACTTGGCCCATTCTAGACTAACATGTAATTGAAATAATTGAGATTCAATTTGGCCAATTGAGGTTCAATTGAAAATCTGAGTTTAAATTATGGCATTGCTTCAATAGTAATTCAATGAATTTAAACATTTTGTGCCCAATTAGTCGACTTGAGATAGCCCAATTGCACTTCATTTAATACGATTCATGTAGAAATATTTGGTTTTGTTTAAATTGGGTAAAACCAGAAAAATCATAATAAATTTTGTTGATAATCTTGAATTTTAATTCGAAGGCAAGAGATTCAAGAGAATCTCTCTCTTTGCTATGCAAGGGCCATTAAAGGTTCATTGAGCAACAATAAAGAAATTAGGGATGAGCAACTAGACTCGATTCAATTCGAGAATCAAAATAAACCGACCTTCTCCCGATTGGTTCCTAACCATAAACGTTACTTCAAGGTAGAATTCTCATATATTCCTTTACACCATTAATTTTATTTTGTTGATAATCTTGTATAATACTAGTCTTTGATAAAATGACAAGGCTGTATAGGCGTCATTGATGGCATCCATATTCATGCTTCAGCAAGCTTTGTCCTGAACCTACGCAGGATGAGCTTGCAAACGATACATTGACCGAGGAGGGAAACCAAATAAATACGCTTAGGAAAACCATTGCCAATAAAATGGCAAGGGATAATAATATGCCGGAAATTCCATGAAATTGTATTTTCAACTTTTGTAATGTATTAGTATTATTTCGACTATTATTTTGTATTTGAGGATTTCCTATGTTGTTATCTAATCTATTTCTATTTCTAGAAATAGAAATTTTATTTTGTTATCAAACGGATTTTTGTTCCAGAACTAGAAATTTTGAGTCGTTATCAAATGGGTTTCTTTGCTCTGAAACTTGTCCGGGGAATAGAAATTGAGAAATTGATTTCGCCGAAATCAATTTCTGTTTCGAAAATTTTGTCATGCGCGGCCTAAGGGTATGTTTGATAACCATTTAATTTCAGGAATAATTTCTAATAAAAATGATTATTTTTTATTTTGTTCATAAGAATAATTTCTAAGCATTTGAAGGCGTTTCAAACTGCCAAAATTTCTGTTCTGAATAGAATTGCGTTTGGTACCGTCCTCAAAATTTCTAATCCAAAACATTTTCTTTTAATTTTTTAATAATTATTTTATGTTTTTTTTTTTTTTTTAATTTTCTTTCTCTTCTTCTTCAAGCTTTGGCCAATTGTTGGCCTTAGAATGATCGGTGACTAGCCAAACGAGGGCCGGTGACCTCGTCGGATCGTCGCCTGCCCCGGTGAGTCCTCGCCTCATTGGTCAAGCCTCACCAGGAACTGGTTGAAGCTTGACTGAGCCTTGGCTCGGCGAGGTTGAGCCTTACCTAGCTAGGCGAGGCTCGTTAGTGGTTAGGGGAGGGACTAGGCTTGGCAGTGATTGGGCGAGTCTTCAGACCTCGCCTAACCGATCGCCGGCGATTGGCAGCGGTGAACGACAACAACGGTGGCGACGGTGGAAAAAGAAGGGAGAAGGAGGAAGAACAAGAAGAAAAGAAGAAGAGAAAAAAGAAAAAAAGAAATTTGGATTGGTTTGATTCTAGAATTGTTCCCAAGAACAAAAAAACAACTCTCTTTTAATCATTGATTCTATTCCAAATCAATTTCCGGAAACAAAAAAATAGAATCGGTTACTATTTGGCAAGTTGCCAACACATCCTTAACGTGAATCTTTAGATCACGGGACACATACATTGTTTTAGTTATTCGTGCTTTTTCTCAATGTGATAATTGATGTAACCGGATCACAAATGAAATTGAATCCTTGATTCTCGTTGACGAAGTTTATTAATATGACCCAATAGCATTATTCCAACATGTTACATTAATTTTATTTTGTTACATTAATTTCAAAAATTTCCTCGGATTTTACGAAATTTGCAAATTTGCCTCCAAGTTTGGTGAAATTACAAAAGGATCCCAACTAATCCATTACCTCAATATTAGATCATCACCATTCATTGAGAATGCATCACGACCATTGAAATTAACATGTGCCCAATTAGGATGTTATCTAGGATTCGTTAAAAATAAGATGATATTCTAGCCTTTAGATCAATTGAAGGGCTAGGATTCCATCCTTTAAACATATATAAATATGATTTTTCTCTTTAGAAAAGGGGGGCCGGATTTTTTTTAACAGAAAACTAGATATGGGATTATTTTATCTCTCATCTCTCTCTCTAATTACCACTCATGCACTCTCTCCCACCACCTTTCTCATGTCACCTCTCTTGCTGCGCCCAAATCGCCGCTTGTCGGAACCCCGTCGGTCGAGCACCTCTATCCACAACCTCCACCGGCCTCCCTCACTTGCTTTCCGGTGTATTGAAGACTGCCATCTCCTCTGGTGATTCCTGATCGTCTCTGCTCTGACTTGATCACAGCTCAGGAGTCGTAGGTGTTTGAGCCGGTGGTGGCATCGGCGCCATTTTCTTCTTGATAGACGACCAACGGCCGTTTCCCCAAGCCTCTGGCCATTCCCGAACTGCTTTCAAGTGTATCCCCGACTGTCCAGAGGTCAGGGATTGAGCAAACAGCCATGGATCTGTCTTCGGTGGCTGATCTTCATCCTGGAGGTCCAAAATCAGTCAGATATAGACCTATTTTTTTTTTTTCCACCGCTTGAACTGAAGGTCCGGCGACTTCGATCGGCGCACCTACCCACGCTGACCTATCCCTCCAGTGGTTGCTGACCTCACCGTGGTCAGGGATTGGAGTATTGACAGTTGGAGCATCTCCGGTGACCGATCTTCTCCGGCAAGCGCGAAGACCGGTCCAATTGGACCGGTTCTGTTTTGGCGCCTAAATCGACGGTCCAGCCGCTTCCTTGGTGATCCACGACGTCCATTCGTCAACTTCGAAGTGTCGTTTGAGCTCTAGCGGTGAAGGCTTCGTCTGATTGCGTAAAAATAATTGACGAGAACACAAGAAAGGTAAAAATCTTCAACTCGAATCCAATGAAGCGAGGTCGGTGTATTCGACTGGGGCTAGGATTCGCGAGTAGATCTATGAAATATGTTTAGATATGTGGCTTATGTGATCATTCGATGATTTGCTGAGATTGAAGATTGATTGAGAACATGATTGAGTGATAGAAATATGAATCTGTAATTTTTATATGTTTGTACCTTTGGCCAAAACAAAGTTCAAAACGACCTCGTTTCAATTCGAGTCATTAGATAATAGACATCCTGAGCTTCGAAAAATGATAGGTCGCACGTCTCAATTGAGTATCGTTTGACCCTCTAAAAACATCTCTGAAGATGAGCGAGTCTCGCTATAGCTCGCTTAGATTTTCGGTTTTGTTTTTGCTCCCAAATGAGATTTTACTAGTTTTGTGTAACATTCTGTGATGATTTTTGGACAATCTTGCCTTGATAAGTTTTGTTCCAAATTATTTTGTGCACATCCCGTAATTTTTCATGATTTTTGGACCTACTTAACTAGGTCAGATCTACTCAGATCTAAGCCCAGGTCAATTTGTTCCGTAATGATATCTGATTTTGCCATTTTTTTTTATTGATTTTTGTATTAAGTTATGGAATGACTTTCCTTCATGAAAGTTGCTTGTATTAGTGTTGTACATGTCATGTGTTTTTTTTTTCGAAATTTTTAAACAAGTTTAACTAGGTCAAAATCACTTAATCTGAACATAAAACAGTATTGTCTTGCATTCGTCAAATTCTGTTTTGATGAAATCGAGTCAACAAATACACTTATTTGGTTTCAAATCCTTCATGAAAGTTGAAATATATGATACATATGTTCAATTGATGCATACTTTGTAAATTTTTGACATTGGCAAGTGAGTTAATCGCATGAGTTAAGGTGAAAATGTGCCGCATCGGTATATAGTCTAAATGTACATATCTGTCTTGTCATTTTTGCTGTGATTTGTGTGGTCACTTTTAGGTTTTGAATCCTTAATGAGAAACGTTCATCATTACATATTCTATATGTGGGATTTTCATAAGATTTATGCACGACTTAAGATGGCTGAAATTGTGCACATTCTGTGAAATCAATGCTAAAATGAAATCTTGTCATTTATGCATCTTACCATGCTTGTTTGAGACATTTAGAGTCTAAATTTTGTGATAATGTCTTTTTGACACTTAAACTTCATGTCATAAGGTTTGAGTACATGTTCATGTCTTTGCATTTGAGTGTTATTTTACATGTTAAAAATTTGTGCCGCAAGAGCGTATGTTCATCGAGAAACTCTCAAGCATTTCATCATGAATCTTGAGTCATCTTGTATTGTCATTTGAGTGTCATTTTAATTTGTGAATATAGATTACATGTTTTTGATTAAAAAACAATTTAAATTTGAGGAGAATATAATGACAAAAAGAATTGTTTGCAGACTATGTCTCAGTAGAGAAATTGAAGCATAAAGTAATGGGATAAACTAAGACAAAAGACTAAGGGTGCGCATGACAAAATTTCTATTTCTCGATTTATCTGTTTCTCTCATTTCTCTGTTCCCTTAAACAAGTTTAGAATAGAAATTCATTTGGTAACGTAATTTGATCTCTCTATTTCTGAAACAGATTTCTATTCTAGAAATAAAGAAATTGAAGAAATCAGAAACTGAAATTTTTAACTTCTCAGTTTCTGAAATAGAAATCATAAGCTGAAATCAAACCATATAAAAGAACCTTGCGCTTTCTTGCTAACTTAATTCACTCATAACCACAACTTCACAAATTATTGCTAATTTTCTTTTTCTCATTTTGCTCCTGTTTTTTTTTCATTTTTTTTCATTTTTTTTTTTTTGATAATTTCCTCTTTAGGATGAAAGGCAATTGAATGGGTTCCCAATTTTAAAAAAACGACCAAAGTTCTTAAATGCTTACTTAAAAACAATGGGGCTCTTTCCTCCTAGAAAGGGCACGCGCATGGCCAGTTGAAGAAAAAGTTCTTACGTAATAGATGAATAATAAACGTGCCTAGAAATTTAACCTTGTTTCTTTACGGATTCAAAATTCTTGTAAAATCAAAATAATTAAATTGTTACACAATCCTGAATTTTAATTCGAAGGCAAGAGATTCAAGAGAATCTCTCTCTTTGCTATGCAAGGGCCATTAAAGGTTCATTGAGCAACAATAAAGAAATTAGGGATGAGCAACTAGACCGATTCAATTCGAGAATCAAAATAAACCGACCTTCTCCCGATTGGTTCCTAACCATAAACATTACTTCAAGGTAGAATTCTCATATATTCCTTTACACCATTAATTTTATTTTGTTGATAATCTTGTATAATACTAGTCTTTGATAAAATGACAAGGTTGTATAGGCGACATTGATGGCACACATATTCATGCTTCAGCAATACTTATCTGAACCTACGCAGGATGAGCTTGCAAACGATACATTGACCGAGGAGGGAAACCAAATAAATACACTTAGGAAAACCATTGCCAATAAAATAGGAAGGGATAATAATATGCCGGAAATTCCATGAAATTGTATTTTCAACTTTTGTAATGTATTAGTATTATTTCGACTATTATTTTATATTTGAGGATTTCCTATGTTGTTATCTAATCATTTCTATTCCTAGAAATATAAATTTTATTCTGTTATCAAACAGATTTCTGTTTCAGAAATATAAATTTTGAGTCGTTATCAAACGGGTTTCTTTGCTCAGAAACTTGTCCGGGGAATAGAAATTGAGAAATTGATTTTTGGCTAGAAATCAATTTCTGTTTCTGAAATTTTGTCATGCGTAGCCTAATGGTGCGTTTGATAATCATTTTATTTCAGAACAATTTCTAATTAGAAATGATTATTTTTTATTCTGTTCCTAATAACAATTTATAAGCATTTGAAGGCGTTTTGTTACTGCCCAAAATTTCTATTCCCGAAATAGAATTGCGTTTGGTACCGTCCTCAAAATTTCTAATCCAAAACATTTTCTTTTAATTTTTTAATAATTTTTTACTTTTTTAAAAAAAAAAAAAAATTTCTTTCTCTTCTTCTTCAAGCTTTGGCCAATTGTCGGCCTTAGAATGATCAGTGACTAGCCAAACGAGGGCCGGTGACCTCGCCGGAGCGTCGCCTGCCCTGGTGAGTCCTCGCCTCATCAGTCAAGCCTCACCAGGAACTGGTTGAAGCTTGACTGAGCCTTGGCTCAGCGAGGTTGAGCCTCACCCAGCTAGGCGAGGCTCGTTAGTGGTCAGGGGAGGGACTAGGCTTGCTAGTGGTTGGGCGAGTCTTCGGACCTTGCCCAACTGATCGCTAGTGATCGGCAGCGGTGAATGACAACAACGGTGGCGACGGTGGAAGAAGAAGGGAGAAGGAGGAATAACAAGAAGAAAAGAAGAAGAGAAAAAGAAAATGAAAATTTTGGATTGGCTTGATTCTGGAATTACTCCCAAGAACAAAAAAGCAACTCTCTTTAAATCATTGATTCTATTCCAAATATATTTTCGGAAACAAAAAAATAGAATCAGTTACTATTTGGCAAGTTGCCAACACATCCTTAACGTGAATCTTTGGATCACGGGACACATACATTGTTTTAGTTATTCGTGCTTTTTCTCAATGTGATAACTGATGTAACTGGATCACAAATGAAATTGAATCCTTGATTCTCGTTGACGAGAAGTTTATTAATATGACCCAATAGCATTATTCCAACATGTTACATTATCCCTTATTGGTGTCCATCGCTAGAGTCTTACCCATCCTTATGGCACGATTGACAATTAAAACAAAGATGACACGACCTACCAAAACAAATTAATCGTTTCAGTTTCAATACGGTTCGCCATTTTATTTAATTTGATGGAATTACTTCTCCTTGATTATTACGTTTCAATGACATGGTATGGTTTCAACATGGCAAATAAGTTGATTGATTTTCTTATCGATGGATTTGTGTAAGTATTTGTTCCAAGCACATCGTTTTTAGAAAAGAGATGTTGATTCAATAACAAAACTTTGTCTCTAAAATGTAAAAACTATTAAATTTGTCTCAGATCAATCACGTTCCGATTGGAGCCAATACTTCGAGACAAACACTAAACAAATTATTTGAGTTGTCTTCTATTCACCAAATTGGACTTATTGTCCAAAAGGTTTCCATTAAGAGTGCTCCTATAATTAATTTAACCAAGCTAAATGCATGAAAAATGTTTTGCTGATGAAATGGATTAATATTATAGATGTTTGGCAGATTTGATGATGATTGCACAAGATATTCATTTTGTTTACTGGAAAACTGCAAAAACAAGGATCTTGCACATACATGCTGCTATTCAATTACAAGATACAAGCAACCTTCCTTTGATGGCATGAGAATAAGAAAAGAAGCCTGGCTTTCGAACTTCAAATTTTTTTTTTCTCTTGGGTGTTGAGGGAGAGGGAGGGAGAATAAGCGCAGAGAAAGAGAAAGGGAGAAGCGGGGTCTTTGATGATAAATCAGTGAACTTAGATGGAATTAAGATTTGGTGGTTTGAAAGCCATTTGATCCATTCCGATGTCCTTATCAAGAAAATGAGGGCATTATAGGTAGTACCCTTTCATGCCGTCGTTTTCTCAAGTGAGCTTTCTCAATTTACAATTTGTAGTAAATCCTGATAGAGGAAAAGCTGGAGTGTGCGCTTTATGTGCTTTGACCAAGTTTTTTCTTGTCAACTTCTAGTAATTTAACCTTGGTGCTTGTGGCGTGAGACCTGGAGGAAAGGTGAGTAGGATGATACTAGATTAGTTAATCTGAAATGCTCCTGACAAGCATGTTCTCCTTCCCATGCTATATGCAGGCTATACTGATGATTAGTCCAGAACCACAATCTTGTGCTGCCTGAAGTTGTGTGGTGTTCTTATATGTTCTGATGGCTTGGAGTTTTATGCAGGTATTCTAGCCTGCCCGGCTGGATATATATGAACATAACAATGGAACAGACGGAAGAGTACGTCGGCGGCAGCTGAAAAACAAGTATGGCAATGCTTTTATTTGAGGAAATAACGGTAATGATGTATCCAAAATTTCTGATGTTTTAGTCTTATTTTTATTTTTACTGAATTCGGCTGGTCCTAAGTGGCATGACTTACTGCAGTTCTGTACATCGGCACTTCAAAGCGGACTCAGGCAGTTGGGGCCTTGTGTCGATGGTGCTATTTAATGTTGCTTGTTGGAGTTACGTAGATATAATGTTTGATGGGTACGCTCTTGGTTGCAGGTCAACGCGGCTATAGAATTGTGGAAAAGTGAACATATTCCAAATTTTAGAGCTGATTGGTGATTCTCACTGATAATCCTGCATCTCATGAATTCCATTTGTGAATTGCTTGACGAGGGCTTTGAAATGCTCTAGCTCTTCCTAATTAAGCAAGTCGTCATAGTAGATATCTGGCTCTCTATTTGTGTATTGCCAATTGGCTTAATGCTGTCCTGATTATGAAGAAGGCGAATTGCATTCGAGCATCAATCTTCGATGCCATGGGTTCAGACAAACCGCAATTGTAACAGACTAGAATCCACCATTCCTGAACCACTTTATTCTCATATGGTGACTTCACAAAAATTCATTTCATTATGCAGTTCGTTCTTGAAAATTAAGGGCAGACTTCAGTATCCCCCAACTAAGTGACCAGTTCGTTCTTGTTTCTCCGTTTGAATTTTATCATGCACGACCATTATGTTAAGGGATGGTAGATAGTTTGGGTCCAAAAAAAGGTGGGAGTAAATAGATAAATCCCCTAGCCACAGCATCCTTTAAGTTCTGATCAGAGGAGCGGAAGGGTATCAAAATATGCTAAAAGAAAATGTAACACACATGGGCTGCTCGTACCTCGCTTGACCTGAGCTCAGGTTGCATCACATGAGCCACAACTTCGACATCTGTCAGGGGTTCAGCTGGAATGTCAAGCTACGTACACAGGATGCAGCATTTGAGGCGGAAAAATTACCAACATCCACCAACATCCCAAAAATAATATCCTTCATATTATGATCTTCCACTTAACAGATCCTTAATTTTACTCATATACATCAGACAGCAAGAGTGAAGGCACAAGTGCGACCATCGCTGCTGATTGCCACGGTTCCCCACTCAGCAGCCAAGTCATGCAACAGCATCACCCACACATACAAATACATCATTCGCAGGATGAGTACTTCCCGGTCTCAAGAAATCAACATGGTCAACTTGAAAGAACTGGGGTGCCACACCAGCAAAGGCATATAAGGTCGAAAAGGCCAATTCAAAAGCCTTTCGCATTAAAAATCCTCCGAATATTCTCCCATGGAATTCCTTTGCTGTGGTTGGCATATTAACGAGTTCTCAAAATAAGTATCCCTTATTAGAATGCTATCTCTGTCTGCCAAAGCTGGCATATCACAGAAGACACGACCTTCGGCAAGTAAAGCCTGGAGCCTGGACAACTCTACCTTACTATCTTTGTTGCGTTCTTCTCTCTTCTTTTTCCTCATTTTATTGCTCTTTTCTGCCTCTTCCCAAAGTAATTTTTCTCTCTGTCTCTGGTGAGATAGGGTTAACTGGAGCTGATTTCCCAGTTCTAGAATCACGAGCCACAAATGTGAAATTGGCAGTAAGTGCAACTGAATCTGAAGAGTCCTGGGTTTGTGCATGGAATTGCCAGTTTAAGGTAAACAGCAGAATGGATCAGTAACAAGACTATATCATGGAAATGATAACGTTATGAAAATCTGATATCTGAATATTTTGCTTGACCAACATGTCAGAATCCTTCATGAACCAATACTTCTTGGCAAGAGGATGTTGATTAGCAAGCTTCTCTATGGTATGGACGGGTTTACTATTTTATTTATTTATTTTTGGTAATAAGGGAATGGCGGATGGATGGCAAACGAGCAAATTTCTCCATAATTTTTACACGTAGAGCAAGTATGGTTTGTGAAGAATAAACATATACTTAAGGCACGGCCGTCAAAGTGACACCATCCTGCAATTGCTTAGTGGCAGCACATGAAAATGTATGCTCTGGTCCAACAAGCCAACGAAGCAATGCCATCAACTCTAGGAAAGAAAGTAGCATACTATCATCATTTGGGACCACTGTTTCATATAACACCTTCTGTGGACTGAGTTACTTACAGTTGGATCTCCATTGACGAGCACCCAACCGATGTAACAGCTCCCACTATTTGCAAGTCAGTGTCAATACGGATTGGCCTCTTGAGAACCATCCTGTCTACAGAAGCAGTGACTAGTAATAGAGGCCTTGTGGTGCCATCCTCGCTGGAGCAATGCTGGTCCAAAAGAAAACGGCTAAATGCAATGGAGGATGTTCTGTTACGCACAATTCTAATGATGAATTCCTCACTATGAGAACTACAACTAATCACTAGAGAACTTAAGCATTAAGCCTCTGATTGCAGAACCTGATAAGCACAAAAATTGATGAGAATTTAGACATGCTCCTATACAAATGATAGAGACAAGGTACTGCTTACAGCAAATAAGTAGCATGTTGTTCAATCTTTCCGTCAAAGAAATGAACTCCTCTCTAATACCAAATGACTGATTCTAGATTCTTCAAACAAGTGACTTGACATTCAAACTACTAATAGCAAGATACTTGAACTGATTAACCGCCAACTAAGCATCGACATCAGTCAGTTTTTCATCAGGAATTCATCAAAGCACCACTCAACTGTATCATTCTATTAGTGTCGACGACATCACATGCAACTCATCTTCCGCAGGAAAAGCCCATTAGAATATGCATCGAGAAAACTTTAGCATGAAAAGCATCGCAGAGTACAAAAGGCACCACATTCTGAAAGAGGAAATCAAGTTATCGTCATCCGATAGTCATTCAAAGCTCGTTGATTCACCTTATAGCAAATGGTCCCGGCGAGAGCATCGAGATCTTCCACCAGCTTCCCCATCCTGATCTCGTTCCAAGGATTCCTGTACTGCTCCCTGAGCACATAATCGCTCCAGAACTTGTAGAAAATGCTCGTCCTGCTCCTGGCCGGGCTCCGCGGGACCAATTCGCTCGCCACCGGCGGCACCGCCTTCCCGCTCGCGCCGGCGCCACCGACCTCCTCGAACATCTTGGATCTCACTTCCCACAGGGCGTTGGTGACGGGGGAGAAGTACATGCCGGGCCACAGGCTGATCGGCTTCCGGATCGACGATCCGGCGTCGATGGGTGGAGAGCTCTAGTAGGGCGGGGGAGCCGCGGCTGAGGCCGGCGGAGCCCCGGCGGAACCCGGGCTCCGCCGTCCGATGCAGTGGAGAACCAGGTGGCACGGGGCCATGATGGCCGGAAAGGAGGGAGCTTGAGGAGACGGTTGGAGACCGTTCGGTGGAGAGGCGCCATTGGAGTCATAGAAGATGGAAGGTGGATTGGAGGGACGTTGGACCATATGAATTTTAGTAAAATATATATATTGTTTAACAAAAAAAGTTTTATAAATTATATGAATTATAGTAAAAAGAAAAGAAAAATATTAGAAACTTTTATTTTTCTTTTCTCTTAAACAAAACGGGGTGCTTGCGCCAAGTATAAGATATTAAATTAAGAAAGCTACGTAGAGAGATGGAATGCATGTACTACTACTACTACTAATAATAATAATAATAATAATTTTTCTAATAACAATCTTCATTGGATCTTGAATACGGTCAAGGAAAGCGGAAGAAGAAAATAGCAATCGAATTTTTCATGGAGGACAATGCCTATAAGCATAATCCTTTCATGATTGGATGGTAGCATCCTTGTTTTTACGAATTTTCCAAACAAATTCAAAAACACGAATAACTCGATTCAATTTATGCAGTTCATAAACAAACGAACAAACTTGGCCAATCTCTTCTTCACATTCCAAATATCAAAGCATCATAACTACACTTTTCTCGTCCCTTCTTTTTCAGCGACTCGAGGCCCTTTAATTTTCTTTATTTTAAAATTCGTGACATTTGGAACTTTCAAATAATCAAAATGTGGGCTCTGTACGCTTGCCTCCCGTGTCTTGAATTGGCAAGCAAAAAATCATAATTCATAAAGTTCTTGTCCATAAATAATTGTCGACGTTACTTATAAAAAATGAATTGATAAAATATATTTTCATTTACTGATGACATATCTAGGGATATATTGTTAAGTGGGGCTAACTTTTTCTGAGCAATTAAATGTCATAAGATATTTTTTAAATTATTTATTTTTGTCAAAATAAACTCGTTGCAGATTACAAAACTGCCCTCCAAACCCAGACTTTCAGAGAGCTGTGGTGGAGGTGAACATTGGATTTGCCACAGATTTGTTTGTTCATGAGCCTTTTTTTTTTGGGCCTAAATTAGCGTGCAATTTTGTTTCTTTTCCATTGATTAAATTACGATCGTGGGTATTCCTGTTTCAGGTAGAGGAAGCAGTGATTGAGGATTAGGAGGATGAGCGGAGGAGGAGAGAAAGGGTCGGCCACCACGAAGACCCCTGCAGATTTCCTGAAATCGATTCGCGAGACCGGTTGTTGTCAAGTTGAACTCTGGAGTTGATTATCGAGGTACTTCTCTCAACATGGTCTCTCTGTGTTGGGAGAGTTATTCAGCAAAAATTGTCTCTATGTAGCCAGATTTTGCTGAGCTTTTTGATTATTTCTGGCCTTGTTTGTTACCTATTGTACTGAATCCTATGTGCCGTTAACGACTTGTCTCGAACTTTAATTAGTTGGGGATGATTAATCGATTGAATTTTCAGCGGCTCATATGAGTTAAGTGGCCACTTACTGACCTCAAAATTCAAACAGAAGTTTAAGTCAACCGCAATTATGAACCAAATGAACCTTACCTGAATATTGCTTTTGTCAGAAAATTCAGGGTCATATTGTGACCCTGCATCATGGGCAGTTATGTCGGTCTTGCCATGTACATTGTGGTTTTGACGTAAGTCATTAAGCCTATTCTTTTATTTCATCAGGAGGGAATATCTCTTCAAAATATAATAGCCGTTTCTTTTTCTATCAATGTCTGTGGTATTTGTTGTCGAAAAGAGATCTGTAGTAAAATTGAGGCTCTGATGTTAAACTCGTATTACAATGATTAATTGGGAAGTTTTTCTCATGAAATCAGTTAGTATTATAGATATTTAGCCAATAAAATGATGGTTGCAGAACATTGTTTTTCTTGGGAGAAACTATAAAAACAAGGGTCATGCACGTACATGCTGCTATTCAATTTCAAAATACAAAAACCTTTCTTTGATGGCATGAGTATATATATCCTGGCTTTCAAATTTCACGGGTTTTTTCTTTTGGGTGTTGAGGCAGAGAGGGAGGAAGAACAAGCGCAGAGATAGAGAAGGGCAGATGCGGGGCCTTTGATGATAAATTAACGAACTTATATGGGATTAAGAATTGGTTGCTTGAAAGCCATTTGATCCATTCCAATGTCCTTATCATGAAAATAAGATAATAATACCCTTTCTGTGGGATTTGTGCTGTCATTTTCTAAAAAAACTATCTGAATTTACAGTTTGTGGTAAATCCTAATAGAGGAAAAGCTGTGTCTGCGTGGTATGTACCTATGACCAAGCTTTTTCTTGTCAACTTCTTGTGATTTGTAAACCTTAGTGCTTGTGGCATGAGACCTGGATGGGAGGTGAGTTGGATGATACTAAATTAATGGATGTGGAATGTTTCTGACAAGCATGTTCTCCTTCCCATGCTATATGCAGGCTATGCTGATGATTAGTTTAGAATCACAATCTTGTGCTGTCTGAACTGGTGTGGTATTCTTATATGTTCTGATGCGTTGGAATTTTATGCAGGTATTCTAGCCTGCCTGGATGGATATATGAACATAGCAATGGAACAGACAGAAGAGTACGTCAATGGACAGCTGAAAAACAAGTATGGAGATGCTTTTATTCGAGGAAATAACGGTAACGGTGTATACTATATTTCTGACTTTTTAGTTTTGTTGACTTGGACCTTTACTAACTGGTACGATTTATTGCAGTTCTGTACATCAGTACTTCAAAGCGGACTCTAGCAGATGGGGCTTAGCATTGATTGTTCCATGTAATGTAGCAATGCGGAGTTAATGTAGCCATAACTTTTGTTGGATACATTCTTGGTTGCTCTAGAATTGTGGAAAAGTTAACATATTCCAAAATTTAGAGCTGATTTGTGATTCCTACTGATAATTCTGCATCTCATTAAATCGGTCTGTGAATTGCTTGAAAAGGAGTTATTATGCCCTGGCTCTTGCTTAAGTAGCATGTCATCATATGTATGTGGCTCTGTTTGTGAATTGCCAAATGGCTTTATGCTATCCTGTTTATGGAGAAGGCGAATTGCATTTAAGCATCAACCCTGAATACCATCTATCTATGTCTGTATAATTGTTTCTATTGCAAAAGCTCATCGAGATAATTGATATCATGTCTGTTGGCATAGATTATTGCCGTGACCCTCTCGAATGAGTTTGAGGATTGCTAAATGGGCGCGAATGGTCCCTCTTGCAAGACAATGTTTATTCTTGACACAAGTTCTCCCAAACCCTATCGATCGTTAATTGATTTTCTCATTCTAATTATGGCCTTTGTTTTGACTTTAGGAGCCACCATTAATATATGACGAGCCAATTAAAGATCGAATAAAACGTGGGAGTTTGTTTTATTTTTGTGAGTAAAAAATTCAGGACATGGAGATTTGACTACACTAAATATATTACCTAATGAACAATTTGTTAGCTTAGCTCATTTAGGGATTTAGTTTTATGCATTCTTTCACACATATTTTTTGTTTTTCCTGAGACATGTATGTCTAAATGATCATGCCAAGATGCTCATACAACAAGATTTAAGCGAGACAATATCCAAGCAAGATATGATAATATCAAAGCAAGTGCACCACAACCCGAGACGCATCGGGCAACATTAAACGTCGCCTTCTTATTAAGCAACGGGAAAGTACCTCCAAGGACTAATGAAGGCTAACCCGAGACTCGTCGAGGATACAAAACAAAGCCAATTGACCACGACGCATCCCCTACGCAGCATGTCTTAAGTCTGGACAGAGTGCGGTGGATGCCACTCCATGTGCTAAACGACACCGAAATGACTACTAAAAGGCCTCGATGCATCTTTGCAAAGCCAACCCGAGACACCTCAAAGATGCAATACCCAAACAAAGGCCCACCAAACGTCCCCTATTAAGCATGCATGAAGTCTGGTAGCAGGCGTGTCGTGTGTCATTAGGACTTGAAATTGGCATAATATTATTCAAAAACCACATCGCCACGGGAACCCCTGAGGGTTGGCCCGGTGCTCGTCGAATGAACCAAACAAGACTGAACGCTCGCTGTCCACGGTCTGGACAGTGCTGCACAGCCCTCTAATGAAAATCCATCAATTCTTGGCATTAGTCACGAAGATACACAGACTATTAAATTCTATTTGTACGAACACCAGTAGGAAAGCCATGAGGATGGTAATTAAGATAGTTGACGCGAATCTATTACTCACTCTAATCAGAGCGGGCATAAAAGTTGCCCAAATGAGGATTGTAGACACGACCGGAATGAGCCATCAACAGCCAAATGAAAGCAAGAAGCTCTCCACCTTTATTAAGCACCTGCACATGTACTTCTCCCTTAATATGAACCGCTGCATATGACAGCATCTCAACCCATACTCCGCTCATCACCTTCCACTTCATTTCCCCGAGCTCTTTCATCTTTTTAGCTAAATCGGTCCCCTGACTGAGCATGGATTTCGAATGGTATACATCTTTCAATGATTCTTCAGATTTCTCAAACAATTGCTTGCATAGCTGCTCCACATCCCGGGTCGCATCATTCATGTGGAGTAATTCTAGTAACTCCCCCAACGTCTCCCCTACTGTGATTTGGGCAATGCCTACCACAGCGGACATCACATTAGATTGATTAAGTAACAGATACAACATATAGTCAGAGAGGATCTTGCTAAATTCCCTTTCATCTTTTTTTTCCATGGATTTCTCTTTGTTGTACCAAATTTCAGTAGCAATATGCCATTTTATAATATTGTCATCGTAAGTACCCACAATGAAATCCTTTAGAAGATTGACAGATTTGTTTCCATCCGATAAACTCTCGAGATACAAATGACCTCTAGCCTCAAATACCTTTTGCACATCATGTTTAGGACTCGATTTACGTCTCACCTCCTCAAAGATAAAAAGCCACAGCTTTTTAAGAAAAGGTTTCTTGGATACGTACTTTGTCTTTGTAATCATTAATGTTTTCCCTTTGGTAGTCCTCAGGCCACAACGTCTGGTGATTGTCTCACCGGCTTGATGGAAATAAGAGAAGATTTTCTCAGCCATATGGAATGGAAAATCAAAGAGATTAGAAGAAGCAATGCTGCCAAGCTTCTCGGACTCTCCTGCAAGCTCATGGATAAGAGGTTGCAAGCTGAGATGGATTCTGACCACCTTCGAAATATTAATGGTGTATGTAAGGCCTCGTAAGTAACATTCGCATTAGGCTCTACTTCACATGTGACGTATCGGGGCTCCCTCAGCTTATACTTGTCATATGCCAATTTGTACATAAGTGAATATAATCTAGATGATTTGGAGTTGTTTTGCATATTTTCGGCAAGGGTCCAATCTGAGAAAATGGGCATGAATAGAGCTATCGCATCGAGAACAATCCCTCCGAAAAGAAGGATATAAGTAATTTTCACATCAAGTTTGGAGAGTTGATGCTTCTTCAAGCGATTGAAGAGGACGAAAGCCACCACAACACCCATGAAGTTAACGAAGCGGAAAAAAGTAGCTCAACTTGGAACGTATTGCTAACGTTTTTGTGTAAAGCACTTCGTAGATGAACTGAAGTTCAACTGACATTAGCCTCAACGCCTCCATTGCAGAAATGTGGCGGAAATATTCTAGGCTCATATTGCGTTCTTCAAATGTGAACATGAGATCTCCGAGGAAAATCTTAAAGATTTGAAAGAAGTAGTACGCTAGCTCCACCACAGTGCTCTCACTAGTCTTTGCTTCATCTTTTTCAGAATAATCGATTGCTTCATCTTCCTTATGACACGTCAAAAGGAGCGTCCTTATCCGGGGAACAACATTAGCCCCAACAGACTCGTGCTGTGAGAGCACCCATTCCTTGAGCATTGGGAGGCTTGAGAGATTAAGTGCTACTATTCTCTCTGCATTTTTTATGACCCCAACAAGGAAAACCAGCATTGTTGGGATCATCAACGACTTGTCGCTGGGAAATATTTGCGCAAAGACGTAAATGGCGGCACCGATTTGGAAGATGAGACTAAGTAGGTGTCGTCGCCAAAGTGAACTATCCTCTAGAGAAAAGGCAGTGATGGTGTCCGGACCGCCAAGATATAACAAGAGAAATGATGCCCAAAACGCCTAAAGTGCTCCGTCTACTTCAGTTGCATGGACGCACAAATTACCTTGATTGTGAGAGATGAGCCCGATTGCAAATGCAGCTACCCAGTCAGCCATCAAATAGGCCAACATAAGAGGAAAATGATGTGATCATTCGCCGTTTTCTTTCTAATGGGTGAAAACAGAATGAGAGACCTGAAGCGAGAGGCTTAGCAGGACAAAGCTTCGGATGTTCCATTTGGTCCATAGATCAGAAATGGAGCCAAATGCCATGTTACTGCTTCGTTTGAATTTTATCACTCGTATCTAATATAACTCTGGCGAGAACAAAACTATTCTCTCAACAATCCACCTGAAGAGTTTCAAATGCATCTATGGAAGCCTTAAGTAGAAACTTCCAAAGTGGGGTGTAGAGTGTAATAACGAAAAAGGGTATATTTGGAACATCCCCTCTCTCTCGCTCTCAATGTAATAATAAGTATTATTTCTCTTAAATGTTAAGACAATTGGTTAGGAGGCGGCGACGTTGGGGAGAGTCGATGCTTGGGACTTTGGGGCTTGGGAGGATGAAGCAGCACGTGCAGAGCAGAGCACTGGCCTTGCTCTGTCTCTGATTCAATGACTAGTGCGAGTGCTGTCGTTTTTGGGGGACTCCTTCACTGTGCTGTTGAGGGATCGCAAGAATCTATCTAGCCTTCTATCATAGTTTTCCTTTTTCCTCCGTCAGATTAGATAGTATTACCATTCTACCATCTTCAGGAAAACAAGTCATTTGCAAATCAATTTTTATTGATTGAAGCTTGACTTTTTAATCGTATGCTGACAGACAGCTAAAGTCGTGTAAAATTCCATCATTTTCTTAAAAAGATTAACAGAAATATATTGCTCGAGACAAATTAATCTTATTTAAGGTAGTCCAAATCACAAATAATTACTATTCAATACTAAACATATCAAATCCATCCTTAAAAAACTTTCATCTTAACATTTAAAAGCTCATGAAAAGATCTAGCTTGAATAGGTTAATTATGAGCCTTTACTTTTTATAAGAATACTTTATTTATATAAAAATCCTAAAAGATAAAAAAATCGTGAACTAATTATTTCATGAATGAAACGGAGCACAAAATGGATCCAACTTAAGGTGGTACAACTACTAGGGAATTAAATCAAATATTTGCATTGGGTCGTGCGTCCACAAAAGTGGAAGATGCGTTTAAGTTATTAATTGGTAAACCCATCCATTATGATCTTGCTTCACGAGACAAAAGTTGACCAAAAGTTGTGCTTTAACCAAAGAAATGGACTCAAGGGCATGTCTGTCTCTCACCGAAGTAAGTGACGACAGGTTTTTCACAAGCGAGGAATCTCTCTTTATCTTTTTGTTTTCTTTATTTCTCGATTATCAATTATTACAGCGCAAACTAGACTAGATTAATTGTCACAAAATTATAATTTAAAGGAAAAATATAGAACTAGGAAATTTTTTTTTTATCGGTTCTACTCTGACTCTCACTCTCAAACTTTTACCATACCTCATTATAGAGTGTGGAAATCGAAACTCACACTTGAAATTAAATCGTTTTTACCCCCAACCCTCCCTAAGAAAGGTGATGATTTGAACCCCTCATATTTCCTTTCTATGTTGGAATGGTGGCCACTAAGACAAATCTCAATAATTGAATTAGCAAGTTAAGATGGCATATACTCAATAGGGTTTTTCCATGTAAAGGGCGTAATATTCTTCTTCTTCTTTGTTCTCACCTTTTTTCCTTTTTTGTATATAGATTTATTTATTATTATTATTTTTGCAATAATGGAACATTTTGTGGTGGAGATTTTGAGCGCTTTTGATTATGTGGGTTCACCACAAATCTGATACATCACAAAATTTCAATTGAATATGAGAAAGAATTTCAGTATCAACGAGTCTAATGATGTAGAAATTGACGTTGGATATTCTTAGCCATGGCGGAAATAATACTTCCTCAAAATCGCCATAGTTAAATCACTCACACCGTCAATATTATTATTCTTCTGTTATGTGGTGTCAGGTTTCACACTAATGACATCGGTCGTCGTGCCCCGTCAATTATTGCACACTACATTTGGCTCCATCCGATAACACAAGCGCAAGGAGCGTATTCCATTCTTGATGTGTTCTTTCACACAAACAACTATCGAGTAAAAGGAAAATAGAAAGACAATTACTAGTCACATGATAACTCTTAAATGACAAGTTCTTCTATCTAATCTGACTAGCATTGAATTTGTCCGGCTAAATTCTTCTTCACGCACTTTAATTAAATTCCGATACATCAATTTGTAACATCTCTAAATATATTATATAAAACGAGAGCCAATACCTTAAGGATCAGTGCCGTGAATATGGAGTATTAATATTAAATGACATGGTAAATCGAGTCGGTTTCTTACATTTATGTTATCCATGAATATATATCTGTTTTTTTCAATATTATTATTGAGCCAAAATCATTCATTGTTGTGGTGGTCTCAATGTAAGTCACTAAGCTCATTCTTTTCCCTCGTCCGGAGGGAAACTAAACCTATTCTTTTGAATATAATAACCGGCTCTTTTCTTTAACAATTTTCATGGTACTCATTTATGGAAAGAAATCAGTTGTAAATTTGAGGCTCTGATTAAACATGTCTTCTAATCCATCGACAATAACGAAATGGGAAACTTAACGTAAGAAATATGTTTTGTTCATGAAATCAGTTATTACTATCGATATTTGGCAGATCAAATAATGATAGCACAAGATATTTAATTTGGTTCATGTGTCCACAAAAGTGGAAGACGCTATTAAGTTTTTAATTGTTAAACCAATCCATTATGATCTTGCTTGACATGACAAAAGTTCACCAAAAAGTGTGCTTTAGCCAAAGAAATGGACTAAAAGGCATGTCTGTCTTCCACCAAAGCAAGTGGTGATGGGTTCTCCCAAATCAGGAATCTCTCTTTATTTTTATTTTTTTAATTCTCAATTATCGATTATCATAGACCAAACTAGACTTGCTTAGCTGTCATAATATTATAATTTATAGGAAAAATCTAAAATAAGTCAAGATTATTCTTTTCCTTCTTTTTGGTCACCTTTTTCCCTCTCTGTATGTAGATCTATTTTTCGCAAGAATGGAGCATTTTGTATGGATTACGTTGAAAGGAGATAATCACGCTACTATTCTACCTCGCCCAATTCGAGTACCAAAACATTGACGAATAATTTTTCAAATTTGTAATTATATATAGGTTACTCTCTTCAATATATCCTTAGATTTTACATCAACCCAAAGATATATTAACCTAGTGGAAGGAATCAATAATTATATAAAATACCAGATAAACATTCAAATTGAGAACTAACAAAATTATGTGATACCCAACTAATTGGCTGTATAGGCATACGTTCGGCTAAGATACAAGGGTGTGATATTCGGATCATTGTGCTTCTCACTTGGAATAATCTTAGGATTGTGCTCTCCATTTAATAAGTGAAGTCTTACACAATTCTTTAGAATTAATACACATGCATAGGGCGATTTTCATGCATTTATAATATTGTATCAAGATGGAAAATCAGAAAATCCATGTTATATATATGCTGAAGAATGGATCAATATTGTTTAATCAACTTAGTCATTAAATATTATAAAGGAATAATTCCTTGTATACAAAACCAGATAAAAAGAAAACAAATTTGTTTGAATCAAAAAGCATGAGTATCTGTTTGACCAATTTAAAGTTTACGGACTAAATTGAACATTGAGTCTTTAAGGCCTAAATCTTTGTATCACCTCTTCTTTTTCTTGATGCTAGAAATATAATATTGGTTTATGAAGCCAAGTTGTAAACGAGGTGGTACATCTTTATTGATTCTCTAAACATGACTTAGTTGTTCAAGTAGCTAATGAAAGCTTTGTGCATCATTCTTCTTTGTTCAATTTTGTGAAGCAGTTCTTACATTAATCTTAGATTGGGTCCTTTATTATGCAGAAAATACCAAAAACATACTTACTATTGAGCCAGTGGCTACTGACAACCTCCATTATATAAATACAATCCAAATATCTCTAAGCAAAGCCCTATATTGAAAAGATCAATTTACCCCTACTTGCAAACTAATTTTAGCATCTTGTTTAAGGTTTGGTGGTTTAATATTTCGTTGGTTATCAGTATTTCAGTTGGTCAACTTTGGATTTCCTCGACAATTTGATAAGAAGTTCAATCTATTACCAGTATCTTTAGAAATACTTTTACTTTTTACTTTTTTTGCTTAATTTAGATCTTGCGCTTTAAAAAGATTTCCGTGGAGTGCAGGAGGTGTTCTTTTTCCCCCACTATCTTCTTTAAGAGATTATGTCCACAACATGTCCACTAAGTTATTTAAGAAAGACCAAGACTTTCAGGACAATGGCCACTCCCTCTATGGACCTTACGTGTTTCGTTGGATAATGGGTGATTCCCGGTAATTGCTTGGTTAATAGATCATGATAATGGGGGATAGTTAATGCGTGTGAATGGGACATGCTTTCGTCTCCTAATGCTTCATGTATTTACTCGTTGCCTCCTGCCTTCCAAGTCCAAGCTCACTGGTCGGTTCACAGCACATGAACATCCAAAGATGCAGCTTCTAATTATGTCTCGGATGTGCTGTTCCAATAAATATGACTTATTTTTGCTTGAATTGATGTGAGGTATATGATCAGCTCGTGCGTATTCATTACATCGTACTCAATTTTCAATAAGAGATAAAAAGACCTGACAACTATAAATCTAATGATGGGGCTTGTTGTTTGCATTATTGATGAGAGGAATTTGGAAGCTATGCCATTAGAAGATGCCGCCCTCTTCAAGTCTTTTAACTCTCCTAGAGAAGCGAATTCTATTTTTCAATAATTGTCGTTCAGACTGGGACGCTCCTGAGTAAAACAATGGCTTCTGACAGTTTCGGTCCGGGAAGGTTGGGTGTCGGGTTACCATTTTTTATTTTTTTTGGGGCGCTCTACCTTGCTTGATAGCTTACAGCCATTTATCTTGCTTTCACTCATATACGAAAGCCTATGTTATTTATCAAAAGTACGAACTTCACTTTCTTCTAAGAGTTGTACATAGCCATTTAAGGGCGCGTTTGTTTGTATTTCTATTAAAAAGTATTCCAATGAACAGAAATAGAAAAAAATTATTTCTGTTCCGGGGAACAATTTTTAACCAGAAAAACGTGTTTGGTAAACTTGTTTCAGGAATAAAAAATAAATAGAAACGCGTTTGGTAAATTTATATTTTTTTTGTTTCTTTTAATTTTTTTAATATTTTTATTTTATTTTTCCTTTTTTTCTTTCTTTTTTTCTTTTTCTTTTTTTCTTCTTTTGGCCGGTCGCCGGCCGAGGCCATGGCCGACGACCGGCCGACGAGGCCGGCGGCCTCGCCCGATCCGGGCGAGCTTGACCTCGCCGAGCCTCACCGGTGGCTAGGCGAGCTCGGCCTCGCCGAGCCTCACCGGTGGCTAGGCGAGCTCGGCCTCGCCGGATCTGGGCGAGGCCGAGCTCGCCCAGCCAAGGCGAGGCCGAGCCTCGCCGAGGGCAAGGGTCGCCGGCCCCGGCGAGGCTGAGCGTCGCCGGCCATGGCTGAGGCGGGCGACCGGCCAAAGGAAAAAGAAGAAAAAAAGAAGAAGAAAAAGAGAAGAAAAGAAATGAGAGAGAAAATTTGTTCTTCAAAAGTGTTTCTGGAACAAAAAAATAAATTTTTTTTTGTTTCTTATTTCTGTTCTAATTTTGTTCCCGGAACAAAAAAACAGATTTTGAACAAAAACGCAAGCAAACGCATTTCTGTTCTTTTTTTGTTCTCGGAAACAAAAAAACAAAAAATCTGTTCATGAACAACAAAAAGAAACACAAACATGCAGGCCCTAAGTGTCCGGATAATCCTTGTATTTTCATTTTCTCTCACAATTATTTTCTTGCAATATCGTCATTTCCTATTGCTATGTGAGTCCTCGCATTTAGTTTTTTCACCATGCATACTTCCACACTAGAACGCAAACAATTATTCATGAACGTAATGAATATTTGGATCGTTGATCTCTTAATGGGAAGTTGAGTGTGTGGGTATTGAATACAATTTAGTTTGGAATCATCTTTTGGCCTAGAACACAACTAAAGCCACGTGACAGGGAATATATAACGTCTTGCATATGAAAATACAACTATATTTTATGCATCGATTTAATGAAGAGTACCTCAGAATATACTAGTTTAGAGCGATCGCTAAGTCTTAGTCGAGTCAATATATATAATTTAGGCAAGGATGGGCCTTTTTTTTCCCTTTTGACAAACAGTCCATAAAGTTCTTCTAAGAAGGTTTCCATGAAGTGGAGTAGGTCTTCTTTTCCCCCACTATCTTCTTTAAGAGATTATGCCCACTATTAGTCCCCAAAGTTCTTTAAAAAAGACCAAGACTTTCAGGAGAGTGGCCGCTACCTCTTTGGATCTTCCGTGTTTATTCAGATAATGAGAGATTCTTGGTAATTGCTCAGCCAACAAATAACAACAAGGGACAGTTAACACGTATGTGCGTGACATTCTTTCGTCTCCTAATGCTTTAGGTTTGTCCTCGTTGCTTTGTACTTTCGAAGTCCCAGCTCACTGGTTCATCCACCGCAAATGAACATGGAAAGATTCAGCTTCCGTTTATGTCTCGGACGTACTGTTCTAGTAAATATGACTTCTTTTTTTGCCTGAACTAATGAGGGGTCTGAGGTTTGGTTGGAAATCGGATCAGCTCATGCGTGTTCATTTTTTTAGTCAATGTTCAGTAGGAGATAAAAGGGACTGGACAAGCATGAATCTAGTAAGGGGGTTGTTGATTGCACAATTGATGAGACGGATTTTGAAGCTCTGTCAATGGAAGGTATTGTCTTCTTCAAGTCCTTTAACTCTCTAGGGAGTGAACACTATTTTTCAAGACGGTAAGTCTCACAAGAAAAACACGGAAAGAAAAAAGGCAATCACATCCTCGAATTTTAACATGTGTTTTTAGAGTGAAATGAACGGCTCAATGAATTAGTTTGCTTACAATTCAATAACTTGTGCCCTTAGTGAAATCTGATCAGATTAGGTAGCTTAATAGGCATGAACTTTGTCCATCATGCCCTAACGAGATAAAACACTCCTTCGTCCTCTTGCATTAGTGTTATCTCCGGTCTCCTTGTATTTCTTAGGAGTAAAAAATGTCCAGTTCTCAATTTTCTTTTGTTCGTGCTTTTCATCTATCATACCATTCACTGTCGTGCCATCATATGAGCTTAGGCAAAATATCTACTGAATAGGGTCTTAGTTTTCCGTATTCTTAATTGAACGAAATTAAGTTTTTAATTGGTGAATTACATTACATGTTTAGATGGAGAAAAAAATGAATTTAGAGCCGAGGAGAATACAATGACAAAAAGATTTGTTTATGAATACGTTTGTAAAAGAAATTGAAGCCCACAATAATGGTATAGACAAAGACTAAAGACTTTAGCCTGAATCCAGGGTCAAGGGACACATGCATTGTTCATACATTGTTTTCGTCGGTTGTGCTTTTTCTCAAACTACAAAACCTCGTTAATTTACTTCAAACCACGGACAACCATCGAGATAATTTATTGATGATGAGGAGAAATGTTAACCAATGTGGGGTTAATTTATTCGCTGTAATTCTCACTTGGATTAATCTTAGGATTGTGCTCACCATTTTATAAGTGGAGTCTTCTACAATTCTATATATTTAATACACATGCAATCTAATAGTATATTGAGCCGAAAACTCCAGAAACCCATGTTATTTGATAAGACCATATTTATTTGCTGAGGAATGGACCAGTATTTTTTACTCAGATCAGTCATTCAATATTTATGTGAAAAATCCAACCGTATTTTATGCATTGATTTATCAAAGAGTATCTCAAAATATACTAATTTTGCTTGTGAGGCGGGCTAACCACAAGCAAAAGATCCATTGCTACGTCTTGGTCGAGTCATGATTTATATATATATTATTGGAGCAAAAATTGGCCTTCTTTTCTCTCTCTCCACATTTAGTCCATAAAGTTCTTTAAAGGTCCCCATGAAGCGGAGTAGTCTTCTTTTCCTCCCACTATCTTTTTTAAGAGATTATGCCCACTACTAGTCCCCAAAGTTCTTTAAAAAAGATCATGACTTTCCGGTGAATGACCGCTACCTCTTTGGATCTTCTGTGTTTTGTCGGATAATGAGGGATTCTCGGTAATTGCTTGGCCAACATATAACGACAATAGGGGACAGTTAACGCGTGTGCACGTTACATGCTTTCGTCTCTTAATGCGTCGGGCTTGTCCTCGTTGCTTCGTGCTTTCCAAGTCCCGGCTTGCTGGTTCATCCACTGCACATGAACACTGAAAGATTCAGCTTCCGTTTATGTCTCGGATGTACTATTCCAGTAAATATGACCTCTTTGTGCTTGAACCAATGTGAGGTGCGAGGTTTGGTTGGAAATCGGATCAGCTCATGCGTATTCATCATTTTTAGTCACTGTTCAGTAACAGATAGAAGATACCGGATAAGCATCAATCTAATGAGGCTATTGATTGCACTACTGATGAGACGAATTTTGAAGCTCTATCAACGGAAGATATTGTCATTTTCAAGTCTTTTTAACTCTTTTGTAGTGAATTCTATTTTTCAATATACTAAGTCTCACGAGAAAAACATAAAATGTAAAAAGGCGATCACATCCTCAAATTTCAACTTGGGATCTTCAGAGTGAAAATGAACCACTCAATTAATTAGTTGGCTTGCAATTCAATAACTTATTCTTGGTGAAATTTGATCAGATTAGGTAGCTCAATAGGTATAAACTTTGTCCTTTATGCCCCAACGAGATTAAACATTCCTTCATCTTCTTCCAATACTGTTATCTCTGGTCTCGTGTTTTTTAGGAGTCAAGAATGTTTGGTTTCCAATTTTACTTTGTTTGTCTTTTTCATCTATTATACCATTCATTGTTGTGCCACCACGAGAGCGCACGAGAGCCTAGGCAAAGTATTTAGAAAAAAGGGTACTAATTTTCTGTATTCTTAATCGAACGAAATTAAGTTTTTAATTAGTGATTTTTTTTTTTTGATACCGAGGATCCAAGGAGAATACAGTGGCAAAATGATTTGTTTATGGACTGTGTCTGTAAAAGAATTTGAAGCATGCATAGACAAAGACTAATGACTTTAGCTGGAATCTAGGGTCACGAGACAAATGCATTGTTTATACGTTGTTTTGGTCAGTTGTGCTTTTAGTCAAATTCCCTACCTCTTTAATTTACTCCAAATCACGGACAACCATCGAGATAATTTATTGATAATGAGGACAAATGTTAACCAATGCGAGGTTAATTTATTCACCGTGATTCTCACTTGGATTAATCTTAGGATTGCGCTCGCCATTTTATAAATGGAGCCTTATACAATTCTATACAGTTAATACGCATGCATTCTAACAGTTAATACGCATGCATTCTAACAGTATATTAAGCCAGAAACTCGAGAAACTCATGTTATTTGATAAAACCATATATATTTTCTGAGAAATGGACCGGTGTTGTTTACTCACATTAGTCATTAAATATATATGTGAAAAATCTAACTATATCTTATGCATTGATTTATTGAAGAGTATCTCAGAATATACGAGTTTTGTTTGTAGGGTGGGCTAAACACAAGCAAAAGACACATCGCTAAGTCTTGATCGAGTCAAGATATATATATATATATATATATATATATATATATATATATATATATATATATTATTGGGGCAAGGATGGGCCTTCTTTTTTTTCCCTCTCGACAGCATAAAGTTCTTTAAAGAAGGTTTCCATGAAGTCGAGTAGGTCTTCTTTTCCCCCCGTTATCTTCTTTAAGTGATTATGTCCACAGTTAGTCTACAGAGTTCTTTAAGAAAGAGTAGGTCTTCTTTTCCTCCCACTATCTTCTTTAAGTAATTATGTCCACAGTTAGTCCATGGAGTTCTTTAAGAAAGACCAAGACTTCAAAGAGAATGGCCGCTACCTCTTTGGATCTTCCGCATTATGTCAGATAAGGAGGAGGGATTCTCAATAATTGCTAAGCCATCAGATAACGACAACAGGGGACAATTAATGCGCGTGTACGTGACGTGCTTTCGTCTCCTAATGCTTTACATTTGCCCTCGTTGCTTCGTGCATTCCAAGTCCAAGCTCACTGGTTCATCCACTTGACAGCACATGAACGTCCAAAGATTCAGCTTCCGCTTGAGGCGTTGGTGACGGGCGAGAGAAGTACACACCGGGCCACCAGCTGATCGGCTTCCAAATCCACGATCCGGCGTCTATGGGCGGAGCAGCAGCGGAGGCCACATGAATTTCGCTCGCCCCTCGAAGCGGAGGCTCCGTCGTCCGTCGCGGTGGAGGATCGTGGCGATGCGAGTCCCGTGGCGCGAAAGGAGGAAGCTTCGAGAGGAGGAAACGGTGGACTACCGATGTAATGTACGGAGGCCACGATTTGACAAACGATTGAAAATTATTAATTTAAAAAACATTTTTGATAAATCATATAACTTTTAGTAAGAAAAGAAAAAATAAAAAAAAGATGAAAAAGCCACAAACAACCTCAAACTTTAATAAATGTGGCAAATTTACCCCAAATTTTTTTTATGACACAAAAATCCTCAAATTTTGCTGACACATTTAATCCCAAATTTTATGGTCGAAGGGCATTTTTGTCTTTTTCTTTTATTTTTTTCTTTTTCTTCTTCTCTCTTCCCTTTGTTGGCGATAGCGGAGGGAAGCCGGATTTAGGTGAGGGTGGCCCTCGCCGATGCAAGTGAGGGCATTCCTTGCCAGATCCAACCCAAGCAAGGGTCACCTTGCTTGGGCGGGCAAGGACAGCCCTCACTAAATCTAGGAGCGAGCGAGGGTGGCCCTCATCGGCGTCGAGCAAGGGTGGCTCTTGCTTGAGTCCGGCTTCCCTATACCATGGCCGACAGAGGGAAGAGAGGAGAAGAAAAAAAAGAAAAGAAAAAAATAAAAAAGAAAAAAATTTAAAAGTAAAAGACGAAAATGCTTTATAGTTTGGGATAAATGTGTAATTTGGGTAAAATTTTAGGATTTTTTTGTTTCATGAAAAAAAGTTTAAGGTAAAAATGTCACAGTTAGCAAAATTTGGAGTTTTTATATCATAAAAAAAGTTTGGGATAAATTTATCACAGTAGACAAAGTTTCGGGTTTTTTGTGGCTTCTTCCCTAAAAAAAATGAATAAATTTTATTTCTCATTCTCTTAAACAAACCAGCTTGCGCTACATAGAACAGCACCGTATTAGAAAGTTATTTGTTAAGAGGACCAAAAAAGGATGAAAAGGGAAATTAAAAAAATAAGAATGGAAAATAGTAACAAAAGTGAACTTTTTTTAACATTCTACAAAATTTAAATAAAGCTGTTGACAATCTATATAATTGGACATGAATCTCTGATTCCTCATCATCGTTATCGCTGTCCATTCTTTGATTTTCTTCACGTAAAAGATTACCAACATCCATTATTCCCAGAAACAACTTAAGCGTAGGAGAACAAATTTCAGGAATGCAGTATGATAGATCGACCACCTAATTTGTCATGAGCCTTTTCTCTGTGTAAATTAGTTGTAATTTTTGGTTTCTTTATCGCTTGATTTAATCAAGATTATGGATCTTCCCATTTTGGGCAGAGGAAGCACCGGTCGAGGATTAGGAGGGAGAGCGGAGGAGGGGAGAACGGGCTGGCCGCCATGAAAACCCACGCGGATTTCCTAAAATCTATTCGCAGGAGGCCGGTTGTCTTGTCGTCAAACTGAATTCTGGCGTCGATTGTTGAGTTACTTCTCTTGACATGGTCTCTCTATGTGTTAGGGAGAATTCTTCAACAAAAAAGTTTGCTCGATGTAGCTCGAATGCTGAGCTTCCCGATTATTCCCATCCTCATTTTTACGCATTGTACTGAATCCTACGTGCCTTTGACTACTTGTCTCAAAATTTCATTAGTCGGGGATGATCTATGAGGGGTTGAGTTCTCTGTAGCTCAATTGAGATTTGATGGTTTTATTAATTTATGTGATGGGCCTAAGTTGCCCTGTTCGCCCATGTTGGGCCTAAAAACCCAGCCCACAAGATTAGGGCCCATGGATGGAGGGATACGTTGAAGAGTTGTAACTTTTGGGGGAACATCTTTTGCCGAAGGGACACGTCCTTTGGAGATGACGTATATAAGGGGGAAATAAAGAGGGAGGAACGCACCTTTTGGCAGTACGTACGTTCCTCCTTCCTCTCTTCCTTGAAACACTCCCAAAAGAACAGTAAGAAAAAGGAGGCGACACTCTCTTCCCTTCAAGGCAAATTCACGTCATCGGATCGAACGGGATCGCCCTTCTTCCTCATATCGCGTCGGTATTTAATCTGTGGCTAACAAGGTACGTTCGATTCTGTGATGTGCCTTAGGATCGGTGATACATGTGATTTTCCCGGGCTCGTCTTCCGCACAAGTTTAGGAGTTCGATTTAGTGTCGAATCCGGTTTTTTGGGAATCTGACAATCCCACCATTGGTATCAGAGCCGTAGTTCTTGTTTCCCGATCCTTTTCCATGTTTTTCCCTACCCCTTTCATGTCTATGGATGATTTCCTATTAATTTTTCGTGAAATTAATCGGCCGACACCGATCGGGGCGGAAAAATCCTGACACCCGAGCACTGTTCATCCATTTTTTTGATTTTCTGTAAGTCGAAATCCATTTCTGATGGCGTTAGATGGAAGGTCTCGTTGAGACGAGCGCGACGAGTGGCTGAACGCCGCTAAAGGCCGCTGGACGCGCCCCCACACGCAGCTAGAACTAACCGGCGTCTTCGGCGCGTGCGATTCGCAGGGGCAGGTGCGTGCGTCGCACACGCGCGCATGTGCGCGTGTGCCGTCGCTGGCGCGTGCGAGGCACGCGCCAGCTGACGTCATCGTGACGTCAGCTGCTTACGCGTGCCGCACGTGCCGGTCGGTTTGCCCGACCGGCTCGACCGGCCCTACCCAGTTGACCGACGACCATTGACCGTTGACCGACGACCAACGACTGTTGACTGTTGACTGAGGACCGTTGACCGTTGACCGTTGACAAAAAAAAAAAGAATGTGTTTCTTTTTTCCAATTAAGTCTATGTGGATTATATGTAATCCCTTATTTGTTCTGCATTTGTTGCAACAATACCTCCCCTTAAGGAACAATGACTCCCTTTAAGTTGCGCACACCTATTCGTGCAATCACCGATGAACAAAAGGAAAGGTTTTCTAAGTTGATAGCTAAGGCGACGATCATCGATGGGAGAGTGACGACTTAATTGATCACGTTCTTGAAGTCAATGGGAAAATTCAAAAGGTCATATGGAATGGTCGTCCCATGCCACGGTCTGAGATGGTGCGATTTTTCATGAACACTCTTTCACCTGAATGGCAAGGAGTGTTGAATCGCATATGGGATGTCAACAAAGCCACTTCATATAGGAAAATTGTGATGTATTTTATAGATGATTATTATTGGATTGTTACAAGGGAAAAGATCATGAAATTGAAGAAAAAAAGGAGCTTTCCCAGTTCATATATTGACTTGGGTTTAGATATTTCGAGTTGTCTTTCTTTTACTATATTTTATGGATACCTTATGTAAACGTTTTAATACCCGGTTGTTGTTGATGTAGCAACTGATATGTAAGGTTGTATTATGTGAAAGCATTATTATTCTATTAGATGTCAAATACTATTTGCTTTCTGTTATTGTTGACTGCTGTGGATAGTTCATAGAAGTTTTTGTAGCTTCATAGAATTTATTTTGCATGGACAATTATATTAATGATAGTTTTAAGTTAGGATTTTTGGAGGATGATTGGAAACATAGTGACCTTTTGATTCTGAAACCTTACTTGAAATTGTTCATTAATATGATGAGTCTGTGCAAAGTGGATGCATAAATGATAGGCATTAATTATTCGTGCATATATGTCTGATGTGTTCAGATCAATGGCTTCAACCACAAAAAGCATAGTCGCCGAGTTGAACAAAGGTGAAAAGCTTAATGGCAATAATTATGAAATCTGGCACATGAAAATCCAATATGTGCTGGAAGAGCAAGAGGCACTAGAAGCTCTTAACCTAACCATGGAAGAGCCCTAAGATGGGAACACTGCACAACACAAGAGAAATAAGGATGCATTTGCTGCCTGGAAAAGAAAGAACTCTCTTGCTCGCATTACGTTGCTGAGTAGCACGGAAAATGACGTCATGCGAGAGTTTAGGCGTTTTGAGAATGCCAAGGAAATGTGGGAAGCATTGGCAGCAAGATTTGGTCATACTTTGGTGACCGGGCGAGGCAGCTCACTATAAGGTTTGACTCTTATAAGAAGCCTCATGGTCAGACCATGAAGCAACATCTTAGAAAGATGTCAAACATGATTAATGAGCTGAAAGATGCTGGCCATGTCCTGACTGATGAGCAGCAAGTGCAAGCAGTGATTCGTTCCTTGCCTTAGAGTTGGGAGCATATGAAGGTGCATTTGACCCATAATGAGAATATCAAAACCTTTGAGGATGCAGTGCATCATCTTGAGTTGGAAGAGGACCGCCTCTTGGCGGCTAAGCCGGAAACTGAAATTTATCATGCTGGTTCCAGCTCACATGGAGCTTCGAGCTCCAAATGCAAACGTCCTAACTGGTTTGATAAAAGGAAAGGCAAGGGAGCAACTTCTTCGGGGAAGAAACCAAAGGTTGACCAACATGAAAGAGGAAAGCGTCCTCGAATGAAGAAGCTGACAAGGGTGAAGTGTTACAACTGTGACCAGAAGGGTCACTATGCTCGCGACTGTCGCGAGACAAAGAAGGTACACACCCCTTGTATTTTTGAGAACTTTGCTTATGTGTCAAGTTCTGTATTCTTAACTGAGTCTAATCCTTTGTGAACTGTATATTCAGGAGCGACAGACCATGTAGCGAATGATAGAGAATCCTTCGTGGAATTCCGACGATTACCAACTAGAACTAAGTGGATCTATGTGGGAAACAACTCCAAAGCTGAAGTAAAAGGAATTGACACTTGCCAACTGAACATGCATGGTGGACGCACTTTGTTCCTATATGATGTATTGTATGCTTCGGAAATTCGTCAGAATTTAGTGTCTGTTTTAATGTTGGTAAAGCTAGGTTTTAATATGAACTTCCATAATAGAGGTGTGGATTTGTTTTTGGATACAAATTTCTATGGTTGTGGTTATTTTCTGGATGGTTTCATTGTATTGGATATTGACTATGTTAATGCAAATGTTTGTTATTCCTTTTTCACGTCTCCTAATTTATATGATAATGATGTGAATGTGTGGCATGCTAGACTTGGTCATATTGGCCAACAACGTATGAATAGATTAGCCAAAGAGGGCTTGTTGGGCAATATTGAAAAAGTTGATTTGCCCATATGTGAGCATTGCCTAGTGGGAAAAACGACAAGGAAACCATTTGGAAAAGGTAAAATAGCTTAATTTCCTCTGCATTTAATCCATTCTGACGTCTGTGGTCCAATGAATGTGAAAGGAAGGCATGTGGCTGTTTATTTCATCACTTTTATAGATGATTATACTCGATTCAGATATGTCTATTTGATTTCTCATAAATCTGAAGCATTGAGTTGTTTCAAAAGGTTTATGAACTTGGTAAAAATCAATTAGACAAGAAAATAAAAGTATTGCGATCCGATTGAGGTCGAGAATATTTATCCGATGAGTTCAGAAAATTATGTGATGAAAAAGGAATAGAAAGACAGTTGTCTATTCCATATACTCCTCAACAAAATGGTGTTGCGGAGAGAAGAAACAGAACCCTACTGGAAATGGTTAGGTCCATGATGGCGCATGCTAACTTACCTATCACTTTTTGGAGTGATGTATTATTAACTGCTGCCTATATACTTAACCGAGTGCCTTCCAAATTAGTTACTTCCACTCCATATGAGTTATGGACAGGTAGAAAACCCGACTTAAGTTTTCTTAAGCCATGGGGTTGTGCTGCCTATACTCATGAGCTCTCTTACAAGTTTGAGAAATTTGGTCCCAAAGGAAAGAAGAGTATTTTCATAAGATACTCCGAACACTCGAAAGGGTATGTGTTCATAGGTGAGTAGGAAAGTGGGAGTATAACTAAATTTGAATCACGGGATGTCACATTTTTAGAGGATGAATTTCCTAAGAAGGGCGAAATAGGTAAAGATTACTCCCTATTTGAAACCTTGGATCAAGATAATGATATTAGTGGAGTTCGTCCAAGTGGGAGTAATATGAGAAGTGATGAATTGAATTCAACTCATTCTCAATTACAACCACATGATGAGACGACATCATTATCTAATCCTAGTGGGAGCATAATGGGGAATGATGTGCAAAGTGTACAATCTCCCATACGGCGAACAAGTCGCAAAAGTATTCCCTATCGACGTTTTGACATTGAAGGGGAAACTTTTATGATTGCTCCGCAAGATGAGGATGAGCCAATAAATATTAATGAGGCTCTAAATTGCCCTAGTAAGAAAAAATGGATTCATGCAATGGAAAAGGAGATTGAGTCAATGAAGTCAAATCAAGTTTGGGAACTGGTTGATCTTTCAAAAGGATGCAAAGCTATTGGGAACAAGTGGGTTCTCAAAATAAAGCGAAAAGCTGATGGCTCGATCGAAAGGCATAAGGCTCGCCTTGTGGCGAAGGGGTATAATCAACAGGAAGGAATTGATTATGAAGAAACATTTTCTCTTGTAGTGAGATTTACCTCGATTCGCATTATTCTGGCAATAGTGACTAGTATGGATCTTGAGTTACATCAAATGGATGTAAAGACTGCTTTCCTCAATGGAGAATTAGATGAAGAAATATATATATGGAACAACCTGCTGGTTTCATTAAAAAAGGCCAATAAAGAAAGGTATGTCGACTTTTGAGATCGATATACGGCCTTAAGCAGTCATCGAGACAATGGTATATACGTTTTCATAATGCCATAATGGCATATGATTTTACAATGATAGATAAGGATCATTAAGTATATATTAAAAGATCCAAAGATCAATTTGTGATCATATTATTATATGTTGATGACATATTAATTGCCGGAAGCAATATGGAGTTTGTAAATAATGTGAAGAGTTGGTTATCTTCCAACTTTGAGATGAAAGATATGGGTGAGGCTGTATATATTCTTGGAGTTAAGATTTCAAGAGATCGTTCGAAGAGGTCGTTATCTCTTTTGTAAGAAACATATATAAATAAGGTTCTTGAACGATTTCATATGCAAGATTGTAAACCCATAGACACTCCTATTGCAAAAGGTGAAGGATTGAGCCATAGACTGTGTCCAAGGACTCCACAAGAGAAGGAACAAATGAAACATGTTCCTTATGCTAGTGCTGTTGGGAGCTTGATGTACGCTATGATGTGTACAAGACCTGACATATGTTTTGCCGTTGGAATGGTGAGTAGATACCAATCCAATCCAGGTCAAGCACATTGGAAAGCCGTTAAGAGAATACTGAGGTATCTGAAGGGAACTGCTGATTACAAGCTGACTTACTAAGGAAAGGATCTGCGACTTGAAGGCTATTCAGATGCTGATTGGGGAGGAGATTTAGATGAAAAGAAATCTACCTCTGGATTTGCTTTCTTACTGAATAATGGCGCCATATCATGGAGCAGTAAGAAGCAAACGTGTATAACCTTGTCCACGATGGAAACTGAGTTCGTGGCATTGTTAGCAGCGGTACAAGAAGGAGTTTGGCTTAAGAGATTTTTGGATAATTTAGGTGCTATTGAGAAAGCTGCAAATCCATTATTGGTTAACTGTGATAGCCAAGCAGTTATAGCATACACCAAAGATCCAAAATATCATGGCAAGACCAAACATATAGATACCAAGTATAACTTTGTCAAAGATATGGTTGCACGAAAGGATGTGAACTTACAGTACATATCTATGCATAGAATGGTAGCAGATTCTATGACAAAACCAATACCTAGAGATGTATTTTGTGGTCATGTAAAATCTCTAGGATTGCGTAGAGCGTGATGTACTGGATATTGTAATTTCCCTGAGTTGTTCACATTTATGAACTTGTGTTTTTTCATTATTAATGCCTATGAATCTTTGTTTGACCTTTATGCATCTTAATGCTCAGTGCATTACATTAAGTTGAGAAAGTATGTCGGACAGATATAATATTAGCCCATTCACACAGGTAATCGCCTCTATTTACTATGTGATAAATAGAGATGAGACGGTTTTTAAGCTTATTATCTATGTGATAATCGAGAGTTCAAGCTTAAAATATATATGTCGCCTTAACTAAGTGTTAAGATGAGGACATGATATGTACTATGTCCGAAAGTAAAATACCCCACATATTTTACTTTATCTGTCTAAGATGCCAGATGTGAGTTCTGATGAATTTTGTGAATGAGTAGATACGTGAATTCAAGTTAGACATTGGGTATGTCTGAACTATCATCTGTACGGTATTGTAGGTGTAGGCATACGCTCCATGGGAAAGGAGTTAATACTGTAATATGTATTTCATACTATGTATGCATGAGACGACCAATAAGAGTGACAAAAGTTTGATCTCAACTTTTATGCCGTGTGAGACTCTTGAGGAAAAGAGTCCCTCAATTTTAGTGCCCTTAGTGCTATCTTAGGATATTGCCAATGGTCATGGGTTGATTCGATCTAATGGGACATTTCTAGAAAAGCAAGCTGAACTGAAATTGAGAGTTTGAAGAAAAGAGGAAGATCGAATTTGGAGAATCACATTATAGTTTTGTATTCACTGGTCGACCAATTATGACTATCTTTGGGATAATCATAATTGTGAATACAATATATATATCATTGTTTAAAAGATATCAAGAGAGATATAAATGTGATCGATCGATCTAGGGTATTGCATACTAAATCTACTCAAAGTGTGATGCCCATTATGAGCTGCTATATATTCCTAACAGATGTATGGCAATGAGCTCTCAAAGTATGCTGGTTGCATGGATTATTCACCGGTATGAATGTTGCAGAGAGGTAAAGAGGATCCTATTCAGCCCACCATGTGCGAGTGGGAGATGATGGTTTTATTAATTTATGTGATGGGCCTAAGTTGGCCCGTCCGCCCATGTTGGGCCTAAAAGCCCGGCCTACAAGATTAGGGCCCATGAATGGAGGGATACGTTGAAGAATTGTAACTTTTGGGGGAACGTCTTTTGCCGAAGGGACACGTCCTTTGGAGATGACGTATATAAGGGGGAAATAAAGAGGGAGGAACGCACCTTTTGGCAGTACGTACGTTCCTCCTCCCTCTCTCCCTTGAAACACTCCCAAAAGAACAGTAAGAAAAAGGAGGCGACACTCTCTTCCCTTCAAGGAAAATTCACGTCATCGGATCGAACGGGATCAGTCTCTCTTCCTCATATCGGCGTCGATGTTTAATCTATGGCTAACAAAGTACGTTCGATTCTGTGATGTGCCTTAGGATCGGTGATACATGTGATTTTCCCAGGCTCGTCTTCCGCACAAGTTTAGGGGTTCGATTTAGTGTCGAATCCGGTTTTTTGGAAATCCGACAATCCCAACAAGATTAAATGATGATCGCGCATGATGTTGGTTTTCTTTTCCTAAAAACAGCAAAAACCAAGGATCTTGCACATGCATATTCTGCTATTCAATTCCAAGATACCAAAATCTTGTGATGTCTAAAGTTGTGCGGCCTTCTTATATGTTCCGGTGGGTTGGAGTTTTTAACTTTTATGCAGGTTTTCTAGCCCTGCCTGGATGGATATACGAACATAGCGATGGAACAGACGAGAAGACCACGTCATAGGGCGGCTAAAAAACAAGTGTGGTAATGTCTTCATTCGAGGGAATAACGTTAATGTGATGCATTCATAGATTCTGATGCTTTAGTCATATCTTTTCTGACTTGGACCTTTCCTAACCGGGATCACTTATTGCAATTCTATACATCGGCTCTACAGTTGTGGAGAAGTGAAACCCATTCCAAATATTAGAGTTGATTTGTGATTCTTACATGCAATCCTGCATCTCGTGGGATCGATCTGTGAATTGCTTGACGAGGACTTGGTGATGCCCTTGCTCTTCCTAAGGTAGCATGTCATTGTATGGATCTATTAGGCTCTCTACTTCTGTATTGCTGAATGGCTTTATGTTGTCCTGTTTATGAAGAAGGCGAATTGCGTTCAAGCATCAACCTTGGATGCCATCTGTCTATGTGTGTATGATTGATTCCATTGCCCAAGCTCATGGGGATAATTTATATCATGTTTGTTAGAATATACAAAGTCTTTTTGCGCTCACAACCAAAAAGAGTCAAATTAGATTATTTAACTAATCGAGTGAAATTACACCACCTGAAAATTTCCTTATATGAAATTTGCATTTGGTTTGTAAGAAATAGGTATTTCATTTCAAATCTATTTCCTACAAAGCAATTAATCAGTTGTCGGGTAAAATTATAGGAAGAATATATGGTCGGCTTCCTTATGAGAATTACAATGGCGTCTTAGTTGGCCTAAGTTGCGCAACGATAAGAGGATGTTTATACACATTTGTGTCTTTAAATATGAATACAAAATAGTGATATTCCTAAATTTACATCCCATCACAGCAAGGGTTCAATCTTGGACCCATCGATTTCTCTCCCTTGCCGGCCGCCTTTAGTTGATCAGGTCAGTCCTTCATGCGATTCAAGCCTATTGGGCTAGTAGTGTCTTTATATTACCTGTAGCTATTTTGGAGCATATCGAGAAAATCCGGAGGCAACTTCTTTGGAAAGGCCTGGACTTTGGGTAAATGGGGTGCCAAAGTTGCCTAGGAGGATGTCTGCCTCCCAAAAGAGGAGGGGGGTCTTGGCATCCGTGAGTGCAACAAAGCAGCTATACTAAAACATATTTGGCTTCTCTTCTCTGACAAGGAGTCGTTATAGTGCAAGTGGATCAATTCCACTTTTTTTTAAATAGGAAGAACTTTTGGGTCACTAAAAAGCATACCTTCTGCTCGTGGGCTTGGAAGAAAATCTTTCAGCTTAGGACGGAATTTAGAAGTTTCTTCATGTGGAGGATAGGGGACGGCCTTTCCGTTTCTCTCTGGTTTGATAATTGACACCCTAGGGGTCCTTTGAACCTGTTATTCTCAAACTCCCTTATCTATAGTTCCGAATTATCCAGGCAAGCAACGGTGGCCGATCTCTTCTCCACTTCTGGCCAAGCTTTAAAGTCTGTTTTGGATTCTTGGGAGCATCCTCTGCCGGTCCTTTTCTCGTACCCAGACCGCTTTTGCTGGAAGGAGAACACTTTTGGCCTGTTCATTGTAGCCTCGGCTTGGGAGACCATCAGGCGGAAGAGGGCTCGGGTTCATTGGCATAAGTTCATTTGGAATAATGCGATTACACCAAGGTACCAAGTCAATTTCTGGCATATCGCCAAGCGCAAGCTTTCTACCCGAGCACTCTTATTATGTCACGCCTCGATTCTTAGGCATACGCACATCCCTTACCTTGGTCGATTTTAGAATGCAATAACCCAGGGCTATGTATCGCCGATCCTTTTATTTTTGATAGACATGCGTAAGCAGTTATAAATCCCCAGACAATAAACAGACAATAAAATAATGTGATAGAAAAGCAGGGCCATCTTTTTCATACTGAAAATTCACAACCATACTTTTATACAAGCACCTCATAGTCTATAATACAATACTATTCACAAAGGTCTGATCTAACACTTATCCACATAAAAACCAAGTTTGACAAAACAGGATGCGATCTCAGTCCTCATCCGGGTCATACTTGGAATTATCCTAATCCTCCTCTGATTCTTCTTCACTAAGCTCGTTTCCTTCAAGCTTTTCATCTTTTTCTGGCTCATCGTCCTCTTCTGGTTCCTTCTCCTCAGGCTCATCTACGGGCCTGAAATGGTTATACAATAACCATTGAGACCACGTCTCAGCAAGTTCTACCCCCTAAGACTTGATTAGTAAACCAATACACCACCAGGTTGCCTAAGCACAGCATGAGTCAGAGGACTTACTTTGGCCTCAGTTCCAACCTGCAATTCAAGGTTATACATAGATGTCTTATATATAACATCAATCAATCAACCAATTCACGACATTAGATCAAATCATTGATTAATCGACCTAGTCGATTACATGTCAACATGACCATTCCCCGGTCATCTCAATCAATACTATCTATGAGTCTGACCATAGTCCAGGACTGCTCACTCTACACCAATAATAGATAGTATAGCTCTTTAAAAGCTGCCTCAATTACTGAGATAATATACTATATATATTTGCTCACTAAGAGCTACCTCAATTTTTGATATAGTATATGATATATGCTTGCTAGAAGCTGCCAGACATATACTTTCGTAGTATGCTGAGAATTATATATGCTCACCAGAAGCTGACAGATCAATTGATCCGCTATCATATATATATATACATGCTCACCAGAAGTTGCCGGCCATACTTTCATAGTATGCTGATAAATGTATATATGCTCGCTAGAAGATGCCAGCCATACTTTCCTAGTATGCTGATAAATGTATATATGCTTGCCAGAAGTTGCCAGTCATACTTTCTTAGTATGCTGATAATTGATCATTTAATCAATTCACTATTTGTATCCTTCTTGATAAAAATATCCGTGCATGGGTACACGGTCAGCCTTAGCCAATATATAAGATTTTCACTTTGAACCTCCCACTATTTTTAGCAGTCCCAAAATAAATTTTTAGCGCTGTAGACCGACGCTCGGTAATTTTCCACTTAATTACCAAATTTAATTAATTTAGGAAGAAAATCCTAAAATCATAATCAATTCAATTCGGCATAAATCAATACTCAAATAAATAAACAGATTGCACCACAGTAATCAGCATAAAATTTCGGTCGTTGGCTATCCCAGCCTAATTTCCAAAAAAAAAAATAATTAATTTCAAAAATTAATAAATAAATACTAAAAATCCAATTTATGCCCGTAATGCCTAATTGAAGCCTGAGACGGGTCGAGAAAAATCCCGAGAGACGTTCAATAATTAATAGTGCGTCTCTACTTGCTAATTGCACAACTCAATTGCCTAACATGCATTGCAATTAATTAATAATCACTAATCTATTCTAATCTAACCACCTAATCCTACTTAATTAACACTAATCAATCTTTAAGCATCATTAGCAAACTAAGAAAGCATTAGTGAGCAAAACTCACTTGTGCAAAGCGAAGACTGGAACACCACGTCGGCGGTGCTACGGCGGCCGAAATCCAAATCTTCGGCGGCGTTGGCGGACTGACCGGGCCTAAAATGGGCCCAACAAATCTCAGCCCAAATTGAGATTTGTTAATGAGTTGGGCTGGGCTTGCTTCGCGGGCTAATGGGCTGACTTCAAGTGGGCCGAAACTTGGGCTGAATTGCAAGCTTCAAATTGTTGGGCTGCAGCAAGTTGGGCTGAACTACTGCAGGCTTCGTTGAAATTCACGGAACCTGGGCCGAACTTGGCTGGAATGGGCTGACTGCTGGAGCTGGAATTTGCTGGGCTGCTCACGGACGGTGATGCTGGGCCAGAAGACACGGTTGGCTGATCGTGGACCGCTTCGTGAAGATCAACGGCGAAGGAGCAGGTGCTTCGTGTGGTTTCGGTTCGGTGGAAAACGCTTGGTAGCTCACGTGGATGCTGGCAACGGCAAAGAGGAACGGAGGGGGTGGACGTCGAGCCAGGTGGCATCGCTGGCGAGGAGGGGAGTCAAACAAGGGCTTCGGTGGCCTTGAAGATTGACCGGAGGAGACAACCGGTGGTGGAGAGGGCAGACGTGAGCTGGCTTCGGTGGAGTCTTCAACGTGGAGAGGTATCGGTGGAGTGAGGTCAACGATGGGCTTCAATTTGGAGGCTTCGGTGGGTGAGTCTTCGTTGGTGAGCTGAGGGCTTCTTCGGTTGGCCGTTGAAGAAGAACACGGCAGGTGGCAAGGAGGAGGTTTCAGTGGAGGCTGAAGACGCGGAGATGGGTTGATGAAGATGCAGGGCTGAGCTTCGGAGGAATTTCAAGGGAAATGAAAAGCAAAGTGAAAGCATGCGCAAGAGGAGTCGGTGGATGGTGTGCCGAGGAGGCTGTTGGGGAGATAAGGGCAAAAGTCAACAAGGCATAGCCACAATCTTAAATGCTTGGTTCCCCTTTTGGTCTTCAAGCATATCTCCATGTTCCCCTATAATACTTTCTTGCTTAATATCCATAAATAATCCCACTTTAACCAAATGTTGCATCCCCCAAATATCCCCATGTTTATCCAATTTGTCCCAAATTCTTTCTTAAATAGAATTTCCATAATCCATCCAAATTGAAGTCTCATTTTTCCACCCCATGCCTAATTTCGAATTTCACTCAAATAATTTCAATTTCTTCGCAATTTTCTCCAAATCGAGGTCCGATTTCGTTGAAGAAAAATCTCGAACAATTTTCTGTAAGTCCCCGACACTCAAAGGCTCGGCTTAGAAGTCCAAATTTTCTTTAATTTGGCCCGTATGAATTTCCGCTAATTTTCCGCAAAGTCTGAAATGGTTTTCCGTAAAAATCCCGGAATCTCTCAAAATTTATTGAAGGATGAGTCGACGTTTCTAAAATAGCTCGTGACATGACAGAACTTTCAATTTTTGAAATCGGACTTGAATTGATGGTTAATTTTCATTTCGCGCGTTTTTAGCGTGATCTAGACTATCGGGTAATTTTCAAAGATTTTTAGTGAAATGACCCATGGTCGATTTTCTTCGAGCCACAATGAAACCACTCGACGCATTGGCGACTCTTGGTGGTCGTGAAAATCTCAGGGTTGGCATAGGGTACCCGAAACGATAGAAAATCGATTTAGTGCCGATCGACAAGAATTTTGCCATCAAGTGGAATCACCCACATTTTGATTACACATCTCAGTCGAATTGACCTATCCCTGATCTCTGATCGATTTTGACAATGCCGTAATGACCCTTGTAGACTAGCACGGTTAAGCAGTCGACTTCTGGTTGAATTCTCAAGTCTATTGTATTAAAATCTCTTGATGATTTCCCCAGATAGTCTAGTTATCTCATGAGTGATTGGCTCTGAGAATAGTATTATAGACGCGTCAATGAAAGACAGATTTATTTAATTGAAAACAGTACTGGAAATTCAGGATGTCACATATTATCCTATGAAAGAATTGATTCTGGTGTGTGTGCCTTTTGCAATGTTGTGCTGGACTCTATTGATCATTTATTTTTTGGATGTCACATCATTGCTGGCTTTGCCTTTTTTTGGGTTACCAGATGCAACCTACCATGGCGCAATAGATCATGGGGGCAGAATATCCGCTAGGTTGTTTCATTCCTCTTGGGTAAGGACTTCCATAAGTGCATTACTCGCTTATCTTTTGGTGCTCTTTGTCATATTATCTGGAAGAACAGGAATAACATCCTGTTTAGGGAGCAGTCTCTTACGATTTTGGTAGTGAAGAACCACTTGTTTAAAGTGGTCAGGGATAAAGCCGTCACTTTTAGGAATGTGGAAGATACTATAAGGAATAGAAGACTGCAGCGCAGTTGGGGAACCGATTATCTTCGATTCTGAGGAGGCTGAACCTCCTCAGCATCACTGTAGCTGATTCTGAGTGGTCACCAGTGGTGCCCTACCTCGGTGGTTGCGCTAGTGAGGGCGGCCGTGGTGTTGTTACGAGTCCTTGCTTGTAGGCCTTTGCCTGTCCTTGCTGTTTGCTGGTTCTTGTTTTTAGGCCATCTTTTGATTGTACGCCCTTGGGCTGTTTGGTTTGCTGTTTTTGTGTCACCGGTTCGCTTGTTGTGCCTCTTTTGTTGGCTGTTTCTTTTACATCTTGGCACCCTTCCACTCATAATGTCTTAACACTTTGAGTGTAAGTTTTTGGTGCCGTGATCGCTTTGTACAGGTTGGTTTTAAGCTCCATATATTTCTTAATTTCACAAAAAAGAAAAAAAAAACTATCCCTTGTGTCATTTTACAATCTATCTTTCAACTTAAGAAGCACAATCTATTAGATCTTTTCCTTTTTAATAAAATTATAAGTATGAACCGATTATTTATTATCAACAAGAGTATGCAAGGCTTGCTATGAGGAATGAAAATCCATTGATTCTTCGCATTAGTCACGAAGACACACAAACTAGTAAATTCTATTCAAATGAACACTTGTAGAAATGTCTTGAGGATGGTAAATGACACAATTGATGTGGATGAAATATCTAACAAGAACATTCGTTATATTAGGGACTCATATTCTCATCCTTGTAATCCTTGTCAGCCCAGAATTCGTAGTAGATGCCCCATCCAGGTATATAGAAGCAACCCAAAATGAGCCATCAACAGCCATATAAAGGTAAGAAAGTCTCCCCCTTTGCTCAGCACCTATACATGTGTCTCTCCCGTAATAGTAATTGCTAAATATTGCAACATCTGAACCAAACTGTTCTCGCCGTCTTCCACTTGTTTTACTCGAGAAATGCCAACTTTTGAGCCAAAAGGAGCCCACGTCTGAGATGTATTTACAATCGCCTTCCATCTCCAGTTGTTCTCTTGCTTGAGGGGACATTTCCTCTTGCGCTTTCTTGTACAATTTTTTGCATAACCCTTTCAGATCCTTCTCAAATAAGCTGGCAATCTTTAGCTCGAACAGCATCTTCGATAATCCGCGCAAGCAATGCCCACCACTGCCACGGAGGACATCATATCAAGGTGATTAAATAAAAGATACAGCATACAGTTAGAGAGGATCTTAATGAAATCCCTTTCATCATTTCTTTCAATGGGTTCCTCTATGTTGTACCGGATTTCAGTACCAATACGCCACATCATAATACTGATGTCAAAATTGGCCTTGTTGACATAAAGTTCATCAGGATCGATCCCTCCCCCCCGGGCAAACGCAGGAGAAACAAACTACCTCTAGCCTCGGTTATCTGCCTCATTATAATCGGATCATCTGCATTCATGAATTTACATCCCACCTCTTGAAAGATAAAGATCCATTACTTCATAATAAAGGGGTTCTTGGACACGTACTTCACGTTCGCAATCATTAATTTTTCGCCGCAGCATTTGGTGATTTTTTTGATGAAAACAAGAGATAATCTAGTCAACCATTCGGAATGGAAAAACTACAGATATTTTTATAAACAACGATGCTCCAAAACTGATTGGACTCACATATTTTCTCGAACTCTCCTCCAATGCCTTAAAAAAAAAAAAAGGTTGCAAGCAAAGATGGATTCTATCCACCTTCAAAATATTAATATGTAAGACCTCATAAGTAATATCGGTGTTAGGTTCTACTTTACATGTGGCATATTGAGATTTCCTTAGGTAATCCATGAAGGATACCAACTTGTAGAGAAATGAATTTTGTTGAGATGGCCTCATGTTGCACTTGATTTTGGCAAAGGTCCAGTCGGAGAAAGATTTATTGGATCCAGGAACTTGATTATGCTAAAATTAACTAATGCACTTTTGGTCCCTTTTTCTCTTTATTTAAAAAATGTTTTGCAAGTAGCCTTAGCCAATCTTGAACCACTAACATACGATGGTGATCATGTGGATGCGCAAGCAAATATTTAACACTCAATAACTTAAGCGATAAATAAATTGCTTGATGAGATAAAAAAATCTTGACGTGCTAAGCAAACCTTCCCATAAATGTTCTGCGAGATGTTAATTAGACCCAACAACCGTGTAATGTATCCATGACATAGGATTTCTAAATATTATTATGCAATGTCAATTAATTCTTTTTGTGTTTTTCTTGTTTAACAAGAACATGATTTCATTCGAATGTTATAAATACGCGAACTCTAATATAGCATGCATTTATGAACTAACATGAAACCCTAAATGACATTCATGCTATGTTAATTAAATTGAATGCAACCTATTCTCAATTTTAATGGCATGGAATAGGATCGGTTATAAATCAACCCTATTACTTAAACTGCGTGAGACTATTTTTTGTATTTTCTTTTTAGTAAAAAAATGATTGAACTTTAGGACACCTAACATTACCTAAGTGACTTTCATAAAAATTTAACCTAACAATGCAATCTAATTTGTTTTTTTTTTTTTTTTTTTTTTTATGAAAATTAAACTACATGCAAAGCGGATGATGCATGTAATGCAATTAATAACTATAACTATCTATACCACATGATTTAAATGACGTGCATTGTACGAAATGTATGATATGAGACTAATTAACTTTAAGTCTACTTGCAATCTATATGAAATCTAAATGGCATTTTTATTTTATTTTATTTAATGAAAACCAAGGATTATACTAAATCTATATGCACTCTAGAATTAACATGTATTGACCTGACTATGAAACCTTAAATTATAAACTGTGAATGTTTCCTAATGATGTAATGTATAACATGTCACATCCCAAACCCCGGGCACACACACATCCCTCGGCGGTCGACTAAAAATGCGACATCCTAGGACGTGTCGCCGACCCTTTCTTTTTATCTTTCAATTAAGCATAAGCGGAAGCAAATTAAACAGACACCTAGACAATAAACAAACACAAGGATAGTAGAAAGACATGCTAGTCATTTTCACAAACTACTATTCACATATATGTACCGAGTCAGCCCTATTAGTTTATACACAAAAGTCGGTCTAAAGAAGAAGCCACTAAGCCACCTACGCTCCGGACCCTTCCGCTTCGGCCTTCGGGTTCTCCATGACACCATCAGGGATGTCGATGTCCATGGGGTGAGCTACCTCCCCATCCTCGGTTCCGACGGGAGGCCTGTCAAAACCCTGTAAACGACCCTCCCGAGCCTCGTTAGGATAATAAATGAATCACACTTTGAAGCGATGGGGTACCCAGTGATAGAGATTCTCATCGACCCAAATAGTAGTCACAACTAACTCATAGGTCAGGTTGGTCCCGGGAATAGGGAAGTAGGAGGGCTCGTAGTGTAATTCCTTCGGAACCCCAAAATGGATTGGTCGCCTCTCCATATTAAGGACCTGAAAAAGTGTTAACCATGATGGGGTGAGATAAATCTCAGTGAGTAAAAACCCTAAACCCCAATTATAACGCAAATTCACCTAGAGGTAGCCTAGACAGGCGTCACAAACAAACTTATCTCACCTCAGCACATCCCTGCAATTAGCTCATCACATATGCACTTATAAATGCAGCAAGCGTAATTTAATAACTGAAACACATCATTTCATTCTCAAACAATCACATGAGTCCTGATTATAAGGTAAAATCGTTATGACACATCCCATTCCGTGCCACACAATTTTGCCTCATAATTAGTCGCAAATATCACAACCACTCAGGCATGTTCCAGTTATTATGACCCATCGGCCATGGCCAACTCAACAGTCGGCGGTCATCCGGCATAACCGAGTGTCGTCTCGCTCCATCGGGCATGGCAACATCTACATCTAGACGGCATTCCATAAATGAGCATCGGCCCAGCCTCCACTGTGACCAGCATTTGTTGACGTGTGGCATCCGAACTTAATCAGGCATCGCCTCCCCGACTCTTATCGTGTGACGTCCCAGATTTTTAGTCATATTTTCTATTGAATAAATCAGGCATTTCATTGACGCGTCTATAGGGCTGTTCTTAGAACTGATCATTCTAGAGATAACTAGATTATCTGGGGAAACTATTAAGAATTTTAAGGCAGATAGACTTGAGAATTCGACCAAGAATCGGCTTCTCGACCGTGCTTATCTGTCGAGATCATTACGGCATAGATATAAATCGATTTGAGATCAGATATAGGTTGGTTCGATTGAGATGTGTGGCTAATCGTGGGTGACACCACTAAATTGGAAAATTCTCATCGATCGACACTAATATGATTTTACTGTCGTTTTGGCACCATGTGTCCGTAATTGAATCCTCTCGATTTTCACGAAAATCGAGAGTCGTTATTGAGTCGAGTGGGTTCATTGTGGCTCGAAGAAAATCGACCACGGGTCATTTGCACTAAAAATTTCTAAAAGTTACCTAGTAGCCTAGGTCACGCTAAAAACGCGTTGAATGAAAATTAACCGTGAATTTGAACCCGATTAGTTCTGTGGTGTCACGAGCTATTTTTAGGAATGTTGACTCAGTCTCAGAAGATTTTTCAGAGATTTCGAGATTTTTACGGAAAAATCGGTACGGACGTTGCGGAAAATTAACGAAAATTCGAATGGACTCATTTGAAAGAAATTTGGACTTCCATCCTGGGCTATGTGTTGATGGGGATTTGTATAAATTCTATGGGCTTTTTCCACGATGAAATTGGACGTCGATTTGAGAAATTTCATGAAGATTTGAAGCTCAAATTGTGAAATTCGTATGATAGGATGAGGGCAGCAATTTTGAACTTTAAATTGGTTTATTTGTGAGTTAATAAGCTTAAAAGTGATTGGGGGGGGACAAAGATGATAGCATTGTGGGCTTGTGGGGCCAAAGTATTAATGTATTGGCTAAGGATTGAGGATTTTTATTTCCTCTTAGCTGGCTTCCTTCCATTGCACGTCTTGACTGCCGCCCCATCTTCTACACGGCTCCTCTTTAATTTGTTCCTTAGGTTTCAACTTCTGCTTTAGTTCTTTCGGTTGAAGTCCAGCCCAGCGAAGCCTCCCCGTGTGCAGTCTCTGCGGTCGCTATCTCCCTTCGCCCGTGTGTCTTCTTTAGCCGAATTGAAGACCCAACGAAGCTGCATCCATTCGTGTCTTCAGTTGTGTGTCCCAGCTTTTTCGGTCAAAACCCCAAGTCGAAGTCACTTCGTCCATGCCTTCTCCAGCAACGCGTTCTTCTCCAGCTGCCAGCTTGCCATCGTTTCCCTCAGCTCGACGCCATTTGAAGCCGAAGCAGCTTCTCCACCGAGCTGCCACGAAGGCCGAAGCAAGCTAGCGTCCAATTTCCCTACAGCTGCTTCATACAGCCATGAAATCCCCGCTGCCAACTGTCCAAGATTCAGCCCCCTTCAGTAAACAGTTGAAGCCGGTGTTGACCCTTTGAAGCCACGAATCCTCTCCATTTATGCTTCGTGTTCCCTGACGCGTGCCATCATCCGCTCTCCGTTCGTTCCTTGGCTGTCAGCGCGTCCGGTCAACAACTAGCCTTGAAGATCGAAGCTGGCGTGCGTCTCTCGCGGCTCAGACGAAGCTGCTTCTCTCCCTTTTCGTTCAATTCAATCCAGCGAAGACCAAAACAGCCCACGCAATCTTCTCTTCGTGGATTGCAGCCCAAAAACGGCCTTTGCTGCTTCTCTCGCCTGGCCAGCCCATCAATTGAAGTCCATAAGCCCATCGATTTCTGCTCAGTCCAGTGTAGTTAGCCCACGCAAGTAAGCAACTCAATTGAAGCCCCTTTCAGCAGCCCATCTTCGCTCTTCATTCAGCCCACGGTTCGGCCCATCTTCAGCTGCAACAGCCCAAATTTTCAGCTCACTTGAAGCCCAACAGCAGCCCTGTTGCTTCATCCTACAGCCCATCTCAGCCCAGCAAATTGAGTCCGTTCAGCCCACAAACCATTGGAGTTCAGCCCATCTCCAGCAGAATTTGAAGCCCAAGCTCAGGCCCAAGTTCAGTTTGGTTTTAGCCCACTTGAAGTTCAGCCCATCGGCCCAAGAAATAGGCCCAAGCCCAACGTCTGCAGCAAGCCCGGTCCGATGCAAAAACAAATCTTAGTTGGGCTGAGATTTGTTGAGCCCGTTTTAGGCCCGGTCCAAGTGTTCATTGACGTCGCCGAAAGTTCGGGTTTTGGCCGCTGTCGGGTCGCCGTCGCGGTATCCCGGTCCCCGTTTTTAATCAAGTGAGTAATCTCACTAATCCTTGCTTAGTAGACTAATGATGCTTAAGGGTTGATTAGATTTAATTAAATGCAACTAGGTGGTTAGATTAGAATGGATTAGTGATTATTAGTTAATTGCATTACATATTAGTTAGGTGGTTAGTGTACTTAGCTAGAGAACTGCTTATACTATTTATTGAATGCATCTTGGGTTTTCCCGACCCTTATCGGGCTTAAATTAGGCATTACGGGCCTAAATTGGATTTTTAGTATTTATTTATTAATTTTCGAAATTAATTATTTAATTATTTATTTTTCGGAAATTAGGCAATGATAAATTTAACGACCGAAATTTCGTGCTGATTGTCATGGTGCAATCCGTTTATTTATTTGAGCTCTACGTTGTGCTGAATTGAATTAATTGTGCAATTTGATGAATTATTCCTAAATTGATTGAAATTAAGTGAAATTGAATGATTGATCGGTAGATAACCAAATATGGTTATTTAGCATTTATAATGCTTTGATGAGTTGTAAAGTAGAGAAAATCGGGAGATTGAACTAAGAATACTCTTGGCTTAGACCGATCAGGTACGAGGCATAGACATACGTGGTTCGGTGATAAGGAAATCACTGATGAAAATGGCGCCTTAGAGAACGCATGAGTGCTGTCTATTACCTACATTAGTATAGACATACGTGGTTAGGTGATAAGGAAATCACTGGTGAAAACGGCGCCTTAAAGAACGCACGAATGCTGTCTACTACATGCATTATCATGGACATATGTGGTTCGGTGATTGAGGATATCATTGGTGAAAACGGTGCCTTAAAGAACGCGCGAGTGCTGTCCATTGTTTATGTTGGCTTTGTGATGAATATATCACCTTGGCGAAAAAGACGCCTGAGAGCATATTGAATTGTTTATGTTGGCTCTGTGATGAATATATCACCTTAGCGAAAAAGACGCCCGAGAGCATACTGAATTGTTTATATTGGCTCTGTGATCAGTATATCACCTTGGCGAAAAAGACGCCCGAGAGCATGGTAAAGTGTTCATTGTACATCACCTTGGCGAAAGCGACGCCCGAGAGCATTACTGTAGCTCTGTGAATGAGAGTGCAAATGGGAGGTTTTATATTGAGAAATGATTTGACCTGGAAATGGTCCGACTGACATGTAATCGACTAAGTCGATTGATTAATGATTTGATCCGTTATCGTGAATTGACTGATTGAGTGGAAGTGACCTTGAATGGTCCGATTGACATGTAATCGACTATATCGATTGATCGAGATATCGATCTGTGATTGCTTAGGTGTCTATTGAACTGTACTAATATGCAGGTGGAATCTGAGGCCAAGGTAAGTCCTCTGACCCGTGCGTGTATAGGCAGCTCAGTTAGCGTATTGGTTTCCTAATCGAGTCTTAGTGGGGTAGAACTTGCTGAGACATACTCTCATCCCGGTTGTGGGACAACATTTCAGGACCCTTACGAGGAGCCTGAGGAGCAAGAAACCGAAGAGGAGTACCTGGAGGAGAACCCCAATGATGATCCGAGTACGAGCCGGATGAGAACTATGATCCCATCCTCTTTTGTGAATCATGTCTAAATGTGAATAGTGTGACTAGAATGTTATGAATAGTCTTGTGAATAGACTTTGAGTTATGCCATGTATAAAGGTTTGGTTGTGGATTTCAATATGAAAAATATGGCCTTGCTTTTCTATCCCATTGTTTATTGTCTGGGGATTTATAGCTGCTTCCGCATGTGCTTAATAAATGAAAGGGTTGGCAATACGTAGTCCTAGGATATCACATTATAAAATCGACCAAAGGTAAGGGATGTGTGCGTGCCTGAGAATCGGGGTGTGACATATCGGGTGACAGGTTCCGATAGTGATCACACGCGCATCCATACTTGGCCAAGAACACCTTGCTTTGCATCCAAATGCCTTGTATTTAAATAATGAATTTGACCCATTTTCTTTGTATTAAAAATAATTCTAGTTAAATCGAGCGTAATCATGCATTTAAATCAAACCATTAAACATGGTACACTCCAATTTCAAAATTTCACGATTTTATATAGTACATAAACATTTTTGGCGTAAAAAACCGACGCCTAGTATTTTTCTATTTATACCATAAAATCAAATTTTGCAATAATAACCAATAATCACCACCAAGCACTCAATTGAACTTGTAAGCAATCAATTTCATATATAAATTGAACCATGAGAATCAGTGTAAAATTCTGATAAATGGCTAATCCGTCACAATTTACGCTAATTATAATTAAATAAATAAATTGCAATTAATTAAATTAATCTAATTTAATTAACCTAATCATGATTAAATAAACTAACCATGGTTAACTAATCTAACCCAAGTTAAATAATCTAACCTAGGGTAGGCTAACTAACTAAACTAACCACCTAACCAAACTAACCTAACTAAACTAACCAATCCTAACTAACTAGTTACTCTAACTATTAACACTAACCTAACCTACTAAGTGTAATTAACTGGCTAATTCGGGATTAGGGAGTTAACTCACCAAATTAGGGCGACGACGGGTTCATGGCGACGGCGGCGCAACAGCGGTGACAACCCAGGACTATCGGGTCTCCAACGGAGGCCTAACGGCGAGGGAAAATAGCTAGGGGGCTCATGGCCTGGTGATTGTTCGATTCTGTGGCTAAGGCGGATGGAGGTGCTGCTCGGTGCTGGTGGTGCGGCTAGGGTGGTGAGTCAATGGCATGGACGGTGTGGGGACGATGATGCTAGACGGGTGGCTGCTGGGCGGTTGGACGAAACTGGCGGGCTGGTTGAGTGGCTGGTCGGTTGAGACGCTGGGTGGACGGTGGTGCTGTGGACGTGAGGATTGCTGGACGAGGTGGCTGAACGACCGGACGGTGGCTGGTTGTTGGAGTTGGAACTGGCGGCAGCAGCTGAGATGGTGCAGTGGACGGCATCAGCAATGGAAGAAGGAAAAATGAAGAGTGCAGAAGATGAAATGAAGAAGAAGGAAGTAGGGAAGCGCTTGGCTAGGGGAAGTTCACGCATGGGGAATGGAGGGAATTGAAGAGAGAGGAAGACAACCAAGAAGTCAAGCTTGCAGCCACTTAGAAGCCTTGCAAAATATCAAAATAATGATGAAAATTGCCCCAAAGTCTTCAACCCATATAGTCAAATGGCCCTCCAATCACAAATTAGACTCCATTTCTCACAATTTCAACCAATTTGGCAGCCAAAATTTCCTCTTTATCAGCCCCTCCGAATTTCATTTTATTTCTTTTGCCGAAAACCGATATTTCCGCAAAATTATGGGTTCGACAGAATTTCTCCGAAAGATGAGACGACGTCCTAAAAATGAATCGTGACACGCTCGTACGTCTGATTCCCGAAACCGAATTTAATTTCGTGGTTAAAATCGACCGAACGTGATTTTGGTACAACCTAACATATTGGGTAACTTTTAGGGATTTTAGCGAGTTTGACCCGTGGTTGATTATTTTCGATCCACGTTTGTGCCTCTCCAACTCGTAGGCAACTCTCGGTTGTCGTTAGAAAATTAGGTTAGTGCCGTTCGACGCGAATTTCGCAATCATGCGGAATTACCCGATATTCAATTACGTGATTTCGTCGAATTGACATATATTTGATCACAATTCAATTATAACGGTGTCGTATTGACCCTTGCCGATTATTATGGTCAAGCAGTCGATTTCCGATCGAATTCTCGAGTTTATCGCATTTATATCCCTTAACAACTTCACCTAATAGATTAGTTAACTTGTGAGTGGCCAGCTTAGAGTAAAATGACCATAGGCGCGTTGACGAAATGCCCATTTCATATTATCGGGACGGGGTTGAATTTCAATATTTCACATAACATGTAATATACACATGATAATTAATAAATGTCATGGAGCCTTATAACATATGTCGTTTACAAGATTCATAGATATATTTTAAAGACATTGTTCCGAACAACCAAGATTTATAAATAATATATCACGCATAATGAATCATATCAAAAATCACATCTTATTAAGGGTCCAACCTTAAAAGTCCAACGCCCTAATATATCATGACTAATGCAAAGAGATAATAAAACACGATGACATAATCTAATGTCGGGCTATCATATAACATACAAAAAATAGCCACAAATATGAACCAACCTTAGGCTCCCCTTGATTAAAGACTTCTTAGAACGACCAAAAAACCAAGGCAAGACCGAAATGATGATGTTCGGTGTATGGAACAGGGAGGTGGGAGTGAAGGCACGGGTGGACAGCGGCTGAGAAGTCGGTTTGGTGCTGGGAAGCTGCTGCACCACCGCCGGAGAATCTGCAGGGACGCCGGGGATCGCGAGGGACTCGAATGATGGTGGCTCACCGGAAGGCCTGCAGGAAATTGCGGGGAACTGGATCGAAAACCTGCAGGGAAGGTTCGCCAGGAGCTTGTTGGTGAAACTGGTGCGGACTGGGGACCATGGCGGTACTGCAAGGTGGTGGTCGAGTAAGGCTGGGACAGCGCCGGCAACACCAGGACTCGCTTGGGAGTGAGACTGAGAACTGGTTTGAACGCGCTGGGGGAATCACCGAGGTTGGGTTGGACCATCGGTGAAGAAGGTGCAGCAGCCCATCGGACGGCTTGTGGGAGCAGCGGCAGCAACTCGTCGTCGAAACTATGGCATTAAGGGCCGGAGCAGCTCGGTGGTGTACCCACGAGGAAGAAGACTCTCGCCCTCGCTCCTTTCACCCTTTTTCACTCGTTCTTGTATTTTCTCCTCTTTTGGCTTTCTTTTGTCCTTTTTCTCTCTGGCTGTGTCCCCCTTTTCCTCTCATGAAGACAAATTCTCGCTTTCTTTCTCGCCGCTCATGGACGAACTCACTTTTTATGGACTCTGCTTCCTACCATCCCCCAAGCCCCTCCTTCTTTCACCCTCTGTTTATAGAGAGGGAAGTTGTCACTTGCCAGTGATGATTTCCCAAGATAATAGCATATTGTCACTCAACCGATGATGATCCCTCCATGATCAGATTTTTTTCTAATTAATTGCTGATATTTTTTATTCTCATTTTTTTATTAAAAACAATTTCAAATCAAATAAGTTTAGTCCTAAATGTTACCGTTACCTAAATGCAATGTTATGAGATGCATAATGCTGATTGAATAATTAAATGGGATAGCCAAAATTTAAGTGTTAGCAATATCTTCATGATTTTGAAATTATGAATAAGTGTATTAGAAATACTAAAACTTATCACGAAAATATAATTAAGTCATAGAACTTGTTTAATTTGTGCAATTGAGTTCTTCCGATAATTCCATTCAACCGGGCCAATGAAAAATGCTGATGTGGCTTTTTGTTTATTTTTTCTCTGTTATACGTGGTGATGACGTGGCTCAAATGACCCGCTTTGGTCAAAATCTAATTTTCAAAGCAATTTTATTTCAATTATATTTAAAAATCTAATTTTAAAAAAAAAAAAAAAAGGAAACATTAGTCAAGGGCTATGGTTTCTTGACTTTTTTTAATTGAGCTTTTTTTAATTTAATTTATATAAAATTTGGATTAAAAAATCATACTTGGACTAAAACAACGTCGTATCAAATTGGTGCAATTGAGTCTTTCTATTAATTCCATCCAACTTGGTTAACGAAAAATACTGACGTAACTTTTTTTTATTATTTATCTCTCCTACGTGGTAATGACGTGACTAATTTTAGTCACGTCAGTATTTTTCGTTAACCAAGTTGGATGGAATTAATAGAAAGACTCAATTGCACTAACTTGATAAGTTTTAAGACTTGATTATACTTTTTATAAGTTTTAAGAATCGATTGCACTTTCATGATAAGTTTTAGGACTTCTAATGCACCTATTTGTTAAAATTAATACTTTTTATATTTTTTTATTAAAGCTACGAATATTTCTTTATTAGGTATAATTTATTCACTTAATTAGCAATACTTTAAATTGGCCTAGATTAGGCGAGGGCCAGCGAGGCTATCTGTCATGTCCTGAACCCCGGGCACGCGTACACCCCTTGGCGGTCGATTAAAAATGCGACGTCTCAGGACGCGTCGCCGACTCATTCTTTTTTTTTCTTTCAATTAAGCACATGTGGAAGCAAATTAAATACACCACCCGGTCAATCATCAGAAACAAGGATAGTACAAACACACCACAAAAGTTGCTGAAAACAACTTATTCAATTAACCATTGTTGTTCCTACGGAGTTTAATGATTTACCAGTTCTTATGCTGTCAACTTCCAACCGACCCTCTCAAAAACCTTTAGGGATCAGGGTCACCCTAAACTTCGCTAACGGCAGGGCCCGCCAAAAGGTGTCGCATCTCACGCCCACCATATCTGTACTTAGCAGATCTCCACGCCATAGCCCTGAAAAAGGTTACCCACGAAGGGGTGAGATAAAATCTTAGCGAGTCAAAACCCTAAACCTCGATTATGATGCAAATTCCCCTTGAAGGCGGTCCTAAGCACACACCATACAGAACTTACCTCGTCTCGGTGCGTACCTACACGTTAACTCAACATATATACCATCATCAGTGCAACAAGCGCGGTTTAATAACCAGAACACATGTTCTCACTCTTCAAACAATCACATGGGTCCCGATTATAAAGCCAAACCGTTATGACTCGTCCCATATCGTGCCACACAATTTCGTCCCATAATCAGGCGTAACTATCACAACCATTTAGGCGTGTTCCAGTTATTACGACCCATCGGTCACGGCCAACTCAACAGTCGGTGGTCATTTGGCGTAACCGGGCATCATCCCGCTCCGTCGGGCACGGCAATGTCTAGAACCCCTGCCTAGATGGCATTCCACAAAGGAGCATCGGTCCGGCCTCCACCGCGACTGGCTTCCGAACTCCCGCCGGGCATCCGATAAAATCAGGCATCACCCCCAAACTCCTGTTGGATGACGAGTTCCACTTGGTGACTATGCACGCATGTCATCAATCAAACCCATTTCTTATCTTCCGTCGTTTAGCCAAGAAAACCAAAATCCCTTTTCAAATAATAAAACTCGCAACTATTTTTTTTTTCAAAACCTTCTAAAATAAATTCGTACAAGGTCACGTACTTGAAATTAACCCGCCAAACTTTGCATGCATCTAGCATAAAATCTCCTCATTTTATTGAGCACATAAAATTTGGTGTCCAAATCCGACATCTCATTTATTTTCTATTTTCTTTTCCAACCATCCCTTTTTGGAAACCATCTTTAGTAACCCCCTTTTTTTTGTTCAAAACTTTTAGAAATAAATTCATAGGTGCTCACATACTCAAAATTAATCCATCAAACTTTGCACGCACCTAGTTTAAAACCTCATTGTTTTATTGGGCATATAAGTTTTGGTGTCTAAACCCAACACCTAAATTTTCTCTCCATTTAAAGGCCCAAAGGCCATCTCTTGCAATAATGATAAACAACCAACATAGAGCAATCAATCTCATAATACCATACATGAGTTCTCAGCATGCCAAACATCAACCAAATCACAGCATATTCATTTCCCAGCAAGCCAGATACCAAGAACAACTACAAAATCACAATCAGCCCTAACCAGTAGAAACCGGGCCACTTGCGCGCCTCCAAGTTTAATTCCAGAAACATAATCAAACGTGCTCAGAAAATTCTCAAACTTGAATATCTTCTAAAGATACCTAAACGAACATTTTTCATGAGACACCTTGACCCAGATCCTTCTAGATTAAGAGTAGTAAATCGCTCAAACCGTTACAAAAATTGTGTCCATTCCCAGAAATTATGTTTTTCAAAATCAGTTTGGTTCAAGTCCAAAACTTGTCCGTTTGATCTGAAATTTGACTATGTTAAACTAAGAAATATAATGAACAACTTTCATGAAGAAACTCTTTTGAAAATCAAACCCTAAGAGTTGATAAAAATCCTTTGAACACCATAAGGTGACAAGTTCCAGCACCAACCCGAGATTCTGTTTTGCAAATGACGAGACTGAAATATTGTTGTTTTAAATCCCTAAATCTTGGGTAAAATATATATCATAACTGAAGATGTTCAGAACATTTTTCAAGAAGGAAGCAACCTCAAAATCATAGCACATTTCCATCCATGAAAATAGCAAATGGCGAGGGTCTAGTAAACTGATTCGGAGAGAAATCCACTAAACCAAGCTAAACCACCCTCATTAATACTAATCTAACCAACTAGATTATCACTAATCCACCTTAAGGCTAATCTAACCAAAATATATTAACATTAATCCATCTTAAGGCTAATCTAACTTAACACTAATCTAACCAAGCTAATTAACGCTAATCTAACCCCCTAAGCGCAATTAACAACCTAATCAAGGATTATGGAGTTAACTCATCGGATTAGAACGTCGGTGAGTTCACGGAGACAGCGGCGCGATGGTAGTGAGGAACCGAGGCAACCGTTTCTCTAACAGAGGTTCGATCGGGGATGAAATCAGTCCAGCAAGTCTCGGCCAAGGTTGGGCAATTCTGCTCGATTCTGGAGGAAGCTGGCTAAGGGCATGGCTGGGCTTGGTTGGGCCGAGGCGCGAAGCTAGTGGCTGGATAGACCAGCTGGAGGCGGATGGTCGGGTGTGGGGCTGGTCTGGCGACGTAGCTTATATGGACAGAGTTGGTGGAGTCGCTGTGGTGGTGGTGGAGCTATTGGAGATGCGTGATGGTGGCTGTGAGGTTGGACGGTGGGCTATGAAATTGGTGTTGGCACTGGGTGGTGGAGTGTGGACGGTGGAGGTGAAGGGGAAAGATGTAGGTGGATGATGGGCTGGAGGTGTTGGGGCTGTGTCTTCTTTGGGGGAAAAAGATGAAGTTGGGGAAAATGAAATAGAAGAAAGAAGTAAGAAGAAGAAGAGGTGAATAGCAGAGGGAGGGCTTCATGCACAAGGGGAGGAGAGAGAGAAGGGGAGAGAGAAGCCATGAAAGTCCAAGCAAGGGCCAATCACATGGCTTGCAAAATATCAAGCCATTCAAGTGCATTTGACCCCAAAGTCTTCAGCCAAGAAATCTTGGCATCCTCCAATGGCTAATTTCCCCCAAAATCTTCACAAAATAAGGCAATTTGGTGGCCAAAAAGTCCCTTGAAGCAGCCCATCCGAATTTCCATAATTCCTTTTTGCCGAAATTGATTTTTTCGCACATTTCCGAGCTCGACGAAAATTCTCCGAAAGATGAGACGAGATCCTAAAAATAAATCATGACACGCTTGAATGTTCAATTCTTGAAAACGAATTCAATTTCATGGTTAAAATCGACCGGACGCAATTTTAGTATAACTTGACCTATCGGGTAGCTATGAGGGATTTTAGCGCGTTTGACCCGTGCTTGATAATTTTCGATCCACGTTTGTGCATCTCTGACTCGTAGACGACTCTTGGTTGTTGTAAAATTTGCAAGGTTTCAATTATAGGTACCGAGTATAAAATCGATAGAAAATCGGGTTAGTGCCGTTCGATGCGAATTTCGCAACCATGCGGAATCACCTACAATTCAATTATGTCATTCTATCGAATCGACCTATATCCGATTACTAATTGATTATAATGGTGTCGTATTGACCCTTACCGATTATTATGGTCGAGCAGTCGATTTTCGATCGAATTCTCTAGTCTATTGCGTCTATATCCCTGAATGGCCTCACCTAACAGATTAGTTAACTCACGAGTGATCAGTTCTGAGTAAAATGACCATAGGCGCATTGACAAAATGCCCACTTCATATTATTGAGACGGTGTCGAATTTCAGGATGTCACACTATCCCTCACTAATCGCCGACGAGGTGACCTTTGCCCACATTCAGTGAGGGTCAGCGAATGAGGCCGGGCCTTGCCCAACCCTTTTCGGGCATTGTCGGTGGTTGGTCTTGGCCATCAGCAAAGAAGAAGCAAAAACTAGAGAGATTAAAAAAATAAAAAAAGGAAAAATAAGAAAAAAATAAAAATCATGAAAAGATAAAGGACAAAGATACCTTTGACCAATTGAAAAGTCAAGCCCCTTATTTGAAACGGATAGAGCCACTTCAGGCTCTTATTTAAAACAAATTCCACTTTAAGATCTTATTTGAGAAAATAATGGCACTTTAGGCTCTTATTTAGAGCAAGGTCTACTTCATGCCATTACTTGAGAAAAAATAGCACCTCATACCCTCATTTGGAATTTTCCTCTTTAAATTTTAACTAAATTTTTGTTAAGAATGTATTTTTTTTATATTGCCTTTTTTTCTATTATAATTTAATAGCATATACATATGTATATATATATATATATATATATATATATATGATAGTTTTAATTTTTAAATTAGCGAATTTTTTCAATTAAGAGCATGATTATTAAGTTCGTTATTCATTCTCAACTTAACAAAATAAGCTATACTTCAAATTAGAGATAATACTACGATATATCTTTTATGTTCTTTAATAATTGTTTTTATCGTAATGTATAAACTTAAGTGAAATTTATTCATCCAGTGAAGTAAGCTCTAGGCAAATTATAAATGATCTACCTAAAAATTAGATATGACATTATTTTGTTTTTCTTGTGTTCTATGACATCCCAAATTTTCAATTTTGCTTTCAATTAAATTAATCGGGCATTTCATCAATGCGCCTATAGGGCTGTTCTTAGAGCTGATCACTCTCGAGATAACTAGACTAACTGGGGAAGCCATTAAGGAATTTTAATACAATAGACTTGAGAATTCGACTAGGAATCGGTTACTCGATCGTATTAATCTCTAAAGGTCATTACAGAACAATTAAAAATTGATTAGAGATCAGAGATAGGTTGGTTCGACGGAGATGTGTTGCTAAACATGGGTGACTCTACTAAATTGGAAAATTCTCGTCGATTGGCACTAGATTGATTTTTCTATCGTTTTGGTACCCTGTGTCTATATTTGAATCCTCGAGATTTTCAAGACAACCAAGAGTCACCAATGTGTTGAGTGGGTTCATTGTGGCTCAAAGAAAATCAACCATGGGTCATTTGCACTAAAAGTTTCTGAAAGCTACCCAATAGCCTAGGTCACGCTAAAATCGCACCGAATTGAAATCAACCGCGAATTTGAATCCAATTTCAGAAATTAAAAGTTCTGTCATGTCACGAGTCATTTTAGGAAGGTCAACTCGGTCTTAGAAGATTTTTCTGTAAGCCGAGACTTTTTTGGAAAAAAAGTCGACGTAGGGCCATTTTTGTTCAGAAAATGTCAGGGATCGTTTTTTATCGCGAAATTGGGATGCAAGTGGGATGAATTGCTGAGGAAAAATACCAAGTGGATTAATGAGGCGTTGGTTGAATTTATAGAGGCTAGTTTGTGTTGATTCAAGGAGGAATTGGTGTCCAATTAAGAGGAAACCAAGTGAAATTCGTAGCCCCCCCTTACCCACAACATTTGGACCATTTCAAAAGCCTTCTAGAAGGGTTTGAAGGCTGGAAATTAGTGGTGTAATCCAGCCATGCAAGGGAGATAAGGTCAAGGGGATAAGGGAGACCAAAGGTGGCCCCCCTTAGCCAACTTGTCCCCTTGTCACCTCCTCCTTCTTCCTCGTTTTCCACCGGATGAACCCTCCTTATTCTTTGTGAGCTTCAAAAACTTGCAAGGAACAACCAACTGCCTCCCTTCGTCGTCGAAGCTGTCATTGAAGACGAAGTCGCCGTCACTTTGCCATCACACGTCCAGCCGCGAGGCCGCGTGATCCCGTCATCCCAACCTCGCCGCCCCGCTAGCCCATACTACCAGCGTACCATCAGGATGTTGTTCGTGGCCGCCGTGACCATCGAAGGCTTGCCAAGCTCTGTTTGGCCCCCGTAGCAGCCCCACCACCCGTCGTTGCTGGTTTCCGCCCCATCCGAGCAATTGAGCAACCTTTCTCGGCCCCAACTAGCCTCGGATAGAAGTAGAACCGTTTTGGTCTTCTCGGCACTGTTTAGCCCGTTTTGAGATTGTTCTCGACCTCGGTTGCCAAGCTCGCTTTGGAGAAGATCGAGCCTCGTTGCGTCCCCATCGATTTGAACTGAGCGGTTTGTTAAACAAGTGAGTTTAACTCACTAATCCTCGCTTTGTAGGTTAATGACGTTTAAGGGTTGATTAGTTTAGACTAAGCTTGGATTAGGTGGATAGTTAGATTAAATTAACAATTTGATTAATTATCGATGCATGTTAGGTGGATAGTTTAGCAAAATTAGGGCCTAAACAAGCTCTAGTATTTATCTAGAGTGATTCGGAAATTTTCCGAGTTCATCTCAGCTTTCAATTAGGCTTTACGGGCCTAAGTTTGCAATTTTAGTATTAATTAATTAATTTCCGTAATTATCTATTTAATTATTTGTTTTTCGGAAATTAGATCGGGATAGTTGATGATCGGAATTTTATGCTGATTGCTGTGGTGTGATCTGTTTATTTAATTGAGCTCTAATTTGTGCCGATTTGGTGTGATTTGTATTTTGGGAATTTTATCCCAAAATTAATTAATTTCAATAATTAATTGGAAAATCATCGGGCGTCAGTTGATAGTGCCAGAAATGAATTTGTGCACTGTAATAAATGGTGGGATTTTCAAAGGTGAAAATATTGTATTTTGGCTAAAGTGGATCATGTACCCATACACGAGTATTTTTATCGGGTATGATAAAAATTGTGATTTTGTGAAATCAGGATAGTATATTATATCATTCCACGAGCTTTGATATGTCAACTTAGCGAGAGCAGTATACTAGTGTACTATATCAACCTATGGGCTCTGATATATTAGTTTGGCGAGAGCAGTACACTTTATCAACTTAGAGTGAGCATCAGGGGTTTACTATATCAACCCACGAGTGATATATCAGTTTAACGAGAGCAGTATGCTGGTATGCTATATCAACCTATGGGCTCTAATATGTCAGTTTAGCGCGAGCAGTATACTTCATCAGCTTAGAGTAAGCAATGTTACTACTAGCTTAGAGCTAGCATTGCTAGTATACTATATCAACCTGCGGTGAAATGCCAGCTTAGAGTAAGTAGTATGCTATTCATCAGCTTAGTACGAGCTATATTATCTATATATCAGCTTAGAGTGAGCAGTCCTGAACTATGATCGGACTTATAGATAGTATTGATTGAGATGACCAGAGGAGGGTCTTGATGACATGGAATCGACTGAGTTGATTGATCGATGATTCGATTTGATTGAATGATTTGATTTATTGATATGACTCAATGAGATTGCGAATTATATTGACTTGCAGGAGGGAAATCGAGGCTAAGGTAAGTCCTCTGACTCGTGGTTGTGCATAGGCAGCCCTTATGACGTATTTTTTTCCTAGTTGGGTCTTAGGGGGTGGAACTGGCTGAAATGTCGTCTCACCTCGTTGTTGGATAACATTTCAGGTCCATAGATGACAGCCCCTCCTGAACATTTTCGTCAACCGAAGAAGTTCACAGAATAGACTTACCATATTATGATACATAGGCACTAGGACGGACTAGAATTCGTATTAGTGAAATCCATAGTTTGGGTTGATGCGGGTTTACCTAAGAAGGTGCCCCATTAATATAGGGCATGGTATCGCCACTACTGTAATGGTCAAAGAGAGGGACCAGTACCGGAATCTGATATACCTCTGTATATGATGGAGGTTGCTTTTGGGAAGGGTACAGTAGACCCTAAGAATGGTTTGGTGGTAGACGCGAAGGATCCCAAGCTTGATGATCCTAACTCTCCGGTGTACTCAGCAGTGGACTCTAGCTAGAGCGTGGAAGAAGAAGAAATCGAGGAGGATGATGACCTGGAGTAGATTGACAACCCCCACCCTTGTTTGCAGACTTTGTTTTCCTAACTAGCTTTGAGTAGAACCTGACTTGATAGTTCGTATTGTATGTATATATAACTCAGTTGTTGTATATATAAGAGTGTGGTTGGTATTTTTAGTTTTTAAAATATGATTCTACTTTCCTATCCTATTGTTTTATTGTCAAGGGATTTTGTATTTGCTTCCACATGCGTATTAAATTGAAAGGGTCGGCGATGCGTCCTGGGATGTCGCTATTTAATCGACCAAGTCGAGATGGGTGCGTGCCCGAGGATCAGGGTGTGACATCCCCATTTAGTGGTATTATAGCAATGGTTTAGAAATTGGAGTGATTAGGTGCGATGGTTTATAGGATAGGAGTAGGAATGGCCTTTAAATTCATGTTGGTGCATGTCTATGATAACTGATTGGTAGAATTGCTTGTTGTTTGGATCACTCTGTTTCTAATTTGGTGTGGACTTGGAAACAAGTTTCATTAGAGAGAGCTGCGCCATGAGTGATCATGAGTAGAGGACTCTTAATAAGATTACCGTTAGGGCCGTAACTCGGGATATGACGCCGACTAGGGTCAGTACCTGAGGAGGCCGAGGTAGAGTGCTAGCTCAAGCTAGTGCGAGTGGAGTAGCACCACCTCTTGTTGGTGCTGGGGTAGCAGCTTCTGGTGATCCCAGAATCGAAGGGATCATACAGGTGCTTGAGGCCATGAGATATGTGATAGGGCAGCAGACCTAGAATCAAGCCGCTGTTGTTACAGCCGTCGCCACTGTTGCCGTTGTCACCACCGCTGAGGCCGCACCTATTGCCGCACCTGCTGAAGTTCAGCCTGAGAATGTAGTGGTGTAGAGAGAGACGGTGATACACAAGTTGGTGGAGCAGTTCTTGAAGCTGAACTCGCCAAGGTTCACAGGTACTAGAGACCCTAAGGCCACATCTCTTTGGATCCAAGATCTGGAGAAGGCCTTTGCACTTTTGATGTACATTGAGGAAGAGAAAGTAACCTTGGCAGTCTATCAGCTGTAGGGTAACACCAATACCTGGTGGAGAGCCTCCAGAGAGACTATATTTCCGGGAGGAGTGGTCTCGCTGTGGGATGCCTTCCTCAGGGCGTTCAATGAGCAATATTTCTTGAGGAGCACTAGAGAACAGAAAATGAAAGAGTTTTAGCGTCTCTATTAGGAGACGTTGATCGTTGACTAGTATGGGGTCAAATTCGCGGAGTTTTCTCAGTATGCTTTGAGGCTGATTGAAAATCTTGAAGAGAAAGCTCGAAGGTTATGGAATGTCCTTCGACTACAGTTGAAACAACTGCTGGTGCCACTAGATCTGATTGATTATTGAGAAGTTTATTGTCGAGCATAGCTGCTTGAAAGAAGTCTGAACGAGCAAGTCACCTCGTCTGGATCGAGGTTTTGTTCTCACCGAGAAGGGACTCGCCATGGGAAGAGGCCCATGACTGGAGGTAGATTTCATGTTCCGCCCAATAGGAAGGGTGGAATTGGAAAGTCAGGGCCGAGCTAGAATGTCATGTGTCGTCTATGTGGAAGGCGACATGGTTTAGCCCCGTGCCCTTGAAGGACGGGTGTCTGTTTTGAATGTGGCTAGTAAGGCCACATGGCCAGAGATTGTCCAGGGCGACCAAGAGGACAACCACAGTTTGTGGCATCTGAAAATTTAGACGATCCTCGGATAAGTGATGGTCATGATCAATCGATAGGAGTATCGTCGGATTGTGACATTGATATCATTTGTGGAATTATGAGAATGTAAATTTATAATAATAGTAAAATGCTTCATAATGGTGCAAAGATTACAGGTTTATATTATAAAGTTTATGGGCCTTTTTATTTGGACTTTCTTTTGGCCCCAAAACTTTTGGGCTCAAGCATCCCATGGAGGCCTTAAAGCCATTGACCGAAAGAAGGGGGGGAGATGAAGAGAACCGGACAAGGGGGAGGAAGATGCATGCCATTTTACACTTGTCCATAACCATCTTCCACTTGTCCTTCCCATGCAAAACCTCATGATTACTAGCTAATTAAGAATTTAAAAGGAAAAGGATGGGGCGGATTGAACGAGGGAGTGATCGAGGGAGAGAGTGACCGAGAGAAAGAGAGAGTTCGTGAGGGTGCATTGGCGAGGGGAAGGAGGAGACCAGCCTCGCCATGCGTGCGCCTGCTGCCGCCGTCGACGCCACCTAGCTTCGCCCGAAGTCCTCAAGTTCCCGTTCTGCTTGCTGTGGTTGCATCGGACTTAAGACAAGTGAAGTCCATTGATCTACACTTTGCTTGCTGTGGTTGTGTGTGAAGTGTAATAGATTTTGGAGATGCTGGATGTTGGAAATTTGAAAGGATAGAAGTAGTTCCTTAGGACTAGTAAACTGTTTCATGGAAAAACAGCTTGACCTTTCGCGATTCCGTGAATTGTATGCAATTATCTAGTTGAAATTGGATTTCGTGTCCTTGATAAAAGTTGTAGATGACATCTTAAGGAGTAACATATTAAAATTTAAGAAGAAACGGACAAGTATTGGTTGGTGAAACGATTTTTCTTTGAAAGTGTTAAATCTGGAAACTGTTACCGAGGGTTAGGGAGAGTTACAGTGATTATAACTCTTGATTTATCATGAATCCGACTTCGAGTTCTTCACGAAACTTTTATCTCTAAGTTTGATCTATAACATATCAAAATTTTAGAATTTTCTGAGTTTTTTTAGCGGTGATACCGAATTTATTATCAAAACTGTGCAATAGTGATGTTTGAAGTTTTGTGGCTGTGATGCACGGACCATTGCGATTTATACGAAATTTTCTTAACTTGGTGTGCTTCATAAAGCTTGTTCCCCTAGACCTTTTTTATAACATGTTAAATTATTAGAATTTATTAAGATCAATTACTAATTTTTCCAGAATTTCAATTAGTGGAGTGCATTCTGTTTTGGTTCGAAAACTGTTTTATTTCAAGAATAATTGAGTTGCTCTATGAGTTGTGATGTCTTGAGTTGTTATTTATAAAATGGATGCGGTGACATTTAGCATATCATATGACATCAAGAAAAATGAGATTGATGAGGCTTTGTAAACTCATTGAAACTTATGATTGTATTGCATCAAATGTTATTTTCAAAGTGAGACACATATGTATATATTGTGATGTTGATGATACCGTCGGACGGCTGAGACGATGATGCCTCGGGAGTTTCGAGATGCCCGGAGGTGTGTGCTGAATGTCCTCGAGAGTTTCGAGATGCCTAGAGGTGTGTGCCGGATGCCCGAAGGTGTGTGCTGGAGGCCTCGTGATGCCAGGTTGGGTGCGAGAGCCCGGAAGGATGCAAACACTGGTCCTCGGGGGAAAATGAGATCCTTTTGAATTTCAAAGTGGGAAATGAAGCATGCGCATGTGTGTGCATATGGCATGGTACATAAATTGTCTATGAATTTGAGTTTGTACTATTTGGCATTGAAAATGTCGTCATTAAGGCATTGAATGGATCTTATGGAGATATATGCATGATTGCATAGATGATATGTGAATTTTACATGGAATCTTGGTTGTCTTGCTTGTTGCATCGTGTAGTTTGATGGATCTTTTACTATTGAGTGGTTATACTCACCTCTTTTGGGGACTAACATTTCAGATTAGAAGATATGCCTCTGTCACCAGTCACCCCCGGTACATCCTATGGTATACCAACTGATGTCGAGTGCGAGTGTACGGAGCATCATCACCCCGAGATACGGGGGTTAGTTTTTGTTCGTGTGCGGGTTCTGGTCTTGTACGACGTTGGTTCACCCGCCGGCCTTGTCACTTAGGAGTTTTTTTCTGTGCATGTTCGCCGTGATGGGATCATGCTAGGGATGCTGCCGCCGCTAGCTGACGGACCGGGCTGGGTGTGACTAAGTGCGATGGATAGCTGATGAAGCTCTTTTTAGACCGCCGACACTGGATGATGGACCGATGTACATGATTGCTATGGAGTCGGGTACTTTTGGATATAGCCGAGCATAGAAAAGCCTTGGCTTTTTGATGTACCGACTCATGATGTCCATTAAAGTTATGTAAATAAAAGTGTTCGGTTCTAACTTATATATATCATGTGTGGTTGGTGTGCATTGCATTATTTTGTTGGAGTATGGGATAGGGAGATTTGAATATGCTTCCGCTATATGAACTGCGCTGGGACCGATCTAAATGATATAAACCCCCAGGACTTATGGACTCATTAAAATTCTATGGTATCAGAGTGACATATTATTAGGGTAAATGAAAGGTAAGTGAATTGTGGCGACCACTAACACCTATGGGTCAGATCAGAGGGTACACGTCTCAGAACGTGCCGCAATGAGGGTAGCTTAGACCCCCAGTTTAAGGCACGGTGTATGCCATCACTCAAGGTCAAGCAGAGGCTGTGCCTGACGTGATCATAGGTATGGTTTGGCTGAACGACCATCCTACTTATGCTTTATTCGACCCAGGAGCAACTCATTCCTTTATTGCCTAGCAGTATGTTAAGTTGATAGGATTAAGTCTTGTATTATTGGAGTTGGCAGTTATTATTGGAGTCGGCAGTTAGTGATAGCTGCTTTGGGTTGTTTTGGTTGCAAGTTAGCGATTGGTGAGCGAGAAAGGAAAATAGACTTGTTAGTCCTAGTCATGTATGACTTTGATTTGATAATTGGCATGGACTGGCTCACCAAGTAACAAGCTAAGATGGATCGCTATCGCAAGGCCATTCAGTTTGACCCGTTAAAGGGTGAGGGCTTTGAGTTTGGCGGGAGTCGAGGAGGACCCTCGATTATCTTGATCTAGTCGCGAGAGGTAACTCGTTTGTTAGACGAGGGTTGTCGAGATTACCTGGCAACTGTCATGGATACGACAGTTGAGGAATTGAAGATGGAAGACATCGCCGTGGTACAAGAATTGGATGTATTCCCGAAGGAATTGCCAAGCTTACCGCCAGAGAGAGAAATCGAGTTCATGATTGAGCTAGCACCCGGGATAGAGCCAATCTCTAAGGCTCCTTATCGGATGGCGTTATCTGAGTTGAAAGAACTGAAGGTGCAGATGCAGGAGTTGTTGGATAATGGATTCATACGTCCTAGTATATCACCTTGGGGAGCACCAGTTCTGTTTGTAAAGAAGAAAGATGGTTTGTTGCACTTGTGCATCGACTATCGGCAACTCAATCAGGTGACAATCAAGAATAAGTATCCACTTCCGAGATTGATGACTTATTTGATCAGTTGCAAGAAGCGTCGATATTTTTGAAGATCAACTTAAGGATAAGATATCATTAGTTGAGGATCAGGAAGGAGGACATTCCAAAGTTAGCATTTCGTACTCAGTATGGTTATTATGAGTTCACAGTAATGCCGTTCGGGTTGATGAATTCTCCAGCTGCCTTCATGGATTTGATGAACCGAGTGTTCAAGGAATATCTAAATCAATTCATGATCGTGTTCATTGATAATATTATGGTGTATTCGAGATGTGATGAAGAACATGAGAGTCATTTGAGATTGGTACTGCAAACTCTAAGAGTCCATCAGCTGTATGCCAAGTTCAGCAAGTGCGAGTTTTGGTTGACTCGTGTTACTTTCCTAGGTCACGTGATTTCAGGCGAAGAAATCTCTATGGACCCAAGGAAGATTGAAGCAGTGATCAACTGGTTAAAATTGAGTACAGTAACTGAGATCAAAAGTTTTCTGGATTTGGCAGGTTATTACAAAAGGTTCATGGAAGGGTTCTTATCATTAGCGTCACCTTTGACTCGACTCCTGAAGAAAGAAGAGAAGTTTGTCTGGACAAACAAGTGCGAGCATAGTTTCCAAGAGCTGAAATAAAAGTTGACTACCACATCTGTGCTGACCATTCCATTTGGTCTTGGAGGATTCGAGATCTATAGTGATGCGTCATTCAGATGATTGGGTTGCGTGCTAATGCAACATGGCCAAGTTGTTGCATACGCCTCCCATCAGTTGAGACCTCATGAATAGAATTACCCGACGTATGACTTAGAACTCGCGGCAATTATTTTCACTCTGAAGATTTGGAGACACTATTTATACGGAGAAAGATTCCAAATCTTCACAGACTATCAAAGTCTCAAGTACCTATTCTCTCAGAAGGAGTTGAATATGAGACAACGCCGATGGATGGAATTGCTGAAGGACTACGACTGTGATATCCTATATCACCCAGGAAAGGCGAATAAGGTCGCCAATGCTTTGAGTCGGAAGTCTTCAATTGCTCATATATTGATCAAAGAGTGGAATTTGATCGAGAGAGCTCGAGATTCGGTATTCAAGTTTGAGGTAGGCCACCTTTCGAATCTTATGGCCACCCTCAGAATTGAACCGGATGTCCAGATCAAGATCAAGTTACTCCAATCGATAGACCCAGATGTTCAGAAGAATCTACAAGAGGACACCGAGAAATGGAAAGCTGACTTTTAGATTTCTGATGACGAAACATTGAGGTTCTGAGGACGTTTGGTTGTACCTGACGATGTAAAGCTTAGAGAAGATATATTGTCAAAAGCACATCGTAGTAGCTATAGCATTCATCTTGGTAGCACCAAGATGTATCAGAATCTGTGTCAACACTATTGGTGGTCAAGTATGAAGGCAAACATTGCCAAGCATGTCGCCAAGTGTTTGATGTGTCATTAAGTCAAGGCTTAGCATTGCAAGCCGGGAGGACTTCTGCAACCTCTCGAGATCCCAGAGTGGAAGTTGGAGCATATCATGATGGATTTCATGACCGGATTGCCGAGGAGTAAGAGAGGAAAGGCTTCCATTTGGGTAGTGGTCGATAGATTGACAAAGTTGGCTCACTTCATTGCAGTTCGAAAGGACCTCAATTTGGATAGGCACATTGAGTTGTATGTGTGCAAGGTAGTTCATCTGCATGCAGTGCTGGTGACGGTAACATCAGATTGTGGCGAAGGTTTACACCGCCTTTTGGAAGAGCTTACAGAGTGCTTTAGGTACAAAGCTGCAGTATAGTACGGCATATCATCCTCAAACGGATGGTCAATCTAAGAGAACAATTCAAACCCCCGAGGACATGCTGCAAGCTTGTGTGCTAGATTTCAAGGGAAGTTGGGAAGAATAGCTTCATTTGGTGGAATTTGCCTACAACAATAGTTATCAGTAGAGCATCCAGATGGCTCCTTTTGAAGCCTTGTATGGCAGAGTGTGCAGAACACTAGTGAGTTGGGATGAAGTTGGGGAGAGAAAGATTACATGCCCAGAGTTGGTTCAGTAGTCAATGGGTGCCGTTGCAGTGATCAGAGGCAAACTAAAGACCACTTAGAGCAGACAAAAAAATTATGCAGATAAGCACTGGAGACCATTGGAATTCCGAGTTGGTGATCACGTTTTTCTGAAAGTGCCAACGATGAGGGGAACTTCGTGCTTTGGTAAGAAAGGCAAACTGAGTCCGAGGTACGTAGGTCCATTTGAAATTCTAGGGAGAATTGGGACCCTAGCATATCGTCTTGCGTTGCCATCGAGACTGGCGTAAGTGCGCGACGTCTTTCAAGTGTCGATGTTGAGAAAGTACGAGCCTGACCCGACCCACGTGCTTAATTTTGAGGAATTGGACGTGGATAATCGAGGGTCATACGTTGAAAGCCCGGTTCATATCGTGGACAGAAAAGAGCAAGTTCTGCGTACAAAGACCAGCCCGTTGGTCAAAGTGGCCTGGCAACACCATGGTACTGAAGAAGCAACATGGGAGACTGAAGAGTCGATAAGACAATTGTACCCCCACCTTTTTGCTTATGTATTGTAATGGTTAAAATGTTGAGGACAAAATTTTTATAAGAGGGGAAGAGTTATGACATCCCAAATTTTTAATTATGCTTTCAATTAAATTAATCGGGCATTTCATTAACGCGCCTATAGGGCTGTTCTCAGAGCTAATCACTCTTGAGATAACTAGACTATCTGGGAAAGGCATTAAGGAATTTTGATGCAATAGACTTGAGAATTCGACTAGGAATCGGCTACTCGACCGTGCTCATCTTTAGAGGTCATTACGGTATAGTTAAAAATTAATTATAGGTTAGAGATAGGTTAGTTCAATGGAGATGTGTGGCTAAACGTGGGTGACTCCACTAAATTGGAAAATTCTCGTCGACTGGCACTAGACTAATTTTTCTATCGTTTTAGTACCCTGTGTTCGTATTTGAATCATTGAGATTTTCACGACGATCGAGATTCGTCAATGTGTCGAGTGGGTTCATTGTGGCTCGAAGAAAATCGACCACGGGTCATTTGCACTAAAAATTTCTGAAAGCTAACCGGTAGCCTAGGTCACATTAAAATTGCGTCGAATTGAAATTAACTGCGAATTTGAATCCGATTTCAGAAATTGAAAATTCTTTCATGTCACGAGTCATTTTAGGAACGTCGACTTAGTCTCAGAAGTTTTTTGCCAAGCTGAGACTTTTTGGGAAAAAGTTAACATAGGGTTGTTTTTGTCCAAAAATTGTCGGGGACCATTTTTTATCGCGAAATTGTGATGCAAGTGGGATCAATTGGTGAGGAAAAATACCAATTGGATCAATGAGGTGTTGGTTGAATTTATAGAGGCCGGTTTGTGTTGATTCAAGGAGGGATTGGTGTCCAATTAGGAGGAAACCGAGTGAAATTCGTAGCCCCCCCTTACCCACAACATTTGGACCATTTCATAAGCCTTCTAGAAGGGTTTGTAGGCTAGAAATTGGTGGTGGAATCCAGCCATGCAAGGGGGATAAGGTCAAGGGGATAAGAGAGACCAAACGTGGCCCCCCTTAGCCAACTTGTCCCCTTGTCTCCTCCTCCTTCTTCCTCCACTTCCACCGGCCAAACCCTCCTTCTTCTTTGTGCTTTGTGAGCTTCAAAAACTTGCAAGGAAGAACCAACTGCCTCCCCTCACCGTCGAAGCCGGAGTTGCCGTCTCTGCCGTCGCACGTCCAACCATGAGGCCACGCGATCCTATCGTCCCAGCCTCGCCGCCCTACTAGCCTGTGCTACTAGCGGACCCTCAGGACGCCGCTCGTTGCCGTCGTGACCGCCGGAGGCCCGCCAAGCTCCGTTTGGCCCCTGTAGCAGCCCCACCGCCCGCTATTGTTGGTTTCCGCCCCATCCGAGCGATTGAGCAGCCTTTCTCGGCCCCAACTAGCCTCGAATAGAAGCAGAACAATGTGGGTCTTTTCAGCACTGTTTAGCTCGTTTTTAGGTTGTTCTTGACCCCGGTTGCCAAGCTCGCTTTGGAGAAGATCGAGCCCCGTCGTGTCCCCGTGGATTTGAACCAAGCGGTTCGCTAAACAAGTGAGTTTAACTCACTAATCCTCGCTTAGTAGGTTAATGACGCTTAAGGGTTGATTAGTTTAGACTAAGCTTGGATTAGGTGGATAGTTAGATTAGATTAGCAATTTGATTAGTTATCGATGCATGTTAGGTGGATAGTTTAGTGCAATTAGGGCCTAGACAAACTCTAATATTTATCTAGAGTGATTCGGAAATTTTTCGGGTTCGTCTCGGCTTTTAATTAGGCTTTACGGGCCTAAGTTTGCAATTTTAGTATTAAAAAATTAATTTCCGTAATTATTTAGTTAATTAATTAATTTTCGAAAATTAGACCGGGATAGTCGGTGACCGGAATTTTATGTTGATTGTTGTGGTGTGGTCTGTTTATTCGATTGAGCTATAATTTGTTATGATTTGGTGTGATTTGTATTTTGGGAATTTATCCCAAAATTAATTAATTTCCATACTTAATTGGAAAATCACCAAGCGTTGGTTGACAACGCTAGAAATGAGTTTGTGCACTGTAATAAATGGTGGGATTTTCAAAGGTGAAAATATTGTATTTTAGCTAAAGCCGACCGTGTACCCACACACGAGTATTTTTATTAAGTATGATAAAAATAGTGATTTTGTGAAATGGTTTGGAAAATATATTATATTATCCTACGGGCCGTAATATGTCAGCTTAGTGAGAGCAGTATACTAGTGTACTATATCAATCTACAGGTTTTGATATATCAGCTTAGCGAGAGTAGTATACCGGTATGCTATATCAACTTGTGGGCTCTGATATGTCAGCTTAGCGCAAACAGTAGACCTCATCAGCTTAGAGTGAGCAATGTTACTACCAGCTTAGAGCGAGCATTGTTAGTATACTATATTAACCTGCGGGTGATGTGTCAACTTAGAGCGAGCAGTATACTATTTATCAATTTAGTGCGAGCTATACTATCTATATATCAGCTTAGAGTGAGCATTCTTGGACTATGATCAGACTTATAGATAGTATTGATTGAGATGACCGGAGAAGGGTCTTGATGACATGGAATTGACTGAGTGGATTGATCAATGATTCGATCTGATTGAATGATTTGATTTGTTGATATGACTCGATGAGATTGTGAATTGGATCGACTTGCGGGAGGGAAATCGAGGCTAAGGTAAGTCCTCTGACTTGTGGTTGTGCATAGGTAGCCCTCAGGGCGTATTTTCTTCCTAGTCGGGTCTTAAGGAGTTGAACTTGCTAAGACGTCGTCTCACCCCGTTGTGGGATAACATTTCAGGTCCATAGATGGCAGCCCCTCCTGAACATTTTGGTCAACTGAAGAAGTTTAAAAAACATACTTACCGTATTCTGATACATGGGCACCAGGACGGACTAGAATACGTACTGGTTATATCTATAGTATGGGTTGATACGCGTTTACCTAAGAAGGTGCTTGTGGCATCCCAAAATTCAAAGTCAAGCCATAAGGTGTGTTAAAGTCTCTAATTAGGTGATAAAAATTTCCATGGCTTATGCTTTAGCCATTAGTCTTTTAATTAGAAGATTTGTGCATATGATTGTGAAAATTTAAATTTGATAGATTAATAATTTATGCTTGGCCATGTACTTTATAAAGTAAATTTCAATAAACAAAATGTCACAAGACTTTGGCCAAGATGAAAATTGAAATTTAAAAAAAAAAAAAAAAATATATATATATATATATATTTTTAGAAGAATTTCAAAAAAAAAAAAAAAAAGGGGAAAAAGTTAATTTTTGGGATGGGCCTTAGGCCCATTGGCCGAAGCCTTGATGGGCCAAGTTAGTCGGCCTAATTAGGCCCACTAAAAAGGGGTTGTCGCCTGCCCAATAAAAGCCCAACTCCAAGGCCCATGATGCATGCAAGTGTTGTAACAAGTGGCACAAAGAAGGGCATGCATTGGCCATGGTTAAGGCAAAGCAATCATTACAAATGATGAGCTTTAGGGGGGATATAAGAGGGAAGAGAGAGAGAAGGGTGGCTGGTCATTTGCTCGCCCAAGGAGAGAGAGAGAGAGAGTTGTGCGAGAGAGAGAGATCGTGCGAGAGGGGAGTGGCCGAGAGAGAGGAGGAGGAACCGCCGTGTGCTGCCGTGTTCGCCGTCGACCGACCGATCTAGAGGCAAGTGGGAGTCCTCTAGCTTCTCTTGCATGCTTGAATGTTGTTTGCATGTTGAATTCTTGGGTGTTAGATGAGAAATACCGAAGCATGGATGAGTTGTGTGTGAATGGTGTGACTGTTCTTGCTCGGATCATGTGAGTCAGAATGTTGTTTGAGCTTGCATGTGTGTTTAGAGTCCGATTTGGGATTCGATTTCTCATGAGAGTTGTAGCTAACATTGTGAACTACAACATACTGAAATTTCGTGGAAAATGATGGAGATTTGAGGGGTTAAAGTCTCATCCTACGGAGACCTCAGATCTGGAGAGTTTTTACTGACCTCTTGCTGGATTCGTGGTTGCATGTTGGTTTGTGTTGAGAATATCACTTCGATTTCTTCATGAAAGTTGTAGGAGACATCTTAAACTACAATATACTCAAATTTGAAGTGAAATGAACAAGTATAGCCTAGTAAATCAACTAGATCTTGAAGACGATGATTCTGGTGATGTATTCCGAGATACCCGAGACTTCATTGACATAGATGATGACTATAATATGGTTATTTGACTTAGATCTCTTCAAGAAACTTGTAGAGGACATCTTAATGTATAACATATCCAAATTTCAGAGGAAACTAAAGAGAATAGATAGGTGAAATCTCAATATTTCGGAGATGTGTACACTGGACGATGCGGTAATGGATCCAGAAGCTTCGTGAGACTGTATAAAACAATCTAAAAAGAATCTGGCTTGGAGTTCTTCATGAAAGTTTTACGAAAATGGCTTGGCTATAATTCTGTAAAATTTCGTAAGTTTTGGAGGCCATATGGATATTTTAATCGAATTTCTTCGGAAACCGTGCATTCTGGTTTCATCCGAAAATTATATGATGCTTTGTGAAAATTGGGAAATTTTGTGAAATGCTATTTGGCCATGTATTTTGTATGAAATTATCATCCTATTGGCTTGTTTAATATTTTCTGTAATTTTCATAATTTTGGGAATTTGTTGATATTAAATTTATGGAAATGACAAAAGTTGGAATTTAAATAAATAAAAAAAAAGAAAAATAAAATAAAATAGATTATTTTATTGGCCATAAATTCCATTAAATTTATCTTGTTGCATGTATGATAAAGTCTTGGTATATGTATGACATTGAATCGAGATGCATATGATAAAGTCTTGGTATATGTATGACATTGAATTGTGATGCATGTGTGAATCCTATGCCAAGTATGACTTGTTTGATGTCACGCCATATGCCATGTTAAATTGAGATCAAAATAATGGTAAATGTGGATAATGATAAGTGAGGAAGTGGTTGTGGTGGAGGATGAGGCCGGAATGTATAGAGATGCATTGCCGGATTTCCCTAGGAGATTCAGGATGCCCAGAATGTGGGGGTGCCGGAAGCCCTGTCGGAGGTTTTTACCCGAAGGGAATGCCTCACGATGCCAGGATTTGGGGTGCGGGATGCCCGGCCAGGGAGTGTAAATGCCGGAAGCCCTGTCGGAGGTTTCTGCCCGAATGGAATGCCTCGTGATGCCAGTTGGGATGCGAGATGCCCGGAATGTGGGGGGCCGGATGCCCGGCGGCCCGGGAGGCCAATGCCTAAGCCTCGAGAGGTCTTTGCCCGAGGGATGATGAAATTGATGATTTGAGGAATGGGTGATGTGGTGATCAAATTGAAAGCTAAAAGTGGAAATTAAACCATGATATGATATGCATGATGATATGCATGATGAAGATGATGATGATGATATGTGATGTGAAATAATGATGATCACCCATGATATGATATGCATGATGATATGCATGGTGATGATGATGATGATATGTGATGTGAAATAATGATGATCACCCATGATATGATATGCATGATGATATGCATGATGATGATGATGATGATGAATATGTGATGAGAAATAATGATGATCACTCATGATATGAGATGCATGATGATATGCATGATGATGATAATGACGATGATATATGATATGGCACGATGACATGTATGATGTGATGATGTCATGATGATGATGACATGTATGATACGATGATGGTACACATGTATGTGTTATAAATTGATATGATGATGCATGATAGTATGCGCATGGCTTCAAGGTAAGTAACGCCTGCAATGCATGTATGATTTGCATGATGCATTGAGTTGTTATTGGATTCCTTATCTGCTGAGTGGTTGTACTCACCCCTTTGGGGACCCACATTTCAGATTAGCAATATGCCACTTCCTGCCGTCACGCGGGGTGCATTTTATGGGTTACCGTCCGACGTCGAGGTAGAGTGTGAGGAGTTCAGCTGTCCTTCCGTACACTGGACTCACCTACATACGTGTGCGCTGTTTTGTCTCGTACGACATAGGCCTGGCTGGGGGCCCGATTGTCCAAGAGTTTGTTTCTGTCCACGTTCGCCGCGATGGGGTGATGAGAGGGATGCTGCCACCGCCCGCCGACGCACCGGACTGGGTGTGAGGCCCGTGCGTGACGAGTAGGGGCTATTTCTTTTTGGATAGTTAGCCGACACTTATGATGGGGGTTGTACACATGCGATGTAGAGGGTCGAGGGTTCTTTTTGAGGTTTTAGGCTAGACATGGCTGAGTCCTAGCTTTTCCTTTTGATGTACCGACCCAAAAGAAGTCCCATCTTGAAAATATATGTAAATAAAGTGTCGTGGCTTGTCTATAAAAATTATGGTGATTAGTGGTGTGTATTTGTATCATGGTTGGTAGGGGGAGAGATGGTGATGTTTTAATTTTGCTTCCGCTAATGAGTCGCGCTGGGACCGTTTTGTTTTAAAAAAACAAAAATGTGTCTATAAATTACGACGCATCTTCTAAGGAGAAAGGTAATAAGGTGTAACATTGGCGCTGGTGACGACTTGCGAAGGGTTCGGGGTGTCACAGTGCTCCATCAATAGAGGGCATGGTATCGCCACTACTGTAATGGTCAAAGAGAGGACCCAGTACCGGAATCTGAGATACCTCTGTATGTGATGGAGGTTGCTTTTGGAAAGGGTATGACAGACCCTAAGAATGGTTCGGTGGTGGACGCGAAGGATCCCAAGCTTGATGATCCTGACTCTCCAGTGTACTCAGTAGTGGGCTCCAACTGGAGCGTGGAAGAAGGAGAAATCGAGGAGGATGATGACCCGGAGTAGATTGACAACCCCCACCCCTGTTTGTAGACTTGGTTTTCCTGACTGGCTTTGAGTAGGACCTGACTTGATAGTTCGTATTGTATGTATATATAACTTAGTTGTTGTATATATAAGAGTGTGGTTGGCATTTTCAGTTTTAAAAATATGGTCTTACTTTCCTATCCTATTGTTTTATTGTCAGGGGATTTTATATCTACTTCCGCATGCGTATTAAATTGAAATGGTCGGCGATGCGTCCTAGGACATTGCTATTTAATCGACTAAGCCGAGATGGGCACGTGCTCGAGGATCGGGCGTGACATGTTCTTACTTTAATTATAAATCAATAGAAGTCCTTGAGTTTATTATCATTATTTGTTTTTTATATCAGTTACAGAAGTGCTCAAGAAAATATAAATTGTATAATTGAAGAGTGTTTTTGAAGATATTTTGTGTTACCCTTTTTAACCCAATAAGAGGTAATAGTTAGGGAATGACAAATAAACTACAGCTTATCGTTGTATACTTACCACGCAACAATAGCATAATTGAAGTCAAGTGTGAAGTGGCACGGACAAAATATTCTCTCAATTTCAAGTTTAACTCCATAACTTTTTATACCTTTCATCACAAAATACAACAAAAGTTTACATCATTTTATAAGTAAACATATAATAAATATGAATTGATTACATTGATAGTGTCGCCTTGAATAATAAATTAATTAGTGAAGTCTTGTAATTTAGCCGAATCCCCATTCAAGCCATTTATCTTGGGGTTTATAGTACAAGCTCCGGTCAGGATCGAAGAAACAACCCAATTGTGTCATCAACAGCCAAACAAAAGTAATAAGCTCTCCAACTTAGCTTAGCACCTACACACGTGCCGTTCCCTTATTATGACATGCTGCAAAGAACAACATCTCAACCCACATTCCGCTCATTACCTTCCACTTATTTTCCCCAAGCCCTTCCATCTGTTTGGCCAAACGTGTCCCATCATGGAGGATGAAACTTGGTCTCTCACCAAAGGGAGGACAATCAAACAATACCTTGGATAGCCTCTCCACATCTATGTTTGCATTAGGGATTGAGCATAGATCAGCCCATGTATCCTCTAATCTCTTTAAGGCAATGTCCATCACAGAGGACAACACATTTGTCTAAAGTAAAAGATACATCATGTAGTTAGAGAGGATCTTGCTAAATTCCCTATCATCACTAGCTTCAGGGCTCTTTAATTGTTTCTCTTTAATATGCCACATTGTAGTAGCGATGTGCCACATTATAATGCTATTGTCATAATTAACCTTGATGACATAATCTAAAAGATTGCTACAAGCACCCTTCCACCATTTGCTCTTGAGAAACATATCACCTCTAGCCTCATATATGTTCCTCACCTCTATTGCATTATATGTGTTTTTCGGAGTCTACATCTCACCTCTTTAAAGATAAAGATCCAAAGCTTCTTAAGAACGGGATTCTTGGACACAAACATCAATTCCCTATACTTCAAATTACAGCCTCTAGCAATTGTCTCACCAACTTGATGAAAACAAGAGATGATCTTATCAGCCATAGGAAATGTAAAACTGCAAATTTTAGAACAAGCGATGATATGCTAGTGGCGATGGCACTTATACATCTTTCTCGGACTCTCCTCCAATGTCTCAGAAAAATGGTTGCAAGCAGATATGGATTCTAACCACCTTCGAAATATTAATGGTGTGCGTATGACCACATAACTAACATTGGCATTAGGCTTTACTTTATATGTCACAAATTAGGGCTTCCTTGGGTCATCCATGATGGATACCAACTTGTATAGAAATTAATCTTGTTTAGATGATCTTGTTTTGTAACCCATGATCTTGGCAACAATCCAATCAGACAAAACAAGCCTAAATAGAGCTATCACTTCAACAGCAATCCCTCTGATAAGAAGGATATAAGTAATTTTCACATCAAGTTCGAAGAGCCAATGCTTCTTGAAGAGATTGAACAAGATGAAAGCCACCACAATGCTAGTGAAGGCTATAAAGTGGAAAATGTAGCCCAACTTAGAGCTCGTTGCCAAAGCTTTTGTGTAGAGCACCTCATAAATGAAATGGAGTTAAGTTGATATCACCCTTAATTAATCCATCGTACAAATTGTGTGGAAATAAATGTGACTCATTTTACGTTGTTCACATGCAAAGATGAGATCTCTAAGGAAGACCTTAAAGATTTGAAATAAGTGGTAAGCATGCCTCACCACAATGCTCTCGGCAAGCATTGCTTCTATCTCAAAATATCCATCCCCTAGAACATTGGGTGCTTCATCCCACTCTTCCAATAAGATATTTGAAAGCCCATAATTCATCTGTGAGATCATCGATTCCCTGAGCCTTTGAAAGCTCGAAATGTTAAGTGCTAGTATTCTCTCCGCCTTTTTTTTTACTGCAACAAGAAACACTAGTACTGTTGGGGTTGCCAGCGATTTGTTGTTGGAAAATATCTGCACAAAGACATAGATGGAGGCATTGACTTGAAAGATGAGACTAAGTAGGTGCCATCCCCAAAGTGAACTATCCTCTAGAGCAAAAGTAGTGATAGTGTTTGGACCGCCAAGATGTAACAACAAAATTGAGGTCCAAAATGCTTGAAGTGTGACATCCTGATTTTTAGGTTCAGTTTTCGATTGAATAAGTCGGGCTTTTTATCGATGCGTCTATGGTTCTTTTCTCTGAGTTAGCCACTCACGAGATAACTAGCCTATCAAGTGAAGCTGTTAAGGGATTTTAACACAATAAACTTGAGAATTCCACCAGAAATTAACTACTCGACCGTGTTAATCTACAAGGGTCATTATGGCATAGTTAAAAATCGATTAGAGATCGGAGATAGGTCGATTCGACAGAGCCATGTGATTTTTATGTCGTTTTAGTATCATGTGCCTGTATTTGAAACCTTAAGATTTTCACAACAACCGAGAGTCGCCAATGTATCGAAGATGTACATTGTGGCTCAAAAATAATCGACCACAGGTCAATGTGCTAAAAATTCTTGAAAGCTACCTAATAGGTTACGTCACGCTAAAATCGCGCTAGTTTGAAATTAACCACGAAATTGAACCCGATTCCAGAAATTGAAAGTTCTATCATGTCACAATTCATTTTAGGAACGTCGACTCATCCTCCGAAGATTTTTCTACAAATCGGGATTTTCGGTGAAAAATTCAAAGTAAGGGTATTTTGGACCAGGAAAATCAGAGGACCGTTTTTAGTCGCGTTTTTGGGATTTAAGTTGGACAAATTGATGAGGGAAAATGTTGAATGGGATGATGGCACCTTGGCTGGATTTATGGACATCAAATTGGATTCAATTGGAGGGGAATTGATTCAATTTGTGAAAATTGGTACAAAATTCGTAGGCCGTGAGGGAGACAACATTTTGGACCTCTTAGGAAGGCTTCTAGGAGAAGTCTTGTGCTGCAAATTGGCCTTGTATGACAGCCAATGCATGGTGGGGCCTTGCCAAGGGGAAGAGGATAGAAGAGAAGACTTTTGTGGCCATGGGACCCCCCTCCTATCTTCAGCAGCTCCTTCTTCATTCCAGCCCATCTTTCTCCATTGTTGTCCAATTTGGAGCTTAGAAAACGAAAAGAACTAGCCAAGGCTAGCAGCAAGCCCGCTGGAGCCCCCTACCGCTGTCGCACGCCACACACCGCCGCGAGTCGCGCTCTGCCTGCCGCGTGCTCCTCCCTCGCGTTTGTCGTCGCCCACATGTTTTGGCCACCATCGAGACTTCTTGGCCGTTGTTCGCCGCCCTCCAAGTCGCCAAAGCCACCGCCTGGCCTTGTTGCTACCACCACTAGCCCTTCCTCGCTGTTTCAGCCAACCAGCCACTCGTTCCAGCCCTTTCGGTCCAGCAAGCAAAAGCTGAAGCCAGCAAGAGGTTTTGGGCTTCATGGCCCATTTTGAGAACCATGCGGTCTTTGTTTGGTGTTGCCGCAGGCTCGGTTATTGCCTGCCTCTGCGTCACTGTTGTCGTGGACTCACCGGATCGCTAAACCGGTGAGTTTACTTGCTAAACTCTGCTTAGGGAGTTAACGATGCTTAAGGGGTGATTAGCTTAGGTTAACTAGGGTTTATGTGGTTAGTTAGAATGGATTAGTGATTTAATTATTCGTTTGTGCATGTTAGGTGGTTAGAATAGACTAATTAGAGACTAAATATATCATACTATTTATCTAGATAGGTTCGGAAATTTTCTCGGCCCATTTGGGTGGTTAATTAAGCATTTATGACCTAAGTTAGTAATTTTGGTATTTAATTGTATTTATTTAATTATTTTTGGTATTTATTTAATTATATATTATTTTTCGAAAATTATACTGGGATAGTCGGGGACTAGAATTTTGTGCTGATTGCAATGGTGTGCTTAGTTTGTGTAATTGAATGCTATATTATGCAAATTAAGAGGAAATTGTAATTTTGAGTATTTATCCCAAAATTGTGTAATTTTGGTATTTTGTTCAAAAAATACCAGGCATCGGTTTTTAACTCCAAAATTTTTTTTTAGGCACTATAATAAATAGTGGGATTTTTGAAAAGGAAGATATAGTATTTTTGGCTCAAACTGACCGTCTACCCACACGATTATTTTTATCGAGTATTTTTAACACGACGAAAATAGGCTAAGTTCGTTATTTTAATTGAGGAATTTGTGTGCAAGGCCGGTATTGGATGATCATGTGATGGTTTATTGTCATGTTAAGGTGACTAGTGAAAGATGAAGTGACATATGTTGTGTTGAGGGAACCCAATGGGTTGTGAACGGGTAAAGAACTAAATGCTACACAATAATGAAACCTCATGTGAGCCACCTCTTGTACCTTGTATCATTGCTTATAGCAGTTAAGGTCCAAGTGCTACATGGCGATTTGAGTCACATGGGGGCCACCTCTAGAAGCCTTGCAGTACTGTTCTGCATAGTCAAGAACTAAGTGCTACATGATAGTGAGATTTTGTGTTTTTCGTGGCCAAGAACTAAGTTCTACATGACAGCGTGACTTCGTGGGACCCACCTCTAGTAGCTTGTATTATGACTAATTGTGGTTAGGGACTAAGTGCCACGCGATGTTGGAACTTCGTGGGGAGAGGGCATCTCTAGAACCTTGAGCTTGGTATTGAGTATTGAGTCAGATTATTGAGTGAGGATGTTGAGGTTGGATTGGGAATTTGAATATTGAGAGTGAATATCGGGTGTGGATGGAACCACCGATATGAATTGTCCACGCCTGATTATGAGACGAAATTGTGTGGCACGGTATGTGACATGTCATAACGATTTTGCCTTATAATCGGGACCCTTGTGAGCGATTGTTTGATTGAATGATGGATCGATTGTATTGATTCAATTGATTGATTGATTGATTGACTGGGATTGAAATGAGACGTTCCAAATGCTCGAGTGTTGTTATTGCACTTATGTGATACATGAATTGTGCTAACATGCAGGAGGGAACTGAGGTGAGGTAAATCTTCTGTATTGTGTGCATAGATTGCCTCTAGGTGTATTTCCTTCCTAGTCGGGGTTTAGGGGGTGAACTTACTGAGACATTGTCTCACCTCGTTGTGGGCTTAACTTTTTAGGTTCCTAGCGTGAAGAACTAGGAGCTTGAGACGAAAGGGTTAGGAGCATGGGTAGCTCAGAAGTTCTTTTTGGAGATAGACCTCCTGTACTTAGACCCTAGAGTTGGCCTTTGTTTGTAAACTAGATTATTGTTTTTAATAATGCGTTTGATTTGAAATTTGTTGTCTTGCTTTTCTATCCCATGTATGTTATTGTTAAGGAATTAATTTATATGCTTCCGTATATGCATAATCAATTGGGTCAACGACACGTCTTGGGAACGTTGTAATTTAGTCGACCACCAAGGGATGTGCGTGCACTTGAGGTTCGGGGTGTGACAGCCCCGCCCGAAGTGGTGTCAGAGCCAGGTTTGTGTTTAGAGTGATAAGGTGCGATGGGTCTTGGGATGGTTAGTAGGAATGACCTTTTTCTTATGCTAATGCATATAATTGATAGCTGATTAGTAGATTATTTGATGTAGGTCGCTCAGTTTTCTAATCTTGTGTGGAATTGGAAAGTAGGTTCTGTAGAGATCCTGTAGAATGAGCGATCCGGAGCAAAGGACTCCTCAGATGATGACTATCGCATCTGTTACTCGAGGTAGGACACCGACCAGGGTCGATATTCTAGGTGGTGGTGGTAGAGCGCTAGCCTAGGCCAGCGTAAGTGGATTAACGCTGCCACCGGTCGGTGCTGGTGTAGCAGCACCTGGTAATCCTAGAATCGATGGGATCGTACATGCAGTTGAGACTTTGGGAAATCTGATGGAGCAGCAATTTAGAATCAAGCTGCCACTGCCTCTGCTGTAGCCGCACCTGCCAGAGTCCAACCTAGGCTTGTGATCGGGGAGAGACTGATGCACAAGTTAGTTGAGCAGTTTCTAAAGTTGCAACCACCAAAGTTCACACGAGTAGGTGATCCTGAGGCTGCAACATTCTAGATCCAAGAATTAGAGAAGACCTTCGAACTGCTGAGGTGCTTAGAGGAAGATAAGGTAGTCCTTACAGTTTATCAGCTGCTGGGTAACGCAAGCACTTGGTAGAGGGCCACCAGAGGAATAGTGTTCCCAGAAGGCATGGTTCCGGTGTGGAATACCTTCGTGGGAGTCTTCAATTGAAAGTACTTCTCTGATTGCGCCAGAGAACAGAAGATGGAGGAATTTTAGTGCCTTCGTCAAGGTTCGATGACTGTGGACCAGTACGAGGCCAAGTTTGCAGAGCTATCACAGTATGCCCCAAGGCTAATTGAGGACCCAACTAATAGAGCTAAGAGGTTCAGGAACGGCCTCCGACCGAAGCTGAAGAATCCGCCGGTGCCATTTGACTTGAAAGATTACAACGAGCTATATGGTCGAGCCTAGTTGATAGAAAGGAACCTGAACAAATGGACCGCCGCATCTGAGTCGCAGTTTAAGTCCAATAGAGATGGCAATCGGTTTGGGAAGGAGCCGATATCTGAAAGAAGATATCCCATTCCTCCCAAAAAAATGATGGCATTGGAAAGTCATCACTTAACTCGAAAGACGTATATTGTTTCTGTAGGAAAGACATGGTTCGGTTCCATGAGCTTGTTTTAAATGTGGCCAGCAAGGCCAACGGTTTAAGGATTGTCCGCACAGGCAAATGGGATCATAGCAGCTGCTATCGCTGCCAACGATGAGACGGAACAAAGGGAAGACACCGCAGATAGAATGCCACTAGGATGGCGAAAGGGACAGGAATGAACCAAGTTATGCACCGATCAGGGGAAGAATTTTTTTGGGTAATTTTATCGAGTGGCGTAGAGGAATTTTGGTGAAGCTTGTAGAACTTCGTTTGTTGTAATAAAGTCGTAGAAATGAGAATCGCCGACTAGAGTTGTACTTGACAATTTTGCATATGTATAACTTTGATATCATATATGAAAAGGCTTGGTTCGAGGAGCTTTTTATTATAATGAATTGTTGTCGTAAGGTAATACAGTTTGAAGCATTGACAGATAAAAGTTTCGAATTTATCGAAAGTCGAGGAGGACCCTCGATCCCTTTTATCTCGTCGCTTGAGGCAACCCGTTTGTTAGACAAGGGTTGCCAAGGTATTTGGCAACTGTAGTGGATACGATAGTTGAGGAATCGAAGATGGAGAACATAGCCATGGTACGGGAGTTTTCTGAGGTGTCTCCTAAAGAATTGTCGGGTTTGCCACTAGAAAGGGAGATGGAATTCGTGATTGAGTTAGCCCCAGGATGGAGCCAATCTCTAAGGCGCCTTACCGGATGGCGTTGTCAGAATTGAAGGGATTGAAGGTGCATATATAGGGGTTGTTAGATAAGGGATTTATACGTCCTATTGCATCACCTGGGGAGCACCAGTTCTGTCTGTGAGAAAGAATGATGCGTCTTTGCATCTTTACATCGACTACCAGAAATTCAATAGGGTGACGATCAAGAACAGGTATCTGTTGCCAAGGACTGACGATCTGTTTGGTCAGTTACAAGTAGCGTCGATATTCTTGAAGGTCGACCTGAGGACAGCTTATCATCAATTGAGGATTAAGAAAGAGTTGAACACGAGACAGTGTCGTGGGGTGGAACTTTTCAAGGATTAAGATTGTGACACTTAGTATCATCTTAGTATCATCTTGGAAAAAGCTAATAAGGTTACAGATGCGTTGAGTCGAAAGTCATCGATTGCGTAGATTGTGATTAAGGAGTGGGTCTTACTTGAAGGAATTCGAGATTTGGTTTTCAAATTTGAGGTAGGCCACCTTTCAAGTCGTATGGCCATCCTCAGAATTGAACCGAAAGTGCAGATCAGAATCAAAACGTTGCAAAGGACAGATCCAGAAGATCTTGCAAGAAGATGAAGATAAGAGAAAGACTGACTTTCAGATTTCTGGGGATGGAACACTAAGGTTCCGAGGACGATGGTGTGTACCTGACAATACAGAGTTGAAAGAAGAGATTTTATCTGAAGCTCATCGTAGCAGATATAGCATTCATCCTGGCAGTATAAAAATGTGTTGGAATCTGCGTCAACACAATTGGTGGACCGGTATGAAGACAGATATTGCCGGACATGTTGCCAAGTGCTTGACGTGCTAGCAAGTGAAAGCACAGCATTGCAAACCTGGAGGGTGTTTGCAATCTCTTGAGACTCCCGAGTGGAAATGGGAACACATCACAATGGACTTTGTGACGGGCTTACCAAAGAGTCAAAGTGATAATGATTCCATTTGAGTAGTGGTTGACAGACTAATGATGTTGGCTCACTTCGTCGTCGTACGAAAGGACTTTGCATTGGACAGATATGCGGAGTTGTACGTGCGCCAGATAGTTTAACTGCATGGAGTACCAGTGATGGTCACGTTAGATCGAGACCGAAAGTTACAGACTACCTTGGAAACGAAGCTGCAGTACAGTATGGCCTATCATCCGCAACGGATGGCTAGTCTGAGAGGACGATTCAAACCCTTGAAGACATGCTGCGAGCTTACGTGTTGGATTTCAAGGAAGTTGGAAGGAACAACTTCACATTGTCAAGTTCGCCTACAACAATAGTTGTCAACAGAGCATTCAAATGGCTCCTTTGGAAGCGTTGTATGGCCGAGTGTGCAGAACTCCAGCTTGTTAGGATGAAGTCGGAGAATGGAAGATCATAGGTACAGAGTTGGTTCAACAGTCAATGTACATAGTTGCAATTATCAGGGACAGATTAAAGACACCTTAGAGTCGTCAGAAAAGCTACACTGATAAGTGTTGAAAACCATGGGAATTCCAAGTTGGTGAGCACATCTTTCTGAAGGTGTCACCAATAAGGGGTACTTCGCGCTTCGGCAAAAAGGGAAAGCTGAGTCCGAGATACGTAGGTCCTTTCAAGATCTTGGAGAAGATAGGGACTCTTGACATATTGTCTTGCGCGACCACCGAGATTGGCGCAAGTGCATGACGTCTTCCACGTGTCGATGTTGAGAAAATATGAGCCTGACCTGACCCACGTGCTGAATTGTGAAGAGTTAAATGTGGACGATAGAGTGTCGTACATGGAATGACCAGTTCAGAGTGTAGATCAAAAGGAGTAGGTTTTGTGTACCAAGATGATCCCATTGGTTAAAGTGGTTTAGCAACACCCGGCATAGAAGGAGCAACCTGGGAAAGTGAAGATTCGATGAGACGACTGTACCCCCACCTTTTTATTTAAGATTTGTAATGGTTTAAATTTCGAGAACGAAATTTTTATAAGAGGGGAAGAGTTGTGACATCTTAATTTTCAGGTTTTGTTTTCGATTGAATAAGTTGGGCTTTTCATTAACGCGCCTATAGTTCTTTTCTCTGAGTTGGCCACTCACGAGATAACTAGCCTATTATCACGCCCTGATCTTTCGAGCGCGTGCCCATCCCTCGGTGGTTGATTAAAATGCGACATCCCAGGACGTGTCGCCGACCCATTCATTTTAATGCGCATGCAAAAGCGAATAAATAAATGACTAGACAACAACAAGATATAATAGAAAAAGCAAGGCCACAAATTTTTCAAACCACAACACACTTATATACACATATCAAACTATGTCATATACAATATTAACCGATATATACAGGGTCTGCAAAAATGGGGGTTTTAGAGTGCTACAGATCCTCTAAGCATTCGAGTCTTCAACTAAATACTCCAAGGACCCTGGATCCGACAAACTCGGGTCCACCACTGAACCACCAGGAAGGTCTATTGTGCTTTTTCCAAAAGCAACCTCCAACACCGACGTAGGGACCTCAAATTTAGTTATGGGACATTCTCTTTGTCCATTCCGCTCACGACAGTACCACAATCTGTATTAATGGGGTACTTTATGGGGTAGAACCTCATCAACCCAAACAACGGACCTTCTGAGTTCATAGACCCATCCCCTAGGGTTCCCATGAAGCGGAATATAAGATACCTGATCAGTGACCTTCTTCGGCTGGCCAAAATGCTCAAGAGGTACAACCATCTAAGGACCTATAAATGTTATCCCACACCGGAGTGAGATGACGTCTCAGCAAGTTCACCCCCTAAACTCTAACTAGGAAGGAAATACACCTAAAAGTTACCTATGCACACAAGGAATATGTGACTTATCTTTGCCTCAGTTCCTTCCTGCAAGTCAGTATGATTCATATATTCATCGAATCACTTCAATTCAAATCAAGTCATCAAATCAATTCGAATCATCGAACAATCGATCCGGTCGATCCCATACCATCAAGACCATTTCTCGGTCAACCCATTCAATACTATCTATCAAGTTTGATCACATCAAGAACTGCTCATGCTAAGTTGAAGATATATAGTATAGCTCGCTAAAAGCTGATAATTATATAGCTCACCAAAAGCTAATAACAAAGTATACTGCTCACCCTAAACTGACATATCAAAGCTCGCAGGCTGATATAATATACTCACAATGCTCACCAGAAGCTGCTAAGGTATACCGCTCACCAAAAACTAACATATCAAAGCCCTCAGGCTGATATAGTATATCGGTATACTGCTCACCAAAAGCTGACATATCGAGGCCCGCAGGCTGATATAATATACCATCCTGATCATTCGACAATTTTACCACTTTTATCACACCCGATAAAAATAATTGTGTGTGGGTACACGGTCGGCTTTAGCCAAAATACCATATTTTCCCTTTTGAAAATCCCACTAATTCCAATAGTCCATAAACACATTTTTTTTAGCGTTGTAAACTGACGCTCGGTATTTTCTAACTAAATATCGGAATTATTAAATTTTGGGATAAATACCCCCAAATTACAATTCACACTTAAATTGCACAAACCAACACTCAATTAAATAAACCAATCATACCATTGCAATCAACATGAAATTCCGGTCACCGGATAGTCTAATTTCCTGAAAATAATAAATAATTAAATAATTACCAAAATTAATTAAATAAATATCAATAAATACCAAAAGTGCAAACTTAGGCCGGAAAAGCCTAATTAAATACCGAAACGGGCCCGGAAAATTTCCGAACCTATCTACGCTTTATCAAGTCTCTAATTACACTACTCTAACCACCTAACATGCATAAACAAATAATTAAATTGCTAATCCGTTCTAACTAACCACATAATTCATACTTAATCTAAACTAATCAACCCTTAAGCATAATTAACTCCCTAAGCAGAGATTAGTGAGTAAACTCACCGGTTTTGAAATCCAATGAGTTCATGAGGACGGCGAGGTAGAGATGAGCGATAAACTCTGAAGTGGCGACACCAAGCGAGGCCTGGAAGTGGTCTAAAGCGGGCCACATAGTACACGACTGGCTGAGGGAGCTTTGGTTCTGTTCTAGGATGGCAAGGGCTAAACCGGCGGCTGGTTGAGCAAGGCAGGACTGACGAGGGCTACAGCGGGGCTTGGCGTTGCTCGACGGCGACTCCGGCAACCATGACGGCAATGTATGGTGGCATAATGTGCTCGGTTCAACGGTCTGAGCTCGAGGGGACACGGCAGGAGTCGTGGCTGGGTAGGATGACGTGCGGGACGAGTAGCTAGCGTGTTGGGCGCGACGGTGACACGACGGAGCTGGCGGAGGTCGAATGGGCGTGCAATGAGCAAGAGAAGGAGGCTGCAGTTTTCTCTGCAATTTTTAGAGATCCAAGGCACTCTTTAATGGAGAAAGCAGATGCGAGAGGAAGGAGAAAGGGGACAGACCCACCTTGAGGGTCCCTCCAAGCTCATCTTCTATCCCTTTGTCCCCCTTGAATATGCCTCACCATGGCCAGTTGGCTCCCTCAACCACTTGCAGCCCTCAAGACTTCCACAAGCCATTAGAGTGGTCCAAAAGGTCATGGACCAAGGGGCTACGGATTTTGGACAAATTTCTCCCAATTTCACTTCAATTCTCTCTTGAATTGATTCAAGTCCTTGATCAAATTGACATTTTTCCTCACCAATAGAACCAACTTGCATCCAAAAACACGATAAAAAAGGTCCCCTGAATTTTCCGGACCAAAACGGCCATATTTTGACTTTTCACCAAAAATCTCGGTTTACGAAAAAAATTTTCGAGGATGAGTCGACGTTTCTAAATGACTCGTGACATAGCAAAATTTTTAATTTCTGAAATCGGATTCAAATTCGTGGTTAATTTTAATCTGGCGCGATTTTAACGTGACCTAGCCTACCGGGTAGCTTTAAAAATTTTTTAGTGCAATTGACCCGTGATCGATTTATTTCAAGTCATAATGTAAATCTTCGACACATTGGCGATCCTTGATTATCGTGGAAATCTCGAGACTTCAAATATGGACAAAGGGTACCAAAACGATAGAAAAATTGGCCTAGTGCCGATCGACGAGAATTTTGCAATCTGGTGGAATCACCCACACTTTAATCACATCTTTTAGTTGAACCGACCTATCTCTGATCTCTGATTGATTTTTAACTATGCCGTAATGATCTCTGCAAATGAGCATGATCGAGTAGTCGATTCCTGGTCGAATTCTCAAGTTTATTGCATTAAAATTCCTTAATGGCTTCCCCCGATAATTTAGTTATCTCATGAGTGATCAGCTCGGAGAATAGCACTATAGGCTTGTCGATGAAAAATCTGATTTATTTAATTGAAAACAAGATTGAAATTTCAAGATGTCACAACTCTTCCCCTCTTATAAAAATTTCATCATCGAAATTTAAACCATTACAATACTTTAAACAAAAAGGTGGGGGTACAATCGTCTCATCGAATCCTCACTTTCTCAAGTTGCTCATTCAGTGCCGTGGTATTGCCAGACCACTTTAATCAACGGGATCGTCTTGGTATACAGAATTTGTTCTTTCCGATCGATAATCCGAACCGGGCTTTCCATGTACGACACTCTGTCGTCCACGTCCAATTCCTCAAAATTAAGCACGTGGGTTGGGTCAGGCTCATACTTCCTTAAGATTAACACGTGAAAGATGTCATGCACTTGTGCCAGTCTCGGCAGTAACGCAAGGCGATATGGTAGGATCCCGATTCTCTCTAGAATCTCAAAGGGACCTACGTACCTCGGACTCAGTTTTCCCTTTTTGCCAAAGCGCGAAGTACCCCTCATTAGTGACACTTTTAGAAAAATGTGTTCACCAACTTGAAATTCCAATGGTCTCCAGCGCTTATCTACGTAACTTTTCTGACGGCTCTAAGCAGTCTTTAATCTATCTCTTATGACTGCAACTGCACCCATCGACTGCTGAACCAACTCTAGGCCTGTGATCTTTCTTTCCCCGACTTCATCCTAACATACTGACGTTCTGCACACTCTGCCATACAACGTTTCGAAAGGAGCCACCTGAATGCTCTGCTAGTAGCTATTGTTGTAGGCAAACTTGACAAGATGAAGCTATTTCTCTCAGTTTCCCTTGAAATCCAACACGCAAGCTCGCAGCATGTCTTTGAGGGTTTGAATCGTCCTCTCAGACTGGCCATCTGTCTGAGGATGATATGCCGTACTATACTGCAGCTTCGTTCCTAAAGCAGCCTGTAAACTCTTCTGAAAAGCAATTGTGAATCTTGGGTCTCGGTCTGAAGTTATTGTCACTGGCACTTCAAGCAGACGAACAATCTGACGCACGTACAACTCTGTGTGTCTATCCAAATCAAGGTCTTTCCGTACTACGATGAAGTGAGCGGACTTCGTCAGTCTGTCGACTACTACCCAAATGGAATCATTACCTCTCTGACTCCTCGGTAAGCCTATCACAAAGTCCATCGTGATGTGCTCCCATTTCCACTTGGGAATCTCGAGAAATTTCAGAAGTCCTGCCGGTTTACAATGTTGTGCCTTCACCTGCTGACATGTCAGACACTTGGCAACATGCTTGGTGATGTCCACCTTCATACTGGACAACCAGTAGTGTTGACGCAGATTCTAATACATCTTCGTACTACCAGAATGAATGCTGTAATTGCTATGGTGAGCTTCTGATAAGATCTCCTCTCTAAGCTCAGCATCGTCAGGTACACACAATCGTCCTCGGAACCTCAATGTTCCATCTTTAGAAATCTGAAAGTCAGCCTTCCTTTTGTCGGTATCCTCTTTTAGAATCTTCTGTACATCTGGGTCTGTTGATTGAAGTATCTTGATCCTGATCTGTACATTTGGCTCAATTCTAAGGGTGGCCATAAGATTCGAAAGGTGGCCTACCTCAAATTTAAAAATCGAATCTCGAGCTCTCTTGAGTAAAACCCATTCCTTAATTATCATTTGTGCGATTGAAGATTTCTGACTCAAAGTGTCTGCGACCTTATTCACCTTTCCAGGGTATTATAGAATATCACAATCGTAGTCTTTCAAAAGTTCCATCAAGTGACGCTGTCTCATATTCAACTCCTTATGAGAAAATAGATACTTGAGACTTTGATGGTCAATGAAGATCTGGAATCTTTCTCCACACAAATAATGTCTCCAAATCTTCAAAGCGAAAATGATTGCTACGAGTTCCAAGTCGTGCGTCGGGTAATTCAGCTCATGAAGTCTCAACTAGCGGGAGGCGTATGCAACAACTCTACCATATTGCATCACGCGCAATCTAGTCTTCTAAATGATGTATCACTATAGATCTCGTATCCTCTAGGACCAGATGGAATGGTCAGCATAGGTACGGTAGTCAGTTTATGCTTAAGCTCTTGGAAACTACGCTCACACTTGTCTATCTACACATACTTTTCTTCCTTCTTCAAGAGTCGAGTCAACGGCAACGCTAATGCTGAAAATCCTTCCACGAACTTTCTGTAATAGCTTGCTAAACCCAGAAAACTCCCAGAAAACTTCTGATCTCTGTCACTATTGTCGGTCTCAGCCAATTAATCACTGCTTCAATCTTGGATGGGTCCATAGAGATTCATTTGCCTGAAATCACGTGATCTAGGAATTCAACACGAATCAACCAAAACTCGCATTTGCTAAACTTAGCGTACAGCTTATGAATCCTCAGAGTCTGCAATACCATTCTTTGATGACTCTCATGCTCCTCGGCACTTCTCAAATACACTAAAATATCATTGATGAACACGATCACGAACTGATCCAGGTACTCTTTAAACACGCAGTTCATCAAATCCATAAAAACAGCTGGAGCATTGGTCAAACTAAACTGCATTACAGTGAACTCGTAATGGCCGTATCAAGTACGAAACGTTGATTTTGGAATGTCCTCCTTTCTGATCCTCAGTTGATGATATTTGGTCCTCAAATCGAATTTTGAAAATATCGACGCTCCTTATAACTAATCAAACAAGTCATCAATCCTCAGGAGTGGATACTTGTTCTTGATCGTCACTTGATTAAGTTGACGATAGTCGATGCACAGATGCAACGAACCATCTTTTTTCTTCACAAATACAACTGGTGCTCCCCAAGGTGATGCATTGGGACATATGAATCCCTTGTCCAACAATTCATGCATCTGCACCTTTAGTTCTTTCAACTCAGATAACGACATCCGATAAGGAGCCTTAGAGATTGGCTCTGTCCCGGGTGCTAACTCAATCACAAACTCGATCTCTCTCTCTCTCTCTGGTGCTAGGCCTGGCAATTCCTTCGAGAATACATCTGGAAATTCTTGCATCACTGAGATATCTTCGATCTTTAGCTCCTCAACTTCGTATCCACAACAATTGCCAAGTAACCTTGATAACCCCCGTCTAACAAACGGGTTGCTTTAAGCGACGAGATCAAGGTAATCAAGGGTCCTCCTCAACTTCCAACAAACTCGAAACTCTCACCCTCGAACGGGTCAAACTGAATCGCTTTACGATAGCAGTCCATCTTAGCTCGTTGCTTAGTGAGCCAGTCCATGCCAATTATCAAATCAAAGTCATATATGGCTAGGACTAATAAATCTATTTTTCCCTCTTTCTTACCAATCACTAACTTGCAACCACAACAACCCAATGCAGACAACATCTTATCCTTTAATAGTGTAGATATGCTAACCACTAACTCTAGCAATTCAGGACTTAATCCTATCAGTTTAACATATTGCTCAACAATAATAGAATGAGTCGCTCCAGGGTCAAATAAAGCATAAGCAGCATGGTCGTTCAGCGAAACCATACCTATAATCACATCAGTCGCGTCCTTTGCCTGACCTCTTGTGATGGTGTGCACTGTCCCTTGAGTTGGGGGTCTGTTCTATCCACCCTACGATACAAACTGCGACGCTACACCTCTTATCCGACCCATCGGTGGCGGCGGCAGTAACTACTGTTGTCCCTTAATCTTTTGGGACAGTCTCTGACCTGGTGACCTTGTTGGCCACATTCAAAACAAGGCCCATTCTCTGAGGGCACGGGGTCATACCATGTCGCCTTTCATAGTAACGACGTACACCATTCTGATTTGGCGCTGACTTTCCAATTCCACCCTTCCTGTTAGGCAGAACATGGAACATTCCTCCGATCATGGGTCTCTTCCCATGTCGGTTCCCATCTTTATTCGAATTAAACCTCGATCCAGACGAGGTGGCTTGTTCATTCAGATTTCTCTCTATTAGCTGGGCTCAGTTGTACACTTCACGATAATCCTTTAGATGCAGCGACACTAGAGGATTCTTCAGTTCTAGTCGAAGGCCATTCCTGAACCTTCGAGCTTTATCCTCTAGATCATCTATCAATCTCGAAGCATACTAGGAAAGCTTCGCGAACTTGACCTTGTGCTCGTTAATAGTTATCATCCCTTGGCGGAGGCGTTGAAATTCCTCAATCTTCTGCTCTCGAGCGCTACCTAAAAAGTACTTGTCATTGAAGACTCTAAAGAAAGCGTTCCACTCTGGGACTACACCTTCCGGAAACATTATACCTCGGCGGCTCGCCGAAGCCCTCTACCGCCGTCGCACGCCACACGCCGCCGCGAGTCGCGCTCTGCCTGCCGCGTGCTCGTCCCGCGCATTTGTCATCCCTCGTGTGTTCTGGCCACCATCGAGACTTCCCGGCCACTGTCTAGCCATTGTTCGCTGCCCTCCAAGTCGTCGGAGCCATCGTCTGGCCTTACTACAACCACTGTCAGCCCTTCCTCGCCATTTCAGCCAGCTAGTCGCCCATTCCAGCCCTCTTGGTCTAGCAAGCAAAAGCCAAAGCCAGCAAAAGGTTTTGGGCTTCGTGGCCTATTTTGAGGCCTATCCGGTCTCCGTTTGGTGTCGCTATAGGCTCGGTTGTTACCTGCCTCCGCGTCACCATTGTTGTGGACTCACCGGATCACTAAACCAGTGAGTTTACTTGCTAAACTCTACTTAAGGAGTTAATAATACTTAAGGGGTGATTAGCTTAGGTGAATTAGGGTTTAGATGGTTAGTTAGAATGGATTAGTGATTTAATTATTTGTTTGTGCCTATTAGGTTGTTAGAATAGACTAACTAGAGACTAGTTAGATCGTATTATTTGTCTATATAGGTTTGGAAATTTCCCCAGCCCATTTGGGCGGTTAATTAAGCATTTCCGGCCTAAGTTGGTAACTTTGGTATTTAATTAAATTTATTTAATTATTTTTGGTATTTATTTAATTATTTTTTATTTTTTGAAAATTATACCGGGATAGTCGAGGACCGAAATTTTGTGCTGATTGCAATGGTGTGCTTAGTTTGTGCAATTGAGTGCTGTATTGTGCAAATTGAGTGGAAATTGTAATTTTGTGTATTTATCCAAAAATTGTGTAATTTTGGTATTTTGTTTAGAAAATACTGGGTGTCGGTTTTTAATGCCAAAAATGTTTTTTAGGCACTATAATAAATAGTGGGATTTTTGAAAAGGAAAATATGATATTTTTGGCTCAAATTGACCATGTACCCACCCACGATTATTTTTATCAGGTATTTTTAACACGACAAAAATAGGTCAAGTTCGTTATTTTAATTGAGGAATTTATGTGTAAGGCACAATGTCCTTGGCTAGTATTGGACGATCGTGTGATGGTTTATTATCATGGCAAGGTGACTAGTGAGAGATGAAGTGACATATGTTGTATTGAGGGAACCCAATGGGTTGTGAGTCGGTAAAGAATTCAATGCTACACAATAATGAAACCTCGTGTGAGCCATCTCTAGTACCTTGTACCGTTGCTTATAGTAGTCAAGGTCCAAGTGCTACATGGTGACTTAAGTCACATGGGAGCCACCTCTAGAAGCCTTGTAGTACTGTCCTGCATAGTCAAGAACTAAGTGCTACACGATAGCGAGACTTCGTGTGAGTTACCTCTAGAACCTTGCACTAGTGCTTTTCATGACCAAGAACTAAATGCTACACGACAGCGTGACTTCATGGTAGCTATCTCTAGTACCTTGAGCTATTGCTTAGTATAATCGAGAACTAAGTGCTACATGATAGTGTGAATTCGTGGGAGCCACCTCTAGTACCTAGTACTATGACTGATTGTGGTTAGGGACTAAGTGCCATGCGATGTCGGAACTTTGTGGGGAGAGGACACCTCTAGAACCTTGAGCCTAGTATTGAGTATTGAGTCTGATTATTGAGTGGGGATGTTGAGGTTGGATTGGGAATTTGAATATTGAGAGTGAATATCGGGTGTGGATAGAACCACCGATATGAATTGTCCGCGCTTGATTATGGGACGGAATTGTGTGACACGATATGGGATGTGCCATAACGATTTGGCCTTATAATCGGGATCCCTGTGAGCGATTGTTTGATTGAATGATGGATTGATTGTATTGATTCAATTGATTGATTGATTGATTGACTAAGATTGAAATGAGACGTTCCAAATGCTTGAGTGTTGTTACTGCACTTATGTGATATATGAATTGTGCTAACATGTATGAGGGAACTAAGGGGAGGTAAGTCTTCTGTATTGTGTGCATAGACTGCCTCTAAGAATATTTCTTTCCTAGTCGGGGTTTAAGGGGTGAATTTGTTGAGACATTGTCTCACCCCATTGTAGGCTTAACTTTTCAAGTCCCTAGTGTGAAGAACCCGGAGCTTGAGGCGGAAGGGTCAGGAGCATGGGTGGCTCAAAAGTTCTTTTTGGAGATAGACCTCTTGTACTTAGATCCTAGAGTTGGCCTCTATTTGTAAACCAGATTGTGGTTTTTAATAATGTGTTTGATTTGAAATTTGTTGTCCTACTTTTCTATCCCATGTATGTTATTGTCAGGGGATTAATTTATACGCTTCCGCATGTGCATAATCAATTGGGTCGGCGACGCGTCCTGAGAACGTCGCAATTTAGTCTACCTCCGAGGGATGTGCGCGCGTGCAAAGTTCGGGGCGTGACATGAACTGCTCCATCTACTTTAGCTATACGAGCTGACGAATTGCCTTGGTTGTGAGAGACAAGCTCGATCATGAATGCAACTACCCAATTAGCCATCAAATATACCAACCTTATCAGAAAAAACATGCCATGGTTTGCTGTTTTCTTTGTAAGGGGTGCAAATAGAATGAGAAAAACCTAAACCGTGAAATTCAGGACGACTAACCTTTTAATGTTCCACTTGTTCCACAAATCCAAAATGAAGCCAAATATCATAGTTTTGCTTGATTTGGGTTTTATCACTCCTCTCAATATTATTTCGGTTACAACAAAACTGTCCTTTCAACTATTTATCAAGAGAGTTTACAAGCATCAAGAAAACAGTTCTTTGCAGACAAGGTAAGTATAGGAAGCCTCAAAGTAGAAACTTACAATTGTGGCAAAGAGTGCAATGATAACCGAGGAAGGTGTTGTCGAGGAGGGTCAATGCTCAGAACTTGGGGACTTGGGAGGATGGAGGTGCGTGTGTTGATTACTGTTGTTGCACTTAAATAAAATTGACAAGCGCAATACTAAAGTTAGATTCTTGGAGGGATCACGATAATCTATCTGGCCTCACACTGTAGTTTCTTTTCTCCTCCATTGGATTAGATAATATTAGCATTCCACCATCGTAATGAGAACAGGATATTTGCATTATCTAGGAACAATGACATTTTCATGAATAAATAACTCAGGATATTTGATGTGAAAATGTAAAGTGGCCTCCAAAAATGTATTTGGTCATTGCATGAATGTTATAATATATATTTGGTATTCAGACCAAGTAATGTTCCTTTTGTCCTTTTTTTTTTTTTTAATACAAAGACTCCAAGAAATGTTCTTAACTTGCACACGTCTCATAAGTCGCTTTACTTTTTCCTTTTTGAATCCTTTTGTCAAAAGTTTTCGAGTAACGTTGGAGTGTAACTTGCCCATGTCAGAAAAAGCACCGACTCTCTCTCTCTGGAATTCTCCAGATCTCTCTCACTCTATACTCCTCTAGATTTTTCTATCTAGAAAATTCCTTAGCTGCAATTGCTGACAAATAATCAGCAACTTGTAATAAAATAATAATAGGAATAGTGTAGAATGCCAACAAAGTCACCGACTTTCCATCCTATAAATAGGAGCAACTTGCTCCTCATGTGTGCGTGACTAAGAAGTCCAAGTAAGAGTGTGTGAGTGGGTGGAGTAGGTGGCATGAGTGTAGAGTGTAGTGTAAGTATAGGGTGATAGAGAATGAGTGGGTGTGTGTAGAGTTGTGTTTGTGTGTGATTTGTGAAGTGAGTGGGTGAGCAAGTAAAGTGAGTAGTTGTGAGAGTGTGATGGTATAGAGAGTTTGTAAATTTGTTTATAAAAAAAAAGTAATTATTTTACTTGTACATCCATTTGCTTCTCAACAAGTGATATCAGAGCAGGTCATCGGAGACCGTGCGAAGACATTGGTCGAGGACCATTGTAAGTGAGCAAGGTTGTCGAGGATAATTGAGCCAAGGAGTGAAGAAGCAAAGGATGTCGGAGTTCTGCCAGTGCACAATCTGGGATTGTGAAGTCGGTTGGTCCGGGACCAAGCTTACTTGATATAGTGCGGGGCATTATACTCAAGTCACAATGGTGGATTTCTTGAGTTCGGTGAACAGCATGGAGAAGCTCAACAACTCAAATTATAATAATTGGAGTACCCGCATGCAATATTACTTGCTAGGTCAAGATTTGTGGGATATCGTTGGCGGGAGAAGCACCACACCACCCACGAATGATAGCAAATTAAGAAAATGGAACATAAAATCAGGTAAGGCTCTTTACGTTCTTGCCGCGACTATTGAGGATGAATTATTGCAACGCATAAAGAGTGCGAAGACCTCGAAGGAGGATTGGGATAACTTGGCGACGCTGTTTGTGAGGACAAACGATGCCAAGTTACAATGCTTGGAGAACGAGCTCTTCTCAATCTCGCAACAAAGTATGACGGTAAGTTAATACTTTTCTAAAGTTAAATCTATCTACGAAGAAATTTCAAAATTAGATCCTCAGAATGCCATCTCTGAGACAAGAATGAGAAGAATAATAATTCACGAGTTAAGGCCGGAGTATAATGGTATTGTTACGGCCACCCATGGATGGGCAAATGAGTAAACTCTAACAGAGTTGGAGAATATATTTGTTAGGGAAATCCCTTATGATGTTTTGAAGATGACAAAATAAATCAAAGGCTACTAATGTATTTGCTGGTTGAGTAATAGACTATGCAGATGATAGAACGTGTAAAAGATATTATCAAAGTCTATTCTTGGAAGAACCAGAAGACAGACTCTATGCTGAAGCTGAACTAGAAGACAAACTCTATGCTGAAGCAGAATATGTTCAGACTCAGATTGTAAAGTCTATCGCACTAAGACTCAGATTGTAAAGTCTATTACTCTCAAACTTTACATCCAGATTCGACAGAACGTAACTCAAGCCCAATCATATAATGGCTAATGATCTGGTTTGGATTCCACATCAAGATTGATTTGATTGATTCAATCTAATTGATTGACGATTGGATTTTGAAGACAAGAACTTTCTATACGAAGAAGCTTTACTTATGGAAACCAAGATTCCGTTTGTATGGGCGATCGGAATCAATTTGGGATTCTACCTTTGTCACTCAACGGCTACCAAATCTTCTAGATACAGAGCTGTCCAATGGGTATATTGGAAGACGATTCTCCGGGATACTGTCTAACGGCTAGTTTGGAAGTGGGTGAGTATTTAAGGAGATGAATGACCGATGAGCAAGTAAGAGATAGAGCGTAGAATTTATAATTTCAAAGTCTGAGTGACCTTCGATCATACACTTGTCTTTGGAGAGCTTAAACGTTTGTGATCGTGAGAGAAATACCAAAAGAGTGCTTTAGTGAAATAGTGTGATCTCCTAAGTGTTTGCACTCGAATTTGTAATCTCTTGTTGATTGCATAGTGGAATCCAGCCAAGAAGGCTGTTGGCGTGGGAGAGTGGACGTAGGCTTGGATTAAGCCGAACCACTATAAATCTTGTGTTCTTATTCTCTTCCCTAACTCCTTTGTTTTACTTGAATTTTATTTTATTCCGCATATATTTTCCAAGGTTTAGTTTAAACACCTATTCACCCCCCTCTAGGTGTTCATACTAGCACTCTCAATTGGTATCAGAGCCAAGTGCTCGGTTTATAAAAGTGTTTTTACTTTTGAGCTAAAGATCTTTTATGGCTAGTATCTTGGCACCAGGACTAATGGAGGAACAAAGCAACACAAGGCCACCATATTTTGATGGAAAGGAATACGACGTGTGGAAGAACAAAATGAAAGCATTCCTAAGATCTAGAGATCCCTTGCAATGGGATGTTGTGGAAAGAGGAATCAACCCCATTGTTGCGTCTACATCAAATAAGAATGGCAAAGACAAAGAAACCAAACTCTCCGCTCCTATGTCTCGGACGGAGATGTCCAAAAGAGAAGCGCTTGATGCAAAAGCTATTTATTCTTTATATTGCGCCTTGTCTCCTGCTGAATATAACAAAATCTCTTCATGTGAAACAGCAAAAGAAGTTTGGGATAGATTTCATGTTACATATGAAGGGACCGATCGTGTAAAAGAGACAAAAGTAAACTTCCTACTTAGCAAATATGAATCCTTCAAGATGAAGCAAGGAGAGTCGATTGGAGATATGTTTAGCCGTTTTACAGAAATTGTAAATGGTTTAGCATATCAAGGTCAGCAAATTTCTTCCCCAATGAAGGTCAACAAACTCTTGCGAGGTCTCTCAAAAGATTGGAACCATGTCAAGACCTCAATCTGGGAGACTCAAAGGGTTATGCCACTCTCCGTTGATGAATTGATTGGCACTCTTCAATCCTATGAAGTGGAACAAATCAACGATGAAGATCTCGAAGGTAAGAAGTCCATTGCTTTAGTATCTAACGTTGTTTTTGATGAAATAGACTCAGAAAATGACATGGACAACGAAGAATTTGCTTTTATGATCGAGAAATTCAAAAAGCTGAGTAGAAAAGGAAGGAAGTTTAGTGAAAGAAGACAATACAAGCATAATGGCCAGAAAAGAACAATGAAAGAAGATGATGAGCAAGGAAATATATGCTTGACAGCACATTCAGAATCTGAGTCTGACTCAGACACAGACTCAAAATCAGAGTCTGATTCAGATACAGACTCAGCATCCGATGAGGAAATCGAGGTAAGCAATTCAAAAATTCCTATCAAAGTTCTTAAATATATAAATGAACTCTGCTTAAATCTCAAATCTTCTCTTAAAAGGATCTCCGAACTTAAAAATGAGAATTCTCGGCTTAGGCATCAAGATCTTTCTCAAAAAGAAAATTTTGAGATTTTGCAAAAAGATTTTCTACAAACAAAAGAAAGTCGAGATTTACTTGTCAAAGAAAATGATTCTTTAAAGAAAGAATTTTCAAATATTTCGACAAGATTTTCAAATGGATCAAAAACATTAGAGCATATCCTTTCTATACAAGTTCCTTACTATAATAAGTCGGGACTTGGTTTCAATAAGAAAAGAGATTCTCTGATTGATTTTCCTAAAGTCAAGGAGAGACTTAGCAAAGACCTCCAAAGGCATTTTACAAAAATCATTTTCAAAAAGTGTGTGTAAAACCTGTTGGTGGAAATGACGTCAAGTGTCCAAATTGTGGAGATTTGGAACACTTTGAAAAAGATTGTCCTAAAGTCTGGAGACCTATTAAGAAAATTTGGGTAAAAACAGCATATTCTACTAACTCTCATGGACCCAAGAAAAAATGGGTACCAAAGAAAATGTGAGTTGTTTTTGCAGGATATAAAGAAGAAAGAAGAAGGAGAGTTTGGTAAGAAATGTATATATTTTTATTCTCAATTTGGTTTGAGTACACAATTTAAAATTTCTCATTATGCTTGATATTCGATATATCCTTGGTTGATTGAGATTTTATGATGATCACATTCCTTGATTTGTTTTATTGAAGAAAGAATCGCATGATTTGTTTTTGTGATTCGAGATTTAATTTGATACGTGTGATCATTTTTGATATCATGCTTAAAGACAAGAATTTATTTGGTTTGATTTTATACTCTCAGATTTGATTTAATACGTGTGATTATTTGAGATAATTCAAATTATTTTGTCTAATTTTATGCTCTCAAATTGTCATATTTTGCAAAGTAAAAATCTGATTCTATGTGATACTAATTTTGCAATATTTTTTGAGATACTCAAGGATTTTATTCTCTCTGATTTTATCGTATTATGACTAAGTGAGAATTTATTTTTCAAGATATTATTGGGCATAATATTCTTTCCTTAAATAACATGTTATGATGAGTTTAGAAAGAATATTTGATTATCTATGAGATTTTATATTTTGCTCTAACGTCAAGGAAGGATCCAAATTGATGGATACCAAAAAGGGAAATGAGTTGATTGCAGGAAATTCTTTAAGGGAAGAATGATCGCAAATCTATGCAAATCATGATGCAATCAGAAATGTATCTCATGCGAAGATTGGTAATGATTTTTCTTTTCAATGGTATATTGCAAACATATACCATGGGTAAGAGAATATTTTTTATCATCCCGCCTTGCAAATTTGTACGTGCATTTATCATGATTTTGGATGATTGTTTATTATATTGCGAATATATTTTGTTTTAAATATAAGGTATTGCAATTTTACCACGTGACAGAAATATCTATTTTCCTTTTGCAAAATGCATATCTGAAATTTATGCTAAAAAAAAAATCTCTTTGATCTCGAAAGATATTCTGCATATTCATGGATATTCTTGCTATATTCTTAGAAGATGTACTTTATCTAGCAAGTTTGATTTGCAAATCAAAGGAAAATATTACATGACATTTTTGCAAAGATGATTATCCATTATATAAGAATTTGCAGGTAACAAAAGAATCTTCCATGTGAATTTTGGAAAGTTTGATCTGAAAATTATGAAGATTCTATACTATCTTCTAAAGGTTCAAAGATTCTATTCCTTATGCAAAATTTTTGCTTATTAAGGAAATCCCTTATGTGTTGTACGAAGGGTTGAATAGTTCTGAATTTTAATATTTGATAATTTTATATATGCTATTCAACTTGTTTTTTTTAAGAAAGGGCATTATATATTACGTGGATATTATTACAGCTTATTTGTGCAAAAAGTTTGTTAAGTTGATGCAGGTTGAATTCGAGGAGAGCTTGATAGAAGAAAATAAATTTTGCCTCGAATTTCAAAATGCAAGTGATCGTTGTGGATGTTGTTGCTACAAAGGGAATAATGGAAAAATATTATGTTCAACGTGCACAAGCAACAATTGTTTCTATTCGCAAATATTGTCATGATGACAGGGGGAGAAAATAAATCCAAGAAAAAGGAAAGAATCATGATCATCTCAAAAAGGCAACAAATTGAGGGGGAGCATTGATCAATTATGGAAAAATCATTTTGGATTGATCGTGATCTTGTTATGAAAAAGAAGGAAAGGTAAATGTGTCAGAATTTGTTCAAAAAAAAAAATCCGGTTAGTGCATCTTTTATTATTTTTTTTGTCATTGATAAATCTTGTATTGATATTATCATTTTATTATGACAAAAAGGATACGTGAATTTCATGATGCATCTGTGATTTTTATTGGATATTTGCTGATATGATCGAAGTGAGCTATATTGAATATCTTTAATATTCGATAAAAGATGATTTTTTGGAAATTGTGTTTTATGTAAGATATTTGTTATAATTTTATATTCTCTACGTGATACTATTTCCATTGTTATCGCTTTTTGATTATGACAAAAGGGGGAGAAGATATGAATATGCATATGTGTTGATTGATTGATATTATTTATTGCATAATATTGAGCTATGATTATTTTTCTATATATTGTTATGCTCAATCTATTTGCTATCTTCTGATATCCTTTGATTTAAATTAATATTCTTAAAATTTGCATATTCAGAGATTGTTTTGTCATCATCAAAAAGGGGGAGATTGTTAGGGAAATCCCTTATGATGTTTTGAAGATGACAAAATAAATCAAAGGCTACTAATGTATTTGCTGGTTGAGTAATAGACTATGCAGATGATAAAACGTGTAAAAGATATTATCAAAGTCTATTCTTGGAAGAACCAAAAGACAGACTTTATGCTGAAGCTGAACCAGAAGACAAACTCTATGCTGAAGCAGAATATGTTTAGACTCAAATTGTAAAGTCTATCGCACTAAGACTCAGATTGTAAAGTCTATTGCTCTCAGACTTTATATCCAGATTCGACAGAACGTAACTCAAGCACAATCATATAACGGCTAGTGATCTGGTTTGGATTCCACATCAAGATTGATTTGATTGATTCAATCTAATTGATTGACGATTGGATTTTGAAGACAAGAACTTTCTATACGAAGAAGCTTTACTTATGGAAACCAAGATTCCGTTTGTATGGGCGATCGGAATCAATTTGGGATTCTACCTTTGTCACTTAACGGCTACCAAATCTTTTAGATGCAGAGCTGTCCAATGGGTATATTGGAAGACGATTCTCCGGGATACTGTCCAACGGCTAGTTTGGAAGTGGAGGAGTATTTAAGGAGATGAATGACCGATGAGCAAATAAGAGATAGAGCGTAGAATTTATAATTCCAAAGTCTGAGTGACCTTCGATCATACACTTGTCTTTGGAGAGCTTAAACGTTTGTGATCGTGAGAGAAATACCAAAAGAGTGACTTAGTGAAATAGTGTGATCTCCTAAGTGTTTGCACTCGAATTTGTAATCTCTTGTTGATTGCATAGTGGAATCCAGCCAAGAAGGCCGTTAGCTTGGGAGAGTGGACGTAGGCTTGGATTAAGCCGAACCACTATACATCTTGTGTTCTTATTCTCTTCCCTAACTCCTTTGTTTTACTCGAATTTTATTTTATTCCGCATATATTTGCCAAGGTTTAGTTTAAACACCTATTCACTCCCCTGTAGGTGTTCATACTAGCACTCTCAATATTGGCCAACCAAGAAGCCTTTGATAAACAAATTTCTAAGGTCTCAATTAAGGAGGATGAAAGTGCCCTCTTTAGTAATAAAAGAGGGTTCAAGGGCAAGAATAGAAAGAGAGCAGGTGCAAGCGATGGTGTCATGCCCCAATCCTCGAATGCGCGCCCATTCCGCACCTGGTCAATTAATAGCAACGTCCCAGGACGCATCTCCGACCCTTTCATTTTAATACGCATGTAGAAGCATATAATAAATCCCCAGATAATAAAACAATGGGATAGAAAAGTAGGACCATATTTTTCACAATTGAAAATCACAACCACACTTTTATACAAGACAAACCATATAATACATATCACCATACTATTTACAGAAGCCTGGTCTATCATACATCAGTCCACTTCTTAAGGTTTGCAAAACAGGATGGGGGTCTCAATCTTCATCCGGGTCGTACTCAGGATGCTCCTTTGGATCCTCCTCTTCTTCTTCTTCGTCTTCTTTAAGCTCCTCGTCAGGCTCATCCTCGGGTTCATCTTCGAGCTCATTCGCCAGCTCACCTTTAGGTTCTTCCTCTATGGGCTCATCCTCCTGCCACTCCTCTTGCTCCACGATCTCACTGTCCTCTCTGTTCCAGTTGTCGTCATCGACTGAGTACACGGGAGTACGAGCTTTGTCCTCAAGCTTTAGATCTTTAGCATCCACTACCGACCCTTCCTTAGGATCAGATGTCCCTTCTCCGGACGCCTCTTCCAGCACGTACCTAGGTATGTCACTCTCTGGGATAGGACCCTCTCTTCGCCCATCAAAGTAATGACGATACCATGATCGGAACTCATGAGGCCTCAAAGCATCTCTACCTACGTCAACCCAGACGGTCGACTTAACCAAAACGTACTCCAGTCATTCCGGGTGATGGTGTATCTGGAAGTGGTATGCTATCTCTATTACTTCTTCTAGAATGCCGAAGTGCATAGGAGGACGAGGAGGTGGAGGTGCTGCCATCTAAGGGTGTGAAATGTTGTCTCACAACGAGGAGAGACTACGTCTCAGTGAGTTCTACCCTCCTAAGACTCGATTAGGAAACCAATACATTATAGGTTGCCTAAGCACACACAGGTCAGAGGACTTACCTTGGCCTCAGATCCCACCTGCAATTTAGCACAGTTTAAATAGGCACCCAATTATTCAACACAAATCAAACTATCGATCAATCGACATAGTCGATTTCATGTCATCTCGACCTTTCCCCGGTCATTTAATTAATACCGTACATTCCCCACAATGGAATATCTAGTCGTCGAGCCCACGTGCATTCTCCAAGACGACGTACCTACTCATTGAACTTACGCACATTTTCCAAGATGGGATATCTAGTCATCAAGCCCACATGCATTCTCCAGGATGACATACCGAGTCTCCGAGCCCACGTGCCTTCTCCGAGATGACATACTTAATCACCAAGCCCATGTGCAATCTCCCAGCTGATATATCAACTCACCGAGCCCACGTGCCTTCTCCAAGGTGATATATATCCTACCATTATTCCAGTATAACATGACGCCTTTCTTCGAGATGACTTACTTAATCATCGAGCCGACGTGCATTCTCCCAGGTGATATACCAACTCACCGAGCCCACGTGCCTTTTCCAAGGTGATATATATCCTACCATTATTCCAATATAACATGACGCCTTTCTCCGAGATGAATCATCGAGCCGGTGTAATACAATACATAATCAACCTGACGCAAGCTCTTCCAAAAAGCGGCTGTAAATCTTAGGTCTCTATCTGAGGTTATCGTAACCGGCACTCCATGCATTCGAACTACCTGACGCACGTATAGGTTTGTGTGCCTATCCAGACTGAGGTCTTTTCGAACTACAATGAAGTGAGCTGACTTTGTCAGTCTGTCGACTACCACCCAAATTGAATCATTTCCTCTTTGACTCCTTGGTAGTCCAGTCATGAAATCCATCATGATATGCTCCCATTTCCATTCTGGGATAGCGAGAGGTTGCAGAAGTCCTCTCGGCTTGCAATGTTGAGCTTTAACCTGCTGACATGTCAAACACTTGGTGACATGCTTGGCGATATCCGCCTTCATACCCAATCACCAATAATGTTAATGTAAATTCGAATACATTTTCGTGCTTCTAGGATGAATGCTGTAATTGCTACGATGTGTTTCAGATAAAATATCTTCTATAAGTTCTACATTGTCAAGTACAACCAAATGTCCTTGAAACCTCAGTGTTCCATCATCAGAAATCTGGAAATCAACCTTTCCTTTCTCAGTGTCCTCCTGAAGAATTTTCTGTACATCTGGATCTGTTGGTTGGAGTAATTTGATCCTGACTTGGACATCCGGTTCAATTATGAGGGTGGCCATAAGACTTAAAAGGTGGCCTACCTCAAATTTGAATACTGAGTCTCAAGCTCTCTCGAATAAGTTCCACTCCTTAATCAGTACGTGAGCTACTGAAGACTTTCGACTTAAATCGTTGGCAACCTTATTCGCCTTTCCGAGGTGATATAGAATATCACAGTCGTAGTCCTTCAATAATTCCATCCATCTACGTTATCTCATGTTCAATTCCTTCTAAGAGAATAGATACTTGAGACTCTGATGGTTCGTAAAGATCTGGAATTTTTCCCCACATAGATAAGGTCTCCAAATCTTCAGGGTAAAAATAATTTCCGCAAGCTCTAAGTCATGCGTCGGGTAATTCTATTCATGAGGCCTCAACTGTTGGGAGGCGTATGCAACAACTCTACCATGTTGCATCATCACACAACCCAACCCTCTGAACGACACATCACTATAGATCTCGAAACCTCTGGGAACAGATGGTATAGTTAGCACAGGTGCGGTAGTCGGCTTTTCCTTCAGCTCTTGGAAACTACGCTCGCACTTGTCTGTCCACACAAATTTCTCTTCCTTCTTCAGGAGTTTTGTCAGAGGCGATGCTAATGATGAAAACCCTTCCACAAACCGTCTGTAATAACCTGCCAAACCCAGAAATCTTCTGATCTCTGTCATTGTAGTCGGTCTTGGCCAATTGATCACAGCTTCTATCTTGCTCGGGTCCACTGAAATTCCTTCGCCTGATATTACATCTCTTAATAAAGCAACATGAGTCAACCAAAACTCACACTTGCTAAACTTAGCGTACAACTAATGGACTCTCAACTTCTGCAACACTAATCTCAAATGATTCTCGTGCTCTTCGTCACTTCTCGAGTATACTAGGATATAATCGATGAACACGATTACAAACTAATCCAGATATTCTTTAAATACTCTGTTCATCAAATCCATGAAGGCAGCTGGGGCATTCGTCAACCCGAATGGCATCACTGTGAACTCGTAGTGACCATACCGAGTACAAAATGCTGACTTAGGAATGTTCTCATTCCTAATTCTCAGCTGATGGTATCCTGTTCTTAAATCAATCTTCGAGAATATTGATGCTCCTTGTAACTGATCGAACAGATCATCGATCCTTGGGAGGGGTACTTATTCTTGATAGTTACCTGATTGAGTTGTCGATAGTCGATGCACAGGCACAACGAACCATCTTTCTTTTTTAAAAATAGAACTGGTGCTCCCTAAGATGATGCACTAAAACGAATAAATCCTTTATCTAATAGTTCCTGCATTTGCACCTTCAGTTCCTTCAACTCAGATAACGCCATCCTATAAGGAGCCTTAGAGATTGGCTTTGTTCTAGGTGCTAGCTCAATTACAAACTCAATCCTCCTTTATAGCGGTAGTCCTGGCACTTCTTTTGGAAAGACATCTGGAAATTCTTGCAAGACTGAAATGTCTTCCATTTTCAGTTCCTCAACCGTCGTATCCAAGATAGTTGCCAGGTATCCTTGGCAACCCTCGTCTAACAAACAAGTTGCCTCTAGCGACGAGATCAGGACAATCGAGGGTCCTTCTCGACTTCCTACAAACTCGAAGCTTTCACCCTCTAATAGGTCAAACTGAATCGCTTTGTGATAACAGTCCATTTTAGCTCTTTGGTTGGTGAGCCAATCCATGCCAATTATTAAATCGAAATCATACATGGCTAGGACTAACAGATCAATTTTCCCCACTCGCTCATCAATCACTAACTTGAACCTAGAACAACCCAAAGCAATAATGACTTTATCTTTCAAGGGTGTAGATATGCAAATTGGTGACTCTAATAATATAGGACTGACTCTTATTAACTTAACATATTGCTCAAAAATGAAGGAATGGGTTGCTCTTGGATCAAACAAAGCGTAAACAGGATGGTTGTTGAGCGAAACCATACCTGTGATCACGTCAGGCACAGCTTCTGCCTGACCCTGTGTAATCGCATACACGGTGCCCTGAACTGGAGGTCTCAGCTGTCCTTTCTGTGGCACATTCTAAGGGGCGTACCCTCTTATCTGTCGCATCTGCAGCAGTGGCAGTAACAACGGTTGTCCCTTTAGCTTATTGGGACAATTTCTGGCTATGTGGCCCTGTTGGCCATATTCAAAACACGCACCCGACTTAGATGAGCACAGCGCTGACCCATATCGCCTTCCACAGAAGTGACACATTTCAGTCCTATTAGGCATTGACCTACCAAATCCACCCTCTTGTTGGGCGAGACTAGGAATCTGCCTCCAGGCATGGGCCTCTTTCCCTGTTGGATTGCATCTCTGTGGAAGTTAGACCTCGGTCCAGACGAGGTGGTTCTTTCGTTTGGATCTTTCTCGATCTTTTGGGCTCTCCCATAAATGTCATTGTAAGTTTTCAAATCCAAAGAGACCAATATGCTTCTCAAGTCCAACCTGAATCCGTCCCTAAACCTTCTCACTCAGTTTGCCATATTCTTTATCAGCTCTGGAGCATATTGCAAAAGTTCAGCGAATTTCACCTCATATTGGTCAACGGTGAGGGAACCTTGGCAAAAACGTTGAAAGTCTGCCATCTTCACCTCTCTGGTAGTCTCTGAGAAGTATTTGTTATTGAAGGCCCTTAAGAAGGCATTCCACTCCAGAACGACACCTTCTGGGAATATTGCTCCTTGGGAAGTCCTCCACCATGTATTTGCAACTCCCTCCAGTTGGTAAGTTGCAAGGACTACTTTCTCAGTTTCGTTGCACATCAGCAATGCAAAGGCTTTATCCAACTTCTGAATCCACAAAGCAACAGCTTCGGGGTCTCCCGCCCCAGTGAACTGAGCCGTATTCAGCTTCAAGAATTGTTCCACCAACTTGTGAATAGGTCTTTCAGCGACCACAATTCCTAGTAGACCTTCGACAGGTGTGGTAGCAGGTGCAGCAGCAGGTACAACAGTAGGGTGACTTCGGCAGCAGCGGCTACAACAGCAGTAGCAGCAGCTTGAGTGGCGGCTTCGACAGTAGCGGCTTGATTTTGAGCCTGCTGATCCATACGATTCCCCATAACTTCTAATACTCGCATGATCCCATCTATTCTGGGATTACCAGGGGATTCTACCCCAACATAGACAAGAGTTGGTGCTTCTCCACTAGCATTGGCCTAAGCTGGCACTCGACCTCTACCTCCTCGGGTACTGACCCTGGTCGGCACTCTACCCCGAGTCAGGGCCCTACTGGCCCTTTTGGCAGGAGTTCTTGGCTCCTGATCGCTCATGGTTCATCTTTATACTAACACTTGTCTTCCAAATCCACACTAGATTAGAAGATGAGTGATTCAGACGCGACAAGAAATTTTACCAACCAACTACCATCGACATGCACTGGTCATTAATTTAAAGGCCATCCTACTACTATCCCATAGGTCATCACACCTTATCACTCCAATTCCTTAACTTCGCTCTAATACCACAAAAGCAAGTCACGCCCTGATCCTTGAACGCGCGCCCATCCTTCACCTGGTCGATTAATAGCGATGTCCCAGGACGCATCGCCGACCCTTTCATTTTAATATGCATGCAGAAGCATATAATAAATCCCCAGACAATATAACAATAGGATAGAAAAGTAGGGCCATATTTTTTACAACTGAAAATCACAACCACACTTTTATACAAGACAAACCATATAATACATATCACCATACTATTTACAAAAGCCTGGTCTATCATACATAAGTCTACTTCTTAAGGTTTGCAAAATAGGATGGGGGTCTCAATCCTTATCCAGGTTGTACTTAGGATTCTCCTCTGGATCCTCCTCTTATTCTTCTTCCTCTTCTTCAAGCTCCTCATCAGGCTCATCCTCAGGTTCATCTTCGGGCTCATTCGCTGGCTCACCTTCAGGTTCTTCCTCCATGGGCTCATCCTCCTGCCACTCCTCCTACTCCATGATCTCACCGTTCGCTCTGTTCCAGTTGTCGCCATCGACTGAGTATACGGAAGTACGAGCTTTGTCCTCAAGCTTCGGATCTTTAGCATCCACTATCTACCCTTCCTTAGGATCAAATGTCCCTTCTCTGAATGCCTGTTCTAGCACATACCTAGGTACATCACTCTTTGGGATATGACCCTCTCTTCACCCATCAAAGTAATGACGGTACCATGATTGGAACTCATGAGGCCACAGGGCATCTTTAACCATATCAACCTAGATGGTCGACTTAACCAAAACGTACTACACTCCTTCCGGGTGATGGTGTATGTGGAAGTGGTATGCTATCTCTGTTACTTCTTCTAGAATGCCGAAGTGCATAGGAGGACGAGGAGGTAGAGGTGCTACCATTTAGGGGCCTAAAATGTTGTCCCACAACGAGGTGAGACTACGTCTCAGCGAGTTCTACCCTCCTAAGACTCGATTAGGAAACCAACACACAACGGGCTGCCTAAGCACACACAGGTCAGAGGACTTACCTTGGCCTCAGATCTCGTCTGCAGTTTAGCACAGTCCAAATAAGCACCCAATTATTCAACACAGATTGAACTATCGATCAATCAACATAGTCGATTTCATGTCATCTCGACCTTTCCCTAGTCATTTAATTAATACCGTACATTCCCCACAATGGAATATCTAGTCGTCGAGCCCACGTGCATTTTCCAAGAAATGTACCTACTCATCGAACTTATGCACATTTTCCAAGATGGGATATCTAGTCAGTGAGCCCACATGCATTCTCCAGGATGACATACCGAGTCTTTGAGCCCATGTGCCTTCTCCGAGATGACATACGTAATCACCGAGCCCATATGCATTCTCCCAGGTGATATACCAACTCACCGACCCCACGTGCCTTCTCCAAAGTGATATGTATCCTACCATTATTCCAATATAAGATGACTCATTTCTCTGAGATGACATACTTAATCACCGAGCCCACGTGCATTCTCCCAGTGATATACCAACTTACCAAGCCCACGTGCCTTCTCCAAGGTGATATATATCCTACCATTATTCCAATATAACATGACGCCTTTCTCCAAGATGACATACTTAATCATCAAGCCGGCGTAATACAATACATAATCAATCCCAATTCCACAATTTCCGCTATTCTCCATGGTTCACGAATCTATTTTTGATACTGACAACCGATACTCAATTGTTCCTCAATCAAATACCCAAAATCAATTCATTTAGGAACATATCTTAAAAATCCACAATTAAATCAATTCGGTACAAATCAAAGTTCAAATAAACAAACAGACTACACCATGACAACCGGCATAAAATTCCGGTCACCGGCCATCCCGGTTGAATTTCCGGAAAACAATAAATTAATTAAGTAATTACAAAAATTAATTATTAAATAGTAATAAATCCAATTTAGGCTCGTAATGCCTAATTGGAGGCCAAAACGGACCGGGAAAAATCCCAAGGTTCGTTCAATAAATAATAGAACCTTTCTACTTGCTAATGACTATGTCTAACCACCTAACATGCATTGGTAAGTCACTAATTTAATTAATCTAAACTAGTCTAACCCCCTAATCATGCTTAATTAACACTAATCAACCCTTAAGAATCATTAGTTTACTAAGCGAGGTTTAGTGAGTCAAACTCACCCGTTTAACAATCCGTTCAGATCGAAACATCGGGAACGTTGCGAGGGTCGCTTTTCTCCAAAGCGGGCCTAGGATCCAAGGCCCGGAAACAGCTCAAAACAGGCCCGACACCTTGCTGGAAACCCACTAAGAAAACCTTATGTTCTTTGCTGAAAACAAGGAAAACAAAGCTGAATCGGAGAGGCGAGGCTCGAGGAAGGGCAATGGCGGTGGTTTCGGTCCAAACGGGGACTCGACGGACCTCTGGTGGGCTTCCATAGTTTCTCATAGCTGTTGGACAGCAAGCTGGATGGTGGAATAGGGCTACAGTGGGTTGGGATCGCATGGTGGGGTGGCAGTTCATGCGGCCTTGCGTGGGTGGAGGCGAAGCAGCTGTTTCCGACGACGGCAGCAACGGTGATGGCGTGCAGCGGCATGCAGCTTCTCCAGCTAGTTTCTTAAGCTCAAGAGGCACAAAAATGGAAGGGAATGGGGTGGTGGACGGCAGCTGAGCAGGAGGAAAGAGATAAGAGAGAAGGTGCGCCACCATGGCCAATTTTTCCACAAAAATATCTTGCAAACTCATCCTAGGCCATGCATGGCTCCTTTGCTATCCATGAGCCACCAAGGCTCCTTCTTGGACATGCCAAATGGTCCAAAATGCTAGGAGGAAGGGGGGCACACGAATTTGCATGAGTTCTCCTCAAATTGGACACATAATCTCACTTGATCCCATCTCACTTGGCCCTCATAAATTCCATCGATCCATCATTGATCATCTCGGCATTTTTCTCGCCTATGGATCCATCTTGCATCCCAAATTTGCGATCAATAACAATCCTTGGCTTTTTCTGCACAAAAACGACCCTTCAACAACTTTTTCCCAAAAAGTCTCGGGTTGCAGAAAAATCTTCTGAGACTGAGTCGACACTCCTATAATTTATCGTGATATAGGCTACCGGGTTAATTTCTGAAATTGGACTTGAATTCACGGTTAATTTTCATTTGGCGCATTTTTAGCGTGATATAGGCTACCGGGTTGTTTTTAGAAATTTTTAATGCAAATGACCCATGGTCAATTTTCTTCGAGCCACAATGATCCCACTCGACTCATTGGCGACTCTCAGTTGTCGTGAAAATCTAGAGGATTCTAATACGGACATGGTACCAAAACAATAAGAAAATCAGTCTAGTGCCAGCCGACAAGAATTTTCCCATTTAGTGGTGTCACCCACGATTAGCCATACATCTCTGTCGAACTAGTCTATCTCTGATTTCAAATCGATTTTTAATTGTGCTGTAATGTCCTCTAAAGATGAGCATGGTCGAGAAGCCGATTCCTGGTCGAATTCTCAAGCCTATTGCCTGAAAATTTCTTAATGATTTCCCCAGATAGTCTAGTTATCTCAAGAGTGATCAACTTCGATAATAGCTCTATAGGCGCGTCAATGAAATGCCCGATTGATTTAGTAGAAAACAAGACTGAAATTCTGGGATGTCACAGATGGCAAACCATGGAAAAGTCACGAAGAATGGCCAAAGCGAATGGAAGGAACTGGACCTCGGCTAGGGGAGCTTGTCGAGATTGTGACAAGGACGACAATGAAGATAAGAAGAATTGAAGGCGTAATGGATAGTGTTACACCTGTGGCAAAGTAGGTCACTTTGCCAAAGATTGTCGGTTCAAAAGATTTGAAGGAAACGTCGCGGCATCTAAGGAAATTGATAGAGAAGAAGAGTGGGATTTCCAAGCATCATTTGCAGTGGAGGAACAAGAAGAGATCGCTGCCTCCTCCATCACAGAGTTAAAAGATGCGATGGCCCTCATCACGGTAAGCAATAAATTGATCAATTATGATGAAGATTGGATAGTTGATTCGGGATGCTCAAATCACATGATCGGAGATCGAGGCAAGCTATCAAACATGTGCGAGTATAAAAGGTGGACGAGTAGTTGTCACCGCAGACAACTCAAGGTTGCCGTTTACCCATGTCAGCCAAATGATGATAACACCCCGATTTAGTTTGCATCAAGTCGAACTAAAAAATGTGTACCATGTGCCAGGGATGAAGAAGAATCTATTGTCTGTGGCACAACTTACAGACTCAGGTAATTATGTGGTGTTCAGTCCAAGAGATGTTAGGGTGTATCGTAGTTTGAAACCTACTGGTACACCAATAATGGAAGGGCGTCGATTAGAGTCTGTCTACGTGATGTTAGCTCATACGGCATACATGGACAAAACTCGAAAGAGTGAAATGCCCAATTTGTGGCATGCACGGCTTGGTCACGTGAGCTACCATAAAGTAAAGGTGATGATGAAGAAAGGTATGCTAAAAGGTCTCCCCCACTTGGAAGTCCAAGAAGATGTCATCTGTGCTGGATGCCAGTGTGGGAAGGCACATCAGCTTCCATATGAGGAGTCTGCATTTAGAGCTAAGATGCCTCTCGAGCTTATCCACTCAGATGTATTTGGATCAGTGAAGCAACCGTTAGTCAGAGGATCAAAGTACATGATAACATTCATTAATAATTTCTCCAGGTACGTCTAGGTTGACTTCATGAAAGAAAAATCTGAGGCATTAAACAGATTTAAGGAGTTAAAAGCAAAAGTAGAATATGAAGTAGGCAAGAAAATACTATGCCTTCGCACGAATAATGGGGGAGAATATAAGTCAGATGATTTTACAAAATTTCTTCAAGAATGGAAGATATGTCGACAATTTACCTGCCCAAATACGCCACGACAAAATGGAGTTGCCAAAAGAAAGAATCGGCATTTGGCGGAAACATGCAGGAGTATGTTACATGCAAAGAATGTTCCACCCAAGTTTTGGGCTGAGTGTATGAAGACGGCAGTGATCAACAGACTACCTCAAGCAAGGCTTGGCTTTATGTCACCTTATGAGAAGTTGTGGAATCGCAAGCCCACGGTAAGTCACTTTAGAGTATTTGGGTGTGTATGTTATGCATTCGTGCTAGACCATCTTCATAACAAGTTTGATAAGAAGGCAGTTCGTACATATTCATGGGCTACGATGATCAAAGAAAAGGATGGAAGTGTTGTGACCCTACAACAAGGAGGTGTTACACTTCCAGAATTATGGTGTTCGACGAACTATCATCTTGGTAGTCATCACAACCTAATTCAAAACAAGTTGAAGAAGAGATTCGTGAAGGAATGGAAGAAAATGACGAGATTGATAAGGGCTAGCCAATTGAAGAAGGAAATGATAATGTAACAAGAAGAAAAGAAATCAAAGCACAGTCACCAGAAAAATCAAAGAGCCCATGGCGAACTGGTGTACATCCGAGAACTACAAAAGAGCTTCGACCAAGTCAGATGGAAGAACTTGAAGAACAAGAACCTCAAGTTAGGAGATCAACAAGACAAAGAAGACCAAATCCCAAATATGCAAATGCGGCGCTGACCGAAGATGTCGGAGTAGTTGAGCTGTCCACATATGAGGAAGCCTCGCAAGGCGTGGAATGGAGGAAAGCTATGGAGGAAGAGATACAAGCACTAAGAAAGAATGAAACATGGGACCTAATGCCGAGACCTAAAGAGGTACGTCCTATATCTTGCAAATGGGTTTATAAACTTAAAACTCGACCAGATGGGTCGATAGAAAGATATAAGGCACGACTAGTTGCTCGAGGATTCTCTCAAAAGTATGACCTAGATTATGATGAGACCTTTAGTCCAGTAGCAAAGATCACTACAGTTCGAGTCTTACTAGCACTTGCAGCAAGCAAGTCGTGGAAATTATAGCAAATGGATGTGACGAATGCCTTCTTACATGGTGAACTAGATCGAGATATATACATGGAGCAGCCGAATGGTTTCAAAAGTAAGTTTCATCCTTATTATGTTTGTAAGTTAAATAAAGCCCTCTATGGCTTAAAACAAGCCCCGAGAGCATGATACGGGAAGATTGCTGAATTTTTGGTACAAAGTGGCTACTCTGTAGCCCCAGCAGACTCGAGCTTGTTTGTGAAGGCAAAAGATGGCAAGCTTGCAATAGTGTTAATCTACGTGGATGATCTAATCATCACTGGAGATAATGAAGAAGAGATATGCCAAATCAAAACCAACCTCTCGGTACGGTTTCAGATGAAAGAGCTTGGAGAATTGAAACATTTCCTAGGACTTGAGATTGAGAAGACCAATGAAGGATTATTCCTATGTCAGCAGAAGTATGCACGAGACCTCCTAGACAAGTTCGGGATGCTTGATTGTAGACCTATATCTACTATGATTGATGGAAATGTAAAGCTATGTGCAATTGAAGGACGAGAATTGGAAGACTCAACTATGTACAGGCAATTAGTGGGTAGCCTCATTTACCTAACCATAACACGACTTGATATTGCTTTTGTAGTGGGAGTAGCAAGCCGATTCATGGAGAAGCCACGAAAGCCCCACTTAGATGCAGTCAGGCGCATACTAAGGTATGTAAAGGGTACATTTGATTTTGGGCTTCTGTATAATAAAGAAGCATCATGTGAAGTTGTAGGCCATTGTGATGCTAACTTTGCTGGAGATCGTGACACACGACGATCAACTACTGGATATATGTTTAGCCTCGGATCAGTAGTAGTGTCATGGTGCAGAAAAAGATAGGCAACTGTGTCACTATCTATGACAGAAGCTGAGTATAGAGCAACAGCAATGGTAGCACAAGAGAGTACATGGCTAGTACAGCTAATGGAGGATCTTCATCAACCAATAAATCAACCTACACGGATATATTGTGATAATCTGTCAGCCATAAGCTTAGCGGAGAATCCAGTTTTCCATGTGAGGAACAAGCATATAGAAGTGCACTATCATTTCCTGCAGGAAAAAGTATTACAAGGCAAAATAAAGATGGAGTATGCAAAAATAGATGATCAAGTTGCGGACATCTTCACCAAAGGTCTTGGAGCTGTAAAATTTGAAGAGTTTCGAAGGCAACTTGATATGATCGCAATGTCCAGACTAAGAGAGAGTAGTCGGTGAGGGGGAGTGTCAGAAAAAAGCACCGCCTCTCTCTCTTTGGAATTCTCCAGATCTCTCTCACTCTCTACTCCTCTAGATTTTTCTATCTAGAAAATTCCTCAGCTACAATTGCTGACAAATAATCAGCAATGTGTAATAAAATAATAATAGGAATAGTGTAGAAAGCCAGCAAAGTCACCGACTTTCCATCCTATAAATAGGAGCAACTTGCTCCTCATGTGTGCATGAGTAAGAAGTCCAAGTAAGAGTGTGTGAGTGGGTGGAGTAGGTGGCGTGAGTGTAGAGTGTAGTGTAAGTGTAGGGTGATAGAGAGTGAGTGAGTGTGTGCAGAGTTGTGTTCATGTGTAATTTGTGAAGTGAATGAGTGAGCAAGTAAAGTGAGTAGTTGTGAGAGTGTGATGGTATAGAGAGTTTGTAATTTTGTTTATAAAAAAAAGATAATTATTTTACTTGTACATCCATTTGCTTTTCAACAGTCTGAACCAAAGTGCACATGAACCTACTCAATCTCAGCCATTGAATTTCATGTGTCCCATATTAGGTCCACATAACTCAACGATTGAGATGCATTGGTTCAATCATCAATTTTTCGTTTCATGATTGTTTTCCCAAAAGAAGGATCCAAAGCTTTGACTGTGGATTTTGTCCGCGACAACGTTGGATTTGGCGGTCAAAACTTCTCGTTGAGCAAGCAAACCTTTATCTTGGGAAAGTTGCTGTGGTTGCATCGGGCCTGCTCATTGTCTTCCCTATCACGTCAAGGTTCTCAAATTTATTTCGTCTGCATGTCAATTTCTTTTGCATGGGTATTCACTTCAAGCTATTCTACATATTCAACATTATTTCCGTACATAACTCTTACGGGCTTGCATTTCAATATGTGCTATCCTGCATCACTCATATATATTCCACTTGTTTATCATAGTCTCATATCTTTGAATGCCAAACAAGACACTTTTGTTAAACGAATTGCAGGACATGATACTTTTAAGATATGAACCCTCATAAAAATATGCTTAAACCAGTAGCATGCCTACTAGCTAATTGTTAACTCATCTACTTAGTCATATCTACGCGTGTCATAAACGAATTGAAAATGTTGATTAGCAAAGAACACGTTTATTTTCGGTGTATGAAAAGATTAATCCATTCAAACTCAATTTAGATATGTCAACAATCATGTGTCCTTTTCGCATCATGCTAATGATTTGTGTCAAAAATTGGCCGTCAACAAGCGACGCTACAATCCTTACTTAACCTAACTCTTTTCTTTAACTCTTCTACATATTCTTCATGCAATTGAATCGAACTTCTAGCTCCTGCGGCAGTGAAAGAGAATTCAGAAAAAGAGAGAGATGGTCTCACTTTATGTTTATAAATCTGATCAGCTCATGGGTATGTGTTATTCTCGAGACCATAATTTCATATTATTATGACCACTCTCGACCACAATTGACACTCGCATCGGTGGTTTTCCAATGTAATCGGGCTTCATCCCGCCCCATTGGGCACAACAATGTCTTGACCTCACTCGAAGACGGCATTCTATTTAAAGAGCTTCGTTCCTAAATACATCCGCGAATGGCATCCTGTTGACATGAGCGCATTTGAAATCCATCGGGCATTGTCCCTCATAATCATACGAGTACAAAACCATTAATGTGATCACATGAACATATCAACCATTAAAGCTAATTTTTATCTTTCTCATTAGCCAATGCAAGAATATTTAATACTTACACATTACACACTAGCAATTGTTGCACACAAAAATGCTATGAAATATTTCCATGTAATCACTTAACGATTATTTATCCACCAAAATAATCATACATTAACTTCATAGCATATAATATCACACCATGAGTTCATTTATCAACTTAGTATATCACTTTTCAAAATAATATTTCACAAGTACTTATCATTTATGAAAATAGGATATTGTAAGCACTTGTCATTTAAAAAAAAAAAAAAGATCATAAGCACTTATCACTTTTAAAACTAGAATAGTCTAAGTACTTATCACTATTCACAATAAGTTATCACATGCACTTATCACTATTCACGATAACCTATCACTTGTACTTTTCACTATTCATGATAAGTTATCACATGCACTTATCACTATTCATGATAATATATTATTTGTACTTATCACCATTCACAATAGGTTATCACTTGTACTAATCGTTATTAATGATAAGCTATCACATTGGCATATAACCTATCAATGATAACCTATCACCTTAAGTCACTTATCACATAATCTAACTATAATTAACCCCAATCTAATTTTAATCCTAAGCGTAACTATCATCCTAAACAAAGGTTAGGAAGTTACTTACGGGACTGGTTTTCAAACTTCAACGGTGAGCGGCGGTCAAAATGGCAGCATGGTAGTTCATGACCTTGGACAGTGGTGACGTCACGGCATAGTGAATGGCGTGAGGCAGTTCGGCAAGTCGAGGCTCACGGTGGCATGGTGAGGCAGCGGTGAGGCGGCACGGTACAGCAGGCAACTCACGGAAGCTCATGGCGGGCAATAAACCGAGAGAAAGAGAGAGAGAGATGGTGCGACAGAGAGAGGGGAACGGATAAGGGTCGGCCAAGAGGGAGGAAAGAGAGAGAAATGAGAGAAAGAGGATATTAACTTGGGGAAGAAGTAGAAATGAGAGAGAAATGAATCTCCTTGGTATTCAATGCAATCTTGCATTATTTGTCCTTCATCCATTATTGTCCAAACTTGGGATTCAAGAACAAATCTTGGTCCTCCATTAGGCCACGTGCCTTATCTAACATCAAAGGCTAGGATTGCTTCTTGCAATCTAAATTATTGGCTAGACTTAAGAGCAAATTGGTCCATTCCTAAACTTGGGGAGCAATGGTTGATCTCAACCATTAAATTGCCTAAGCGTGGAGAGCGAGGGTTGATCTCAACCATGCAATTGCCTAAGCTTGTCCCTCAAGCTTGGGCGTGTGGCCCTCTCCCTCCAATGTGAAGAATAGTTTCAAGCAACTTTGGAAATAAATGTCATTACCTTTATCAAACGGATTTGAAAAATTGTAAAAATTTAATATTTTGTAGAGAAGAACTTAGATAACATTTTTTTTTATGAGAAATCCAAACCTACTTCATTTTGTATAAAGAGTAGAAAAACACCAAATGCAACCCAAAATTTCGTCTGTCGGATAGATTCAACGGCCGTAAAGGAAAACCCATTTCAAAATACAAATCTTCATAAAATACTTGGAAATTTTAATATGTTGTAGACATGGATGTCTTGTACAAATTTTGAAGGAAGCATGTTCATATTCCAAAGGGAAAATTTTATGAAAATTTGAGAAGACAATTAGGTCACCATTTTTACTGCATTAGATAGTTTACACACAATAAAAGATTTGGCTTTCGTACCAATCATTTCACATCAGAAAAATCTAAAATTAAAATATGTTATGGATCAAGATGTTTGAAGAGATTTGATAAAGGAAGTTTTACAAGATTTAAACCACAGAAAGCTTCATCAAATTGGAAACAATGAAGGTCTAGCAATTTTGAAAACTAGAAATCTAAGTTAGAATTTAAGAATCCAAAGATGGCAAGTCTTCAATTAAGGAAAACTCGTTGGCTTCTAGAGGGCATTAATGAAGCAATACTTTGAAGAAAAGCTTAAAATTTGGCTTCTAGAGGCTAGGTTACTATTCACACACACTATTCACGTACATAGGGATTGGGTTTGGACTTAACTCATCCATTTGGGCTTTAACAAGCCTAATGAGCCTTTAATTGTGCATGTAGCCCATTGGGCTTCCAATGGTTGGCCCACTTTTCTAAGGCCAAAGATTCAAGGGCCAAAACTATTCACTGTGTTAAACGTTGGCCAAACTGATTAAGGATGTTTTCTAATTATCCACAGAGGATACCCGTAGCCAGACCAAGGTTCATAGCTAAATTCAATTGGAAATGGCTTTAACGGGGCCTATATGAATTGGGGGATCTTTTGGGGTATCGCTTGCACAACCCATGGTTGATTCCAAATCATTCCATGTTTGAGCCTAATTGATCCGTGAATGTCTTCGGTTGTCATGTAACCGAGTAAGATTCGATTTATTTATTTTGGTCCACGGTCACTACGAATCGATTCAGGGTCATTCAAGATTAGTATAATGATCGTGTGAAATCACCTACAATCTGGCTATATATGCACTTAGGCCGAATCGATCTATAATTGTTTATTCATTGATCAGTGCTGGTGTAAGGTCGTCTCGCATCAGTCTTTATGGTCAAAGCTATTGGTCCATGGTCGAGTACTCTAGTTGAGTGCATTTCTCGATCCACAATTATCTTTCCCAATTGACTACTTGATGTGATGGCCCATCCCAAGGGGGAGAGGGGGGCGCGTCTCCTGTCCCACATCGCTTAGGGAGGGAGTCCTGGGCTGGTTTATAAAGGCTTGGCTCCCTTTAACCTGTGTGACGCGTTTTAAACCTATGGGGACTCAGTGTCCAAAGCGGACAATATTACACAGTGGGACCCTGGTCGTTACACTTGACTTATAAATGTTACTTAATCAATCCATAATCTATTCATGGTAAGGGCACATCAAAGCTTTAGACCATTCCTCGAGTCTAGGATAGGGGTCACATTCGAGGATATCACAAATTCGACCAATTCATATTCACCCATATTGTTGGTCAAAGCTAACGCCTTAAGGAATGCCTCTCCATTTGACTCGTGGCAAGAGCTTGAGATATGGTTTTAACTCTAACTCGATAGTTGTTTCATTCAAGATAGAACCTGATATATGGTAATTGGTAAGAACATGACACGAACAAGATTCTAAGTTGTATTAATCCAGACATTCGTAACTGGTTTTAGTCAAGAAATGTTCTCCAGCTTTATTTTTCTTTTAACCTCAATAATTTGACTCGTAGCGTAAAAATTAGTTAATAGATGAGTTTTTGCTATTTACTAAGTTTCGATTAGTGAGACAAAACACATTTATAACAGACTTAGAATCTATCATTCCCTGAACTACTTTATTCTCGTGGGTTCGGACATAGTCACAATGGTATCAACAACATAAGCTATACAAGTTTGTTCTAAAATCGCCTATGGCCCTAGGGCGACAATTAATTTCCATACTTCTATTAATTTCAGTAGAGGGCTTCACTTAAAATTATGTGGGCCTGTAGTGAAAAGTTCATGAGGTCTGGGTTAAGCATCTCTTTGTTACATACGTAAATGTCTCATGAATGCCAATTGTATGTGCTTTGCTAGTTGTTTATGGAACTACATAACATCAACTGTCTCGAGAGAATTAACTAGGTGATCAACTGCGCCAAGTACTAACAATCTTTGACGCTTTGCTCACCAGAACTCTTCTTAGGTCTTTTCATGCCCTTGCGCAAGGTCTCGTTGGTATAGAACCAACATCATAGTTTGAATTTGATCTGATTATTAGAGTTAACTGAATGGGCAGATTGGACATAGAAGATTATTGGAAACTTATTAGGGAGAAATAAAAATGAAGGCTCAGTGAGCCGGGGTTTCAACAAAAAATTCTTGCAAATGCTTACAAGGATAGCAATATGGTGTCACAAATAAATTGCTAATAAACGTGACTAGATCCGGTAGCAATAAAACCCCAGATTATCAACCAGTCTAAATCTGGAACATTGATGGATTATCTTATGAAGGATGCTGACTTACTAATTGCTTCCAAGCATGTTTTGCAAGCAAATTTCTCAAAAGAATTCCACCGTAAAGAAGCCTTATAATAAAAACTCTGTTAATTCTCGATGCAATGGCAAGCGTGTAGTCCCTTGACCTAGCATTAGGACAAAGCAAACAACTCTGTCACAAAGCCAAAAACACTCACATATCAACACTGAACATAGTACAAGTTTATTACCAGCAGTTGTGGAAGTTCACAACTTTCCTGTCACAATCCATTAATTTGAATCAGTGACATGTTTAGTCTAATGTCCTTGTGAATGGGCAGGAGCTCTTATTTCTCAACATCATTTTGCTTGGCATCTTCCAATCTTTGGTTCATCTCATCGTGCAGTGATACTTTCTCAGAAGTAGTAAATAATTGAACCTCACAATGCTGATATATGTTTGGTGGGTTAGACATCCCTTTAGTTCCTAACTAGACTGATGTCCTCGAGTTCTTCTTTTGCTTGACAATGTTGTCCTGCTTCAATTTCAGTCCCTTATAATTATCATTCAACCTGCAAGTAAGCATTGCCGTTCGCTTCAGCCACTGAAGAAGTGTATTCAGGATGAAGTCTGACAAAAGATATGGTAACTTCACAAGGTTCAGTGCACTATATAGATATATGATTAACGACAGACTTCAGTATCCACCAACTAGGTGGCCAGTTCATTCTTGTTCCTCTATTTGAATTTTCTTATGCATGATCATTATGTTAAGGGATGGTAGGTAGTGTGGGCCCAAACGAAGGGGGGAGTAAAGAGATATATGAACTAACCACAGCATTTTTTGACTTTGATCAGAGTAATGGCATCAAAATTTGCCAAAAGAATATTTAACACACATGGGCCACTCGTACTTCGCTTGACCTGAGCTCAGGTTGCATCACGTGGGCCACAACTTCAACATTTATCAGGGGTTCAGCTGGATTGCCAAGCTCCATATACGGGACGCAGCATTTGAGGCAGAGAAAATTGCCAACATCCGCCTACATCCCAAAAATACTATCCTTCATGTTATGATCTTCCACTTAACAGATCCATAGTTTCACATATACATATCAGATCGCAAGAGTGAGGGCTCAAGTACGACCATCCGTGCTTATAGAAGACTGACACCAGACATATCATGTAATTATTGCCCCAGATCCACACTCAGAAGCTAAGTCATGCAACAGCAGCACCTGGACATAGAATTACATCATGCGTTGGATGAGTACTTACAGGTCTCAAGAATTCAACATGATCAACTTCAAAGAACCGGGGTGCCACATCAGAAAAGCGTATGTGGTTGAAAAGGCCAATTCAAAAGCCCTTCGCATTAAAATCCTCCAAACACCCTCCCATGAATATTCCTTTGCTGTGAATGGCATCTTAATGAGTTCTCAAAACAAGCGTCGCTTATCAGAATTGTCACACCCCAATCCTCGGGCATGCGCCCATCCCTCAACTTGGTCAATTAATAGCGACATCCCAGGACGCACCGCCGACCCTTTCTTTTTAATACGCATGCGGAAGCAGATAAAAATCTCCAGACAATAAAACAATGGGATAGGAAAGTAGGACTCCAAATTTTCACACTTTAAAAGCAACCACACTTATACACATTGCAAATCATAGTGCAAATATATACAAGGCAAATTGTTAAATCTGGTTTTAAACCACCGGTTCATAAAACAAAGTCTGCAGAAAGGAATCAACTTCCATCAAAAGAGAATTGTCCTATGACTAACTAGTCAGACAAGACTGTCAATTCTTCAGGCTTCACCTTCTATTCTTCGGGCCTTTGGTCCTTCACCAACGCCATCTAAGGACTTGAAAATGGTTATACAATTACCAGTGAGACAACGTCTCCGCTTGTTCTACTCCCTAAGACCCGATTAGGAAGCTAATACATTATAGAGGCTGCCTAAGCACAACATGAGTCAGAGAACTTACTTTGGCCTCTGTTCCTTCCTGCAAGTCAGTATATATCAGATATACAGGAACCACATCAATTCACAGCACTAGATCAAATTATTGATCAATCGACCTAGTCGATTACATGTCAACATGACCATTCTCTGGTCATCTCAATCAATACTATTTATGAGTCCGACCATAGTCCAGGATTGCTCACTCTACGCCAATAATAGATAATATAGCTCGCTAGAAGCTGCCTCAATTACTGAGATAATATACTATAGATATATGCTCGCCAAGAGCTGCCTCAATTTCTGATATAGTATATTATATATGCTCGCCAAAAGCTGCCAGATCCATTGATCCACTATTCTATATATGCTCACCAGAAGCTGCCAGCCATACTCTCATAGTATGCTGATAAATGTATATATATGCTCGCCAAAAGCTGCTAGTCATACTTTCATAGCATGCTGATAATTGATCATTTAATCAATTCACCATTTTTATTATTCCTGATAAAAATACCTGTGCGTGAGTATACAGTTGGCCTTAACCAAAATATAAGATTTTCACTTTTGAACCTCCCACTATTTTTAGCAGTCCCAAAATAGATTTTTGGCATTGTAGACCAATGCTCGGTAATTTTCCACTTAATTACCAAATTTAATTAATTTAGGAATAAAATTATAAAATCACAATTAAATTAAGTCAGCACAATTTAGCACTCAAATAAATAAACAGATCGCACCATGATGATCGCATAAAATTCCGGTTGTCGGCTATCGCAGCATAATTTCCAGAAAATAATTAATTAATTAAATAATCACATAAATTATTAAATAAATGCAATAAAACCAATTTAGGCCCTTTATAGCCTAATTGGAAGCCGAGACGAGCCCGGAAATTTACCAAACTACTCTAAATAAATTCTAGAGCTTGCCACAAACCAATCGTACATCAAAGGTGCAATTTCTAGCAATCAAAACCTTAAGAACCATCACAAACTCATAACCGGCTTTAACCGGCAGAATAAGAGGTTGCCACAAACCAATCGTATATCAGAGGTGCAATTTCTAGCAATCAAAACCTCAAGAACCATCACAAACTCATAACCAGCTCTAACCGGCAGAATAAGCCCACTCGTACATCTCCAAATTTAAATCCAGAAATCTAATCAAATGAGTTCAAAAAATTTCCAAATTTGAATATATTATAAAATACACATAAATGAACATTTTTCATGAGACACCTTAACCCAAATCCTTCTGGATTCGGCCCAATAAAGCGTGCAATCCATCACCAAAACTGGGTCTGTTTTCAGAAAGTCTGTTTTCCGAAATCAACTTATTTCAAGGTCCAAAACAAGTCCATTTGATCTGAAATTTGACTATGTTAAACTAGAAGATATGATAAACAACTTTTGTGAAGAAACCATGTTGAAATTATAACCATAAAAGTTGATAAAAACCCCTAGAATCCTAAAAGGTCACCAATTCCAGTAAAAACTGAGGCTCCATTTGCAAATGGAGGAGCCGATATATCATTATTTTAAGTCCCTAAAAATCTTGAGAAAAATATATGTTGTAGCTGAGGATGTCTAAAACATTTCTCAAGAAGACATCAACTTCAAGTTCGTAATACATTTCGATCCACAAAATTTGCAAACGGAAAGGGTCCAGAAATCTAAACTGCAGGGATTTCACTGGATTCAACTAATCCCTCATCAATGGTACAAATCTCACTAATTAAGTTACACTAATCCATTCTAAGGCTAATATAAACAACCCTTAAGCATAATTAACATACTAAGCAAGGATTAGTGAGCAAAACTCACTCGTTTTGCGGACCGAGCGGTTCAAAACGTTGGGAATGCAACGGGGGCCGATTGTCTCCAAAGTTGGCCTAGATTTCGAGGCTCGGAACCACCTCAAAACGGGCCAAACCTGAGCTGGAATACCCACAATTTCAGCTTCTGTTTTAAGCTGAAACAGAAAGAAACAAGGTGGGTTATGGCGAAGCAAGACTGGTGGAGGCGGCTAGGGTGCTCGACAGGTTGAACGGTGGCTCCGACGGGCTTTCACAGCCACACACGGCGGTTGGACAGTCCCTTGGACGCACAAACAGAAGGCTGGGACGGCGTGAGGGCAAGAGAGGGGCGGTGGTGCGTGCGGCACGCAGGCGGGGGCGGAAATGGCAACAGCGGCGTACGGCTTGCGGTCTGGTGGTGGGGCGGCTGCTCCGATGGTTGCTGCTCTCTCTCTCTCTGCTTGTTCCTGGTCGAAAAACAAGATGAAGGGAGAGAGAGACTTGGCCGGTCAAGCTTGGAGAGGAAGGGAGAGAGAGATAAGGTTAGAGGGGCCCTTGGTCTTGATTTTCCACAATTTTGTTTCCTTAAGCTTGTCCACCAAGCTAGGATCCCTTAACTGCAATTTAGCCATCCATGCACTCCCAATGACTCTTGAATTGGTCCATTTTGGTTAGGCCATAGGGGAGCTACGAATTTGGAAGCTTTGGCCTCAATTTGGACACTTAATCTCATTCAAATCAATCATATTTGGCCTCAATAAATTCAATTGGCACCTCAATTATCAAATTGATAATTTTCCTCACCAATGGATCTATCTTGCATCCCAAAATTGCGATCAAAATGATCCCCGGCTTTTTCTGAATAAAAACGGTCCTAGGATGACTTTTTCCCAAAAAGTCTCGAATTGCAGAAAATTTTTCTAAGATTGAGTCGACACTCCTAGAATTTATTGTGACATGACAGACTCTTCAATTTCTGAAATCGAATTTGAATTCACGGTTAATTTCCATTCGGCCGGTTTTTAGCGTGACCTAGACTACCGGGTAACTTTTAGAAATTTTTAGTGCAAATGACCCGTGGTAGATTTTTATCGAGCCACAATGTATCTCTTCGACACATCAGCAACTCTCGGTGGTCGTGAGAATCTTAAGGTTTCAATTACGGGCACAGGGTACCCAAAACGACAAAAAATTCATCTAGTACCGATCGACGAGAATTTTGCAATCGAGTGGACTCACCCACACTTTGATCACACATCTCGTCGAATCAACCTATCCCTGATCTCTTATCGATTTTGACAATACCGTAACGACCCTTACAGACTAGCACGGTCAAGCAGTCGCTTTCTAGTCGAATTCTCAAGTCCATTGCATTAAAATCTCTTAATGACTTCCCTAGATAGTCTAGTTATCTTACAAGTGATCGGCTATGGGAATAGTACTATAGACGCGTCGATGAAATGCCCGATTTATTCAATTGAAAACAGTACTGAAAATTCAGGATGTCACAAGAATGCTATCGCTGTCTGCCAGAGCTAGCAAATCATAGAAGACATGACCTTCCGCACAAATAAAGCTTGGAGCTTGGAAAGTCCTCCACCTTAGTATCTCTGTTACGTTCTTCTCTCTCCTTTTTCCTCATGTGATTCCTTCTTTTCTGCCTCCTGCCAGAGTAATTTTTCTCTCTCTATCTTTGGGGAGATGGGCTTAATTGGAGCTGATTTCCCAGTTCTAGAATCACGAGCCACAAATGTGAAATTGGTGGTAAGTGCAACTGAATCTGAGGAATCCCGCATTTCTGCAGGAAATTACCAGTACAAGGTAAACAGCAGAATGTATCAGTAATGAGACCATATCATGGAAAGGATAACTTTATGAAGATCTGACATCTAAGTATTATGCTTGAACATGTCGAAAACCTTGACAAACTGCCAATATTTTTATTTTTGGTAATAAGAGAATGGTGAATGGCTAGCAAATTGGAAAACTTCTCCATGGATTTTATGAATAAAGAAAACACGCAAGAGTAGTTGGATTTGCAAAGAATAAACACACGTTTAAGGCACGGCCATCAAAGTGACACCATCCTTCAGGATCAGGAGTAACGTGACTCCTGCAACTGCTCAGTGGCAGCAGAGGGAAATGTATATTCTCGTCCTATAAGCCAATAAAGCAAATCATCAACTTGAGGGGAGGAAGTAGCATACTATCATTGATTGGAAGTACTGATCATACGATACCTTCTATGGACTGATTACTTCCACTTGGATCGCCATTGATGAGCGCCCAACCCATGTCACAGAACGCGCTATTTGCAAATCAGTGTCAATACGGATTGGCCTCTTGAGAACCATTCTGTCTACAGAAGCAGTGACTAATAATAGAGGCCTTGTGTTGCCATTGTCGACCGAGCAATCCTGGTCAAAAAGCAAAAGGCTGAATACAATGGTTATGTTCTGTTACGCGCAATTTTAATAATGAATTCCCACACTATATGAACTACGGCTAATGACTAGAGAACTTAGGCATTAAGTCTCTGGCTGCAGAAATTGATATGGAAAGAGATTGATGAGAATTTAGATATGCAAGTAAATGATAGAGACAAAGTGCTTCTTACAACAAAGAAGCAGCATGTCGTTACAATATGTTCTCTAATTACCAGATGGCCAATTCTAGATTATTCAAATAAGGACTTGACATTCAAACTATGAACAGCAGAGTACTAGGACTGATCATCCACCGACTAAGCAACAGCATATGTCAGTTTCATAACTGGAATTTATCAAAGCACCACTTAACTGTATTATCTAACTCTAGTAGTGTCAATGACATCATATGCAATTCATCTTCTGCAGAGAAAGCCCAAAGGAACTCTCTTTTTGCAATGACATAGTATAAATTGCATTGATACAAGCAATAGGCAGGGACAAAAACGCTTGAAATTAAGTTAAAACCACATTTCAACAATTTGTTTTTTGGTTGAACACATTTCAACCATTGAACATGTGAAATTTTGTGAGACCACTGCCGACTGTTTTAAAACTTAAGCTATTAAATGAATGAGTGGTTTGATATTTAATTATTCCAATGCTCCCTCTCATGCTTAGTCTAGTCTTTTTTGTCTAGTACTAAGCGTGGACATATTTAAATGGGGAGGCAATTGGAGCCTGGAAAAATTTGAACTCAGGACTTCTAAATCTGATACCATGTGAAATTCTATAAGACCACTGCCACTTGTTCTAAAGGCTTAAGCTATTATATGAACGCATGGTTTAATATTTAATTATTCCAATAAAACCATCATTCAAACATAGAAATTTGAGCTGGAGAAACATCGCAGAAAACAAATGGCACCACATCGAGAACCAGAAACAAAAGTATCACCATCCGATAGTTGTTCAAAGTGCGGTTTATTTACCTGATAGCAGCATATAGTCCCAATGAGAGCATCGATATCTTCCACCAGCTTCCCCATCCTGATCTTATTCCAAGGATTCCTATACTGATGTCCACGCACATAATTGTTGGTAATTTGTTTATAAAACAAATGAAGAGGTGTCTAGTCCCACATCGTGAATAGATGTGAGTGTGCACGTGGACGAGATTTGACACTAACCAACGATCATTATATTTATTTATTAAAAAATTCGGATTTATTCATATAAAAAATTAATTATATAGTCTTGTTGAAACAATGCGACTGTTCACGAAAAGTTACAATTATTTTATTTATTTAATTCCGAATTTTTTATGTCCTTTCAACGTAGCCTTTGAGATGTACTTGTTCATTTTGTAACATTTTCCAAAAGGTTACTTTTGTTCTTTTTGCAATCTTTTGAAGAGTTGCCTTTATTCGAAAGACATATACAAATACATTTGTTTTGAGATCAAACGATAATCTTCTTTCATTTTTTCGTTTTCTTTCGAAAGAAACTACAACCATTGTTTCTAATTGTTTCCCATGAGAGACCCTGGAGAAATACTAGAATTGCTATTTAGTTTTCTCATTTGAGACTTTGTTGTATCCTGAAGGAAATTTGCCGGTGACCATTAGCAACTTTGTGGGGCAAATAAATCCTTAAAGAAAGTGATATCACGCCTCAAAGTCCGACTTGATTACTTGATCCGACTTGCCTCAAAGTCCGACTTAATTACTCAATTCGACTTCATTGTTCTACCCAATTCGAAGCCATATTTTACCAACAATTTTAAGGATTTATTGTCTGCAACAATGAAGTTGGAGTTAATCGAAGTCAAGTTTTGTCGGGCACATTCGTCTGCTTTGCCACCAGTGCAATCTTGCTCGAATCGAGAACCAGGGCAGAGGGCTTTGGTGGAACTTCAGAGCGTATTGATGTGGTGGGACAGTTCAGTTATTTCTGGCAAATCTCCTGACAATCACATTGATATATCTTATGCATAGATGATACATCATCACCAGAGGGGGTGAAAGAATATTTTGCAAGCGGAGGACAACATTCAAGATATTATGGAAGTCTTAGAACAACGATGATTGTGTTTTGGAGGAAGTAAAATGAAGGAATCCTGATGGATATCAGTTGATACAAAAAGATGTGTATACGGAGGAGACTTCAAACTCTTTGGCAAATATAGACTTCAAACTCTTTGGCAAATATATCGAGTGATCACATGCCATGACTTCCTGCATGTTGATCTGTTCCATGAGGGCGTGATGTTCGACAACAAGTACAGAACATTGGAGAAGACTACTTGGAGTCAGCAGAAAGATTTGATCCTCGAGAACGCTCATGGAGACCGATAAAAGACATGAGCACGAAAAGAGGGGGTCATTCTTTGGTCGTCTTGAACCAAAAGTTATATGCTGTAGGAGGCTACGATGGATCTAAAATGGTGGCGACAGAGGAGCTTTTCGATCCTCGTGCTAGTTCGTGGATGATGGTGGAATCGATGAACGATCTCACCCGTTGAAATACTTAGTCGCGACAATTCGAAAACAAAACCATCTTTTTCGAACGGACGGTGAATGAAACGTATTGGCATGGACGGCGGTTGGGACCCAACGCCAGCCACGAGAGACGAAAGGACGTCAATGGCGTGGCTCTTTCTACGTTTAGCCATTCACGTGCTTTAACTGGTGCATGAACCTCTGACCCGGCGGGTCGTGTCTTTTCCCCAACGTGCCTGCCTCGGTTGAACCGGGTTCTCGCCCTCTCGTTATTAGGGTTCTTACAAGGCTTTGCCTTAGATGGTTTTTTCAGTCCTACTTTTCAGATTGCGCGCCATGGTTGCTGGTTTGCACGAGAATCACCGATCCGGTGTTCAACTTGGGGCGGGGGTCAGCCCTGACGGAGAAGGGCATGGTGGAGATGGAGGCGATCATAATGGACGGGGTGGGGAGGAGGTGCGGCGCGTTTTCTGGTGTGACGATGGTGAAGAACCCGATCTCCCTGGCCAGGCTCGTCATGGACAAGTCCCCCCACTCCTATCTCGCCTTCGCAGGCGCTGAGGAGTTCGCCCGCCTCCACCGTTTCTGCGGCATGTATTAACAGATGGTCTCGATGAACGAGGACATGGAAGTACTCGACACGGTGGAATGTTACAAAGAGGGTCTCGGATGGCAGGAGATTGACCAAATGGCTTTTGAGACTAGGTGTTATTTCTCTACAATCGTGTTATGACAGAAGATCGAGGTCCTACACTTCGGTTCGGTCCTATGTTTCTGCCTACCTTCAAGCGTACAAGCTTCTTCAATAAATAAGGAGGATTCAGGATGGGGTTGTGAATACGGTAAAAATAGACTTAGTCATCGGCAGGGAAGAGAATTTGAAAATGCAAGTGAAGGCAAATGTTGGGTCATTCATGGATGTTTGGAGGATTACTTGAGAATGTACTGAGGTATTGCTTTCTGCTTATCGGCTTATATGGTAAGGTGTGCGATATTTTTATCTCCATGTTTAGCACATAAACTGCTACACTATTTGTCAATGAGGGTTTCATACTTGCTCTTAGTCTTTGGTCATCTTTTGGCGTGTGTGTTCAATTTCATGTGTGGGATAATGATAGAATTGAAGAGATGTGATATGCCCCTATTTAAGACTTTAGTAACAAGAAAATGGTACGCATGTGTATGCTTGAGCTGTTGATCGTTGTAGGCGGTTGACCAAGAAAGGTGAGTTCAATCGCAATGCATTACGAGATTGACACGAGCATGTGAATTTTGAACTATAACTGGAAGGTGTCCATAGAATTTTGGTATTGCGTGATTGAGCTAGACTTTTGGCCTTGATTCCTTTCATGCTTTAGTATTTTGAGCCATGCATCCAAGCACAAGATTAATTGGAATTGGCTTGATTGCTTGATGTCCTGGATTAATATGTGCACGAATGTTATGTTATTATGTGCTTATGCAAGCACATAAGCAGTGGCATGAAAATTCAATTTAATCATATTATCTAATGGTTTCAAGCATAATAATGTTAAATTTATGATTTTGCCCTTGTGTGCAATTTGATGAAGAAATGAGGTATGGCTTTGATTATACCTTTTAGAAGGTTTCGGATTATACAATGTTGTTGATTCCATTCCTAGAATTGTCGGTATCTTCTTTTCGCTTCTCTCAATTCCAATTTTGCACTTTTGATACCTTGATACTCGATTTGCTCGCATTTATTGGATTGTCATGCATGGGCTAATATGTAGTGCTCTATTTATGGAGGCGATATAGAGATACTGAATGGGTATTTAGGTGTCCTTTTTTTGGTTCTAATGTGTTCTATTTGCTGTCTTTGCCCCCTCATAGATTTGATTCTATGGAATAGCATAAATGAGCCAAGAGAGTAGAATTGCATTGATTTACTATTTTGATGTATGTAGTTCATTGAGAATGAAAATTTGATGATGCATAATTTCGATTAATTGCCTCTTAAAATAGTCTTGAAGTGGGGGTATTCGAAGGGGACTATGGAGTCAATGTGATTGGAGTCATTAAGACAAAAAAAAAAAAAAAAAAAAAAGTATCTAACTTTCATTTTAAAATGAAAGATTTGAGTGAAGTAGATACTTTATTGGGTGTTAAAATTAAAAAATAGTGGGGGTTATTCTTTAAGCCAAAGTGATGACATGGAAAAGATGTTAAATAAATTTAAACATCTTGGCTTCAAAGAAATGTGTACTCCATTTGATTCAGTATTAAATTAAATTATAATACTAGTAGAGCAGTAGCACAATTTAAATATGTTAGTGCTATAAGGTCTTTAATGTATGCGATGCATTAAACTAGACTTGATTTTGTGCAAGTTGAGTAAGTATACTAGTAATCCAAATATAGAACATTTGAGAGTTATTTTATTATTCTATAATAATTCAGCTATATTAGAAAGATATACCGATGCTAGTTGGATTACAAGTGTGAGAGATAAACAATCCACTAATGGATTAATGTTCACATTACATGAATGTGTTGTTTCTTGGATGAGCAAGAAACAAATATACGTAACTTACTTAATGATAGAATCTAAATTTGTTGCTTTAACAACAAATGGGAAAAGAGGCTAATGACCTAGGAATTTGTTGTTGGATATCAAATTATAGCCTAGTCCTACGCCTCCTATTTCTATCCATTGTGATAGTTAGGCTACTTTGACAAGAGTTTATAGTAGCACCTATAATGGTAAGTTTAGACATATTAGTCTAAGGCATGAGTATGTGAGACAATTGATTAAAGATGGTACCATAACAATTGTCTATGTGAGGTCAAGTAATAATCTTACCGATCCTTTGATGAAGGATTTATCAAGACACATGGTAATAATGACCTCACAAGAAATGGGGCTGAAACCCTTTAATTGAAATCATCAATAATGGTAACCCAACCTTTTTTCTAGAATATCACTAGTTACAAGGTTTAATGGGTAAAAACAAGTTATTGAATGTGATTGTTTGATATTAATGTAGCCCTGATATGAGAAGTCAGTATTGCCTGTTACGTTTTGTAGTTTGAATTGAATTATTAATGAAGTATGATACAAATTTGTAGTGTGTTGATAGTAACAGAAACACATAGTAGGTACTTCACATATATGAGCTTAGAAGTGGTGCCGCTTCTTACGAAAGTTAGGGTTACTTTCTAGAGAGTTCATGAAACAGGATCAAGCACAAGGCCATAATAGTGCGGAATAATATAGAACTTCTTGCTGAAACTAGAGGTTAGTGTATGTGCAGTATGTCTGGTTCTACAAGTTTAAAGCCGAGCTACTTGTCACTTTGATAGAGCTTTGAGATATTTGCACTAAGTAAATGTTTAACTCAAAAGAGACCTTTATGTATGTATATTAATCTCACGGAAATTTTGGCTGTATATTTTTAACGTTTTATTTCTTGTTTTGTTTTATAAACAAAAGTGGGGGATTGTTGGTAATTTGTTTATAAAACAAATGAAGAGGTGTCTAGTCCCACATCGTGAATAGATGTGAGTGCGCACATGGACGAGATTTGACACTAACCAACGATCATTATTTTTATTTATTAAAAAAAATTCGGATTTATTTATATAAAAAATTAATTATATAGTCTTGTTGAAACAATGCGACTGTTCACGAATTTTAATTCCGAATTTTTTATGTCCTTTCAACGTAGCCTTTGAGACGTACTTGTTCATTTTGTAACATTTTCCGAAAGGTTACTTTTGTTCTTTTTGCAATCTTTTGAAGAGTTGCCTTTATTCGAAAGACATATATAAGTACATTTGTTTTGAGATCAAACGATAATCTTCTTTCATTTTTTCGTTTTCTTTCGAAAGAAACTACAGCCATTGTTTCTAATCGTTTCCCATGAGAGACCCTGGAGAAATACTAGAATTGCTATTTAGTATTCTCATTTGAGACTTTGTTGTATCCTGGAGAAAATTTGCCGGTGACCATTAGTAACTTTGTGGGGCAAATAAATCCTTAAAGAAAGTGATATCACGCCTCAAAGTCCGACTTGATTACTTGATCCGACTTGCCTCAAAGTCCGACTTAATTACTCAATTCGACTTCATTGTTCTACCCAATTCGAAGTCATATTTTACCAACAATAATCACTAGATAATAGAAAGGTTGAAAAGGGAAATTAAAGAAAAATAAGAAAGGAAAATAGCAATTAAAGTGAACTCTTTTTCACATTCTTAAAAAAATTAAATCGAGTTGTTGAAAATCTCTATAATTGGACATGAATCTCTGATTCCTCATCATCATTATCACTGTCCACTCTTTGATTTTCTTCTCCGTTTCGGTATATGGGGGTTGTAGTTGGAAGCGAACGAGGGATTTGCAATCAATTTCGTTTGTTCGTGAGCCTTTTCTCTGTGTAAATTAGTTGGCAATTTTTGGTTTCTTTTTCCGCTTGATTGAATTACGATTATCGATCTTCCTTCGTTTCGGGAAGAGGAAGCACCGGTTGAAGATTAGGAGGATGAGCCGAGGAGGAGGAGAGAAAGGGCCGGCAGCCATGAAAACCCCCACTGATTTCCTGTAATCTAGTCCCGCGAGACCGGTTGTCTTGTTGTCAAGCTGAATTACACTACCTCTCTCAACATGGTCTCTCTTTGGGTTAGGAGAATTCTTCAAAAAAAAAGTTTGCTCGACGTGGCTCCATAATGCTTAGTTTCCCGATTACTCCTGTCCTCATTTTTACGCATTGTACTGAATCCTATGTGCGGGGTTGAGTTCTCGGCAGCTCATATGAGATATGATTAAATGATGATCGCAACAAATGCTCATTTTGTTTTTCGGAAAACAGAGTAGAAACAAGGATCTTGCACATGCGTTCTGCTATTCAATTACAAGATACCGAAAACCTTTCTTTGACGGCATTAGAATATATAAAAATAAGAAAACCTGGCTTTCAAACTTCATGGTTTTTTTGTTTTGGGTGTTGAAATAGAGGAAGGGAGAACAAGCGCAGAGAAAGAGAAGGCAAGAAGTGGGGTCTCTTTTTATGATAAATCAGTGAAGTTATACGGAATTAAGATTTGGTTGCTTGAAAGCCATTTGATCCACTCCGATTACCCCTAGCATGAAAATGAGAGGATTATGGGTGATGATGCCCTTTATGTGGGCCTTGTGCCGCCGTAGTCTTCTGAATTGAACCTTCTCAATTTTCGATTTATAGGAAATCCTAATAGAGACAAAACTAGTGTCTCTCTTGTCAACTTGTAGTAGTTTTGTAAGCCTTAATGCTTGTTGGCGTGAGACCTGGAGAAGATGTGAGTCGGATGATGACTAAACTGGTTGATAAGTCTGACCAAAAAAAAAAGAACTGGTTGATCTGCAATGTTCCTGACAAGCGCGGTGTCCCTTCCTTCCCATGGCTATATGCAGGCTATGCTGACGATTCAGATTGGAACCACGATCTTGTGCTGCCTGAAGTTGTGTGTTGCTCTTATATGTTCTGATGGGTTGGAGTTCTATGCAGGTATTCTAGCTCGCCTGGATGGATAAATGAGCAATGCAATGGAACTGACGGAAGAGCACACGATGAAAAACAAGTATGGCGATGCTTTTATTAGAGAAAATAACAGTGGCGATGTATCCAGAATTTCTGATTCTTGTGTCATATCTTTGGTGACTTGGACCGATCTTAACTGGTATGACTTATTGCAGTTCTGAACATCAGCACTTCAAAGCGGACTTAGGCAGATGGGGCTTAGCGTTGATTGTGCAGTGTAAGGTGGCATGGTGGGGTTATGTAGTCATAACTTTTGATGGGTACATTCAAAACTTTTAGAGCTGATTCGTGATTCTTGCTGATAATCCTGCATCTCATGAAATCGGTTTGTGAATTGTTTAACAAGGACTCCTGATACCCAAGCAATGTAGCATGTCGTCATTTGTTAGCTGGCTCTCTGTTTGTGCATTGTCGATTGGCTTACTGCTGTCCTGTTTATGAAGAAGGCAAGTTGCATTTAAGCATCAACCTTGGATGCCATCTGTCCAGGTTTATGCAATTGATTGTATTACAAAAGGTGACGGGAATAATTGATATCATGTCCGTTAGAATATACAAAGTCATACTTTGCACTTGCAATGCGGAAGAGTCAGGATTAGATTATTTGAAATTACACCACATGAAAATGTATATGTCATCACATGAAAATTGCACCTTTGGTTCGTAAGAAATCGCTATTCCACTTAAAATCTTTTTCCTATTGAGCAATTATTAGTTATTTGGTAAAAAGAATAGGAGGAATAGCTAATAAATCGGCTTCTTTACGAGAATAACAATCGCATTCTGGTCCGTCCAAATTGCTCAACGATAATTGGATGCTTTTATACATTTATGAATTTAAGTATGGATGCAAAATCCTGATATTCCTGAATTTACGGTACATCTATGAGAATATTACTATCCCTTGTGTGAATGTACAATCTGTCATTTTCCCTTAAGAAGCACAACTCAGATTTATTTTTTATTTAATTATTAGGATGAACTAATTATTTACTCTCAATATAAGTAGACACATGCAAGGCTTACTGTCAGGAATAAAAATCCCTTAATTATCTGCATCAGTCACAAACATACATAAACTAGTAAATTTTATTCAAACGAAGACTGATAGGAATGTCGTCAGAATGGTAAATAAGATAGTTGATGTGGATGAAATATCTAATTCCAGATCAAGTTTTCATAATACAAGCCCCATTGAGGTGTGCAAAAACAACCGAAATGAGCCATCATTAGCCAAACAAAGGCGAGAAGCTCTCCACCATTGCTTAGCACTTGTACATGTGCCTCTCCCTTGATGTGAATTGCTGCAAATGACAACATCTCAACCCACACTCCGCTCATCATTGTCCACTTCTCCTCCCCGGCCTTTTCTATCTCCCGGGCCAAATGGATCGCCTTGCGGAGCAGGGATTCCCAGCTTAAGTTTTGTAAAGAATGTTCAAACAATGTCTCGTATAGCCCGGCAACATCTTTGGTCCCATCACTCAGGAGGCGTCGTAGCTCACACATAATCTTCTTTAACCTCATTTGCGCAATGCCCTCCACTACCACTGCAGACATCAAATTAGGCCGATCAAGTAAAAGATACAAGATGTAGTCAGATAGGATCTTGCTGACTTCCCTTCTGTTATTCTTGACCGTAAGGTTCTCCATGTTGTACCACATTTCAGTAGCAATATGCCATATTATAATACTGGCATCATAATTAACCTCGGTGACATACCCTAAAAATTGGTAGTTTGGCACAAACAAATTCATTTGTTTGAGAAACAGATCACCTCAAGCATCAAATGTACTCCTCACCTGTGCCGGATCATTCACAAGCTCGGATTTACGCCTGATCTCTTCAAAAATAAATATCCACAACTGGTTAATAAATGGATTCCTGAGCACGTAATTTGAATTTCCAATAATTGATCTTTTCCCTTTTGGGTTTGTAAGACCACAGCTTTTGGCGATTGTCTCACCTACTTGACTGAAACAAGAGATGATACTTCTCGAAATCAATTCAAATTTGGAAAAAAGGTTGCGAGTAGGTATGGATTCTGACCACCTTTGACATATTCATGTTGTATTCAAGTAAATAATGTTGGTGTTAGGCTGTACCTCACATGTGGCGAATTGGGGCTTCCTCAGGTTGTCTACGGTGAGTATCAACTTGTGGAGAAATAAATCTAGTTTAGATGATCCACTGCTATGGCACATGATTCCGGCAACAGTCCAATCGGAAAAAACGAGCATGAATAGAGATATCACATCAAGAGCAATCCCTCCCAAAAGAAGAGAATAAGTAATTTCCACATCGAGTTTGGGGAGTCGATGCTTCTTCAGGCGATTGAACATGATGAAAGCCACTACAACGTTAGTCATGGCTATGAAGTGGAAAATCTAGCTCCTCTTGGAACGTATTGCCAACGCTTTTGTGTGGAGCACCTCGTACATGAAATGGAGTTCAATTGTTATGTGACATCCCAGAATTTCAACTCCGTTTTCCATTGAATAAATCGGGCATTTCATTGATGCGTCTATAGGGCTATTCTCAGAGCTGATCACTCTCGAGATAACTAGACTACCTGGGGAAGCCATTAAGGATTTTAAGGAAAATAGACTTGAGAATTCGACCAGGAATCGGCTTCTCGACCGTGCTTATCTTTAGAGGTCAATACGGCACAATATAAAATCGATTCGAAAGCAGAGATAGACTGGTTCGACTAAGATATGTGACTAATCGTGGGTGACACCACTAAATTAGAAAATTCTCGTCGACCGACACTAGACTAATTTTCCTATTGTTTTGGGACCCTATGGCTGTATTTGGATTCTTGGGATTTTCACCACAATCGAGAATCGCCAATGAGTCGAGTGGGTTCATAGTGGCTCGAAGAAAATCGACCACGAGCCGCCTGCACTAAAAATGCCCGAAAGTTACCTGGTAGCCTAGATTACGCTAAAAACGCGCCAAGTGAAATTAACTATGAATTCAAGTCCGATTTCAGAAATTGGAATTTCTGTCATGTCACAATAAATTCTTGGACTGTCGACTCAGTCTCAGAAGATTTTCTGACACCCGACACTTTTTGGGAAAAAGTTGTCGCGTGGCCATTTTCGTTCAATTGAAGGCAGTGATTATTTCTGATTGTGAAATTGAGAAGCATGGAGGAATTTTGAATAAGGAAAATAATCAATTTGATAATGGAGATATCAATTGATTTTTTTTTTTTTTTGTTGGGAGTCAATTGAGAGAAATTCAAGAGGAATTTGGATGCAAAGTGCTAGTGGGGACCAAGTTTCTCTCTCCCTCTTTCTTTCTTTCTTTTTCTTTTTCTCTCTCTCCCCTCGCTCTTTTCCCTTGTGCGAATTGCCCCCCTCCACCGAATGCTTGGTTGTCTTCCTCTTTACTTTTTCTTCTTTGACTTTTCAAACCCCTTTCTTTCTCTCTTACCCTCCCTCACTCTCTCTCTCTCTCTCTCAACACCTTCCTTCTCCCTCTTACCTCTCTCGTTCGTGCGAGACCAGCGAAGACAGCAAAACAGAAGCAGCTCGCTTGAAGACCGGAGCTGCTGTCACCGTCGAAGCCATGTTGGGCCGCCATCTGCTCCACCCACACGACGCCGCCCACTGCCGTTCATCTCCAGCTCACTCACTTGTGCACCGTCCACCCCGTCCAGCTGAGCTGCCGCCATTGCCTAGCCTTGTTCGGCCACCACAGGCCGCTGCCCGATCCCCTCCAGCCACCGTTCGGCCTCACTGGATCTTCCCTCACCCTCCACCGACCTCGCCTCTCTGTTTCGCCAACCGGACTAGCTCCGGCCAGCCAAAACCAGTGAACCCACGAGTGGGTTTCCAGCCCCTTTGGGCCCACTTTTGGGAAGTTTCCGGGCCCCGATCCCGAGAGTCGCTTTGGGAAGTATTGTTCCTCGCGCCGCCCCCGTCGGATTGGTCCGATTTGCTCACGATTCCGTTGAGTAATCTCACTAATCCTTGCTTAGTTGACTAATTATACTTAAGGGTTGTTTAATTTTAATTAATTAGGTTTAGGTGGTTAGATTAGTAGATTAGTGTTTATAAGTCAATTGTGATGTGAATTAGGTAATTTGATGGTGCAATTAGCACGTAGATGTGGTCTACTATTTATTAAAGTAGCTCGGGATTTTTTCTGACCCTTATCGGGCTTCAATTTGGCAATTCGGGCCTAAGTGGAATTTTTAGTAATTAAATAATTTTTGGAAATTAATTTAATTAATTGTTTATTTTCCAGAAATTCAACCGAAGTGACCGGTGATTGGAATTTTATGCTGATGATCGTGGTGTAGCCTGTTTATTTAATTGGGCTTTATTTTGAGCTAAATTGAATTTTTAATATTTATTACTTAATTTTCGAAATTAATTAATTAATTAATTAATTTTCGGAAATTAAGGCTGAGATAGCCGGCGATCGAAATTTCGTGATGATCGTCGTGGTACAGTCCATTTATTTAATTGAGCCTTATTTTGTTCTGAAATGAATTAATTGTGATTATAAGATTATTTTCCTGGATTAATTAATTTGGATAATTAATTGGAAAATAACCGGGTGTCGGTTGACAGCACCAAAAGTGTTTTGGTGGACTACAAATAATGGTGGGGTTTGTGGAAATGAAATTATAATATTTTGGCTAAGGCCGACCGTGTACCCACACACGAATATTTTTTCGAGAATGATAAAAATTGTGATTTGATTAAATGATTATTTTCGGCATACTATAAGAGTATGGCTGGCAGCTTCTGGTGAGCATATTATTATATCGGGTCAATGGATCTGGCAGTTTCTGGTGAGCATATTATTATATTGGGTTAGTGGATCTGGCAGTTTCTGGTGAGCATATGGTATACTATATTGGCCCTCGGGCGATATGTCAACTTTGGGTGAGCAGTATATCGGTATACTATATCGACCTACAGGCGATATGTCAGCTTTGGGTGAGCAATATACCTTATTATCAGCTTTGGGCGAGCAATATATTATCAGCTTTGGGTGAGCATATGGTATACTATATCGGCCTTTGGGTGATATGTCAGCTTTGGGTGAGCAGTATACGTTATTATCAGCTTTGGGCGATCTATACTATCTATTCATGATGACATGTAATCGACTAAGTCGATTGATCGATGATTCGATATGAGTGTGATTTGATGTGATTCATTGCCTTGATTTGATGTTGTGAATTGATCGATTGAATGGAAGTGATCGTGAGTGGTATTGTTAGCGTGTAATCGATTAGGTCGATTTAATCGATGCTTCGATCTGTGATGTGATTGCTCGGATGCCTATTTGATTTGTGCTAATATGCAGGTGGAAACTGAGATCAAGGTAAGTCCTCTAACTTGTGTTGTGCATAGGCAGCCTTAAGGTGTATTGGTTTACTAATTGAGTCTTAGTGGGGTAGAATTTGCTGACACGTAGTCTCATCCCAGTTGTGGGACCACATTTCAAGACCCTGATGAGGAGCTGAAGAGGAGGAATCTAAGAAGGAGAACTCTGAGGTGAAACCCGAGGAGAAGGATTTTTGGAAGAAGAAGATAATCCTAAAAGGAATCTGGAGTACAACTCGGATGAGGACTGAGATCCCATCCGTTTTTGTGAATACTGTCTTGATGTGAATATAGTGAGACTAGAAAGTTGTGAATAGTTTTGTGAAGTACTCTGGTTTGTGTTTTGTGTAAAAGTTTGGTTGTGGTTTTCAATACGAAAAATATGGCCTGCTTTTCTATCCCATTGTTTTATTGTCTGGGGATTTTCTTTATGCTTTCGCATGCACATATTAAAATGAATAGGGTCGGCGATGCGTCCTGGGACGTCGCTATTAAATGACTAGGTGAGGGATGGGCACGCGATCGAGGATTGGGGCGTGACATCCCGTTTAAGTGGTATCAGAGCGAAGTTCAAGATTGGAGTGATAAGGAGCGATGAGTCTTGGGATAGTAGTAATAAAAAAAAAAAAAAAAAAAGCCTTTAAATTCATGCTGAAGCATATCTGTGTTAGCTGAATGTTAGAATTGTTTGTTGTGTGTGGATCGCTCACCTTCTAGTCCAGTGTGGATTTGGAAGACGGGTTTCAGTGTAAAGACTGAACCATGAGCGAGCGGGAGCTGAGAACTCCTAGTAAGAGGACAATGTCCTCAGTGACTCGGGATAAAGCACCGACAAAGGTCAGTACCGAAGGTGGTTGTGGCAGAGTGTCAGCTCTAGCCAACTCGAGTGTAAGAGTACCACCACAGGTTGGTACTAGTGTAGCAGCACCGAGTGATCCTAGGTTCGACAGGATCGTTCAGGCGCTAGTGTCCTTGGATTTGGTCGAGCCAGCAAGCTCAGGATTGAGCCGCCGCTGTTGTCGCTGTCACTACCGCCGTTAGTGCCGTAATTGCCGTTGTTTCCACACCTGCCAAGGTCCAGTGTGAAGATATGATTTGGGAACAAGCCGTTGCATCCGAGTCGAGGTATAGCTCCAGTTCGAGCAAATATGGAAATCGGTCAAGGAAAAGACCAATGTGGAGAGAAGAGTATTCTATTCCACCCAAGGAGAATGGTGTGATAGTTAGGCCAGCACTGAGTTAAAATGGAACATGATGTTCCTGTGCATGATGGCAAAGATCGGCCTTATGTTTTCTTAGGACAAGAAGTTGTTTCGAGAATAGCCAACAAAGTTACTTGACTTGAGATAGTCCTAGAAGGCCAATGGGATAGATTAGGCGAAATGCGCCACAGAACGCACAATGGAGTTTTGGAATAGGTCTCTGTACTAGAAAGAGTGCATGCTTTCACCTGATAGAAGATAGAAGACGCACCAGATAGGTGTCGGAATTGTAGAAGGAAGCATGGATAAATCTAATATCCGAGTATGACTAGAACATGTTACAAGGATGACCAGCATGGCCATCAGGTGAAGGACTATCAGTGGAAGTCTAAGGTAGCATAGACATCGCTACTGTGGCCAGAACGCCACTAGGATGGTGAAAGGAATGGGAGTAGAATTGACCTTGCACCAATCAGAGAAAGAATGTGTTGGAGGTGATTTTATCAGAGTAGCGCAGCAGAGTTTGCTGCTGAGTTGGTAGAACTGAAATTGTTGAAGTAAAGGTGAAAGAAAAGGGAATCACTAGCAATAGTTGTGCTTGACTAGTTGCTGAGGTATGAGTTTGGTGCCATGCAAATAATGTGGGTTCATGGAGCCTCTTGTGATAATGAATTATGGTCCTGGAGTAATCCAGTTTAGTCCATTAGCATGTGAAAGTATCGAGGTTATTGGGAGTCGAAAAGAATCTTCGATTTCATTAATCTCATTGGCTAAAGGCAACTTGTTTATTAGATGGAGGTTGCCAAGGTTGCTTGGCGATTGTCTTGGGTAGGATAGACTGGAGAACTAGAGATAGAGGACATCTCAGTGGTCTAAGAATTTCTAAATGTGTTGTCACAAAAACTGTTAGACCGTCGTCAGAGAAAGAGATAGAAATTGCGATCGAGCTAGCACCAGGATAGAGCCACTCTCGAAGGCTTCTTACCAGCTGTTGTTGTCTGAATTGGTAGAACTGAAGATGCAAATGTGAAGATTGATGAATGAGGAATTCATGCATATTAGTGCATCGCTTTGGGGAAACATCAGTTTTGTTTGTGAGAAAAAGAAAGATGGTTTGTTACGAGTATGCATCGACCATCGTCAACTCAATTAGGTGACGATCATGGACAAGCATCCATCGTAAAAAGATCAACGAATTAGGTGACCAGACATCAAGAGTGTCAATGTTTGCAAGGATAAACTTGAGAACAAGATGTCGTTAGTTACGAACCAGGAAGGAGGTTATACGGAAGACAGCTGTTCGTACTTGATAGGGTCTTTATGAGAGTATTGTAAGACCGTTTGGCCTGGTAAACACTCCAGCTGTGGTCATGGACTTGGCAAACCGAGTGTGCAAAGAATATTTAGATCGATTGTGCTCGTGTCTTTTAATGACATTCTAGTGCATTTGAGGAATGCTAAGGAGCATAAGAGACACCTGAGAATGGTGAAAGAATTTCTGTGGACCTGGTGAAGACTGAAACAGTTATCAATGAAACGAGATCTATAGTGAGGTGTTGTGCGGAGGACTAGGTGCGTACTGATGCGACATGATAAGATCATTGCATATGTGTTCCGCCAGTTGAGACCTAATGAGTTGAATATGAGACGGTGTTGTAAACCAGAACCTTGGCAGGACTAGGATAGTGCTATTTGGTATCACCCTAGGGGAAAGAAAGAAGTCGCTGATGCGTTGAGTCAAGAGTCTTTAATGGTGCATATACTGGTTGAAGTATGGAACTTACTTGAGAAAGTTCGAAATTTGGTTTTCAAATTTGAGGTAGGCTACCTTTTGAATTCTATAGCCGCCCTCAAAATTGAACCGGATATTCAAGTTAGAATCATACGCTTCAGTTAACAAACCGGGATGTTTAGAAAATCCTATAAGAGGATATCGGTAAGGGAAAAGTTGACTTTCAGATTTCGAAAGATGGGACGTCGAGGTATCGTAAATAGTGATGGGTGTCAGACAGTATGGAACTTGAGGGAAAGACCTTGTTAGGAAATTCGCTGTAGTATTGCAATATGTGACAAACTACTCAAGGGGTTAAAAGAGTAATGTTTCCATTTGGGAGAATGGTCAAGAGATGGATGAAGCCAATTCACGTTGTTGCTGTGTGAAGGGATCTTGATTCGATCAAACGCGAAGAAGTGTGTAGAAGTCAAATAGTTCATCTTTGTGGAGTACCAGCGGCAGATCTATATCAAATTTAGAATCAAGGATTTCTAGTTTTAGCAGAGCAGTCAAATAGTTCCTTTTGAGGCAGAATAGAGCAGAGTGTGCAGAACTTCAGTTTGTTGAGATGAGATCAAAGAAAGGAAGATCATAGGCCTAGAGTTAATTCAGCAGTTAGTGATTGCAGTTGTCGTAATCAGAATTAGATTATAGACTGCTCAGTGCCGCCAGAAAAGTTGTATTGTTGAGCATTAAAGGCCCTGAAGGTTCCAAACTAGTGATTACATCTTGTTAGAAGTATCACCAATGAGGGATACCTTGCGCTGCAGCAAGGAGGGGAGAAATTTGGAACCGAGGTACATAGTTTCCTTGAGATTTTGAAAAGAATCGGGATCCTAACGTATTGTCTTGCGTTGCTGTCGGAGTAGGTACAAATGCATGACGTCATTCACGTGTTGAGGTTGAGGACGTACGAACCTGACCCAACTCACGTGCTAAATCTTGAAGAATTAGACGTGGACGACAAAGTGTCGTACGTGAGAAGTCGGTTCAGTTGTTGTTTCAGAAAGATCGGGTTCAGTGAACCAAGATAGTCCCCTTGGTCAAAGTAGTCTAACAACGCCACAGGACTGAAAAAGCAACTGGGGAAAGTGAGAATAAATGAGATAGCGATTTTCCACCTTTTTGTTTAAGGATTGGTAAAGGTTTAAATTTTGAGGACAAAATTTTTATAAGAGGGGAAGAGTTGTGATATCCCAGAATTTCAACTCCGTTTTCCACTGAATAAATCGGGCATTTTATTGACGCGCCTATAGGGCTGTTCTCAGAGGTGATCACTCTCAAGATAACTAGACTACCTAGGGAAGCCATTAAGGATTTTAAGGCAAATAGACTTGAGAATTCGACCAGAAATCGGCTTCTTGACCGTGCTTATCTTTAGAGGTTAATACGGCACAATATAAAATCGATTCGAAATTAGAGATAGACTGGTTCGATTGAGATGTGTGCCTAATCGTGGGTGACACCAATAAATTAGAAAATTCTTGTCGACCAGCACTAGACTGATTTTCCTATTGTTTTGGGACCCTGTGTCCGTATTTGGATTCTCGGGATTTTCACGACAATCGAGAATCGCCAATGAGTTGAGTAGGTTCATAGTGGCTCGAAGAAAATCGACCATGAGTCAATTGCACTAAAAATGCCTGAAAGTTACTTGGTAGCCTAGGTCACGCTAAAAACACGCCAAGTAAAATTAACTATGAATTCAAGTCCGATTTCATAAATTGGAATTTCTATCATGTCACAATAAATTCTAGAAGTGTCGACTCAGTCTCAGAAGATTTTCTCACACCCGATACTTTTTGGGAAAAAGTTGTTGCGTGGCCATTTTCGTTCAATTGAAAACAGTGATTATTTCGATTGTGAAATTGAGAAGCATGGAGGAATTTTGGATAAGGAAAATAATCAATTTGATAAGAGAGATATCAATTGATTTTTTTTTTTTTTTTTTTTTTGGGAGTCAATTGAGAGAAATTCAAGAGGAATTTGGATGCAAAGTGCTAGTGGGGACCAAGTTTCTCTCTCCCTCTTTCTTTCTTTCTTTTTCTTTTTCTCTCTCTCCCCTTGCTCTTTTCCCTTGTGCGAATTGCCCCCTCTCCACCGAATGCTTGGCTGTCTTCCTCTTTACTTTTTCTTCTTTGACTTTTCAAACCCCTTTCTCTCTCTCTTACCCTCCCTCACTCTCTCTCTCTCTCTCTCTCTCGACACCTTCCTTCTCCCTCTTTCCTCTCTCGTTCGTGCGAGACTAGCGAAGACAGCAAAACAGAAGCAGCTCGCCTGAAGATCGGAGCTGCCGTCGCCATCGAAGCCACGCCGGGCCGCCGTCCGCTCCACCTGCACGACGCCGCCATCGCCGTTCATCTCTAGCTCACCCGCTCGTGCGCCGTCCACCCCGTCCAGCTGAGCTACCGCCTCTGCCAAGCCTTGTTCGGCCACCATAGGCCGCAGCCTGATCCCCTTCGGCCACCGTCCGGCCATACCGGAGCTCCCCTCACCCTCCGCTGGCCTCGCCTCGCCGTTTCGACCAACGGACTAGCTCCAGCCAGCCAAAATGAGTAAACCCACGAGTGGGTTTCCAGCCCCTTTGGGCCCGCTTTTGGGCCATTTCCGGGCCTCGATCCCTAGAGTCGCTTTGGGAAGTATTGTTCCTCGCGCCGTCCCCGTCGGATTGGTTCGATTTGCTCATGATTCTGGTGAGTAATCTCACTAATCATTGCTTAGTGGACTAATTATACTTAAGGGTTGTTTAATTTTAATTAATTAGGTTTAGGTGGTTAGATTAATAGATTAGTGTTTATTAGTCAATTGTGATATGAATTAGGTAATTTGATGGTGCAATTAGCGCGTAGATGTGGTCTACTATTTATTAAAGGTAGCTCGGGATTTTTCCTGACCCTTATTGGTCTTCAATTTGTCAATTCGGGCCTAAGTGGAATTTTTAGTAATTAAATATTATTTTTCGAAATTAATTCAATTATTTATTTATTTTCTGAAATTTCAAACGGAGTGGCCGGTGACCGAAATTTTATGTTGATGATCGTGGTGCAGCTCGTTTATTTAATTGCGCTTTATTTTGAGCTAAATTGAATTTTTAATATTTATTAAATAATTTTCGAAATTAATTAATTTATTAAGTATTTTTCGGAAATTAAGGCTGAGATAGCCGACGACCGAAATTTCGTGATGATCGTCGTGGTGCAGTCCATTTATTTAATTAAGCTTTATTTTGTGCTGAAATGAATTACATGTGATTATAAGATTATTTTCCTGGATTAATTAATTTGGATAATTAATTGGAAAATAACCGGGTGTCGGTTGACAGCACCAAAAGTGTTTTGGTGGACTACAAATAATGGTGAGATTTGTGGAAATGAAATTATAATATTTTGGCTAAGGCCGACCGTGTACCCAAACACGAATATTTTATCGAGAATGATAAAAATGGTGATTTGATTAAATGATTATTTTCGGCATACTATAAGAGTATGGCTAGCAGCTTCTGGTGAGAATCAGTGGATCTGGCAGTTTGTGGTGAGCATATGGTATACTATATCGGCCTTCGGGCGATATGTCAGCTTTGGGTGATCAGTATATCGGTATACTATATTAACCTACGGGCGATATGTCAGCTTTGGGTGAGCAGTATACCTTATTATCAGGTTTGGGCGAGCAATATATTATCAGCTTTGGGTGAGCATATGGTATACTATATTAGCCGTCGGACGATATGTCAGCTTTGGGTGAGCAGTATACTGGTATACTATATCGACCTACGGGTGATATGTCAGCTTTGGGTGAGCAGTATACCTTATTATTAGCTTTGGGCGAGCTATACTATCTATTTGTCAGCTTTGGGTGAGCAGTCCTAATTGGATGGGACTTTATAGATAGTATTGAATGTGCCAACCAAGCATGGGTCGTGATGACATGTAATCGACTAAGTCGATTGATTAATGATTCGATCTGAGTGTGATTTGATGTGATTCATTGCCTTGATTTGATGTTGTGAATTTATCGATTGAATGGAAGTGACCGTGAGTGGTCTTTTTGGGGTGTAATCGATTAGGTCGCTTTGATCGATGCTTCGATCTGTGATGTGATTGCTTGGGTGCCTATTTGATCTGTGCTAATATGCAGCTGGAAACTGAGATCAAGGTAAGTCCTCTAACTCGTGTTGTGCATAGGCAGCCTTAAGGTGTATTGGTTTACTAATTGAGTCTTAGTGGGGTAGAACTTGCTGAGACGTAGTCTCATCCCAGTTGTGAGACAACATTTTAGGACCCTGATGAGGAGTTGAAGAGGAGGAATCTAAGAAGGAGAACTCTAAGGTGAAACCCGAGGAGAATGATTTTTGGAAGAAGAAGATAATCCTAAGAGGAATCTGGAGTACGACTCAGATGAGGACTGAGATCCCATCCGTTTTTGTGAATACTATCTTGATGCGAATAGAGTGAGACCAGAAAGTTGTGAATAGTTTTGTGAAGTACTCTGGTTTGTATTTTGTGTAAAAGTTTGGTTGTGGTTTTTAATACGAAAAATATGGCCTGCTTTTCTATCCCATTGTTTTATTGTCTGGGGATTTTCTTTATGCTTCCGCATGCGCATATTAAAATGAACAGGGTCGGCGATGCGTCCTGGAACGTCGCTATTAAATGACCAGGTGAGGGATGGGCACGCGATCGAGGATTGGGGCGTGACATGTTATCACCCTCAACGCATCCAAAGAAGAAATGTTGCTAAAATAATTGCGGCTTATTTCACGCTCTCCACGTGTGAAAGTGAGATCGGTAAGGAAGACCTTAAAGATATGAAAGAAGTAGTAAGCATGCTTCACCAAAACACTCTCACTAAGCAGTGGACGTCCTTCATCCCCCCAAACATCTTTGAGTTTATAAAATTCCACAAAGAGTTCACCAACCAATTTTTTATATTTATCATCATAAAACTCACGTTGTGAGAGTATCGATTCCCTAAGCCTCGGGAAACTCGAGAGATTAAGTGCCCATGTCCTCTCCACATTTTTTATGACTGTAGCAAAAAAAACTAGCATCATTGGGTTTATCAGCGACTTGTCGCCGGGATATATCTGCACAAAAACATAGACGGCGGCACCGACTTGGCAAATTAGAGTGAGCAGGTGTCGTCGCCAAAGCGAACTGTCCTCGAGAGAGAAGGCCATGATGTTGTCTGGACCACCAAGATGTAACAAGAGAAATGAGGCCCAAAATGCCTTAAGTGCTCCATATAATTTTGTTGCGTGAGTGGATGAATTGCCTTGATTATGAGAGGTGAGCCCGATTGTGAATGCAGCTACCCAATCAGCCATCAAATAGGCCAACCATAAAAGGAAAACGATGAGGTGGTTGGCTGTCTTCTTTCTATGGGGTGCAAATAAAATGAGAAATACTTGAAGCAAAAGACTTAGTATAACAAAACCCCGGAAGTTCCATTTGCTCCACATATGTAAAATGAAGCTAAATGCCATGTTTTTGCTTACTCCGAATTTTATCACTCCTTTCCAATATAATTTCAGCTTCAACAAAACTTTCCTCTCTACTATCCCTTAAGAGAGTTTACAAAACAGAGGTTTGTAAACCTTATAAGGAAACGTTGGAGTTGAAATTTACAAGTGTAGACTGTAATAATGAAAGAGGATATATTTGGAAGCATATCGTCTCTCTTGTAGCGTGTAATAATGATGCACGCCTTGTACTAATGAAAATATTTGCACTTAAATATTAAGACAAATGGTTGGGGATATGTCGGGGAGGGACAATGTTGGGGACTTTGGGAATTGTGAGGATGAAGCAGCGAGCGCAGATTATGGGCCTTGCTCTGCCTGTGCTTCAGTGAGTCGTGTGAGTGCTGACCCTCCATTAAGATTTTCTTTTTTTCTTTTTTCTTATTTCTTCCGTTGGGTTGGATTATGATTACCGTTCTACCATCATCATGCAAGCCAGATACCTGCATATCATTTTTTGTGAATTGAAGCTTGATTTTTAAATCGTATGCTAGGGTAGGGGTAAGTAATTTCAGGTTTCATATAGCTTCCAATTAGAATCTAGAATCTATATGTTGAAATAAGTTTTTCATTTTTTAAAATCCGAAACTTGAAATCTACCCTACATATTCTACAGTCGATTTCAAGATTTATTCCGGTTGCATCCATATTATCAATTGAACGATTATAGTGAATTATTACATTTAATGATCATCACTTACTGCTACAATTCATTAACCATAACTTATATTTAGACACACAAAAAATATGAAATATTAGTAAAGTAAAAGTCTTTGTTATAAAATGAAAGCTTAGACTAGTGGTTCCAGATAATACACTCATTATTAAGTCCCATGGAATATCGCAAGATCGTGCAAAAATATAGACTAAGAAAAACACAAAAACTTGTTCCAGGTTCTAGGTTCTAGAGTTTAAGTTACAGGTTCCACCAACCTACAACCTGCAACCTACTTGTCGAAACAGGTTCTCTAATTTTTGAAGCCTAGAACCTACTCTGCATATCTTGAAACCTGAAACCGCATAGATTTCTACCAGTTCGGTTTTCAAGTTTCAAGTTCTATCCTAAAACCATGCTCACCCCTATGCAGATAGACATTTAAAGTCGTGTGAAACACAACTGTATTTTTTCTAAAATTAAAAGTAGTATATTATTTGGGACAACTTAATCTTATTAAAATCGCCTCGAATTACAATCACAAATCAATCATTCTGACAATAAACATAAGTAAAGTATATTATTCATTAAATGATAGAAGAAAAGTATCTCAAGCACGAATGATAATTATTGCTTTGTGTTAATTTTATATTTTATTGTCCAATTGATCCTATCTCAATTCTACTTGCACATCCATCTTTAATTAACTGAGTTTTCAACTGTGAAACTTTACCATTCACAATTAGTTTAGTGAAATGTTTGGTGATACCGCATCTAACAAGACTATTGATATTATTGATGATTAATATAATTTCTAGCAACCCACCCCGTTGTGGGCGCGTTGGTTTGGGCCTTTCCCCCTCTAATTGTGGAAGGGGGGAGGTTCGAGTCACCGTGTGCGCATTAAAGCACGACTTAAGCAGAGCACCGTGGGAGGTGGGTCCCTGCGCCAGTGCTCCCTGGGGGTTTACACTGAGTGCTTGCCGTGAGGTGGTTCCTCCAGTCCCAAAATATATATATATATATATATATATATATATATATATTAACAAGTTACGTGAGTGTGTTTCTATAGGATAAGTAGATTATCCTCCATATTTGAAAAAAGATCCTCTTGAGCCAACTTAAAATTGAGAACTTTTTTGTTTTTTTGGTCGAAAGTGCATCTACTATTCATTTACTTAGATAAGTTCGGAGCAATTACATCAGTAACATCAGTGCTTAGTAAACTGATTAAGGCTATCAGGGGTAGATTACCTAGTTTCTAGGGAGGTAATGCTGTCGTTGGGCCCTTGCAATCCAGTCGGCGGGCTTATTGGCATCTCTGCTACATTGGGCCAAAGTCAGGCCCGAAAATCTTTTCATTTTCGCTCGGATCCGGTCCACCAGCCCTGCAACTTCCCAGTTTGGTTTTGTCTCCTCTTGAACAGCTTGCACGAGCGACAGGGAGTCAGAATGTACTTGAAGAGCTTTGGTCGAGCTATTAGAAAGGAAATCTAGGGTTTCCATGAGAGCTGTGGCTTCCGCTTGTTCAGCTAAGGAGGCTGCTATCGTCTTCGCGAAACCGTCCACCAGGCAGCCCCGAGAGTCACGGCAGATGCAGGCGATGGTGCTCCTATGCTCGGTCCCTCCTCTATTTTCTCCAAGAGCTGGTGCTATTCGAATCGATCTAGTCACCATGTCTCCATATTCCTCCAGATCTGGTGATTCTCTTTCAATTCCGACAGAGAAGGCTCCGAAGACATGCCTGTTCTCGTTCCCTACGGAGTCTTCCTCGAGAGCTTGGGTTATGTGATTTTGAACCACCTCTCTTGTTTCTTCCAGATCTGCTGTTCTTTCTGAGGCTCAGTTTGAAGACCCTGCCCAGCCTTCCTCAGTAGCTAGTATTATGCGGTTCTGGTTCTCTTCTGTAGCATCTTCCAATTCTGGATCTACAATTTCATCCTTGACAAAAGTAGTGGCGAGAGCACCCATGTTCTCAGCCATAGCTCGATCATCTCTGTTCCCGGCCACTTGGTTCCTCTCCAGATCTAGTATTTCGATTCCATCCTCGACAAATGAAGCGTCTATATTTATGCTCAGAGTGTTTAATGGCGGTGGTTTCCATCTCTGCGTGTGAGTAATGTTGTTTTTTGCTGCTACTTGCTTACTGTTACAGCTCGTATAGTTCTCATGTAGAGCTATTGCTTTGGATAGGGTCTAATGTGGAGACGGGGGATGATGCTCGAAAACAAACCGGTTTCGATCTTTCCAAATGCACCACATAGCCATGGCAATTAAGTTAAAATCTTGATCTCTGCTTGGGTCTTCTTTTTTCGAGTATAGCCATTCATCAACTCGTGTTAACCCAATTCTGGAAATCTGGATGTGCAGGGGACTCACTCGCCATAACTGGATAGTCCAAAGGCAAAGTAATAGCACATGTTCAGTAGTTTCAGCTTCTTTCTTACAGATTGGGCATAAAGGATCAGGTACAATTCTCCTCCTGTGCAGGTTTTCCACTGTAGGTATTGCATTCTGGCAAGCATTCTAGAGAAACTGTTTAACTTTAGGTAGAGTATTAGATTTCCAAATGAAGTTCCAAAGGTCTGGCTTTGTTTGATGAGAGGAAGATGCTGTTGTGTTTAGTAGGTTGGCTGTTTGATTTCTGTTGTAGATATATCCGCTTTTCACCGAATATCCCCTGATTTGTTGCTCATCCATACCCTGTTATCTGTTGTAAAAGGTAATCCAATGGGAGTTTCCAGTATTTTCTTAACTCTGTGGTCATCGAACAATGTCCATAACATGTCCTCATTCCATTTCCCATCTCGTTGTTCTATTAAAGCCCCCACTTTTTCTGGCTCATTTCTTGTCGCTGGCCCACCAATAGTGCTGCTTTTTAGCCATTTATCTTCCCTTATTGATATAGACTGTCCATTGCCAATGGCCCACATAACTTGGGGAGCTATCGAGTCTCTCCCCAAGACAATGCTTTGCCATCCCCAAGACGGTCTACATCCTTTTCCGGCTTTCCAAAAGTCGCATTGTGGGTAGTAAAGGCCCTTCATTAGTTGACTTAGAAGTGAAGAAGGTTGCTGAGAAATACACCAAGCTTGCTTGCCTAACATCGCCTTATTGAAAGCTAAGAGATCTTTAAAGCCAAGCCCTCTTTCCTCCTTTCTGAGTTTTAAATTTTCCCATTTTTTCCAATGAATTCCAGCAGCTTTGTTTCCATTCCGCCACTAGAAGTTGGCAATCTTCTTCTCAATGGCCTTACAAATTGACATAGGGAGTTTGAAAATGGACAAAGCATATTGTGGGATAGCCTGCACTACTGATTTAATCAATATTTCTTTCCTAGATTTTGACAGCAAGTTATCCTTCCAACTCTCTAACTTCATGCCGACTCTTGCAAGAATCCATGCAAATATATCATTTTTCGATCCTCCCCAATCCGAGGGAATCCCTAAATACTTCCCTGTTTTCTCTATTTCTTGGACTCTTAGCATCTCAGCCATATTTCTTCTCAAAGTCATAGGGTAGCTTTTACTGAAATGGATACCTGATTTGTTGAGATTAATGGCCTGTCCTATGGCGAAGGAATTTGGTGCAGGATAGCTGCCAAATTTTGACATTCCGCAACGGTGCCATGAAGGAAAAATATTGAATCATCCGGGAATAGCAGGTGTGATAATATAGGATAGCAACTATTTAGCTTAATTCCTCTTAGAGTGCCATTTATAATTGCTTATTTCATCGGGAGGGATAAAACATTGGCCACTAAAATGAATAGATATGGGGAAAGTGGGTCACCTTGTCGTAGTCCTCTGGTAGGCGTGAAAAAAGGTAGGGATTCGCCATTGAAGTTTATACTGAAAGATACCGTGGACACACATTGCATCACCCATTTAACCCATTGCTCACAAAATCCCATCTTCATCAGGCATGCTTGTAAGAAGTCCCATTCAATTCAATCATATGCTTTTCACATATCAAGCTTAAGGACAGCTTGGAACTTACTCTTCCTTTCCCGAGTTCGCAGCTTATGCAACACCTCCTGAACAATCAAGATATTATCTTGAATTTGTCTTCCCCCCACAAAGGCACTTTGTTCTTCGGCTATGAGGCTTGGTAGTAAGGGTTTTAATCTATTTGTCATTACTTTGGAGATGATTTTGTATATGAAATTGCATAGGCTGATGGGACGGAATTGTTCGAGCTTTTCAGGGTTTAGGACTTTGGGAATGAGGGTGATTAGGGTGTTGTTTATGTCTGGGTTTAAGTGTCTTGTTTCAAAAAACTATTGTACTTCGCTGAAAATCCCCTGACTTAGATCTGGCCAATGATTTCGGTAAAACAGCCCATTGAGGCCATCCGGTCCTAGAGCCTTGTTAGCTCCTAATTGTTGCATTGCCTCTGTAATCTCCTCTATTGTGATAGATTTTACCAACCTTTGATTCATTCTTTCATCTACTAAGGTTGGAATTTGTTGTATGACAGGCTGAAAGTCGCGAGCCCCCATTGACAAGTATAGGTTTTTGAAGAAAGTTTATGTCATTTCCTTCAAAGGCTGATCTCCTTTCACCCATTCATCGGTTGCATTCTTTAGTAAGGTGATTCTGTTTCTGTTTCTTCTTTGAATAGTTGTTGCGTGGAAAAATTTTATATTTTTGTCTCCCCATTTTAACCAGTTAATTCTTGAGCGCATCCCCCAAAACATCTCCTCTTGCCGCCAAAGCTTTTCAATTTCTTGATTTAACCTCTTTGTTGTCTCATATTCTTTATGTACATCATTTCCGTTTGTCAGCCTTTGTAAATCATTTTTCAGCTCATCAATTCTCTGTTTGGCGTTATGAAATATGTTTTTGCTCCACTAAGCCAACCATTTAACCACCATCTGTAGCTTTTGTGCTATGTTCAGCCCTTGAGATTCCCCTTCAGCCCATACCTTTTTAACTATCAGCATACTTTCCTCATCTTCTGCCCAGAAAGCTTCATAGCGAAAGACCTTCCTTTTCTTATCTTTCCGTGCATGTAGAGATATAATAATAGGGCTGTGATCGGACCCTATAGCTGGTAGTGCTATACTTTCTGCATTAGGATAAGATATTCTCCAATCTAGATTACATAATCCCCTATCAAGTCTCTTTTTGACGAATTGATCTCCTGTTCGGTTGTTTGTCCAAGTGAAAGCGCAGCCCTTGGATTCCAAATCCATTAAGGAACACTTGCTGAGAAAATCCCTAAAGGCTGTTAATTGGTAGTTTTCCGCTCGTTTTCTGCCCACTTTTTCCCAATGATACAATACTTCGTTGAAGTCCCCCACGCAAAGCCATGGTGAGTGGTAACTTCTACTTGCTCTATAAATATCCTCCCATAGTTGTACTCTTTCTCGAAAGATATTAGGAGCATGTATGAAGGTGATCTGCATTTGCTTTCTGTTTTCCATTACTTGACAGAGAACACTTATATAGTTATTTGAGAATGAGTCGATTGATAGCACTACCTGGTCATCCCAAAAAACAGCAAAACCCCCTGCAATTCCTTCTGGGTTCACTACAAAACAGTTTTGAAATTTCAACCTCCTCCTTAACTGATGTACTTTTTGCTCCCGATTCTTAGTCTCCATTAAAAATAAAATACTGGGCCTTTCTTGAGTCACTAAGACTCACAAAGCCTGAATTGTCAGGGGTGTGCCCAACCCCTAACAATTCCAACTTAATAGTTTCATGGCTTTTTCGGTGGCTTATTAGGGCTAGCCACCAAAGCCCACTAACATGACTTCTCCACCACCTCAATCGATGTCTCTACCAGTTGAGTACTATCTAACTCTAGTGTTTTCAAACTTTGCGCACCATATAGGCAGAAACACTTACCTTTTTTAGCTGAGTGGTGCTTAGTGCCTTTAGATTTGCGTCTGATCAGCCATTCCTCCCTTGTTTCAGCCTCTAGCATGTTGACTTATGCTTCCTTTTGTTGTTCTTCATAGAGAACCATCACAGATTCTTCATCAATACAGCAGCTCGCTCTCTTTTGAGGGCTTTTATCTCCCATAAGTTGTAACACTAACTGCTATGTGGATGAATTAGTTTCCTTTTAAGTTATCTGTTCAGCATTGTTCTGTCCCCATGTAATATTTAAATGCTGATCCTACTGTTGGTTATCTGATACATAATGCATAGGAGTTTCTGGCACACTCTCTATTTCTTCTAAGATTGGCTCTTGTTTGCCGTAGAAGATTTTCCCGTGCGGGCTTAATTCGTGAACATCCGCTCGGAGCCAATTACCAAATCTTCCCGGTAAGTCATTTGGCAGCCCTGACTTTTCATAAGGAATATCCTTACATACAGTAGCATAATGCCCTATTCTTCCACATGAGTAACAATAATGTGGTAGTCGCTCATATTTGAACTCTACCCATAATTTCTTCCTTTCCAAATTCACAAGAACTCCTGTCTTTAACGGATTTTCCAGATTTAGCATCACCTTTGCTTTTCCAATTTTGTAATGACTATTGCCTCTTGCTTCTAATTTCACCTCAATGACATCCCCCAATTTAGAAGCTATGTCTCGGATGACTTCATTAGTGACTCTCCCAAACGGTAGGCCATAGAAATTGACCCAAAATGCACAATGGGTAAACTCATAACAAATTTCAGGGGTATTAGGGTCACATTCTTGTAGTACTAGTAAATTACTGGAGAAACACCATGGCCTAGTATCTAACACCCTCTGTTTTTCTTCTTCCGATTGGAAAGCAAATGAGAAATATCCTGGTCCGAGTTGAGTACATGTAACCTTGTCGACTCTCCATACTCGTGTCATAGTATTCACGAAAGCTGTAAAATTCACATTTGGTCTAGAGTATAGCTTCCCAAATACTGTTTTCCGACATTCAATCAATTTTTATTCTGAGATAGCGCTTTCTATATCGACAACATCATTTTCAGACCATAACTCACCTAAGCTTTTGCAAAGGGCTGCTAGACGCCTTTCTTCCTCAAGCTGATCTTCCATCTCTTATCACCTGGATTTGATTGAAGGGAGCTCCAAATGGGGAATGGCGACAATGGGTTAGAGAAGACAATGTGGGGGTATTATCAACTTACCCAGGAGGATGAGATGGATATTAGGGTTTCTATGGGGTGAATGTTCAGTCGGTGTTTAGGGTTTGGAGGTGGGTTCGGACACAGGGGAAATCGACTATTGCAGCCGACTGAATGAAGATATGATGTTGTGAGGGTTTCGCTGGGGTTGAGGATTGAGGGGAAAATTAGGGTTTGGCAACAAAGAAGACAAATCTGACCTTGAAGATGGGGAAGACTACCCTGCTAATAGAGAAGGATTCGCCATTTCGCATCTCAAGGAGGTGAAAGTTAGGGTTTGACAACAAAGGAGACAAATCTTACCTTAAAGATGGGGAAGACTACCCAGCTGGTAGAGGAGGACACGCCAGTCTCGCCAACTTCACGAGACAAGAACTTGACAGGCCAAATTTGTAATCATGCATGCGTCATGTTCAAAGGATGTAATCAAAATGGTGGCCTCTCCTCACCCCTTCGAGTATAGAAAACTTAACAACTAGGATGGTTCAAATTTATAAAAATATATAGGATACTCTTTTCGATATATCCAGTAATTTTACTATCAATCCAAGATAAATTAACCTAGTCAAAGGATTCAATCGTTCTGCAATATATCAGATAAATATTAAAACCGAGAATTAACGGAATAATATAACCCCAACGAATTAACATATGCTATAGGTGGAGTCATATATATAGGGCAGTTTGCATGCATTAATAATAATATAGTGAGCTGAAAAATCGGAAATCCATGTTAGCTGAAAAAGCTATATATTTGTTGAAGAATGGAAAGTATTGATTCCTCGTTTACAAAACCATATAAAAAAGACCAAATTGTTTCGAATGAAAGAGTTCGAGGATCAATTTGGTCAAAATTAAAGCTTACAAACCAAATTGAACATTGACTAAGAGTTTAAGGACTAAATTTTGGTATTGTCTCTTCTTTTATTAATGCCAGATATATAACACTAGTTTATGAAACCAAGCTATAGATGACGTGATACATCTTGATTGGATATTTGAGGATATTTAAACACGACTCACTTGTTCAAGTCGCTAATCAAACTTTGTTGCATCAGTCTTCTATAAATTGGTAAACTAGTGCTCATATTGATCTTAGAGTGGGTCATTTTTTTATGGGAACATAAAATTATATCTTACTGACCAACAACATAATTTGAAGGTGTCAAATGACCTCTAAAGGTAAAACTTAAGTATGTATTTGGTATTACTAAAAGTATAGGTATAAAAATGGTCATTTTGTGAAAATTAAGCTATGCTTTTGGTTTTTTTTTTTTTTCCTTTTTACTTGGACCCCAGGCAATGTTCCTCTTTTTATTTTCTTTTTTTGTTTTTATCATGATGACACGCAAAATGTTCTTAACTTGACTTGTGAGAGTGATTTTCTCTTCTTTTGACTTTTTTTTGCCACAGTTTGCAAGTCATATTTGAGCGATACTTTATGTGCACATGAACTTAATCAGTCTCAGCCGTTAAATGAAATAAGTACCGTCTGGAGTCGACATAACTCATCGACTGATATGCATTGGTCTCATCATCCATATTTTGATTTTATCGTTGTTTCTCCTAAGGAAAGATCCAAAGCTTCGAATTGCAGATTTTGTCCACGGCGCCGATGTTCTTGGCAGTCTAAACTTCCCACCGACAAAAGGAAATCCAACATAACAGTCAGCAGCCACTTTTTCTCATTAAGCAAGCAAAACCTTATCCCCGGGAAGTTATTGCGGTTGCATTGGGCCTGCTCATTGTCTCTCTATCACGTCTCGATTTGCAAATTTGTTTTGTCTGCATGCGAATTTCTTTTGCATGAGCACTTGCTTCGAACTCTTCCGCATGTTCGACATCATTTCCCTGCATAACTCTTGTGCGTCTACTTTTCCATGTGCGCTTGTCCCCATCACACATACATATTCGACTCAATTTATTAATCGTCTCATCTCAACGCGAAACTTTAGTTAAATGAGTTGAGTAACATGCTACGCTTCAAATATAAACCCTTTTAAAAATATATTTAACCGTACTGTAGTGTGCTTAATTGTATCTAAACAGATTGAGTTGACATAGATAATATGTTAACTCATTTAACTAGATGTATCTAAGTGTGTTATAAACCAATTAAAAAGGACAACTAGAAAAGGATACCTTTATTTTCGTATAAAATTATTAATCCGTTTGAACTTATTTTGAATACGCTTACAATCAAGACTCCTTTTCACGTCAGGTTAACAAGTGGTGTCAAAAATTGGCTGTTCAGCAAAGCGATGCCTATAATCCTTGGCCGGACTCTTTTTCTTTAACTTGGACCCATGTCATGTTCTATTTTCTTTTTTCATTTTTCTTTCTTTAGCTTAGATTCATTTATGTTTCCATTTTTCTTTTTCTCTTTAAGTTAGACCCATTTATGCTCTTTCTTTTCCCCTTTTCACGCAATGTTCTTCTCTTGAATTAAATTACGTGATTCGGGAGTCACACTTTTTGCTTTTTAAAAAATTTTGGCAGGAATTTGTGAGTCACGTTGGTGTCCTATGGTTGATGCACAGCCCTTGGCTCTTTATTGAGAACAAACTTAATGAATTATTAAATTAGCAGCTTATGCGATTGTACTTAAATACTTCAAAGTATTTAACATTTTCCTTGCAATATTTGGAATCAAGTAAGTGTGCTAAACTTCGAAAAAAAGATGGAAAATCCTAGAGGACATTCTAGCATGTTTCGTAGATTTCCGATGTTTAACATTAGAAATTTTTAAACTGTGTGAGCAATAAGAAATTAAACATGCAGAAGTATTAAGTAATGTCATTTTCTTCCTGAAACCTTCATTCGAGATCATGTTAAAGAAAGAAAGAACGAATAAAGTAAATTATTCGTACGTGTTAAAAAAAAAGAAAGACTTCAATATTGCTTTTTTCTTTGTTCTTCCTGTCAGTTTTCGAGTCTTTATGGAATTATTTTTAAAACCACTCTTAGTAGTTACTATTACGTGGATAAATTTCTGTTTAAAGTCGTTGAATGGAAAACAATATATATATATATATATATATATATCATATATATCTGAAGTGAGTAGAACATGTAGAATGGTATAGGTGCAAATTTTTTTTTTTCAGTTTAAGTGAATAAGTACATGTATGAAATTTACTTGAAAGATTATCTCCATCCAACATTAATATTACGACATAACTCGAGTTTGTTTAATCACTAGTGGGTTAAATTAAATGTTTAAAATGCAATGTGTCCATGAAAGTGGAAGACGCAATTAAGTTATTAATTGTTAAACCCATCCATTATTGTGTACTTAGCAAGATAATGATAATGTCCTTTCACTCAATTATGGTCGTCATTAAACCAATGACAAAATTTGATTTAGCCAAAGCTATGGAGGAAAAAAAATTGCTCTTTCATGCGGATGATTGATATAAGCCAAAGCCAAAGCCAAATTGAAGTTACTATAAAGTGGGACGCTCCAAGTAGGCATCTCCCATCAAAAGCAAGTGGCGACAGATTTTCCACAAACCAAAAATCTTTCTTTATCTTTCTTTCTATTTCCAAATTATTGATTGCTTTGATCTGAAGTGATTCCCTTACTTTCTATTCTTTTTTATTAGACAAGATTAACTATCATAAAATTAAAATTTATAGAAATAAAAAATTTATTGATTAAGATTGCATGAGCTCAATAAGCTTCTCCATATAATGCGCAAACTATTAATTTTTTTGCCTTCATCACCCTTTTGCCTTTTTTTCCATGTAGGGAAAAATGTTCTTCTTCTTTTTTCTCACATTTTTCCCTCTTTATATATAGATTTATCATTTAAAAGGATTGAAAATTTCAAGTGAAGATTATTGCTTAAGGTATCCCATGCTTTAAGGTATTATTGCTCGACGTGGCTCCATAATGCTTAGTTTCCCGATTACTCCTGTCCTCATTTTTACGCATTGTACTGAATCCTATGTGCGGGATTGAGTTCTCGGCAGCTCATATGAGATTTGATTAAATGATGATCACAAAAAATGCTCATTTTGTTTTTCGGAAAACAGAGTAGAAACAAGGATCTTGCACATGCGTTCTGCTATTCAATTACAAGATACCAATATATATAAAAATAAGAAAACCTGGCTTTCAAACTTAATGGTGTTTTTGTTTTGGGTGTTGAAATAGAGGGAGGGAGAACAAGCGCAGAGAAGGCAAGAAGTGGGGTCTCTTTTTATGATAAATCAGTGAAGTTATATGGAATTAAGATTTGGTTGCTTGAAAGCCATTTGATCCATTCCGATTACCCCTAGCATGAAAATGAGAGGATTATGGGTGATGATGCCCTTTATGTGGGCCTTGTGCCGCCGTAGTCCTCTCAATTGAACCTTCTCAATTTCCGATTTATAGCAAATCCTAATAGAGACAAAACTGGTGTCTCTCTCTTGTCAACTTGTAGTAGTTTTGTAAGCCTTAATGCTTGTCGGCGTGAGACCTGGAGAAGATGTGAGTCGAATAATGACTAAACCGGTTAATAAGTCTGACCAAAAAAAAAAAACTGGTTGATCTGCAATGTTCCTGACAAGCGTGGTGTCCCTTCCTTCCCATGGCTATATGCAGGCTACGCTGACGATTAAGCTTGGAACCACGATCTTGTGCTGCCTGAAGTTGTGTGTTGGTCTTATATGTTCTGATGGGTTGGAGTTCTATGCGGGTATTCTAGCCCGCCTGGATGGATAAATGAGCAATGCAATGGAACTGACGGAAGAGCACGCGATGAAAAACAAGTATGGCGATGCTTTTATTAGAGGAAATAACGGTAGCGATGTATTCGGAATTTCTGATTCTTATGTCATATCTTTGGTGACTTGGACCGATCTTAACTGGTATGACTTATTGCAGTTCTGAACATCAGCACTTCAAATCGGACTTTGGCAGATGGGGCTTAGCGTTGATTGTGCAGTGTAAGGTGGCATGGTGGGGTTATGTAGTCATAACTTTTGATGGGTACATTCAAAACTTTTAGAGCTGATTCGTGATTCTTGCTGATAATCCTGCATCTCATGAAATCGGTTTGTGAATTGTTTAACGAGGACTCCTGATACCCAAGCAATGTAGCATGTCGTCATTTGTTAGCTGGCTCTCTGTTTGTGCATTGTCGATTGGCTTACTGCTGTCCTGTTTATGAAGAAGGCAAGTTGCATTTAAGCATCAACCTTGGATGCCATCTGTTCAGGTTTATGCAATTGATTGTATTACGAAAGGTGACGGGAATAATTGATATCATGTCCGTTAGAATATACAAAGTCATATTTTGCACTTGCAATGCGGAAGAGTCAGGATTAGATTATTTGAAATTACACCACCTGAAAATGTATATGTCATCACATGAAAATTGCACCTTTGGTTCGTAAGAAATCGCTATTCCACTTAAAATCTTTTTCCTATTGAGCAATTATTAGTTATTTGGTAAAAAGAATAGGAGGAATAGCTAATAAATCGGCTTCTTTACGAGAATAACAATCGCGTTCTAGTCGGTCCAAATTGCTCAACGATAATTGGATGCTTTTATACATTTATGAATTTAAGTATGGATGCAAAATCCTGATATTCCTGAATTTACAGTACATCTATGAGAATATTACTATCCCTTGTGTGAATGTACAATCTGTCATTTTCCCTTAAGAAGCACAACTCAGATTTATTTTTTATTTAATTATTAGTATGAACTAATTATTTACTCTCAATATAAGTAGACACATGCAAGGCTTACTGTCAGGAATAAAAATCCCTTAATTCTCTGCATCAGTCACAAAGATACATAAACTAGTAAATTTTATTCAAACGAAGACTGATAGGAATGTCGTCAGAATGGTAAATAAGATAGTTGATGTCGATGAAATATCTAATTCCAGATCAAGTTTTCATAATACAAGCCCCATTGAGGTGTGCAAAAACAACCGAAATGAGCCATCATTAGCCAAACAAAGGCGAGAAGCTCTCCACCATTGCTTAGCACTTGTACATGTGCCTCTCCCTTGATGTGAATTGCTGCAAATGACAACATCTCAACCCACACTCCGCTCATCATTGTCCACTTCTCCTCCCCGGCCTTTCCTATCTCCCGGGCCAAATGAATCGCCTTGTGGAGCAGGGATTCCGAGCTTAAGTTTTGTAAAGAATGTTCAAGCAATGTCTCGTATAGCCCCGCAACATCTTTGGTCCCATCACTCAGGAGGCGTCGTAGCTCACACATAATCTTCTTTAACCTCATTTGCGCAATGCCCTCCACTGCCACTGCAGACATCAAATTAGGCCGATCAAGTAAAAGATACAAGATGTAGTCAGATAGGATCTTGCTGACTTCCCTTTTTTTATTCCAGACCCTAAGGTTCTCCATGTTGTACCACATTTCAGTAGCAATATGCCATATTATAATACTGGCATCATAATTAACCTCGGTGACATACCCTAAACATTGGTTGCTTGGCTCAAACCAATCCATTTGTTTGAGAAACAGATCACCTCTGGCATCAAATGTACTCCTCACCTGTGCCGGATCATTCACAGGCTCGGATTTACGCCTGATCTCTTTAAAAATAAAAATCCACACCTGGTTAATAAATGGATTCCTGTGCACGTAATTTGAATTTCCAATAATTGATCTTTTCCCTTCTGGGTTTGTCAGACCACAGCTTTTGGCGATTGTCTCACCTACTTGACTGAAACAAGAGATGATACTTCTCGAACTCAAATCAAATTCGGAAAAAAGGTTGCAAGTAGGTATGGATTCTGACCACCTTCGAAATATTAATGTTGTATTCAAGTAAGTAATGTTGGGCTGTACTTCACATCTGGTGAATTGGGGCTTCCTCAGGTTGTCTATGGTGAGTATCAACTTGTGGAGAAATAAATCTAGTTTAGATGATCCACTGCTGTGGCACATGATTCCGGCAACAGTCCAATCGGAAAAAACGAGCATGAATAGAGATATCACATCAAGAGCGATCCCTCCCAAAAGAAGAGAATAAGTAATTTCCACATCGAGTTTGGGGAGTCGATGCTTATTCAAGCGATTGAACATGATGAAAGCCACAACAACGTTAGTCATGGCTATGAAGCGGAAAATGTAGCTCCTTTTGGAACGTATTGCCAACGCTTTTGTGTGGAGCACCTCGTACATGAAATGGAGTTCAATTGTTATCACCCTCAACGCATCCAAATAAGAAATGTTGCTAAAATAATTGCGGCTTATTTCACGCTCTCCACGTGTGAAGGTGAGATCTGTAAGGAAGACCTTAAAGATATGAAAGAAGTAGTAAGCATGCTTCACCAAAACACTCTCGCTAAGCAGTGGACGTCCTTCACCCCCCAAAACATCTTTGAGTTTATAAAATTCCACGGAGAGTTCACCAACCAATTTTTTATATTCATCATCAGAAAACTCACGTTGTGAGAGTATCGACTCCCTAAGCCTCGGGAAACTTGAGAGATTAAGTGCCCATGTCCTCTCCACATTTTTTATGACCGCAGCAAAAAAAACTAGCATCGTTGGGTTTATCAGCGACTTGTCGTCAGGAAATATCTGCACAAAAACATAGATGGCAGCACCGACTTGGCAAATTAGAGTGAGCAGGTGTCGTCGCCAAAGCGAACTGTCCTCGAGAGAGAAGGCCGTGATGTTGTCTGGACCACCAAGATGTAACAAGAGAAATGAGGCCCAAAATGCCTGAAGTGCTCCATATAATTTTGTTGCATGAGTGGATGAATTGCCTTGATTATGAGAGATGAGCCCGATTGTGAATGCAGCTACCCAATCAGCCATCAAATAGGCCAACCATAAAAGGAAAACAATGAGGTGGTTGGTTGTCTTCTTTCTAAGGGGTGCAAATAAAATGAGAAATACTTGAAGCAAAAGGCTCAGTATAACAAAACCCCGGATGTTCCATTTGCTCCACATATGTAAAATGAAGCTAAATGCCATGTTTTTGCTTACTCCGAATTTTATCACTCCTTTCCAATATAATTTCAGCTTCAACAAAACTTTCCTCTCCACTATCCCTCAAGAGAGTTTACAAAACAGAGGTTTGTAAACCTTGTAAGGAAACGTTCGAGTTGAAATTTACAAGTGTAGACTGTAATAATGAAAGAGGATATATTTGGAAGCATATCGTCTCTCTTGTAGAGTGTAATAATGATGCACGCCTTGTAATAATGAAAATATTTGCACTTAAATATTAAGACAAATGATTGGGAGTGGGGAGGGTTGGGGGATATGTCGGGGAGGGACAATGCTGGGGACTTTGGGAATTGTGAGGATGAAGCAGCGCGCGCAGATTACGGGCCTTGCTCTGCCTGTGCTTCAGCGAGTCGTGTGAGTGATGACACTCCATTAAGATTTTCTTTTTTTCTTTTTTCTTATTTCTTCCGTTGGGTTGGATTATGATTACCGTTCTACCATCATCATGCAAGCCAGATACCTGCATATCATTTTTTGTGAATTGAAGCTTGATTTTTAAATCGTATGCTAGTGTAGGGGTAAGTAATTTCAGGTTCCATATAGCTTCCAATTAGAATCTAGAATCTATATGTTGAAATAAGTTTTTCATTTTTTGAAATCCGAAACTTGAAATCTACCCTACATATTCTACAGTCGATTTCAAGATTTACTTTGGTTGCATCCATATTATCAATTGAAAGATTATAGTGAATTATCACATTTAATGATCATCACTTACTACTACAATTCATTAACCATAACTTATATTTAGACACACAAAAAATATGAAACATTAGTAAAGTAAAAGTCTTGGTTATAAAATGAAAGCTTAGACTAGTGGTTCCAGATATTACAATCATTATTGAGTCCCATGGAATATGGCAAGATCGTGCAAAAATATAGACTAAGAAAAACACAAAAACTTGTTCCAGGTGGATAAGTAGATTATCCTAACAAGTTACGTGAGTGTGTTTCTATAGGATAAGTAGATTATCCTCCATATCTGAAAAAATATCCTCTTGAACCAACTTAAAATTGAGAACTTGACAGGCCAAATTTGTAATCATGCATGCGTCATGTTCAAAGGATGTAATCACACTGGTGGCCTCTCCTCACCCCTTCGAGTATAGAAAACTTAACAACTAGGATGGTTCAAATTTATAAAAATATATAGGATACTCTTTTCGATATATCCAGTAATTTTACTATCAATCCAAGATAAATTAACCTAGTCAAAGGATTCAATCGTTCTGCAATATATCAGATAAATATTAAAACCGAGAATTAACAGAATAATATAACCCCAACGAATTAACATATGCTATAGGTGGAGTCATATATATAGGGCAGTTTGCATGCATTAATAATAATATAGTGAGCTGAAAAATCGGAAATCCATGTTAGCTGAAAAAGCTATATATTTGTTGAAGAATGGAAAGTATTGATTCCTCGTTTACAAAACCATATAAAAAAGACCAAATTGTTTCGAATGAAAGAGTTCGAGGATCAATTTGGTCAAAATTAAAGCTTACAAACCAAATTGAACATTGACTAAGAGTTTAAGGACTAAATTTTGGTATTGTCTCTTCTTTTTATTAATGCTAGATATATAACACTAGTATATGAAACCAAGCTATAGATGACGTGATACATCTTGATTGGATATTTGAGGATATTTAAACACGACTCACTTGTTCAAGTCGCTAATCAAACTTTGTTGCATCAGTCTTCTATAAATTGGTAAACTGGTGCTCATATTGATCTTAGAGTGGGTCATTTTCTTATGGGAACATAAAATTATATCTTACTGGCCAGCAACATAATTAATTTGAAGGTGTCAAATGACCTCTAAAGGTAAAACTTAAGTATGTATTTGGTATTACTAAAAGTATAGGTATAAAAATGGTAATTTTGTGAAAATTAAGATATGTTTTTGGTTTTTTTTTTTCCTTTTTTACTTGGACCCTAGGCAATGTTCCTCTTTTTATTTTCTTTTTTTGCTTTTTTCGCTTTTTTCATGATGACACACAAAATGTTCTTAACTTGACTTGTGAGAGTGATTTTCTCTTCTTTTGACTTTTTTTTGCCACAGTTTGCAAGTCACATTTGAGCGATACTAACATAAATTATGTGCACATGAACTTAATCAGTCTCAGCCGTTAAATGAAATAAGTCCCGTATGGAGTCGACATAACTCATCGACTGATATGCATTGGTCTCATCATCCAAATTTTGATTTTATCGTCGTTTCTCCTAAGGAAAGATCCAAAGCTTCGAATTGCAGATTTTGTCCACGGCGCCGATGTTCTTGGCAGTCTAAACTTCCCACCGACAAAAGGAAATCTAGCATAACAGTCAGCAGCCACTTTTTCTCATTAAGCAAGCAAAACCTTATCCCCGGGAAGTTATTGTGGTTGCATTGGGCCTGCTCATTGTCTCTCTATCACGTCTCGATTTGCAAATTTGTTTTGTCTGCATGCGAATTTCTTTTGCATGAGCACTTGCTTCGAACTCTTCCGCATGTTCGACATCATTTCCCTGCATAACTCTTGTGCGTCTACTTTTCCATGTGCGCTTGTCCCCATCACACATACATATTCGACTCAATTTATTAATCGTCTCATCTCAACGCGAAACTTTAGTTAAATGACTTGAGTAACATGATACGCTTCAAATATAAACCCTTTTAAAAATATATTTAAACGTGCTGTAGTGTGCTTAATTGTATCTAAACAGATTGAGTTGACATAGATAATATGTGAACTCATTTAACTAGATGTATCTAAGTGTGTTATAAACCAATTAAAAAGGACAACTAGAAAAGGATACCTTTACTTTCGTATAAAATTATTAATCCGTTTGAACTTATTTTGAATACGCTTACAATCAAGACTCCTCTTCACGTCATGTTAACAAGTGGTGTCAAAAATTGGCTGTTCAGCAAAGCGATGCCTATAATCCTTGGCCGGACTCTTTTTCTTTAACTTGGACCCTTGTCATGTTCTATTTTCTTTTTTCATTTTTCTTTCTTTAGCTTAGATTCATTTATGTTTCCTTTTTTTTTCTTTTTCTCTTTAAATTAGACCCATTTATGCTCTTTCTTTTCCCCTTTTCACGCAATGTTCTTCTCTTGCATGAAATTACGTGATTCGGGAGTCACACTTTTTGCTTTTTAAAAAATTTTGGCAGGAATTTGTGAGTCACGTTGGTGTCCTATGGTTGGTGCACAGCCCTTGGCTCTTTATTGAGAACAAACTTAATGAATTATTAAATTAGCAGCTTATGCGATTGTACTTAAATACTTCAAAGTATTTAACATTTTCCTTGCAATATTTGGAATCAAGTAAGTGTGCTAAACTTCGAAAAAGATGGAAAATCCTAGAGGACATTCTAGTATGTTTCGTAGATTTCCGATGTTTAACATTAGAAATTTTTAAACTGTGAGAGCAATAAGAAATTAAACATGCAGAAGTATTAAGTAATGTCATTTTCTTCCTGAAACCTTCATTCGAGATCATGTTAAAGAAAGAAAGAACGAATAAAGTAAATTATTCGTACGTGTTAAAAAGAAAGACTTCAATATTGCTTTTTTCTTTGTTCTTCCTGTCAGTTTTCGAGTCTTTATGGAATTATTTTTAAAACCACTCTTAGTAGTTACTATTACGTGGATAAATTTCTGTTTAAAGTCGTTGAATGGAAAACAATATATATATATATATATATATATATATATATATATATATATATATATCATATATATCTGAAGTGAGTAGAACATGTAGAATGGTATAGGTGCAATTTTTTTTTTTTTTTTTTTTTTTTGGCAGTTCATGTGAATAAGTACATGTATGAAATTTACTTCAAAGATTTTCTCCATCCAACATTAATATTACGACATAACTTGAGTTTGTTCAATCACTAGTGGGTTAAATTATATTATGAGATAATTCGAGTTTGTTTAATCACTAGTGGGTTAAATTAAATGTTTAAAATGCAATGTGTCCATGAAAGTGGAAGACACGATTAAGTTATTAATTGTTAAACCCATCCATTATTGTGTACTTGGCAAGATAATGATAATGTCCTTTCACTCAATTACGATCGTGATTAAACCAATGACAAAATTTGATTTAGCCAAAGATATGGAGGAAAAAAAATTGCTCTTTCATGCGGATGATTGATATAAGCCAAAGCCAAAGCCAAATTGGAGTTACTATAAAGTGGGACGCTCCAAGTAGGCATCTCCCATCAAAAGCAAGTGGCGACAGATTTTCCACAAACCAAAAATCTTTCTTTTTCTTTCTTTCTATTTCCAAATTATTGATTGCTTTGATTTGAAGTGATTCCCTTACTTTCTCTTCTTTTTTATTAGACAAGATTAACTATCATAAAATTAAAATTTATAGAAATAAAAAATTTGTATGTTAAGATTGCATGAGCCCAATAAACTTTGTCCATATGAAGGTCAAGCTATTTTTTTCTTCCCTTTCACCACCCTTTTGCCTTTTGTCCATGTAGGGCAAAATATTCTTCTTCTTTTTTTCTCACCTTTTTCCCTTTTTATATGCAGATCTATTATTTAGAAGGATTGAAAATTACGCATAAAGATTATTGCTTAAATATAAGTATCCCATGTATTAAATGACAAAAGAAAAGTATCATATGCGTGGATGATGCTTCTTGCTTTGTGTTAAGATAATGTTTATCATCAAATCGTTCCTAGTGGCAACAGGTTTTCACAACTCTTGGGAATCTCTCTTTATCTTTCTTTCTATCTTCTAGATTATTGATTGCTTTGACCTAAAGCGATTCCCTTGCTTTCTCCTCTTTTTTATTAGACAAGATTAAACATCATAAAATTAAAATTTATAGAGATAAAAAATTTATTGATTAAGATTGCATGAGCTCAATAAGCTTCTCCATATAATGAGCAAACTATTAATTTTTCGCCTTCATCACCCTTTTGCCTTTTGTCCATGTAGGGAAAAATGTTCTTCTTTTTCTCACCTTTTTCCCTCTTTATATATAGATTTATCATTTAAAAGGATTGAAAATTTCGAGTGAAGATTATTGCTTAAGGTATCCCATGCTTTAAAAGGCAAAAGAAAAGTATCATATGCATGGATGATACTTCTTGCTTTGTGTCAAGTTCATTATTTATCATCAAATCGTTCCAAGTGGCGACGGATTTTTCACAAATCTCAGGAATCTCTCTATCTTTTTTTTCTATTTCCGAATTATTGATTGTTTTTACCCGAAGTGGTCCCCTTACTTTCTCCTTTTTTATTAGATAAGATTAACTGTCATAAAATTAAAATTTCTAGAAATATAAAATTTGTCTGTTGAGATTACATGAGATCAATAGCTCCAGAATGTTTCAGTTTATGTTCCTACCTATTATCTGGATAAATAAGTTTCGTCCATATAATGGGCAAACTATTATTTTCTTCTCTTTCATCACGCTTTTGCCTTTTGTCCATGTAGGGCAAAATATTCTTCTTCTCCTTATTTCTCACCTTTTTCCATTTTTATGTGCAGATCTATCATTTAAAAAAATTAAAATTTTGGGTAACAATTATATATAGATTTACAGGTATTCCATGCATTAAATGATAGAAGAAAAGTATCGAATGTGTGGATAATGCTTCTTGCTTTGTGTCAGGTTCATGTTTTATCGTCAAATCCTTCCAAATGGTGACAGCTTTTCCACAAATCTCAACGATCTCTTTTTATCTTTCTTTCTATTTTTGAATTATTGATTGCTTTGACCTGAAATTGTTCCCTTACTTTCTCTTCTTTTTTAGTAGACAAGATTAACTATTGTAAAAATAAAATTTATTGTGACATCCTAAATTTCGGGTTCTGATTTCGATCGAATATGTTGGGCATTTCATCAATGCGATTATAGGGCTTTTCTTTGAGATGGCCACTCATGAGACAACTGACCTATCGAGTGAAGCCGTTAAGGAATTTTAACGCAATAAACTTGAGAGTTTGACTAGAAACCGACCGCTCAACCGTGCTAGTTTGCAAGGGTCATTACGGCATTGTCAAAATCGATTAGAGACCGGAGATAGGTTGATTCGACTAAGATATGTGATCAAAGTATGGGTGATTTCACCTGATTGCAAAATTCTCATTGATTGGCACTACACCAATTTTCTTTCGTTTTGGGTACCCTGTATTCATATTTGAAACCTCGAGATTTTCACGACCGCCGAGAGTCGGCAATGTGTCGAAGAGGTACATGTGGCTCGAAGAAAATCGACCACGAGTCAATTGCAACAAAAATTTCTAAACGCTACCCGGTAAGCTAGGTCACGCTAAAACCGCTTCGATTAAAATAACCGCGAATTTGAATTCAATTTCGGAAATTGAAAGTCCTGTCGTGTCATGAGTCATTCTAGGAATGTCGACTCATCCTTCGAACATTTTTCAAAGATTCCGAGATTTTTGAGAAAAATTGATTCGGAAGTTGTAGAAAAATAGCGGAAATTTGGATGAGCTCAAAAGCAGCAACCCATTTGAAGCGCGTGAATTTTGCGGCAAGTTTCAACCCATCCAGCCTGTCTTTGGCCCAGCGGATTGAGTCCATCAGCCCACGATTGGGCCCATTTTCAGCTCAGTTTCAAGCCCAGCAAGTCAGCCCATTCTTAGTCCAGCAAGCCCGCAAGTCCAACCCAGTTTTGAAGCTTGCTTCAGCCTGCTTTTGGTCTAGCCCATTTCGGCAACAAGTCTCAGCTTGGGCTGAGATTTGTTGGGCCGATTTCAGACTCGGTCCAAGCCCGTTGGTGTCGTCACGAGCTCAAGTTCAGCCGCCATCGTGCCGCCGTCGTGGTGAATTGGTTTCCGCAATAAACAAGCGAGTTGAACTCACTAATCCCTGCTTAGTCGGTTAATTATGCTTATGGGTTGATTAGATAATTAAGCACGGTTTAGGTGGATAGGTTAAATTAAATTAGTTAATTTAATTATTTGCCGATGCATGTTAGGTGGTTAGATAGTGCCATTAGCAAGTAGACACGTACTAGTATTTATTTAACGAACCTTGAAATTTTTCCGGGTCTGTTTTTGCGTCCAATTAGGCATTACGAGCCTAAATTTGATTTATTTCTATTTATTTAATATTTTACGTAATTATTTAATTAATTATTTATTTTCCAAAAATTAGGATGAGAAAGCCGACGACCGAAATTTTATGCTGGTTATTATGGTGCAATCTATTTATTTATTTGAACTTTATTTGTGCTAAATTGATTTAATTATGATTTTAGGATTTATTCCTAAATTGGATAATTTTGGTAATTAAGTGGAAAATTACCAGGCGTCGGTCTACAGTGCCAAAAATCTATTTTGGGACTGCTGAAAATAGTGGGAGGTTCAAAAGTGAAAATCTTATATTTTGGCTAAGGCCGGGTTATGTACCCACACATATGTATTTTTATCAAGCATGATAAAAAAAGGTAATTTGATTGTGTCTTCAGAACAACAATACTATAACAACTCGATGATTCGTATGTCATCTGGAGAATAGACGTTATACTATTATAGCTCGATGACTCTCCTGTCATCTTGAGAAAAAATTGCGTGTATACCGACTCGGTGACTCTATATGTCATCTTGGAGATAGGACGGTATGATTTAACAGCTCGATGACTCTCATGTCATCTTGAGAAGGAATTGCTTGTATACCGGCTCAGTGACTTTATATTTCATCTTAGAAATAGGACGGTATGACCTAACGATGTGTTATAACGGCTCGATGACTCTATATGTCGTCTTGGAGAAAGAACGTTATGCATAGGTATGTTATAACGGCTCGATGACTCTATATGTCGTCTTGGAGATAGAACATTACGCATACCCGCTTGATGGCTCTATATGTCATTTGGAGATAGGATAGTACTACCTATATTTCACTTTGATCGAGGAGTCTTGGATTTTGATCGGACTCATAGATAGTATTGAATGGACCGACCAAGAGATGGTCGTGATGACATGGAATTGACTAGGTCAATTGATTGATAGTTCGATTTGATTGAATTGATTGGTAGGAAATATCAATTGTATTGACTTGCAGGAAGAAGACTGAGGCCAAGGCAAGTCCTCTGAACTGTGTTGTGCTTAGACAGCCCTTAGGGCGTATTGGCTTCCTAATCGGGTTTTAGGGGGTTGAACTTGCTGAGACATTGTCTCACTGATTATTGTATAACTATTTTTAGGTCCCTAGTTGACGGCAGTGGAGGGCCCGAGGCCTGGAGTTTAGAAGGTGAAGCTCGAAGAATCGGCGAGCATGTCCGATTAGTTAGTCCTTGGACATTTCTCTTTTGTTGAAAGCCGATTCCTTTTTGTAGCCTTCGATGTATAAACCTTTGTTTATAAAAAGGTCTTCTGTAAGCGATTTATGGTCCTACTTTCCTATCACATTGTTTTATTGTCTTTGGATTTTATATCTGCTTTCGCATGCATATTAAAATGAAAAGGGTCGGTGATGCGTCCTGGGACATCGCTATTTAATCGACCATAGAGGGAGGGTCACGTACTCGGAGAATCGGGGCATGACATTTATGGAAATGTAAAATTCATCTGTTGAGATTGCATGAACTTAATAAGCTTTGTCCATATAACAGGCAAATTATTATTTTCTTCTCTTTCATCACCCTTTTGCCTTTTATTCATGTAGGGTAAAATATTCTTCAATCTTATATGCAAATATATCATTTACAGGTATCTCATGCATAAAATAATAGAAAAAAAAATCATATGTGTGGATAATGCTTCTTGGTTTATGTCGGGTTCATGTTTTATCGTCAAATCATTCCTATCTCCATTCTACTTGCACATCCATCTATAATTAACTAGGTTCCAAACTATCAAACTTTGATAGGTAGCATAATTAAACGTTTAGTGATACCACATCTAACAAGATACTTGATATTATTGATAAACAAGATACAATCTGACAAGTTATATGAGTGTGTTTGTGAAGTATAAGGAGCTATCGCGATCCTCTTGAGGTGAATCCAAAGGAGTTGCCAAGTGGGCACAACTAACCCTTTTGCAAGGTGACACTTGTGCTTAGCGCAAGTTCCCGATCGCAATTTGTTTTTCTCAAGTTATATGACATCTTTTGTCACACCCCGATCCTTCAAGCACGTGTCCATCCCTTCTTGGTCGATTAAATAGCGATGTCCCAAGACGCATTGCCGACGCATTCATTTTAATGCGCATGCAAAAGCGAATAAATAATCCCCAGACAACAACAAGATGGGATAGAAAAGTAGGGCTGATTTTTCATAATATACATTTTTATGAACACATAGGTTTATACACAGAAGCCTACAAGAAAGGATCGGCTTTCAACAAAAGAGAATTGTCCTAAGACTAACTAGTCAAATATGATCTCCGATTCTTCGGGCTTCACCTCCTAAACTCCAGGCTTCAGATCCTCCACCGATGTCAACTAGGGACCTAAAAATGTTATCCCACAATGGGGTGAGACGACATCTCAGTGAGTTCACTTCACAAATCAATTTATCAATCCAGATCAAATCATCGATCAATCGACTCAGTCGATTACATGTCAACGAGACCATTCCCCGGTCATCTCAATCAATACTATCTATAAAGTCTGATCATAATCCGGGACTGCTTACTTTAAGCCGATAATATATAGTATAGCTCACCAAAAACTGCCTCAAATACTGATATAGTATATTATATATGCTTGCCAGAAGCTGCCAGCCATACTTTCATAGTATGCTGAAAATTATATATGCTCACTAGAAGCTGCCAGCCATACTTTCATAATATGCTGAAATAATATATGCTCGCCAGAAGCTACCAACCATACTTTCATAGTATGCTGAAAATTATATATGCTCGCCAGAAGCTGCTACCATACCTTCATAGTATGTTGAAAATTATATATATGCTCACCAGAAGCTGCCAGCCATACTTTCATAGTACACTGAAAATTATCATTATCAAATCACCATTTTTATCCTTCCCGATAAAAATATTCGCATATGGGTATACAGTCAATTTTAGCCAAAAATACAATATTTTCACTTTTGAAAATCCCACTAATTTCAATAGTCCACAAATCCATTTTTGGCATTGTAAACTGACGCTCGATGATTTTCCAATTAATTATTGAAATTAAAAAACCTTAGGAATAAATTCCTAAAATCACAATCATGCACAATTAGCACAAATTAAAACTCAATTAAATAAACAGATCACGCCATTGCAATCAGCATAAAATTCTGATCACAGACTATCCCGGTCTAATTTCCAAAAAATAAATAATTAAATAAATAATTACGGAAAATAATTATTAAATGCAATAAATGAGACTTAGGCTCGAAAAAGCCTAAATGGAAGCCCAGACAAGCCCGAAAAATTTCCGAACTACTTTAGACAAATACTAGAGCTTGTCTAGACTCTAACTACATTACTCTATCCACCTAACATGCAACAATGATCAATTAAATCGCTAATCTAATCTAACTATCCACCTAATCCAAGCTTAATTGAAACTAATCAACCCTAAACGTCATTAACTTACTAAGCGAGAATTAGTGAGTTAAACTCACCTGATTTGCGATCCACTCGGACCAAAATGACGGGGACGCAACGGTGGTCGATAAATCCCAAAGCAGCGGCACCAACGGGGGCCGGGACGGGCCCGAAAACGGCCCCGCAAGCCCACGGTTGAGTTGGGTTTTCTGCTTCGATGTTGCGGCCTTGCTGGTCGCGGTTTTAGAGAGAGAGGGACACGGTTGGACGTGCTAGAAGCCGAGGGAACGAAGCGGAGGTGAGGACTTGCGGATGTGGCGTGAGGGAGGAGACGGGCATCAAAATCGGTGGAGCTTGCTGGCGTGTGTGGGTTCGGCATGGCAGAGGAGAAGAGCAAAAAAAGCGAAGAGATGAGGGAGAGGAAAAGAGACTTCGGTAGAAAAATGAGGGGATAAAAGGGCAGGAATTGTCGGCCATGAGGGGGAGACGTGCGAGAATTAAAGAAAAGAAAGAGAGAGAGAAAGAGAGAGAGAGAGAGGGATGTGCACGACTTGATGAGAAGAGACCAAAGTCAAAGAAGTCCAAAAAGCAAAAAGATGAAGACCACCGAGGGGGATAGTCGGCCGATGCGGGGGAAGAAGGGGAAAAATAAAAATAAAACACAACTAAAAGTTTTGCTTAACTTCACAACAAGAACAATTGGTCATCCAATCCAAGGCCCATTTCAACACCAACTTGCACAATTTGAAGTCTAATCGAGGATCGAAATAAGACGGTCCCTCTATTCCACGTTTTTCCCTCAAATCCGAATTCTCTTTCATTGTTCTCGGAATCCGATTTTTGAACAAACTTCTCCGATTGAGGTCCAATTTTGTTGAAGAAAAAGCCCACACGACGTCCTTTCACCAAATAACTCACACTGGAGACCAAAAATCCCTTCGATTTGGCCAATCCGAATTTTCATTTGTTTTCTGAATCGTCCGAACCGATTTTCCGTTAAAATCCCGAACTTGCCGAAAATTCCTCGAAAGATGAGTTGATGTTCCTAAAATGACTCGTGACATGACAGAACTTTCAATTTCTGAAATTAGATTCAAATTCGCAGTTAATTTCAATCAGACGCGATTTTAGCGTGACCTAACCTATCGGTTAGCTTTTAAAAACTTTTAGTGTAATTGACCTATGGTTGATTTTTTTCGAGTCATACGTACCACTTTGACACAATGGCGACTCTCAGTTATTGTGAAAACCTCAAAGTTTCAGATACGAACACAGGGCGCCAAAACGACAGAAAAATTAGTTCAGTGCCGATTGACGAGAATTTTGCAAATTAGTGGAATCACCCACGTTTAGCCACACATCTCAGTCAAACCGATTTGTCTCTGATCTTTGACCGATTTTTAACTATGCCGTAAAGACCCTTGCAGACTAGCACGGTCGAGTAGTCGATTCGTAGTCGAATTCTTAGGTCTATTACGTTTAAAATCCCTTAACAGCTTCACCTGATAAGCTAGTTATCTCTTGAGTGGCCATCTCAGAGAAAAGCACTATAGTCACGTCAATGAAAGGCCCAACTTATTCAATCGAAATCAGGACTAAATTTTCAGGATGTCATAACTCTTCCTCTCTTATAAAAATTTCGTCCTCGAAATTTAAACCTTTACCAATCCTTAAACAAAAAAGGTAGGGGTATCGTCTTCTCATCGAGTCTTACTTTTCCTGGTTGCTTCTTCAGTTCCGTGGTGTTGTTAGACTACTTTGACCAAGGGCACCATCTTGGTACACAAAATTTGATCTTTTTGAACCACACTCTGAATCGGGCTTTCCATGTACGACACTCTGTCGTCCATGTCTAATTCTTCAAGATTTAGCACGCGGGTCGAGTCAGGCTCATATGTCCTCAACATCGACACATGAGAGACGTCATGCACTTGCACCTACTTCGGCGATAATGCAATATGATACGTTAGGATCTTGATCCTCTTTCTAGAATCTCAAAGGAACCTATGTGCCTCGGTTTCAATTTTCCCTCCTTGCTGAAGCGCAAGGCATCCCTTATTGGTGACCCCTTCAGAAAAATGTATTCACCAATTTGGATCTCTAAGGGCTTCGATGCTCAATGATACAACATTTTTGGCAGCTCTTAGTAGTCTTGAATCTGTCTCTAATCACGGCAACTGCAATCACTTACTGTTGAACCGACTCTGGGCTATGACCTTTCTTTTTCTAACCTCATCTTAACAAACTGAAGTTCTATACACTCTGCTCTGCACTGCTTCAAAAGGAACCATCTGACTGTTCTGCTGAAACTGGGAATCCTCGGGTTTAGATCTGATATAGATCTACCACTGGCACTCCATGTAGCCGAACTATTTGACTCACGTATACTTCTGCAATTCTACCCAAATCAAGATCTTTTCATACAGCAATGAAGTGAGTTGACTTCATCAGTCTGCAGACCACTACTCAAATGGAATCATCACCTCTCTGATTTCTTGACAAGCTCGTCACAAGGTCCATCGTGATATCCTTCCATTCTCACTCCGGACACTCGAGTGATTGTAAAAGTCCTCCCGACTTGCATTATCAAACTTCCACTTAATAGCACATCTGTCACTTGCAACCTGTCCTGCGATATCTATCTTTATATCGGTCTACTAATATTGACGCCGATTCTGACCTACTTTATATCGTCAGGTACACCCACTCCTTCTCAGAACTTGAGTGTTCCATCCTTAGAAATCTGAAAGTCAATCTCTTTCTTATCAGTATCCTTTTGTAGGATCTTCTAAATATCCCAGTTTGTCAACTGAAGCATCTAATTCTAACCTGAATATCCGGTTCAATTCTGAAGGTGGTCATAAAATTCGAAGGTGGCCTACCTAAAATTTGAAAACCGAATTTTGAACTTTCTCAAGTAAGGTCCATACTTTAACCAACCTATGCACAATTAAAGACTCTTGTCTCATCCTTCAAAAGTTCTAATTCACAGCGCTATCTCATATTCATTTCCTTTTGAGAGAATAAATACTAGAGACTTTGTTGGTCAGTGAAGATCCATAACTAACATCTCTAAATATTCAGTGCAAAAATTAATACTGCGAGTTTCAAGTCGTGCGTCGGGAAATTCAGCTTGTGAGGTCTCAACTGACGAAATGTGTGTGCAACAATCCTACCATGTTGCATCGATACGCAATCTAGTCCCCTAAACGATGCATCACTATAGATTTCGTGTCCTCTAGGACTAGATGGAATGGTCGGTACAGGTGTGGTAGTCAGCTTCTGCTTAAGCTCTTGGAAACTATGCCCGCACTTATCTGTCCACACGAACTTTTCTTTTTTCTTCAAGAGTCTAGTCAACGGTGACATCGATGCTAAAAATCCTTCAACGAACCTTTTGTAGTAATCTGTCCAACTCAAACGACTTCTAATCTCTGATACTATTGTCGGTCTTGATCCACTGAAAACTGATTTGATCTTGGTCAGGTCCATGGAGATTCCTTCGCCTGAGGTCGCGTGACCTATGAATGCTTTGCGACTCAACCAAAACTTGCACTTACTAAACTCAGCGTACAATCCTTATGTCCTCAAGGTCTAACGTACCATTCTCAAATGGCTCTCGTGTTCATAAGCACTCCTCGAATATAACAGAATATCATCGGTAGACACGATCTTGAACTAACTTAGATATTCCTCCAATACTCGGTTCATCAAATCCATGAATGCAACTGGAGCATTCGTTTGTCCGAACGGCATTATAGTAAATTCCTAATGGTTGTCTCGAGAACAAAATGCTCACTTCGGTAAGTCCTCCCTTTTGATTCTCAGCTCATGATACCTTGTCCTCAAGTCGATCCTTGAAAGTATCTACACTTTTTGTAACTGGTCACACAATCCATTGATCTCCAGCCATGAACACTTGTTATTGATCATAACTTGATCGAGTTGACAATAGTCGATACATAGGTGCAACAAACCATCTTTCTTTTTCACAAACGAGATTGGTGCTTTCTAAGGTGATGCACCGGGACATATGAATCATTCATCTAACAATTCCTGCATCTGCACATTCAGTTCCTTCAATTCAGACAACGACATTCAGTAAGAAGCCTTAGAGAGTGGCTCTGTCTCGGGTGCTAATTCGATCGCGAATTTTATCTCTTTCTCTGACGATAGGCTTGACAATTCCTGTGGAAATAAATCTAGAAATTCTTAGATTATTGAGATGTCCTCAATCTTCGGTTCTTCAATCTATCTTATCTATGACAATCGCGAAGTAACCTTAGAAACCTCTGTCTAACAAAGGGGTTACCTCAAGTGACGAGATTAAGGAAGTCGAGGGTCCTTCTCGACTCCTAATAAACTCGGCACTTCCACCTGCTAATAGATTAAGTTGGGTTACGTTCCTACATCAATTCATTACCACAAGATGCTCCATGGGCCCACTCTATTCACATATGACGTCAAAGTCATACATGAACAACTAATCCAGTACAACTCTAGTCGGTGGTTCTTCTTTCTACAGCTTTAGTACAACAAACTGAAATTCCACGAACTTAACCAAAACTCTGCGGCTCTACTCTGATAGAGTCACCAAAAAAAAAAAAAAATTATTTCTCTTATTAGTGTAGGGTCGATTCCATTCTCGTTCCTTTCGCCATCCTAGTGGCGTCCTATCTGCAATAATAGTGTCTATGCTCCCTTGGACTCACTGATAGTCCATCACCTGATGGCCATGCTGGCCACATCTAGCACGTTCATGTTATACTAGGACACTGGATCGATCCATCCTTCCTTCTACAAACTTAGTACATAACTAGTGAGTCCTCTATCTCCTGTCGGATGACAGCAGACACTCTTACTTGCACCAGGGTCTGTCCCAAATACCCCACGATGTGTTCTATGGCGCATTCCCGATGATCTATCCCATCGGCCTTCGGGGACCTTTTCTGGCAAGGTAACCCTATTGGTCACACTTAAAACAAGCATCGTCTTAACAGGACACAGGGCTAATCCATATCGACTTCCGTCAACATGACACACTCCATTCTGATTCATTGCTGACTTGACCATCCCACATTTCCAGTTGGACGAAATAGGATACTTTTCTCCGATCATAGGCTTCTTCCCAAACTGGTTTCCATCTCTACCTGATCTGAACCTTAACTCATATGTGGTAGCTTGCTCCTCGATCATAATTCCAAGTTAGAACTTGACAGGAGCGGCAACAACAGCAGTTACGGCAATAGTAGCGGTAGTGATAGCGGCAACAGCGACGGCTCGGTCTTGAGCTTACTGGCTCGACAAGTTCCCAAGGAACATTAGTGCCTGAACAATCCCATCAAACCTAGGATCGCTCGGTGCTGCTACACTAGTACTAGCTGACGATAGTACTCTTACACTCGCGCTAGCTTAAGCCGGCACTCTATCACAACAACCTTAGGCACCGATCCTTGTCGGCGTTCTAACCCGAGTCACAGAGGCTACTGCCCTCTTACTAGGAGTTCTCAGCTCCTGATCACTCATACTACAAGATCTTTAGAGAAACCTTTTTCTAATTCCAATACCATATTAGAATTTGAGTGACCCACACAAACAAGCTACCAATAAGCTATTAATCACATGCACTAGCATGAAATAAAGGTCATTCCTACTAACTATCTCATGACTCATCGCTTCTTCTCACTCCAACTATCAACCCGCTATGATATCACTAAACGGGGATGTCACGCCCGATCCTTTGAGCACGTGCCCATCCCTTCTTGGTCAATTAAATAGCGACGTCCCAAGATGCATCGCCGACCCATTCATTTTAATGCGCATGTGGAAGTTTATTGTGGCATTCCAAAATTCAAAGTCAAGCCATGAGGTGTGTTAAAGTCTCTAATTAGGTGATAAAAATTTCCATGGCTTATGCTTTAGCCATTAGTCTTTTAATTAGATGATTTGTGCATATGATTGTGAAAATTTAAATTTGATAGATTAATAATTTATGCTTGGCCATGTACTTTATAAAGTAAATTTCAATAAACAAAATGTCACAAGACTTTGGCCAAGATGAAAATTGAAATTTAAAAAAAAAATAATATATATTTATAGAAGAATTTCAAAAAAAAAAAAAAAAAAAGGGAAAAAGTTAATTTTTGGGATGGGCCTTAGGCCCATTGGCCGAAGCCTTGATGGGCCAAGTTAGTCGGCCCAATTAGGCCCACTAAAAAGGGGCTGTCGCCGGCCCAATAAAAGCCCAACTCCAAGGCCCATGATGCATGCAAGTGTTGTAACAAGTGGCACAAAGAAGGGCATGCATTGGCCATGGTTAAGGCAAAGCAATCATTACAAATGATGAGCTTTAGGGGGGATATAAGAGGGAAGAGAGAGAGAAGGGTGGCCAGTCATTTGCTCGCCCAAGGAGAGAGAGAGAGAGAGAGAGTTGTGCGAGAGAGAGAGAGATCGTGCGAGAGAGGGGGAGTGGCCAAGAGAGAGGAGGAGGAACCGCCGTGTGCCGCTGTATTCGCCGTCGACCGACCGATCTAGAGGCAAGTGGGAGTCCTCTAGCTTCTCTTGCATGCTTGAATGTTGTTTGCATGTTGAATTCTTGGGTGTTAGATGAGAAATACCGAAGCATGGATGAGTTGTGGGTGAATGGTGTGACTGTTCTTGCTCGGATCATGTGAGTCAGAATGTTGTTTGAGCTTGCATGTGTGTTTAGAGTCCGATTTTGGCTTCGATTTCTTCATGAAAGTTGTAGGAGACATCTTAAACTGCAACATACTCAAATTTGAAGTGAAATGAACAATTATAGCCTAGTAAATCAACTAGATCTTGAAGACGATGATTCTGGTGATGTATTCCGAGATACCCGAGACTTCATTGACATAGATGATGACTATACTCTGGTTATTTGACTTAAATCTCTTCATGAAACTTGTAGAGGACATCTTAATGTATAACATATCCAAATTTCAGAGGAAACGAAAGAGAATAGGTAGGTGAAATCTCAATATTTCGGAGATGTGTACACTGGACGATGCGGTAATGGATCCAGAAGCTTCGTGAGACTGTATAAAATAATCTAAAAAGAATCTAGCTTGGAGTTCTTCATGAAAGTTGTACGAAAATGTCTTGGCTATAACTCTGTAAAATTTAGTAATTTTTGGAGGCCATATGGATATTTTAATCTAATTTCTTCGGAAACCGTGCATTCTGGTTTCATCCGAAAATTATATGATGCTTTGTGAAAATTGGGAAATTTTGTGAAATGCTATTTGGCCATGTATTTTGTATGAAATTATCATCCTATTGGCTTGTTTAATATTTGCTGTAATTTTCATAATTTTGGGAATTTGTTGATATTAAATTTATGGAAATGACAAAAGTTGGAATTTAAATAAATAAATAAATAAATAAAAAGAAAAAAATAAAATAAAATAGATTATTTCATTGGCCATAAATTCCATTAAATTTATCTTGTTGCATGTATGATAAAGTCTTGGTATATGTATGACATTGAATCGAGATGCATATGATAAAGTCTTGGTATATGTATGACATTGAATTGTGATGCATGTGTGAATCCTATGCCAAGTATGACTTGTTTGATGTCACGCCATATGCCATGTTAAATTGAGATCAAAATAATGGTAAAGGTGGATAATGATAAGTGAGGAAGTGGTTGTGGTGGAGGATGAGGCTGGAATGTATAGAGATGCATTGCCGGATTTCCCTGGGAGATTCGGGATGCCCGGAATGTGGGGGTGCCGGAAGCCCTGTCGGAGGTTTTTGCCCGAAGGGAATGCCTCGTGATGCCAGTTGGGATGCGAGATGCCCGGAATGTGGGGGCCGGATGCCGGTGGCACAGGAGGCCGAATGCGGAAGCCTCGGAGGTCTTTGCCCGAGGGGATGATGAAATTGATGATTTGAGGAATGGGTGATGTGGTAATCAAATTGAAAGCTAAAAGTGGAAATTAAACCATGATATGATATGCATGATGATATGCATGATGATGATGATGATGATGATGATATGTGATGTGAAATAATGATGATCACCCATGATATGATATGCATGATGATATGCATGATGATGATGATGATGATGATGATGATGATGATGATATGTGATGTGAAATAATGATGATCACCCATGATATGATATGCATGATGATATGCATGATGATGATGATGATGATGATGAATATGTGATGAGAAATAATGATGATCACCCATGATATGATATGCATGATGATATGCATCATGATGATGATGATGATATGTGATGTGAAATAATGATGATCACCCATGATATGATATGCATGATGATATGCATGATGATGATGATGATGATGATGATGATGAATATGTGATGAGAAATAATGATGATCACCCATGATATGATATGCATGATGATATGCATGATGATGATGATGATGATGATATGTGATGTGAAATAATGATGATCACCCATGATATGATATGCATGATGATATGCATCATGATGATGATGATGATGAATATGTGATGAGAAATAATGATGATCACTCATGATATGAGATGCATGATGATATGCATGATGAAGATAATGACGATGATATATGATATGGCACGATGACATGTATGATGTGATGATGTCATGATGATGATGACATGTATGATACGATGATGGTACACATGTATGTGTTATAAATTGATATGATGATGCATGATAGTATGCGCATGGCTTCAAGGTAAATAACGCCCGCAATGCATGTATGATTTGCATGATGCATTGAGTTGTTATTGGATTCCTTATCTCTTTGAGTGGTTGTACTCACCCCTTTGGGGACCAACATTTCGATTAGCAATATGCCGCTTCCCGCCGTCACGCGGGGTACATTTTATGGGTTACCGTCGACGTCGAGGTAGAGTGTGAGGAGTTCAACTGTCCTTCCGTACCTGGACTCACCTACATACGTGTGCGCTGTTTTGTCTCGTACGACATAGGCCTAGCTGGGGGCCCGATTGTCCAAGAGTTTGTGTTTCTGTCCACGTTCGCCGCGATGGGGTGATGAGAGGGATGCTGCCACCGCCGCCGCCTGACGCACCGGACTAGGTGTGAGGCCTGTGCGTGACGAGTAGGGGCTGTTTCTTTTTGGATAGTTAGCCGACACTTATGATGGGGGTTGTACACATGCAATGTAGAGGGTCGAGGGTTCTTTTTGAGGTTTTAGGCTGGACCTGGCTAAGTCCTAGCTTTTCCTTTTTGATGTACCGACCCAAAAGAAGTCCCATCTTGAAAATATATGTAAATAAAGTGTCGTGGCTTGTCTAGAAAAATTATGGTGATTAGTGGTGTGTATTTGTATCATGGTTGGTAGGGGAGAGATGGTGATGTTTTAATTTTGCTTCCGCTAATGAGTCGCGCTGGGACCGTTTTGTTTAAAAAAAAAAAATGTGTCTATAAATTACGACGCATCTTCTAAGGAGAAAGGTAATAAGGTGTAACATTGGCGTTGGTGACGACCTGCGAAGGGTTCGGGGTGTCACATTTATAAATAATGCCCGGACAACAATAAGATGGGATAGAAAGGTAGGGCCGATTTTTCACAAAATACATTTTTATGAACACACATGTTTATACACAAAAGCCTACAAAAAGGGATCGGCTTTCAACAAAAGAGAATTGTCCTAAGACTAACTAGTCGAATATGATCGCCGATTCTTCAGGCTTCACCTCCTAAACTCCGGGCTTCGGGTCCTCCAACGCTGTCAACTAGGGATCTCAAAATGTTATCCCATAACGGGGTGAGATGACGTCTCAGCAAGTTCAACTCCCTAAGACCCGACTAGGAAGAAAATATGCCCAAAGGGCTATCTCTTGGCCTCAGTTCCTTCCTACAAGTCAATTCAATTCATACAATCCATATATTTACCAAATCACTTCCATCAATCACTTCACAAATCAATTTATCCATCAAGATCAAATCATCGATCAATTAACTCAGTTGATTACATGTCAACGAGACCATTCCTCGGTCATCTCAATCAATACTATCTATAAAATCCGATCAAAATCTAAGATTGCTTACTTTAAGCCGATAATACTAAGATAATATACTATATATATGCTCGCCAGAAGCTGCCTCAAATACTGATATAGCATATTATATATGCTCGCCAGAAGCTGCCAGCCATACTTTCATAGTAAACTGAAAATTATATATGCTCCCTAGAAGTTACCAGCCATACTTTCGTAGTATGCTGAAAATTACATATGCTCACTAGAACCCGCCACCCATACTCTCATAATATGCTGAAATAATATATGCTCGCCGAAGTCATTAGTCATACTTTCATAATATGCTTAAAATTATATATGCTTACCAGAAGCTGCCAGCCATACCTTCATAGTTTGCTGAAAATTCTCACCAGAAGCTGCTAGCTATACTTTCATAGTATGTTGAAAATTATCATTTAATCATATCATCATTTTTATTATTTTCGATAAAAGTATTCGTGTGTAGGTACACAGTTGGCTTTAGCCAAAAATACAATATTTTCACTTTTGAAAATCCCATTAATTTCAACAATCCACAAATCCATTTTTGGCGTTGTCAACCGACGCCCGGTGATTTTCCGATTAATTACTGAAAATAAATAACTTTAGGAATAAATTCCTAAAATCATAATCATACACAAATAAAAACTCAATTAAATAAACAGTCACGCCATTACAATCGCATAAAATTCCGGTGACCGACTATCCTAGTCTAATTTCCGGAAAATAACTAATTAATTAAATAATTACAAAAAATAATTATTAAATGCAATAATTGAAACTTAGGCCCGAAAAAGCCTAATTGGAAGCCAAGACGAGCCCAGAAAATTTTCGAACTACTCTAGATAAATACTAGAGCTTGTCTAAGCTCTAACTACACTACTTTATCCACCTAACATGCAACAACGACTAAATCTAACTACCTAACACGCATCATTAAGTCACTAATTTAATTGTTCTAAACTAATATAACCACCTAATTGTACTTAATTAAATCTAATCAACCCCTAAGCATCATTAGCAAATTAAGAAAACAATAGTGAGTAAAACTCACTTGATTAAAAGTGGGGACCAGAATACCGTGACGACGATGCGACGGCGGTTGAAAACAAATCTTGGACTGGGCCTTAAACTTGGCTCAACAAATCTTAGCCCAACTGAGATTTGTTCTTGATTTTGGGTTGAACCCAAGTTGGGTTGGGCCTGCTGAAGATGGGCTTCAAATGGTGGGCTGGGCTATTGCGAACTGGGCCGAATTCCAATGGGCTAAACTGCTGGACTTTTGGGCTTCAAATGGATTAGTCCTATGGGCTTGTTGGGTTATAGTTTTGGGCCGTGCGAAAAGCAGTAAGGGTTGCCGACTGAAGAGCTGCTAGACTGGGCTGACTGGAATGGCCGGCTTCGTTGGCTAAACCGACGAGGGAAGCAACTTCGCTGGCAGCTGCTGCTCGTGAAGAATCCACTGGTGGAGGCGTGCTGGTAGAAGCTGGGACGTTGACAGCAAAAAAATGAAGTGGAGCTGTAGGTTTGTGGAGAGGAATTCGTGGGATGAGGCGTGAGTGGCCGATGGAGTCAACAAACGGCCTCCGGTTGACTTAGTGCTAGTGTGGAGCTGGCGGACGCATGTGAAGATAGAGGGTGATGGTGGAGACGGCCACGTGGCTTCGATGAAGGAGTTCCGCCGGTTTGTTCGGTGAAAGCAACAGCTGCAAGAAGCAGCTTCGGTCTTGGCAACAGGAGGCGACAAGTGGCTCACAAAGGGAGATGATCGACCAAACAAGGGCTTTCGTGGGAGGAAATGTTGACCAAGCGCGAGTGTGCTGGCGTGGCTTCTTCGCTGCTGGCTTCGTGTGAGGAAACGGAGCGGTGGGCGAAGCAAAATCGAGGAGGGGCAGTCGTTGGATTTATGGTATTCTTCAGTTGTGGGCGTCGCACAAAATGGGGAGGTAGAGAGATAGCTGTCCGGTTGAGGTGAGGGAAAGAGAGATGGAAAGAGATGAGAAGTGAGGGCTCCACCAAGCCTTGATTTTCCACAAGTCTATCATTTTAGACTCTCTCTTGGCCAAGCATCATCCTTGGCTCACAATCGCCCACACATACACCACTTACAACTTCTCAATTGGTGCATTTTGCTAGGGGGAAGGGAAAGCTACGAAACTGGCTTCCCTTGGCTTCAATTGTTCATCAAATCCCTCTTGATTCTCTCTCAGTTGACTCCCATAATTTCAATTGGTACCTCAATACCTCAATTGTTATTTTTCTTCATCCATGCATCCATCATGCATATCAATTTTGCAATCGAAAACCATCTTCGGCATTTTCTACACTAAAACGACCTGGCGAAGACTTTTTCCCAAAAAGTGTTTGGTGTCAGAAAATTCTTCCGAGACTGAGTTAATACTCCTAGAATTTATTGTGACGTGACAGAAACTTCAATTTCTGAAATCAGACTTGAATTCATAAATAATTTCAATTTGGTGTGTTTTTAGTGTAACCTAAGCTACCGGGTAATTTTTAGAAATTTTTAAGTGCAAATGATCCTTGGTCGATTTTCTTCGAGCTACTATGAATCCACTCGACTCATTGGTGACTCTCGGTTGTCGTGAGAATCTCAAGGATCCAAATACGGACATAGGGTACCAAAACAATAAGAAAATCAGTATAGTGCCGGTCGATGAGAATTTTCTAATTTAGTGGTGTCACCCACGATTAGCCACACATCTCTGTTGAACTGGCCTATCTCTGATTTCAAATTGATTTTAACTGTGCCATAATGGCCTCTAAAGATAGACATGGTTGAGAAGCCGATTCTTGATCGAGTTCTCAAGTCTATCGCCTTAAAATTCCTTAATAATTTCCCTAAATAGTTTAGTTATCTCAAGAATGATTAGTTCTTAGAATAACCCTATAGGCGCGTCAATGAAATGCCCGATTCATTCAGTAGAAGACGGGGTTGAAAACTCCGGATGTCACAACTCTTCTCCTCTTATAAAAATTTCGTCCTTGAAATTTAAACCCTACAAACTTAAGCAAAAAGGTAGGGGTACAATTCTCTCATCGACTCTTCAGTCTCCCATGTCGCTCATTCAATACCGTGGTGTTGCGAGACCACTTTGACCAACGGAATGGTCTTTGTACGCAGCACTTGTTCCTTTCTATCTACAATCTGGACCGAGCTTTCCACGTATGACACTCGGTCATCCACGTCTAATTCTTCGAAATTGAGCACGTGGGTCGGGTTAGACTCGTACTTCCTTAACATCGACATGTGAAAGACGTCGTGCACTTGTGCTAATCTCGGCGGCAACGCAAGACGATACGCTAGGTTCCCGATTCTTTTAAGAATCTCAAACGGACCTACGTACCTCGGACTCAGTTTGCCTTTCTTATCAAAGATCTCCGGCGTGTATCTGCGTAACTTTTCTGTCAATTCTGCGCGGTTTTCAATCTGCTTTTGATCACTGCTACGGCATCCACTGACTGTTGAACCAACTTTAGGCCTGTTATCTTCCTTTCCCCAACTTCATCCCAACACACTAGTGTCCTGCACGCTCTGCCATACAACGCTTCGAGTGGAGCCATTTGGATGCTCTACTGATAACTGTTGTTGTAGGCAAACTCCACCAAGTGAAGCTGATCTTCCCAACTTCCTTTGAAGTCTTTTACACAAGCTCTCAGCATGTCCTCAAGAGTCTGAATTGTCATTTCAGATTGGCCATCCGTCTGAGGATGATATGCTGTACTGTATTGAAGTTTTGTACCTAAAGCACTTTGCAAGCTCTTCCAAAAAGCAGTAATAAACCTCGGGTCTCTATATGAAGTTATTGTAACCGGCACTCCATGCATACGAACCACCTGACGCACATACAGGTCTGCGTGTCTATCCAGACTCAGGTCCTTTCGTACTACAATGAAGTGAGCCGACTTTGTTAGCCTATCAACCACTACCCAAATTGAATCATTTCCTCTTTGACTCCTTGGTAGTCCAGTCACGAAGTCCATCGTGATATGCTCCCATTTCCATTCTAGGATCGCGAGAGGTTGTAGAAGTCCTCCTGGCTTGCAATGCTGGGCCTTTAGTTGCTGACGAGTCAAACACTTGGCGACATGCTTGGCGATGTCTGACTTCATACCTGACCACCAATAGTGTTGACGCAAATTCTAATACATTTTAGTGCTTTCAGGATGAATGCTGTAACTACTACGATGTGCTTCAGATAAAATTTCTTCTCTAAGCTCTACATCAAACGTCCTTGGAACCTTAATGTTCCATCATCAGAAATTTGAAAATCAGCCTTCCTTTTCTCAATGTCCTCTTGAAGAATTTTCTGTACATCTGGATCTATCGGTTGGAGTTGTTTGATTCTGATCTGGACATCCGGTTCAATTTTGAGGGTGGCCATAAAACTAGAAAGGTGGCCGACCTCAAATTTGAATATCGAATCCGGAGCTCTCTCGATTAAGTTCCACTCCTTAATCAGTATGTGAGCTACTGAAGACTTTCGACTCAAAGCATTAACGACCTTGTTCACCTTTCCTAGGTAATATAAAATATCACAGTCATAGTCTTTCAGCAATTCCATCCATCGGCATTGTCTCATGTTCAATTCCTTCTGAGAGAACAGATACTTGAGACTCTGATGGTCCGTGAAGATTTGAAATTTTTCCCCACACAAATAATGTCTCCAAATCTTCAGAGCAAAAATAATCGCCGCGAGCTCTAAGTCATGCGTTAACTAGCGAGAAGCATATGTAACAACCCTGCCATGTTGCATCAACACGCAACCCAGTCCCTTGAATGACGCATCACTGTAGATCTCGAAACCTCCAGGACTAGATGGAATTGTTAGTACAGGTGCGGTCGTCAGCTTTTCCTTCAGCTCTTGAAAGCTACGCTCGCACTTGTCTGACCATACAAATTTCTCTTTTTTCTTCAAGAGTTTTGTCAGAGGCGACGCTAATGATGAAAAACCTTCCACAAACCGTCTGTAATAACCTGCAAATCTCAGAAAACTTCTGATTTCTGTCACTGATGTCGGTCTCGGCCAATTGATTACGGCTTCTATCTTGCTCGGGTCGACGGAGATTCCTTCTCCGGAAATCACATGACCTAATAACGCAACACGAGTCAACCAAAACTCGCATTTGCTAAACTTAGCATACAACTGATGCACTCTCAGCTTCTCCAGTACCAATCTCAAATGATTCTCGTATTCTTCATCACTTCTCGAATAGACCAAGATATCATCAATGAACACGATCACAAACTGATCTAGATATTCCTTAAATACTTTGTTCATCAAATCCATGAAGGCAGCAGGAGCATTCGTCAACCCAAATGGCATCACTGTGAACTCATAGTGACATATCGAGTACGAAATGCTGACTTAGGAATGTCCTCCTTCCTAATTCTCAGCTGATGGTATCCTATTCTTAAGTCAATTTTCGAGAATATTGACGCTCCTTGCAACTGATCGAACAGATCATCGATCCTTGGGAGGGGTTACTTGTTCTTAATGGTTACCTAGTTGAGTTGTCGATAGTCGATGCATAGGCGCAACGAACCATCTTTCTTCTTAATGAACAGAACTGGTGCTCCCCAAGGTGATGCACTAGGACGAATAAATCATTTGTCCAACAATTCTTGCATCTGCACCTTCAGTTCTTTCAACTCAGATAACACCATCCTATAAGGTGCCTTTGAGATTGGTTCTGTCCCTGGTGCTAACTCGATTACAAACTCAATCTCCCTTTCTGGCAGTAATCCTGGCAGTTCCTTAGGAAAGACATCTGGAAATTCTTGCAAAATTGAAATGTCTTCCATTTTCAGTCCTTCAACTGTTGTATCCATGACAATTGCCAAGTACCCTTGACAACCCTCGTCTAACAAACAAGATGTCTCTTGCGACGAGATCAGGACAATCGAGGGTCCTCCTCGACTTCCTACAAACTCGAAGCTTTCACCCTCTATCGGGTCAAACTGAATCGCTTTACGATAATAATCCATTTTAGCTCTTTGCTTGGTGAGCTAGTCCATGCTAATTATTAAATCGAAATCATACATGGCTAGGACTAATAAATCTATTTTCCCCACTCGCTCACCAATCACTAATTTGCACCCCAAACAATCCAAAGCAACAATAACTTTATCTTTCAAGGGTATAGATATGTACATTGCCGACTCCAATAATATAGGACTGACTCCTATCAACTTAACATACTGCTAGGCAATAAATGAGTGGGTTGCTCCCTGATCAAACAAAGCATAAGCAGGCTGGTCGTTGAGCGAAACCATACTTGTAATCATGACAGGCGTAGCTTCTGCCTGACCCTATGTAATCGCATACATGGTGCCCTAAACTGGAGGTCTATGTTGTCCTCCCTGCGGCACGTTCTGAGGGGTATACCCTCTTATCTGTCCTCTTGGTGGTGGCGGCGGTAGCTGCGGTTGTCCCCTTAGCTTCCTAGGACAAATTTTGGCTATGTGGCCCTGTTGGCCACATTCAAAACACGCACCCGTCTTAGTTGGGCACGGTGCTGTCCTGTGTCTTCTCCCACAGAAGCGACACACATCATTTCTAATAGGTCCTGACCTATTAAATCCACCCTTCTTGCTGGGCGAGCCTTGGAATCTATTTCCAAGCATCGGCCTCTTTCCTTGGCGGGTGTTATCTCTCTAAGAACTGAACCTCGATCCAGATGAGGCAGTTCTCTCGTTCAGATCCTTCTCAATTTTATGAGCTCTCCAATATATGTCGTTATAAGTCCTCAAATCTAGGGAGACCAGTATGCTCCTCAAGTTTGGTCTGAACCCATCCCTAAACCTTCTCACTTGGTTTACTGGGTTTTCTATTAGTTCTGGGGCATATAGCGAAAGTTCAGCGAACCTCGCCTCATACTCATCAACAGTTAGGGAACCCTGGTGAAGACGTTGAAATTTGGCCATCTTTACCTCCCTGGCAATCTCAGAGAAATACTTATCATTGAGGGCTTCAAGGAAAGTGTTCCATTCTTGAACAGTGCCTTCTAGAAAGGTTGTTTCTTGAGTAGTCATCCACCAAGTATTCGCAACTCTCTCTAGCTGGTAAGTTGCTAAGACTACTTTCTCAGTTTCGTTGCACATCAATTGTGCAAACGCTTTCTCTAACTTCGAAACCCACGAAGAAGCAGCTTTGGGATCTCTGTCTCGGTGAACAATGGTGGATTCAATTTTAGAAATTGCTCCACCAGTTTATGGATTGGTCTTGCAGCGACCACAATCCTCGGTGGCCTTCAACATTCGCGGCGGCTGGAGCAACAACAAGTGCAACTACAGGCGCGGCTGTAGGGTCGGCTCCAGTGGTGACGGCGGCAGCGGTGGTTGTGGAGGCTTGAGCGATGGCTTCGACAGTAATGGCTTGCTGATCTATTCTTGTACCCATTGCTTCCAATACACGCATGATCCCTTCTATTCTTGGATCATTAGGGGCTGCTAACCCTGCATCTACAACAGGTGGAATTACTCCACTCGCGCTAGCCTGTGCTGGTGCTCGACCACGGCCTCCTCGAGTTTCGACTCTAGTCGATGCTCTTCCCCGAGTCACGGCCCTACTGGTCCTCTTAGCAGGAGTCCTTGGCTCCTGATCGCTCATAGTGTTGTTTTAAATCTACCAACACCTGCTTCCAATTCAATACCGAATTAGAAACAGAGCGATCCAAACAACAAGCAATTTTAGCACTCAGCTAACATAGACATGCACCAGTTGTGAATTTAAAGGCCTTTCTTACTACTATCCCAAGACTCATCGCTCCTTATCACTCAAATCTTGAACTTCACTTTGATACCACAAAAAGGGGATGTCACGCCCCGATCCTCGAGCACGCACACATCCTTCTACTTGGTCGATTTTAGACTGCGATATCCCAGGACTATGTATCGCCAACCCTTTCATTTTTAATAGCACATGCGGAAGCAGTTATAAATCCCCAGATAATAAAATTCTCAACCACACTTTTTTCTCAACACAACTCACAGTATCTTACAATACTATTAATATAGGTCTGATCTAACGCCTATCCATAAGTACAGAAGGTTCACAAAACGGGATAGGATCTCAGTCCTCATCTGAGTCGTACTTGGGATCATCCTGATCCTCCTCCAATTCCTCTTCACTAAGCTTGTTTTCTTCCAGCTCTTCATCTTCTTCTTCAGGCTCATCCTCGGCTTCAGATGCCGGCTCATCTTTAGGTACCTCCTCAGCTACTCCCCAATCCTCGTCTTCCTCGGGTCCTTCCACCTATTGTTCTTCAACCTCACCATCCTTGTCATTCCAGTTATCATCATCAATCGAGTACACAGGAGTGTGAGCTTTAGCCTCAAGTGTCGGGTCCTTAACATCCATAACCAACCCATCCTTATGGTCTACTATACCCTCCCCCTCTTCCAGAACATACACAAGCACGTCACTTTCTAGAATGGGGCCCTCTATTCGCCTGTTCAAGTCCTCATGGTACCACGATCAATAATTATAGGGCCTCAGGGCGTTCTCTCCTACGTTAACCTAGATGATTGACTTAACCAGGACATACTCCAGTCCTTTGGGACGAGGGTGAATGTGGTAGTGGACCTCTAACTCAGTCATCTCCTGGGGGATACCAAAATGCATAGCAAGATGAGGAGGTGGAGGTGTTGCCATCTAGAGGCCTAAAATGGTTATACAATAACCATGAGATCACGTCTCAGCGAGTTCTACCTCCTAAGACCCGATTAGTAAACCAATACACTATGGGCTGCCTAAACATGCACAGATCAGATGACTTACCTTGGTCTCAGATCCTACCTGCAAGTTAATACAATTCATAATAGGCACCCACTCACTCAAAACAAATGGAACTAGTCGATTACATGCCACCCAAATCATTCCCCACGGTGGAATATCTAGAAGTCGGGCCACGTGCATTCTCCATGACGACGTACCAAGTCTCCGAGCCACGTGCAATCTCCAGGATGACATACTCAAACCTTGGGCCCACGTGCATTCTCTAAGGCGACTTCTTCGCCAAAGTGATGCATCAAGTTACCGAGCCACGTGCCCTTTTTCACGATGCCTTACTCAAACACTGGACCCACATGCATTCTCTAAGGTACTAGTTCACCAAAGTGACGCATCAGATCACCAAGCCACATGTCCTTTTAGATGCCATACCGAAACGTTGGACCCACGTGCATTCTCTAAGGCACTAGTTCGCCAAAGTGACACATCAAATCACCAAGCCCACGTGCCCTTTTAGATGCCACTCTCAATCACCACTTTACTATCAATACTGACCATCGATACCCGATCATTTCCCAATCAAATAATCAAAAACAACCATTTAGGAACATATCCTAACATTTCACAATTAAATCAATTCCATACCAATTGAAGCTCAATTAAATAAACGGACTGCACCACGATGATCAGCATGAAATTTCGGTCACCGGCCATCTCGGTTGAATTTCCGGAAAAATAAATAATTAAATAAATAATTTCGAAAATAAATAAATAAATATTAAAAATCCAATTTAGGCCCATAATGCCTAATTGGAAGCCGGGACGGACCGGGAAAAATGCCGAGACTCGTCCAATAAATATTAGAAGCTCTTTACTTGCTAACAACTAAATCTAACCACCTAACATGCATCATTAAGTTACTAATTTAATTGTTCTAAACTAATATGACCACCTAATTGCACTTAATTAAATCTAATCAACCCTTAAGCATCACTAGCAAACTAAGAAAGCATTAGTGAGTAAAACTCACTTGATTAAAACCGGGGATCGGAACACCGTGACGGCGGCCGAAATCGAGCTTTCGACAACACCGGCCGGCTTGGACTGGGCCTTAAACTTGGCTCAACAAATCTCAGCCCAACTGAGATTTGTCCTTGATTTAGGATTGGACCCAAGTTGGGTTGGGCCTACTAAAGATGGGCTTCGAATGGTGGGCTGGGCTGCTGCAAATTGGGTTGAATTCCAATGGGCTAAACTGCTGAACTTTTGGGCTTCAAATGGATCAATCCTGTGGGCTTGTTGGGCTGCAGTTTTGGGCCGTGCGAGAAGCAACAAGGGCTGCTGACTGAAGAGCTGCTGGACTGGGCCGACTGGAATGGCCGGCTTCACTGGCTGGACAGACGAGGGAAGCAACTTCGTTGGCAGCTGCTGCTCGTGAAGAATCCACAGTGGAGGCGTTCTGGCAGAAGCTCGGACGCTGGCAGCGACAAAATGAAGTAGAGCTGCAAGTTCATGGAGAGGAATTCGTGGGATGAGGCGTGAGTGGCCGACAGATTCAACAAGTGGCCTCCGGTTGACTCGGTGCTGGCGTGGAGCTGGCGAACGCGTGTGAAGACGGAGGGTGATGGTGGAGACGGCCACGTGGCTTCGGTGAAGGAGTTCCGCTGGTTTGTTCGGTGAAGGCAGCAGCTTCGGTCTTGGCAACAGGAGGCGACAAGTGGCTCACAAAGGGAGATGCTTGGTCAAACAAGGGCTTTTGTGGGTGGAAATGTTGACCAAGTGCGAGTGTGCTGGCACGGCTTCTTCGTTGCTGGCTTCATGCGAGGAAACGAAGCGGTGGATGAAGCAGAACCGAGGAGGGGCAGTCACTGGATTTCTGGTATTCTTCAGCTGTGGGCGTCGCACGAAATGGGGAGGGAGAGAGATAGCTGTCCGGTTGAGGTGAGGGAAAGAGAGATGGATAGAGATGACAAGTGAGGGCTCCACCAAGCCTTGATTTTCCCCTCATTGTATCTAGCCATGAGTAGTGCCTTCCCATTTGACCATCCAATATCATCGATTAGATTCTGACATTGCGTTATCGTGCCATCTAGAAGCGGTGCCTTACCGGTGTTATTTCCATCGTCCAGTGTCGTCGATTATATTCCGACGTTGTGTCCTCGTACCCATCTGGGAGCAAGGCCTTCCAGGTGTTGTTTTCGTTGTCCAGCGTCGTTGATTAAATTTCGATATTGTGTCCTTGCACTCATATAGGAGCAGTGCCTTCTCGGTGCTGTTTCTACCTTCCACCGTTGTCGGTTAGATTTTGATATTATGTCCTCATTCCCATATAGAAGTAGTGCCTTCCCAGTGTTGTTTCTATTATCCAGTGTCGTCGAATAGATTCCGGCGTTATGTCCTCATTCCCATCTAAGAGTAGTGCCTTCTCAGTATTGTTTCTACCGTCCAGGGTCATTGATTAGATTTTGACGTTGTATTCTCATATCCATCTATGAGGAGTACCTTCTCAGTGTTGTTTCCATTATCCAGCGTCGTTGATTAAATTCTAACGTTGCATTCATCAATCCATCTAGTCATAGCTAGCTTTCGATAGTATGTTGATGTGCATTTAAACTGAGCTGTAGATTAAATTCCAGCGAAGTCTAAATCTAATATCATTGATTCTGGACTTGTATTGTATGATTTTGTTGGAATCAAAATCTTATATATATGTATTATTGTATTTGACATTTGCTGTCCAAAATTAGCACAGAACCTAAGTCCCCTCAAAATAAAAATCAAAGGTAACATTTGGTGAAATATATTTCATCGCGGGACCCAAAACCGGTGAAATAGCTTCGAACTCTTCTAAACATTCGACATCGTTTCCTCGCAAAACTGTTATGCATCTACTTTTCTATTTGTGCTTATCTGCAGCATTCCTACATATTCGATTGTTTATTAATCGTGTCATATCTTTTAGAATCAAACCCGACACTTTTGTCAAACGAGTTGCACAACATTACATGTTTAAGAAAGAAACCTTACAAAAATATGTTTTAATTGGTAGCAGAGTGCCTAAATGTATCTAATCAGATTACATTAACACGGGTAACACATTAACTCATTTGACAAGTTGCGTCTGAGCGTATCATAACAAATGATTGAAAAGATCAACTAGCAAAGGACACATTTATTTTTTTTTTTTGTGCATCGAATATTAATCCGTTCAAATTCAATTTGAATATGCTTACAATCATGTGTCCATTTCATGTCGTGTTAGTGAGTTGCGTAAAAAATTAACCGTCCAACAAAGCGATGCTACAGGCCTGACTCTTTCTTTAACATGTCTATATAAAGTGAGTACTATATGAGGAGATGGTATGCGTTCAATTTTTCATTTTTTTTTGGCTGTTCAAGTGGATATGTACATGTATGAAACTTATAATATTTTCTCGATCCAACATTAATTTTATGAGATTTTTATCTATAGCAGCAGATTTCATTGAGACGGTTCCTTACTAGTTTGTCCGAAAGACGCTATCTATTTCAAAAGCCAAGAAGGTAAAAGGAATCGTGTACCAATCATTCCATGAATGAAATGGAGCTCAAGATAGATGAAGGTGGATTAAAGTAAATATTCACTAACCACGAAAGTGGAAGACACCATTAGATTATTAATTTCTAAACCATCCATTATTATGTACTTGCAAGATAATGACAATGTACTTTCACTCAATTATGATCTCGATTCAACCAATGTCAAAAATTTGACAAAAAAGTTTGCTATAGCCAAAGAAATGGGTAAAAAAAAAGACGTTTGTTTTCATGTGAATGATATTAGCCAAAGCCAAACTAGAGTTAAAATCAAGAATCTCTATTTATTATTTTTTTTTCTATTTCTCGATTATTGATTTCTTCGACTTGAGGTTGTTCCCTCACTTTCTTTTCTTTTTAACTAGACAAGATTAACCATCACGAAATTAATACACACACACACACACAAAATTTGTAAGCTAAGATTGCATGAGCTCAATAAATTTTGTCCACATAAAGGCCAAAATACTCGTTTTCTTCTCTTTCCTCACCCTTTTGCCTTTTGTCCATGCTGGCAACATTCTTTCCCTTCGATTTTCTCACCCCTTTTTCTCTTTTTTAGGTAACCTCATCATATATTTAATCCCGCCCATATAGGATATAGATTTATTATTCAAAAGAATGAAAGATTTGTCAAGCATGGAATCTAGTACAGATTATTGCTTCTTGCTTGTTTAAAGTATCCCACGCAATAAATGACAAAAGAAAGGTATCATTTGCATGGATGATACTTATTGCTTTGCGTCGGATTATAACTTTATTATCAAATTGATCCTTTCTCAATTCTACTTGCATATCCATTTATACTATTTCTTTACGTGAAAACATTTCATGTGATCTTTTTTGCGTCATCTTTGTATTTTTCCAACACATGGAAGTCTAAGTTAACATGAACGGGGACTCACACAACCAAATTTAAACAATGAAACAACCAAATATACTATGATAATGTCAATATAACTGAAGTGTGGTGAAGACAAAACCCGAGCTATGTAGGGCAAAATTTAACATTTGATTAACCTATGAAATTAATAAAATTTTGAAACAAATAAAACCAGCTTAAGCACGCATGAAGCTGAGTCCTCAAAATGTGATTCTTACCTAAAGGAAACTATGTTTTTATTTAATATTTTTAATTCTTTTCCTTTCATGATAGCGATGGCTTGCACAATAATCTAGGCTAAATGCAATGTCCAGAAAATGAACGAAATGATATGTACTGAATTAGAAAGGGAAAATGGCATAAATGATGCATGAAATTTTAGCCCATATAAGCAAATAGTTCTTGAACTTTTGATTTGTTCAATGCAGCCCATGAACTTTTGGTACATGTTCATTGTAATCCTTGAATTATAAGAAAATGTTAAATATTGTCCTTGATCTTAATTTAATTGAATGACTATATCGAACTTTTTGATATAGTTTATGGACTATATTGAACATGTACAAAAAATTCAAGGACCGTATTGAATAAATTAAAAGTTCATGGACCATTTATATTATTATGCCAACTAGAAATGAGTGCAAACCTGCCAAAATGTAAGGAAAGTTACATGAACCTGCTGGGGACCGTCAGCAAGCGACGAAGGCGGTCGGGAATATGTTGTCCACACCGTGTCATGGGCAGCCCAGCACGCCTACGGCCACCTTCGAGCGCTCTAAACAGTGCCGACCGTTCACTGAAACATCGCAAAGCGTCCACGGGCCATTGGGGCCCATGAGGACAGGCCCGGGACCTGTCGAATGAACTAAATATTCCTCGACTGGCACTTCAAATATCTGGATGGTGATCCTCTAAGCTTGACATGAGTTCGAATTACGTGCAAAAATGACTAGAAATCAACCCGATGCATCCCCCGGGCCATGGCGACCTGCTAGGGTCGGCTTGGGGCTTGCCAAGTGAACCAGAAGAGACCATATACATGGTGTCCACGACGTGGACAGCACCATAAAGTGGTCTAATACCTCAGCTTACCATGCAGGTAAATATCAACAATAAAGGTAGTAATAAGAAATGTACTTATTGCTGCATGCGCATAAGTCAAGATACATGCGAATATGACCTAAATGACGTGAATATGAGATCGGAAGATAAAAAAATAAAAAATCAAATCTATAATTTATTATGAACGGAGTAAATGCGGATGATTTAACGGGCTTCGATGTACATAACATACATACACATTAGGTAATGCAAAAAGAAGGATCATTTAGCATTAAACCTAACGCTAAGGCTCGGTTTGTTTCGCATTTACTCCATGCAAATCCATTTAGATGTATGTACGGCAGCTGTCCACCAAGGCCTCTGCAAGTGGGCCGAATTCAGTCCAATTAAGTGGGCTTGGATCTCTTGATTCTAATGGGCAAGGCCGGCCCTGTGTCTATTGTGGCCCAATTATTCCTCCTCGTGACTGGCCTACTCTTCATGACCGACTGGCATCGCTAGATAGAAAGTTTAGAATTTTGACGATGTAAAAGTGAATTAAAAAAATGAGAAAATGAAAATTCAAGTTCACGTGACACGTAAAATGATTAGAAAGCCTCCACCGTATTGTTGAATTGAATTTCCTAAGGCGGAGTCAAAATCATAAAATTATACTGCCCCCTAAGCGCAATGAAATGTAGCGAGAAATGTTGAGTGTAACATAAATGTTTTTAGCTACAAGTCCAAAAATTCAATCCCTAATTTTTGCAAGATCTACAGGTGTGAAGCTTCAACGTTAGCAGCTGTCCTTTTTTAATAGGGAATTCGAAGAGTTTTCTTTTAAAAACAAACAAATCATAACTAAATCCACTCATCGAACTATACTACAATTGCAAATGCTAATGCAAATACTTTTTTTTTTGCCAATATAAACTAAAGAGGGATACCAAATGTACCTGGAATTAGTTACTTCGAATTTCAAAGTCGAGTTCCTCAAGTTTTTTTTTCGCAGGATTTATGTGCTGAGGTACTCTTCGCTCGGGGCTTCTCGTCGTAGGGCTCGGACGGTGGAAGCATTTCTTGCCTGAAGCAACTCATCATAGGATTTGAATGTACTCGAATGGTGAGGGATTTCTAGTCTGGGGAGAAATGAAAAGAAAAATATAAAAAATTCAAAAAATTACAAAAATAGTTCATGTCAATGCCAGCCGCATTGCCTAGGAAGGCCGGTGGTTGTGTTAGCAATTTTCAATCAAAATTAGACATAATGACTACATTGAAAAATATTAAAAAGTTTAGGATTAAATTGATCAGATTGAAAAATTAATGACTGAATTGGCCAACGCACAATAGGTTTAGCACCTTTTGGACAATTATTCCATCCATTTAGTGTATTGTCTTGAAATATTGGCTATAATTGGAATGTGCTCGATTACGAGACATATTTAATAATCTTTAGAGACTACTTAAATTAACGGATTTAACATCCCATTCCTAAGAACAAAGTGCCAAGAATGAATACTTAGACAAATCCACCGATAAGAACATCAACCGACTTATCAAAACATGCAGGGGTTGAACTCCATTGTGTGTGTGACTGATAATGATCAAGGGGGGGAAATGATATCATCAGATTAAATAAATGAGTGAATTACATTGAATCTAAAACGATCAGTACATCTTGATTGCTTATGTCTATTTGATTTAAGACGAGTTTGAGCTTGAAACACTAATCTTTTTATTAATTATCAACCATGGCAAGAGGGCAAATGAGACTATAGACATGGCCAATGATAACTGATTATACAGCATGTCGAAATCAAGTTATTTGTGTCTAATTAATAATAAACTTGTCTTTAATTTTATTCTTGCGATCCAGTCGAATTTGTAATTCACGATTAAAGTTATAGACAAAAGTGGTCCCAGTCAGGCAGTCACTATACTTTTTTTCTGAAAAATGAAAAATAACTTTTTTTGGGCCGAAAGAAAATATTAGCACATTTCTCGGATTTTTGAAACATCGTGAAGTTGCTCTTTCTTCTCCGTCTCAGCCGCCCCACTCTCCCTCCCTCTAGGCTTTGCCCACCGAACTTGTGCGTTTCGGGCTCTGGTTGGTTCGTCAATCTTCCTTTCTGGATGTATTCGCATGTTCTCGTCGTCAATCGTTGTCGCCATGAAATCCAATGTATTTTATAAGGTTTCTACTCTCCCTTCTCGTTCTGTTTCGGTCCACCCAATTCACTGTCGGTGCACACAACAGAGGTCGTCTCGTTCTTTGAAAGCTTCACCTTTTGGATGGTCACATTCTAAAAGAAGAAAATAACAGTAACATCCCATGAAGTTAGTGCGGAATTCCATGGAATTTAGGGGACGGATGTCGTCAGCTTTAACACAACCGGACATTGAAAGTTAAGCCTGATTTCGATACAAACAAAAGTTGGTGTGGAATTTTATGGAGTATAGAAGCCCAACGCATTTTCGTCCTCTACTTTTTCCCCCTTTTGTTTTTGTAGGTGAGAAAAGCCAGGCTCATTGAGAAATCCCATAAAGGAAATTGTCCCCATTTCATGCGTAACTCCAACTCCACTCGACTCCCAATCTTGCTTTTATATGGGCAATCATATGCACACCAGCAAGCAACATTGTGTTCCTAACATATACCTCATCAATTTAGCATTGTTAGATAAATATTTGTGGGCTTGGATATATATCAACATATCGTTATTATCATTTATCATGTTGAAAATATCCCTCGTCTCTCAACTATGAGTTCAATTGCTTTATCCATCTTTTTTTAATATGCCGATCAATTTTCTTTCCCTTTTATCTTCTATCTGATGTGATCCATTTCCTTCCGTTTTATATATATGTGGAGGTTTTGTATGTTCTATAAGTTCACAGTCACTACGTAATTCACAATCAATATCTTTAACCAAATGAAAGCATCTCAAAATATCCTATGTCTAGATGACGTGTGGTTACAACAATGACAGATCAATTTGGCTTGAACATCAAAATCAAAAAAACGAATATCCTAAGTGTAAGAAACCGTCTTGATTTGCTATATCATGAAATGTAAATAATTCCAAATGTATCCCAATGATTCAAAAAGTTTTGGCTATCGTTTTATATGGTTTATTAAGAGGTATTAAAATTTGGTTGGCTGTATCATCAAACCGTCTTGATTTGTTATATAATCAAATATAAATAATTCCATATTTATTCTAGTAATTCATAAATCATTTTGGCTAGAACATCAAAATCAGAAAATGAACATACACTAATGGATAACAACTAGAATATTTTGGTTGGTCATGTCTTTGTGCAGATATATCCTAATGACAAGTCATTAGTGATCCCAGCAACATTGGTGTTTCTTGCCAGGATCATAAAAAATGCAGAAAGGACAGTGGCACTTACTTTCTCGAGCCTTCTGGTGCTCAAGGAGTGGTGAACCCAATTGAAGGTTCCCTTAATGAGATCATCAAAGAATTTGACGTTCTAAGGGATGGACATTCTAATGAAGAAGACAAAGCTTGCTAAGAGCATTGTAGTGAACAATGCTTACCTCCTCCATCATATAGCTTCGGTCTTCATAAAGGATCTCATGTTCACACGTAGAAAATGTGAAATGTGCCGCGAATATTTTTGCAAAGTTTCTGGGGTGGATGTGTTGACGGGTGATATTAGTTAAACTCCTTTTTATTTATGAGGTGCTTCATACAAAAGGGTTGGCAATATGTTGAAAATGGAGCTATATTATCCTCTTCATAGCCTTCACTAACATTGCGAAGGCCTTTATCCTATTCAATCACTCAAAGAAGCATTGGCTCCCCAAACTTAATGTGGAAATTACTAATTCCCCCTTTCTTTGAAGGGATTTTTCTTGATGTGATAGCTTTGTTTATGCTTGTTTTCTTTGATTAGACTGTTGCCACTATTACGCAGCGCAAGTGGCTCAACAAGAACCAACTAAACTAGATTCATCAACAAGTCAGTATCCGCCATTAAGACCTGAGGAAGCCCTAATTTGCCACATGTGAAGTAGAGCCAATCGCCAATGTTACATACATGATCTTAGATACCGTTAAAAGTTCGAAGGTGGTCAAGTTCCATCTTTGCTTGCAACCTTTTATATGAGAGATTAAACGAGATTCTGAGAAAGATGTACAAGCTCGTAGACTAAGGGACAATTCAAGAAAGATGTACAAGTGCGATTGGTGCTAGGGCATCATCAGTTTTTCTAATATATATAGTTTCCCATTTTGTTTGCTTGAGAAGATCATCTCTTGTTTTCGCCAAGCTGATGAGACAATCACCAAACGTTGTTCACTAATGTGAATATGAAGTACATGTCCAATAATCCCTTTATTAAAACGTTGTGGATCTTTCTCTTTAAAGAGATGAGATGTAAATCCTAGAATGTGAATGATTTGATAGAGGTGGGAAAAGATATTTGAGTCTAGAGAAAATCTGTTTGTCAAGAATAGATTGAGGGATAATGATTGCATAAATCTTTTAGTGCATGTCACCAACGCTACTTATGACTCCAGTATCATAATCCGGCATCTTGCTACTAAAATGTGGTACAATGGATAGAAACTCACGGTTAGGGATGACTAAAGGGAATTCGGCAAGATCCTCTCCGACTATAAGTTATATATTGTTTTTAATCAATCTCAAGTTATGGATCTTAATCTTTAAGGAGGTGAGACATAAACCAAAATGTGAATGATTCTACAGAGGTGAGAAAGATATTTGAGTCTAGAGGAAATTTTGTTTCTCAAGAGTAAATTGAGTGATATTGATTGCACAAATCTTTTAGTGTATGTCACCGACGCTACTTATGACTCCAGTATAATAATCTGGCATTTTGCTACTAAAATGTGGTACAACAGATAGAAACTCACATTTAGAGATGACAAAAGGGAATTTAGTAAGATCCTCTTGGACTACATGTTATATCTTGTATTTAATCAGTCTAATGTGATGTTCACTTATTGCCCAATAGAGATCAAACGAGACGTCATACGACCGATAGCACGTCATCAATAATGTTGCATCCATGCATGTGGAGAAGGCATGCATGGTACTTTTTGAGCGTGGCGTGGAATTGCATCTTCAATGGTATCGTAGATCAACGATAGTTGGGAGGATCAAATTGGCCAAAGAGATGGAAAGTGTACTGAGCAAAGATGGAGAGCTTCTAGCTGTTATTTGGTTGTTGATGGCTCATTTCGATTGTTTCTACAGACTTGAATTTGGCATGCATTATGAATACTAGTATGACTTATTTCATCCGGATCAGAATGGTAAATAAGACTATAGACATGGACAACGATAAATAATTACAATACAACATGTCAGAATAATGGTATCGTGTCCTGTCTATGGATTTTCCGTTAAGGAGAATCAAGGGTGGGGTGGGGTTGGCTCTAAGCTTCTCTTCAATTTCATTTTGTGTTTCCATTATTTTTTGCTTCGATTTCTTTAAATTATGCAAACCACTACCATTATCCCAAAAACAAATAAAAAATTTTACAATGAATTTGTCCTATGCTACCCAATGTCATGATGAGGCGATAGATTTGAACTACACATTTTCTTGTTGTCTAATCCATCAACTTTTCATTTTCTTTTGATTCAGGATAAATTAAATATTAGAATGTATAGAATAAAGAAAAAGGTGGAGATCCTAGTTGTCTTCATATAGAGACAATTGCAGTCACCTAGGATAATCTTAGCTAAATAGGAGCCTCCTCTTCTTGTGCATTCGCAAGCTATGTAAACCATACGTTGATTGTCGTCAGTTGACCACCCAAAAAATATCCATAATAAGGCAAAAATGGTTCGATTTTTCTTGGGACTTGGGTTTCTTTTAAGTTGATTTCAGGTTCAGTTTAGCTCCTAATTTTGCATCGATGATTTGATTAGACTCAAACTCCGTAATTCTCGAGTCGATGCACCTTTTTTGTCACCTAAATTTCCCATAAATCACTGCAATAAAACAGGATGCCTAAAAAGAAAATACTCATGATCGAAGGATGATAAGATGTGAGTTGAGTCTCGAGTGATGATCTTGAATTCAATTCGTGTCATTCTCCTAAGAATTATATAGGATGACTTTACTGATTTTGGAAACTCTATATTTGGCGAATCCTACTGATTTCGCATGACCCATATCTTTGCACAACCGCCTTATAACAAAATGCATTGTTCAGTCGTCTGTATCTGAGACTCTTGAGGCATATACTTATAACAAATAACAAAAGCTCGTCACCATCCCAAATAAAGAAGGAAAAAAAAAAGAAAAAGAATACAATGACAATAATGAACATCAAATAAATAAGAAAAACAAAAAAGAGAATAAGAAGTGAACGGATGTCGCCTGCTTTAACAGAAAAAGACAGTGCAAACTTAGCCTGACTTCGTGCAGACAAAAGTCAGTGTGGAAGTGCATGGAATTTAAGAAGCCAAATACATTAACATTCTTCGTCTTTTATCTTTTCCCTTGTGTTTTTATTTTTTTGGCTGAAAAAAGCTAGAATCATTGAGAAACCCCAAAAGCAAAATTTGGGAAGTAAGTTGAATTTGGTAAATATAAGATGACTCAATTAATCCGTTTAGTGTATATAACTAAAACTAGCGACTGTAATTTGAATATAGTTGATTTGAGACACTCACACACACACACATATATAACTTAAATTACAGAGTTAACCCCTCACTCTTTCAAATCATTTGTTAGAACTCATACTTAAACAATTCCACCGATACGAACATCAATCGGCTTATCTACACTTTGTGTTTTGAGAATTACCAAACAATGCTGAAGTGGAACTGTATTGCCTAAGTGATTAGTGATAATTAGGGGGAAATAATTCCATTGGATTAAATAATTCAATTCAAAACGAGCATGAGCTAGAACGTTGCTATTGTATTAACCGTGGGGAAAAGGGTCGATAAGACTTCAGAATTATGTTATCGTGTCATTGTCAATAACTTGTCATTAAGGAGGATCGAAGGGGTAGGGCGGCGGGATGGGTCCGAGCTTCTCTTCATTTTCACTTTGGGGTATGGTTTCCTTAGTAAATCACGATCAAGGGTGTAGACAAAAGTGGGTCCCATCGTCCACCAATACTACAAGTGTCAGGTCCTGATTGGTTAGAAGATCTTCTTTTTGGACACATTTCCCATGTTGGTCCTATCGTTATTGTTTCTGTCCACTCAATTCTTTATGTCCTGTCTTTTTCGCGTTTTGTTTTGTTTTTTTTTTTCTTTTACTAATCTAAAGTCAAATTAATGGAATTTAAGCACAGTCATTTGCGGTTTCCCATTAATTCATTTTCAATCACTCAGACAACTAGTGCTGTCCAATTCATATTATTTAGAGACACCCCCAAAAAAAAAAACTCATAGTATTTGGCATATGTATACTTATATAAACTTCATTTTTATGAGTTATATTCGTACATCCAGTGAAAATAATTATTTGCTAATTGACATAGAACCTTCCAAGTTTCAGTAATACAGAAAAGGGAATCATGTTCGATGTTTTGCGAGATATTTGACATGGGAACGCATTTTGCTGTTGCACAATCACAAAAAAATTAATTCACACTCAATAATAAAAAAAAAAAAACAATCACTCGGGGTCAAGTTACGAGGAAGCATTGCTTTGCAAATTCTCTTTCTCCGACTGAATGATCAACCTCTTGACCGGGGCTAGGATGTAAACTTAATTTGGTGTGCAAGAACCGATTGAGTTAGGAGATATTGTATTTATAGATGTGGGCACGGAGAGTTGGAGACTCCCCACATGGATTGATACCATTATTGTGTGCTTTGCTTTCTTCGAGCTGTACAAACGATGATGCACTTCCATTAATCCAAAAAATAAAACTATGTTTAAAATTGACGTCGGAATGAAGTTGGGCGCTGTCCCTCCGCCGAGAGCCACTAATTTACACAACCAACACCTTCATCCCCCAAAAAGAATAGTTAAAAGATATATGTAAACCATTAAAAAGTTTACAATAAATTTATCCTATGGTGGTTTAGAAGGTTTAGGGATAACATAAGAAACTGCCGACTGCATAATGCGTTTTGAGAAAATTCTTTTCTCGGAGTTCGTGACGAGGAGAGATTTGAACCTCACATACGCTTGTTTTGTGGTCCATCAGATTTTCATTTTTTCCATTAAGGATAAGCTTTAGAGTGTATTAAATAAATGAAAAAGGTGGAGTTCCTAGTTGTCTTCATTAAGAGACAATTGCAATCACCTAGGATAATCTATGTAGGAGCTACCTATTCTTGTGCATTCATTAGTTACGTAAACCATATGTTGATTTTCACAAAAAAGAAATCCCATGAAAGGCAAAACTAGTATGATTTTTCTTGGGACTCAGGCTTATTTTTTAGTCCGTTTCGGGTCCAGGTTCGGTCCTAATTTTGCACTGATGATTTGATTAGACTCAAACTCGGGTATTCTCGAGTCAATGCATCTTTTTTTCTCACTAGATTTCGCATAAACCGTTGCAATAATATAGCAGGCAAAAAAATATGTACAATCGAAGGATGATAAGATTCGAATTGAGTCTCGAGTTATGATATCAAGAATTCAATTCGCGTGGAACTATATTTTGATGGTTTTACCGGTTCCGAAAACTCTATGGTTGGTGAATCCTACTCACTTTGCATGACCGCCCTAGTTAAAATGAACGTAAGATGCATTCGCTTTTGGATTGTTCATCTATACATATATGAGACTCTTGAGGCATATTCTTATAACAAATGACTAAAAGCTCGACACCATTCCAAATGAAGAAGAGAAAAGAAAAAGAATACAACGCTGACAATAATAATAATGATAGTAATAATAATAACAATAATTATATCAAATAAAAAAAAAAGAAAAACACAAGAGAGAGTAACAAGTGGATGGACGTCGCCTGCTTTTTAACACAACAAGACAATGCAAGCTGAGCCTAACTTCGTGCGGACGAAAGTTGGCGTGGAAGTGCATGGAATTTAGAAGCCAAATACATTTCACATTTTTCGTCCTTCGTTTTTTCCCCAGCGTTTTTGTTGCTGAAAAAAAAAGCCAGACTCATTGAGAAACCCCCCCCCCCCAAAAAAAAAAAAAAAAAAAAAGTGAATTTGATAAATTTAAGACAACTCAAATAATTTGTTTGGTGTATAACTTGGAGCATTGGTAACAATTAGGAGGTGCTTTATCTAATACATACTTATTAATTTTTGGAGATAGGGTTACCTTATTGAATCGATTTCTCATTCCCGAAAGTAATGTGCTCATAACGAAAAGCCTGGACAAATCCACTAACACGAAAACCGATTAGCTGCACTTTATTTTTTGAGAATTACCAAAGCATGCGGGAACTTATACTATATTGTATTAACAATTAGAAATAACCACGAGAGAATAATTTCATCAAATTAAACAAATGAGCAAGTAATCTCGAAATTGAAACAATTAGTATATTTTGGTAAGTTGCATCCACTAGATTTGAAAATGAGTTTGGAGTCGAACATTATCTTTATACTAAGCATCAATAATGTCACAAGGATATACAACTGTAGCAGACATGAACAACGGTGTATGATAATATATCACGTGGGAATAATGTTATCGTGTCGCGTCGATGAACTTGTCATGAAAGAGTACAAAGGGTTCTCAATTTCATTTTTGTGGTCCATTCATATCAGTAAATCACAAGTAAAAGGTATGGACCAAAGTGGGTCCCATTCTCTATACTTTTTCCTTAAAAATTAGAAATTATCATTTATATATAGAATTTGGAACATTGTTTAACCTGTCTTTCTCGGTCTCGCCGCCCCACTTGCTCGACCTTTGCCTGCCGGCGCTACACGTGTCAGGCTCTGAGTGCTTGATGGATCTCCCCTTTGGACGCATATACCGCGTTGGTCCCATCGTTATTGTCGTCACGATGAACTCAATGCCACTGGCGAATTACTTACCTTTCAAGCGTTTATTTTATGAAAATTTAAGATTTAAAAAATATTTTTTAGAGAATAATTAATTATATCGTTCAACAAAATTAGTCTGCAAAAATATTTTTTTTATTATTGATAGCAATTTCTACTTGATTATTTTTTATGGATGATGAAGATATATTTCATTCATTTATTTTGATAAACGAAATAACAGAACATTTCTCCAAAAATATTTTCTAATTTTTAAATTTTTTGTGATATTGTCGCACCCTTAATTCACCTTGGAATAAAGTTGAGCGCTTGAGCCACTAATTTAAGCACAAACCAACACCTTTATTCCAAAAAGTAAGATATATATATTTTTACAATTACAAAGAGTATATCCTATGCTGGCTGAGAAGGTGTAGGGGATAACATAAGAAACAGCCGACTGCACAATCCGGTTCGCGAACGTTCTTTTCTCGAAGTTCGTGATGTGGAGCACTTATGATTGTTTCATAATCCATCTTTTTTTTTTTTTTTTTCATTTTCTTAATCCTGGATAAATTAAATTATATAATGTATAGAATAAAGAAAGAGGTGGAGTTAGTAGTTGTCTTCATAAAGAGACAATCGCAATCACCTAGGATAATCTTGGCTAAATAAGATCTTGTGCATTCATTAGTCCCATAAACCCTGCATATAGATTTATGTTATTTGACCAAAAAAAGAAAAAGAGATCGTAGAAAAGGCAAAGCTAGCTCAATTTTTTTTTTTTTTTATTTTTTTGGGGGACTCGAGTTTCCTTTTCAAATCAGATTTCCAATGAGAATTAGGTCCTGGATTTGCATCGATGATTTGGTTCGACCTGAATTCGGTTATTTTGAAGTCAAAGCAACTTATATCTCACTCCTAAATTTTTGCATATAATTGCATTCTTGTTTACGCTTGCATGCTTCATATACCTCTTTGATACACTATGTTTTTCTTGTTTTGTATCCAGCACTACTCTTTCAGGTCATGCTTAGAACCAAAATATCTCACTCTTAAAATTTTTGCATAAATCTTTGCAATCGAATAAGAAGTGGAAAAGATAACAATCGAAGGACAACGAGATGCGAGTCAAGTCTCAAGTGATGACATGGGGAATTCAATCCCTGTCATGCTCTGAAGAACTATAAGATGATTTTACTTAATTTCAAACACACTATCAATTGGCAAATCTTACTCCTCGATTACATGTGTATTATATGTCATAAGGAATGGGCCATGCCATCTTTTCTCATTCACTCAGAGAGAATACTGATTTTCGTTCGTTGGAATTTGAATGAACCGTCCGATCTAAAAAAAAAAAAAAAAAAAGAATTTGACTGAGCTGGACAAGTAATGAATAACCCTTTAAAATATAAAACTACATTACAAGTGGGGGAAAAGGGGGTGTGGAAGAAAAGCTTTTCCGAAATTATTAAAAACCTTCCATTATTTTCTCCTATAATTCAAGGCGCAGGGTTGGGTACTCGTCAACATTTATGGATCTGGCTTCTTCTAATGATTAGTTATTGCTTGACGGAAATATCTTTCCACGTACAATATAAATTTCACTCGGGGAATAAGTAATCCCAAAAAAGTAAATACAATCTAATAATAATATCACCTAAAAAGGGAAAAACAAGAGAGAGAATACGAGGTGGATTGGCGTCGCCTGCTTTAACACAACCGGACAAAAATGCAAGCTCAGCCTGATTTCTGATGCGCACAAAAGTCAAGTGTGGAATTTTATGGAATTCAGAAGCCAAAACCATTTTCTTCCTCTACTTTCCAACTTTGGTATTTTTATTTTTCTTTATGGAAAAAGTCCACGAGAGACTCGTCGAGAATCCCCAGAAAGAAAAAGTGTCCCCACTTCATAAATAAGTCCAGCCATGCTTGATTCACGTTCCTGCTTTTATTTGGGCAAACCATATTTTCGGAGCATTTTACTATTAGAAAAATTATACAAATAATTTATGAAATTTAATTTAATGTGTAATATCGTCCATAATTTTTTTTTTAATTTTCTTAATGTGTGGTCCATAAAATTTTATTTCATTTTCAATTTAGTGTATGAATTATAAGAAAGTGTTCAATGTTATCTCTCCTTTAATATTTGACAACATTGAACATTTTTAATACAATTTGGAAATTAAATTGAATACACACCAAAAGTTTATCGAACATATTAAAAGTTATGATACGACATTGCACATTTAAATAAAATTTAGGGATCATATTAAATGAGTTAAAAGTTCAAGGATAATATTGTATATTAAGTAAAAATTATGGACCATTTATATAATTATCCCTTCGCATTATTAGGTGTACCTTATGCGGGATTGGATATACATCATTCTACCTTTATTATTTTATTATTACCACATTTATAATTTCTTTTAACTATCTTCATTTTCTTTCTCCTTTTTACCTTCTCTCCAATGCGATCCATCCCCTTTTCTCCTTGTGCATATGCGATTGTCTGGGATACATTATGGGTTCATAGTCAGTACAAAATTCGCAATTAATATCTCTAACAAGATAAAGGCATCACAAAAGACCTCTTGCATCTAAATGACACATAAATACAACAGTGAATGATTATGATTATAATAGTGAAGGAATCGATCTGATTAATTTTGTTATTAAATGTGAATTGTCCCATATTTATGCCGCTAGTTTCCAAAATTCTAACTCTCGATTTATATGATTTATTGAGAGTTACTAAAAATTCGATAAATCGGGGATTCATTAACAAAATTGGATTTTCTCAAAAAGAAAAGAAAAAAGGAGAACAATAAAAAGGAGAAGAAGAAGAAGAAGAAGAAAAAACATACGGCGAGACGAAGGATGGGCCATGAGAATATGGGACAAAATATTCTTTTGTACGTAGGCGCTGAGGCAACGCCGGAACCCACCACGTCGTACTTCCCCCCGTCCGCCACAAAAACAATTAAATAATCAACCAACCAAAATTTTAAAAAATAAAATAAAAACCAACCAACAAAATCTTCTTAATTTCTTAAATTTCAACAAAAACAAAAAACGAGACCCTCTCTCTCTCTCTCTCTCTCTCTCTCTCTCTCTCTTGCGTGGACGACAGCAACAATAAACAAAAGAGCGATCTTTCTTTCTGCCGGAAAAGACATCATCATCTTCTTCCTTCCTCTCCCCTCGCGCCCGCATTAATGGAAGCAGCAGCAGCAGCAGCACCACCTCTCCCCTCCTCCCACCACTGACCCCCACTCCCTCCCTCCTCCACTCCTCGCGTCATCGCCAAACCCAGGTTGGTCTCCCTCCCTCTCTCTCGCATCACTATTTCAGCTTCTGCTCCGCGTCCGTACGGTCCGGCCGAACCCGGTTCTTTCCCCGGCCTCCTTCGACGGCGGCCGGCGCGACGGGCGCCGGACGTTCTCTCCGCGGTCCGGATCGCTCGTGGCCGATCGTCTCGATCGCTAGTGATTCTCTCCGGAACGTCTTGATCCGGAGCCCGGAGCCCGTCGTCGTTCATCTTTAAGCTCGTTCCTGATTCTTTTTTTTTTTTTAAAAATAAATATTTAGATTTTGACTCTGCATGTCGTGTCTGAATAGCAATTCGGGTGGGTTTTTTCTTGCCTCTGTTCCTGCTGCAATTTCCGTGGCCTGGAATGTTTGTTGTCTCTTTGGACCGGCGATGCATTTATTCTGTAGCTCGAAATTGAGACCGCGTTGCATTTTCTTTGGAATTCTCTCGAGGCGAATGGTGTCGATGTTGAATAACATTTTTTGGGTTGTGTTTAGCTTCTTGGGATTTCCAGAGGGTTCTATTGGGTCCTGTGCAGTAGAAAAGTATAATCTAGATTTTTCGTTTTTTTAATGGTTTATTTATTCAAAGACTTTTTTTGTTTTGGTTTTTTTGCATTTTGTTTCAGGTTCTTTAGCTCCTGTTTGTGCACAACATCAGATTCGGGTGGACTAGTGTTGAAGACAGCAAATCTCAGATTTTTTTTTTTTGGGTGAAAGATTTGCATCTACCTTTGCTCTAAGGTAGGCAGCACCTTGGCTTCTACAGTGATTGCTTCTCTGGATACAATAGCTGCCGCTGTTGCTGGAGCTAGAAATTGGATTGAAGTGCATGAAAAAGGAATTTAGTTGGTTAACTTGAATGCTAGTCTGTTGGACATAAGGAACCTTGTCATTAAAGTGATTTAGTGCCGAAAACGATTGTAGTTGAGGAAGATTTCATTTTTTTTTGGGGACTGCTTGTGACTAGAAACTGTGTTTCTCTGTCATTCTTATTTACTCGATAACGGTTGAGAGTGAAAAAGCACAGCAGGAATGGAATTCCCTCTTTGCCTTGTGTGGTCAGATGGAGTCAAATGCAGTAAGCAAAAATTGATGGGGCACAACGGCTGATGTCCCACTAGCAATTTTGCCGGCTTATGAGGGGGTGGTTAGTGAATGCCAAATGGCTATTATGTCATGGCAAATGAGTTTTGTCTTCCGACATTGATCCGGATCATGATGCCACTCAAAATGTCAACAGTGTTCTGTCTGTGTTTATGTTCTTCTACATCCATTGAACTAGCAGATCCAAACTCTTGCGTGCGTTTGATTCACTAGTTTTTTTTTTTCTAAAGTATGTGGAATCACACTCTCTAAGATTAGCTGTAATTCAATTCAGTAGCTTCTTACTGCTGTTGGTGATGAATTATAATCATGCATCTTATGCTTACTCTGGGCCAGATATCCTAACAAAGGCATCTAGGCAGCTGCGCAGTCTGGAGTTTTATTTAGGGAAATCTTTGGAACCTAACAGCTCGGTAATCTGTTACTGCTACAAGTGAACCACGAGATAAAACCTAAAGAATGAAGATACTCTTTTAAGATTTATTTTAGGGGGTCAATTTCTTGATAACAGAATTCTTCCAACTAGCCAATGCAATTCTCTTTCCTCTGGTAAGGAAGTATATATAATCTTGCTACTCTGTTTTTTACCCTGCAGATCCTCTTGCAAAAGCGCTGACTAGTATTTTCTCCTAAAGTTCCAAAGCTGATGGCTTCACCAGATGTGGATTATCCCTGGTCATCCTCTGCAGGTGAAACATTCTGCGGCTATTTCAATATGCAACTGGAGGAAGCAGATCCAGCCGATATTTCCTCTGTGCTGGAATCTCCCGCTCCTTCCTCCAATAATTATAATATCCCCAAACCGCCTTCTCCCCTGTTAAAACCTTTACAAGATCCAACCATGCAAGACTTCCGGATTGTAGCTCAGTCCCCAAAGAAACAAAACAAACATGGGATAGCCTTTTCATGGATGGATATGGCGCAGATGTTTACATTTTTATGGAAGAAAATTCATTTATTATGGCACATTCGAATATTCTGGTGAGTTAATTACACTTCCTTTTCCTTTACCTGATGTTTTCATTTCAGTTGCTTGTAGATGTTTTAAAAGTCATGATGATGTAGAGATGATCTGGACTGGCATATGATTTTACTGTATTTATTTTAAATGCTGCCTTCTATAATTTGTCTATCAATTTATCTGTTTCTTTAATTGCGAGGGCAGTTTAGTGGGGCTCATTGAGCAAATTACATTGTGATCATCAATTAAGAGACAAATAATGCGGGTCAAGATTTAGTCTTACAAGTTAATTTTCTTCCTTGCAGTCCGCTGCATCGCCAGTGCTTTGTAATATAATGTATCAATCAACAGTTATGAATGGTATGAGGTACATGAGGATTCCTGGGGTCCCTAATGATGCCGTCCAAGCGTTCATTCGCTTTCTATACTCATCCTGGTATGATGACTATCCTCTCTATTTCAGTTTTCCCCTCATCCAGTTGTCTGGATTATTTGCTCTAATATTGTATAAATCTGGATGCAGCTATGAAGAAGAAACAATGAAGAAGTATGTTCTCCATTTGCTGATTCTATCGCACTCTTATTCAGTTCCATCGTTGAAAAGGGTTTGTACTCACTATCTGGAGTATCACTGGCTGACCAAAGAAAATGTTGTAGATGTGCTCCAGTTAGCTAGGTACTGCGATGCACCGAGGCTTTCCCTCTTTTGTATCCGCATGGTTCTGAAGGACTTCAAAAGTATATCCTTGACTGAAGGTTGGAAAGTAATGAAGCGTGCTAATCCTGCTCTTGAACAGGAGCTCCTAGAGGTGGTTGTTGAAGCAGATTCTGTAAGTTGATTTCCTCCTTCGTTGGAGTAGCGTTTGCCCCATTTCTCAAATGTAGGAGTTGGTATGGGCCAAGCTGTGGTATATGGCATCATTGCATGGAGGGAGGTGATCTATAAAGGCATTTAGAAAACGGAGGCTTTCATGATAGGTTTGAAGAAAACCCAAGCAAAATGTATTTTGCATGTCTGATCTACTCATAGCATGGTAGTAGGTTATTGAATGCTATCTGCTTATGGATCATAATGTGCAACTTGTGCGAATGTCATTACTACAATTACTTGGAGTTTGGAGTGAGGATTAGAACTTGAAATAGTACAATCATAGTCACAGTGACATCCACTACTCACAGTGAATGCTTTTATTCTGCAGATTACATGAGATACATAAGTAGTGGAACTAGTTATAACTTTGCGGATCTTTGGCTACTGTGTTATTTTATGGCGATGGACCATGGTTCATGACTGATCTTTAGCTGCTGTTGCTGCTACTACTGTTAGCACTAAGACTTCCCACATAGATGGGGTAGGTCTCATCAGTTCTAGATCCATGTGAGGGTTTCACTAAGGATGTCTTCTATTTTATCCTCTCCCCCTCGATTTACCGCATTGACAAATTTTCTTGAGATTGTTCTCAATTTTATGCTTGCGTTTCCTTCTTTAGATGCGCTAGAATTAAGAGGTGCTTCAGCTCTATCTGATCTTCTTCTGTAACATTTGCTCTTAGCCTCTTCCAAGTCCTTCATAGAAAAGAATCACTGAATGTCTACATTCTTATCTTTTTGGTTACGTTATTCTTCGCATCAAGCTCCGCTAGTTGCTATTGAGCAAGGTTGTGATTTCACCTTTATCGGTATGACAACCAGATTGATTCCTGGAAGATTTGTCATTTCTCCTTCCCTACGAAAATAACTATGCATCATTCTCATACTGGTGGATATGTTACTTTCATGATAAACTTAACTGTTGAGAATTGTTTGCGTTGTGGTCTTATGACTACGGTTGTTGCAGAGGAAACAAGAGAGGCTGAGGAAGATGGAAGAGAGACAGGTATACTTGCAACTTTATGAGGCCATGGAAGCCCTCCTTCACATATGCAGAGATGGTTGCCGGACGATTGGACCACGTGACAAACTCCTTATAGCTTCGCAGCCTGCCTGTGGATTCCCTGCTTGTAAAGGACTTGAGACCTTAGTACGTCATTTTGCCAGTTGCAAGGTCCGCGTTCCTGGAGGATGTGTTCATTGCAAGCGCATGTGGCAGCTTCTTGAACTGCACTCTCGGATGTGTACTGAGCCTGATGATTGCAAGGTTCCTCTCTGTAGGTAAGTCAAAGAACTTCTATGTTTGTCACCTCAATTTTAATCTGAAGAAGTTTCGATGGATGCCGGACTTGTCTAAATGTGACTGCCCATGATGTATGGGTTGTTTTTCATTCACTTATTATTAGTATTATTTTTGGGTCAGTCCCATTCTCTCTCTCTCTCTCTCTCTCAAACTTTTACTTTGCCTCTTTGTAGAGGTGGAAGTTGAACCCCACATTTGACGCTAAACGTCAGCAGCCTACCCAATTCCCCTACTTTGCCTTTTTGTAGAGCCTGGCCCAATGGGTTCGTTCACCTAATTAATTAGGTCCTAGAAAGCATTGGATATTAAACATCAAGCAAAACTCGCCTCAGATGGTCCAGTGAGAATTGCATTGCTGACTCATAAGTTTGCATTTCAAGTATCTTGCACGAAAAAGAGTCCAACACTGACTTAAAGAAACTGGTTGATTAGTCAACTTTTGAGGGCAAGAGTGTTTTCCTTCCCAAATTATTCTTCTATGATTTAAATTGAGTGATGATGCGAGATGCATATTGGGGCCGAGTCATCTTATTGGTGTGTAGAGTTGAAGAGCAGCACCATCGTTGAACTGATTTGTATAGTGAAATTGAGTGCTTTGCATTATGTCTCGTTTGCTTTTGCCAGGCAATTTAGAGTGAAGATTCGGCATCAAAGCAAGAAAGATGACTCCAAGTGGAAAATGTTGGTCAACAAAGTAATTGCAGCTAAGAATACATTGGGACCATTCTCAGCTCGGTGCTCAGGTTTATTGTGATATCTTTGTTTCTTTAAAAACCATGCTTGTCCACAAGCTTGATTCATCCCAATTCAAAAAGAATAAATAAATTGCTGGGAACTTATAGTTCTTTTTTATACTATAAGTCTTTACAGTGACCTGTACATTAGTTGGCTGGATAATGTATATACATTACTCACATTTGACTCTTAGCTTCTCTCTTTTTTTTTTTTGGTCGGATCAGAGTGCTTTACTCCATCAACCACAAGTCTTTATCTTTTGCAATTGTATCATGAGTGCAACTGGTATTGGCAGAATTCTTGCCTAGACCCAGGTCCATAAACCCACTGCGATCAAGAGGGATTGGATCTGGATCGGACCCGCATAATCAAAAGTATTGTCCCAGGCCAGACAAGAAGTTTTCTTCCGTTTGTGCATAATATCAATTGGATTTTAATGAATCACCTTTTAAATCAACTTTAATAGTAGAAAGCACAACCTAAAAATTCGAAAGGCATAAACTATCATCAGGTATTAATAATAGTCAGCATTGATGAAGAACTTACCAGCAATCTAAATATACACATTTCAAAGATTATCATCATATTAATGGAATTTACCAAACTTTTGGATAGTTAATAAAGTTAAATGATATCTACTAATCCATATGTGCAACTATCTATGTGACATGAATATCTACTGTCTTTTTTTACTCTTGAAGTCATATGCGAGTTGATGTAAGCATGTTGCGAAAAGGTGAACTTAATATACTAACTTTGCTTGAACGTTTACCAACTCAATTTTAAAGGTGTGCACGTTTTTTTTTTTGGTTTAAATAAAACTCGAAAGTACTTTTTTACTTCCCATCAATACTTAAAAGATTACTAAAATTTCGGAAAATTATGAAAAAAATTAAATGTGAGACTTTTAGTTAACATTTGAGTACTATAGTTTCCAAAGTTTTGGATTTAAAAAAAGTTAAAAGTGCGTGAACCGTATGATTTAAATTAAGCAAAAAAGTAAAAGTTATTCCATACATCCTAGTAATTAATAGAAATTTATCAATATGTACTGAGAACGTCTTATTTGTTATCCGGGACAATACACAAATAAAATGTTGACTGCGCAAAATACTAAAAATCAATTAAAAATAATACAAACCACCCAACACCTAAGCAAAATGCTTAAAGGAATTTGCAAGAAGTGGCAATTGGTGTTTTCAATGTATGGTTTTGCTTAGAGGGTATGTTAATGGTATTTGTATAAATAGAGGTAATAAGTGATCATTGGGTTCACAGTGAGATATGTTTTTGACACTTTCCCAAGAAGAAAAGGACCTAGTCTAGGATCAATATAAGCATCACTTTACAAAATTGAACAAATGATACACAAATCTCCAGCAGAAATGATGCAGCAAACTTGAATTAGCTACTTTAACGAGCGAATCATTTTCAAATATTCAATAAAGATGTACAATCTCTTTTACAACTTGATTTCATATATTTCTAGCATTAATAAAAGAAGAGACACTACCAAATTTAGTCCTTGAACTCTTAATAGATGTTCAATGACCGTAAATTTTAATTTTGTCAAATTGATATTTGTACTCTGTGAGTCGAATCAATTTCGTTTTTTATATGGATCTATAGACAATGAATTAATCCTTTATCATATTTTATGAGTAATTTGACTAAACTATACTAGCCCATTCTTAAGCAAATAATATGGCTTTGACAAATAGCATGGATTTCTGGTTTCTTGGCTCAATATACTATGATGAACGCATGCAAACCACTGTATGCATTTGTATTAATTATATAGCATTGTATAAGACTTAACCTATAAAATGGTGAGCACAGTCCAAAGATTATTTCAATTGAGAAACACTAAGATCCAAATATGGTTCCATCATATCTTCATCAAATGCATACCTATTTAGCCAATTCGTTGGGTATTACATGATTTTGTTAATTCTTGATTTGAATGTTTATTTGACATTTTGTAGAACTATCAAAATCTTCGAGTATGCTGATCTATATTGGATTAATGTAAAATCATTAGACATATCAAATAGAGTACTTTATATATAATTATAAATTTGAAACATTTTACTTGTTAAGTTTTTTATATTCAAGAGATGAGGACAGGCAACTAGCGCGAGGTATTACCTCCTTTGAATCTAACCCATGGAAAAACATAAATTTGGCCAAGTTATGTTCTCAATTTTAAGTTGATTTAAGAGGATATTTTTTCCTGATATGGAAGATAACCTCCTGTTGAAATCTAATTTTCTTGTACATCCTTATTACATTTGCCAAAAATTAGGGATCGAATTTGCAGACAACGACACAATTCAACCCCTAAAAAACAGTGATTTTACATAATTTTGCACTATTTATCTTGTTGCATTTAGAAATTAGAGATTTTGTAGTTTGTTAATACCCAAGTTTCCATTCCCATACGCTCTTTATGCATTTTATAAACTTTAGGGACCGAATTCACCTCCATAAAAAAAGCGACTCTACATAATTTTGAATTCATTTATCTTGTTGTATTTTTTTTCTACAGTTAGAAATTAGAGGCATTGTAGTTTATAGATACCTAAGATTCCCCTCTTATGGACCACTCATGCATTTTATAAAAATTAGGGATCGAATTTGCCTCAGTCTGGATCGTAGATTGAGGCCGAGGTAAGCTTGCTTTGCTCTCGCAAGCACTGCAAGCTCATTACCTCGGTCTACTGGTTCTATAACTCTCCTCTTAGCAATGATACCTTTCTATAGCATTTTGTTTAGTTGTTCTTCATGCCTTTATGTTTATTTCTAACCCGTAATATATGCTTGTGGAGTCTAGGTTTCATCTTGGTTTATGGTTTAGTGTGTTCCATTCCATCACCATAGACCGATGTTATAATCAATTTTTCCTGGATAATCTTACTTGGTTGTGGTTTTAGGAGAAAATTGTCTAAAAAGTCCTAAACTTATTAAATTTTTTGATTTCACCAATTGAGTCATTTTAGGAGAAAATTATCTAAAGAGTCTAAAACCTATTATACTTTTGTTAATTCAGTACTGAATTTTTCAATTTTATCAATTGAGTATTAAATCTTCTCACTTTTTGCCAATGGAGTTTATCCAGTTAATTTTGGTAAAAAATTACTGACGTGGGCATCGGCCGTGTTATGTAGATGGCCAGCGCTAATGTAGACAATTTATTATAATATTTTAATATTTTTCTCAATTTTTAATTTTTTTTCTTTCTTCCCTTTCTTTTTTTTTTTTTTTGTCTTTTTGCCCCCTTTTTCCTCCACTAGACCTCATCTATGGCTAGAGGAGGTCACCAGCCTCGAGCGATGAACACTTGGGCCTGGGCTAGTGAGGGCTGCCTTTGCCCGGGCAGGTGAGGGCAACCCTCGCTCAATCGCCCTCGGCCAGCGACGGGCGACTGGGTCAAGGCCAGCAGCTTCAAGGATCGTCGAATGTCAAGATCTGGGCTAGCAGGACCGCAATTGTGGAGAAAATCTCTCTCTCCGTCACGTCTCGCTCAAGGAGATTGGGACCCGGCATCCATACACCGACGGGGGAGGTACGAGAGAGCACGATTGGTTTTGAGGCGAAGGAGGGAATCTTCATTTTGGGGTTTTTCTCATAGCACCATCAAAGCAACCCAGTCGTGGCCAAGAGATTTCTCCGTGCTGTTTATTGTTGTTCCTCGCAGTAAGCCACCAACCATAGCTATACCTGGGACCCCTTTGTTCTGCTTTGTTTTGCGGCCATTGAAGGTGAAGAGCTTGAATCGAAAGTACTATTGTCCTGCTTCAACGCTCCTTGAAGTTGCTGGCCTCGGCCAGTTAACCGTTGCTGGGAAAAAGGGAAAAAGAAAAGAAAAAAAGGAAAAAAAATGAAAAGAGAAGAAAAGAAAAAAAAGAAAAAGAAAAAGATTAATAAAAATTTGGCAAAAATTAAAATATTATTAAAATTTGTTAATGTCAGTGTTGGTTGTGCCACTAGCACAGTCAGCGTCCATAGCGGCAATTTTTGGCCAAAATTGAATGGACTCAATAGGCAAAAAGTAAAAATGTTTAAAATTGAATTGACAAAACTGCAATAGGTTTATAACTTTCTGGACAATTTTCTCATGATTTAAGGGTCATGCTTCAGTAGATCCTTACCATTTGTTCATGCTTGCTTTGATATATTGCTTGTGTGCCTTGGTTTAGGCCGGTATTGAAGCTTGGCCTAGTGTCTCCATGGATTATCTAGGCTCATCCTCGTCTATGCTGATGTCGTTATTTTTGTAATATTAGATTAGGGCGTTGTGATGTCTCTTGTGTTGGATGTTTTATATGTTTAGATTAAACCATTTGTTTAGTTTGTATATCCCACGTATGTCACATGCAAACTGGTTCTTAGGAATGATTTGAAGGTATGCTTGGCTTCATCTAATGTGTTACGAATGTTATCTATCCTTGCATTTAAGTGGAGTTGCATGTTAGAACCAATTGCAATCAAGTTGTTGTCAAGTTAGCATGTTTCTCAGAAATCTTTTGGGCTCGGTTCGCTATAGGAAGTTCTCGGTTGAGACATGGGCTTGCTGAACTGTGGCTTGTATGGCATGTTCATGGCTCTTGAGTGTTCATTCGATGTGTTTCGGGTTGGTTTGGGGTCACCTAGTGGGTGAATAGAGGTCCAAACCTGCTGCCTATACCGCCTAAGGGGCTGGCAATGAGCCTAGAGCTTCCATTCGGCCTCACTAAGGGTCTCGACATATCTCGGGGCATTCCTTTTATATGACTACATTGTCTCCACGTCATAATCACATATTTGCATGATATCGTAGTTCAATTTCTAGCCTTGTGTCTAGTTTATTATATCTTAACATGCATATAGTATAGCTAGAGTTTAAATCATGTTTATCATGGATGAAAAAGAAAAAGAAAAAGAAAAAAATAAAAATGGATAAAAAAATTGGAGAGGCATTCGGTAAAAAATGGTGTTTTTAGTGCTAAGTTTGATTTATTCTTAATTGAATTTCATTTTGTTTAATCCAGCAACGTTATCCCCTCGCTTAGAAAAATTACTTGTCTTAAACTAGGTTGATTGTGTATATAAATTAGTTTACGGGAGTCCTATCTGTGGCTTAAAAGCAAGGGGTTTTTATATTTATGACTCGGGTTCTACTTACTGTATTGCTTGTGATTATATTGTCGTAATTTGTTTGATATATCACTTTGTTTAATTTTTGTCATATGAGTTCTCCTCGCATGAAAACTTAGGTTTACATGTTTTTAGGAAAAAAAAAATGAAAATGAAGAAAGCCTACTTATCCTTCACAAACACACTCATTTGACTTAATTAGATTGTATCTTGTTTATCAATAATATCAACTGTCTTGTTAGACATGATATCACCAAACATTTCACTACGCTACCTATTGAAGTTTGATAGTTTGAAACCCAGGTAATTATAGATGGATGTGCACATAAAATGGAGATAAGAATAATTTGGCGATAAAACATGAACTTGACACAAAGCAAGAAGCATCGTCCACATATATGATACTTTTCTTTTGCCATTTAATGCATGGGATACTTGTAAATAAGTAATAATCTTTACCCGAAATTTTCAATCATTTCAAATGATAGATTTGCATATAAAGAGAGGAAAAAGGAAAGGGTGAGGAAAAGAGGAGAAGAATAATATTTTGCCCTACAAGGACAAAAGGCAAAAGAGTGATGGAAGAGAAGAAAAGAATAGTTTGCTTGTTATATGGACAAAGCTTATTGAGCTCATGCAATCTTAACATACAAATTTTATATTTCTATAAATTTTAATTTTATGACATTTAATCTTGTCTAATAAAAAAGAAGAGAAAGTAAGGGAACCACTTAAGGTCAAAGCAATCAATAGTCCAAAAATAGAAAGAAAGATAACGAGAGATCCCCGAGATTTGTAGAAAATTTGTGCCTCTAGGAATGATTTGGAGATAAATATGAACTTGGTACAAAGCAAGAAGCATCATTCATGCATCTAATACTCTTCTTTTGTCATTTAATGCATTGGATACCTGTAAACAAGCAATAATCTTTACCCAAAATTTTCAATCATTTTAAATGATAGATCGGCATATAAAGAGGGAAAAAGGTGAGAAAAAAAGAAGAAGAATAATATTTTGCCCTACATGGACAAAAGGCAAAAGGGTGATGAAAGAGACGAAAAGAATAGTTTGCTTGTTATTGACAAAGCTTATTGAGCTCATGCAATCTTAATGGACAAATTTTGCATTTCTATACATTTTAATTATATGATAGTTAATATTGTCTAATAAAAAATAAGAGAAAGTAAGAGAACCACTTTAGGTCAAAGCAATCAATAATCCAGAAATAGAAAGAAAGATAAAGAGAGATCCTTGAGATTTGTGGAAAACTTGTTGACTCTAGGAACGATTTGATGATATAATATGAACTTGGCACAAAGCAAGAAGCATCATCCACGCATATAATACTTTTCTTCTGCCATTTAATGCATTGGATACTTGTAAATAGGCAATAATCTTTACTCTAAATTTTCAATCCTTTTAAATGATAGCTCTGCATATAAAGAGGGAAAATGTGAGAAAAAGAAGAAGAAGAAGAATATTGTGCCCTACATGGACAAAAGGTAAAAGAGTGATGAAAGAGAAGAAAAGAATAGTTTGCCCGTTATATGGACAAAGCTTTTTGAGGTCATGCAATCTTAATGGACAAATTTTATATTTCTATAAATTTTAATTTTATGACAGTTAATCTTGTCTAATAAAAAAGTAGAGAAAGTAAGGGAATTGCTTTAGTTCAAAGCAATCAATAATCCAGAAAAAAAGAAGAAGATAAAGATAAAGAGAGATCTCGGAGATTTGTGGAAAATCTGTTGCCACAAATGATCTCAAATGAAGATTTGAGGAAGAAAATGATGGTACTTAACATTTTTTTTTTTCATGTTTATTTTCTTATGGCCCTTGCAATTCAAGAATATTTAATATTAAACATCCGAGATCTACGAAAACATACTAGAACGTCCTATACAAGTTTCCATCATTTTTCGAAGCTTAGAACACCTACTTGATTCCAAATTTTACAAAGAAAATGGTAAATCCTTTTGAGTACAATCAAATAAGCGATTAATTTAAGTATTCTATAAATTTATTTCTCTACTGTCCGTGGAATAATTGACAAATGCGAAGGAACCCACCAACGGACATCCAATCAGTCAATTTTGAATAGAGAGACTGCCTTTATGGAGCTCGGGGTATACGAGGTTACGGATTTTCCATTTTAGAAATAGGCCTCCTCGTGACAGAGTTCTTTAATTGTACGGATGAACTTTTCCTTTTTCGCTTTGTTGGACCCAGATTCCCTGGTTTTGTGGAAAACGTGTCGCCATTTGCTTTAGTGGGAGAAAGAGATTCCATTTTGGAGGCTCCCACTTATATTAACTCCTATTTGGCTTTGGTGGAATATTGTCGTTGAGCCCCACCCTTCCAACATGAAAGAGGAGGTGGGGGATTCGAATCTCCACCTTCTCATGAGGGGTTGGGATGGAGACGATTTAGTTTCAGGAGTGGATTTCGATTCCCATGCCCTATAAGGAGGCAGAGTAAAAATCTGAGAGTGAGAGTTAGAATAGGAATAAAGTAGGATTGACAAAAAAAGAAAAGAAAAGAATATTGTCATTGGTTGAATCAAGATCTGACTGGAAAGACATTACCGTTATCTTGTGAAGCACATGATAATGGAACGGTTTAACGCTGAGGTCCGTTCCAGATTTGTGGAAGAAATTGAACATATGGAATTTTGTCTTATGGAGTCTTTCGTGCAGGTCTTTCTAAAGCTTTGGCTCCCAACATATTTATGATTTGGCAATATCTTAATTGGAACCATAATATTATTAAGGTATACATGGACTTGATATTTACGTATCTAAAGTAGGCTTTCTAGTAAGTAGGCTTTCTAGTGACAAGTCGAACGTTTAGATGAACTATTTTAAGGAAGATTAGCGATGTTTAGTATTGAACACTAATTATATTTGATCCAGGCTGGCTTCAAAAAGTAATATTTAAATTGTCCCAACTAATATACTACTTCTAATTTTTTAAAAAGAGATACGATGGACTTTTAGACGACTTTAAATGCCCATCTGCATACTATTTAAAATTCAAGCTTCAATCAATAAAAAAGTGACATTCAAATATATATGCTTATATGACGATGGTAAAATGCTAATACTATTCTAATCTAACGGAGGAAAAAGGAAAACTATACAGTACAAGGCCAGATGTATAGATTCTAGTGATCACTCCAGAAATTTAACAGCACACCCAACCTGTCCCATAAAACGACGAGCAGAGGCAAAGCAAAATAATATTGTGAGCAGTAAAGTGTGCTGCTTCATCCGCCCAAGTCCTATAGTCCCAAGCATTGATCCGTCCCAACATCACCCGCCCCCGCCTCCTAACCGTTGTCTTTGCACTAGTAAATTTCTACTTCAAGGCATCCTTACAAAGTCTGCAAAAGCACCGTTTTCTTGAATCTATATTAGACCAGCGCTGCAGAAGTTCAAATTTAGCAAAAACATGTCATTTATGTACATTTCAGATCTATGGAACATCCGAGGTTTCGTCATAGTAAGCCTCTTGCTTCAAATCTTTCTCATTCTATATGCACCCATTAGAAAGCAGTCAAGAAACGATTTCTTGATGTGGTCTGCTTATTTAATGGCTAACTGGGTAGCTCCATTTGCGATTGGGCTCATCTCTCGCAATCAAGGCAATTCGAGTGCTGGTGCAACTGAAGTAGAGGGGGCACTTCATGCATTTTGGGTCTCATTTCTTTTGTTACATTTTGGTTGTCCGGACTCCATGGGTGCCTTCTCTACGGATGACAGTAAACTTTGGGGACGGTACCTAGCAAGTTTCATATTCCAACTTGGTGCCGCCATCTATGTCTTTGTGAAGATATGTCCAAGGGACAAGTCTTTGGTGATCCCAACGATATTGGTGTTATTTGCCGCATTAATAAAAAATGTGGAGAGGTTATGGACACTTTATCTCACAAACCTCCCAAGGCTTAGGGAATGGGTGCTCTCGAAACACACTTTATCTGATGTGCTGGTTAACAAGTTGGTTGGAGAACTCGATGTTCCAAGGGATGGATATTCTAATGAAGAAGAAGCAAAGCTTGTTGAGAGCATTGTGGTGAAGCATGCTTACTACTTCTTTCAAATCTTTAAGATCTTCCTCATAGATCTTGTCTTCACACGTCAACAACGTGAAATAAGCCGCGAATATTTCTGCAAAGTTTCTGCATTGGATGCAATGAGGATCATATCAGTTGAACTCCAGTTTATGCATGAGGTGCTCCACACAAAATTTTTGGCAATACATTCCAAATGGAGCTATATTTTCCGGTTCATAGCCTTCACTAATATTGTGTTGGCCTATGTCTTGTTCAATCGCTTGAAGAAGAATCGGCTCTCGGAACTTGATGTGAAAATTACTTATGCCCTTCTTTTTGGAGGGATTGCTCTTGATGTTATAGCTCTGGTCATGCTTGTTTTCTCTGATTGGAATGTTGGCAGAATCAAGTGCTACAATACAGGATCATCTAAACAAGATTCATTTTTTCACAAGTTGGTATCCGCCACGATTGACCTAAAGAAGCCTCGATTTGCCACATGTGAAGTGGAACCTAAGGCCGATGCTACGTACGTATTCTTAGATACATCATTCATATTTCGAAGGTGGTCAGAATCCATTTCTGCTTCCAACCTTTTTTCTGAGTTCTTGAACGAGAGTCCGAGAAAGATGTATAAACACAATCGAAGCTGGGGCATCATTTTTTTATCCGATATTTGTCGTTTTCCGTTTGGTATGGCCAAGAAGATCATCTTTCATTTCCATAAAGCCAGTGAGAAAATTGGCATACCCTATGGTCCAAGGAATAGATTAATAATTGCGAATACGGAGTATGTGTCCAATCCCTTTATTAAGAATTTATGGATCTTTATCTTTGAAAAGGTTAAACAAAAATCCAAGAATGCGATAACTCTACAAGATGTGCAGAATATATTTGAGGCTAGAGGCAATCTGTTTCTCCAGAGTATACCAGGTCTGGAGGATTTTTTAGCTCATGTCACCAATACTAATTATGACAACAGCATAATAAGTTGGCATATTGCTACTGAAATATGGTACAATAGAGAGAAATGGACAATCAAAAAGGAGGAAAGGGAATTCAGCAAGATTCTCTCCGACTACATGTTATATCTTTTACTCAATAAGTCGGCTGTGGCAGGCGTTGCCCATATGAATTCAGCAAAGATGATGCACGAGCTATCTAGCTACATTGGTAGAGGGACCAAGGATATAAATGAGATATGCCAGAGATTGTGGGATGTTCGTTCCATTCGATTCCGTCCTCAGTCCGTGGTCAAGGAGGGGGTCGAATTGGCCCAAAAGATGCAAAGGCTCAATGGTATGAAGTGGGAGGTGATGAGCGGAGTGTGGGTTGAGATGTTGTCATATGCAGCAATTCATATTAAAGGAGAGGCACATGCGCATGTGCTGAGAAAAGGGGGAGAGCTTCTAGCCTTTGTTTGGTTGTTGATGGCTCATTTCGGTTGCTTCTACACACTTGAATTGGGCATGTATCGCGAATTTTGGGACGAGAGGTATGTCATTAATGAGAGGGATAACAGAGATGATAGCAATGCGAGTATTGTCCATAACGAATACTCTACTTAGATATTTCATCCACATCAATTGTCTTGTTTACCATCTTTACGGCATTTCTACATATGTTCGTTTGAATAGAATTTAGTAGTTTGTGTATCTTCGTGATTAATGCCCAGAGTTGATGGATTTCATTTCTCCTAGCAAGCCATGTATAGGGCTACTTGTATTGATAGTAAAAAATTAGTTCATACTAATAATTCGGGATAAGAATAACAGGAGTGCCATAAATTTTGTATGATGCTCCCTTGAGTACCATAACTTTTTTTTTTTGGCTCACTTGAGTGCCATATCGAAGTAAAGTCAATCGGTTGAATGCCAATTCCGGCAAATCATCCTACGTGAAATTTTTTTAGTTCTTTTCAGAATTTTTGAATTTTTTTGAACTTTTTATTTGTTTTTTTTTTCCATTTTTTCTTTAGGGCCAGCAAGGGTCACCGGCATCCCTTATCAGCCACAAAACCCTTGCCCTCGGATACAAAGGCCTTGGTGGCCTTGTCGTCACTAGAGAGGCCATGAGGACACTCGCCCAAGGCCTTCATGGCCAAATCTAGGCGAGGTGACCCTCACCCTTGGCCTTAGGCAAGGGCCTTCGCGACCTCGCCGACCGCTAGCGAGGGTCGTTGGTGACCCTCGCTAGCCCTAAAAAAGAGAGAAAAAGAAAAAGCAAAATAAAAAAATTAAATTAAAAATTAAAAATAATAATAGTTAAAAAAATTAAAAATTGTCCACGTCAGCACTAGCTAAGCCACACCGAACAATCAACGTCCACATTAGATTTTCCGACGAGGCAAATTGGAATTGGCGTTCAATTGATCGATTTTTCAAATTTGTGACATTCAAGTAAACGAAAAAAAAAAGTTATGGCACTTAAGTGAGTATCGTACAAAAGTTATGGCAATATTGCTACTCTTACCCCCTATTAATTCTATTAAAAGAATCCGATGAGTTGTGCTTCTTAATGAAAAATGCAGATTTTTAATTTACATAATAGATAATAATTTTCCCTTAGACGGGCTGTAAAATTAGGAAAATAAGGATTTTGCGTTCACATTTAAAAAGCGTCCTATCCTCGTTGAGCAATTTAGACCAACTAAAAACCCACTGGTATTCTCGTAAAGAAGCCGATTAATTAGCTGTTTCTCGTATATATTTTTACCAGACTACAGATAATTGCTTTGTATGAAATTGATTTGAAATGGAACAGCTATCTTAAACAAACCGAAGGTGCAATTTTCATGCGAGGACACTAACATTTTCAGGGGCTATAATTTCACTCAATTTTGGTTAAATAATATAATCTAACTTTTCCTGGTTGTGCGCACAAAATAAGACTTCGTATGTTCTGGCAGACATGACATCTATCATCCCCATGAACTTTTGCAATAAAATCAATTATACAGACATATATAGATGATATCCAAGGTTGATGCAACTCGCCTTCTTCATAAATTGGACAACATAAAGGAAATTTGCAATACACAAATGCCAGATACATATTATGACATGTGAACTTGAACAGGTCCTTAAAAGGCTCAAGGGAGAAGAAACAAGTGGGAGATCTGCCTAGGGGTGAGAGACCCTGCAATGTCATCTCTTGTATTCCATGGTAGTGGGGAAGAAAAATATTTATCTACTAGTGAGAGGTGCGAGATATGCTGGCACTAGCATGTTAAAATAAAGAATGCAGCTTGTTAGGGCACCCCATTAGGGGATTACTACAAGCGGCCCTTGCAGGTGGGAAACTACCTGGGTCTGGAGGAGCTTTAGAAGGGAAACATGAACTTGACCCTTCTAAAATAATGATCTTCAGGCACGCCTAAACTATGAAGGGCTAGGGCATTATGAGTCTTCAACAAGCAATTCACGCATCGATTACATGAGATGCAGGATTATTGGTAAGAATCACAAACCAGCTCTAAAATATGGAATAAGTGAAGGTCAAATATGACTTTCACCTTAGAGGGATCAATCTCAATGTCTTTGCTACTAACCATGAATTCAAAAAGCTTCCCAGACTTTGCCCAAAATATGTATTTTGCAGGGTTAAGTCTCAGCTTAAACTTCCTTAGTCAGTCAAATAACTTTCTCAATTCTTCAATGTAGTCTTCACCGTGTCTTGATTTAGTAATCATATCATTGACATAGACTTTAATTTCCTTATGCATCATGTCATGGAACAACGCCACCATAGCTCTTTGATATGTTGCCCTGACATTCTTCAAACCAAAAGACATGATTTTGTAGCAAAATGTCCCTCATGGGTAATGAAAGACGTTTTGGTCTTGTCCTCTTCCTTCATCCGGATTTGGTTATAACTGAATAATCCATCCATGAAGGAGAACAACTCGAATCTAGCCGTACTATCAATAAGAACATTAATGTGCAGCAAAGGGAAATCGTCCATTGGACTAGCTTTGTTTAGATCGTGATAGTTGACACATACTTGGACCTGTCCATCCTTCTTCATAACTAGGACTATGTTGGCAATCCAATCAATATAATGGGTGACTTTGATGAAACCCACTTTCAGCAATTTCATGACTTCCTCCTCAATTTTCTTAGACAACTTTGGTTTTGTTCTTCTGAGTTTTTGCTTCTTGGGCGGAATGTCAGGGTTGAGAGGTAGTGCGTGCTCCACGATTTCAGGATCTAAGCTTGACATATCGGCATAAGACCAAGCAAATACATCTTGGTACTCTTACAAGAGTTCAACCAATCTATCAGCATCCATCTAAGAAAGGCCTGCCCTAATCTTGATTTCTTTAGGGTTTTTTGAATCTCTTAAATTCACGGTGATTGGTTGTTCAGTTGTGAGAGGTTTGGAATTCTCATGTTTGAGTCATTCCCTTTCAGTAACCCTAGGATCATCTTCATTCTTTGAATCGGAATAATCGGATTGCCAAAATCTTTTGAATGCAAATCCAAGCCATGCAAATGACTATCATGATGATGTAGGAGTACGTACACTAGAAGTGCCAAAAGTTGTGTACGGTGCTCACTTTGGTGCCAAAAGTTTATTTTGTATCACTTAAGTGTCAAAATTTTTGAAAAACGATCATTTTAGTGCCAACACCGATCTAGTTGGCCGAAAATCTGACGTGGCAATTTTTTTATTAATTTTTGAAGCCGACGTGGATTACCCGAGAGTACAATCAGCATACAAACAACAAAACGATGTCGTTTAGCGTCTTTTTCCCTAAGTAAGAATCCTAAATCCCCAAATTGAAAGAGAATTGGAAGTTCAAAACTCTAAAACCCCAATTTGAGTGCATACTTCGATTTTCTCCCAAATTTATCAGCTCACTCTTGCAAATGGAGGGCAAAAGCTTCAACAGTGGCTCACATTCTTGCGAAAAAAAAAGAATTAGATGGTGAGTGTTACTGTTATTGTGGGTTACCGAGTCCGAGAAGAATATCTTGGACTTGGTTGAATCTCGAGAGAAGATTCCATGGGTGCGACAGATACAAAAAAGGCTCGAAGTGCAAATATTTCAAATTGATTGATAGGAAATTCTCTAATCAAGCGACAAAGACGATCTTGGAGTTACTTGAAGGCCGACATCAACCTTTACCTACATTAATGGACGAGTTGGACGATGTCGACTTAATGCAAGCTCAAATGAAGGGTTTAACATCTCTGGTCAACCATTTAAAGAGAGAGTTTCAAGGCTGAAAATTGAAAGAAACTTTTATCAAGCGTTGATTGTGTTGTTATTCTCTTATGTAGTCTATTCAAATGTGAAGTGAGTAATGAGAAGAAATTTGTATATCTACCATAGTCGAAGATGTAAAATATGCACTTGTATTTAATTATTTATAAGTAAAGTGTGTTTTTGGTTTGCTGCAATTTTTGTATGGAGTAGAAAGTTTTGTTGCAATCCATGGTAGAAATGGAAGGTTGGAGTTGGAATGCATTAGTTGTGAGCATTTAAAAGTTTTCCTACTTAGTTGTGTATTGTCAATGTTTGTTTTAGTTAGTTTTTGCTTCATATATAATGGTTTGCTACATTTTGTATTTGGTAATGGTTTGCTGGTTTGCTGCAACTATTACTGCAAACCATGGCGAAATCAAGGGATGGTGGCAAATTCATGATTGACTATTTGAGTGCCATAAGTTGTAATTAGTAATCCATTGAGTGTCAAGTTTTTATAAAAGTGATCATTTAAGTATCAGTCGTGATTACAAAGTGATCACTTGTGTTGCACAAATTTAAAAAAAGAAAAAGAAAAAGGAACACATTAGTTTTAAATGTCACTTGGCTTGCACAAGTCGTGGTGCATCTTATTGCATCGGTTGGATTGCTGGTGCTTCTTGTTCTTGAACCAGCCCATACAAGTGTTGATGTAACAAGATGCACTAGCACCCAAAATTGCTCATGCAAGAAGATGCAGCACCCACAACTGCACCAAGGCGAGCTAGAGCTAGTGCATTTTGTTCTTGCACTAGCACATATAACTAGAACCCACAAATTCATTAGCATCCACAACTTCAAGCAGCAACAGTATATGCATACATCACTTCTAAAAACAATATCATCTTCATAAGAACATTGTACCAACAACAAAAAATTATACATCATAATTGTCTTGCCAACATTACTAGCCGAAACCAACACAAAAGAAAATAACAAAAATAGTAATTGCCATTGACATTGATTGATTTTTTACAAAAAAAAAAAAACATGTTTGACTTCACTCCCAATCACTTTGAAGGTTTAGCACCCTCTTCAAAAAAAAAAAAAAAAAAAAAAAAAAAACAATGGCAATATGCACCATCCTGAAAAAACAATGGCAACAACTACTATCAATAAAGATACAATATCTAGCACCCTCCTAAAAAAATAAAACATAGAAAGAGACCATGTCCAGCACCACATAAAAAGAGACCATGTCCAGCACCCTCCCATCAGTCGATATGCACAACACCCCCACCTCCTTTTTCTTTTTGAGCTTTGAATTGATTTATAATTTGAGTACTCTTTCGAACTTGATGCACAGGTTCTTTAATTGGCCTTTCTATCACCTCATTTTCCTTGTTCTTGACAGTGGTTATTTTTGTTCTATCACATGTCATGTGTTGGTTCGTATGATCACTGTTATTTCCATGATCAGTTAGTTGAGATGAAATGGGTGCTAGGTTCTTTTTGGATGGTTGTTTTGGAGCTATACCCACTATCTTCTTCTTTAGAGTACTCTTCTTTGGATGCGCCCTTGATTCTTGAGTTGGCCACCTTAAGAGATAAGTACCTCTGAAGTTCTCCCAAGTTACAAGAACATAGCCACATTGTCAACCAAATGAATTTAAATAGAACAAATTAAATGCATGATGCCTACAAATCTTACATTCAAAATAATCATTCCAGTACGTTCATCCGTGTAAATCCCATAACTATATTACCTTAATCTTTTTCCAAGAGCCTCTCTTGTTTGTTGTGGCACATCATTTTCAATAGCAACAACTGGGGGAGCTTCCAATGCAACTTATGCATTCGCTCGTCTTCTCACTTGAGAAACACATAAAAAATTTAAATTTCAGCCCATAAAAGACAAACGCAGCGATGTGCAACTTACATGATATTTTTTTCTCGTTTGCTCAACAGTGGACTCAGTTGTTGTTGTTGCTGTCTTGCCTGTTCTAGTCCCTGTCCTTGCACTTGGGCCTGCAACGGGGACTTTTTTTGGCCCTTTAGTAGGCCTTACAATAATACACTGTATTAGGATTATGACTAATTAGAATAAATAATTAGACATCTTTTTATTTTCACGGTGGAAACAAATTGAGAAAACTTCTCAAATTAATTACAAGTGCATGATATAGGAAAATGACAAGAGAAGCTAGTACACATGGTCAACCATCAAATTCTATCGAATATGAACTGAAAAGTTATTGAGGTAAAGATGATATTTACCTTACAACAGGTCTTTCTGTTTGCCCTTTAGTAGGCATTATAGTAGTGTCACACCCCGATCCTCTGAGCGCGTGGCCATCCCTTTGCAGTCAATAGAAATGCGACTTCCCAGGACGCATCATTGACCCATTCATTTTATTACGCATGCGGAAGTGAAACAAATCCCTTGACAACATTTAACTTGGGATAGAAAAGCAGGCAATCAATCACAACCAAACTAGCTTTCTTTTAAACATATAGGTTTATATACAACACTAGATTGTCTACAAAATAGACCGGCTCAACAAAAAGGGAACTGTCCTATGACCAACTAGTCAGACACGTTCGCCGATTCTTCGGTCTCCACCTCCACAAATGTCCATGGCTTTGAGTCCTCCACAACCGCCATCTAAGGACCTGAAAATGTTGAGCCCTTTGACGGGTTGAGACAATATCTCAGTGAATTCTATCCCCTAAGACTCGATTATGAAAAAAATACACTCAGGAGTGGCCAGCCACGCAAATCAGATAGAGGACTTACCTCGTCTCAGTCCCTTCCTACAAGTCAGTACATTTCATAATTCAACCAATCAAATTAGTCCCAACGATTCAATTCAATCATACTATCTATCTTTCCATTCCAATCCATACTATCTATCAATCAATATCGTCTATCAATCCATTCGTCAATATGACATATGATCTCCAAAGCTGTAATATATAGACGATAGCTCACCAAAGCTGTAGATAGATAGTAGCTTGCCAAAGCTGTAGATAGATAGTAGCTCACCAAAGCTATAGGTAGATAGTAGCTCACCAAAGCTATAATATATATGTATATAATATTTGCTCGCTCAAGCTGATACATATATATTAACCATTGCTCGCCAAAGCTGTCGATTCGATAATAAACCAGAACTGGATAAACCATCCATTAAAATCCAACGATTCAAACTGGTTCTACAAACCAATTATGGTGCCAAAAGCCGACACCGGGTATTTTCAAGTTAAATACCAAAACTTCTCCAATTTCACTCAATTCCACACTTTTGGAATAATTATCCACAATCATCATTTTCACTCAATTTCTCAATTAAACAAACATTTAGCACAAACTAATTACACCATTGCGATCGATGCAAAATTCTAACGACCGGCCATCCCGACATATTTTTCGAAAATATTAAATAATTAAATTTAATTCCGAAAATTAAATAATTAAATATTATATTATATAAATATAATTTAATAAAATAATATTTATAAATTAGAAATAATTAATTAATTGAAAAATTTAATTAGGGCTTAAACTAGATTACACTAATTTAAACATACAATTAGTCCTAATTAATCAACCACTAAACTAATCATTCATCTAATCTAATTAACATTTAAATAATATAATATAACCACCTAAACCTACTTAGACTAATTTAAACACCTCTTAAGCATAATTAACTTACTAAGCAAAGATTAGAGGCTAAACTCACCGGTTTTGCGTTTCGGTGAGTCCACGGCAACGGCAATGCCAAGGCGGGCGATAAACCTCGAAGCAGTGACACCAACCAAGGCCGAGAAGACACCTAAAATGGGCCTTGAAGCTCCCATAGCTTGCTGGTCTTCAGCTACTGATCTTGAACCGAGAAGGCTGGAACTGGCAATGGTTTGGCATGGAAACGACGAGCTGTGAAGGTCCGACGGCTTGGGGGCAGCGTACGGCTGATGGACGGTGGCAAGGAGGCTCGGGAACCTCAACCACAACAATCCAAGGCGATTTCAAGGCTCGAACAGTAGCCACAAATTCGTACTCCCTCTGCAACTTTGAAAAACTGGTCGTCGGAGGAGAAACAGAGCTCAACGGGCTTGGCCGGAGCTCCGGCAAGGGGTTGGTAGGCAACCGATGGCACCCAGGGGTTGAGGGGGACCTGCTGGTGGTTGGTATGGGTGGAGGAAGGGTTGGAATGGGAGAAAACATGAAGAAAATGCGAAACAGGCGAAACCGAGTAAACTGCTAGGCGGATCGACAGACCGGTGGCCAGTTTCTTCCCACCTGCGTACAGGACAGCTGGCGGCTCTGTTCGAGGCGAGGTCAGGCTTGTTCGAATGGTCTGGATGTCCTCATTACGGAAATTAGTGGCTCGTTTGCTGATTCATCCGGGAAATTGACTTTTTACTCGGATCTTTGGTGAAAGGTCGGTTGGAGCAGAAGATGGAACGAGGAGAAAACAGGGGAGGAAAACGGCCGACGGTGGCCTTGCGGGCGTGCGACGATGGAGGGGTTGGTATGCTCGGTTTTCTCTAGTTCTCTCAAGGTCTCTCAAGGCCATAACCATGGAGAAAGCCTCAATTCAAGGAGGAAGAAGAGCTGCTGAACAAGGGGGACCCCAAAGGCTCCTTAGCCTTCAACACTTGTCTCTCTCTCCCTTGGCTTGCCCCCACCATCCATGGCCCTCACCCTTTGCCCTTTGCAGCCACCAATATTCCCTAACAAGCTTGCCAATGGGTCCAAAATGTTGTGTACCCCATGGCCTACGAATTTTGGACTTTACCTCTTCAATCTCATTCAATTGCATTCAATTCTCAAGCAAACCAATTCAATTGAAACCCAAATAAATCAGCCATGGTGTCCTTGTCCCTCTTATGATTTTTCCCCATCAATTGATCTCACTTGACGGCCAAATATGCGATCAAAAACGGTCCTCTGACTTTCCCGATCATAAACGGCCTTACTTTGCTTTTCCGCCAAAAATCTCGGTTTGTAGAAAAATCTTCTGAGGATGAGTCGACGTTCCTAAAATGAATTGTGACATAGCAGAACTTTTAATTTCTGAATCAAGTTCAATTTCTCGATTAATTTCAATTTGGCTCGACTTTAGCGCGTCCTAATCTACCCGGTATCTTTTAGGAACTTTTCGTGCAATTGACCTATGGTCGATCGTTTTTGAGCCAAACACATTGGTGACACTCGGTTGTCGTAGAAATCTCAAGATTTCAAATTTGGACACAGGGTACCAAAACGACAGAGAAATCGATCTAGTGCCGATCGAAAAGATTTGTGAAATCAGGTAGAATCACCCACACTTAATCACATGCCTTTGTCGAGTCGACATATCTCCGGTCTCTAATCAATCTATGCCGCAATGACCCTTGCAGATTAGCACGGTCGAGCAGTCAATTTTTGGTCGAATTCTCAAGTCTATTGCGTTTAGATTCCTTAACAGATTCACCTGATAGACTAGTTATCTCGTGAGTGGCCAATTCAGATAAGAGAGCTATAGACACGAAGATGAAATGCCTGACTTATTCAATTGAAACCAGAATTGTAAAATCGAGATGTCATAAGTAGGCCCTTCAGTAGGCTCAACAAGAAACTCTTCAGTAGGTCATGTTCCTGACACTAAATCAGCCATTACATCTTACTGTTGATGTTACTTTTTCAGCTCACAATCTTTCTTATTGCGCCATTCCTTGTGGCAATATGAACATTTCATCTTAACCCTAGTCCTACTCATCCTCTGACTTGATGCCTCTTCCTGCTGCATTTTTCGTCTACTTTTTGGTTTTCCTATTTGCTTCTTCAATGGCAAAGGTAGAGGGTCTTTATGATTTGTTGGCTCCCAAAATTTGTTGCTTCTGATAAGTTGCATTATGAATTGGTATGAAACAAGGTATGAGCTTTTTTTTTTTTGTACCAATCATCTAGGTAATCAACTGGGTTTTCTTGCTTCATTTGAATAGCACAATTGGCATGGGCATAGGGAATTTTATTTAGTTGCCAGGCTCGACATGAACACTTTTTTCTATCTAGGTTGACAACATACTTATCATGATTTTGAATGATCTCGTATCTATTATCTCCATTCCAAACCGGATGGCAGAACCTACTAGCAGCAACGTTTGCATCAAATCTCTTCACAATCCTAGGACCACAGTTTCTAGTTCACTTCATAGCCTTATCTCTTTGCCTATGCAGTCTAGTCATGACCATAACTCGAATATCATCAAGCATGCTCATCATTGGTTTGCACCCGACCTCTAAAATTCTGCAATTGAAAGCTTCACTGAGGTTGTTGTCAATAATGTCGCATTTAAACTCTTCGCTGAAGAAGGCTTGACACCAGTGCTTAATTTCTGTCTGGAAGAGTGCATTAAAACCTTCATTTGTCAGCTGCAACAATCTCTGTTTGGCTAATATGAAATCAGCCATGTTGGTACTCTTCGCTATCTGCCAAAACTGCTTCTGCAACCTATCTCCTTTGAAGTTCTTTGACCAGTTTGCGTATATGTGCCTTGCGCACATTCTATACTCAGCATGTGGCATCAACTCAGCTAATGCAGGAATAAATCTATACAAAAATTTAAACCAATAAATACAAGTCAGGAAAAATATGCAAGTAATTAATATTAAAATGGAATTAATTGACAATGGTATTACCTTCTATTGGTTGCTCATGAATGTTCATCCCCCCCCATGAGTTATCTCAAAGTCATCCATTAAATTTTTGAGGAACTAGGACCAAGTATCATTATTCTCTATCTTCACCACCGCCCAAACTATCGGAAACATTTGATTGTTGGCATCTTTCTCCACAGTAGCCAACAACTCCCCTTTGCATAAACGCTTTAAAAAGCATCCATCCAATCCTATAACTCTTCTACAACCAACCAAGAAGCCCCATTTACATGTATCAAAACAGACACAAAATCTATCAAATCTAAGCCTAAGATCGGGGAGTGGCCTCTCCACAACCTCTACATATACCCTACTAGATGGGTTTTGAAGCATACATTCGCCAGCATAATCTCATACCTGTGCATATTATTCCTTATACCGACCCATCAATATTTTCATCACCCTCAACTTAGCTCTCTGCATTGATTCCTCGACACATTAATCCCTAATTGCTCATTTACTAATAGCTGAAACTGAGGACTCTTGATATTAGGTATTGCTTTGATAATTTTGAAATTCTTCGATAACTACACACTTATTACCCTTTTATTGTTAAATATAATTGGACAAGTATGCTCCTCCTGCGAGGACCTAATCTAGAATGACCCCTTCCTAATTAGCACGCTATAGAGCTTCCATGAACAATTGGGTTGTGAGCACTTAGCTCTCACAAATTCCTTCTATTTCTAATGAATTCAACGCTCCTCTATTCAGCAATGAAGTTCTTGATAACAGCTTCATTGAATTGTTTGGGATCGTCAAATCTCATACCCATAGACAAAATAGGTTTATCAACAGTTGGATCATAACAAATGTACTTACTTTTTCTTCCACGAGCAAGTTCTTCATAATCATTGTTAAGCTCATTCTCTAAACCAGCAATTTTATTGCCGCAACTTTCTTCATCTTCACTTCTATTACCTTCAACTGGAGCTCCATCCTTATTTACTGGCTCAAGCTTCTTTCCTGAAGCTGCAACATTTTTTTTTTGTTGAGAAATTCCCTTTGCTTTTGTCTTGACTGTTTGAGTTTATCATCATCTTCGTCACTTGGGAAACTTACTAAAGCCAAATAATCATCTTCCAATTCACTAGATAGAGCAACTTCCCATTCTAATCCAATGAAGTTTTCATCGCCCACATCTTCACCCGAGATTTCAAGACATCTCCTTGTTTGTTCATCTCTATCAATATGACTTCTCTCCCTCTCATTTTGCCCTCCATCTAACCTAAACTCATCCCCAATTTGATTACTCACTTAAGTAGGATCCCTTACTTCTCCTCTTTCGGTGGTGGTTTGCTCATCCCCATCCTCATCCTCATCATCACTATAATACTCAACATATACCCTAGCTTCGTTACCGTGAAGATAATGGTAAATGATATCTTTAATACCATTATCGTCATTAAAAAATCTCAAGCTATTCTTCAATTCCTTCTCAAGAACACAATAATATAGTTTTTGCACTTTGCATCTTAAAAAATACACCAAATCCCTCATAAAATCAATATATGATGGCTTTTGAACACTAACATAGACAGTACCTTTATTTCCACCAGTATATTCCCATAGCAAACAATGACGCCTACCTGATTCTCGTCCATGTCAATGATGCACCCAAGGAAGAAAAAAAGTCATTAGTTTTTGGGACCACATGACAGAATCAACAACTTCACATGCAAGTCTTTGTCGTTTTGTCGAAAGAAACAAAGGTGACTAATTTATTCAATTTAGTCCCTTTACAGAAACAAAGGAAGCCAAATTGAATAAACAAAGTGAGGTCCTCATCACCCATTTTTCAATTCAATTACATTTGGTCTCCCACAAAAGCGATCCAACTAATTAAACAAAGTAAGGTCCTACCATCATTTCCCTCCGAGTCGAGCCCCCATTTTCCCCTCCGTGCCCTATTTTTCTATTCAGTCCCCACAAAAGAAAGCAAACGACGGAATCCTAAATTTTTCTATTCGGTCCCCACAAAAGTGAGATCCCCACCACTTCTCCCCTGAGTCGAGTCCTCAATTTGCCCTCCGCGCCCTAACTTGCCCATCAGAACCCTAAAATTTTCACTCAATTGACCCACGTAGAGAACATGACAAACCTGAGTGAGTGAGAGTTTGGGACATAGCCAGCGAACGACAGTGAACAATTGTGCAACTACGGCGGGTGAGCGAACGACGGTGGGTGAGTGACGGCAGGCAAGCGAACAATGGTGGGTGAGTGAGCTACGTCCAGCGTTAAGCGAGAATCGTAGTTCGTATACCGCTTGTACGAACCATATTTCTCCCTCTTCAGTGATGTCATTTTGGCCATAGAGCAATGCGGCATCGTTTTTGTAAGTGAGTCCACGTGGAATGGCATAAACGACGTCGTTTCTTACGGAGAAAGGAAAACGGTGTCGTTTTATGCCATTCCACGTGGATAGTCTTCTTCAAGTTTTGCCATGTCGATTTTTTTTTTTTTTTTTTAAATATAAAAGCCACGTAATCATTTTGGCTGGAATTTCTCTTCGGTGGTACCAAAGTGATCATTTTTCCTCCGATTTGGCACTTAAATGATCCGATGGAAACTTTTGGCACCAAAATGAGTGCCGTACACAACTTTTGGCACTTTTAGTATACTTACCCCTGATGATGTAAAATGTCATGCTTGAGATGCAACCAAGAATGGTTAGTATGTAAGGATAACAAGTGCAATGCATGCAATGTCATGAAAAACTTTTTTTCAAATTCCAAGTTTTCGGAAAATTGATTGAGAACTCACCTTCATATCATCGGACATCCTTGTTCCATTAAATCATTTTGAAACCATAGATTGTGTGGAGGCCCAAGCCTCAAAGCATCATCATAGGACTAGTTTAGGATACCTCACACGTCTATTAACATATAATGTGAACTTGATTGATATGCGAAACCACCACTACAACATATATTATCTTGGATCAATAAAGTTCATGATCTAGACTGTTACAAGACATGAATGAAATGAACAAACGGAATTCCCTCCATAAGAGAAATGAATGGAATATAGCTGAAAAGAAAAAAAAAGTAGAAATAGAAACATCTCTTACATAGCGGGATCAACAGGCTCTTCTTCTTGACCAATGGCACCAATGAGGCCATCTTCAAACAGTAGGCGAAAATGATGGACAATGGCTTCCTTTTCTTGCAGGAGTTTTGGTGGTCTAGGGAAGAAATCCTTTAATGGTAGGGGTAGATGGCGTCTGTAGCTTTTGCCTTTAATGCTTGGGCTCTCTCGATTGCCTTAGTAACCTAAGCCTTCATGCTTGCTGCTCTTGATTGCCTTAATAGGGCTTAGAACACCTTGGGTGAGTTTGCCCAGTCCTTTACCAATAATGAACCCATTCTTGAGCATTATTTTGCTTAATATTAGGGATGTCTTTGAGTATTGGGGCTTCCTCATTATCGTTCCAACGGACATGCGACTAACAAACACGAGCTCAAATGAATGGTGGCTTGACTCTCTTTTGATTTCAAGCTTGATGTAATGTATAGCAATATTGTGGAAAGTCTCCATGTTCCTTTTGCATTGAATGTTTATGATCTTACCATCGACAGTGAGGTGCATCATTTGTTGAAGGCTTAAGGGAATGATCCTAGCGGCATGAATCCAAGGACGCCCCAACAGTAAGCTAAAATTGCTTGGGAAATCAAGTAAGTGGAAAAGCGAAGTGATCGTGATGGGCCCAACCATCAATGGTAGGTTGATCTATCCTAATGCTTCTTTCCTTATCCCATCAAAAGCTATAACAGGAGTCTTTGCAGGGGGAATGCTATCCATGCTTATCCCTAATTGACTGGAGAGTGGATAGAGGACAAATATTCAGAACAGAGCCATTGTCGACTAATACCCTTGAGATCCTAGTATTGAAGTATTGAGCGGATACGTATAATGCCCTAGTATGCACTTGTCCCTCGAGAGAGAGATCCTTCTCAAAGAAGGATATTTGGTCTCCAAGGAGTATGGCTCCCACAAACTCCTCTAACTGGACTGTTCTAATGGTTTTAAGTATATGGACCTCATTCGGGATCTTGAGGAGAGCATTCTTATGCTTCTCAGACGACTTGAAGAGTTCCAATAATGAAATCTAATCCGACATCTTTCATAATTGCTCGATTATCTTAGCTTCACTTGTCTTGAGGAGCTGTTCAGCCTCATCATCGATTACGAGTTTCTTTTCAACACCTTCATGGGGAGGATAGACTCGACCCGATTGTGTAATAGCATCGATCTCATTGGCATCATAGTTCCACGGGACTGCCTTAATGCTATAAGTGGAAGGCGTTTTGGCCTTTGAGCTTTCGCCAACTTACGGTGGTAGTTCGATGACCACGGGTTCAAAACCCACACTTGAAATCTTCAAGGCTTCAAGATTTTCGACCAACGGGTTCAATTCAATGGCATTCATGTTAGTTGAACGAGCTTCACGAGTAGCATTCTCCTTAGTTAGGTCGATCATAATGGGCTCGATCATAACTACAAAATTGTCATCAAACTCATCCCCCTATTTACTAGGAATGATATCATTGGGATTTTGAAAGAAACTAGGAGTAGTATATTTAACCATAAAGTCATACTTCCTACTAAGTTGCCCAGGGATATCCACCACTTCACCCTTCTCATGAGCCTTCCTCATGAATTCTCAATCCCAATAAGAGGTCTTGTATCTAGATTCATTATTGAAAAAAATTCCTTCACGCTCTAGCACAGGTTTAATGGTATTTTCTTCATCATCCCATTCGCTTGAGATAATGTATTAAGAAAGAAACTTGGTGGAGGAGCGAAATTCACTTTGAAGTCTTATTTGCCACTTAGTTGGTCAAGGATATCACAACTTCACCACTCTATTGAGCTTTCTTAATGAACTCACGATCCATGCGAGAAACTTCATGCTCATCTTCACTTTTGGTGTCTAAGTCCTCTTCTTGATACATGAGGGCTTTCTCCTTTAGTTGAAGGTGATTTTTCTGGTGGAGACATGATCTCTAAGTGGCTCAATCATCTTCATATCGAAGGACTCCCAGGTCAGCCAACTTAGCTAGGCAAGCTATTTTCTCATCATGTGAGAAGTTGTCACCTTTATTCAACGATTAGCAAGGGACATGACTTGGCCCAACTTGTGTATATCAATGAGAAATGGATGCTTGTCATCATCTCTAAAGATTATGTTGACGTCTTCGACGTGCTTCGAGAAAGGATTTTGTTAGACATTCGGCACTGAGTCCTTGAAGGTCAGCAACTTCTCATCCAACAAATTCTAGATCTTCGATTTAAGGACAAAGCAATTGTCCATGTGGTGTCCTTTCTCCCCAATGTGATATTCACTAGTCTTGTCAGGGTCAAACCCAGGGAACTTCAGCGAGTTATCCCTCGGGACTTCTTTTGCCACAAGATGGTTTACAATTAGTATTGGAAGTAGCTAAGACATTGGTCTTGATAATGGGGTGAATTGCCTATGTGAGGGAATTCCCTTTATAGTCAAAGTTTCAGGAAAAACTCCTGGCTTCCATAGTGGGCTTATGAACAGGTGGAGTATACGTCTTTTTAGCAAGTGCATTTTGAATGTAGACAATCTCCATAGCAGACTCCTTGTCTTTCTTTGGGGCAAATTTGTGAGTTGTGGTATCAACCAATCTTCTTTCTCACATGATTCTCTCAATGCGTTCTCCTAACTCAACTAATAAGGCAAAGTTAATGCAGGTATGGTTATACTTCTTCTCAAAGAAGCCTCGAGGTATAGCTTGAGGTAATAATTTCATAGCTTCCTTATCAGACAAGGGAGGTGTCACGCCTCGATTCTCGAGCGCGTGCCCATCTCTCGGTGGTCGATTAAATATGTGACTTCCTAGGGCGAGTCGCCGACCCTTTTCATTTTATTGCACATGCGGAAGTGAATAACAAATCCCCTGATAGTAATTATCTCAAGATAGAAAAGCAGGACAACATATTCACAAACAAAACATGCTTTTATATACATACTAAGTCATGTACAAAAGTCTACACCCAAAAGACTTCAAAAGATCGACTCTCAAAAGAAGCTGTCCGAACTGACCTACACCTCAGATCACCTCAGCTAGGTTCTAGATCCACCACTCTACGGTTCTAAAAAGAATTGATCCTACGACATGATGAGATATAAATCTCAGCGAGTTCATGCTCTAAATCCTAATTAGGAAGGTAATACGCCTAGGGCGTCTTAACCACACAATCACACAACCATAGAGACTTACCTCGTCTCAGATCCTCCCTGCAAGTCAGCACAATTCATATCATAGACAGCCATTAAGACATGAGCATTAAATGAGCTCATCAGCTAAAACGCCACACTCAAATTTCAAACAATTTATTAAATAAATGCAATTCCGGTCATTGGCTATCCCGGTCTAATTTTCGAAAAATATTAAATAATTAAATAATTACCAAAATTAATTAAATAGATGCAATTAATTACCAAAAATAGAAACTTAGGCCGTAATTGCTAAATTAACCGCTTAATTAGGCCAGGAAAATTCCCGAACCTATCTAGATAAATAGTACAACCTATCTAAGCTTTAATTAATCTAATCTAACCACCTAACATGCATAATTGGATAATTAAATCACTAATCTAATCTAACTAACCACCTAATCCCTAATTAACTTAAAGTAAACCCCTCATTAAGCATAATTAACCTCCTAAGCAAGGTTTAGTGAGTAAGCTCACGGGTTTAGTGCGAAAATTGGTTCACCGCGACGACGGTCGAAACTCGAGCCTAGAGCGACGCCGAGGGGAGCTTGGATCAGGCCGAGAAGTCTTGCAAGCCCATAGCGAACTGTTGGGCTCGGTTCTAGGCTGCAGCGGCTGAAGATGAGCTGGCTTTGGTGGGTGATGGGCTAGCTGAAAGGGAGATGGACGAAGGAGCAGCTTTGAAGGAAATGGAGCTAGTGTGGGAATTCGCTGGCAGAAGGGGAGTCCACTTTGGGTGTCACGCCTCGAACCTTGAGCGTGCGCATATCCCACTATGGTCGATAGAAATGCAACTTCCCAGGACGCATCGCCGGCCCATTCATTTTAGATACGCACGCGGAAGCGAAACAAATCCCCTCTTCGATCATCTCAAATATTCCAACTCAAATTTCACTCCCGGCTCAACTAGCCAAACTTAATCAATCCTCCACTATAAATCACGGTATAAAGGACATGACCTATCTTTAGGTGGAAATCACGGCCCAATGGGCGCAACCTTTAATAGGTGGCATATCACGGCATAATATTTATAAATTCGAAATAATTAATTAACTAAAAATAATTAATTAGCGCTTAAACAATATTACACTAATTTAAACATACAATTAGCCCTAATTAATCAAGCATTTAATCTAATTAACAATTAAATAATCTATTCAAACCACCTAAGCCTAGTTACACTAATCTAAACACTCCTTAAGCGTAATTAACTCCCTAAGCAAATATTAGAGGCTAAACTCACTCGATTAATGAGCCGAATGGCTCAAAACGACGGGGACGATGCGGGGATCGACTTTCCTTAAGGCGGGCCAAGCTTTCGGGGTCGGGAAGCCGGCCAAAACGGGCTAAAACCAAGCTAAAATACCCATTTTCCAGCTGCTGTCCGCTGTTGGTTGAGGCCGAGAAAGGGCGGATCGGGTGTCGGCTTGGGTCGGAAATGGGCGGAGGAGCTGCAGCGGTGCCATGCGGCTAACGATGGGGTCTCACGGTGGCTGCAGGTGGGCTGGATGGCTCTGGTTGAGCTTCCCTAGATCTGGAATGGCTGTTGGAATAGAGGAATTGACGAGATGGAGGCGAAGATGGGCGGAGCACGGGAGGGCGAGCGGTGATGGCGGTCTAAGCAGGGTCGAGGGACGGCTGGACAGAGACGGAGGGAGCTTGGCGGGGCTAGGACGCGTCTTGAGCAGCTCAGAACAGGGAGCTGGGACCGCGGAATAGCGAGAACGCACGGTGACGGGCTCGAGTGCGCGCGAGCAGCTTCGGTGGCTTGCGGGTAGGCGTGCGACGACGAGGCTCCTCGGTGGATTGTTGGTCGATCTCCGCTGTTGCTGGCATTCGAAGAAGAAGAAGAAGGAGATGAAGGAGAGAGCGTCGATGGGAGATAAGGAGAGGAAGAAGAAACCGGTTTCTCTCACTCTCTCTCTCTCTTTTGGCCCCACAAACATGGCCCACCATGACCTCATGTGATGTCACCTTCCACTCACCTCCAAGCTTCCAAGACGAGCATCTAATGGGTCCATTTTGCTTAGTCGACCATGGCATACGAATTTCACTTATTTGTACATCAATTCTTTCAATTTCGTTCAATTCTCTTCTAATTGAACCAAATTGAAGTCCATGAATTAATCCAATGTCACCACACTTCAATTCACATATTTACTTGTCCATAGAACCATCTGGAATCCCAAAAGCACAACCAAAAATGGGCCTACTAATTTTCCGAATCAAATTAACCATACTTTGACCTTTTACCGAAAAACTCTGTCTGTAGAAAAATCTTCTGAAGATGAGTTGACGTTCCTAAAATGAATTGTGACTTAACGAAACTTCCAATTTCTGTAATCGAGTTCAATTTCACGGTTAAATTCAATCTGATGCGACTTTAGCGCGTCCTAATCTACCGAATAACTTTTAGGAATTTTCTGTGCAATTGACCTGTGGTTGATTATTTTCAAGCCACAAAGTGCATCTTCAACACATTGGCGACTCTCGGTTGTCATAGAAATCTTGAGATTTCAAATACGGACACAGGGTGCCAAAACGATAGAGAAATCGGTTTAGTACCGATCGACAAGAATTGTACAATTAGGTGGAATCACCCACATTGAATTACATGCCTTGGTCGAGTCGACCTATCTCCGGTCTCTAATCGGTCTATGCCGTAATGACCCTTGCAGATTAGTACGGTCGAGCAGTCGTTTCCTAGCCGAATTCTCAAGTCTATTGCGTTTAGATTCCTTAACGGCTTCACTTGATAAACTAGTTATCTCGTGAGTGGCCAACTCAGAGAAGAGAGCTATAGGCGCGAAGATGAAATGCCCGACTTATTCAATTGAAAACAAAATTGGAAAATTAGGATGTCACAACTCTTCCCCTCTTATAAAAATTTCGTCCTCGAAATTTAAACCATTAAAATTCTTCTTCAAAATGGTAGGGTATTGTTGTCTCATCAAAATTTCACTTTCCTAAATCCTTCATTCTGCCCGGTAATGCTATCCAATATCTTTGGTGCTGCTAAAACATTTCTAATTTCTCCAGACCAAATCTTGATTCCAAAAAGGTTAAGCACTTGTCCACTTTTACAAAAATGAAAGTTGCAAAAATTTGGTTTTCTTTTTCTTTTTCTTTTTTTTTTCTTGTCTTTTTCTTTCCACTAAAAGGCTAACTGCCGCTTCCGAGATTCGAACCCCCAATTTTGGACCTGCGGCTTCATCCTGGGTACCACTCGGCTAGAGGCGCTGACGGTGCTCCAAACTGCTTTCTTTTTCCTTTTAAGGCCAAAATTCTCCTTTGATCTCAAACTCGAAATATTCCACCAATCAAACAGTTCTGGTTCTCCTTTCTTAACAATTCAAAATGTCCTTATCCTACGCGACATCCAAGGAAAAACATGATTCCCTACTTGAAATTTCAAAGGTTAACAATGCTTAACTGCGTAAATTTCCCGGCGGCTTCGAGCGGTCCTTAATTTGTCACTAATATACGCAACTGCATTCGCTGACTGTTGAACTAGCTCTGGGCTGTGACCCTTCATTCTCTTCCCTTATCTCAACAAACTGAAGTTCTATACACTCTGATCTGCATTGCCTCAAAAGGAACTATCTGACTGATCTGCTAAAACTAAGATCCTTTGGTCTAGATTTGATATAACTCAGTCACTGTCACTCTAAGCAGATGAACTATTTGACGCACATACACTTCTGTATGCTTAATCAAATCGAGATCCTTATGCACAGCCACAAGGTGGGCTGATTCCAACCATCTGTCAATTACTACCCGAAATGAAATTATTAACACACTGACTTCTCGGTAGATCGGTCATAAAAATCCAATGTGACGTGTTTCTTCCTCACGGAGATATCGAGAGATTACAAAGGTCCTCTCGAATTGCAAAACCGTGCTTTCACTTGATAGCACATCTGACACTTGCAACCTGTCAGTGATATCTGTCTTCCTACCGATCTACCAATCCTGTTGATGCAAATTCTGACCCAACTTTGTACTGTCTAGACAAAGCTAAAGCTGCTACGACAAGCTTCCGATAAGATCTCTTCTTTAATCTCTGAATCGTCAGGTACACACAATCGTCCTCGAAACCTTAGTGTTCCGTTCTCAAAAATTTGAAAATCAGCCTTTCTCTTATCTATATTCTCTTATAGAATCTTCTGAAATTCCGGGTCTATCAACTGGAGCATCTTGATTTTGATCTGTACTTCCAGCTTAATTCTAAGGGTGGCCATAAGATTCAAAAGGTGGCCTACCTTAGATTTGAAAACCGAATCTTGAACTTTCTCAACTAAGATCCAAACTTTGAGTACCAACTATGCAACTGAGGACTCTCGACTCAGTGCATTTGCGACTTTGCTCGCCTTTCTAGAGTGATACAAAATATCACAGTCATAATTCTTAAGGAATTCCATCCAGTGACGCTGTTTCATTTTCAACTCCTTCTGAATGAATAAGTACTTGAGACTTTAATGGTCATTGAAGATCTGAAATCTTTCTTCATACCGATAATGCCTCCAAATCTTCAGAGCGAAAATTATTGCCGCGAGTTCCAAGTCATGCGTCGGGTAATTCAGTTCATGAGGTCTCAACTGACGGGATGCGTATGCAACAACCCTGCTATGCTACAGTAGCACGCAACCCAGTCCTCTAAACGACGCATCACTATAGATCTTATATCTTCCAGGACCAAATGAAATGGTCAGCACAGGTGCAGTAGTCAGCTTATGCTTAAGCTCTTGGAAGCTACGCTCGCACTTATCTGTCCACACAAATTTCTCTTCCTTCCTCAGTAGTCGAGTCAACGGCGAAGCTAAGGCTAAAAACCCTTCCACAAAACCTTTTGTAATACTCTGCTAAACTCAGAAAACTTTTGATCTTTGTCACTGTAGTCAATCTTGGCCAACTGTTCAATGCTTCAATCTTGGACGGGGTCCATGGAGATTCCTTCTCTTGAAATCACATGACCTAAGAAAGCAACACGAGTCATTCAAAACTCGCACTTGCTAAACTTAGCGCACAACTAATGAATCCTCAGGACTTGAAGTACTCTTCTAAAATGTCTCTCATGTTCCTCAGCACTCTTCGAATACACCAGAATATCCAAGATAGACATGATCACCAACCAATCTTGATATTCTTTCAACACTCGGTTTGCCAACTCCATGACAGTAGCTGGAGTGTTCACCAGACCCAACGGCATTTCTGTACTCCTATAAAGACCATCTCGAGTACTAAACACTGAATTTAATAAGTCCTTTCTAATCCTCAACTAATGATGCTCTGTCCTCAAGTCGATCTTGGAGAATATCAATGCACAAACACAACGAATCTCTTTCTTCTTCACGAACAGAACCGGTGCTCCCCAAGGTGATGTACTGGAACGTACGAATCCCTTATCTAATAATTCCCGCATCTCGCACATTCAGTTCTTTCAGCTCTGACAACGCCATTCGGTAATGAGCCCTAGAGACTGGCTCTGTTTCAGGTACTAACTCAATCATGAACTCTATTTCTCTTTCTGACAGCAAACCTGGCAATTCTTTAGGAAACACCTCAGAAAACTTTCTGTACCACGGTTATGTTCTCCATATTTGGTTCCTCAACTGTCGCATCCACTACAATTGCTATATAGATTTGGCAACCTACAACCAGAACTAGGTCGTCTTCACTGACGGATAACAGGGATTGAAGGTCCTTTCCAACTTTTAGTAATTCAAAACTTTCGCACGCTAACTGAACAAACTGAATTATATCACTACCACGACTCATAACAACAGAAAGCTCCTTGAGCCAAACCTTTTTATAAATGATTTCCAAGTCATACTTAAGCAAATCCTTCAAGTACAACTATAGTCAGAGATTCATCTTTCTATTACTTTATTACAACACGGAAACTGCACAACCTTCACTCAAAATTTTGCTGCACTACTCTGATAAAAACATCTCAAAAACATTCTTCCTTTGATCGATGCATGGTCGATCCATTCATGCTCTTCTAGCCATCTTAGTGGCATCCCATCTGCAGTAACGGTACTTATGCTCTCCTGGACCTACGCGGACAGTTCCTTGAACTGGTGGCCATGCTGGCCACATTCAAAGCATGATCCCGTTATCCTCTGACATCGGGTTGACTCATGCTTCCTTCCATAAACTTGGCACACCATAGCGAGTCCTTTACCTCTTGTCAGGTGACAACATGCTCTCTTACTTGCACCGAGGTCTGTCCCAAAAACCCCATGGCGTGATCTACGGCGTATTCCCTTCGATTTGTCCTATCAGCTTTCTAAGACCGTTTCTGGCCAGGTAACCCTGTTGGTTACACTTAGAACAAGCACACGGGGTTGATCTATATTAGCTTTCGTCAGCACGACACACTCCATTCTAATTCATTGCGACCTGACCATCCCACATTTCCAGTTGGACGGAAAGAGGATACTTTTCTCCAATCATCAGCTTCTTCCCAAACTGGTTTCCATCTCTACTGAATCTGAACCTCAACTTGAATGCAATGGTTTGCTCCCAAATCACATTTCCATGCTGGACCTTAGCAGGTGTGGCAACAACAACGATTACTGTATTGATGGCAGTAGTTATTGCAACAACAGCGGCGACTCGATCCTGAGCTTACTGGCTCAACAAGTTCCCAAGGAACACTGGCGCCTAAACGATCTCGTCAAACTTAGGATCGCTCGGTGCTGCTACACTAGTACCGGCCTGCAGCAATACTCTCACACTCGTGCCGGTCTAAGTCGGTGCTTTGCCACAACAACCTCAGGCACCGATCCATGTCAGGGTTCAACCCCGAGTCATAGAGGCTATAACCCTCTTACTAGGAGTTCTCAGCTCCCGATCACTCATCTACAAGATCTTTACAGAAACCTGCTTCCCAATTCTAATTCCAAATTAGAATTTGAGCGATCCACACCAAACACTTTACCAAAAAACTATTAGTCACAAGCACCAGCATGAAATAAAAGCCATTCCTACTAACTATCCCATAAACCATCGCACCTTATCACTCCATTCACAGACCAGCCCTGATACCACTTAAACGGGGATGTCACGCCTCGAACCTCGAGCACGCGCACATCCCACTGTGGTCGATAGAAATGCAACTTCCCAAGACGCGTCGCCGACCCATTCATGTTAGATACGCATGCGGAAGTGAAACAAATCCCCTCTTCGATCATCTCAAATATTCCAACTCAAATTTCACTCTTGGCTCAACGAGCTGAACTTAATCAATCCTCCACTATAAATCACGGTCCAAAGGACACGACCTATCTTTAGGTGGAAATCACGACCTAATGGACGCAACCTTTAATAGGTGGCATATCACGGCCATAATAGGCACAATCTCAATCAGGTGGTAAATCACGACCCCAGTGGGCACGACCAATTCCAAATTCGGTGGTAAATCAAGGCACGATTGGGCGCAACCTCGATCAAGTGGTAAATCACGACCCTAGTGGGCATGACCTCTAACAGGTGGTAAATCATGGCCCAACAAGGCACAGCCATACTTCGGCGGTTTTCTAGATCCACTCACAACCTTTCACGATCAAATTCCGATTGAATACCGACACTAATCAATTTTTGGGATAAATCCCCACATAAACGTCAATTCACTCAATCCAATCAATCAATCGATTCAAACTAGTCCTACCAACCAATTACGGTGCTAAAAGCCAACACTGGGTATTTTCAAGTTAAATACCAAAACTTCATCAATATCACTCAATTCCACACTTTTGGAATAAATCACCATAATCATCAATCACTCAATTTTTCAATTTAACAAACAATTAGCACAAACTGATCGCACTGTTGTGATCAGTGCAAAATTATAACGACTGGCCATCCCGGCATAATTTTCAAAAATATTAAATAATTAAATTGAATTCCGAAAATTAAATAATTAAATATTATATTATATTAATATAATTTAATAAAATAATCAACCATAAGCAAGGATTAGGGGCTAAACTAAAAATAATTAATTAGGGCTTAAATAATATTACACTAATTTAAACATAATGTTAGGGAAATCCCTTATGATGTTTTGAATATCAAAAAATAAATCAAAGGCTACTAACATGTTTAATGGTTAAGTAATAGACCATGATGATAAAACATGTAAAGGATATTGTCAAAGTCAGAAGCCTGCCAGAAGGCTGAACATAACACATGTCCAAAGTATATTCTGAAGATTTACAGACTTTTGTGTCAAAGTTTGAAGACTGCCAGACTTTAGTGTCAAAGTCTGTTTTACATCAGAAGTCTGCTCACTCTGACAAATTCCAGACTGAACATGAATGAAGAACCGGAAGATAGACTCTATGCTGAAGCTGAACCAGAAGACAGATTCTATGCTGAAGCTAAACTTATTCAGACTGTGTTCAATCCTTAAAGCTAAAACTGTTCAGAAGCAGAATATGTTCAAACCCAGATTGTAAAGTCTATTGCTCTCAGACTTTACATCTAGATTCGACAGAACGTAATACAAGCCCAATCATATAACTGCTAGTGATCTGGTTTGGATTTTACATCAAGATTGATTTGATCGACTCAATCTGATTGATTGACAATTGGATCTTGAAGACAAGAACTTTCTATACGAAGAAGCTCTACTTATGGAAACCAAGATTCTGTTTGTATGGGCGATCAGAATCAATTTGGGATTCTACTTTTGTCACTCAACATGTACCAAATCTTCTAGATACAGATCTGTCCAATGGGTAGATTAGAAGATGATCCTCGAGATACTGTCCAACGGCTAGTTTAGAAGTGGAGGAGTATTTAAGGAGATGAAGGACCGATGAGCAAGTAAGAGACGGAGCGTAGAATTTATAATTCCAAAGTCTGAGCGAACTTTGTTCATACATTTGTCTTTGGTGAGCTTAAACGTTTGTGATCGTGAGAGAAATACCAAAAGAGTGACTTTGTGAGATAGTGTGATCTACTACCAAGTGTTTGCACTCAAAGTTGTAATCGCTTGTTGATTGCATAGTGGAATCCAGCCAAGAAGGCTGTTAGCATGGGAAAGTGGACGTAGGCTTGGATTAAGCCGAACCACTATAAACCTTGTGTTCTTATTATCTTCCTTGAATCTCTTTATTTTGTTCATACTTCTATTTAACTGCTAAAATCTGATCTCGCTCAAAATCTGCTGCTCTTCAGACTCAGTTTCAAAAGTCTGTTGTTATTCAGACTCAGGTTAAATGTAAAGGTTTTCACTGCATTTTGCAGAATCTGTTTTCGCACCTATTCAGCCATCTCTAGGTGTTCATACTAGCACTTTCACATACAATTAGCCCTAATTAATCAACCACTAAACTAATCAAGCATTTATCTAATTAATAATTAAATAATCTAATCAAACCACCTAAGCCTACTTACACTAATCTAAACACACCTTAATCATAATGAACTCACTAAGCAATGATTAGGGGCTAAACTCACCCAATTAACGAGCCGAATAGCTCAAAACGATAGGGACGACGCAGGGATCGACTTTCCTCAAGGTAGGCCAAGCTTCTGGGGTCGAGAAGTCGGCCAAAATGGGCCAAAACCAAGCTGAAATACCCATTTTCCAGCTGCTGTCCGCTGCTGGTTGAGGCCGAGAAAGGGCGGATCCGGTGTTGGCTTGGGTCGGAAATGGGCGAAGGAGCTACAGCGGTGCCATGCAGCCAATGACGGGGTCTCACGGTGGCCGGAGGTGGGCTAGATGGCTCCGGCTGAGCTTCCCCAGATCTGGAATGGCCGTTGGAACAGAGGAGCCAGCGAGATGAAAGCAGAGATGGGCGGAGCATAGGACGGCGAGTGGCGCCGGCGGTCCAAGCGGGGTCAGGGGATGGTTGGACGGAGACGGAGGGAGCCTGGCGGGGCTGGGATGCGTCTTGAGCAGCTCGGAACAGGGAGCTGGAACCGCGAAACAGCGAGAACACACGGCGACGGGCTCGGGTGCGCGCGAGCAGCTCTAGTGGCTTGCAGGCGTGCCACGACGGGGCTCCTCGATGGATTGCTGGTCGATCTCCGTTGTTGCTGGCGTCCGAAGAAGAAGAAGAAAGAGATGAAGGCGAGAGCGTCGACGGGAGAGAAGGGGAGGAAGAAGAAACCGATTTCACTCACTCTCTCACACACACACACACACACACACACACACACACACACACACACACTCTCTCTCTCTCTCTCTCTTTGGCCCCACAAACATGGCCCACCATGACCTCATGTGATGTCATCTTCCACTCACCTCCAAGCTTCAAGACAAGCTTCTAATGGGTCCATTTTGCTTAGTCCACCATGGCATACGAATTTCACTTATTTGTACATCAATTATTTCAATTTCATTCAATTCTCTTCTAATTGAACTAAATTGAAGTCCATGAATTAATCCAATGTCACCACACTTCCATTCACATATTTACTTGTCCATAGAACCATTTGGAATCCCAAAAGCACAACCAAAAGCAGGCCTACTAATTTTCCGAATCAAATTAACCATACTTTGAATTTTTGCCGAAAAACTCTGTTTGTAGAAAATTCTTCTGAAGATGAGTTGGCGTTCCTAAAATGAATTGTGAGTTGACAGAACTTCCAATTTCTGTAATCGGGTCCAATTTCATGGTTAAATTCAATCTGGCGCGACTTTAGCGCATCCTAATCTACCAGATAGCTTCTAGGAATTTTCTGTGTAATTGACTTGTGGTTGATTATTTTCAAGCCAGAAAGTGCATCTTCAACACATTGGCGACTCTTGGTTGTCGTAAAAATCTCGAGGTTTCAAATAAGGACACAGGGTACCAAGACGAAGAAATCGGTCTAGTGCCGATCGACAATAATTATGCAATTAGGTGGAATCAGCCACACTGAATTACATGCCTTTGTCGAGTCGACCTATCTCCGGTCTCTAATCAGTCAGTGCCGTAGTGACCACTATAGATTAGTACGGTCGAGCATTCGTTTCCTGGTCGAATTCTCAAGTCTATTGTGTTTAGATTCCTTAACGGCTTTATCTAATAGACTAGTTATCTCGTGAGTGGCCAACTCAGAGAAGAGAGCTATAGGCACGAATATGAAATGCCCGACTTATTCAATTGAAAACAGAATTAGAAAATTAGGATGTCACATTGGGGCTTCGTTAGTTGACTTGGACATGGCAGAGGAGGGCGAACGCTGGCGTTGAGAGGGCAATGACGGTTGGGATGTTGATTGGTGGAGACGTGGACTAGGCCGAGCGAATTCGTGGGTGGAGATGGGCGTTGCTAGCACGAGGGAAGCGGACGAATGAGGGGAGCAGCAAAGTCAACGTCTACGGGGTTTCGTTTAAGGAGGGATGACCCGGTAGAGACAAAACTAGGTGAAGGAGCAAAGTCAAGGTGGAGCAATGGAGCTGCACACGGTTGTCGTTGTTGGTGGTTGACTGAGCAGGGTGAAGACGCGGACATGTGGCGCTGCTTCGAAGGAAAACCAAAAGAAGATGAAGCTACGGGGGAAATGAAATGAAAGCGAGAGCAGCGAAGGAGGGGGAGTCGACGAAGCTGGCTTTCTCGAGAAGATAGGAAAAATGGGGCAAAGTCAAGATAAATATCTTCAATCAATTAAAGCTTGGTCCCCTTAGTCTCTAAGCATATCCCCTTGGTCCCCCAAATTACTTTATTGCATAAAATTTCACAATTAACTCAATTTTGATGCCAATGTTGCAACCCCCCACAACAAGCCTTTGAAGTTCCTCAATAGAGCTTCAATTTCTTCACTAAATTCCCCAATTTGATGTCCAATTTTTCTACGGAGGAAGCCTACACATTTTCCATCATTTCCCTTCACCAAGTAGCTCGGTTTGGAAGTAAAAAATCCCTTCAATTTGGCCCATCCGAATTTCCGCTTTTTTCTGAATCGTTCGAATTTATTTTTCGTAAAAATCCCAAGCTTGCCAAAAATTCTTCGGAGGATGAGTCGACATTCCTAAAATAAATCGTGACATGACATAACTTTCAATTTCTGAAATCAGATTCAAATTCGTGGTTAATTTCAATCTGGCGCGATTTTAGCGTGACCTAACATACCGCGTAGCTTTTAGAAATTTTTAGTGCAATTGACTCGTGATCGATTACTTTCGAGCCACTTTGTACATCTTCGACACATTGGTGACTCTTAGTTGTCATGAAAATCTCAAGGTTTCAAATATGAACACAAGATACCAAAACGACAGAAAAATCGATCTAGTGCCGATCGACGAGAATTTTGCAATCAGGTGGAATCACCCACGTTTTGATCACATATCTCAGTTGAATCGACCTATCTCTAATTTCTGATTGATTTCAACAGTGCCGTAATAACCCTTGTAGACTAGCATGGTCAAGCGGTCGATTCCTGGTCGAATTCTCAAGTCTATTGCTTTGAAATCCCTTAATGACTTCACTTGACAAGCTAGTTATCTTGTGAGTGGCAAACTCAAAGAAAATAACTATAGATGCATTGATGAAAAGCCCAATTTATTCAATCGAAAGCAGAACCTGAAATTCAGGATGTCACAACTCTTCTCCTCTTATAAAAATTTCGTCCCCGTCGGCGTCCTACCCCAAGTAATAGGTCCAATGGTTCGCTTTCTAGGAGTCCTCTACTCCGGATCACTCATGATGTAGATTTTCTACAAAACCTGTCCCCAATTCCATATATAATTAGAAACTGAGTGATCCTTACAGACAATCTACCAATTAGCTATTAGTGACATGCATCAGCATAAAATAAAGGCCTTTCTTACTAACTATCCTAAAAAGCTATCGCACCTTATCACTCCAACTATCGACTAGCTCTGATACCACAAAATTGGGATGTCACGCCTCGAACCTCGAGCGCGTGCCCATCCGTCAGTGGTCGATAAAATTTACGACTTCCGAGGACGAGTCGTCGACCCTTTTCATTTTATTGCACATGCAAAAGCGAATAACAAATCCCTTGACAGTAATCATCTCGAGATAGACAAGCAGGACAACAGATTCACAAACAAAACATGATTTTATATACACACTGAGTCATGTACAAAAGTCTACAACCAAAAGACTTCAAAAGATCAACTCTTAAAAGAAGCTTTCGTAACTGACCTACACCTCAGATCACCTCAGCTTGGCTCTAGATCCACCACTCTACAATCCTGAGATGAATTGATCCCACGATGGGGTGAGATATAAATCTCAGCGAGTTCACGCTTTAAACCCCGATTAGTAGGGTAATACGCCTAGGGCGTCCTAACCACACAATCACACAACCATAGAGACTTACGTCTTCTTAAATCCTCCTCGCAAGTCAGCACATTTCATGTCATAGACAATGATCAAGACATGAGCAGCAAATGAGCTCACCAACAGGGGTCCTGATTATAGGGCCAAATTGTTATGACACGTCCCATACTGTGTCACACAATTTTGTCTTATAACTCGACACATTCCACTCAATTAAACATGTGTTCCAATTGATTATCACTGCCCGCACAGGCAGTTTTACCTGACATACATCGGTCCTTTGGCGTAGTTAGGTTTTGTTTCACTCCTTTGAGCACGACTACATCCTCGACACACACCGGGGATGGCATTCCTTACGACATTCTCGAAGGAGCTTCGGTTCGAATCTACTACGATCGGCGCCCACCGACACACACCGGGGATGGGTTCTCTTAACCAGCACATGATCATTCAATTGCAGCCAAGGACATTGTGCTTTGCACTCACCTGCCCCAATTAAGATAGCGACCTTGGCCAGTATTCTTCGTATTAAAAACACTCTATGAAAATAATCGTGTGTGGGTACACAATCAAATCGAACTAGAAAAATTGATATCCTTTTTAAAATCCCATCTTTTTATATTGTATATAAAACCATTTTCGGTGTTAAAACCCGACACCCGGGATTTTCTGAATAAATATCAAAATTCATAAATTTTGAAATAAATGACCAAAATTCCAATCGCACTCAATTTGCACAAATTAACACTCAATTGCAGAAATTAACCACACCATTGCAATCGCATGAAATTCTGGTCACCGGCTATCCCAATCTAATTTCCGAAAAATATTAAATAATTAAATAATCACCAAAATTAATTAAATAAATACAATTGATTACCAAAAATAGAAACTTAGACCGTAATTGCTAAATTAACCGCCTAAACGGGCTGGGAAAAGTCCTAAACCTGTCTAGATAAATAACACAACCTATCTAAGCCTTAATTAATCTAATCTAACTACCTACCATGCATAATTGAGTAATTAAATCACTAATCTAATCTAACTAACCACCTAATCCATCATTAACTTAAACTAAACACCCCTTAAGCATAATTAACCTCCTAAGCAAGGTTTAGTGAGTAAACTCATTGGTTTAGCGTGAAAACTAGTTCATCGCGATGGCAGCCAAAACTCGAGCCTACGACAACGTCAAGGGGAGTTTGGACCAGGCGGAGAAGTCTTGCAAGCCAACAGCGAACTGCTGGGCTTGATTCTAGGCTACAACGACTGAAGATGGGTTGGCTTCGGTGGGTGATGGGCCAGTTGAAAGGGAGACGAATGAAGGAGCAGCTTCGAACAAATGAAGCTGGCATGGGAATTTGCTGGCAGAAGGGGAGTCCATCTTGGGGCTTCGGTGGTTGACTTGGACTTGGAAGAGGAGGGCGGACACTAGCGTTGAGAGGGGAACGGCGGTGGGGATGTTGGCTGGTGGAGATGTGGACTGGGCCGACCGAATTCGTGGGTGGAGATGGGCGTTGCTGGAGCGAGGGAAGCAGACGAATGAGGGGAGCAGTGAAGTCAGTGTCTAAGGCGTTTCGTTTGAGGTGCAGAATCAAAGGTGGAGTGGTGGAGTTGCACGCGGTCGTTGTTGTTGGTGGTTGACCGAGCGGGTGAAGACGTGGACATGTGGTGCTACTTTGAAGGAAAACCGAAAGAAGATGAAGCTGTAGGGAAATGAAATGAAAGCGGGAGCGTGAAGGAGGGGGTGTTGGCGAAGCTGGCTTGCTCGAGAAGATGGGAAAAAGGGGGCAAAGTCAAGATAAATATCTTCAATCAATTAAAGCTTGGTCCCTTTAGTCTTCAAGCATATCCCTTTGGTCCCCCAAATTACTTTCTTGCATAAAATTTCACAATTAACTCAATTTTGATGCCAAAGTTGCAGCCCCCCACTCTAAGCCTCCGAATTTCCTCAATAGAGCTTCAATTTCTTCACTAAATTCCCCAATTTGATGTCCAATTTTGTTGTGGAGGAAGCCTACATAGTTTCCACCATTTCACTTCACCAAGTAGCTCGGTTTAGAAGTAAAAAATCCCTTCAATTTGGCCCATCCGAATTTTCGCTCTTTTCCGAATTGTCCGAGTTGATTTTTCGTAAAAATCCCGTGCTCGCCAAAAATTCTTCGGAGGATGAGTCGACGTTCCTAAAATAAATCGTGACATGATAGAATTTTGAAAATTTGAAATCGGGTTCAAATTCGCGGTTAATTTCAATTTGGCGCGATTTTAGCGTGACCTAACATACCAGGTAGCTTTTAGGAATTTTTAGTGCAATGGACCCGTGGTCGATTATTTTCAAGCCACATTGTACATCTTCGATACATTGGCGACTCTCGGTTGTCGTGAAAATCTCGAGGTATCAAATACAGACATAGGGTACCAAAACGACATAAAAATTGGTTTAGTGCCGATCAACGAGAATTTTGCAATCAGGTGGAATCACCCACGCTTTGATCACATATCTCAGTCGAATCAACCTATCTCTGATCTCTGATCGATTTCAATAGTGCCGTAATGACCCTTGCAGACTAGCATGATCGAGCAGTCGATTCCTTATCGAATTCTCAAGTCTATTGCTTTAAAATCCCTTAATAGTTTCACCTGATAGGCTAGTTATCTCGTGAGTGGCCAACTCAGAGAAAATAACTATAAGCACGTCGATGAAAAACCCAATTTATTCAATCGAAAGTAGAACTTGAAATTCAGGATGTCACAGGAGATTTCACTTAAGATGTAGTGGCTCTCCACCTTTGAGCATATGCCCTAAACATTTCTGTCCTTCTCTTCTCAACTCGGACCAACTCCTCTTGAGTTGGTGAAATCTTGGTGTTGAACTTATATTGTTGCAGGAATTCATCTGCGAGATACTCCTAGGTATGGATTTTCTCCAAATCCAATTCGATGAACCAAGTCAACGCAAGACGAACCAAGCTATGTTGAAATGACTTAATGAGGAGTAGAGGATTGTAGGAATAGCGGGCCATCTTACCCAAGTAATACTTCAAATGAGTCTTCAAACACCTAATGCCATCATATTTCCTCGTGAACTCGGGCTCCTTGTAAAATTTAGGAACCTTCACTTTGGCGAAAGGCGATAGTCCGTCGAATCCTTGAAGTTGGTAGCCTTACAGTATGCATAGGCATTCCTCGATCTGCACGTAGCATTTGGAACTTTCCTCATCAAAGTGAGGAGTCGGGGTCTCCTAGATGGAGCCTCTAAGTCTATAACAGTTGGGGTAGTAGTAGAAACCTCTTCAGTAGGCCCTTTCCCAATAGGTTCAACCATCGGCACATCAGCGAGTGTAGTGGGAAGATTTGTAGCAGCGGTAGGAAGGGTTACAGGTGTTAAGTTATTGACTTGATTGGAGAGATCAGTCAGGAGCATTATCACTTGCGCCATTTGATTCTCTATGGTAATGATGCGAGTGTGGGTATCCTCATTCTCTATCCTTGCTTGGTGGCGAGTACGTATGATTGAGTGTTTCTCAGCCATTTTTTAGTGCCTTTTCAATAAAAAAGGAAAAAGAATTCAAATCAATGCGTGAGTAAAGAAAATCAAGAAAATACAGAACCTTATCAATTCTATATTTTATTGAGACGAAATAGTGATAAGAAGCATATATGATCCCAGTATCATATAATATCATCTCATCAAAATTTCCTAAAAATAGATTATATAATTGAAAAGGATGACAACAAATATTTAATCTAAATGTCCCTTTTTCTAAAAATTATATGAAAATGAATAATTCCATGAATTATCATTGATTACATTGAACCATTACAAGGGAAGTAGAACCTTACATATTCGAAACTTATGAAGAAGTTCGATTTTACATGTAGTATGAAAATGAATACAAAAAACTTCCAATGGAAATGAGGGAAATATAAAGGAAATCCCTTAAGAGAAATACATGAAAGAATGTCAAGTAAAAATCAGTGGAACACCCTTAAAGGGTAATACAACATTAGACCCGTCAATCCCACAAGAGGAAGTGAGATGTCAACTCTACTAACAATGCGCACCTCAGGATTCCCTAACCATCAGACATACCATTGGATTAAGCTTGGGGTGAGACTCTTGAGGAAATAGAACCATATAGCAAAGGATCATGATGGAAAGAATTCATTTCTTTGGTGAAGCCTAAGAATGGGATGATGGTGTTTCGTGACATTAACGATCCTCATGCGAGAGGCAAATTCTTTGATGTGAGAAATAGGCCAAATTTAGAGAAGTCTTAACGGGGCTCTAAGAGTTCCTCGACTACTCGCTTTGAATCGGTTAAGAGACACGAAAGTTTCAACGAGGTTCATGTATGTAAAGTAGTTAAAGGCGCATACTTGATTAACAATGTGAGTGATTAAAGGATCTATTATTTTTCGAGTATGCGGAAATACTACGAAGCCAAAGAATATGAGGAGGAAAACATGGGGAATTTGATTCCCAAACTTAGGCTCGAGGCTAAAAAAGTATTGTTCAAGGAATGTATAAGGTATGGAATTCGAATTACCCTTAAGAATTGCTCTAATTTTGTCAGTGGGGATATTGAGGAATTGACTTACAAGAGAGATTGGATGGCTACCTTGTTACGACTTCACTCCAATCACTAGCCCTGCCTTCAACATCCCCATCCTTGCGGTTATGGGAAGTGATGTGACATTCTAAATTTCAGGTTTTGTTCTCGATTGAATAATTTGGGCATTTCATTGACGTGCCTATAGTTCTTTTCTCTGAGTTGGCTACTCATGAGATAACTAGCCTATCAGTTGAAGCCGTTAAGGGACTTTAACACAATAGACTAAAGAATTCGACTAAGAATCGACTACTTCACCATGTTAACCTGCAAGGGTCATTACGGCACCGTCAAAATCAATTAGAGACCGAAGATAAGTCGATTTGATAGAGGTAGGTGATTAAGTGTGGGTGATTCCACCTAATTGCAAAATTCCTGTCGAACGACACTAGACCGATTTTTCTGTCATTTTTGTACCCCGTGTCCATATTTGAAATCTCGAGATTTTCACTATAACCGAGAGTCACCAATGTGTCGAAGATGTACAATGTGGCTCGAAAATAATCGACCACGGGTCAATTGCACTAAAAATTCCTAAACGCTACCCGGTAGGTTAGGTCACACTAAAATCGCGTCAGATTGAAATTAACCGAGAATTTAAATCCGATTTCAGAAATCAAAAGTTCTGTCATGTCACGATTTATTTTAGGAATATTGACTCATCCTTTGAAGAATTTTTGGCGAGCTTGGAATTTTTTTACGGAAAATCAATTTGGACCATCCGGAAAAGAAAGGAAATTCGGAAGGGCCAAATTGAGGGGGATTTTTGGCCTCCAAAGTGAGCTACTTGGTGGAGGGAAATTGTGGAAATTGGCATGGGCACCCTCCTCAACAAATTTGGCCATCAAATTGGAGAGATTTGTTAAGAAATTGAATTTCGGACATTTCAAAAAAAAAAGAAAGAAATTCGGATGTGTGAGGGAAATGGCAATTTTGCTATCCAAAGTTGATTATTTGGGGATTTATCTTGCAAGAAAGAATTAGGGGACCAAGCATTTAATTGAGTAGATAATTTTGTTGACTTCCCCCCCCTCCTTCAGCTTCTCCAGCATGCCAAGGCCAGCTGCCCTTCTTCTTCGTGCAATCTTGCTCTCCACCGAATCCTCCTGCTTGGCTGATGACAGTTGCTTCGGTCTTCTCTCCCTCTCACGCACCAGCCCACTTCCTTCCCTCCATTTCTCTTCCCGCAGCAGAAGACACCACCACCACCGTAGCAACCCCTGCTGCCACATGTCCAAAGACCACCGCTCCATCTCCACCGAAGTCTTCGCCCTTTTCCGTTTTGTGTTCCTTTGAAGCTCATGCCAGCCCATTCTTCCTTTGCTCTGCCGTGTGCCATCTCCCTCCACCGAGTCAACTTCCTTCCATCGAAGCCCTTGGAGTTGACTCCGCAGGCTCCATCCTCATTCGTCCGTGACTTCACTCACTCCCAGCGCATCTTCAGCTGCTCCCATCTATTTCCATCGCAACACCATTGTCAACCCACCGAGCAGCCCCACTTGTCCACCCACGACACCCATGACACCACTGTCTAGGACCACCAAGACTAGCCACAGCTCCTTCACCGAACACCTTTCGCAGCCACCACACCTCAGGCTACCGCACCACTAGTTCGCCAAGTCTTCTATGAGCTGCAGCCTCGAAACCAATAGCTTCAAAATCATTTTTCCTAGCTCGAGCAGCAAGCTTATTGGTGGTTTTCAGCCTCATTCGGGCCTCCCTTGGCGCCGTCGTAGGCCTGAGTTTCGGCCGTCGTCGCGCTGCCGTCGCTGTGAACCAGTTTTCGCACTAAACCGGTGAGTTTACTCACTAAACTCTGCTTAGGGAGTTAATGATACTTAAGGGTTGATTGGTTTAGGCTAAGTATGGTTTAGGGGGTTAGTTAGAACGGATTAGCGATTTAATTATTCGGTTTTGCATGTTAAGTGGTTAGAACGGCTTAATTAGGGACTAGATAAGTTGTATTATTTATCTAGATTGGTTCGGAAATTTTTCGGGCCCGTTTCAATGTTTAATTAGGCATTCTCGGCCTATGTTTCTATTTTTGGCATTTAATTGCATTTATTTAATTAATTTTGGTATTTATTTAATTATTTATTATTTATCAAAAATTATACTTGAGATAGCCGGCGATCGGAATTTCATGCTAATTGCAATGGTGTGCTTGGTTTATTTAATTGAATGCTATTTCGTGCAAATTGAGTGGTAATTGTAATTTTGGGTATTTATCCCAAAATTGTGTAATTTCGGTATTTAATCAGAAAATACCGAGTGCTAGTTTACAACGCCAAAAATGTTTTATGGACTATATTAAATAGTGAGATTTTTGAAAAGAAAGATATTGTATTTTGGCTCAGGCTGACCGTGTACCCACATACGATTATTTTTATCGGGTATTTTTAACACGGTGAAAATAGGCCAAGTACATTATTTTAATTGAGACCTTGGAGTGCAAAGCACAATGTCTTTGGCCGGGATTTGATGATCATGTGTTGGTTAAGAGAATCCGTCACTCGCTGTGTGTCGGGTGGGCGATGCTTCTATGTGAAAAGCCCTCGACAACGGATTCCGGTTGCAACAGAAGCTGGACCGATGCTCCTATGTCGAAAGCCGTCTAGGAAAGACGTAGCTGTGCTCAATGGGATGAGACGACGCCCGACTACGCTGGAAGACCGCTGTGTGATGATTAAATCCTGCCTGTGTGGCCGTAATCAATTGACACTTATGATAGGCCATGCCCGTGTGGCTGTAATCACTTGGAATGCATGATTGAATGAGTTAAACGAGCCGGATTATGAGACGAAATTGTGCGACACGGTATGAAATGTGTCATAACGATTTGGTCTTATAATCGAGATCTCTGTGATCGATTGATGGATGGATTGATTGACGGAGATGTGATTTGATATGCTCCAATTGATCAAGTGTTATTACTGCATATATGTGATATATGAATTGTACTAACGTGCAGGAGGGAATTGACGCAAGGTAAGTCCTCTGTATTGTGTGTATAGGCCGCCCCTAGGCGTATTCCCTTTCTAATAGGGATTTAGGGGGTGAACTTGTTGAGACATTGTCTCACCCCATCGTGGGCTTACCCTTTTCAGGTTCTTAGGTGGCGGTTGTAGAGGACGCGAAACCCCGGAGCTTGTGGAGGGGAAATCCAAAGGATAGGCGGATGTGTTCGGCTAGTAGGTCATAGGATAGTTTCGTTTTCGAGAGCCAGTCTTTTGTAGACCATTGTATTTAAACCGGTGCGTTTATAAAAGTGTTTTGGTGGTGAATTGTTTCTTGCTTTTCTATCCTATATTGGTTGTTGTCAGGGGTAATCGTTCGCTTCCGCATGTGCATTAAAATGAATGGGGTCGACAACACAACTTGGGAACTTAGTAAATTTTATCGACCACCGAGGGATGTGGGTGCGCTCGAGGATCGGGACGTGACATCCCGGCCCGAAGTGGTATCAAACCTGGTTGATAGTTGGAGTGATAAGGTGCGATGATTTATGGGATAGTTAGTAGGATAGCCTTCATTTTATGCTGATGCATGTCAGTGATAGCTGTTTGGTAAATTGTTTGGTGTGATCGCTCAATTTCTAATTATGTGTGGAATTGGAAAGCATGTTTTTGTAAAGAATCTGCATAATGAGTGATCAGGAGCAGAAGACTCCTAGAAAGCAAACCATTGGAGCTGTTACTCGGGGTAGGACGCCGACAAGAGTCAATACCTAAAGGGGTTGTGGTCGAGTGTAGGCTCAGGCTAGCGCTAGTGGTGTAGCACTGCTTCCTGTTGGTGCTGGGGTAGCAGCCTCTAGCGATCCTAGGATTGAAGGGATTATGCAAGCACTTAAGACGATGGGAGCTCTGATGGGGCAGTAGGCCCAGAATCAAGTCGCTGCCACTATCGCCGTCGCTACAGCTGCCGCTAATGTTGCTGTTGCCGCCGCCGCCGAGGCCACAGCCGCTACCGCCCTTTCCAAAGTTCCACTTGGGAATGTAGTTGTGGAAAGAGAGAGACCGATTCATAAGCTCGTGGAATAGTTCTTGAAATGGAACCTGCCGAGGTTCACTGGAGTATGAGATCCCGAGACTACATCACTCTAGATCTAAGACCTAAAGAAGGCCTTTGCACTTCTGATGTGCAATGATGAGGAAAAGGTTGTCTTGGCAATATACCAGTTGCAGGGTAACGCAAATATTTGGTGGAGGCCCACCAGAGGCACAGTATTCCCAGAAGGCGAGGTTCCAGTGTGGAGCGCCTTCCTTAGAGCCTTTAATGGCAAGTGCTTTTCGGGTAGCGCTCGAGAAAACAAGATGGAGGAATTCTAGCGCCTCCGTCAAGGAATGCTGAGTGTAGACCAGTATGAAGCAAAGTTCGTGAAGTTGTCACAGTACGCTCCAAGACTAATAGAAGACCTTGAAGATAAAACTCAGAGGTTTAGGAACGGCCTCCAACCAGAGCTGAGAAATCCACTGGTGCCGCTTGATCTTAAGGATTACAATGAGGTGTATGGTCGGGCCTAGCTCATAGGGAGAAGTTTGAGTGAGCAAGCCGCCTTGCCTGGGTCAGGTTCAATTTGAATAGAGATGGGAACCGATTTGGGAAGGAGCCTATGATTGGAGGAAGATATTCTATTTCGCCCAACAGGAAGGGTGGGATAGACAAGTCAGCACCGAATCAAAATGGAGTATGTCGTTTCTGTGGGAGACGACATGGATCGGCCTCGTGTTTTCTTAGGACAAGAATTTGTTAGGGGTGTCACCAGCACGGCTACCTGGTTAAGGATTGTCTGCACAGGTCGATGGGATCTCAGCTGCCGCCGCTGCCACCATCACCAATGGGACAGAACAGAGGGAATGTGCCATAGAATGCACCGTAGATAAGGTGTTACTATGATGGCGAATGAGATAGGAAGGAACTGAGCCATGTATCGATCAGGAGAAGAATGGTTCTGGAATAATTTTGTCAGGTAGCGCAGCAGAATTTTGGTTAAGATTATAGAACTTCAGTTTGTTGTAATAAAGTCATAGCAAGGGGAATCACTCGCTAGGGTTGTACTTGAATATTTTGCCTATGTATAACTTTGATGTTATATATAAAAAGGTTTGATTCAAGGAACACCTTGTAGTACTGAATCGTGTGTTCAAGGAGTACCGGGATCAGTTTGTGATCGCGTTCATCGACAATATTCTGGTGTATTTGAAAAGTTTGGAGGAACACGAGAGGCATTTGAGGATGGTCCTTAAGACCCTGGGAATCATGAGCTGTACGCCAAGTTCAGTAAGTGCGAGTTTAAGTTAACTCATGTTGCGTTCTTAGGTCACGTGATTTCAGGTGAAGGAATCTCCGTGGATCCGTCCAAGATTGAAGTAGTGATCAACTGGCCAAGACCTACTACTGTGACAGAGATAAAAAGTTTATTGGGTTTGGCAGGTTATTATAGAAGGTTCGTGGAAGGGTTTTCAGCTTTAGCTTTGCCGTTGACTCGACTATTGAAGAAGGAAGAGAAATTCGTGTGGACAGATAAGTGCGAGCATAGTTTCTAAGAGCTTAAGCAGAAATTGACTATTGCACCTGTGCTGACTGTGGGAAGGCATACCTGCAAGAAACTGACTTGGTCCTCCCTGGTTCTAAGTCTAGGTCTATTCAATAGTATCAGAGCCATGGTTTCGTTTGTAATAGTATCTGTTTCATGCGCTTAGAAGGTGAATCCAGTGCTGAGAAGAACTCTTCACATCATGTCAGACCAACCGGAAATACTAGAAGCACCTGTTTCTCTTGTTGCATCTCCATCTTCCTCAACCTCTTCAGATTTTCGAGTTTCAAATGCTTTTAAGATAGACTACCTCTATGAAGTCTCTCTTAGCGATGAAATACAAATCTCTGAAACCCAACTTCCCCTAATGAACCCTTACTCTACTTTTATTAAACCTATTTCATCATTTTCCCCCATTCGTTCTATTCGCCAACTCATTCACCAGACTCCAAAGGAAGTAAAAGAGTACGTTCAGTCCTCCAAATTTGATCAACACCCTATTCCTGCCACTGAAAAGGAGTACTTTGTTACTCTTCAGATACCTCCAGAGTTTCCCAAGCAATGGATTCGGCAAGGATATTCTCATGTCCATTATGGAGCTGTTCTTCTTGCTTTTACTTTTCACGGTCGCAAAGGTTTGCCAGTTGTGGCAAGAATTGCTTTATTGGATACCAGGTTCCTAGAGTACCAGCATGCTTGTATTGGTACTGTTTAAATCACTTTAAATGTTGGAACAGTCTTTGTGACTCTATATCCAAACTTCAATATTACTCTTTTGGATCCTCAATTGTTTTCATTTCTAAAAGTCTAGATCCAGCTTACTGGAGCCCCTCAAACTGCTGATTCCATAGCAGCAACATTACATTACCAGATGGTTTATCGAGTCCAGAATCATGCTCTTGATTTGAATTTCCACAATGGAAATGAAGATGCTCTGTTCATTTCCATACATAATGACCAAGCATCCTGCATTCATGTCCCCAGATAGATTCCAAAGGAAAAGTTGGCTACACTCCTTCTAGAAACTTGGATCACCAACTATGAAAAGCTACACCAAAGTAACAAACCCTTCCAGTCTTCAAACTCCGAGTTTGTCAGAAAGAAAGATGGAACTGTTTTCATCAAATTCGACAAGGAAAAGGAAGAAAGTCCTTCTATCTTCCAGACTCTCTTTATGATTGAACCATGTGTTCCTCAGTCAATTTCCGAGCCAGATCCAAAAAAGCTTATCAAATATTTCAAAAGTGATGGATATCCTGTTCATTACTATAAGGACCAGTATGGTCATTGTTTTTGGGACCTTTTTTGTCAATGCTCTTACTGTACAAATTCTCCTGACGAGATGGATCCATTTGCAAAACCTCCACCTAAAAGGAAGCACAGGAAGCCAAATGACGACCTTATGTACCAAAGGTACTTGAACGGAGACTCCTCTGTCAATACTTTTGGTGAGTGTGATAAATTTCAGTTTATGGTCTCATATGCACCAACTCTACCACTAGAGTTCACCGCTTCTCCCTCAGTCACACCAAATCCACCATCATCACCTCCTCCATCTCCTCCTCAGAAGAGACCGACTATTTCCCCATTCTATAAGCCAATTGTAAAATGGGCAAAGAAACATTCCTACCCACTTGAGGTTCGAACAGAACCACCACCTAACTCTTCCATTGCCATGTTCCATGAAATAGACTTTCCTCCTCTTGTTCGAGAAAGTCCCAAACTCTCATTTCCCGCTTCAGAAGAATTTATTGATCCACAAGGCAGATATAGGCATGTCCCTAAAATACCTGCCCCCACTGATGTGGATGAGCATGGGAGACAGAAGAGAACTCCTATTGGCTGTTCTCCTCTAGTTTCTCTAAGCTTTCTCAAGCCTCAACAATGGAGAAAGGCAGCTGCAAGGAGGAAGAAGGGTCTGCTGAAGAGAGGGGAACAAGATGGGGTTGGAGGGGGCTACTTGGCTTATTTTTCCACAAATTTGTCCCCTTGACTCACTCCTCAACCAAGTATGGCTTCCATGGCTGCAAATCAGCCACCCATGCTCCCATCTAGAAGGTTGAAGTAGTCCATAAGTTGAGGGGGTGGGGGACATACGAATTTCAAGCATTTTCCCTCCTAATGGGCACTTAATCCTTCTTAATTAAACACAGTTTGGCCTCAATAAATTCCGTTATCGAGCCAATGCTTAAATTGGTATTTTTTCTCACCAATTGAACCATCTCGCATCCCAAATATGCGATCAAAAACGGTCTCCCGGCTTTTTCTTGACAAAAACGGCCTTATGACAACTTTTTCCCAAAAAGTCTCGGGTTGCAGAAAAATCTTCTAAAACTGAGTCAATGTTCCTAGAATTCATTGTGACATGACAGAACCTTCAAATTTTGAAATCGAATTCAAATTCACAGTTAATTTCACTCCGGTGCATTTTTAGCATGACCTAGGTTACTTGGTAACTTTAATGACTTTTTAGTGCAAATGACTCGTGGTCAATTTTCTTTGAGCCACAATGAACCCCTTCGACACATTGGCGACTCTCGGTTGTGGTGAAAATCTTGAGGATTCAAATACGGACAGAGGATACCAAAACGACAGAAAAATCAAACTAGTGCCGGTCGATGAGAATTTTGCAATTTAGTGGGATCAGTCACGTTTAACCACTCATCTCAATCAAACCGACCTATCTTTGATCTCTAATCAATTTACGTCTATGCCATAATGATCTCAGTAGATGAACACGGTCGAGCAGCCGATTCCTAGTCAAATCCTCAAATCTACTTGCCTTAAAATCCTTAATGGCTTCCCCAGATAGTCTAGTTATTTCGTGAATGGCCAACTTCGAGAAAAATGCTATAGTTGCGTCGATTAAAAGCCTAACTTATCCGATCGAAATCATAACCTAAAAATCAGGATGTCACAGAGATTGGCTCTGTGCTGGGAGCTAACTCAATTACGAACTCAATCTCCCTCTTTTGCGGCAGACCTGGCAATTCTTTTGGAAACACGTCTAGAAATTCTTGAACCACAATGATGTCTTCGATCTTCAGCTCATTAATTGTCGTATTCACGACAGTTGCCAAGTAACCTTGGCATTTCCCGTTTAACAAATAGGTTGCCTCAAGTGACGAGATTAAGGTAATCGAGGGTCCTCCTCGACTCCCAATAAACTCGAAACTTTCACCCGCTAATGGGTTAAACTGAATCGCTTTACAATAGCAATTCATCTTAGCTCGTTGTTTGGTGAGCCAATCTGTGCCAATTATTACGTCAAAATCATACATGGCTAGGACTATCAAATCTATCCTCCCCTCTTGCTCACCAATCACTAACTTGCAACCAGGACAACCTACTGTAGCTAACACTTTATCCTTTAATAGTGTAGATATGCTAACCACTGGCTCCAACAACTCAGGAATCAATCTTACCAGCTTAATGAATTGCTCAACTATAAACAAATGAATTGCGCCAAGATCAAATAAAGCATAAGCAACGTGGTCGTTCAGCGAAACAGTACCTGTGATCACATCAGGTGAATCCTCTGCCTGTCCTCTAGTGATATCGTACGTTTTTCCTTGAGCTGGAGGTCTGATCAGTCCGCCTTGCTATGCATTCGGGGGGTGCATATCCTCAGTTCTAACCCATTAGTGGTGGTGGCAACAACTGCAGTGGTCCCATCAGTCTTTTGGGACAGTTCCTGGCCATGTGACCCTACTAGCCACACTCAAAACAAGCACCCAATCTAAAATGGCACAGGGCTGACCTATGTCGTCTTCCGTAGAAACGACATGCACTATTCTGTCTTTGCACTGACTTTCCTTTCCCACCCTCTGTTAGGTGGAATAGGGTACCTTCCTCCAGTCATAGGTCTTTTCCCAAACTTATTTACATCCATATTTGAACCAAACCGCGACCCAGATGCAGCGGCTTGTTCGTCTGGTCTCTCTCTATCAGCTGGGCCCGTTTATACAGGTCGTTGTAATCCTTCAAATTGAATGGCACCAGTGGACTCCTCAACTCCTGTCTGAGCCCATCTCTAAACCTTCTAGCTCGATCCACTGGATCCTCGATCAGTCTAGGGGCGTACTGCAATAATTTAGCAAACTTTGCTTCGTACTAATTTACTGTCATTGCACCTTAGCGAAGGCGCTGGAATTCAGCCATCTTCAGCTCTCTAGCACTGTCCGAAAAGTACTTGATGTTGAAGACTTCGACAAAGGCGTTCCACTCCAGGACCACACCTTCCGGAAACACTATACCTCTAGTGGCTCTCCACTAAGTGCTTGCAATCCCCTGCAACTGATAGATTGCACGGACGCCTTTCTCCTCCTCTATGCACCTCAGCAGTGCAAAAGCCTTCTCTAAGTCTTGAATCCAGAGAACTGTGGCTTCGGGATCTCCTACCCCGGTGAATCTCGGCGGTTCAACTTCAAAAAATGCTAAACGAGCTTATGCATAGGCCTCTCTCTCTCCACAACCACGTTCCCAGCTGGAACTTTGGCAAGTGCAGCAACAGTTGCGGCAGCAACAGCAGCATTAGCGGCGGCATTAGCGGCGGCATTAGCGGCAGTAGTGGCAGCTACGGTAACGGCTGCTGTAGCGGTGATTGAAGCAATAGCGGTGGCAGCTTGATTATAGGCTTGTTGCCCTACCACATTTCCAAGAGTCTCTAGCATCTACATAATCCCGCCGAACCTTGGATCATCAGGGGCTACTACCCCAACACCAACAGGAGGCGGTGCTACTCCACTAGTGCTAGCCTGAGCTGGCGCTCAACCATGACCCCCTCGGGTACCGACCCTAGTTGGTGTCCTACCCCAAGTTGCAAGTCCAATGGTCCTCTTTCTAGGAGTCCTCTGCTCCTAATCACTCATAATGTAGACTTTGTACAAAACTTGTTCCCAATTCCATACAGAATTAGAAACTGAGTGATCACACCAAACAAGTTACCAAACGACTATCACTCAAATGCATGAGCATAAAATAAAGGTCTTTCCTACTAACTATCTATGGACCCTCACACATTATCACTCCAACTATCGACCAGCTCTAATACCACTTCGAGCAAGGATGTCACGCCCCGATCCTCGAGCACGTGCTTATCCCTCGGTGGTCGATAAAATTTACAACGTCCCAGGACGCAGACAAAACACAGCTTAGGATAGAAAAGCAGGAAATAGATTCATAAACAAAACACACATTTATATACACACTGAGTCATATACAAAAGTCAATAACCAAAAACCTACAAAAGACCGGCTCTAAAAAAGAAGCTGTCCTAACTGGCCTACACTTTAGATCCCCTCAGTTCAGCTCCAGGTCCTCCATTCTACGATTCTAAAAAGAATTAAGCCCATGACGGGGTGAGATATAAATCTCAGCGAGTTTACGCTCTAAACCCCGGTTAGGAGGGTAATACGCCTAGAGGCGTCCTAACCACACAATCATACAACCATAGAGACTTACCTCGTCTCAGATCCCAGATCCACCCTGCATGTCAGCACAATTCATATCACAGACGGCCACACAAATGTAAGCAGCAAATAAGCTCATCAACTAGAATGCCACACTCAATTTCAACCAAGCACAGGGGTCCTGATTATAGGGCTAAATTGTTATGACACATCTCATACCATGCCACACAATTTTGTCCCATAATCTGGCGCCTTCAACTCAATTAATCATGCGTTCCTAATTTTGGTCTTGGCTTATAGCACGGCTTAATCGCTGTTCGGTGGTCTTCTGGCATAGCCAAGCGTCATCTCACCCCATTAAGCATGGCTACGTCTTTCCTAGATGGCTTTCTTGAAGGAGCAAAGGTCCAAAATCTACTATGATCGGCTTCCGTTGTCCGAAGATGTCCCATATAGGGGTGACGACCAACTTAATAGCCCGGGACGGGTTCTCTTAATTAACACTCGATCACTTAATTATGACCAAAGACACCGTGCATTATACTCAAATGTCTCAATTAAGATAATGCACTTAGTCTGTTTTTTTCGTAATAAAAACACCCGATAAAAATAATCATGTGTGGGTACACATCAACTCGACTCGAAAAAGTGATATCCTCCAATTTAAAATCCCACTATTTTATATAATATATAAAAAAAATTTTCGATATTAAAATCCGACACCCGCGATTTTCTGAATAAATGTTGAAATTCACAAATCTTGGAATAAATGACCAAAATTCCAATCAGCACTCAATTTGTACAATTTAACACTAAATTACATAAATTGAACACATCTTTGCAATTAACATAAAATTCCGATAAGTGACTATCCTGATCTAATTTTCGAAAAATATTAATTAATTAAATAAATACCATAATTAATTAAATAATCAAATTTAAATGTAATAAATACCAACTTAGGCCGGAAATGCTTAATTAATCGCCTAAACGGGCTGGGAAAATTCCCGAACCTATCTAGATAAATAATACATCCTGTCTAATCCTTAATTAATCTAATCTAACCACCTAATATGCATAATTGAATAATTAAATCACTAATCTAATCTAACTAACCACCTAATCCCTAATTAACTTAAACTAAACACCCCTTAAGCATAATTAACTTCCTAAGTAGAGTTTAGCAAGTAAACTCACCGTTTTAGTGTTCAGATGAGTTCACGGCGATGGCGACATGAAGGCGGGCAACAAACCTCCTAGCAGTGACACTAAACAATGCCTGGAAAGACTCGGAAAAGCCACCTGAAGGCTCACGGCCACCCTCGGCCTTTGGTTCTGTCTAAGGGCCGAAGGGGTTGGGCTGAGCGGCTGGACGGGTTGGAAACAAGAAATGAGGGTGGAGGAGGCTACAGCAGGCGATGGCGGGTGATGTCAACTGCTCTGGCGAGCCAGGGGCTTCAACGGCGACTAGGGACAGCTCGAGGGATGGCGAAGAGGCTCGGAACGAGTGGCTGGGCGCGGAAGGGGCTCCGGCTGGTAGAGTGATGTGTGCGGGCGAGCAAGCACAAGTGGGCAGCATGCGGTGGCTCCAGTGGCTTCGAACAGACGTGCGACGGCTAAGGGGAAGGCTGCTCGGTTTTCTCTGGTTCTTTGGAGCTTCAAAAGGGACTAAAATGAAGAAAGTAAGCCTTTGAAGAAGAAGAAGACAACTGAAGATAGAGGAGGGTCCCCCTTGGCCACACTTATCCTCTTCTTGATCATTGCTTGGCCCCCACTTGCCTTGGTTGTCATCCTCAGCCATTTGCAACTACCAAAGCTTCTTTAACAAGCCCCCATGTGGTCCAAATATTGCACACCACCAAGGCCTACGAATTTTGTGCAATCCCCCTTCAATTCCATTCAATCTCTCTCTAATTGGACCTAAATTGGAGTCCATAAATCCATCCAAGATGCTCACATGTGAATTCACATTTTTCCTCACCCATTTTTCCAACTTGAATCCCAAAAATGCAACCAAAAACGGTCCTCTGATTTTCCTGGTAAAAAACGGTCCTATTTTGAATTTTTGCCAAAAATCTCAATTTGTAGAAAAATCTTCGGAAGGCGAGTCGACACTTCTAAAATGAATCATGACACGAAAAAACTTTCAATTTATGAAATCGGGTTCAAATTCACGGTTAATTTTAATCTAGCGCAATTTTAGTGTGACTTAACCTACCGAGTAGCTTTTAGGAATTTTTAGTGCTCATAGTCGATTATTTTCAAGCCACAATGTACATCTTCTACACATTGGCGACTCTCGATTGTCGTGAAAATCTCGAGATGTCAAATATGAACACATGGTACAGAAATGACAGAAAAATCGGTCTAGTGCCGTTCGACAGAAATTTTGCAATTAGGTGGAATCACCCACACACTAATCACATACCTTTATCGAAATGATCTATCTCCGGTCTCTAATCGATTTTGACAGTGTCGTAATGACCCTTGTAGATTAGCACGATCGAGTAGTCGATTCCTGGTCGAATTCTCAAGTCTATTGCGTTTATATTCCTTAATGGCTTCACCTGATAGACTAGTTATCTCGTGAGTGGCCAACTCAGAGAAAAGAACTATAGGTGCGTCGATGAAAAGCCCAACTTATTTGATTGAAAATAGAGTTTGAAATTCAGGATGTCACATCAAACCTAGGGAACTTCGGCGAGTTTTCCCTCGGGACTTCTTTTGCCACAAGACGGTTTTTGATCAGTATTGGAAGTAGCTGAGACATTGGTCTTGATAATAGGGTGAATTGCCTTTACAAGGCATTCCCTTAATAGTCAAAGTTTCGGGAAAAACTCTTGGCTTTCGCAGCGGGCTTATGAACAGGTGGAGTATACGTCTTTTGAGCAGGCGCATTTTAAATGTAGGCAATCTCCATAGCAGACTCCTCGTCTTTCTTCGGGCCAAATCTGCGAGTTATGGTATCAACCAATCTTCTTTCTCGCATGATTCCCTCAATACATTCTTCTAACTCAACCAATGAGGCAAAGTTGATGCAGGTATGATTATACCTCTTGTCAAAGTAGTCTCGAGGCATAGCTTGAAGTAATAATTTCATAACTTCCTTCTTGGACAAGGGAGGTTTCATTTGAGATGCGATGGCTCTCCACCTTTGAGCATATGCCCTAAATGTTTCTGTCCTCCTCTTCTCGACTTGGACTAGCTCCTCTCAAATTGGCGCAATCCCGGTGTTGTACTTATATTGTTGCAGGAATTCATTTGCAAGATCCTCCTAGGTACGGATCTTCTCCAAATCCAATTTGATGAACCAGGTCAATGCAGGACTGACCAGATTATCTTGAAATGAATTAATGAGGAGCGAAGGATTGTCAGAATAGTGGGCCATCTTACCCACATAGTACTTCAGATGAGTCTTCAAACACCTAATGTCATCGTATTTCCTCGTGAACTCGGGCTCCTTGTAAATACAGGAACCCTCACTTTGGCGAAGGGCAACAATCTGTCGAATCCTTAAAGTTGGTAGCCTTGAAGTATGCATAGGCATTCCTTGATCTTCACTAAGCGTTTGGAGCTTTTCTCATCAAAGTGAGGAGTTGGGGTCTCCTTAGATAGAGCCTCCAGGTTTATGACAGTTGGGGTAGTAGCAAGAACTTCTTCAATAGGCCCTTTCCTAACAGGTTCAACCATCGACACATCAACAGGTGCAGTAGGAAGATTTGTAGCAGCAGCAAGAAGGGTTACGGGCGTTAAGTTCTTGACTTGATTGAAAAGATCGGTCAATAGCACTATCACTTGCGCCATTTTATCTCCATGGCAATGATGCAAGTGCAAGTATCCTCATTCTCTATCCTTGCTTGGTGGTGAGTACGTATGATTGAGTGTTTCTCAGCCATCTTTTAGTGCCTTTTCGAAAAAAAAAAATTCAAATCAGTATGTGAGTCAAGAAAATCAAGAAAATACGGAACCTTGTCAATTGTATATTTAGTGAGATGAAATAGTGATAAGAAGCATATATGATCCCAATATCATATAACATCATCTCATCAAAATTTCCTTAAAAGAAATTATATAATTGAAAAGGACGATGACAAATATTTAATTTGAATGTCCCTTTTTCTAAAAATCATATGAAAATGAATAATTTCATGAATTTGCATTGATTACAAAGCTATTCAATTTTACATATAATATGAAAATGAATACAAAGATATTCCAATGCAAAGGAGGGAAATACAAAGGAAATCCCTTTACAATGAATGAGAAATACACAAAAGAATGTCAAGTAAAAATCCTAAGAACTAGGTGGGATCATGCGGAGATGCTTCTTTTCATAGGCCGATTATTTCACATCGATCAAGGCTTCATCTTCATGCTCCTTAATATGAGCTTGTTGAAATCCTTGAGTCTTAGGAATATTAGGGAACTCAACTTTGATTTGGCGATAGATATAGTCAATAGACATGTGGCGTGTCCTCATTTCTCCTTCCAAGTTGGACTCGTCAACGGCAACCACATGACATGATGATCGGGAGTACCATATCCCAAGAACACCTTGAATCGCAGCTTCAACATGGCCAATTTGGTTCTCCATGATGACCTCATTGTGATAATCAATATAGTACAACCCCAACTTGAGGATTGGTGGGATCGTTTGAAGTACGCGATATTGGCGGAGCACCCTTAAAGGGTAATATGACGTTAGACCCATCAATCCCACAAGAGGAAATAGGTCGTCAACTCTACTAACAATGCGCACCTTGGGATTCCCTAGCCAGCGGACATGCCATTGGATTAAGCTCAAGGTGAGACTCTTGAGGAAATAGAACCATATAGCGAAGGACTATGATGAAAAGAATTCATTTCTTTGGTGAAGCCTAAGAATGGGATGATGGTGTTTCGTGACATCAATGATCCTCATGCGAGGGGAAAATTCTTTGATGTGAGAAATAGGCCAAATTTGGAGAAGTCTTAATGGGGCTCTAAGAGTTCCTTGACCACTTGCTTTGAATCGGTTAAGAGGCACAAAAGTTTCAACGAGGATCATGTGTGTAAAGCAGCTAAAGGCGAATACTTGATTAACAATGTGAGTGACTAAATGATTTGTTATTTTTTGAGTATGCGAGAATACTACGAAACCAAAGAATATGAGGAGGAAAACATGAGGAGTTTGATTCCCAAACTTAGGCTCGAGGCTAAGAAAGTATTGTTCAAGGAATATATAAGGCATGTAATTCGAATTTTCCTTAAGAATAGCTCTAATTTTGTCGGTGGGGATATTGAGGAATTGACTTAGAAGAGAGATTGGATTTTGACCAATAGGAGGAGTAGCAAAACCTAGGGAAGCCTTGCTTAACCCACTAGCTATCCGAAACTCCTCAATTATAGGGGTCAACTCATATTGGTTAAACATGAAGGTGAAGGTCATGGGATTCCAAAAAATGGACCCATGCCTTCACCATCGCAATTTAGGGCTCAACCTTCAGAAAGGTTGGGAGGAAGCCAACGCACTTCTCCACGTAATCTTGATGTCTTGAGTCGAGATTCTCCCATGTGGAGTTGAGACTCCTCAACATAGGAATAATGTCAATACGGGCTTGCCCATTTAGGTCTAAACCTAAATAGGCATTCATGATTAAAAACATATCGTCATTGAAATATAAAGTGCGTAATTAAAATATGGAAATTAAGAAAAATAACAATGATAAGAAAGGAACGATGTCTTACCAACCAAACACATGACAAGCGCAAATCACATATCGCATGAAACTAGTGAGATTTCAACACCTAAGATGAGGATACTAAAGGGTTAATGTCCTTATCCCAAAGGATAAAAGAAGTTTACCTACCTCAACTGTCGTCAGTTGGTGCAACTTTTATCAATCAAGATGAATGGGTTTATGGAAATATGGATTAACACAAGCATTCACTCGTGGATTCCATCCATAAACCCTCCTAAGGTTCTAAATTGGGCGATTGGGGTTCTGTACCGCGATTATGTGTGTAGTGTAGTGCTAAAACTTGTAATCATGCGTTTAAAATTAAACAATCATCATTTCAATATAACCCATCATTCATTCATACACCCTTACTCTACTTGCAAAACAAAGGGTTTACATACACTCCAACCCTTATATCTCTCACCTACAACCATTTAACACATAGTTAGCGACTCACCTCTTTTTCCACGCAATTTTGACATGCAGACGATCCTACATAGGACATGTTCACGACAACCATTTTTTAAAAGGCTTCAAGTCCTTTTAATCTTATAACCAGTCCCCGGTGGAGTCGCCAAGCCTATTGCGACCCAATCTCGTTGCCCCTACCTCCTTGAGGAAGGGAAAGGGAAATATTGGATTTAAGGGTACTAGACCACGGGAGTTCTCTTACAGTTCACATTCAACAATGGCGTCATCACCTTGCCTTTTGGGACTGACCTCTTGTGAGTTCCCTCACAGATGATCACGAGTTCTCCCAAACTCAAACCTCGTGTGATAGTAGAAGGTGTCATGACCCTACCTCGACGTCACGGCACATCTTGATTGACAGTTTTAAGGTTGAAAGGAAACCAAACGTAATAGTGAGTTTAAGGGTATTTGACGACCATGATAGTCTTCTCAAAATGTACATCTGCTAAAGATGGCATCGCTTCATCTTTTTTAATTTCACATCTTGAGTATGCTAAATCATAAGCGTGAACCTTTTCCTAAGGCTCATGCCCTTGTGACAGGTTTATTAAGCAATTAAGTTGTTTAAAACAACCTAGAAAATAAGATGAAAGTCGCCACTAGCCTTGTTTTTGGAGGTTGGTTAGAAAACCCAATCGAGGGTCGGTAATAGTCCCTTGATTTCTGCACAACTAGATATCTAGGTTCGAGGAATTGGGTTATACTAATATTTTTATTAGCACCCTTTTGGTACTTAATGGTATGTCGTGTTACCTAAAGTGGTCATGCGTGTCTTATTACTTTTTTTAATCAATGATCCTAAACTAAGCGATCATGCATGAATGGTCGTTTTTGTGTACTTCTATTTCTATAGAAAGGAAAAGAAGACACACAATTATATTTAAAGGACAAGACGGTAAGTAAACAAACAATTGAGCAATTGTATGGAAAGCAGTAAACTTAACATGCAATCTAAACAATGAACAAAAATGAAGGACAAGAAGTAAAACCCGTATCTCGTCGGGTATTTATCCAAATGAAGAAACCCGAGACATATATCAGGAATGAATGTTACAAAATTACGGTCAAAGTGGACAGTGACCCTTGCCATCTTCATGTCTTGATGATCTTGTACTTCCATGGGTCTAACCTAGTCCTTACCTAAAAAAAACTAGAACTAGGTACATGCGATGGAAAGAAATATTCATACATGACAAAATAGTCAAAAACACGACATGGAATTAAAATCAATCGATCAAGTGAAGCAAGGTTCAAAATTAATCAAATTTGGGTCTCGGGGTTGGCCTTTGCAATTCATGTATAGGTCCCTCTAAGCATCTACCCAATTCATTTTATGACTCATAGCCATTAGTGACCATTTGTGTTCTCACATGGCCATTAACACTTATAAGTTCTTAGGACGGGTTATAGGTGAACCTCAAGATTTAACCCACGGGATCAGGCATCGCACCTAACATACATCTAATAACCACATATATCAACATGAATTAAATATACAGGCAAGCCCTTGGGCCTTATTTCCCAAGCAATAAATCAATTTGAGTGAACCGTCAGCAAGTCACTTATTCAATGGGCATGCATTAGTCACAACCACAAGAATTTCTAATGAATGACATGGTGTCATGTATGAGTGGTACATGTGATGTTTCAAAGATGAGTTTTAAATCATTGATAACGGAAAATGAGGTTTTTTAAGACAACGGAACGTCTCGGTTATGGAACGGACTTAATTGTCAAGGCTAGTTTGGGCTCACATAAATGCATTAACAAACATCGCAAACATTTTAAATACAATCCAAACCATGACTATCACAATATCAAATCAAAGTTAAAAAAATATTTGAAAACATTGAACATTGGAAACATCACATGTACCAAAAACATTTCAACGTGCAAAGATGAGTGTTTCTAATCAAGATTTGGAGAAGTGTGATCGAAAGGTCAATTCATTTGTTGAAAACCTTTTGACAATGAAAATCAAGAGATTTAAAACAAATTTCATGAAGATGACATGTCCTAATTCCATGCACAGATTATCCTAAAAATCTCTGATGAGCAATCACAACTAAAGCTTAAAAAAGGACATTTTAGACAAAGCACATCAAATTAGCAAAATCAAATGGCACCCCTGACGATTTACTTCTCAGAAAATTACACAAAATGCCTAACATGGTATGGAAAAACTTTTGCGAAGAAAGTTTCCAAAGGAGAGCTAAACATGATTTTATAAAAATTTGATAATACACCTCATCGCATCAGGAAATTGTCGAAGCAACAATACATCAAGTCATTGCAACTGAGATTTATCCTATCAAACAAAGTCTAAAAATCATGAAAATTTACCACATCATAGTCCAAAGAGTTACAAACGACATTTATTAAGGGACCAACTTAAGAATCCCTATATAAAAATCACACAAAAATGGAAAAGTCTGCCAGAACATGGGTAAAAACAGGGTTCTGAATTTACCCCTAGGTCAGAATTCTAATCTAGTTTAGAAAAGATGGAAAATGGATCTAACGATGAGCAAATTGCACAAAACCAATAGCAATTGAAAGGTCTAAGTGTGTCTTACAACTTCCTAGAAGGGCTTGGGCTAAATTGAAGTCAATTCCGTGCTCCAAAGTTGAGGTTTGTGAAAGTGTACGCATCAACCATTAAGAAACTAGAATGCAAATATGCATTATTAAGTCTTAAAATCACTCACACAATGCACAAACGGCATGAAAATCACACACGATCATGAATTTGATGAGATAAATGATTAGGAGAAACATCTAACTCTAAGTCGGCATGCAAAAATACCGTGCAAGTCAATGACAATGCAGCGTGAATTAAGAATATAATGACACACTTAAGGCTTTCAAAGTGCAATTAGTCTAATAGTGACATAATTTTCACATACGAAATGGCATTCCATCATAATGAACCACATATACACACGAAGCTTGTAATGCATACTTTAATAGTCAAAAAGACATCGACATGAGATTTGGTCTCTAAGAGTCCCAAACATGCATGAGAAAGCATGCACATAACAAGGCTTTAAACTAATCTCAACATGACAAAAGATGTTCGATTTAGGTCATCTAGGAATGTGCATAAATCTAATGAAAAATTTGACATATAGAATGTATAACGGCAAGCATTTGTTGTGAGGACCTGAAAACCTAATTGGGATCACACGAGTCATGATGAAAATGCCAAAACAGATACACGTTACCAAACGCCCTAATCACAGCAGGACCTACGTGTGATGAAATCATGCAAATCATGTATTGATGCAAATCACACGACATATACTTCATTCTTCATGAAGATCTTAAGGCCAAATAAACTCATTTATATGCTCAACTTCGCAAAAATGTGTCTCGGATTAGTGTAGGGCAGATTGACCTATGTTCAGATCTAGGTGGTTTAGACCTATCAAAACTTATATGAAAATTTCAGACAAAAAAAAAGGCCATACATGACATGGTTGGGAACAAATCTCGTGTAAACAATTTTCTCAAAAATCAATCATAAAAATCAGTACAAAAATAGCAAAGTTCAGAGGCGGAACAAGAACAAAACTCAAAACGTATTAAAAAATCTGCAGAATTGAGCAAACTGCGATGCGTTTTTCGAGGGTCAAACGACACCCGTTTGGGGCGCACGACCTATCAAATCAAAGGCGTTGGAATGTATTTTGTAAGTCAGCGAGACCTCGAGTTCAAATAAGCTCATCTCACGCCTCTTTTCCGGCCAAAGAATAACCTAGGTTCAGACATACGAAAATTGCAGTTTAGCACCAAAATCATCTAATCGACTACAAATCATCTTCAATCAATCTTCAACCTCAGCAGATCATTGATCGAACCTATGAACAACATACCTAAGCATTTTTTTATAGTTCCTAGTGCAAATCCTAGCCCTGGTTAGTTATTCTAACCTCGCTTTCTCGAATTCAAGTTCGAGGTCATTACTTTTTGCGTGATTTTGTCAATTTTGACATAATCGGACGAAGGAATGGTTGCCAGAACTTGATCAGACCTCGATCTAACCTCGAATGGACAAATTGAGATGCCTCAAACCACCTCAAGGCTGGCTAGACAGTCGGTTTGGCAGCAACTCAAAAACCGTTCCAAGGATGGACTAGTCTTCAAGTGCCGAGGAAGAAACAGCCACTGGACCTTTTCCAGTGGCTTTCTGATGGACCTTCAAGAGATCAGGACTTCACTTAGAGAAAGATCATAATGGTCCAATCACATAAAAATGCGGCGAACAGCAGTAGTTTACTTCTGAGACAAAAATCGATCCAGATCTGATTGGTTTGGACCGTTGGAGGACGATCGGCCGATTGGAGACTTAACGGAGAGTATCCGGCTACACTCCAACCACCTAGACTGTGAACACAGCCTGACAGAGGGAGCTGAGGTGGTCGGAGGTCTAGGGAATTGCCGCCAATCACCGTTTTGGCAGAGTTGCTGCAAGGAAGACCGGCGTGGATGCCGGTATTTAGTTGAGGAAGAGATCGGCCTTGGATGGGCCGATCCGACGATTGTCGGTGAGCACAGTGACCACTACGGGGACGGACAGGCAGCGCGGAGGCTCAAGGATGCAGGCGTGCTGTTGGAGGAGCTCCGGCGAACAGTAGTGAGGCGTGGCGATGGGGGACTGCCTCGCGCGTGAGAGAGGAAAGAGAGCGACAGAGGGATGGTGGCAAGAGAGATTCAAGAGTGAGAAAGAGAAAAACTATTTGGTGAGAGAAAATATGTAGAAAATGAGCTCCCCTTTCAAAAAAAGGAGGGAAAAGCTTTTATACTAGTTCCAAATTGGTTGATCTCGATCGTCGATTCAATCCAACGGTTGACAAATTGATCTAATGGCCAAATTATGTTTTTAAAGGGCTAATCATCATTAAGAAGTGTCGGGAAATCAATCGGATGAGCCCAATTTGCGAAAATTTGAGTTTAAAACGAGAATTGCGCTTTATGGGTTATTTAGGGGTCAAATTGCAAAATCATGAAATCCGATGGTCAATCCGCAAAATTGTGAAAAAGTGAGGGCATGGGGATAAAATTGACAAGGGAAAGATCCCGGAACCGGTCACCAGAGGTCTAGAACCAGTCAGCAAAGGACCGAACTAGCTTGCCTTGCCGATGGCTGATCAAATCAGTCAGACCAATTCACGCCAATTTGACAAGTTGTTGATCAATTCTTGACCGGTTATGCCTGATTTTTGCTGGTTTATGCCTGTGTGGTCCATATGAGTTTAAAATTTATGTAATTTGGTCCCTCAAGAAAAATTTGTCCAATTTAAAGAGGAATTGTTTGATTTAAACCTAATTAAGCCAATTAAATTCAATGAATGCAATTCATGGACTCTCCATTAACTTAGTTGAGTGATTATGATGAAAAACAACTAACCAAAACCATGGGTACATAAAAAACGAGCCTTAAGGGCCAAAATGAGTAACTTTGCAATTCTTCGTTCAAAATTGCAAATTAATTGAAATTGAATCCAATTAATATTGCAATAGAACTACTTGACTAATTACCAATGCTTAGGATTCCTAAGGCATTTAAATTGACCTTGAATTGAGGTCACGAGACTTAGATCAAAAAACAAATTGAGGTCTAATATTAAAATTGAACGTGGATTCATGAAATCGAACTATAGACATAAATGGGTCAATCTAAATTTCCCCAATTAAAGCTCAACATCTTAATTTTCTTACGTTCAAAAGAGTGAAATTCCTCAAATTGGGAAGTTCTCTTGTGAATTTCTTAAAATTAACCCCAGATTTGGACTTATTTTAAGAAAATGTGTAGAGAACAATCGTCCATTTACAATTTGTGAAGAATCGATTTTGACCCCCTAATCAAAGCTTAAGCAGCAATTCGTCTTTCAATTTGACAATTTTCGAAATTGAATGAACGAATAGATTAAGAATAGCCCCTAGACCAAATGTTGTAAAAGGAACTGCATCTAATTATGGCTAAAACAAAATTAATTTTATTTTGTTATCAATTTAGAATCTAAAACCGAAAAAATCCAGGAAATAAGGTTCTTCATTGAATTTTGTAAAATTTTCAACACAAAAGTCAAATTGACATTAAAATAAAGCATTTTGAGGAATTTTTTTATTTTTTTATTTTTTAGTCAAAAGTTTGACTAAAATTCAATCATTTAGTTAATTTTTATAAAAAGTCAATTTTTTAGTCAAATCTTTAGATCTTTGAAAAATTGGTTTGAAAAAAGTGAAATTAAAGTTAATTGACATCTTTTTGGGTGAAAAGTCAAACGTCAAATAGCTGACTAAAAAGTCAACCCGAAAGTCAACCGTTTGACTTTTCAGTTTTTTTTTTTAAACGATTAGGAAAATATTTAAAAATGATAATGCAAAAGGAAGAAGTGAGAAACGACACTTTTTGGTCAAGAAATGGGTTTTGTCGTGATCAAAATCTCAAATCTCGGTTTTTACTTTTTTTGACACATCTATTAAAAATCAAGTGTTAACAATCATCTATGCATGATATACTTTTCTCCATTATATGAGATATTTTGTTTGCGTTCATTTGCGAAACGATTGGTTCACAATTCTTTCACCTTTGTTAGGGTGTTGAATAGATACTGTTTGATGACAAACAATTAAGGGACTATCTCAACGTGTATATGTACACTACCCCCTATTCTTCCTATATATCTTGTTGTAACAGTTATTGTATTAGAGAGGAGCGACAAAATTAAAACTAAGCAAAACAAGGCACTCAATTTTACTTGAACAATCAGCTCGATTAGTTACTTGAACTAAATATTCGACGGCACGCTTTAATGAAATCTACTATTATGGATACCGGTCTCATAAAATAAAATATCAAATGGAGAAACTTTTGCAAGTTAGTTCATACATGTAGTTATTCGCTTTGAACTACATGTGGTACTCACTTTGGATAGACATACCTTTTCTGTGGTTTATTTATTATAAACATAATTCTCATCAACCCACCCCGTGGTGGGCAAGTTGGTTAGGGTGCACGTTGGCCACACGAAAGGCTAGAGTTCGATTCCCCTCCTCGTCGCGTTGCACGACTTAAGTGGGGTGCCGTGGGAGGTGGGTCCCCGCACTAGTACTCCCCTGGGTTTACGTCGCTGGCCGCAGGTTGTACGGCGGTTCCCAAGTTACCAAAAAAAAAAATACATAATTCTCATCCACATAACCTAAGCTACTAATAACAATTTTAGAATTATTTTCATAGAAACTTAAAAAATGACAAGAAGAACAAACAAATCTCTGCTTTTAACGGGCATGGAGAACGTACTTTATCCTTTCTTTTCTTTATCTAAAATGATCTCAAATGAAGATTTGAGGAAGAAAATGGCAGTATTTAATTTTTTTTTTTCAGCTAGTAGGTTATTAGCGTGGGGGATTAGACGTAAGCTTATTTTAAGCCAATCTACTATAAATTCTGTGTGCAATTTCTTCTATCTCTCAACTCTTGTTCATTATTATTGCACGCCGGTGGATATCATCATATCATTCTCAATATTCAGCCTCCGACTTCACTCAAGTTTGATAATACTGCACTTTGACTATTTTATTTCCACATTAAATTGTCAAGAATTGTTGAAATCACCTAGACAATCCTCTCTAGGTGATATTGCTAGCTACAACATCCTTTCTTTTATTTATCTAAAATAATCTCAAATAAAGGTTTGAGGAAGAAAATGGCGACTTAGTATTTTTTGCGAGTTTATTTTCTTATGGCCCTAGCAATTTAAGATTTTTTAATACGAGACATTTGAAACCTATGAAAGCATACTAGAATGCACTACACAATCTTTTTTTTTTTCGAAGCTTAACACTTGCTTGATTGCAAATTTTGCGAAGGAATTGACAAACCCTTTCGAGTACAATCAAATAAGCTATTAATTTGTGTATTCTGCAAGTTTATTTCCTCTATTGTTTGTAGAATAATCGACAAATATGAAGGAACTCACCTACGGAAATCCAATCAGTCAATTTTAAATGGAGAGACGAGCTGCATATCAAGTATAGGACACCATCGGGACTCTCAACCTGTGCCAAAATCTTTTAAGGCAGAAAACGTGAATTACGAACTACGTGATTTCGTGCAAGTTCAGAACCTTGAGCAAAAAGGGGCAAGAAAAAGAAAATGAGTCAGGGTTAAGGATTGTAGCATCGCTTTGCCGGACGGTCACTTCTAGACACAAATTGCTTTGGTTGGACGCAGACATGCGTTTTATGTAGAATAGCTAAAGGTATAGGAGGGCCCGGATTTTTTTTTTTCGAGGCAGACCTTCTCGTGACAGAGTTCTTTAGTTGTTCGGATGAACTTTTCCTTTTTCCCTTTGTTGGACCAAGATTACTTGTGGGAAATCCCGTTGCCGGATGCTCTGGTGGGAGAAAGACATGCCCTTTTGGAGGGTCCCACTTAAATTAACTCCGATTTGGCTTTGGTGGAATATTGTCATTGCTTGAATCAAGATCATAATCGAGTGGAAGGACGTCGCCGTTATCTTGTGAAGTACGTGATAATGGATGGGTTCATTAACACTGAGCTCAATTATGAGATTTCGTAATCAGGGGCCTTTCGCTGCAGGTCTTTTTAAAGCCTTGGCTCGCAAAATTATTACGATTTGGCTTGTGTCTTAATTAAAATCATGATATCATTAGGGTATATATGGACTCGGATGAGTTTTTTTTTTTAATTTTCATATGAACTTCTTAAAGAAAGGATTCGAGACATTCAATATTCAATAGTAATTCTATCTTATTTGGGACCTCTTTTTTTTTTTTTAATTGTCCCAAATTGTATAGTACTTCTAATTTTTTTTCAAAGAAATATGATGGACTTTTAGATGACTTTAAATGCCCATCTGCATATGATTTAAAATTCAAGCTTCAATCAACAAAAAAATAACATGCGAATCTATTTGCTTATATGATGGTGGTAGAATGGTCATACAATCTAATCTAACGGAGGAAAAAGGAAAACTACAGTACAATGCCAGATATATGGATTCGTGTGATCCCTCCAGAAATTTAACTGCACACTCAACCTGTCCTATAAAACGACAAGCAGAGGCAGAACAAGATAATTTCTTGAGCAGTAAAGCGCGCTGCTTCATCCGCCCAAGTCCGTGTGTCCTAAGCATTGACCCTCCCCAACATCACCCATCCCCGCCTCCCAGCCATTTGTCTTTACACTTGTAAATTTCTACTTCAAGGCTTCCTCATAAAGTCTGCAAAGCACCGTTTTCTTGAATCTATATTACAGCAGCGCCACGGAAATTCAATTTGACCAAAAGCATGGCATCTAGGTTCATTTCAGATTTATGGCACAAATGGAACATCCGAGGCTCCGTCATGTTGAGCCTCTCGCTTCAAGTCTTTCTGATTTTATTTGCACCCATTAGAAAGCAAACTGCAAGCAACCTTATTGTTTCTTTCTTGTGGTTGGCCTATTTGATGGCTACTTGGGTAGCTCCATTTGCGATCGGGCTCATCTCTCACAACCAGCACAATTTGAGTGCTAGTGTAGCTGAAGTAGAGGGAGCACTTCAAGCATTTTGGGCTTCATTTCTCTTATTACATTTTGGCGGTCCGAAGACCATTGCTGCTTTCTCTTTGGATGACAGTACGTTTTGGCGACGGCACGTGATGAGTTTCATCTTCCAAGTTAGTGCCACCATATATGTCTTGGTAAAGATATTTCCCAACGACAAATTGCTAGTGATACCAACGTTACTGGTGTTTTTTGCCGCATTAATAAAAAATATTGAGAGGTTAATGGCACTTAAACGCTCGGACCTTTGGATGCCCCAAGAATGGGTGCTCTCGGAGCACACTTTTTCTAATGGTGTAGACAATGAGTGGGTTGAAGAACCCGATGTTCTAGGGGATGGATGTTCTAATGAAGAAGAAGTAAAGCTTGTTGAGAGCATTGTGGTGAAGCATGCTTACTACTTCTTTCAAATCTTTAAGATCTTCCTCAAAGATCTCATCTTCACAAGTAAACAACGCGAAATAAGCCACAAATATTTCTGCAAAGTTTCTGCTATGGATGCATTGAGAATCATATCAGTTGAACTCCAGTTCATGTATGAGGTGCTCCACACAAAAAAATTGGCAATATGTTCCAAATCGAGCTATATTTTCCACTTCATAGCCTTCATTGACATTGTGGTGGCTTGCATCCTATTCAATTGCTTCAAGAATAATAAGCTCCCCCAACTCGATGTGAAAATTACTAATGCCCTTCTTTTTGGAGGGATTGCTCTTGATGTTATATCTCTAGTCATGCTCGTTTCCTCTGATTGGACTATTGCCAGAATCAAGGGCTACAAGACAGGATCATCTAAACTAGATTCATTTCTCCACAAGTTGCTATCCGCCACAGATGACCTAAGGCAACCCCGATTTACTAGAGTTGAAGCAGAATCTAATGCTGATGTTACTTACTTGGTCTTAGATACGCCATTAATATTTCGAAGGTGGTCAGAAACCATATGTGCATGCAATCTTTTATCCGAGAGCTTGAAGGAGAGTCCGAGAATGATGTATAAGCGCAATCGGCTCTTGGGCATTATCATTCTTTCTAATATCTTTAGTTTTCCGTTTCGTTTGGCCAAGAAAATCATCTATTGTGTCCCTCAAGATGGTGAGACAACACCCAAAGCCTATTGTCCCAGGATCCCTAAACATATGATTACAAATAGGATGTACGTGTCCAAGAGTCCCTTTATTAAGGAACTATGGATCTTTATCTTCAAGGAAGTGAAACGTAAATCCGAGCATGCGATTATGAGGGAGATATTTGAGGCTAGAGGTGATATGTTTCTCAAGAATAGCCCGTGGGGGATCAATTGCAGATATCTTTTAAAGTATGTCACTGGGGCTAATTACGACACTAGTATTATAATTTGGCATCTTGCTACCGAAATGTGGTACAATAGAGAGAAACTAGATGCAGGCTCCATAGAAAGAAATGATGAAAGAAATGATGAAAGGGAATTTAGTAAAATTCTCTCTGACTATATGTTGTATCTTTTACTTAATCAATCTGATGTAGTGTCTGCTGTGGTGGGCATTGCGCAAAGCACATCAGTGGAGATGATGCTCGAGCTAAGGAATGCAATCAAAGATGCGACCGATGTGACCAAGGACGTGAAGGGGCTATGCAAGACATTGTTTGAGGATTCTTCAGAATTAAAGGGGGTCCATTTGGCCAAGGGGGTCCATTTGGCCAAAGAGATGGGAAGCCTCGGGGACAGGAAGTGGCAGGTGATGAGCGGAGTGTGGGTTGAGATATTGTCATACGCAGCAATTCATATTAAGGGAGAGGCCCATGTGCGGGTGCTGAGCAAAGGGGGAGAGCTTCTTGCCTTTGTTTGGCTGTTGATGGCTCATTTCGGTTGCTTCTACAAACCTGGATGGGGCATGTACCGCAAATTTTACGATGAGAGGTCTGCGATTGAAGAGAGGGATGACACAGATGATAGCGATAGAGATACGAGTATCGTCAACGACGAATTCTCTACTTAGATATTTCATCCACATCAATTGCTTATTTACCATCTTTATGGCATTTCTACAGATGTTCGTGTGAATAGAATTTACTGGTTTGTCTATCTTTGTGATTAATGGGGAGAATCGATGGATTTTCATTCCTTCTAACAAGCTTTGCATGTGTCTCTTATTGTTAGTAAATAATTGTTTCATACTTTAAATTTATATTTAAAAAATAAAATCTAATAGGTTGTGCTCCTTGAGGTAAAACGATAGATTGTAAATTTTACATGATTGATAGTAATTTTCTCATAGACAGGGATGTAAATTCAGGAATATCACAATTTTGTAAGGCCATCAGAATGGATCAAATGATTTCATCACCCAGAATAAAAAAACCCATGAAGTTTGGAAGCCAGGTTTTTTTAGGTATATTCTCATGCCATCAAAGAAAGGTTTTTATTTGAAGAATTCAAAGAATGGACAGTGATAATGATGATGAGGAATCAGAGATTCTTGTCCAATTATATAGATTTTCAACAGTTTGATTTAATTATTTTAGAATGTTAAAAAAAGTCCACTTTAAGTGCTATTTTCCTTTCTTATTATTTTTATTTTCCCTTTTCAATTTTTTTTTCCCTCTCAACAAATAACTTTCTTGGTACGATGTTCTCATATGCTGTACAAGCTGGTTTGTTTAAGAGAATGTGAGATAAAATTTATTGATTTTTTTGTACTATAAGTTATATGATTTATCAAAAATATTTCTTAAACCAATAATTTTTACTTGTTTGTCAAATCGTGGTCTCCGTACATTGTATTGGTACTCCACCGTCTCCTCTCAAAGCTTTCCTCCTTTCGAGTCACGGGACTCGCATCGCCCCGATCCTTCACCACGTCGGACGACGGAGCATCCGCTTCGACGGCGAGCGCGATTCTGGTGGCCTCCGCCGCCGATCCGCCCATCGACGCCGGATCGTCGATTTGGAAGCCGATCAGCTTGTGGCTTGGTACGTACTTCTCTCGCCCGTCACCGACGCCTCGTGGGAAGCGAGATCCGAGATATTCGAGGAGGTCGGCGTCGCCGGTGCGACCGACAGTGCTGCGTCGCCGGAGAGCGAATTGCTTCCGAGGAGTCCGTCTATATGCTGCTATAAGGTAAATACACGAGCTTTGAACAACTACCGGATGGCGATTCTTTTGTTTCTGGTTCTGAATGTGGTGCCATTTGTTTTCTGCGATGTTTCCCCAGCTTACATTTCTCGGTTTGAATGATGATTCGATGGTTGAAATTTGGTTTCAACCGAATTTCGAGCGTTTTTGTCCCTGCCGCGATACATACTACGTCATTGTAAGGAAGAGAGTTCCTGTGGGCTTTCTCTGTAGAAGATGAATTGTATAGGATGTCATTGACACTACTAGGCTTAGGTAATACAGCTTGCCGAAGGTCATGTCTCCTGTGATATGCCAGTTCTGGCAGACACAGATAGCATTCTGACAAGGGACACTTGTTTTGAGAACTCATTAATATGCCAGCCACAGCAAAGGAATATTCACTGGGGGATATGTGGAGGATTTTAATGCAAAGGGCTTTTGAAATGGCCTTTTCAACCAGATATGCCTTTGCTGGTGTGGCATCCCGGTTCTTTGAAGTTGACCTTGTTGATTTCTTGAGACCTGTAAGTACTTATCCGGCGCATGATGTATTTCTTTGTTAGGTGCTGCTGTTGCATTACTTAGCTGCTGGGTGTGGATCTGTGGCTATAATTACATGATGTGTCTGCTGTTTCAGTCTTCTATAAGCACGGATTGTCGTACTTGAGCCTCACTCTTGCAGTTTGATGTATATGTGTGAAATTATGGATCTGTTAAGTGGAAGATCATAATCTGAAGGACATTATTTTTGGGACGTAGGTGGATGCTGGCAATTTTCTCTGCCTCAAATGCTGTGTCCTGTATATGAAACTTGACGATCCAGCTGAACTCTTGATTGACGTTGAAGTTGTGACCATGTGATGCAACCTGAGCTCAGGTCAAACGAGGTACCTTTGGCCCATGCGTGTTACATTTTGCTTTAGCAATTGATACCATTCTGCTACTCTGATCAGAAGTCAAAGGATGCTGTGGTTAGGGGATTATTCTCTTTTACTCCCCCTTTCTTTTTGGGCCAAGCTATGTACAATCCTTTAACATAATGATCATGCATAAGAAAATTCAAATAGAGAAGCAAGAATGAACTGGTTACCTAGTTGGGGGATACTGAAGTCTGTCTTTAATCCTATCTAAATGGTGAACTGAACATGTTTGGTCAGACTTGGTTTCAGATCACCATGTCTTAGATACTCCTACTAAATTTGTTGTTATTTCATCTATCATCCTAACAGGTGTAAAATGAATTCTACTTTACATTAACCATACGTCCAGAGGCCTTGAATGATGGGCTGAGGATTCGGAAGTCCCATCCATGGAAGAAGAGGCATGGCATGTCCTTGAACGAACGGATGCTGAGAGTTGTCAGACTTCATCCTGAATACACTTCTCCAGTGACTGAAGCGAACGGCAGTGCTTACTCGCAGGTTGAATGATAATTAGTGGGGGACTGAAATTGATACTTGAAAGGCAGGACAACATTGCCAAGCAAAAGAGGAAATCGGGACATCAGTCTAGCTTGGAACTTGAGGGATGTCTAACCCACCAAACATGTATTGGCATTGCGAAGTCCAATTATTTACTACTTCTGAGAAAGTCTCACTACAGAATGAGATGAACCAAAGATTAGAAGTACGAAAATTGTCGCCCTGGGGCCATAGGCGAGTTTAGAATAAACTTGTATAGCTGGTGTTGATACCATTGAGACTATGTCTGAACCCACAAGAATGAAGTGGTTCGGGGAATGATAATTTCTAGTCTGTTACAAATCCGTTTTGTCTTGCTAATCGAAACTTAGTGAATAGTAAAAACTCACCAATTCGTTGTGTTTCAAGGAAAACCCCCATTAGCTATTCTTTAGGTTACGAGTCAAATTGTTGAGCTATAAAAAAAAAAAAAAAAGCTCGAAAACATTTCTGGGCCAAAACCAGTTACAAATGTCTGGATTAATACAGCATAGAATCTTGTTCTTGCCATGTTCTTACCGGTTACCATATATCAGGTTCTGTCTTGAAGGAACAACAATCAACCCAGAGTTAAAACCATATCTCAAGCTCTTGCCGCAAGTCAAATGGGAGAGACATGCCTTAGGGCATTAGCTTCAACCAACAATATGGGTGAATATGAACTGGTTGGATTTACGCTTTTGCATAAGCAACTCTTCCATCTTTTCTATATTTTTAAGAAGATGATCTTTAATTTATTTCTTTTGTTTCTTTGGATCTCATAATCATTCTCTTTGATGGTAGCTGATGATACATGCTCACAAAAAAACTAAGGACTTTTGGACAATTATTCCCAATAGGGAAAATTGTCGAAAATGTAAGAAGATGAACGTAGAATATGCTTCAATTTTTTTACTGACACGGTCCGTAGACAACTCTATATATATATATATATAGCGTAGTTCACCAATTAAAAATTTAATTTAGATCATTAAGAACACAGAAAAGTAGGACCCTTTTTCCTAAATGTTTTGCACCAGCTCTCGTGATGGACGAAACATCAACGGATGGGTAACACTTCCCTTTTGTTACTTCGTGTTGGGGTGCGGTGGACAGAATTTAAGCTTATTAAGCTGCCTCAGATTTCATTAGGAGCAGAAGTTATTGAATTGAAAGCGCCAGCTAATTAATTTGGTTGTTTATTTTCACTTTGAAAACCCCAATGTTGAAATTTGACAATGTAATCGCCTTTGTAATTTTCATTGTTTCTCTGATGAGACTGACGTTCTTAAAAAGAGTGAAAAGTGTTGAAGACGACAACATTTTTCATTGGCATAGCTTCCATATTCCTCTCATCAATAAAGCAATCAACAGCCCCTCAATCGGTTTATGCTTGTCTGGTCTCTTTTATCTCTTATTGAAAGTTGGACTACAAAAATAAAGAACATACATGAGCTGATCAGATTTATAAACACCTAGACAGCCTCCAGAATCTCTATATGTTTAGAGAAAAGGGCTACGTATCCACATTTGTTTATGAAGATAGAAGATTAAGCAGTCCAAGCATGTGAAAGCATGTGATTGACTCGATAATATGGTCTTTGTCCTTTGAGAAAGAGAAGGAATGGCAGCGCTTGTCTTCTTGTTTACTCAACTGTATGACATCATTCTCTTGGCGTCATACCAGTATGATATGCTTACTGGTATGCAATTATATACGAATTGGTTGGACTATTACCCAATGAGGTTAATACTTTAGTTCTGGGTTACTGTAATAAAATAGTACCGGTAGCAAACTTGATAATTTGGTCTTTGTCCTTTGAGAAAGACACGTGACGGGATTGCTTGTCCCCTTGTATTTTAGCTATTAAAAGAAAAAATTGATAGGTTGATTGATTTTAGAGCATGCGAACCGCCATATGCATCTATATGCATCTATATAAATTATATAACATTATAGAAGACCACCTCTAAAATGGTGAGCACAATTCTAAGATTATTCCAAGTGAGAAACATTAATATCCAAATATGATTCCATCGTATCTTCATTAAACGTGTACCTATTTAGCCAATTTGTTGGGTATTACATGATTTTGCTAATTATCGATTGTAAGTTGTGCTATTTTGGGATGAACGCTATGTTCCTATAGTTTTAAAATAATTAATAAAAGATTTAGTTCTACAAGCAATTTTATATCTGTGATTTTTGTTCACATGAATCCCCTTGCTACTAAAATAATAGATATCCTATGTGAATGTAGTGGAAACTGCTCTACTGAATAGTGAATGGATGAAGATGGCGTCAATATATTGAAGGGAAGTAAAGAAGTGGTGTCCGGTCCGAAAAAGATAAAAGAAATGATCATAATAGCTATGATGACGAAAATCAAGAGTAAGATGAAAGAATAGTGGAAACACAAGTCTTCTAGTTGATTATAACTAAATCAATTTCAATCATTACCAATTTCTTTCTATTGTTGCCAAAAGCCTAGCTTCACTCTCCTTTCCGACCTAAGCATCTACTTGTTTCTATTGACAACTTAATTTGTTGATATCTATTATGTTGGGCTAACAATACAATCTAAAAGGGAATAAATAGATTCAATGATGATTATGAAGAACTTTTGCGGAGCAAAAGTAAACAGCAGGAAAAATAACTAAGGGGCTGGCAACGAGCCTAGAGCTTCCATTCAGCCTTGCTAAGGGTCTCGACCAATCTCAGGACATTCCTTTTACATAATTACATCGTCAACACGTCATAATCACATATTTGCATGATATCGTAGTTCAATTTCTAGCCTTGTATCTAGTTTATTATATCTTAACATGTATATAGTATAGCTAGAGTTTAAATGATGTTTATCATGGATGAAAAAGAAAAAGAAAAAGAAATAAATAAAAAAGGATAAAAAATCGGAGAGGCATTTGGTAAGAAATGGCGTTTTTAGTGCTAAGTTTGATTTATTCTTGGTTGAATTTCATTATGTTTAATCCAGCAACGTTATCACCTAACTTAGAAAATTTACTTTTCTTAAGATAAGTTGATTGCATATATACATTAGTTTACGGGAGTCCTATCCGTAGCTTAGAAACAAAGTGTTTTTATATTTTTGCCTGATATAACTCGGGTTCTACTTACTGTACTGCTTGTGATTATATTGTCATAATTTGTTTGCTATATCACTTTGTTTAGTTTTTGTCATTTGAGTTCTCCTCACATGAAAACTTAGCCTTGCATGTTTTTAGAAAAAAGAAAAACATAAAAATGAAGAAAACTCACTTATCATTCACAAACACACTCATTCGACTTATTAGATTGTATCTTATTTATCAATAATATCAAGTGTCTTGTTAGACATAGTATTACCAAACATTTCATTACGCTACCTATTGAAGTTTGATAGTTTGAAACCCCGGTAATTATAGATGGATGTGCAAATAGAATGGAGATAGGAACGATTTGACGATAAAACATGAACCTAGTACAAAGCAAGAAGCATCATCCATGTATATGATACTTTTCTTCTGCCATTTTACATACATGTGATATCAGTAAATAAGTAATAATCATTACTTGAAATTTTCAATCCTTTTAAATGATAGATTTGCATATAAAGAGGAAAAAAGGTGAGAAAAAAGAAGAAGAAGAATATTTTGCACTGCATGGACAAAAGGCAAAAGGGTTATGAAAGAGAAGAAAAGAATAATTTGCCCATTATATGGACGAAGCTTATTAAGCTCATGCAATCTTAACTGGCAAATTTTATATTTCTGTAAACTTTAATTTTATGACATTTAATCTTGTCTTATAGAAAAGAAGAGAAAGCAAGGGAACCACTTCAAGTCAAAGCAATCAATAATCTAGAAATAGAAAGAAAGACAAAAAGAGATCCTTGAGATTTATGGAAAACTTGTTGCCTCTAGGAACGATTTGACGAGAAAATATGAACCTTGCACAGAGCAAGAAGCATCATTCATGCATCTAATACTTTTTTTCTATTATTTAATGCATTTGATACCTGTAAATAAGCAATAATCTTTACTCGAAATTTTTAATCCTTTTAAATGATTCATCTACATATATAGATGGAAAAAGTGGAGAAAAAAGAAGACAATGATTAGTTTGCCCTACATATACGAAAGACAAAAGGGTGACGTAAGAGAAGAAAAGAATAGTTTGCCCGTTATATGGACAAAGCTTATTGAGCTAATGCAATCTTAATGGATAAATTTTATATTTCTATAAATTTTAATTATATAATAGTTAATATTGTCTAATAAAAAGGAAGAGAAGGTAAGGGAACCACTTCAAGTCAAATAGAAAGAAAGATCAAGAGAGATCTCTAAGATTTGACGAAAACTTGTTGCCTCTAGGAACGATTTGATTATAAAATATGAACCTGGCACAAAGTAAGAAGCATCGTCCTTGCATATGATACTTTTCTTTTACCATTTAATGCATTGGATACTTGTAAATAAGCAATAATCTTCACTCGAAATTTTCAATCCTTTTAAATGATAGATCTGCATATAAAGAGGGAAAAAGGTGAGAAAAAATAAGAAAAAGAATATTTTGCCCTAGATGGACAAAAGGCAAAAGGGTGATGAAAGAGAAGAAAATAATAGTTTCCCCATTATATGGACAAAAGCTTATTGAGCTCATGCAATCTTAATAGACAAATTTTATATTTCTATAAATTTGAATTTTATGATAATCTTGTCTAATAAAAAGAAGAGAAAGTAAAGGAATCGCTTCAGTTGAAAGCAATCGATAATCCAGAAATAAAAAGAAAGATAAAGATAGATCCTTGAGATTTGTGGAAAACCTATCGCCACTGGGAACAATTTGACGATTGAACTTGTCAAAAGCAAGAAGCATCATCAACACATATGACACTTTTCTTCTGTCATTTAGACTACGTTTAGACTTTCGAATTTCTAATTAGAATAAGACTAGAGAGAATAAGATTGAAATTTGGGGAATTTTGCTATATTCTATTCACTATTTTGTGATTATAATAAAAAGTCGGATATATATATATATATATATATATATATATATTGTTTGGTATAAACACCTATATGAATCACAAATTTCACAAATGGAGATGGTAAATATCCCTCACAATACTCTTATCTACTTTATTTTTATTTGATTTTCTTCTCTTTTTTTAATTAATTTCTTTTTTTATTTCTTTCTTCCCCTTCCATCATTCACGCATCTAATACTTTTCTTCTATCATTAATGCTTTGGATACCTATAAATAAGCAATAATCTTTTCCTGAAATTTTTAATCCTTTTAAATGATTGATCTACATATAAAGATGGAAAAAGGTAAAGAAGAAGGAGAAGAAGAAGGATATTTTGCCCTATATGGACAAAAAGCGATGAAAGAGAACAAAAGAATAGTTTGCCTATTTTATGGACAAAGCTTATTGAGCTCATGCAATCTTAGCGGAAAAAATTTATATTTCTATAAATTTTAATTATATGATAGTTAATATTGTCTAATAAAAAAGAAGAGAAAGTAAGAGAACCACTTCATGTCAAAGCAATCAATAATCCTAAAACAAAAAGAAAGATAAAGAGAGATCCCTAAGATTTGTGGAGAACTTGTTGTCTCTTGGAACGATTTAACGACGAAATATGATCCTGGCACAAAGCAAGAAGCATCATTCACGCATCTAATACTTTTCTTCTGTCATTTAATGCGTTGGATACCTATAAATAAACAAAAATCTTTACCCGAAATTTTTAATCCTTTTAAATGATTGATTTGCATATAAAGAGAGAAAAAGGTGATGAAAAAGGAGAAGAAAAAGAATATTTTGCCCTAAATGGACAAAAGGCAAAAGGGTGATGAAAGAGAAGAAAAGAATAGTTTGCCCTTTATGTGGACAAAGCTTATTGAGCTAATGCAATCTTAACGGACAAATTTTATATTTCTATATATTTTAATTATATGATAGTTAATATTATCTAATAAAAAATGAGAGAAAGTAAGAGAACCACTTCAGGTCAAAGCAATCAATAATCCATAAATAGAAAGAAAGATAAAGAGAGATCCCTAAGATTTATGGAAAAATTGTTGCCTCTAGGAAAGATTTGATGATAAAATATGAACCCGGCACAAAGCAAGAAACACCATCCACGCATATAATGCTTTTCTTCTACCAATGCATTGGATACTTGTAAGTAAGCAATAATCTTTACCCGAAATTTTCAATCCTTTTAAATGATAGATTTGCATATAAAGAGGGAAAGAGGTGAGAAAAAAGAAGAAGAATATTTTGCCCTACATGGACAAAAGGCAAAAGGGTGATGAAAGAGAAGAAAAGAATAGTTTGCTCATTATATGGACAAAGCTTATTGAGCTCATGCAATCTTAGAAGAAAAATTGTATATTTCTATAAACTTTAATTTTATGATAATTAATCTTGTCCAATAAAAAAGAACAGAAAGGAAGGGAACCACTTCAAATTAAAAGCAATCAATAATCCAAAATAGAAAAAAGGATAAGGAGAGATTCCTGATGTTTGTGAAAAACCTGTTGCCACTTGCTTTTGGTGGGGGATGCCTTCTTGGAGCGTCTTACTTATAGTAACTCCAATACGGCTTTGGCTTATATCAATCATCCACATTAAAGGGCAAGTTTTTTATTTTATCCGTTTCTTTGGATAAATTAAACTTTCGTGTGGAATTTTGTCACTGGTTGAACTAAGGTCATAATTAATAATGGTAGGGTTTCACAATTAATAACCTAATGGTGTCTTCCACTTTTGGGGACACATGACGCATTTGTAAACGTTTAATTTTACCACTAGTGATTCAACCACTTGAGTTAGATCTATCTTGAGCTCCATTATATTTGAGGAATGGATGGTTAGTAATTCTTTTCCCTTCCTAGATTTTTGAATAGATAAAGTGTTTTGACAAACAAATAAAGAGTCATCTCAACATGTATCTGTTGCATTTTGTTGCAATCCCATTAAATCACTCGAGGTTTGCAAAACAATCAGTTTGACTAGTCACTTGGACTAAACGTTCAACCTCATCATTTCATTAAGTAACATTAATGAAATCTGCTGATATGAGCACTAATCTCATAAAATAAATGTCCGAAGGAGAAAATATTTCAAGTTTCATACGTGTAGTTATTCACTTGAATTGCAAAAACAAATTGCACGCAATCTGGGAAAACATACTAGAATGTCCGATACAATTTTCTATCTTTTTCCAAAGCTCAAAACACCTACTTGTTTCCAAAATTTGCAAGGAAAATGGTTAATGATTTTAAGGTACAATCGTATAATCTATTAATTTAATTATTCGATAATTTTATTTTGGAATGAAGAGCCAAGACTTGTGCATCAACTAGAAGACACCAACGTGACTCACAAATTCCTGTCAAAAAATTTTCTAAAGGAAAAAGCGTGACTCCTGAATCACGTAACCTCGTAAAAGTTAAGAGCATTGGGTGAAAAGGGGAAAAGAAAGAATATAAATGGGTCTAAGTTAAAGGAAAAAAGCAAAAAAAAAAAAAATCTAAGTTAAAGAAAAAAGGAATAAAGAAAAAGAATATGAAGTGGGTCTAAGTTAAAGAAAAAGAATCGAGCTAAGAATTGTAGCATCGCTTTGTCTGATGGCCAATTTTTTACACCAGCTTAATTTCATAAAAAATCCCATTATTTGGTTAATCTCAATTCTAACCCAAATTTTATTTCAGCTTGAAAGAATTATCAACATTCACATTAGTCCAAATCTACTCCTGTTAACCCTTTGTCCAAAAATTGTCATTGGTTTCTTCAATATTATCGATATTAGGAAGTTGTTTTATACGCAGAGAGAATATTAATGAAAATGTAAGTTTTGATAATGAATCTTTAACTAGCTAGATATTCACAATTTTGAAGAAACTAGTGGCGATTTTTGGACACGTGGACAGATTTAGGATGAGTAAAATTTTGGTGAATTTTTTTAGACAAAAAAAAAGTTCATGGAAAATTTGGAATTGTACCTAAAGTTGGGGGCTTTTAGAGAATTAGACCCTCATTAACATGACCTGAAAAGGAGACGTGATTGTAAGCTTATTCAAATTGAGTTTTTTTTTTTTTTTTTTTGGTCGGGTATTCAAATTGAATTTAAATGTAATAACTTTTTAACACATATAAAAAAAAAAATGCGTTCTTTGATAATTGACCTTTTCAATCTGTCTATGACAGGCTAAGACACGATTAGTTAATTGAGTTAACATATTACTTGGGTCAATGCAATCTAGTTAGATACACTTAGGCACTCTATTACTCATTCAAACATATTTTTATAACGGTTTATTTCTTAAAATTATCATGTTGTGCGACTCATTTATAAAAGTGTCATGTTTTAAATGTATGACGTGATTAATAAATGAGTCAAATATGTATGAATGATGTAGACAAGTGCATATAGAAAAGCAAATGTATAAGGGATAAGTACAAAAAAAATCATAAATCTATTGTACGTATGTCAATTTAGTCTTAAATTTTTTAAGTTGGTCAAATTAGTCATAAACCTTTTAACGATTTACTAGTCTTTTTGGCCAATTTTAGCAATAAATCACTAATGTAGACATTGGCCATTCTACATGATATGACCGGCATTAATGTTGACAACTTATGCAATTTTTTCAAAAATTTCTGAATTTTTAATAAATTTTTTTCATTTTTTTTCATTTTTTTCATTTCCACCATGGTTAGTGAGGGTCATCGGGGCCTTGGCAATGGCCTACAACCCTCACTGGTCACTTGACAAGGCCACTATGGCTGTGGGCTAGGCAGCCCTTGCCTAGTGATTAGCAAAGGTCACTATCCATTGCAAGGCCTTGATGACTCTCAATGGCCACGGTGAAAAAAAAAAAACGAAAGAAAAGAGATGAAAAGAAATATAAAAAATTCAGAAAATTGGTCCATGTTAGTACTGACCGTGCCATGTAAGATGACTGGCATCCATATTAGTGATTTCTAGCCAAAATTGGTCAAAGGATTTTATTAACAAATTATCAATAAAAACTAGGATTAAATTGATCAAATTGAAAGATTTAAAATTGAAATAGATAGGTTTATGACCTTTTTAGTAATTCTTTTGAGTTTTGCAGGGAAATGATGTCAAATATTGAGAAGGGTTCAAAGTAAATGCTCATGCAAAAGATATTCACACATGGATGAAACAAATTTGAAAATAGAGGATAGAGAAGACAATGAGCGGGTCGAATGCAACCACAGTAACTTCCTCGAGATAGAGGCTTCCTCACTCAATGAGAAAAGTGGCCACTGATAGTTCTATTGGATTTCCTTTTGGTGGTGGGAAGTTTTGACTACCAATTCCATCAGTGTTGGAGACAAAATTCAAAATTGGAAGCTTTTTATCTTTCTTTAGAAGAAACAATTATATTATTAAACAATTGATGATGAGATCAATGCATTCCATTCATTGAATTATCTTGACTCTATATGAGACCTACGTAATTCAATGGTTGATACTGATTAAGCTTATTTGCATAAGGCTAATGCAAATGTCGACCCAACTTAGAATCACAAACTTTGAAAAATTCAAAAGAAGGAAAAAAAAAAATGACTCTCAAATCATATGCAGGTTAAAAACACTTTGTGGGTCTTCATGAAAAAAAAAAAAAACACAAGGGGTCCAATTAAAAAAAAAAAAAGGTAAGATACAAAAGAATTTGCCTCGAGTCTTCCCTAAATATAAACTTCTACTTTTGAAAATATCAAATACACACTCGAGTTTTATCTTTGGAGGTCACTTTACACATTTACATCAATTATCTTGGTGTCCCTATATGAAAATGTTATTTTCTTCAAAATACTTTCATTCGCAAAATCCTAAATTCTCGCATTCACCCAAAAACTCAAAACAAATCAAAACCAAACCACCCAAACCCTAACTAAGATATTAAAATGAGTTTGTGTGACATCTTGGATTTTTAGTCCTGTTCTCAATTGAATAAATCGGGCCTTTCATCGACGTGTCTATAGTGTTATTCTCAAAGCTGGTCACTCTTGAGATAACTAGACTATCTGGGGAAGTCATTAAGAGATTTTTGTGCAATAGACTTGGGAATTCAACTAGGAATCGGCTACTCAACCATGCTCATCTGCAGATCATTTCGGCATAGTAAAGATCGATTAGAAATCAGAGATAGGTCGGTTTGATTGAGATAAGTGGTTAAATGTGGGTGATTCCACTAAATTGCAAAATTCTCGTTAATATGCACTAGACTGATTTTTCTGTCGTTTTGGTACCCTATGTCCGTATTTGAAACCTCGAGATTCACGACCATCGAGAGTCACCAAGGTGTCGAAGAGGTTCATTATGGTTCGAAGAAAATCGACCACGGGTCATTTGCACTAAAATTTTTTAAAGCTACCTGGTAGCCTAGGTTATGCTAAAATTGCGCCAGATTGAAATTAACCGCAAATTTGAATCCGATTTCAGAAATTGAAAATTCTGTCATGTCACAAATCATTTTAGGAACGTCAACTCGCCTTCCGAAAAATTTTCTGCAAATCGAGACTTTTTGGGAAAAAGTCGAGGTAGGGTCGTTTTTGTCCGTAAAATTTCGAGGACCTTTTTTATCGCGAAATTGGGAATCGAGTGGGTTCAATTGGCGAGGAAAAATGCCAATTTGATCGAGGACTCGACGGTTGGATTTTTTGAGGCCAAATTGAGTTGATTCAAGAATGAATGAAGTCCAATTTGGGGGAAATTAACTCAAAATTCGTGTGCCCCAATGGACCCAACAATTGGACCACTTCAAGGGTTTCTAGAAGAAGCAAATGGTCTGGAAATTTACTATGGAGGCCAGCTGCCTTGGTGGGACAAAGCTAGGGGACAAGAAGATGAGGTAGAAGGCCAAGGTGGTCCCCCCCTATCCAACTAGCTTCCCCCTCTTTTTTTTCCCCTCCATTTCCGTCGACCAAGCCCCATTCCCAGCAGTTAAAGCTTCCTAGCAATCACATAAACCGACCGAACCAACTCCTTTCCCTCGTTGACGCCGCACGCCACCTACCGGAGCTACCGAATGCTGCCATCGCGCGTCCGCACTTGCCCGCAGGTCTCATGCAAGCTACGCCGATTCCGTATGTTCGTGCATTCATGCGCCCTTGTCCCCATCCCTGCTCGCTACCTCAGGTCATGCCAGAGCCCGTTCAGCCGTCTTCGACCATTGTTGAAGCTTAGAGCCACCCACCTAGTCCTCTGAGCTCCACCGCTCCTATCTTGCCGTTTGCTCGCTCAACCGACCACTAGAGCAGCTTTTGCAGCCACCGACTAGAGCTGAAATCCATGGATATTCCAGCCACTGTTTGGGCCGTTCCCAACCTCGTTTGGCGAGCCCTCTTTAGAGTTTCTTGACCTTCCCTGCATCCCCGTCGTTTTGATCCAAGTGGATCCTTAATCAAATGAGTTTAACTCACTAATCCATGCTTAGTCAGTTAATGAAGTTTAAGGGTTGATTAGTTAAGTTAAGCTAGGATTAGGTGGTTAGTTAGAATAGATTAGTGAATTAGTTAATCATTGAGGCATGTTAGGTGGTTAGATTAGTATAATTAGCAAGTAATTATGCTCTATTTTTTATTTAGATAGGTTCAGGAATTTTCCGAACCCGTCTCAGCTTTTAATTAGGCTTTACGGGCCTAAGTTTGAATTTTTGGTATTTAATAATTAATTTCTGTAATTATTTATTTATTTATTTATTTTTCGGAAATTAGATCAAAATAGCCGATGATCGAAATTTTGTGTTGATTGCAGTGGTGTGATTGATTTATTTAATTGACTGTTATTTTATGCAAATTGAGTGTGATTTGTGATTTTGGGGTATTTATCCCAAAATTTGTTATTTTCAATAATTGATTGGAAAATAACCGAGCGTCGGTTTACAGCACCAAAAATATTTTTGTGGACCATATTAAATTGTGGGATTTGTGGAAATGAAATTATTATATTTTGGTTAAAGCCAACCGTGTACCCATACACGATTATTTTTATCATGAAGGATAAAAATGGTGACATTCTCAGTTGATGATAACAAGTATACTTTATCAGCTTTGGGTGAGTAGTATACCGGTATACTATATCAGTCTATGGGCTTTAATATGTTAGCTTTGGGTGAGCGGTATACCTTATAAGCTTCTAGTGAGCATTATTAGTATATTATATCGGCCTAAGGGCTTTAATATGTCAGCTTTGGGTGAGCAGTATACATTATCAGCTTTGGGTGAGTTATACTATCTATCTTCAGCTTAAGGTGAGCAGTTCTAGACATGGTCGAATTTGATAGATAGTATTGAGTTGTTTGATCGAGAGATGGTCCTGATGACCTAGAATCGACTAGGTCGATTGATTGATGATTCGATTTGATTTAATGATTTGAATTGTTGAAGTGATTCCATGAAATTGTGAATTGTATTAACTTGCAGGAAAGAACAGAGGCAAAGGTAAGTCCTCTAGCTCGTATTTGTGCTTAGGCAACCCTTGGAGCATATTTTCTTCCTAGTTGGGTCTTCGGGGGTGAACTCGCTGAGACGTCGTCTCACCCCGTTATGGGATAACTTTTTCAGGTCCTTAGATGGCAGCTCCTCCTAAGCGTTTTGGTAGACCGAAGAAGGTCACAGAGCATAAATGCTTTATACCATTGCATGGGGACCTAAGAGGATGGGTGTATGAATTGGTGAAGACTGTGGTTTGGGTGGATGAGGCCTTACCCCATAAGGTACCTCATCAATACAGATCATGGTATCGCTAGGAGCAAGTTGGACAGAGAGAAGGTCCCATACTAAAGTCTAAGGTCCCTAGGTATGTGCTGGAGGTTGCCCTTGGGAAGGGCATAGTAGATCCACCAGAGGGTTCGATGGTAGACACGGTAGACTTGGATCTTGAAGAACCAGGGACTCCGGTGTACTCAACTGAAAGCTCCAATGAGGATGAGATCGAGGATGAGGATCGGTAGTTTTTGAAACCCCACCCCCCCTCTTTTGCAGACCCTAGTTTTTGTAAGACTGGTATATATATATATATATATATATATATATCTGGACCTGACTTGTTTTATGTAAATATAAGTGTGTTGTGAGGTTTTGAAAATTTATGGCCCTACTTTTCTATCACATTTTGTTGTTGTTTGGGGATTTATTTATTTGCTTCCGCATGCGTATTAAAATGAATGGGTCAGCAATGCGTCCTGGGACATCACTATTTATTCGACCATGCAGGGATGGGCACGTGCTTGGAGGATCGGGATGTGACAGTTTGCTAGAGGGACAATCTGATCTCTATAATTTAGGGTTTTACTTAGAGGTATGTGAATTGTATTTCCATAAATAGAGGGTGTAATTAGTCATTGGGTCAACAATAAGATACATTTTAGGTATTTTCCCCATAATAAAAGGACCCGGTCTAAAATCAATATGGTCACCCTTTGCAAAAGTGAAGAGAAAATGATAAATTGATTTATAGAAGAGATGATGCAACAAACTTTCATTAACTACTTGAACAAGTAGTCATGTTTAAAGATTTAATAAAGACATAGCACATCGTTTACTACTCGATTTCATCAACTAATATTGTATTTTTAACATTAATAATAATATTAAAAAGAGAGAGAGAGAGAGACTATGCCAATTTAGTCTTTGAATTCTTAGTAAACGTTCAATTTCATCTAAAAATTTTAATTTTGGTCAAATTGATGCTTGTGTAATCACTTTTGTGTTTTTTTTTTTTTTATATATATAGTTCTATAAACCAAGGAATTAATACTTCAAAATATAGTAGAGTGATTAAACAATATTCATTCTACAACATATATAAATGATATTGTATAAATATGACTACTTAGTATCTTGACCAAATGTCGATCTACTTAGAAAATATTTTGTGGTTTATTACCACCATATCAGCGTAATATGTGGCATGCATTTTTCGCTCATTCCACTAATATATTGACATGTGCCCTAAAATCCATGTCAAATTTTAATACAAAATTTAAAAAAGTTTCACCTCTCAGGTCTCTCTCTTCTTCCTCTTCCGGACACCAGCGGAATTGCCGGCCGTCACCACCAGTGGAGTCACCAACACTGTGACAAAGCTAACCACTGTTGCATCCAAGCGAGCATGGCTGGCTCCCTCTGTTTTCTCCATCTCGTCGTTCTGGAGATTTGGCCGTCCATGGCCGAAATTGTCGCTCATCTATGACTGTCATCGTCATTGTTAATCCATGGTCGAACGCGTTCAGGCATTATCTCTATCATTCATCAATGGCCGACCACAAGCCGACTGCAAGGGATGATAAATCTCGATATTTGAGCTTCGTACATGCCTTCGAGATCTCAAATTGCCCGTCGCCATGGCCGATCACGAGCTAACTGCAAGGGATGACTACAAGAAGATGGCTTCCTCTTTTTTTTCCTTGATTTTTTTACCTTGTCCATGGCCTTTGAGATCTCGACCTCTCCCTTCGCCATGGACGAGACCAGATCTACAGGCACAATCCAATCCAGATCTGGATGGAAAACCACTGCGAGCCATCATGACGATGGAGGTGTGGCTTGGCCATCGACGGAGCCGACCACGAGCCAACTGCAAGGGATGACAGAGCCGGTTGCGAGCAAGGATGAAGGAAGATGGAGAGCACGACGGAGGGGAAGCTTCCATTGGTGGACAGAGGCAGATCTTATTTTATTTTTTTACTTTTATTCCACATTAGTGGACATGTGTCAATTTGTCATTGGATTTGAGCAAAAAACACATACATACCACCTTAGCAGCCACTAAGGCTCTATTTGGTAAAAATAATTTATGTTCCCCGGAACAATTATTTATGTTCTTTTGTTTCAGGGAACGAAAAAAGAATAGAAACGTGCTTTATAATTTTTGTTACCGGAAACGAAAAATCTTTTTTTTTTTTTTTTTTTTTTTTTTTTTTTTGTTTCCGGGAATAGATTTGGAACAAAATTAAGAAGTAGGAAAAAATAGTTTCTTGTTCTCAAAACAATTTTCTCTTTTTCTTCTCTCTTTTTTTTTTTTTTTTTTTCTCTATTCTCTTCTTCTCTTTCCTTTCCTTCTTCTTCCTTTTGGCAAGCGATCTTGTCAAAGCGTCGCCAGCCCCTAGCGATGCTGAGCCACGGCGAGGCTCGATGGCCTAAGCCTCACCGTGGCTAGGTGAAGCTCGCTGTCGCCCAGCGGTGGCCCGGTGAGGCCGACCTCACGCCGCTTAAGTAAGGTCAAGCCTCGCCTATGCCTAGATCTAGCAAGGTTGAGCCTCCGCCGAGCTTGCCAGCCCTCGACCTACCCCCGGCGAGGCTCCAGCGAGCTTGTCGGACCTCGCTCAGCCAATCGCCAAGAAGGAAAAAAAGAAAGAAGAAAAAAAGGGAAAAATATAATAAGAGTATTAAAAATTAAAAGAAACAACAAAATTATACAATTCTACCAAACGCATTTCTATTTCGGGAATGGAAATTTTGTGTAGTTACTAAGCGCGTTCTTATACTTAAAAATTGTTTTTGGGAACAGAAACATGAAAAACCATTTCTGATCAAAAATTGTTCCCAAGAACAGAATCGTTACCAAACGTGTCCTAAATATTTTCTCCTATGTATTTAGTTATTACATAATTGTGTTAATCCTCAATTTGAACGCTCATTTGATATTTTGCGGAACTATGGTGTTCTTCGCCTGGGTTGATCTCCTTACCCTATAAAAGCACACTCATGTAATGTTTTTGATGGTATCTTGCTCGTCAATAATATCAAGTGTTTTGTTAAAATCTATAAAATCCAAACAAAAGACTCGATATCGGTCTCTCTCTAAAGGGCGATCGAGCCACTATTCACGTCGTCTGTTCTCGAGCTGCTGGTGGGCGATCCCGTCGCTCGTTGGGGCCAATTTTTGGAGGTTTAGCTCGCCTTCCCTCCCTCCTCAACCTCACTGAAGCGTTTACCCTGGTATATCCCCCAAATTCTGCTATGTTCTTTCTGTGGTAGGGTTTGTGGGCTGTTTTGTGGGTTTCTGCTGCTATTATAGCATCTTCATCCACTAAGGTGTCTAGCCATCTAAGCAAGGCCCAGCCAAGTATAGAGGATTTAAGTAGGCGAAGCCCCTCTACTCTTTCCCATAATTCCCAACCTACAAAAGTCATGGGTCATTTGGGCTCGCTTAAGACGATCTCTACTACACCTATGGAGGAATAGCGAGGTTCTCTTAAGGCTCCATCTCGCGCTGGTGGGTTGCGTGGATGTAGCCATGCCAAGTCATCCTCCAAACGCCCTCAGGCCACTGATTAGCAAGCAAGAAGCTCAAAGCCCCCTTGCCCAGTCTTAGGCTAATGTCGCTTAACTAGCAACAAAGGGCTATGACTTAACCTTTGTTCCCTCAACCATTGTCGATAACAAGCTGGCTATAAATCTTACTAAGGCTGTTCTGGAGGCCACTGACCCGAAGTGGCACGAGTGCCTCCTTAGGTATTATGTAGGGAAGAAACTCCCTTTCAAGCTCACGAAATCAACTTTGAAGCACGCCTGGGGTCCGAAGCTAATGGAAGTAATGGCAAATGACCAGAGATTCTATGGTCGGCACCAGGGATAAGTGCCATTGCAAGTGCTGTTGGAAAACCTCTTTATGTCGATCAGTGCACAGAGCAAATGACGATGATTTCCTTTGCTAGGGTGTGTGTGGAGATCTTTGCAAAGCAACCAAGGTGTACTTCAGTCGATGTGAACCTGAATGGGGTGTCGAGATCGGTAGTTATCGAATATGAATTGAGACCGGTGGAATGTCCTAGTTGTGGCACCTTTGGCCACAAGTGTGCGAATCCTCCAGCTTCTTTCTTCCCGGAGGAGACTCTACAACAGGTCCAGGCCAATGCCACATCCTCTACTCCTGTTCAAGTCCTTACCCCTGTTTTGAAGGTGGCTGAGATCCCTAGAGGGCCTGAGCCAGGCTAGAATCAGGTAAGGGGCAAGAAGAAAAAGCCATATTTGGCAAAGGAAGGAGTTTCGTCTCCTTCAGCCATTTCTTGCGATGAAGGGCAAATTCTAAAATTGAAGGTTACCACCCTGGGAAAGGTTTGCCGTCCACTTATCGTAGGGCCTAGAGAGGACTTAAAATCCTCTCGAAGTTGGATGTCTCCCTCTCCTTCCCAGCCGTGGAAAGGGCCAACCTAGCCGATGCCACCTCCTTAGTTCCGTCATGCTCCGGGGAGGACACGTATGACTCGACCAGCTTAATCAGCAGCTCAAATGAGAATGACCTACTCTCTCCTTGCCCTCTGTCTCCAAAAGATGCTCCTGCTAATAGAAAGGCTGAAACCATGCAAGATAAATTGTTGAATCTTTGCCTAGCTCCTCCCCCTTCTGCTTCCCCTACTCCGGCGGCCAGTCGACGTAGGCAAAGCAAGTAGAGGTAACCTTCCCTCCATTTCCCTTTATATATATGTACATAGGTTTTTGGAACATCAAGGGTCTTGTTGACCCTGTTAGGCAAGCTGAGGTCTGCAACATGGTTTCCTCAAATGGGCTATCTTTTGTTGGATTGTTGGAGACTAAAGTCTCGGAGTCTCTCTTCACTTCCATTTCTGTGGGGCTATTGAGGGATTGGTGCTTGATAGCAAATTATGACTACTCTCCTAGAGGAAGGATTTGAGTTGGCTGGAACCGTTCTCTTGTTAGTTTTGTTGCATCCTCGACCAACGCTCAAGTGATCCATGGGAAATTAAAGTTTCTGTTGCCAGGTGCGGACTGTTGCATATCAGTGGTCTACGCTAAGCACACCTTCCCCGCCCGGAGACCGCTATGGGCAGTCCTTATCCTTAAGAGTACTGCTATGCAGAACTCGGCTTGGCTAGTGGCGGGCGACTTTAATGCTATAAAAGACCCATCGACAAGTTAGGTGGCTCAAACTCTTGGATCTTGTATTTTGATGAGTTTAGTCAATGCTTAACTCAGTCAGAGCTAGACGATCTGAGGTATGTTGGTTTTCGTTTCACCTGGGCTTCTTCTTCTAGAGCTAGACAAAAGTTAAGGAAGATTGATAGGGTTCTCATGAACTCAAAATGGAGCCAAGATTTCTCCTACTTAGAAGCTTCTTTCCTCACCCTGGGGATTTCTAATCATATACCCCTATGGTAGTTAAAGTTTTGAACCCTGTTCATCAGAGGAAACCGTTCAAGTTCTTTGATTATTGGATGAAGCATTCGGATTTCAATACAATTGTTACTCAAATTTGGGAGGAACTAGGAGAAGGTGTACCCATGTACAGACTAATGTGCAAACTAAAGTCCCTTAAAGCCCGTCTCAAGCAGCTTAATAGGGAGTCTTTCTCTAATATCTCTGCTAGAACAGCAGAGGTGAGATCTGCTCTTCAGGTCACCCAGCTTGGCCTCTAGCAAGACCCAACTAGTGTTGAACTTGCAAAGTTGGAGAAGACTCAACACCGGACCTTCTCGGACCTTTGTTGTCAGGATGAGTCCTACATGTAGAAGTCCAAGATCAAGTAGCTTAAAGAAGGAGACTGGAATACTAAATTCTTTCATCACTATGTCAATAAAAGACAGATGAGGAACAGAATTCTCTCGGTCATGGATACCTCTGGTAATCTAGTCACAGACCCAGGTTTGGTGTAGCATCTTTTCATTACCTACTTCCAAGACCTCTTGATGCCACGGGCCGTTCTTGGGAGACCTACAGTTTAAGAGATTCAGGAGATTATTCGGTGTCCCCCTAAAAGAGGAGCAGGTTAGTTTCCTCTCTCGCCCTATTTCTGATTTAGAGATCCGGGACACTCTTTTCTCCTTAGCTCGGGGTAAGACACTTGAACCATATGATTTTAGTGTCGAATTCTTCAAGCACAACTGGGAGACTGTAGGACAGTTGGTCACTGCAGCGATGAAGGACTTCTTTATTACGAGTAGGCTTTTACAGGAGATTAACAACACCATTTTGGTATTGGTGCCAAAAGTTCCTAATGCCACTACTATTGCTAACTACAAACCCATTGCTTGGTGTAATACTATTGACAAATGTATCACCAAAGTCTTGGCCAACCGAGTGGCTACAATCCTACAAGATGTAATAAGCCATTCTCAAAATGCTTTTGTCAAGGGTCGGCGGATCAAGGATAACATCCTTCTGGCCCAAGAACTTTTTACTGGATTCCACCTCGACCCGTATTCACCTAAATGTGCAGTCAAAATGGACTTCCAGAAAGCCTACGACATAGTGGACTAGGACTTCCTCGAACTTCTTCTCCTTGCCTTTGGGTTTCCTGAGTATTTCACCCGGCTCATCTTGGTCTGTGTGCGTACTCCTAAATTCTCCATTGCTTTAAATGGGGAGTTACATGGATTCTTTGCTAGTGGTCGAGGGCTCCGGCAGGGTGACCCTATATCTCCCTACTTATTTACCTTAGTCATGGAGGTTTTATTGGGAATTCTCTATCTTAGCTCTACGAAGCCAGAGTTCAAATTCTTTTGGAGGTGCAAAGCAACATACCTGTCACACTTATTATTTGCGGATGACGTCTTCCTTTTCTGTGAAGCTGATATGCCTTTGGTTTCTCTCCTTAAGGAAGGCCTTGAAACCTTCTCGTCTTGGAATGGACTATACTCGAACTCAAGCAAAACCAAGGTTTTCCTTGCAGGAGGTTCGGCATTTTCAAGGAATCAAATTCTTTTTGCTCTTGGTTTTTACGAAGGGAGCTTGCCGATTCGTTATTTGGGGGTTCCCATCATTACATTGAGGCTCAAGAAGGCCAATTGTTGTGCTCTCGTTAACCGCATTATAGCAAGGGTACAGTCATGGACCCATCGCTTCTTGTCCTTTGCCGGCCGTCTTCAGTTGATCAGGTCAGTCCTCCACGCGATCCAAGCTTATTGGCTAGTGTTTTTATGTTACCTATTACTGTTTTGGACCAAATTGAACAAATAATATGACAGTTTCTCTGGAAATGCCCGGACTTGGGTAGAGGTGGTGCGAAAGTATCCTGGGAAGATGTTTGCCTTCCAAACGAGGAGGCAGGCCTTGGCATTCGTAGGTTTCGAGATTGTAACAACGTGGCCATGCTCAAGCATATCTAGATCCTATTCTCTGACAATAAGTCCTTGTGGTGTAAGTGGATCCATTCAACTTTTTTAAAAATGAAAAACTTCTGGGTAGCCAACAAGCTAACTTAGTGTTCTTGGGCATGGAAGAAGATCCTACAACTGAGGAGGGAATTCCGTAACTCCTTCCATTGGAGGATAGGGGACGGCCTAACTGTGTCTCTCTAGTTTGAACATTGGCACCCTAGGGGTCATTTGAACCTTTTTTTTTTTTTTACTCACTCTACAGCTCCGGATTGTCTAGGCAGGCGATAGTGGCTAACCTCTTTTCCTCTTCTGGCTAGGCCATTAAGACTATCTTGGAATCGTGAGAGCACCCCCTCCCGATCCTTTCTCAAGACCCGAACATATTTAGCTGGATGGAGAGCTCTTCTGACCTCTTCATGGTAATGTCAACATGGGAGGCCATTAGGCAGAAGAAGGCTTGGGTCCCGTGGCATGCGTTCATTTGAAATAATTCGATTTCTCCTTGGTACCAATTCAACCTCTGGCTTATTACCAAGCACAGACTTCCTACCCAAGCTATGTTATTACTGTATGGTAGAATAGAAAGCGGATCGTGTGTCTTTTGCAATGCAACGCCAGATTCCATTGATCATTTATTTTTCGGTTGTCGCATCACTACCAGCCTAGCTTTCTTTTGGGCGGCCATATGCAATCTCCCATGCCGCAATAGATCATGGGCGGATAATCTCCTTTGGGCTATAACTTTGCTATTGGGCAAAGATTTTCTATAAATGCATTGCTCATTTCTCTTTTGGTGCCCTCTGTCATATCATCTGGAAAACTAGGAATGGCATTTTTTTTTTCAGAGAGCGATCTCTTGCGATTTCGGCCTTGAAGAACCACCTCTTTAAAGTCGTCAGAGATAAGGCGGTGACTTTCAGGAACGTTGCAGATACTACAAGGAACATGAGGTTTCAATGCAGCTGGGGTATTGACCCGATTATCTTTTCTTCGGGAGAGTCCGTCCCTCCACCTTAACACTGTCTCTCCTTGCTGATGAGGACGTTTCTTTGTGCTTATCCCTTGTGTATGGTGGCTCCGAAGGATGGACTAGGTTCAGCCTTCTCCTTGGGGGTTTGTTGGTAGCTACTGCCACTTTTGGTGCCCAGCGACTGTTTTTGTTGCTGCTGTTATTCTACTTATCCTTTAAGGTCTGCTAGCAGCTGTTGCGATAGGATAGGAGTTTCGTTAGCTGGGGGGCTTGGTCTTTGAAGGTTGTTTGAGGGGTGCTCTGACTGCCGTCCGATTGCCCTCCTGTCTCCTTCCTTGTTACCGTTGTTTTGCTTGTACTCGCCACTATTTGGTTGTTCCTTGCTGTATTAGTGTGTGTTGCTGGTTGGCTAGTTTTGCCACTGTCTTGGCAGTCCTTTTCCGCCCTAGAACCCTTCCACTCACTATGACTCCTTGTTATTTTGAGTGTAAGTTTTGGTGTCGTGATCGTCTTTTGTATAGTTTGGTTAAAGTTCAATATAATTCTTACTTTCACCAAAAAAAAAAAAAAGTGTTTTGTTAAATGTTAAATGTACGATCACCAAATATTTTAACTCATTATGGATACTGAAATTTCATAACCCAAATCTCGGATAGTTATAAATAGATATATAAGTAGAATTGAGACAGAATCAATATAAAGATAAAACTCAACTGACACAAGATATATGCTGACCAACAAATAATGAACTATCTCAATGTACGTATGTGTATAATTTCCTATTATTATTCCAATATATATTGTTTTAACCAATATTATATTAAAAAGAAGTGACAATATTCAAACTAAGCAAAAACATGACACTCAATTTGGACATGTGGAATAAATAGAACACTTGAGACTTCATATTAAGCCTCTCACTAAGGTCTTTCTAAAACTTTGGCTTTCAAACATTTATGCTTTGGCTCGTGTCTTCATTAGAATTGTGGTATTAGAAGGGAGGGTATATGTGGGCTCAAAATTAACCTATTTAAGGTAGATCTTCTCGAGACAAGTTTCAAATGTTAAGATGAACTTTTTTCAAGGAAGGATTGGGATGCTTAGTATTTGATTTGTCGGGGCTAAAAATAAGATTAAGTTGTCCCAACAATATACCTTTTGTTTTTTTTTTTTTTTTTGAAAAAATACACGACAAAGTTTAACACTACTTTAAATGTCCACCTGCATACATGTTTTAAAACTCAAGCTTCAGTCAACAAAAAATGATATGCAAATATCTCTGTTTTATGACTATGGTAAAATGGTGATATTATTTAAGTTGATGGAGGAAAAAGGAAAACCACAGTACAAGGCCGGATATATAAATTCTTGTGATCCTCCCCAACATCACCCAAACCACCTCCCAACCATTTGCCTTGCTTGTCAATTTCTCCTTCAAGGCTTCCTTATAGAGTTTGCAGTGCATTATTTTCTTAATGCATGTAAACTCTGAGGATAGTTTTATCGTAATCAAAATTATATCGGAGAGAAGAGACAAAATTCAAACTATGCAAAAACATGGCATTAAGCTTCATATTGGATTTGTGGAACAAATGGAATATCCAAGGCTTCATCGTACTGAGCCTCTCGCTTCATGTATCTCTCATTCTATTTTCACCCCTTAGAAAAAATACAGCAGCCGCCCCATCATTTTCCTCTTATGGTTGGCCTATTTGATGGCTAACTCGGTAGCTGCATTTGCGGTCAGGCCAAGGCAATTCAAGTGCCCATGTAGCAGAAGTAGATGGAGCAATTCAAGCATTTTGGGCCTCATTTCTCTTGCTACATTTTGACAGTCCGAACACCATCACCGCTTTCTGTCTCGAGGACAATTCGCTCGGGCAACGGCACTTACTCAATCTCATCTTCCAAGTCAGTGCTGCCATCTACATCTTTGTGCAAATATTTTAAGCGACAAGTCGCTAGTGATCCCAATGATCCTAGTGTTTCTTGTTGGCTTTTTAAAAATTGCGAAGAGGACATTGGCACTATATATCTCGAGCTTCCCAAAGCTTAGGGAATCGATGCTCTTAGACAAAGACCTAAGAATGGCCATAGACTCGTTGCAATTGCTCAAAGAACTCAATATCAAAAGGGATGGATACAAATCTGATGAAGACAAAGCAAAGTTTGCCAAAAGCATCGTGGTGAAGCATGCTTACTCATTCTTTCAAATCTTCAAGATCTTCATCGCAGATCTCATCTACACAAAACAACAACCCCAAATGAGCATTGATTATTTTGACAAAGTTTATGCAATGAATGTGTTGAGGGTGATATCAGTTGAACTCAATTTCATTTACGAGGAGCTCCTGTGACGACCCCCAGCATGTTATGGTTATTGTGACGTTCCATTGTTATTATTATTATTATGTGGAAACATGTAACTACAACTCAATTGTAATTTAAATCGATGCACACCAAAATATAGAACCAAGCACTTTTATTTATTTATATATTGTAGACGACCTAGGTCGGTACATTAGGGTCAAAAGTTCCTTCTTCTGGCTATATCCAAAATACTGTCCTGACCATCCTACTGCTTATCTACATGGCCGCCTGCGTAACATGTCCTAGTCTTGCCAAAAATGCCACCTTCGTCCCCCAGGCCCTCCTTCTATTCTACCCCGCTGTCACCATCGTCATCACCATCCAGTGGAAGTGGTCCCACCGTACACCCATTGACCCGGGCGTAGAGTGCGATAAACTCCATCAGCACGGAGCCCGATGGGAAACCAACGTCCACAGTCAAGATCACCGCGATCTAAATAAATGTAATCTTAGTGAAATCGGGGTTGACTTGCTCCACTTGGTCCCACGTGAGATCAGTTGGAACACCATAGAGCATCATGGAGGACGCGGGTTGCAGAGGCATACTTACGTGTCTGAAAAGGTAATCCACAGGGGGTGAATACAACCACTCAGCAAGTAAAAGCCTATACGACTATACTACATGAGTCTACCACTACCCATCCAATAGAATCCTAAATATAAAATATATGAGGTCGAAACAACTCAATTTGCAATGACTCTAAAGGAATTTCACGGAGACATTACACCAGGAAGTAAATAGACATTTGGGGAATTTCAATAATCATATCTAGTTTGGATCCAGCTGCCACCATCTTCTGAAGGGAACCGTGTTGCACCCCTCCAAACATCTCACTCCCCAACTGACATCACGAGGACTTCCGGGGTCCTTATTTCATTCCCCAGGCATCCGGAGAGCGTCACGCTACGCCCCTCCAGGCATCTCGCATCCCAACTGGCATCGCAAGGACCTCTGGGCCCTAATTACATCCCCCAGGCATCTAAAGGGCACTATGTCACACCCCTCCAGGCATCTTGACACTCGGGGCATCGTCGCCACGGTGGACCGATAGTATCCATCAACTCAAACCATGGAGTAGCAATTTAAGAATTCTATTTGAAGTCATCGAAGCATAACTAGACCAACCATCCACTCTTAGGAAAATAGTGATCTCTCCTTGTCTCGTCCCCACTGAGCGTAAACCTATGGCCATCAAACTATTCAAACCCGCACTATTATGAAAACGACTTAGTTTTATTGATTCGTCTAATGAGTTCTAACACACGAAACACTAGACAAAACATGTAGAGTTGTCCTAGCACAACGGTACACGTCTAATACGACTTGAACCTTGCGTGGCCACATAGCTCACTAAACCGACCATGGCCTTGACTTATCCCGTACCATATCAATGCTAATCTCCTCGGGTCCGGAAAGGATCTGCACCTAGACTGGACCGACCCACAACATCACGACTTGTTGAAGACCGATGCTAACTTCTCTGACGGTCGTCGCGGCTCACCACCTTACAACCTAAAACCAACATTGACCGTGTCAATGGTCGTCACGGTACACAACTATACGAGTCAAGATTGAACTCAGCTTTAACCGACAAGAAGCAAACATGATACAACAGCAACTCGACACATTCAAGCCCAAATTTGTCAATTCCTACAATGGAAACCCAAGTAACAACAGCACCACATAATATAGAAGAATAAGACTTCCACTTGCCTTGAATCCTCGGTGGTGCGGGCTGGTGGCAGAGCGGCGAGACGACGCAAGCAGAACGAGGGTGAAGCTGTGAAGTTTCTGGTCAGAGGCGAGAATAAAGCCAGATAGTGGTGCGGCGAGGTGGTGCAAGCGGCCGGCGTCAAGTAGCAAGAAAAGAGCGAAGCTGTGAGAGTCTTGATGAAGGTGATTCTTCGCTGAAGACGTTGATGAAGCGAAGGAAATTGTGAGGTGAGGGGACTGAGAGAACGGTCTTCTTCTCTGCTTCGGCTTCTCCGCCTGCTTTGACTAACTTGGCCAAATTCCTCAGCTTTGTGGTAGTCCAAAGGAGAGACGCGTGGAGTGGATGTGGCCATTAACGGTAATCCTCATTGCCACTTTGAGAAATTCACAGAAACATGGCTGAATTCTGTGGTCAAAGTCTTCATTTGTGGCAAGCTAAGGAGGAGGCGGATGGGGGTGGACGTGGGTGATGGTGGGAGTTCTCTACTCCTCTCGTTGACAAGTTGCACGGATACGTGGGGATGAAGGAGAATTTGCATGAGAGAGCCAGCTTGGCAACATAATGAAGAAAGTAAACATTGGTGGGAGAGGAGACGTGGCCGATCTTGCATTAATTCTTTTTGAACATCTCATGGTCCTGGTCAATCTTTGAGGTCACATTAATCTCCCTCGTGGCATTTCATGAAGAATAAATTTAGTGAGGTGGTGGACTAGGTTACGGTCAAGTTGTCATGGTGCGGCGGAGACGTGGCGATGAGGTGGTGTCGTGGGGATGTGATGAGGTGATGGTTCGGTGAGGTGACGGTGGTGGTGATACGGTGGCCGTGAGTGGCACCAACAACATGGTCTGATGACAAGCTTGTCGACACGGCATGAACCGTTAAGTATTCGAGGCTCGAGTGAAGTTCGGATATCACAGCTCCACACAAAAGCATTGACAATACGTCACAAAATGGAGCTACATTTTCCGCATCATAGCCTTCACTAGCATTGTGGTGGCTTTGGGCCAGTTCAATCACTTGAAAAGGTATGGACTCCCCAAACACAATGTGAAAATTACTCATATCCTTCTTTTTGAAGGGATAATTATTGATGGGATAGCTCTGTTCAAACTCGTTTCCTCTTATTCAACTGTTGCTGGAATCAAGCATACCACCACAGGGTCATCTAAACTAGATGCATTTCTCTACAAGTTGGTATCTACCACGGATTACTTGAGGAAGCCTCAATACACCACATGTGAAGTAGAACCTAACACCAATGTTACTTACAAGGTTTTAGATACACCATTAGTATTTCGAAGGTCAGAATCCATCTCTGCTTGCAACCTATTTTCCGAGGCATTGAAGGAGAGTTTGAGAAAGATATATAAGTGCGATAAGTTCTGAGGCATTGCCATTTCTAGAAATATCCACAGTTTTCTATTCCAAATGGGTGACAAGACCATCTCTTGTTTCCTTAATGCTAGTGAGATAATAGCCAACTGCTGTGGTAAAAGATCAACGATTGCAAATGCAAAGACGTGTCGAAAAATCCCTTTATGAAGGACTTATGGATCTTTATCTTTGATGGTGTGAAACAGGGATATGATCAGTCGAGTGAGCCGAGAATACTGACACTAGTCAAGAATAATCAGTCTTTCCCGGGTAGAATGCCGCATGATCTCGGCAATATTTCAGATCACACAAGTAAGGCTACTGCCCACGACAAAATTTTAGCGTTGCATATTGCTACTAAAATATGGTACAACAAAGATAAATAATATAAGAGCTCTACAACCACACTTGACCCAGCCCTAGACCTAGTTCTAGTTCACCGAAGGGAATTCGGTAAGATACTGTCCGATACATGTTATATCTTTTACTTAATCAGTCTAATTTGATGTCGGCCGTGGATATGGTGGGCATTGCCCAAATGGTATCGGCGGAGATGTTGCTCGAGCTACAGCACCTTATCAGTGATGCGACCAAGGATCTAACGGGATATGTGAAAAATTGTACAATGGAGTGCAAGATGGAATGCCCCTTCGAGAGCCACCGACCCTTTGAAATCCGCGCTCAACGATGGGCTCCTTTTGGCCTGCCGACTGGAAGATGGAGGAGAAAGCAAGTGGGTGGAAATAAGCGGCTTGTGGCTTGTGCTGTTGCAATATGCGGCAATTAATATTAAGGGAGTGACACATGTGCAGGTGCGGAGCAAAGGGGGAGAGCTCATTACCTTTGCTTGGCTGTTGATGGCTCATTTTGGTTGCTTCTACAAAACCGAATGGGGCTGGTACCGTGAATATTGAGAAGAGTGTCCTCGCATCGATGAGAGAGATGACAGAGATGATAGCGATCATAGCGTTAAGAGTGTGGTCAGTAACGAATACTCTGCTTAGATATTACGTCCACATCAGTTGTCTTATTTACCCCCTTCACAGCATTTCTACAAATGTTCATTTGAATAAAATTTACTAGTTTGTGTATTTTTGTGACTAATGCCAAGAATCGATGGATTTTCATTCCTCATAGTAAGCTTTTGCCTGTGTCTACTCTTATCTATAATAAATCTACCAGTTCGTACTTATAATTATATCTTTTTAGAAAAAAAGAAGAGAAAATCTAATAGTAGACAAGCAAATATATCGGTTCGTATTTATAATTACATTTATGTCTACTTATAGTAAATATCTCTTCTTAAGGTAAAATGATAGATTGTAAAATTACACAAGTAATAGTAATATTATCACTAACAAGATATAACTTTAGGAATATCACGATTCTTTATTCATATTTAAAGACATGAAATGACTTTGTATATTCTAATGAAGATTATTAGATGATATGAATTATCCCCATTAGCTTTAGCAATGGGATCAATGACACATAAATAGACAGATGGCATGCAAGGTTGGTGCTTGAATAAAATTCTCTTCATAAATAGGACAATATAAAGAAAATTAGCATTACACGAATGGAAAGCCAGATAGAACCATACAATGACATGTCAAATTAGGAAGAGCTAGGGTATCACCGAGTCCTTGTCAAGCAATTTCGCATATCGATCCCATGAGATATAAGAATCACAAATCAGCTCTAAAATTTGGAATATGTTCACTTTTCCACAATTGTGGAGCCGCATGAACCCTCTACCCGGAATGTATCTATTGAAGGTTACGGCTACATAATTCCCACCATGCTGCTGTACATTGCTAAGCCCCATCTGCCCGGAGTCCCGATTTGAAGTGCTGATGTACAGAAAAGACATGACTAAAGCATCAGAACTCATGAAATTTAATGATTTATTTTACTATAAGTTATATGATTTATCAAAAATATTTCTTAAATTAATAATTTTTACTCGCTTGTCAAATCGTGGCCTCCGTACGTTGTATTGGTAGTCCACCGTCTCCTCCTCTCAAAGGTTCCTCCTTTCGCGCCACGGGACTCGCATCGCCCCGATTCTCCGCCTTGACGGACGATGGAGCATCCCCTTCGACTCGACGGGCGAGCGCGATTCCGGTGGCCTCCGCCGCTGCTCCACCCATCGACGCCGGCTTGTTGTTGAAGATACCGTTGCCGATGCTGATTGACATTACTTGACTTTTTGATTATAGAGAATATTTCATGTACATCTTTGGGATATTGTGTATATTTTTATTCCTTTGTTATTTTAGACACTCTGTATTATAAATAGATTGTAATTACATATTGAAAGGAATATAGAAAAGCAAAAGTATACAATTCTCCCAAATTCCAAGCTTTCTACTTTTCGACATGGTATCGAGCCTCCCGCCTTGGCCTAGCTTCCGCAACGCCTTTTAGGGAGAAATCATGTCGAAGACTGAGGATTCAACTCCCGGCGTTTCTGAGGGAAATTCACAGTCTCCCAACAATCAAAGAGGAGATGTCATCCCTGCAGAACAACAGATGAATCCATTAGAAAGTCAAACAGGCCTCGTGCAGCTGCTGCGCGGCTCAACACGGATTTAATCCTGAAATCCCCTCACGGACCATACATTCAAGTGGGTACATGTATCAATTCAGCCAAATCAAGGAGGTTCGACTCAGAATTCACCTCAAATCGACCCCAGAAGGATTGGTGGGCTAGAGGAAAGCTCATCGCACATACTTGGAGCGGGTCCTAGATACGGGGCGAACTGGTCCTTCCCGGGCCAAAGTGGTTCGGGTCCTGGGTATGGGGCGAACAATTCCTACCCAACCTACAGACCTGGTTTTTTTCCTTTTGCAGGTCTCACCGGAGTCGGCGGTCGACTGGAACTCGGAGACCCGCTGTACACTGCAACCGCCGACGGACCAGAGCTGCGCCTGATCTCCCAAAGAAATGTCGGGACCGGAGAACTACTCTTTGTGGTCTCGCGAGCTCCGGCGAGCGCTCGTGACCAAAGACAAGGACGGTTTTGGATGGCACCGTCCCGATACCGTCCGACGAGCGGCTTGCACGACAATGGCGCAAGTGCAACCAACTTGTTCGGACTGGATAGGAAATTGTCTCACGGCGGAGGTCGCGGCCAGAGTACCATCGACCGAAGATGCAAAAAAATTTTGGGAGAATTTACGGGAAATGTATGGCAAGCTCAATAGAGCGAAAATTTTCACCCTAACACAAGCATTATTAGATCTCAAGCAGGGAAATTTATCGATCTCAGCAATCTACAACAAAATCTCTGCCCTATGGAATGAAATCGACATGACAGAGGAGAAATTAGAGGGACCCGAGGCGACCTTGGCTCAATACCGGGCCATGAGAGATCGGGAGAAGGTTACACGGTTCCTACTCGTGTTGAATGAAACCTACTTACCGTTTCGAAGCCAGATCTTGGCCATGGACCCGGTCCCGCCGCTCGGCCGCATATACCAACTTGCGGTTCAAGAAGAATCCCAGAGGCTGGCGTCGTCCGAGTACGTGAAGAGTGGCAAGCGCGTCGTTCTCGTGGCCAAGGCTTCGTCGGAGCAGCGGCTCGTGTCCTCAAGGTCCGGCCATGGAGGTTTTTCGAAGAGGGCAGGGATGCTAGGGTTGCGAGAGGAAGAAGATGAGACTTTTTATATGTCTCAAATGGGCGGCCAGGATCATTTCGGGAGATCGGACGACTCGGGCAGCTCGCGAGGATTGAATGGCTGAGATCCAATCTACGGATCTGATGGCGGAGGTTCCTTCGCGCGATTGGATGGCTACTTCGTGCGATCGGACGGCTCAAATTTTGCCCTTGTAGCGCCGCGATCTGACGGACCATCAGCATCCGTTTTAAAGCGATCCAACGGCCCAAATTTGGCCACATCTTCGACCAGAAATAGTTCAAACAAATGGAAAGGTAAATTTTGTGATTATTGCAAAAAAACCTTATCATACCAAAGAAAATTGTTGGAAATTGCATGGAAGACCAGGGGAGAAGAAGGAATGAGAATTTTCTATTGGAAATTCTCAGTAGCAGCAAATGCTAAGGTGAATCAACCCATCGGCAATGACCAACTCCAACAAATCATGAGGACCTTAAATCGATGGGCATTCAAGAAAAATGCCTAGCTATGCAGGTATTTCTTATTGTTTGAACTGCAATATTTCGAGCAACGCATGGATTATTGATTCGGTGTGCTAGTGACCATATAGTCTGTGATGAACGATTCTTCTCTAAATTAGAAAAATCCTCAAATCATACTTATGTTCGCCTCCCAAATGGTAGTGATATTTCAGTAGATAAAATTGGGGATGTTAAACTGAGTCCTTCCATCACACTAAGAAATGTCCTCTTCATTCCAAATTTTCAGTTCAATCTCATTTCTGTATCCAAAATTTGTCAAGACAATCTCTGTCAGGTCATTTTTTATTCTGACACTTGTCTCTTTCAGGCCCCTTTGACTGGGACACTGATGGGCTCGGGTAGGAATTTCGAGGGGCTTTATTTTTGGACGGCATTCCCAAAGAATTTTTCCTTCAATAAGAGCATCTTATGTAATTCCAATCATAATAAAGATACTTTTTTATCTCATCAGCGTCTAGGCCACAGCGCCGCTTTTCCTCATCCTAAGTGCCATATATGCCCATTAGCTAAACAGTCTAGAATGTCTTTTCCACAAAGTACATCGCGTGCTGCTAGAGCCTTCTCTCTATTGCACATGGACATCGGGGGCTCATATCACACCCCTCATCATGATGGGTCACGCTTCTTTCTTACTATTGTAGATGATCATACTCGAGCAACTTGGGTTTTTCTTATGCAATCCAAAGCCCAAGTTCTTTCACATCTCAAAAATTTCATTGTCCTGATCAAAAACCAGTTTAACAAATCCGTACAACGGGTTCGTACTGACAATGCACGAGAATTCTTTAATCATGAATGTTCTTCATTGTTCATTTCCAATGGCATTCTTCATGAAAGCTCTAGTGTTTATACTCCTCAACAAAATGGGATTGTAGAAAGGAAACACCATCATTTGTTAGAAGTTGCTCGAGCTCTTAAGTATCAAGCTTCAATTCCTGAAATTTTTTGGGGAGACTGTGTGGTCACAGCAGCATACCTGATCAATAGAATGCCATCTCGAGTTTTGAGTGGAAAGACCCATTCGAGTCATTGTTTGGAAAACGTCCGGACATTCGTCATCTTCGTGTTTTTGGATGCTTATGCTATGTCTCTACCATGGGCCCTCGGGACAAATTGGGTCCTCGTGCCCTCTCTTGCGTATTTATGGGATATCCTACCCTTCAAAAAGGATATTTGGTTCTTGATCCATCTACTGGCAAATTCTTCGTCAGCAGAGATGTCACATTTCATGAAGATGTCTTCCCCTTCAAGGAAAGGCTACCATCATATCAGCATGAAGATCCCCTGACATCTTCTCGTCCTTTTCTGCATGAAGACAATCCTCTACAAGGATCAATGATGATGCTCCCACAAATGATATCTCCTATAGCATCTTCAAGTGTCGATGCACCTATCAGCTCGGATGGGGACAATGCAATTTCCAACCTTCCTTCATCAAGTATACCCAAGGACCTGAATCTTTGCAAGCCAATATTCTGGCGGACGATGTCTCTGCAGACTCACAAACTGATGTTCCATCTGAACCAACTAATCTTCGGCGATCAAGACGCACAGTTCGACCACCAACATGGACAGCGGATTACGTTTGTTCATCGTCAAAAAGGTGTGGTACACAATACCCCATCTCCTCCTATGTCAGTTTTGCTAATCTCTCTCTTGAACATAGATGCTGTGTTAGTAGAATTTCTGCACAGCAGGAACCTTCCTCTTATGATGAGGCTGCCAAGGATCCTCGTTGGCAACAGGCTATGAAAGATGAGTTACAAGCTCTCATCGAAAATGAAACTTGGGATATTGTTCGTCTACCTCCCCATCGTCGACCCATAGGATGCAAATGGGTATACAAGATCAAATATAAAGCAGATGGCTCCATTGAACGTTACAAGGCCAGATTGGTTGCGAAGGGATTCACACGAAGGAAGGTTTTGACTATACGGAAACTTTCTCTCCAGTTGCCAAAGAAGTCACTGTACGGTCTTTTCTTTCCATTGCCGCCATCCGTGACTAGCCCCTTCATCAAATGGACATTCATAATGCTTTTTTACATGGAGATCTTGAAGAAGAGATTTATATGGATATTCCACCGGGATTTCGCGAGACGGGGGAGGGAGTGTGTCTTTGCCGTCTTCGAAAATCCCTATATGGGCTCAAACAGGCTTCTCGTTAATGGTATGCCAAGTTCACCAGTGCACTTACAACTGCAAAATTCCAGCAATCTAAGTATGACTATGCTTTATTCACATGGAAACAAGGTATGTCGTCAATCTATTTACTTATATATGTTGACGATATACTCATTATGGGAAATGATGCGCCTGCCATTGAGAGGTTCAAGGAGTATTTGCATTCTACATTTCATATTAAGGATTTGGGTTCTCCCAAATACTTCCTTGGGATAGAAATTGCACGGTCAAATAAAGGCATTTGTCTTAGCCAATGGAAATTTGTCTTAGAAATTGTGTCAGAAGCAGGTTTGTCGGGATCTAGACCAGCTGTTATTCCAATCGATCAGAATATTAGATTAACGACAGCTGAATATGACAAAGGGTTGTCACCTGTAAACAAGGATCCTATGCTTAAAGATCCTTCTGCTTATCAAAGACTTGTTGGAAAGCTTATTTATTTGACCATGACCAGGCCAGACATTTCTTATGCTGTTTAGATTCTTAGTCAATTTATGCATGCTCCGAAACAGTCTCACATGAATGCAGCACTGAAAGTCATAAAATACTTAAAAGGGTGTCCTGGATTGGGAATATTGCTGTCTCGAGACAACAATTTGGAGTCGACAAAGATATTGTGACACAGATTACGCTACTTGTCCCATGAGTAGAAGATCAGTCACAGGATTCTGTATAAAACTAGGGGATTCTCTAATTTCATGGAAGACAAAGAAACAGTCAACCGTATCTTTATCATCCGAGGCGAGGCGAGAATACCGAGCAATGGCAAAGACTAGTTGTGACATAGTCTGGATAAGAGGCCTTCTTCAAGACCTTGGTGTACAGATAAGAGAGCCTACTGTTCTATTTTGTGATAATGATGTTGCACTTAAGCTTGCAATGAACCCAGTATTCCATGAAAGGACAAAGCATATAGAGGTTGATTGTCACTTCATTCGAGACAAGATTCAGAGTGGGGTGATTAGAACAAAAGAGATAAGAACAACAGAGCAACCCACAGACATTTTTACCAAGGCCTTATGTCAGAGGCAACATTCGTATCTATTAAACAAGCTAGGCATCTTTGATGTGTATAGACCGCCGAGCTTGAGGGGGAGTGTTGAAGATACCGTTGCCGATGCTGATTGACATTACTTGACTTTTTGATTATAGAGAATATTTCATGTACATCTTTGGGATATTGTGTATATTTTTATTCCTTTGTTATTTTAGACACTCTGTATTATAAATAGATTGTAATTACATATTGAAAGGAATATAGAAAAGCAGTATACAATTCTCCCAAATTCCAAGCTTTCTACTTTTCCGACACTTGTCGATTTGGAAGCCGATCAAGCTCGTGGCCAGGTACGTACTTCCCTCACCCGTCACCGACGCCTCGTGGGAAGCTAGATCCGAGATATTCGAGGAGGTATCTCGGTCGGCGATGCCGGTGGGACCGAGAGAGCTGCGTCGCCGGAGAGCGAATTGGTTCCGGGGAGTCCGTCTAGGAGCAGGACAAGCGTTTTCTACGAGTTTTCGAGTGATTTTGTGATCGGAGATCAGTATAGGAATCCCTGGAAGGAGATTAGGATGGCGAAGCTGGTGGAAGTTGTCGATGCTCTCGCCGGGACTATATGCTGCTATAAGTTAAATGAACTGAGCTTTGAACAGCTATCGGATGGTGATACTTTTGTTTCTGGTTCTGAACGTGGTGCTATTTGTTTTCTGCGATGTTTCTCCAGCTTAAATTTCTCGGTTTGAATGATGGTTCGATGGTTGAAATGTGGTTTTAACCGAATTTCGAGCATTTTGCCCCTGCCTATTGCTTGTATCAATGCAATGCATACTGCGTCATTGTAAGAGAGTTCCTTGGGGTTTCTCTGCAGACGATGAGTTGCATATGATGTCATTGACACTACTAGAGTTAGGTAATACAGTTAAGTAAAACTGACAGATGCTGGTGCTTAGTCGGTAGGTAATCAGTTCTAGTACTCTGCTATTCGTAGTTTGAATGTCAAGTCCTCGTTTGAATAATCTAGAATTGGTCATCTGGTAATTAGAGAATTTATTGTAATAACTTGCTGCTGCTTTGCTGTAAGAAGTACCTTGTCTCTATCATTCGTATATGTACCTATCTAAATTGGTCATCAATCTTTGTCATATCAACTTCTGCAATCAGAACGCCTAAGTTCTCTAGTCATTAGCCATAGTCCATATAGTGTGGGAATTCATCGTTAGAATTGTGCGTAACAGAACGTCCCCATTGTATTCAGCCTTTTGCTTTTGGACCAGCATTGCTCCATTGACAATGGAAACTCAAGGCCTCTATTGTTAGTTACAGAATGGTTCTCAAGAAGCCAATCCGTATTGACATTGACTTGCAAATAGCGTGAGCTGTTACATGGGTTGGGTGCTCATCAATGGCGATCCAACTGGAAGTAACTCAGTCCTCAGAAGGTACCTTATGAAACAGTACTTCCAATCGAAGATAGTATGCTACTTCCTCCCCTCAAGTTGATGACATTGCTCTATTGGCTTATAGGACGAGATTATACATTTCCATCTGCTGCCCCTAAGCAGTTGCAGGAACCACGTTACTCCTGATCCTGCAGGATGGTGTCACTTTGATGGCTGTGCCTTCTGCTCATAAAAACTATGAAGAAGTTTGCTAATTTGCTAGCCATTCACCTTTCTCTTATTACCAAAAATAAAAATAAATAAATCAAACCCATCCAAACTATGGAGAAGCTTGCTAATCAACATCCTCTTGCCAAGAAATATTGGCAGTTTATCAAGGTTTTCGACATGTTCAAGCACAATACTCAGATGCCCGATAATCATAAAGTTATCCTTTCCATGATATAGTCTCATTACTGATCCATTCTGCTGTTTACCATATATTGGTAATTTCCTGCAGAAATCTGGGATCCCTCAGATTTAGTTGCACTTACCGCCAATTTCACATTTGTGGCTTGTGATTCTAGAACTGGGAAATCAGCTCCAATTAAATCCATCTCCCCGGAGATAAAGAGAGAAAAATTACTTTGGCAAGAGGCAGAAAATAAGGAATAGAATGAGGAAAGGAAGAGAGAAGAACGTAACAGAGATACTAAGGTGGAGGACTTGTCCAGGCTCCAAGCTTTATTTGCTGTAGGTCATGCCTTCTGTGATATGCCAGCTCTGGCAGACAGAGATTGCATTCTGATAAGGGACGCTTGTTTTGAGAACTCATTGATATGCCATTCACAGCAAAGGAATATTCATGGGAGGATGTTTGGAGGATTTTAATGCGAAGGGCTTATGAATTGGCCTTTTCAACACATATGCCTTTGCTGGTGTGGCACCCTGGTTCTTTGAAGTTGACCATGTTGAATTCTTGAGACCTGTAAGTACTCATCAAGTGCATGATGTATTTCTATGTATAGGTGCTGCCGTTGCATTACTTAGTTGCTGAGCGTGGATCTGTGGCAATGATTACATGATATGTCTGGAGTCGCTCTTCTATAAGCACGGATTGTCGTACTTGAGCGTTCACTCTTGCAGTTGTCTGTATATCTGTCAAATTATGGATCTGTTAAGTGGAAGATCATAATACGAGGGATATTCTTTTTGGGATGTTGGCGGATGTTGGCAACTTTCTCTACCTCAAATGCTGTGTCCTGTATACGGAGCTTGACAATCCAGATGAACCCCCGATAAATGTCGAAGTTGTGGCCCATGTGATGCATCCTGAGCGCAGGTCAAGCGAGATATGAGTGGCCCATGCGTGTTATATTTTCTTTTAGCAAATTTTGATACCATTCTAACAGGTGTCAAATGAATTCTACTTTACATTAACTATACATCCTGAGGCCTTGAATGATGGATTGAGGATTCGGAAGTCCCATCCATGGAAGAAGAGGTATGGCTTGTCCTTGAACGTATGGATGGTGAGACTTGTCAGACTTAATCCTGAATACACTTCTCCAGTGCTCGAAGCAAACCGCAATACTTACTTGCAAGTTGAATGATAATTAGTGGGGGACTGAAATCGATACTCAAAAAGCAGGACAACATTGCCAAGTAAAAGCGGAACTCAGGGACATCAGTCTAGTTAGGAACTTGAGGGATGTATAGCCCACCAAACATGTATCAGCATTGTGAAGTCCAATTATTTACTACTTCTGAGAAAGTCTCACTGCACGATGAGATGAACCAAAGATTAGAAGATGCCAAGTACAATGGTGTTGAGAAATAAGAGCTCCTGCCAAGTAAAGTCTCACAAGTACATTGGACTAAACATATCACTGATTCAAATTGATGGATGGTGACAGGAAAGCTGAGAACTTCCACATCTGCTGGTAATAAACTCGTACTCTGTTCAGAATTGATATGTGAGTGTTTTTTTTTTGCTTTGTGACGGAGTTGTATGCTTTGTCCTAATGCTAGGTCAAGGGACTACCCGCTTGCCATTGCATCGAGAATAGACAGAATTCTTATGATAAGGCTTCTATACGGTGGAATTCTTTTGAGAAATTTGCTTGGAAAAGAAAATGCTTGGAAGCAATTGGCAAGTCGGCATCCTTCATAAGATAATCTATCAACGTTTCGGATTTGGACTGGTCAATAATCTGGGGTTGGAACTTGGGAGTTTATTGCTACTGGATCTAGTCGCGTTTATTAGCAATATATGTGAGACAATTCTCTGTTGACCTGCGTATGCTGACCATAATTCTATCCTTGAATGATTGAAAATGGAAAAGGTTAGAACAGAGTATTCTTGCAAGAATTCCTTGTTGAAGCCCGGCTCACCCTGCCTTCATTTTTTATTTCTCCTTAATAAGTTTCCAATAATCTACTTTGTCCAATCTGCCCATTCAGTCAACTCTAATAATCAGGTCCAACTCAAACTATGATGTTGGTTCTACCAATGAGACCTTGCGCAAGGCCATGAAAAGAACTAAAAAGAGTTTCTAGGGAGCAAAGCCTCAAGAGTGTCAGTACTTGGCGCAGTTGGTCACGTTGCTGATTCTCTCGGGACAGTTAATGTTGTGTAATTCCATAAACAACCAGCAAGGCACATACAATTGGCATTCATGAGAACATCTGTGTCCGTAACAAGGAGATGCTTAACCCAAACTTCATGAACTTTTCATGCTTTAATTAGCACTTCGTAAGACTCAACACCATGGTTCCAACTATATAGTCATTGACAAGGAATCATTAGGATAAATTCATTGCAAGCCCCCATAGTTTTATGTGAAGCCCTCTACTGAAAGTCGTGTGCTACAAGATAAGTAGAAGTACAAAATTTAATTGTCGCCTTGGGGCCATAGGCAATTTTAGAATAAACTTGTGTAGCTAGTGTTGTTGATACCATTGTGATTGCATCCAAACCCATGAGAATAAAGTGGTTTGAGGAATGATACTTTCTAATTTGTTACAAATGTGTTTTGTCTTGCTAATCTAAACTTAGTGAATAATGAAAACTCACCAATTCGTTGTGTGTTTCTAGGAAAAACCCAGTTAGCTATTCTTTGGGCTTCGATTCAAATTATTGAGGTTAAAAAAAAAAAAAAATAAAAGCTCGAGGAAATTTCTCAGCTAAAATCAGTTACGGATGTCTAGATTAATATAGCATAGAATCTTGTTCTCGTCATGTTCTTACCAATTAGCATATATCAGGTTCTGTCTTGATGGAAATAACTATCAATCTAGAGGTAAAACAATATCTCAAGGTTTCGCCACAAGTCAGATGGGAGAGACATGACTTAGGGCGTTTGCATCAACAACCAATATGAGTGATATGACCTAGTCAGATTCATGTTTTTGTATAGTCAACTCTTCCTTCTTTTCTATATTTGTAAGTGATGAACTTTCTATTTGTTAATTTCTTCTGTTTCTTCAGACTTCGTGATCGATGTTTTCGATACATGCTCACAAAGTACTAAATACTTACTGGACAATTATCCCCAACAAGGAAGTTTGTCCAAATGTAAGAAGATGAACAGTAGAATATGCTTCGATTTATTCTCCTCGGCTCGAAAGTCACTGACAGCCCGTAACCAATTCATTTTGTCATTATATTCTCCTCGGCTCTAAATTCTTTTTTTCATTTTATTTTTATAAACAGGTAATGTAATTCGCCAATTAAAAACTTAGTTTCGTTCATTGAGAATACAGAAAAGTAGGGCCCTTTTTTATTAATGTTTTGCCCAAGCTATTGCGAGGGACGAAACATCGACGGATGTGTATGTCTTCGCCTTTGTTACTTCTTGTTGGGGCATAATGGACAGAGTTTAAGCCTATTAAGCTGGATCGAATTTCACTAAGAGCATAAGTTATTAAAATGGAAGCCAACTAATTAATATGGTTGTTCATTTTCACTGCGTTCTTGTTTGGTCTCTTCTATCCCTTAGTGAAAAATGACTTAAAGTAACAAATACCCATGAGCTAATCAGATTTATAAATAAAAATGAACATAAAATGAGATCATCTCTCTCTGTTTTTGAATTCTCTTTCACTGCTGCAGGAACTAGAAATTCGATTCAATTGCGTGAAGAATATGTAGAAGAGTTAGGACAGAAAAAGTCAGGTTAAGTAAGGATGTAGCATTGCTTTGTTGATGGCCAATTTTTTACCCTAATCATTAACATGACGTAAAAAGGACAAGTGATTGTAGACATTCCAATTGAGTTTGAATGGATTAATCTTTTTATACACAAACATTAAAGGGGTGCTTTGCTAAATAACCTTTTCAATTTGCTTATGACATGCGTAGATATGACTAATTAGATAAGTTAATATTTAGCCTGTGTCAATGTCATTTGGTTAAATACATTTAGGTATGTTAATGGTTTAAGCATATTTTTATGAGGATTTTTATCTTAAGCGTATCATGTTGTACAATTCAACAAAAGTGTCTTATTTGGCATTCAAGGATACGAGATTATTGATAAATGAGTCGAATATGTACGAATGGTGCAGGTAAGCACATATTGAAATGTAAGCCCATAAGAGTTATGTAGGGAAATAATCTCCAAAGTAAATATTCATGCAAAAGAATTTCACATGCAAATGAGATAAATTTGAGAATCGAGAGGTGATAGAGGAGATAATGAGCAGGCCCAATGCAACAAGAGTCACTTTCCCGAGATAAAGATTTGCTGGCCCAATGAGAAAACTTGGCTGCTGACTATCCTGTAGGATGTCCTTTTGGAGGTCGGAAGTTTTGACCGCCAATTCCAACGGTGCGACAGACAAAATCCACAATCAAAGCTTTAAATCTATTGGGAAAACAATCATGAAATTAAAAATTGATCATGAGACCAATGCATCTTAATCGTTGAGTAATGTGCACCCAATATGGGATCCACGTCATTCAACGATTGAGATTGGGTATGCTTATCCATATCCGATTTATGCAAGTATTGCTTCAACGTAACTCACGAACTCTATAAAAAAAAAATCAAAAGAAAGAAAAATAAAGCGGCTTCCGAGTCATGGGCAAGTTAAGAACATTTCATGGGGTCTTTGTGAAATAAAAAACAAAGAAGAGGAACATTACTTGAGGTCCAAGTTAAAAAAAAAAGAAAGGAAAAATAACAAATGTATACTTTATCATTCACCCAATGATCAAATGCACCCGTGGATGCCACTTTATACTTTCACATCAATGAAACTAATTTCTCTATTAATTAAAATGTCATTTTCCTTGATAATGCAAATATCCTAATTTTATGACGATGGTGGAATGCTAATATTATCTAATCTAATGGATGAGAAAAGAAACTACAGTACTAGGCCAAATAGATTATTGTGATCCCTCCAAGAATCTAACTTTAGTACTGTGCTTGTCGTTTTATTTAAGCGCAAGGACGGTAATCAGCACCCACGTCTCCATCCTCCCATGTCCCCAAGTCCCAAGCACTAACCCTCCTCGACAACACCCACCTCCACCTCGAAATGCGCCCTTTTTATCATCACACTTTTCGCCGCACTCGCAAGTTTCTACTTCCAGGCTTCCTATCCTTACATTGTTTGCAAAGCACTATTTTCTTGATGCTCGTAAACTCTCTTGATAAATAGTTGAGAGGACAATTTTGTTTTAACCGAAATAATATTGAGAGGAGTGAAAATCCAAATCAAGCAAAACTATGATATTTGGCTTGATTTTGGATTTGTGGGACAAATGGAACATTAGAGGGTTAGTCGTCCTAAGTTTCCCTCTTTAGGTTTTTCTCATTCTATTTGCACCCCTTACAAAGAAAACAGCGAACCTTGTCATCTTTTTCCTCGTATGGTTGGCCTATTTGATGGCCGATTGGGTAGCTGCATTCACGATTGGGCTTGTTTCTCACAACCAAGGTAATTCGTCCACTTGTATAGCCGAAGTAGATGGAGCACTTCAAGCATTTTGGACCTCAATTTTGTTGTTACATCTTGGTGGTCCAGACACTATTACTGCCTTTTCTTTGGAGGACAGTTCACTTTGGGGACGGCACCTACTCAATCTCATCTTCCAAGTCAGTGCCTCCATTTATGTCTTTGTGCAGGTATTTACCAGCGACAAATCTCTAGCAACCCCAACGATGCTAGTGTTTCTTGCTGCAGTCATAAAAAATGTGGAGAGGATACTAGCACTTAATCTCTCGAGCTTTCCAAGGCTTGGGAATGGATGATCTCATAGTTGGATTATGCGCTTTCGAATTTCTCACGTAAAGAGTGGGATGAAACACTCAATGATCTAAGGGATGGATATCCTGAGGTAGAAGCAAGGCTTGCCGAGAGCATTGTGGTGAGGCATGCTCACAACTTCTTTGAAATATTTAAGGTCTTCCTTGGAGATCTCATCTTTACATGTGAACAACGTAAAATGAGCCGCAGATATTTCCGCCAAATTTTTGCGATGGATGCGTTAAGGGTGATATCAGTTGAACTCCATTTCATTTATGAGGTGCTTCGCACAAAAGTTTTGGTAACACGCTCTAAGTGGGGCCGCATTTTCCGCTTTATAGCCTTCACTAGCATTGTGGTGGCTTTCATCTTGTTCAATCGCTTCAAGAAGCATTGGCTCTTCAAACTCGATGTGAAAATTACTTATATCCTTCTTTCTGGCGGGATTGCTCTTGATGTGATAGCTCTATATAGGCTCATTTTCTCTGATTGGACTGTTGCCAAAATCATGGGTGACAAAACAGGATCGTCTAAACAAGATTCATTTCTATACAAGTTGATATCCATCGTGGATGACCGAAGGAAGCCCCGATTTGTGACATATAAAGTAGAGCCTAATCCCATTGTTAGTTACATGGGCATAAACACATCATTAATGTTTCGAAGATGGTCAGAATTCATCTGTGCTTGCAACCTTTTTTCTAAGACATTGGAGGAGAGTCCAAGAAAGATGTATAAGTGCCATCAGCACTGGGGTATCGTCGCTTTTTCTAAAATTTGTAGTTTTACATTTTGTATGGCTAAGAAGATCATACCTTGTTCTCATCAAGCTAGTAAGACAATTGCCAGGGGCTGTAATTTGAAGTGTAGGGAATTGATGTTTGTGTCCAAGAATCCCTTTATTAAGGAGTTATGGATTTTTATCTTTGAGGAGATGAGACGTAGATCCGAAAACATAGATGTTCCAGCAAAGGTGAGGGAGATATATGAGGCTAGAGGTGATATGTTTCTCAAGAGCAGGGATGATTGTGGTAAGCTTTTAGATTATGTCATTAAAGAGAATTATGACACTAATATTATAATGTGGCATATTGCTACTGAAATGTGGTACAACAAAAAGAAACAATTAATGTGCGACATAGTTAGAGATGAAAGGGAATTCAGCAAGATCCTCTCCGACTACATGCTGTATCTTTTACTTCAGACAAATGTGGTGTCCTTTATGGCGGGCATTGCCATAAAGAGATTAGACGATACATTGGCCGATCTACACTCAATCCCTAATGCAAACATGGATGTGGAGAGGATATCCCAAGTATTGTTTGAGTTTCCTCCCTTTAAACCGAGACCAAGATCCGTCCTCTGCGATGGCATAGATTTGACCAATCAGATGGAGAGGCTTGGGGATATGAAGTGGAAGGTAATGAGCGGAGTGTGGGTTGAGATGTTGTTCTTTGCAGCAAGTCATATTAAGGGAACGGCACGTGTGCAGGTGCTAAGCAAAGGTGGAGAGCTTATTACTTTTGTTTGGCTATTGATGGCTCATTTGGGTTGTTTCTTTGATCCTGATTGGGGCTTGTACTATGAACCCCAAAATAAATTGTCCGTATGGGAATTCTCCTAAATCAGAAGCCTTCATTGACGAATTTATAATTCAAGGCGACACTATCGATTTTATCAATTCATACTTCTTATATGTTTACGTATAAAACGATGTAAATGTTTGTTGTATTTTGTGATGGAAGTTATGGAATTAAACTTGAAATTGAGAGAATATTTTGTCCTTTCCACATCGCACTTGACTTCAATTGTGTTATTGTTGCGTGGTAAACATACAACAGTAAGCTGTAGTTTATTTGTCATCCCCAAACTATTACCTCTTATAGTGTTTAAACGTGTAAAACATATTATTTTCAAAAAGACTCCTCAATTATACAATTTATATTTTTTGATCACTTAAGTAACTTATGATAATAAACTCAAGGACATCTATTGATTTATAATTAAAGTAAGATGATAAGTAAAAAAAATAATGTCATTCTTAATTTTTAGGCAGATCATTTATATATTTGCATAGAGCTGACTTCATTGGATGAATAAATTTCACTTAAGTTTATCTGTCATGATAAAAAAATTATTAAAGAATGTAAAATATTTATCTTAGTATTATCTCTAAATTGAAGTATAGCTTATTTTGTTAAGTCAACAATGAAAACGAACTTAGTGAAAATGTTATTAATTGAAAAAAATTTGCTAATATAAAAATAAAAACTATGAAAAAGAATATATACTACGGAAAAGGCAATATAAAAAAAATACATTCTTAGCAAAAGTTAGTTAAAATTTAAAGAAATGCTAATTAAGTGAATAAATTGTACCTAATAAAGAAATATACTCAATTTTAATAAATAATAAGAAGTAATAATTTTAACAGATAAGTATATTAGAAATCCTAACTTTTATCACGAAAGTGCAATTAAGTCTTAAACTTGTAAAAATGCAATTAAATCCTAAAACTTATCAAATTGGTGCAATCAAGTCTTTTTGTTAAAACCATCCAACTTGGCTAATGAATAATACTGATATAGTTTTTTTTTTTTTATTTTCTTCTTTCCCCTACATAGCAATGATGTAGCTAAAACATGAAATATAAGGCTAAAACGACATCATTTTGACCCAAATTTGATTTTTTAATCCAAATTTATATGTCGCGACCTAATTTTCGGGTGCACTACTTAAAACTAGGTTAATGGACTACTAAGGGTTTAAATTTAGCTCGAGCTCTCCCAAGCTCATACCAATTCGCGACTTAAGGTTCAAATATTTAACATGCAAATGGATTTTATCTAGGAGTCGCCACTAATCAGTTTATGGTAGGTCGATTAGATACCTAAGTAAAATAATGAGCTAATTATTTTACTCCTACGAACTAGAAACTATGGGTACGGGGACTTGGTTATACTAGATTTCTCTAATGCTCTTTAGGTACCATTCTTTTTATTTTAAAAAAATGTTTTTGCAGGCAGCTTGGATTTATTTTAACTTAAATTGATATCATGCAAATATGGTGACCACATGGATGCTCATCCACAATTAAACATTCAAATAAATAAATAAATTGCATCACACAAAGCAATCAGTTATTTTTTTGGGTTTTCTTGAAATTAGAATTATTTATAAAACATGCATACATGACCTAATTTTACTAAAAAATGAATTTTAATTAAATGAACCTATTATGCAAACTAATTAACATGCACCTAATATTTTTGAATTTTTTTATTAAAATTCAAAATTAATAAAAACCCTAATTAAAATATCTAAAGAAAATAATTTTCTAATTTATTTTATGGATTAATTTGACTTAAACACTATCCTATTTTAGAAAAATATTTTTTGGAAAAATGAGATAATTAAAATGTGCGAACATTATCTAAAACCCTATTTTAAAAAAAAGTTATTTAGGTCCAACCCTAACTTATTTCTAAAAATGCAATCCTAAAACAAATTTAATTTACTAAGGCTACATGTCTGATTTACTAAACCTATATGCTCGTGCAGAATTTTGATTTTTTTCTTTTATTTTTTTGAGTTTTTTAAAGATAAGTAATTATTAAATAAATATTAAATCTAAACTATCAACATAATGAAGGATTAAAACAATCGAAAAAAAATAACCTGTTGTCTCACAAATCAAATTAATGATTATTCTAACCATAATCAAAGAGTTCAAAATAATTAAAAATTTGATCCGAAATCTTACGGACTAAATTAATAATTATAATGATTTAACGATTGAAATTCTACCAAAAAACCCAAAAATTAATATAATTAAAAAAATGATCCGACGTCTTACGGATCAAATTAGTAATTAAAATAACTCTGAACAAAATCCCTACGGATAATGCCTACAAATTTTATAAAGACTAACATTCGATATTACAACTTAAATAGCTAAACTAAAAAAAATGCTATCAAACAAAATAAATAGAAAAATAACATGAAAAATCAAAAAGTAAAAATAAGCCACCTAAAACAGGGAAGAGACAGCGTGATTGGTGAGCAGACCAACAGCGGCGATGGGCGAGTGGGCGCGGTGGCGGCGTCGGTGCTGCTGGGCGGAGGCTGGCAGAGACCGGCGGAGGTGGGCAGAGACCGGCGGAGGTGGGTCGCGTACCGGCGTGGGTGAGCGGCGGGCAAGGCAGCGTCGGGTCGCTGAGTCGCGAGTCGCTGAGGCGCGGCGTCGGGCTCTGGTGGTGTTGCTCGGTTGCAGCGGCGTCACGGACGGTGGCCGGCGCGAGGGGGATGAGCAGCAGCTGGGTCGCGGGTCGCAGCGGCGGTGGTGAACGGTGAGAGCTCGGTTGCTGCGGAGCGGCGGTGGAGCGGAGCAGGCCCCGGGCTTAGGAGGCGCGGCGTCCGGGGAGCGGAGACGGGCGGCGAAGGCGCCGGGTGCTGGGCTGAGGCAAGTGGCGCGGTGGCGCGGCGAGGTCAGGAGCGGCAGGCTTCGGAGCTCCGGCGTCGGGCTGGGCAGCAGCAGGTCGCGGGTGCAGAGGCGCGGCGGTGGGCGTCGATCCGGGTAGCAGGGGTCACCGGCGGGGAGAGGCGCAGTGGCGGAGATGCTGCTCGGTTACGGCGACCAGCAGAGGACAGGCGGGGCTCGAGCAGTTGCAGAGGAAATGCTGAAAAGATCTTTTTCTTCTTTTTTATTTTTTTTTTTTTCTTTGCCCCTTCACGTCCGCTCACTCCCTTTTTCTTCTGCAGTTTGCTGTTGCTGTCTTCTTTCTTCTCTGCAGCCTGTCAGAGAAAAAGAAAAAAGACTCCTTTGACTTTTTTTTTTTTTACGAGAAGAGGGGAAGTTCCATTCTTTTTTTTTCGCACTTTCTCTCACACGATTCTCTTTTCGCCCCCTCGCCCCCACCCCCACCTTCTTCGAATGTTTTTATACTGGTTCCGAAAACCCCAATTCATGGTAATTTTCAAGCTTTCTTTCTCTATTGCCTTAATCATGGTCTGCAAATCGGAGCCTGATTTCGCGATCAACTCAATTTTTCTTCAAATGGCTTCGATTCCTTCCCTTTTATCAAATTTCTTGCTCTTTATTTGCCTAATTTCTCTGATCGAGAATTTTCTTTCACATTTACTATGATTTAAATATTCACCGGAGCTAAGATGGCTAATCAGAATTTCCACATTCTATTCATAATCAAATCAGACTGATCCTCCCCTTATTTTCCTTTTATTCATTTTATTTGTTCTGATGCTTTTTGTTTTAGGGGTTAAAATTAACCCCATTTTTTATGCAAAAAAATCCATGACTGGGTCGCCAAAATTTAGGTGTCGACATTATATAAATGAAATTAAAAAATAAGCCAAATTAAAAAAAAAAAAAAAAAAAAAAAGTGAGACACCACAGCCCTCGCCTCTTTCTACTTTTTTTCAAATTAGCATTTGAATAAACTTTGTTTTGTAAAATTAGATTTTGACCAAAGTGGGTTGTTTTAGCCACGTCATCACCACGTACAATAGAGAGAGAAAAAAAGAAATGCCAGGTTGGCATTTTCTGTTGGTCTAATTAAACAGAATTAGTGGAATGACTCGATTGTACAAATTTAACAAGTTTTACGACTTAATTATATTTTTATAATAATTTTTAGAATTTTCAGTAAACTTATCAATTATGAAGATAGTGCTGACATTTAAATTTTGGCTATCCCATTTAATTATTCAATCGGCATTATGCGTCTCATAACATTGCATTTAGGTTACAATAACATTTACGACTATACTTATCTGATTTGAAATTGTTTTTAATAAATAACAAAATTAAAAAGGAGAATGAAAAATATCAGCAATTAATTAGAAAAAAAAAAATCTGATCATAGAGCCATTTCTGTTTGAAATTCTGCAAGGATTGAACGTTTCCCTTCTTTTGGGACGATAATCGTCAGTTGAGTGAAAATATGCCATTATCTTGGGAAATCATCACTGGCAAGTGACAACAACTTCCCTCTCTATCAACATAGGGTGAAAGGAGAGGAGGGGCGGCTGGGGGGCGCTTGGGGGATGGTTAGAAGCAGAGTTCGTAAAAAGTGAGTTCGTTCATGAGCGAAGGGAAAGTAAGTGAGAATTTGTCTTCATAAGAGGAAAAGGCTGACACAGCCAGAGAGAAAAAGGACAAAAGAAAGCCAAAGGAGAAGAGAAAACACAAGAAAGAGTGAAAAGCGTGAAAGGAGAGAGGAAAAAGTCATCTTCCTCGACGACAAGTTGCCGCCGCCGCTCCTATGAGCTGGGCCGCTGCACCTTTTATCGGATGTATGCCCTAAAATTATCATATAATAATTATATATTAGTGATTCCGGTTATGTTGTCAATCTTACCATTTAATCAATGACAAAGACATAGTCATTCATTTATCCAATTATTTATATATATGAATGATTCTATAAAATCAATTGTAATTGAACCTATTTTTAAGACATTAAGAATATATGTTAACGATTCACAATTAAACTAAATCTCTAAATTGTTCCCGTTTGATGGATCATTAAGTATATATTTATGATCCTCTTGAGACTAGTGTGTTAATAACTTCATCATTAAGTATTGGAATCTAAAGGTAATGACGAGTCATGAGTCATTGGATATTATGATGCCTAAATTAGAACATAAATGCTTGTAGCAGACAAATTTACCAAACATGACACGCATAGTACGATTGGTAATATAGAAGTTTTTAGCGTGGTCAATGTCTAATAGTGTACTCTAATCTTTTATAAATAATTCTTAGACTTGAGACACGGTGTTGACTTATATATTGGATGGCTATGGTTCACAAGCACACATATTGTTGGCTTATTGATTTGTCTCTATACTTGATGGTCATAGTTCATTCATATACGAAGTTACATGTGTGCGCAATACCGAATCTGTCTTGTTTTTACATGCAATGTACAATAATGATGTCATATGTGATTAAATTATGGCATTGCATTGAAATTCCCGGCCAAGATTGTAACTAAGAATGAACTATTTATTTCTCGTATAAAATGTATGTCAATTAGGTTTGTGCATATAATCAAGTCAAATATTCCATGGTCTTTGTTTGATCGGGGCGTAGTAAGACAGATGGATTGAATTACACTTTAACTAAATCTAACAGGTTCACTATATTCTTAAAGCATTCACATTGTCTGGATAGTCATAACATATTGCTATATCTTAATCATGGTTTAGAGGTTAATTGGGGCAATCAATTCTCTGGGAAGACTAATGTGTTAGTGCAAGTTTACTACTAGTTTAGTGATGAACTTAGGAATGTCACACATTATAACCAATGCAAGATGACGTCGAGCAAAAAGATAATATTGCAAATTTGTTTGCAATCACAACAATTGAATTAAGTCTAGCTGATAATAAATAAAATGATATTTAATTTAATTTTTATTTTGGTCATGAGCGTTCATGCATATGATGTACATGCACGCCCAATGCGGACACATATTAATGTGCCCAAAATGCACAAATGAAAATCGCCTCCTTTTATGTTTTTAAATTGTAGAATTTTAAAATATATATATATATATATATATATATATATATATATATATATATATATTTAAGTGCACATGGTCAGCAACGTCGCTGACCATGTGCCCACTGATCAGCAACGGTTGCTTATCGTACAACCGTTGCCAATCGTGGGCACAATGTGCACGCTCGCAAGGTGCACGTTCGGTTTGCCGAACGTGCACATTAGGCGATCATCTCTCTCTGTTTTTGAATTCTCTTTCACTGCTGCAGGAGCTAGAAGTTCGATTCAATTGCATGAATAATATGTAGAAGAGTTAAAATAAAGAGTCAGGTTAAGTAAGGATTGTAGCATTGCTTTGTTAACGGCCAATTTTTGACACGAATCATTAACATGACGTGAAAAGGACAAGTGATTGTAGACATATTTAAATTGAGTTTGAATGGATTAATCTTTCTATATACAAACAATACATGTGTTCTTTGCTAAATAACCTTTTCAATTTGCTTATGACATACATTTAGCCCGTTAAATACATTTAGGCATGTTAATGGTTTAAGCATATTTTTATGAGGGTTCATATCTTAAGTATATCATGTCATACAATTCTACAAAAGTGTCCTGTTTGGCATTCAAAGATATGAGATTATTGATAAAGGTAAGCACATGTCGAAATGTAAGCCCATAAGAGTTATGTAAGGAAATAATGTCGAATATGTAGAAGAGTCCGAAGTAAATATTCATGCAAAAGAAATTCACATGTAGATGAGATAAATTTGAGAACCGAGACGTGATAGAGGAAACAAAGAGCAGGCCCAGCGCAAGCACAATAACTTTACTGAGATAAAGGTTTACTAGGTAAAAGAACATCCCAAGTACCAAAACTTAACACAATAACACTTAAGTGTTATTTTCTTTGAAAAATTGGACACTTGAGTGCCACATCCAACGAATCCTGCTAGAAATCATACATGGTAGATTTTTATTAATTTTGCTAGCTTACGTGGGCGTCGGAAGACTAACTCAGTAAAGAAATACAAAAATGACTTCGTTTTGGCACAATTCAAATTTTAATGTAAAAATTAATTAAATTAAATTTAAAATCATTTTTTTTTAAAAGGAAGATAAACCGCAATTAGCGGTTGAGGGCTCAAGCACTTGCCACCACTACCACCTCCCCACCGTTGCCAGAAAGGTGGGGGTAGGGTTAGTTGGGGTCGCTGAGCCCTAGCTAGGGGCCGGCAACCCCAGCCGATTGGCAGTGAGGGCTTCCTAGCCCTCACCTAGATCTAGGGCAAGGGTCACGGCCCTCCCCTAGATTTGGCGAGGGTCGCCGGCCCTTACCTATATGAGCCAAGGGCTATCGTTGGTGCCGTGCTATTCATCTTCCTCTCTCTCTCTCTCTCTCTCTCTCTCTCTCTCTCTCTCTCTCTTCTCATTTTTTTATTTTAAATTTGGTTTTATCACGTCAGCAGCAAAATGACGTTGTTTTGCATTTGTCTAACCAAGTCGTTTTGCACTTGGCTCACCGAAAAATCACCACATCAGTATTTTGGCCGGATTTTCTCGCCTAGCACTTAACTGATTCATTTTGCTCCGATTTTGGTTCTCAAGTATCACTTTCCTAACTTTTGGTACTTAAGTGTAATCTTGTACCAAGTTTTGGCACTCTAAGTGTCCCGGACTCAGGTTTGTTGGCTCAATGAGAAAAAAAATTGGCTGCTGACTACTCTGTAGGATGTGCTTTTGGTAATTGGAAGTTTCCAATGGCACCACGGACAAAATCCACAGTCAAAGCTTTCGATCTTTCTTTTGGGAAAACACTCATAAAAAAAAAAATTGATGGTTGGACCAATGCACTTCAATCATTGAGTTATGTGAACTCAACCCACCTAATCCAACAGCTGAGATTGAGTATGCTAATGTGTACTTGATTTATGCAAGTGTTGCTCCAACATGACTCGCCAACTCTTACAAAAAAATAAAAAATCAAAAGATAAAAGATAAAGAGACTTTTGAGTCATGGGCAAGTTAAGAACATTTCGTGAGGTCCTTGTGAAATAAAAAATGAAAAAGAGGAACATTACTTGAGGTCCAAGTTACAAAAAGAAAGGAAAAATATTAAATATATACTTTAACATTCACCCAATGACCAAATACATCTTTGGAGGCCACTTTATATCTTCACATCAATTAACCTAATTTCCCTACTTACGAAAATGTCGTCTTCCCTTGATAATGCAAGTATCTTGGTTTAATGGTGATGATAGAATGCTAATATTATATAAACTAACGAGAAGGAAAAAAACAATAGTATTAGGCTGGATAGATTATTGTGATTCCTCCAAGAATCTAACTACAGTACCGCGCTCGTCATTTTATGTGAGTGCAGGGATAACTATGATATGTCACTTCATTTTGGATTTGTGGAGCAAATGGAATGCTCGAGGCTTAGTTATCCTGAGTCTCTCGCTTGAGATTTTTCTCATTCTTTTTACATCCCTTACCAAGAAAACAACAAATCACAACATCTTTTTCCTCATGTGGTTGGCCTATTTGATAGCTGATTGGATAGTTTCATTCACGATCTGGCTTGTCTCTCACAACCAAGGCAATTTGTCTACACATAGAACTGAAGTAGATGGAGAACTTCAGGCATTTTGTATCTCATTTCTCTTGTTACATCTTGGGGGTCCATACACCATCACTGCTTTTGCTATGGAGGATAATTTTGGGGTGGCACCTACTTAGTCTCATCTTCCAAGTTAGTGCCGCCATCTATGTCTTTGTGTAGAAATTCACTAGCGACAAATCACTGGCAACCCCAACGTTGCTAGTATTTCTCGCCACATTCATAAAAAATGTGGAGAGGTTACTAGTGCTTAATCTTTGGAGCCACCAGAGGCTCAAGGAATCGATGCTCTCACAAGTGGATTATGGGCTTTCGGAGATCTTATATGATGAGTGGGTTGAAGCACTTAGGCTACGTTTTGTTGTTTGGATCCTAACCGGGATAAGATTGGATTGGATAGGATAGGATATGAAATCCAAGAACTTTGCTATATCCTATCTATGATTTGGTGATTGTAATAATAAAATTGGATATATATTCACATCGTATCATGTTTATTATTTGGTATAAACAACATATTACTATAAATTAACAAAATTTTTACAAGCAGAGATGATAAAAATCTTTCATGACACTCTTGCCTACTTTATTTCTATTTACTTTTTTATTTTATTTTCTCTTTTTTTAATTAATATATATTTTTTAATTTCTTTCTTACTCTTCCATCATTCTCTAATAAATTTTTATTAAATAGTAAATTGTAAACTAAATATTTGCAACTTGAAAATTTAAAACAAAATTTTCAAGTAATTAACAATTATTTAATGGATGAAAATGGGAGAATTTTGAATCTTGAATCATGCGGTAACATTGTTTTGAATTCATTTAATTTGAATTGGTAGAAAAGAAGAGTAAAACTGCATTACACACAAAAAAATAAATAAAAATAACAAATCAAAGAAAAGGAAGTAGGTCAAAATCGTGGTGTAACGTGCATTCCCCTTGTTCCAATCATGGAACAGATGAAATAAATCAAAAAATGTATTTTTGTTCAAGAATGAAATCTTATGGGAACTGTTCAGTTCATCCTTCAGAACCATATCACATCTTAGATATGATGAAATATGATGAACTGGGATGGTATTTTGTAAATACATAATTATCTTGAATATATTAACTATTTCTTTATTTTCTGATCGCCTGGAATAGACAAAAGAAACATCTTGTTTTTCCTTCAACAATTTCTGATCTCTAGTGGACCTCTCAATAGGATTCGAACCTAGATGAAGTTTTGACCATTTGTTAGAGAAAAAAAGAAAGAATGGATCTAGTAAGATTCCCAAGAAATTCTTTGATTTCTTCCGGAAGTAGATGATTCTTCATCTCTTTCTCACATTCCATGAATAGTCGGGAATATCCAGAAAGGCATTTAGAGAATCGGTTTGATTCTAGCTCTGTTCATTCCATTTGAAGAAAGGAAGGATCCCAAAGAATCGATCTTTCTTTTAGTTGTTGATTCTCTCTTTGATTAATCAATGTGTGATATTCCGAATCCTCATTACTAATGGAATCGAATTGATCTTTGGATTGATCAGAAGATCATTTCAATTGGTTAGAATCCATTACTTGAACAAAACTAGATCTTGTAGAGTCATATTGAATATTTGACGATACATTTTGCACCTTGCTAAGGTCCTTTTGAGCTAATCGTTTTGCACTTCTTACTTGGTGTAGCTTGTTATATGGGTTGTGAGTGGGAACTTAGTTTCTATCTAGGTATGCGCCCTTGGATTGCTGTTGTATATTCAGCTCCTGTTGCAGCTGCTACCATTGTTTTCTTGATCTACCCAATTGGTCAAGGAAGTTTTTCGGATGGTATGCCTTTACGAATTTCTGGTACTTTCATTTTCATGATCGTATTACAGGCTGAGTACAACATCCTTATGCACCCATTTCACATGTTAGGCGTGGTTGGTGTATTTGGCGGCTCCTTATTTAGTGCTATGCATGGTCCTTGGTAACCTTTAGTTTGATCAGGGAAACCATAGAAAATGAATATGCTAATGAAGGTTACAAATTCAGTCATGAGGAAGAAACTTATAATATTGTAGCTGCTCATAGTTATTTTTGCTAATTGATATTTCAATATACTAGTTTTAACAATTCTCATTCTTTACACTTCTTCTTAGCAGCTTGGCTCGTAGTAGCTATCTAGTTCACTGCTTTAGGTATTAGCATTATGGCTTTCAACCTAAATGGTTTCAATTTCAACCAATCCGTAGTTGATGGTCAAGGTCGTGTAATTAATACTTGGGATAATATTATTAATCGTGCTAACCTTGGTATGGAAGTTATGCATGAGCGTAATGCTCATAACTTCCCTCTAGACCTAGCTATTGTCGAAGTTCCATCTATGAATGGATAAGACTTTGGTCTTAGTATAAGTCTAGGCGAGTTTTTCAATGGAAAGGAGCAATAACCAACAATCTTGATAGGAAAAGAAATTAGTTATTGTTCCTTTATTTAGTGCTCTTTTCTTTACATAAGTTTTTCTTTACTTCAACACAAGAAAAAGTATTCTAGTCTTGGGGATCGGTTTATGATTGCTTATCATACTTTTGTCCTTAGATACAAATTTATATGCATTCTTTTCAACCCTTTGTAAGGCTTTGTAAGATTATTATCTTCTAGTTTTTTTTTTTTTTCCAAATAAAATGGGAAGGTTATAATTTTCTCCTTCTTCTATCTCATAATTAAGATAGAAAAATGTTAAAAATTAACAATCAAAATGAAATGTTTTCCATTATGAATTTCTTTTTTTTTATTTCATTAAAAATTAAAATTTCTTTTTAATGGATTAAAAAGAAATAGTAATAGTGGGGGCAGATGTAATTGTATATTTATATAGTGAATTTATATTATAAAATAGAATTAAATTAGCATTTATAAATAAAAATAAGATTAAATTAAAATAATTGTATTTTTTATTTTTTTATTTTGAATTTCCTATATTAAATTTCAAATATTATTTATATTGAAATATAATTTCAATTTTATTTATTTAAGAAATTTGTTATTTGAGAAAAATAAAATTTCTATTATAGATATTATAAATCATATCCATCTTTATCCTACCTATCCTATAGGATAATTTTATTCAGTATATATCTCCCTTATATTCTATCTTATTCTATCTTGAGCGAGTACCTAATGCAGGATATGATAAATTTTATTATATCATGAATTTTATCTTGACTGCCAAACGTAGCTTTAATGTTTTAGGAGAGGGGCATTATGATGAAGAAGCAAAATTTGTCAAGAACATTGTGATGAAACACGCTTACTACTTCTTTCAAATATTTAAGGTCTTCCTTGGAGATCATGAAGAAGAATTTAGTTAAATAAACTTAACACTAGCCAGATCGAGACAGAAGAACTTGTCATTAAAATAATCCAGCGCAAAAAATAAAAAATGGAATGAGTGATTTAGTTTTTGTTGAGGAAGTTTCCATTTTTCTTTAGGGGTCATGTGACTAGAAAAGTACAAACCGTGTCTTTCTCATCGACTTGATAATTGTTTTAGAGTGAAAAAGCACATCAAGAATGGAATCGCCCCTTGCCATGTGTGGTTAGATGAAGCCAAATCTGCGTTAGTTGGTTACCCACCAATTTCGCCGTTTTATGAGGGGATTGTTAATCTGAAACCTGAGATCATACAACATTAGAATAATATTTTAATGAGGGTTTGAATGATTTCTCTATGGTAGGTGTGAGGAAGTATGCTTTTTGCGCACATGGCTAAGAATTATTTAACATGTTGAACGACTCAATTAAAATGCATTCAAAATTTTATTAGGCTGTTGACGTTGGCTAGGAATATTCTTTTTCATATTCAATTCATATTATCATGATTGATGTACATATGCGCTTTTAGAAAATCATGTTTGTCCGTAAATTTCATTCATCACAATAAAGGAAAAAAAAAAAAAAAGACTGCTGGGAACTTATAGTCTTATTTTATACCATAATCATCTATAGTGACTGTACATGAGTTCGCTGAATAAGGGGTATACATTACTTACAATTGACTTAACCCCGCTTTTTTGGGGTCAGATTGCCTTATTCCATCTAGCAATCGCATCATGAGTACAGCTAGTATTAGCAAAATTCTGCTGGCTGCAATCGCCAAAAATATGCTCTCTATGTAGGGAATTCTTGCCTAGACTTGGATCTGTATACCCGATGCGATGAGATGAATAGGATTTGGACAAGAAATTTTCTTCCGTCTATGCAATAACCTTCATTAGATTTAATGAATCACACTCCATTAAATCAAGTAAAATGGTGAAAAGCACAACCTAATAATTTCAAAGGCATAATTTACCATGACATATTAATAATAGTAGGTATTGATTAAAAATTTACCAGCAGTCTAAATATACACATTTAAGATATTATTATCATATTAATGAAATTTGACAAACTTTTGGATAGTTACCAAAGTTATTTGAATGGTATCTACTAATGCGTATATGCAAATACCAATGTAATACAAATATCTCTCAATCTTTTATAATCTCAAAGTCATATTATACGATGTTGAGGAAAATTTATCAATAAAATCGAAATCAATGGCACACTATCCAACACAATACATACAGACATGTAACCTACTCACCGAATGTGAACTTATGAGCGATGTCGCGAAAAGATGAATTTTAACATATTAATTTGTTTGAACAATTATCAACTCAGTTTTCTAGGCGTGCATGTTTATTTGGATTTACATATAAGTAAATAGTTTTATTTTTTAACTTTTCCACCAAAACATAAAGTATATTTCAACCTTCAGAAAGTTGTGAACATATTATACGTGAGTTTATGTGTTAACGTTTGAGTATGAAGAAATTTTTAAGAGTTTTGAATTTTTAAAAAAAGTTAAAAGTGTGCAAACGGAAGATTTGACTTAAGCAAAATATTTAAAAGTAAAAGTCATCAGGGACAGTAGTGATTGATGAAAACATATATTTCAATATAGATTGAGATATTCTTATCAGATTTCCAAGACAATACACATTCAAAGTTGACCACCCAAAATATTCAAAACCAACCAAAAACCAAACCACACAAATCCTGAGCAAGATGCTAAATTGAGTTTGTAAGGAGGGACAACTTGATCTTTCCAATTCAAAGTATTTATATGTATAGATGTTGAAAGTTATCGTTGGGTCAATAACAAGATATGTTTTTAGTGTTTTGCCCATAAGAAAAGGACCTAGTCCAAGATCAGTATAACATGATTTACAACTCAGTTTGATTAACAACTTGAATACGTGAGTCAAGTTTAGATAGGGATAAGTACACTAATGGTGCCATAAGTTGTGTACGGCGCTCACTTTGGTGCCAAAAGTTTCCGTCGGATCATTTAAGTGCCAAAAAATTTGAAAAACGCTCACTTTAGTGCCAACGCCGATCTGATCGGCCGGAAATCTGACGTGGCCTTTTTTTTATTAATTTCTTATGTTGATGTGGCTTGCCGAAGTTTACATTGGATCACTTAGGCCTTCAAACGACGTCATTTTAGCATCCTAACACCAAAATGAGGCCGTTTTGTGTCTTTCCCCCAAATTCAAAACCCTAAATCCCCAAACGACGCCGTTTTGTGTTGTCTTCTTCCCCCCGAATAGATCCAGCAACACCAACAGCGTCGAACCAGTAACACCAGCAGTGCAGAACCAGCAACACCAGTAATTTTCCAGAAAAGAAACCACGCATTCGCCTCCGCCCTCCCCAGTAGTTTTGCCCCATTTTCAATCACCTTATCAACCTTTCAAATCCTTGAATCTCAGCCCCACCACCGCCTTTTCCCAAGGAATATCGTTGGGTGCAGAGGAAACGCGAGCTCAAAGAATCTCCAGAAGCACGAGCGATTCGGCCAATGGTAGCCGCGAAGATCTGGAATGCCACGGAAGTTGTCGGCGAAGCCAGCTACTATGAAGGCAACGGCTGTGGCCCCGCCATCCCCTCCTCCACCCTCATCGTCGACACCTCCCTCTCTCTCGGGATTTTCTGTTCATTTTTTTTTTTTTCTTTTGTCTTGCTATGGCAAGTAACTACGATGGGGGTCGAGGGATGGCGGCTGAGCGACGGTGGCCGAGGGACGACGGCCAAGTGACGATGGCCAAGGGACGGCGGCCGAGCAACAGATAGACGAGCAATGGCGGACAAAAAAACCCTAATTTCAATCTCCAAATAAAATTAAAAAAAACAGCGTTGTTTTTGTGAGGCTATCCACGTAGGACGGCAAAACGACATCGTTTTCTTAAGGAAGACGGAAAACGACGTCGTTTAAAAGGCTTCTCGATTTTTTTTTAAATATAAAAGCCACGTAATCATTTTGGCCGGAATCTGTCGTCGGTGGCACCAAAGTGATCGTTTTCCTCCGATTTGGCACTTAAGTGATCTGGTGGAAACTTTTGGCACCAAAGTGAGCGCCGTACACAACTTATGGCACCATTAGTGTACTTATCCCAATAAAAATGTATAACATGATTTACAACTCAGTTTCATAAACGAGTTCTACATTGAGATTCCATTGACCTGCAAAGGCCCGAATACTTGACCTGACTGTTAGTTTTATATTAGGATTACATGAGCTGGCCTGTGTAAGGAAGGGAAACGTCCTTCTTCTTCTTCTTCTTCTTCTTCTTCTTCTTCTTCTTCTTCTTCTTCTTCTTCTTCTTCTTCTTCTTAATTTTTTGTAAAAATAAAAGAAAATTTCTCGTCTTACATATAAAATGCAAGGTGGGGTGAAGTCGGAGCGTTTTACTAGCCGCTAAATCCGGGTCAAGTAAGGAAGAACTCATCGCTCCATTTGTCTTAGTATTTAAGAAAAATGATATTGATTATTGCATCGAGAGAGGAGATGCTTCCCAATATACACTTTTGATTATCGCTCTATACTACACTACGGGTGTAAAGTTTTACTTAAAAGGCTTCCTTATAATGCCAGCAAAGTATTGTTTCTTTGATGCATATACTCTATTGGTGGATAGTTGAGAAGGTAGTTTTATAATTTCGGGAAGCGACAAATGGAAACCGAGCAAAAACACGGCATCATCTCTTTTGCACTTTTCAGGTTGATATGGATCTCTCGACGATGATCGTGAGGATTGTGTTTTCTGAGGACGTCACTTCTCCATTACCAAAATGAACTATGACTGATCACCCCATCCACATGGTCAGGAAAATAGGTTGTCCGACTATTAGAACGGACAAGCTGGAAAAACAGAAATGTTTATATGTTTAGAGTGCAGGGCTAACGATCCTCATTTGTTTAGGAAGAAAGAAGATTGAGCAGACGAAGCATGTGAAAGCATGTGCATCTGACTTGATGAATGGTCTCTGTCTGCTGAGGAGGACAAGAAATGGCAGTGCCTGTCTCGTTTTCCGTCAGCTGTGTGACATTAAACTCTCGACGTCTTGCGAACGCATGCACTGTGATACACTTACTGAAGCGCAATTAAATGCCACTTGGACGGACAATGGCCAGTGAAGTTAAGACTTTGGATCTGGACAGTAATAAAATAAGACCGGTAGCTGACTTGATTACATGGTCTTCGCCTTTTGACAAACAAACGCAATAGCATTGTCAGCTGTAAAACAAAAAAGTGGTAGGATAATTGATTTTAGAGCATCTACAATAATGTGTGTCAAATCCAGTGAGACTGTCTTGGGCTTACGCAATTAAAAGTGTCGTCCCGGGTGTAGACAAAAAAAAAAAAAAAAAAATTCCCTCCGTCTGAGTCATAATCTCCATTTGATTTTTGTGATTCACATCCAATAAATCATATTGGGCCGTGGAACACAACCTAATAATTTGAGAGACATAATGTAACATGATGAATTAATAATAGTCGGTATGATTAAGAACTTAGCAGCAATCTAAATATGCACATTTTAAAGACTATCGTCATATGAAATCTCCCAAGCTTTTGGATAGTTACTAAAATTACTTGAATGGTATCTACTAATGCATATGAGCAATCAACCATGTGATATGACTATGTACCAATCTCTAATAATATCGGAGTCAATAATGTAAAATATGAATGAATTATTTACCAGTACAAATTGAAATCACTTGCAAGATAAATACAAATGTGAAAATTACTACTTTAATGTGACCTTTTGAGCATGTGTGCAAATGTGAGCTGTAACATATTAACTTTGTTTGAACATTTATCGACTTGGTTTCAAAGGCGTGCATGGTTGTTTCATTTCAAATACAAGCAGATATTATTTTTTTACTTTCCTCGAGACTTAAAATATTATTTAAATACCAAAAAATGAAAAAAAAAATTCGTATTCCTATGAAAGAAAAGAAAATTGCACGTGTAAAGTGCAAGATTTAAATTAAGCAAAAAGTTCAAAATAAAAGTCATCCTAGACATATTAGTGATTGATGAAAACAAATCAATACGAATTGAGAACTTCCTTATCAGTTATCCAAGACAATACACAAATCCAAAGTTGACCATCCAAAATACTCAATGCCAATTAAAAACCAAATCATTTAAATCCTCAGCAAGATGCTAAAATGAGTATGCATGGAAAGTTAACTTAGGCTTTTTCGGTGTAGAGTTTTGCTTCTAAATATATAAATGGTGTTTGCATAAATAGATGTTGTAAGTAGTCATTGGGTCAACAGTAAGATATGTTTTTAAGTATTTTCCCATAGAAGAAAAGGAACACCGCCTAACAAGATTGAACAAATGAAATTCCGATTCATAGAAGATATGATGCAACATAAATTGTTTAATTACTTGAACATGTGAGTCGTGATTATATATTTAATAAAGATGCATCACATAATTCACACCTTGGTTTCTTAAGCTAGTGTTATATTGAGATATAATAGCCCGCAAAGGCCCAAGTACGTACGTTGACTGTCAGTTTGGTATTTAGATCACATGCATTGGCCTGAGCAAGGAAGGGGGGGAATCTTTCTTCCTTTTTTATTTTTAATTTTCTTTTAGAGGAATAAAAGAAAACTTTTGTGTTAATTAACTGTCGGAGCATTTTATGATCCACTGAATCCGGGTCAAGCAAGGAAGTACCGATCGCTCCGTTTGTCCTAATAATTAAGTAAGAAATATTCATTATTACATTGAGGGAAGAGATGCTTCCCAATATACACTTGTAAATTTCTATCTATTAGGTTTCCTTGTAATGTCTACAAAGCAAAATTTTTAAATACATGTATACTCTGTTGACTGATAGTTGAGATGATAGTTTTGTTGTCCGCATAATACAACACGATTTGTTGTAACCAATAAAATTAAACAAAAATAATAACTCTGAAAAAGCATTAACACAACTCAAATATACTTACTTTTGCTTTTGCTTTTCTGTTCTTTTTTTATTTATTTATCAAAATAACACTTCTTTCATTTTCATAGAAATCCAAGTGAGAAACAACCCAGTCCAATTGCAAATCAATACAAATCCCAGATAATTTAAAACAAAACAAGCTTCAAATAGCAATATGAATTATCAAAACAATGTTAGGGATTACACGCTCAAATAGCATATTTGTTATTTCTTCAAACCAAAATTGGCAACCGATCACCAAGTCCCTCCTCAATAATGAGCACAAACCGAGACCTCCAATTATTGCTATGATTTACCTTTCGACAGTACGTGTCTTGGTTCAACATCCCCAACATCAACGCCTTTAAGAGTAACAAGATTGAACGAGTATAGATTTGACACCTGAGAGCACAAGCTTCACAAAACTCCTCCAATTTCCTTTGAAACTAGACTTGTACACAATCGCAACTTGAGGGAAGTGAAACCTCGATATAATATATGCAAAAAAGACCCCAAATCTAGACTTACTTGATTGCTATAAAATTGTAACAATATTAAAGAGAAGGTGAGGTACCAATTAATGAAACTCACCAAGGCAATTAGTTCATGCTAATGGTATTTTGTAGATTTACGAACTATGCCTCCCAAAATAAAATGCCATGAACCTGTTTGCATTATCATTACTCAAACAGGACTCAATCAATCAATTTCCATAAAAAAGTAAAATATAAAGGACTCAATCAAACTTTTCCTCGAACTAGCGCACCTTGAGAATAACTTCTTATCACTAAAGAGACACGTCTTTGTAAAGGCAAAGAAAATTGCTACAGAAAACTAAAAGGATATGAACAGAAGAGTCATATCTGTTATGCTCATATTTGTGGAACCATTAACCCATAATTGCGACAAGTTTTATAATTACAGGAGCGATAAATTTGAACTAAGAAAAATCATGGCATCATCTCGTTTGCTCTTTTCAGGTAGACATGCATCTCTCGGTGATAGTTGTTTTCTAAGGACGTCACTTCTCCGTTTCTAAAATAATCTATGACTGAATAACCCATCCGCACGGTTAGGAGAATGGGCTCTCCATTACTTTGGCGATTCGGTGAAAGATTATTGAACTGTTGACTGACTTTCGGCACATGGGAAACTATTATAACTAACAAGCAAGAGAAAAAATGTTTTTATGTTTGAAGTCCAGGGCCAAGTGACCTTGTTTGTTTAGGAAGAAAAAAGATGAAGCAATCCAAGCAAGTTGTCAAAAAGTCCAACCCAAAAGCGTTGTCTCGAGTTAAGACAAAATCAATTGAGAAATTTGTGTGCTCATATAGATTCATATTGTGAGTTATTATCGATTTGTATTAAATTCAACTTTGTCATGGTGATATTAGAAAATGGGGTTGATAGGAGTTTACATAAATTGTAGTAAAATTGAGAAGAGCTCGAAAACTATGGCATGGTAAGGGCAGGAATTTTAGTGACACATCATATTAATAATAATTTTTTATTAGAAATTAAAAAAAAACATTATATCTATTTTTATGAAGAGCTTTATTATGGATTTGTATTAACGATTAGGTTGCGGTGATGTACTACTCCTTTCGAGATAGAGCATTAGAGATATTGACTCTACTATCTCACCATTCCCCATTAATTAAAACATCTACGTATAATTCGTCTTTCTCACATCCACGACTATAAATAATGCATGCACGTTAAGTTCTCCACACACCACACCACTGCATCCTCTTCCTTCCCTTCTTTGCTCTTTACAAACATTCACTCAACCGTAGACTCTCTCTCTCTCTCTCTGTGAGATTCAAAATGGACAATTTCATTAACCAGCTCCTAGGGAAGCCAGACCAGCGCATGTGGACCAACCTGCTTGCTTCTTTCGACGACAAGAAGTTCATGAAGGAGATAGTGAACACTCACGCTCCTGAGGAAGGAGACGTGGATGTTCAGTCTCTCTTTCATCTCTTCGAGAACACCCTGTTGGTAATTTGTTTATAAAACAAATAAAGAGGTGCTTTGTCCCACATCGAAAAAGATGTGAGTGCGCACGTGGATGAGTTTTGGCACTAACCGACGATCATTATTTTATTTATTGAAAAAAATTTGGATTTATTTTTATAAAAAATTAATTATAAAGTCTTGTTGAAACAGTACGACTGTTCATGAAAAGTTACGGTTATTTTTTATTTATTATTTATTTAATTCCTAATTTTTTATGTCTTTTCAATGTAACATTTGAGACGTACTTATTCACAAAAGGTTGTATTTGTTCTTTTGTAACATTTTGAAGGGTTGCCTTTATTCGAAAGACATATATAAGTACATTTGTTTTGAGATCAAACAATAATCTTCTTTCATTTTTTCGTTTTCTTTCGGAAAAAAAACTACAGCCATTGTTTCTAATTATTTCCCATGAGAGATCCTGGAGAAATACTAGAATTGCTATTTAGTATTCTCATTTGAGACTTTGTTGTATCCTGGAGGAAATTTGCAGATGACCATTAGCAACGTTGTGGGACAAATAAATCATTAAAGAAAGTGATATCACGCCTTAAAGTCCGACTTGATTACTCGATCCGATTTCATTGTTCTACCCAATTCGAAGCCATATTTTCCAAACAATTTTAAGGATTTATTTTCTGCAACAATGAAGTTGGAGTTAATCGAAGTCAAGTTTTGTCGGGCACATTCGTCTGCTTTGCCACCAGTGCAATTTTGCTCGAATCGAGAACCAGAGCAGAGGGCTTTGGTGGAACTTCAGAGCGTATTGATGTGGTGGGACAGTTCAGTTATTTCTGGCAAATCTCCTGACAATCACATTGATATATCTTATGCACATATGATACATCATCACCAGAGGGGGTGAAAGAATATTTTGCAAGCGGAGGACAACATTCAAGATATTATGGAACTCTTAGAACAAGGATGATTGTGTTTTGGAGGAAGCAAAATGAAGGAATCCTGATGGATATCAGTTGATACAAAAAGATGTGTATACGGAGGAGACTTCAAACTCTTTGGCAAATATAGACTTCAAACTCTTTGGCAAATATATCGAGTGATCACATGCCATGACTTCCTGCATGTTGATCTGCTCCATGAGGGCGTGATGTTCGACAACAAGTACAGAACATTGGAAAAGACTACTTGGAGTCAGCAGAAAGATTTGATCCTCGAGAACGCTCATGGAGACCGATAAAGGACATGAGCACGAAAAGAGGGGGTCATTCTTTGGTCGTCTTGAACCAAAAGTTATATGCTGTAGGAGGCTACGATGGATCTAAAATGGTGGCGACAGTGGAGCTTTTCGATCCTCGTGCTGGTTCGTGGATGATGGTGGAATCGATGAACGATCTCACCCGTTGAAATACTTAGTCGCGACAATTCGATAACAAAACCATCTTTTCTCGAACGGACGGTGAATGAAACGTATTGGCATGGACGGCGGTTGGGACCCAACGCCAGCCACGAGAGACGAAAGGACGTCAATGGCGTGGCTCTTTCTACGTTTAGCCATTCACGTGCTTTAACTGGTGCATGAACCTCTGACCTGGCGGGTCGTGTCTTTTCCCCAGCGTGCCTGCCTCGGTTGAACCGGGTTCTCGCCCTCTCATTATTAGGGTTCTTACGAGGCTTTGCCTTAGATGGTTTTTTTTTTCAGTCCTACTTTTCAGATTGCACGCCATGGTTGCTGGTTTGCACGAGAATCACCGATCCGGTGTTCAACTCGGGGCGGGGGTCGGCCCTGACGGAGAAGGGCACGGTGGAGATGGAGGCGAGCATAATGGACGGGGTGGGGAGGAGGTGCGGCGCGTTTTCTGGTGTGACGATGGTGAAGAACCATCTCCCTGGCCAGGCTCGTCATGGACAAGTCCCCCCCACTCCTATCTCGCCTTCGCAGGCGCTGAGGAGTTCGCCCGCCTCCACCGTTTCTGCGGCATGTATTAACAGACGGTCTCGATGAACGAGGACATGGAAGTACTCGACACGGTGGAATGTTACAAAGAGGGTCTCGGATGGCAGGAGATTGACCAAATGGCTTTTGAGACTAGGTGTTATTTCTCTGCAATCGTGTTATGACAGAAGATCGAGATCCTACACTTCGGTTCGGTCCTATGTAAGTCGAGCAGGGGAGCATGATCTCGTTGGAATTGCTGCACTTATTGTGCGCGGTCAAAGCTCTTTATCCATTTTCAGGTTTCTGCCTACCTTCAAGCGTACAAGCTTCTTCAATAAATAAGGAGGATTAAGGATGGGGTTGTGAATACGGTAAAAATAGACTTAGTCATCGGCAGGGAAGAGAATTTGAAAATGCAAGTGAAGGCAAATGTTGGGTCATTCATGGATGTTTGGAGCATTACTTGAGAATGTACTGAGGTATTGCTTTTTGCTTATCGGCTTATATGTTAAGGTGTACGATATTTTTATCTCCATGTTTAGCACATAAACTGCTACACTATTTGTCATTGAGGGTTTCATACTTGCTCTTAGTCTTTGGTCATCTTTTGGCATGTGTGTTCAATTCCATGTGTGGGATAATGATAGAATTGAAGAGATGCGATATGCCCCTATTTAAGACTTTAGTAACAAGAAAATGGTACGCATGTGTATGCTTGAGCTATTGATCGTTGTAGGCGGTTGACCAAGAAAGGTGAGTTCAATCGCAATGCATTACGAGATTGACACAAGCATGTGAATTTTGAACTAGAACTAGAAGGTGTCCATAGAATTTTGGTATCGCGTGATTGAGCTAGACTTTTGGCCTTGATTCCTTTCATGCTTTAGTATTTTGAGCCATGCATTCAAGCACAAGATTAATTGGAATTGGCTTGATTGCTTGATGTCCTGGATTAATATGTGCACGAATCTTATGTTATTATGTGCTTATGCAAGCACATAAGCAATGGCATGAAAATTCAATTTAATCATATTATTTAATGGTTTCAAGCATAATAATGTTAAATTTATGATTTTGCCCTTGCGTGCAATTTGATAAAGAAATGAGGTATGGCTTTGATTATACCTTTTAGAAGGTTTCGGATTATACAATGTTGTTGATTCTATTCCTAGAATTGTCGATATCTTCTTTTTGCTTCTCTCAATTCCAGTTTTGCACTTTTGATACCTCCATACTCGATTTGCTCTCATTTATTGGATTGTTAGAGAATGTCATTACATGCATGGGCTAATATGTAGTGCTCTATTTATGGAGGCAATATAGAGATACTAAATGGGTTTTCAGGTGTCCCTTGTTTGATTATAATGTGTTCTATTTGTTGTCCTTGCCCCTTATAGATTTGATTCTATGGAATAGCATAAATGAGCCAAGAGAGTAGAATTGCATTGATTTACTATTTTGATGTATGTATTTCATCGAGGATGAAAATTTGATGATGCATAATTTCGATTAATTGCCTCTTAAAATAGTCTTGAAGTGGGGGTATTCGAAGGGGACTATGGAGCCAATGTGATTGGAGTCATTAAGACAAAAAAAAAGTATCTAACTTTCATTTTAAAATGAAAGATTTGAGTGAAGTAGATACTTTATTGGGTGTTAAAATTATAAAAAAAAAAAAAAAAAAATAGTGGGGGTTATTCTTTAAGCCAAAGTGATGACATGGAAAAGATGTTAAATAAATTTAAACATCTTGGCTTCAAAGAAATGTGTACTCCATTTGATTCAGTATTAAATTAAATTATAATACTAGTAGAGCAGTAGCACAATTTAAATATGTTAGTGCTATAAGGCCTTTAATGTATGCGATGCATTAAACTAGACTTGATTTTGTGCAAGTTGAGTAAGTATACTAGTAATCCAAATATAGAACATTTGAGAATTATTTTATTGTTCTATAATAATTCAGCTATATTAGAAAGATATACCGATGCTAGTTGGATTACAAGTGTGAGAGATAAACAATCCACTAATGGATTAATGTTCACATTACATGAATGTGTTGTTTCTTGGATGAGCAAGAAACAAATATACATAACTTACTCAATGATATAATTTGAATTTGTTGCTTTAGCGGCAACTGGGAAAGGGGCCAAATGGATTAGTAATTTATTGTTGGATATCAAATTATGGCCTAGTCCTATACCTCCTATTTCTATTCACTGTGATAGTCAGGCTACTTTGGCAATAGTTTGTAATAGCACCTATAATGGTGAGTATAGACATATTAGTCTAAGACATGAGTATGTAAAACAATTGATTAAAGATGGTACCATAACAATTGTCTACATGAGGTCAAGTAATAATCTTGCCAATCCTTTGACGAAGGCTTTACCGAGAGACATGGTAATAATGACCTCATAAGAAACGGGGCTGAAATCCTTTAATTGAAATCACCAATAATGGAAACCCGACCTTTTTCTAGAACATCACTAGTTACAAGGTTTAATGGGTAAGAACAAGTTATTGAATGTGATTGTTTGATACCGACGTAGCCCGATATGAGAAGTCGTATCGTCTGTTACGTTTTGTAGGTTGAATTGAATTCTTAATAAAGTATGATACAAATTTATAGTGTGTTGATAGTAACAGAAACACATAGTAGGTACTTCACCTATATGAGCTTAGAAGTGGTGTCGCTTCTTACGAAAGTTAGGGTTGCTTTCTAGAGAGCTCATGAAATAGGATTAAGCACAAGGCCATAATAGTGCGGAGTAATATAGAACTTCTCGCTGAGACAAGAGGTTAGTGTATGTGCGGTATGTCCGGTTCTATTATATAAAAGTACAAGTTTAAAGCCGAGCTACTTATCACTTTGATAGAGCTTTGAGATGCTTGCACTAAGTAAAGGTTTAACTCGAAAGAGACCTTTATGCATGTATATTAATCTCACGGAAATTTTGGCTGTATATTTTTAACGTTTTATTTTTTGTTTTTGTTTTATAAACAAAAGTGGGGGATTGTTGGTAATTTGTTTATAAAACAAATAAAGAGGTGCTTTGTCCCACATCGAAAAAGATGTGAGTGTGCACGTGGACAAGTTTTGGCACTAACCGACGATAATAGTTTATTTATTGAAAAAAATTTGGATTTATTTTTATAAAAAATTAATTATAAAGTCTTGTTGAAACAGTACGACTGTTCACGAAAAGTTACGGTTATTTTTTATTTATTATTATTTAATTCCTAATTTTTTATGTCTTTTCAATGTAACATTTGAGACGTACTTATTCACGAAAGGTTGTCTTTGTTCTTTTGTAACATTTTGAAGGGTTGCCTTTATTCGAAAGACATATATAAGTACATTTGTTTTGAGATCAAACAATAATCTTCTTTCATTTTTTCGTTTTCTTTCGGAAAAAAAAACTACAGCCATTGTTTCTAATTATTTCCCATGAGAGATCCTGGAAAAATACTATAATTGCTATTTAGTATTCTCATTTGAGACTTTGTTGTATCCTGGAGGAAATTTGCAGATGACCATTAGCAACGTTGTGGGACAAATAAATCCTTAAAGAAAGTGATATCACGCCTTAAAGTCCGACTTGATTACTCGATCCGATTTCATTGTTCTACCCAATTCGAAGCCATATTTTCCAAACACACCCTTCAAGGAACAACTGCTATCATCGACTCCATCGTCAACCCTAAGGTAATCACCAACGTAATGAAATAAATTTGTGGAATAATTGCTCATATAACGTCAGTGTTTAAACACTTTCCACTAATGACCTTCTCTTCCATTGATCTAATGGTCAGTGAAAGGCTAGTTGTTATAGTCCTACAATTAAGGTTAGACTGCACGTGGACATTTTTCTTTACCCTTATAGTTTATGCTCCGAATTTCCTGAATTTTGCATGTGCGATTACATTCATTCTGTGTGATATTTCTTTTGTGTTCAATTCCGTGCTTAGTTAAAAAAGAAAATTATTGATGGTCATTTAAAAAAACGAAGTTGGGGCGCAGTGGATAAAAACTCATAAGTAAATTTATTGGGATTCCAATCTTATTTGGTTTACGTTTTCTTATTATTCCACGCAGTGATAATCTTGATAGAGCATAAAATGAGAATGATTTTTCATTTAATAATATACTTTTCACTATTTTATAAACAAACCTCCTCCCTTTTTTGAGGTAGCTGAAACCATTTTAATATTAAGACTTTTAATGAAATGGTGATGATACGATTATCGATCAGCTTATGTTTTTTCTTCATGAGAACGTTGAGAGAAAGATATATATTGTTTAGATAAGTAAAGAAACAAAAAAAAAAAAAAAAACAAGTCAAATTAGATTTGGGATTGTAAGAATCTGATCCACATTGAACCTCGTAACTACAAGTGATAATATATTAAACTGGCTACGTGGACCACGTTTGCTTTTCTGGTTGCTTTGCTCTTCCAATGGCTGAAGGAGAACAAGAAAGGTGAAGCAATTATTCTCAAAAGAGGTATTAAAATATCCATGAACTGCAAAAAACACTAATCTAAGCAATAGTATAATAAACCTCGTTCCTGGAGGCGATAGTGCATTGAATGACCTACACGGGCCCCGCTTGCTTTTCTGGTTGCTCTGCTGCCGACGGAGAACCAGATAGGTGAAACAATTAGGGTTAGAAGGTGCTGCATTATTCATGTACTTTAAACAAGCACTCATCCAAGTAATTATGCATTTCGATAAAGGGATACGTTAAAAAGTTCAACTAAGAAACTTAAATTATCAGGTTGAGGAACATAACTCAATTGTGAAGCGACACAAGACAATATTTTTAATAGATCTTTTGTTTTTTTTTTTGTCACAATTTTTTTGGCCACTTTAAGCTCAAGCTTTTTACCGTGAAGCCATTTTTTGTTTTATTATTATTATCTATTTTTGTATGATTCGATGTATGCATAAACCATTTATCGCATACACCACTTTCATCGTCTTGACATGAGAGTTTTAATTTAGAAAAATTTACCGGCTACCCCAATCAATGGATATAGATAGGAGGTTATGTAACAAATGAGTTAAACAAATTATGTAAATGACTAGTGCTTTTGCAAATGAATAGCATTTGTCCACGCTTACCGAAAATTGTTCTTCCGACTCATTACGCCGGAGGAGATTTTCTGGCCATTAGGTTGCAGCCCTATAATCATGTGCATTACACGGTAATTACTCTCTTTATATCCTTTGGTTAGAAGAGTTATTTCGTTTTTTGTATGAACTAACAATGGTTTACACCAAACTTTGCTCCCTGAATTGATCATGGACTTTTTTTTTTTTTTTTTTTTTTTTTTTTTTTGGTCAAATAATTGATCATGGCTTGACATAACGAGATCTTTCGTGAGTATTGGGTCTGACTTAGATTAATAGTGAAAACTAGCCTTTTTAAGAATAAAGTGATCTTCATCGTAGGGCACTCAGGGATCTGGAAGCCCTGATTTCAAGCCTCTAAAAGAGGGCTTCAATCCACCTTTAGCAGCCATCAACGAAGTGGTTTGTCAGGTATTTCATATTCTCCCTCGCAGTAATTGATTTCTTTCAAGTCTACTTGTTTTTGTTCGTTTTCTAGTTTTTCCGTGTGCATGTGCTTAACTAAACATATGAAGCTTTAATATTCTGAAATGTTTGCATTCTAGCCTGCTGTTTGGAGGTTGCAAATAACTGATCTCTTGCATCAACTTATTGTCCTGTCATCAGCTCACTTGCAAGGCATTAGACACCAAAAATTTGCACCAAACACTGGTCTCGCTCTTTCACCAGCTGTCGAGCTTCTCATGGGTTAATAAGGCTCTGTTGCCCTTTCATCACTTGCTGTATTCTACGGTGACTTTTGGCGACTTGCTCGGGTTGAACCATCAGACAAGCTCGCGGAATCTATGGCCATACTGAAGGGGTTGCCTGCGATCACCAAGCCCTCAGACCTGCAAAAGATCTCAGTTTTCGGTGTTCTCAATGAAATGATCAAGACCATCCTGGATATGACCCAATGCATTGTGGATTTTGAGCATGAATCTAAAGATTTTCCCCAGTTATCTATGATGATTGATGTTGCGAGCAGCGTTTATCAGATCATCATCAGCATCCTTGCTTGCTCTATTCAGTTCACTAGCCTCATTAGCATTGTCGATGAGTATGTTTAACTAGTTAGGCACAATAATTTTATTTTATTTTATTTTTTTCTTTGCTTCCGAAAGAGTTTGCTTTTTTATTATGGTAGATAATGATTAATGGTCTAAATTATTTTAAGCTATTCTAATTACAATTAATAAACTACATGATAGAGGACAGCACCTTAGCCCGATTCGTTTTCAAATTTTCGTTTTTCACGAGAGCGTAGAATCTTTCTTGTAGAAGAATTCAACTTCGAATTGCTTGAATTGGAATGACTCATGCCTCTAAGAGGATTTTCTTTCTGTTGTTTTTTCAGCAACAAGGGAAAAGATCTGTCTGCCTTTGCTCGGAAAGTGAACATGGTCCACCACAATATCAAACAACATTACGAAGATTTTTCACAAAAAAAGGGTAAAATATGTTCTCTCTTTTTCTACTTAATTAAAGCCCTGAATAGATTGGGCTAATCGTCTGGTAAACTTATTTTTGGCATGATGCAGAGGAAATTAAGGAGTATCAGAGGCTGCTGCGAATCATTAATGCCCCTACCGATAACGTGGAGCTGATCAAGGCCTTGCTTTACATCAAGGATGATCCTCAGCCTCTCTTCATTGCTCAAAGAAGGCAAGGGTTCATGTCTCCAGCTTTCTCTAGTTTAACATCACTCTATGTTACGAGTCCAATACATCGAGATTTTGCACAACATGCCATTGTCGTAAGATCGTCTTTCTCCAAGAATTTCATCTCATACATTTGTTGGAATCGAACACAAAAATAGTTTCCATGAGTTGTGCAATCAATAAAGAGCACATGATGCACCAATGTTTATAATTCTCCTTGTTTGTTTTATAGGATAAAGTCGAGTCGCTCCGGAGGAAGAATGTGTTGCTTCTGATTTCGGACCTCAAATTAACCTCTCATGACCTCTTGATCCTCATCAAGATCTACGAGGAGTGCAAGTTCCATGAGGAGGGCTACGAGATCGTGTGGGTCCCTATCATCGAACAAGAATGTGAGGACGTCATCAAACGGTTCCAGAACCTCCAGTTGCAAATGCCGTGGTGCTCGGTACACTCCCTGAAACTTATCAACCGGGTGGCCATCAGAATCATTAAAGAGAAGTGGCATTTTAAGCAAGACGCCATTGTGACAGTACTGGATCCACGAGGAAGAGTCTCAAACCAAAATGCCATGAGCATGATTAGAATTTGGGGGAGGGATGCTTTCCCTTTCACCGGTGCAGTAGCAGCAGACATCTGGAAGAGGCCTGGCATTAACTGGTTTGAGCTTTTAGCGACTGACTTCATCGTTCCGGGGATACAGGAAGCTGTATGTTTTTGTTCTCCTTCTTCACTTTTCTTTTTACACTTTTGCTTTTTTTTATACAACTAGGGTGCACGAATGTGGGTGTCAAAAGAAATTACGATCTTTAAGTTTGCTTATTAGAAGGTGAATTTAGTTAAATTGATGCAGCAATAGAAGATTTGATTCAAACTTAGAATCTGCAAGACATACCTGGGATAAGACAAGAACTATGAAAGACTATTCTACACTATCGTTTCATCTATTCTTTACTAATATAAACGGTCAATATTCATGTCATATCTGAGTAGGCATAGGCTTTACTGGAACTTTTGTACAAAAATTTTGAGAATGTAAGTGGTTGTGTAGTTTGATTTACAACATAAAAGATATATGAAAAACGAGCATAAGTTATTTTTCAATGACAAAGACATTGTCTCTTATCAGATCAAGGCTGAGAAGTACATCTTCTTGTATGGAGCGGAAGAACCCAAGACCATCCAGGTGATCGAAGACTCGCTAAAGAAGATCGACGACAAAGCCATCGTTGCCTTCAATGTCACCAAATCGCAGCTCTTTTGGAACCGCCTCAAGAGCTGCATGCTTTCGAAGCTACAAACCGGAGGGGACTTGCACGAACCCATTATGCAGGACATCCTCAGGCTCTACACCTGCTTCAAGAAGGACGGCGGGTTTACGGTCCTCACGAAGGGGTCGCGGGTCGTGATCAACGAGTCCCACGTTTACGTCACAATGGTTCTGGTGCAGTACGAGACGTGGAAGAAGCACGTGAACATGAACGGGAAGACGTTCGACATGGTCTTCAAGGAGTAGTTTGACCTGTTATACGTCCCCCCGAGGTGCCACCACTTCTATATTCCGAACATGGTTGGCTACATCCCAGAGGATGTGAAGTGCCCGATTTGCCCGGGCATGATGAACAACATTGTCAAGTTCGAGTGTTGCCATGGTAAACATTAGTCGAGCAATGATGAGAGCGTGCTCTGTGAGTGCCCTACGTACCGCTGGATGAACGAATAAAGAGGGCTTGCTTATTGTCAGCCCAGCCCTCCTCCCTGAACTTTTGCCTATACAGAATAACGTACGGAACAACCATGTTCCTGTACTCTCTCCATGTAAAACGTTTCCCCTTGGACCGTTTGCTTTTGTTATTGTTATCAATAAAATTGCCTCTCCGAGCGCTTTCGCCTCGTGACAATGAAATTGCCACATGGCAAGCTCCTATCACACTGCAAATGACAGACTTCATGGATGTCCTACATATAAGCTTAGGATCGAATTTGACTTTAAATTTACTCATCCGACCTTTTATAACGTATGGTCGATTGGGGGGTGGGGGTGGTGTGACTAGTATTCGGCCTTTTAACCCAATTCGGAGCAAAAAGTTGTGATCGTCGCGGGGATTGATCAATGGGACAAGAACCCATTCTTTCCTTCTCTTGCGATTCCAGCAATTTTGTTCCTCAAGTACCTTTATTTTATCTAGAGGAAGAATTATTTTAACGGGGGATTAATACCAGAGACGGGATGAAGCAAAAGAGAGTATGGGAGGAGCAGCAGGCGAGACTAATAGACTTGAAGAATAAAACTTAGCGACAGGTGTCGACGCCCGAAAATCAGCAATCCAAGCAAAATCGGCCATTTAGGTATTTTTTTTTTCAATTACAATTGTGAATAAATAAATCCAAGGAAAATACAAAAAAAAAAAAAAAAAAAAAGAAAAAGAAAAGCGGAACTCTGCCCGAAGAAAATAGCCCATTTGTATGAGAAATCACATTGAACTTGAACACCAAGGACGGAATTGATTTGAATTGATCCACTAAGTAAAAAGGAGTTGGGCCCATCCCTCTTTTGACTAGATTTCTATCGCTCGTGCTCTCTTCGAACGGCGGAGGACGAGCAGACGTGCGCGTGATGGATGGCGGCTCTTCTTAGACTCTCTCTGTCACCGGAGAACCGCCACTGACGTTGCCTTCCACCATTTTCGCAGTCACACCTCCGTCACTCTGTTCTTCCCTATTCTCGGCCAGATTCGAGGAAGAGTTTGAATCGCGGCTTTCGTTGTCATTCTCCTAGTTCGAGCAAAAATCATTGCAGATATGCATCTTCTGTTCAAATAATTCGAATATGTTCAAAGAGCCAGATATGGAGAGCAGAGGCTGGTAACTTCCAAGGAAATTGAGCCATTTCAAGCTAATTATTTCCCAAGAAGCAAGAACCAGAAGCTCTCTATCTTCAACGAACGAGAGCCTTGAGGCTTAATTGTCATTGTTAGTGCAATGACCCTAGTGTACCCTACTCTCCCTTTCCACCCGAGGATGCTGCAACTTCGAGCAGCGAGGAGAAACACAATCTAACAAGCCGAAATTCTACTACCCCTTAAATTCTTCACCACACAGGTACACAGAAATCTCTTTCGATTGGGTAGAACTAGCGGCATTGGTCGAACGTGTTCCATCAGGCCTAGAAAAGAAAAAGAAACAAGAGAAAATTAATTACATGGAGCAACCGTGTTCATTTCTTTTTACGAGAGCGAGGACGAAGATACCAGCAGCTTAAGTTCCCGGGCGGGGTTATAGTGTTTGCAAACTCTCCCTAAGTTAGCATGTCATCGTATGCACATAGCCTAGGACGAAGATACCAGCAGCTTAAGTTCCAAAAAAGTCTATTTTTCACAAACAGGACAGCATAAAGCCAATTGGCAACAAACAAATAGAGAGCCAGATAGATCCATACGATGATATGCTAACTTAGGAAGAGCTCGGGCATCACCGAGTCCTCGTCAAGCAATTCAATTCACAAATCGATCCCACGAGATGCAGGATTATACGTAAGAATCACAAATCAGCTCTAAAATTTGGAAATATGTTTCACTTTCCCACAATTATAGAGCCACATGAATTGGCAATCTGGAACGTATCCAACAAAGATGACGACTACGTAACTCCACCATGCTACAGTCCACCCAGCTATGGTACATAACTAAGCCCCACCTGCCCGATGTCCGATTTGAAGTGCCGATGTACGGAACTGCAATAAGTCATACCGGCTACTAAAGGTCCAAGTCAAAAAAGACATGACTAAAGCATCGGGATTTATGAATACAACATTAACTTTATTCCCTCGAATAAAAGCATCACCATACTTTTCCAGATGCCCTTTTGACGTAGTCTTCCGTCAGTTCCATTGCTATGTTCGTATATCCATCCAGGCAGGGCCGCACAACTTCAGACATCACAAGATTTTGGTATATTGTGATTGAGTAGCAGCATATGCATGTGTGAGATCCTTATGAGCATCTTGTGTGATCATCATAATATCATATAAGCTATTGAGAACTCAACCCTCCATAGATCATCCCCGACTAATTAAAGTCTGAGACAAGTAGTTAACAGTACATAGAATTCAGTACAATACTAAAAAATGAGGATGGGAATAATTGGAAACTCATCATTATCAAGCTACATCGAGCAAATTTTTTTGTTGAAGAATTCTCCTTAACACACAGAGAGATCATGTTGAGAGAAGTACCTTAATGGTCGACATTAGAATTCGGTTTGACGACAATCGGTCTCCCAGGAATGGATTTCGGGAAATTCACGGGGGTTTTCGTGGTGGCTGGCCCTTTCTCTCCTCCTCTGCTCATCCTCCTAATCCTCGACCGGTGCTTCCTCTACTCAAAACAAGGAAGATCGATAATCGTAATTCAATCAAGCCGAAGACAAACCAAAAATTGCCAACTAAATCTACACAGAGAAAAGGCTCATGAACAAACAAAATCTATTGCAAATCCCTCATAAACTTCTAACCATAACCCCTCAAATACCGGAATGAAGAAGGACCCTACGGTGCTCATCTCATTTCCTGTTTCAAGTTATTTCTTGGAATAGTGGATGGTGGTGTCCAAGGGTGTTAAAACCGAACTGAAAAACTGAACCAAACCAAAATTTTGTACATTTTCGATTTGGTTCGGATGACCGAAAAGTAATCATTATTTTTTCAATTCAGTTCAATTACCGAGTTGAACCAAAATTCTCAACAAAATTTAAACGCCCAATTTAAAATCTTTCTTCTTTCTCATTCTTTATTCAGTTTGTCTCCAATAAGTAAGGCAAAAATAAGAAAACCAAAAAATTGAACTGAACTGAATTTTCGATTCGGTTTAGTTTGAATTCGATTCGGGTCGGTTTCGCACCTTATTGGTTCAGATCCGTGGACACCCATTGGTGATCTTTTAAGTGAAGAGAATCAAAGAATGGACAATGATAACGATGATGAGGAAACATAAATTCTTGTCCAATTTATTTATTTTTTAGAATGTTAAAAAGAGTTTTTTTTTTTTTTGGTCAAATTAAAAAGAGTTCACTTTAATTGCTATTCTCCTTTCTTATCTTTTATAAGAGAAAATTTCAAATAAAGACCCAAAGTGTCATCATTTTCTCAAAATAGGACCTGAAGTGAAGTTTGTATCAAATAAGAACCCAAAATGCTATCATTTTCTCAAAAGAGGACCTGAAGTGAAGTTTGTCTCAAAAAAGGACCTAAAGTAGTCATTTAATCTCAAAGAAGGACTTCACTCGTCGGCTGGTGAATCGATGCATCTCCGATGTATATTCCGGTGGCCTGATTAGGGTATTTTTGTCTAATTTTTTTATTTTTCCATTTTTGGTTGCCCTGTTCATCGTCTTCTTCGTCCCCTATTCACTTCTTCTTGCCCAGATCAAGAACATCGAACTTGGGGAAAGGCCAGCGAGCACCAGTCGCTGGTAAAGGCCGGCGAGGGCTTGACGCCCATCACCAGCAGCGAGCGAGGGCTCGACGCCCATCACTAACAACAGGCGAGGGCCATCGAGCCCTCGCTGGCCATGGGGGAGGGGGGCCATCCAAATCGAGGCCCTACAAGAAGGTCCTCCAGGGTAAAAGGGGTAGCTGAAGAAGTTGTCGATCTGTGAGCAGTGGTGGAAGGAAGGGATGAAGAACGCAAGCGTCCAAGTCGTAGTTCTAGTAGAAGACGAGGTTGTCAGTGGAGCAGTGGGCGGAGGTGGGGGAGGTCAAAATTACAGCCATCAGCGAGGTCGCCCCTTGCCAGCCCTGGGCGAGATCTCGCCCACCTCACTAGCCATTGATAAGGGCCGGCGAGGGCTCAACGGCCCTCGCCGGCCGCAACCGAGGCTACACTCCCCAGATCTGGCGAGGGTAGACCTGCAAGCCCTTGTCCACGGTTGATTAGGGTTTAGTGGCCCTCACCTACTATCGGCGATGGGTGTCCAACCCTTGCCGGCCCTCACCAACGGCTAGCACTTGCTAGCCTTTCCCAAGTCTGATGTTCTTGAGAAGAAGACGAACATGGGATGAAGAAGTTGATGAATAGTGCCACCATTGACTCCAAAATAATAATAATAATAATAAAGAACAAGACAATTGATAAAAAAAAAAATTGGACAAAAATACCCTTGATCGGGCTACTGGAATATGCATTGGAGATGCATCTATTCACCGGCCGGCAAATAAGGTCCTTCTTTGAGACTAAATGATTACTTTGAATCCTTATTTGAAACAGAATCCACTCTAGGTCTTCTTTTGAAAAAATGAAGGCACTTTGGTCCTTATGTGAAACAAACTTCACTTTAGATTCTCTTTTGAAAAAATGATGGCACTTTGAGTCCTTATTTAAAAATTTCCCCTTTTTTTAATTTTATTTTTCAACCTTTTATTTTCTTCTCTCAACAAATAACTTTCTTGACGGTACCGTGCTGTCATATGTTGTACTAGCCGGTTTGTCTAAGCGAATGAGAAATAAAATTCATTGATTTTGTTTTTACTATAAGTTATATGATTTATCAAAAATATTTCTTAAATTAATAATTTTAACTTGTTTGTCAAATCGTCGTCTCCGTACATCGTATTGGTAGTGTCTCGCATCGCCCCGATGCTTCACCGCGACGGACGACGGAGCATCCGCTTTGACGGCAAGCGCGATTCCGGTGGCCTCCGCCGCCGCTCCGCCCATCGACGGCGGATCGTCGATTCGGAAGCCGATCAGCTGGTGGCCCGGTGCGTACTCCTCTCGCCCGTCACCGATGCCTCGTGGGAAGCGAGTTCCTAGACATTCGAGGAGGTCGGCCATGCGGGTGCGACCGTGAGTTCTGCTTCGCCGGAGAGCGAATTGGTTCCCAGGAGTCCGTCTAGGAGCAGGACGAGCGTTTTCTACGAGTTTTCGAGTGATTATGTTGCTCGGAGATCAGTGTAGGAATCCTTGGAAGGATATCAGCATGGGGAAGCTGGTGGAAGATGTCGATGCTCTCGCTGGGACTATACGCTGCTATAAGGTAAATGAACTGAGCTTTGAACAGCTATCGGATGGTGATACTTTTGTTTCTGGTTCTGAAAGTGGTGCCATTTGTTTTGTGAGATGTTTCTCCAGCTTAAATTTCTCGGTTTGAATGATGGGTCAATGGTTCAAATGTAGTTTTAACCGAATTTCGAGCGTTTTTGCCCCCCGCCTATTGCTTGTATCAACGCAATGCATACTGTTTTATCGTAAGAAAGAGGGTTCCTATGGGCTTTTTCTGCGGAAGATGAATTCCATATGATGTCATTGACACTACTAGAGTTAGGTAACACAGTTTATGGTGCTTATTCAGTGGGTGATCAGTTCTACTACTTTGCTATTCATAGTTTGACTGTCAAGCCCTCGTTTGAATAATCTAGAATTGGTATCCGGTAATTAGAGAATATACTGAACAACATGCTGCTGCTTTGCTGTAAGAAGTACTTTGTCTCTAGCATTCGTGTAAGTGCGTATCTAAATTAGTCATCAATCTTTGTCCGTATCAAGTTCTGCAATCGGAATGCCTAAGTTCTCTAGTGATTAGCCGTAGTTCATATAGTGTGGGAATTCATCATTAGAATTGTGTACAATAGAACATCCCCATTGTATTTAGCCTCTTGCTTTTGGACCAGCATTGTTTTATCAACGATGGCAACACAAGGCCTCTATTATTAGTCACTGCTTCCATAGACAGTGTTGAATGGTTCTCAAGAGGCCAATCCGTATTGACACTGACTTGCAAATAACGCGTGCTGTTACATGGGTTGGGCGCTCATCAATGGCGATCCAATTGGAAGTAATTCAGTCCATAGAAGGTATCGTATGAAACAGTACTTCCAATCGATACAAATTACTCTCCTCCCCTCAAGTTGATGATTGCTTTATTGGCTTATATGACGAGAAGATACATTTTCATTGCTGCCACTAAGCAAATGCAGGAATTACATTACTCCTGATCCTGAAGGATGGTATCACTTTGGTGGCCGTGCCTTAAATATGTGTTCATTCTTTGCAAACCATATTTACCCTTGCTTGTTTTCTTTACTGTACTCATAAAAACTATGGAGAAGTTTGCTAATTTACTAGCCATTCACCATTCTCTTATTACCAAAATAAAAATAAATAATTCAAACCATCCAAACTATAGAGAAGCTTGCTAATCAACATCCTATTGCCAAGAAATATTGGCAGTTTGTCAAGGTTTTCAACATGTTCAATAACAATACTCAGATGTCAGATCTTTATAAAGTTATCCTTTTCATGATATAGTCTCATTACTGATCCATTCTGCTGTTCGCCTTATACTGGTAATTTCCTGCAGAAATCCGGGATTCCTCAGATTCAGTTGCACTTACCGCCAATTTCACATTTGTGGCTTGTGATTCTAGAACTGGGAAATCTACTCCAATTAAACCCATCTCCCCAGAGATAAAGATGAAAAATTACTTTGGCAAGAGGCAGAAAAGAAGGAATAAAATGAGGAAAAAGAAGAGAGAAGAACATTACAGAGATACTAATGTGGAGGACTTGTCCAGGCTCCAAGCTTTATTTGCCGAAGGTCGTGTTGTCTGTGATATGCCAGCTCTGGCAGACGGATGGCATTCTGATAAGGGACGCTTGTTTTGAGAACTCATTGGTATGCCAGCCACGGCAAAGGAATATTCATGGGAGGGTATTTAGAGGATTTTAACGCGAAGGGCTTTTGAATTGGCCTTTTCAACCACATATGCCTTTGCTGGTGTGGCACACTGGTTCTTTGAAGTTTACCGTGTTGAATTCTTGAGACCTGTAAGTAATCATTAAGCGCATGATGTATTTCTATGTCTAGGTGCTGCCGTTGCATGACTTAGCTGCTGAGCGTGGATTTCTGGCAATGATTACATGATGTGTTTGGTGTTACTGTCTTCTATAAGCATGGATTGTCCTACTTGAGCCCCCACTCTTGCAGTTTGATGTATATGTGTAACATTATGGATCTTTCAAGTGGAAGATCATAATATGAAGGATATTATTTTTTGGAATGTAGGCGGATGTTGGCAATTTTCTCTGCCTCAAATTCTGTGTCCTGTATATGGAGCTTGAATATCCAGCTTAACCCTTGATAAATGTTGAAGTTGTGGCCCTCCTGATGCAACCTGAGCTCAGGTCAAGCGAGGTACAAGTGGCCCATGTGTGTTACATTTTCTTTCAGCAAATTTTGATGCCATTACTCCGATCGGAAGTCAAAGGATGCTGTGTTTAGGGGATATATCTCTTTACTCCCCCCTTCTTTTGGGCCCAAGCTATATACCATCCCTCAATATAATGATCATGCATAAGAAAATACAAATAGAGAAACAACAATGAACTGGTCACCTAGGTCGGGGATACTGAAGTCTGTCTCTAATCCTATCTAAATGGTGAACTGAACCTTCATGAAGTTACCATATCTTTTGTCAGACTCGGTTTCAGATCACCATTTCTTAGATACTCCTAATAAATTTGTTGTTATTTCATCTATCGTCCTAACAGGTGGTGTCAAACGAGTTCAACTTTACATTAACTATACGTCCTGAGGCCTTGAATGAAGGATCGAGGATTTGGAAGTCCCATCCATGGAAGAAGAGGCGTGGCATGTCCTTGAACATATGGATGCTGAGAGTTGTCAGACTTCATCCTGAATACAATTTTCCAGTGACCGAAACGAACAGGAATGCTTACTCGCAGGTTGAATGATAATTAGTGGTGGACTGAAATTGATACTCAAAAAGCATAAAGTGGACAACATTGCCAAGCAAAAGAGGAACTCAGGGGCATCAGCCTAGTTAGGAAATTCACTGATGCCTAACCCACCGAACATGCTTCTGAGAAAGTCTCACTGCACAATGTGATGACCCAAAGATCAGAAGTTGCCAAGTAAAATGATGTTGAGAAGTAAGAGCTCCTACCCATTCACTAGGACATGGGGATAAAAGCATCGTTATACTGGTTTTTCAGCTGCCCATTGACGTACTTTTCCGTCTGTTCCAATGCTTTGTTCATACATCCATCCAAGCAGGCTAGAATACCTGCATAAAACTCCAACCCATCAGAACATATGAGAACACCACACAACTTCAGGCAGCACGAGATTGTTGCTCTAAACTAATCATCGGCCTAGCCGGCATATAGCATGGGAAGGAGAACATGCTTGTCAGGAACATTGCAGATCAATTAATTTAGTGTCATCCAACTCACCTCTCTTCCAGGTATCACGCCACAAGCACTTAGGCTCCCTAAATTACTGGAAGTTGACAAGAAAAAGCTTGGCCATAGGCGCATACCGCACGAACATCGGCTTTGATTTTCTACAAGTTGCCAATCGAGAAAGTTCAATTGCGAAAACGATGGCACAAAGCCCATGTAAATGGCAATAATCCTCTCATTTTCATAATAAGGCCACCGGAATAGACCAAATGGCTTTCAAGCAACCACTTCTTAATTTCATATAAGTCATAAGTAATCATCAAAGGCCCCGCTCCTGCCCTTCTCTTTCTCTACGCTTGTTCTCCCTCCCTCTCTCTCAACACCCAAAAGAAAAAACCATGAAGCTAGGATGCCAGTGTTTTTTTTTTTTTCAATAATTTTTTGTAATATCCGCATGCCATCAAAGAAAGGTTTTGGTTTCTTGTAATTGAATAGCAGATTGTATGCACAAGATCCTTGCTTTTGGAGTTTTCCGGACGACAAAATGAAGATCTCGTGCGAGCATCATTTAATCTGCCAACTATTAATGATAATTTATTTTAAGAACAAAACATTGTTCCTTCGTTACCGTTCCCATGTAGTCATTGTTGATGGATGAGAAGACGAGTTTAACCCCGAAGCCTCATTTTTACTACTGATTACATTTCAACAATGAATACCATGGGCATCATTTCAAAATAACAGATATGGTTTCCCTCCTGATGAAGGGAAAGAAAATGCTTAGTGACTTCCATGGAGACCACAACTTACAGGGCAAGACCAACTACAACTACCGATTCTTGGCAGCATGATGTAGGGTCACAAATGACTTTGATAGTGTATGACAAACGCAATATTCTTCTTTTCACTTCAGTTTAATAGGTAAGGTTTATTTGGACCAGATTTCAGTTTGATGCAACCGCTCTCCCGCAATGAATTCCGAGAAATCCGCGGGGTTATACGCCGTGGGTAAACTAAGTATCAAAACACAGACAACCGTCTTATGATTCTCAAACAAAATAAAGTACAAAAATAAATTGCTGTGTTCTTTCCCCTTGGTTGATGTGACCTTTTTTCTTACTATGTTATTCTCCTCCCGCTTTAGTCGGGCTCTGGGAAAGGAGGCCCAAAGGATCAACGTGGACCCCCGAAATGAAACTGTGCATTCACTCCTATGAGATTAAGATCTAAAGGGGTTGTCTTAGGGCGCGTTTGGTAACGACTCTATTTTCGAGAACTGATTCTGACAAGAAATGATTATTTTTTATTCGGTTCTCGGGAACTAATTCTGAGTAAAAAAACACATTTGGTAACTGTCCAAAATTTTTTATTTTGGAATAGAATTGCGTTTCATATTGTGCTCATTGATTCTGTTCCAAATCAATTTCTTTTAATTTTTAAATAATTTTTTTACTTTTTTACTTTTTTTCCTTTTCTTTTTCCTTCTTTCCTTTTTTTCCTTTTTCTTTTCTTTTTTTCTTTTCTTTTTTTCCCTTTTCTCCTATTCTTCTTCTTCTTCATGTGGCCGGTCGCCGGACTAGCGACCGGCCGCGAGGGCCGGCAACGTTCACCGGAGCATTGCCGGCCCTCTTCGGCCGAGCCTTGCCGGTGGCCGGGCTTGCCTCCGGCGAGCTCGTCGGACCTCGCCCTGGCCCGGTGAGCCTTCGGCGGACGATGGCGGGCGGTGGTGGACGGCGGTCGTGGGATGATGGAAGGGACGAAGGAGGCTTTCACTGTTTTGATTCTTTTTTTGTTTCTCAGACGGAGAATCACATTTTTTTTATTCTCAATTCTTGTCCAAATTTGTTCCTAGGAACAAAAATTTTATCAAACGCGATTCTCGTCCCAAACTGATTCTTAACAAAAATCGAATCGATACTGTTTGGATGGTTACCAAATAGTGCCTTTTAATGACACAATTTTCCTATGGAAAAAAAAGTGACACTGAATTATGTCCTAAAATAAGCCTTATGGGCTAGTCTAAGATGGGCCTTATCCTTCAGCATTTGCAACAAAAGGGCTCAACGAAAAGCCTTTTGATCTTCCTTTTGTCGAAGAACATTTGACCATGACCAACAAAAGGGCTCAACAGCTCGTGTCTATGCATTTTTCTGTCGGATAGTATGAGGTAGGATAACATAAAAGTCGGATAGGATACTGATGAGATTTATAATACGGTGTCCAATGTTTAGTAAATGTACGAATATAACATGGATGATAAGAAGATTGCTCTTTCAACAAAGTAATCTGTTGCTATTCACCACCCTTAACATCGCCTTTGCCTTCGCCTTCGCGACGCACGCCGATGACATCACCCAGATCAGGGATCTTGCGACTTCCTCGACAGTTCAAGGATTCCAAGATGTAGACGTGAAAGAGGAAAACACGAGAAACGATCGAAAAAGAAATCTTCCAGGGGAAGGTGGCTCAGCTCTTCTCCCTCAATACACGATTGCCATATGTCCTGCAACCCCGAGCCTTGCCTCCTTATCATCACTACAACACCATCAAATTCCTTTTCTCCACTTTTTTTCTTTTAATAACCTTCATTGACAATGCCAACGTTGGTCAACTGAATACCAAACAGCCCAGAAAGTCACGCACACCTCCATCCTCATCTACCTTCATTTTCTTTTCCCTTATCTTCTTTCTAATGTGATCCATTTCCTTTTTCCTTATGTGTTTGTTATTGTTCTGGATATAATTTGAATCCATCATCACTAGATTCACTACGATAATCACAATCTATATCTTTAAGCATACAAAGCATTAAAAGATCTCCCGCATCTAGGTGACACATGATTATGGCAATAATGATTTTCACTCAAACAATATTAATAAAAAAATTAAATTTATGCTGGTAAATAATTTAAAAAAAAAACACGATTTACCTTATGATTAGATATAATCTCATATTTATATCATCGATTCATAAGATTTTCCCTCTCGCTTTATATGATTTAATAGTTAATATTACGATTTGATGAGTTGGAATTTATTTACTTCAAGGGGATAATCTCAAAAAAGTTTTTTTTTTTTAAAAAGACGTGAAAAACGCATCGCTATCGGAAGATCCGACCATTTCTCACTGATCCATGGTTATATTGGAAGCAAAAGACAGATGGGACAATTTTTTTTTAATTATTTAGATGTTGACGCACCCCGAACCCGACCATATCTCACTTCTCCACCCGCCACAGAAATAAATAAATAATCAACAACAATTTTTTAATTGAGAGAAAAAATGAAATGAGACCATCGCTCCATATCTCACTTCTCCACCCGCCACAGAAATAAATAAATAATCAACAACAATTTTTTAATAGAGAGAAAAAATGAAATGAGACCATCGCTCCATATCTCACTTCTCCACCCGCCACAGAAATAAATAAATAATCAACAACAATTTTTTAATAGAGAGAAAAAAATGAAATGAGACCATCGCTCTCTCTCTCTCTCTCCGTAGTCTCATTGTTGCTGGAGCTAGAAATTCGATTTAACTGCAAGAAGAATTTAGTTAAGATAAATTTAATACTAGCCAGATCAAACAGGAGAAACTGTTACTACAATGATTTAACTAAAAAAAAAAATTGTATGTGATTTAATTTTTCTTGAGGATGTTTAATTTTTTTTCTTTTTTTGGGACATGTGATTATAAAGTGTTATTCTCATCTACTCGATGATGGCTTAGAGTGAAAAAGCACGTCAAGAATGGAATCTCCTCCTTACCTTGTGTGGTCGGATGGAGCCAAGTCTAAGTCAGTTAGTGAATGAGCATTTTAGCTGTATTATAAGGGGGTTGTTAGTGCGAAATCCGAGATCATATTAAAAAAAAAGTTTATATTAACTGTGGCAAATGTGAGGAAGTATGCCTTTTAAGCACATGGCTAAGAATATTTAACGTGAATTGCGAATCATGTTAAACAACTCAATTGCAATGCATTTAAATCTTTATTAGATATGTTGTGACATTGGCTATGAATATTCTTTCTCATTTTTAATTCCTCAAAAATGACTCAAATTGTCAGAGTCTTCATTGGTCATTAGGATCGTGAATATAAAACTCCATAGGAGAAGGACATGGGCCACCACTACCACCGCTCAGATAACCTCGTGAATCTCTCATTTTTATAGGATGACAAAAGATGAAGCAGTTCGAGCACGCGAAAAGATAAAAGAGAGATTCCTGATATTCGTGGAAAACTTGTTCCCTCTAGGAATGATTTGACGTTAAAATATGAACCTGGCACAAAGCAACAAGCATCATCCATGCATATAATACTTTTTTTCTACCATTTAATGCATTGGATATTTGTAAATAAGCAATAATCTTTACTTGAAATTTTCAATCCTTTTAAATGATAGATCTGCATATAAAGAGGGAAAAAGGTGAGAAAAAAGAAGAATAATATTTTGCCCTACATGGGCAAAAGGCAAAGGGGTGATGAAAGAGAAGAAAAGAATAGTTTGCCCGTTATATAGACAAAGCTTATTGAGCTCATGCAATCTTAATAGAAAATTTTTATATTTCTATAAATTTTAATTTTATGATAGTTAATCTTGTCTAATAAAAAGAAGAGAAAGTAAGGGAATCACTTCAGTTTAAAGCAATCGATAATCCATAAATAAAAAGAAAGATAAAGAAAGATCCTTGAGATTTGTGGAAAACCTATTGCCACTAGGAATGATTTGATGATAAAACACGAACCTAACAAAAGCAAGAACCATCATCAATGCATATAATACTTTTCTTCTGTCATTTAATGTATGGGATACTTGTAAATAAGCAATAATCTTTACCTGAAATTTTCAATCCTTTTAAATGATAGATTTCCATATAAAGAGGGAAAAAGGTAGGAAAAAAGAAGAAGAATATTTTGTCCTACATGGACAAAAGGCAAAAGAGTGATGAAAGAGAAGAGAAGAATAGTTTGCTTGTTATATGGATAAAGCTTATTGAGCTCATGCAATTTTAATAGATAAATTTTATATTTCTATACATTTTAATTTTATGACAGTTAATCTTGTCTAATAAAAAAGAAGAGAAAGTAAGGGAATCACTTCAAATCAAAGTAATCAATAATCCAAAAATAGAAAGAAGAAGAAGAAGAAGAAGAAGAAGAAGAAGAAGAAGAAGAAGAAGAAGAAGATAAAGAGAGATTCCCAAAATTTGTGAAAAACTTGTACCACTTGCTTTTGGTGGGAGATGCCTTCTTGGGGCGTCTTACTTATAGTAACTCCAAGTCTCCAATATAGCTTTGGCTTATATCAATCATCCACATTAAAGGGCAAGTTTTCTTTTTTTGATTTCTTTGGCTAAATTAAAATTTCTAGTAGAATTTTTTCATTGGTTGAATTAAGGTCATAATTAAGTGAAAGGACATTGTCATTATCTTGCCAAGTACATAATAATGGTTGGGTTTCACAATTAATAACCTAATGGCATCTTCCACTTTTGGGGACACATGACGCATTTGTAAACATTTAATTTTACCCACTAGTGATTCAACCAACTCAAGTTAGATCTATCTTGAGCTCCATTATCTAGGAGGAATGGATTGTTAATAATTCTTTCACCTTCTTAGATTTTTTAATAGATAAACTCTTTTGACAAACAAATAAAGAGTCTATCTCCACATGTATATGTTGCATTTTGTTGCAATCTCATTAAATCACTCAAGGTTTGCAAAACAATCGGTTCGACTAGTCACTTGAACTAAACGTCCAACGTCATCATTTCATTAATTAACTTTAATGAAATCTGCTGATATGAACACTAATCTCATAAAATTAATGTCCGAAGGAAAAAATCTTTCTAGTAAGTTTCACACGGGTAGTTAGTCACTTGAACTGCAAAAACAAATTGCACGCTAACCATTTCTGCACGCACTACTCACTTTGGATAGACTTTTTTTCCCCGTTCGATTACTTTAAACAGAATTTTCATCCACGTAACCCTAAATACAAATAGTGGTTTTAGAAATAATTCCATAAAAACACAAAAAACGACAAGAAGAGCAAAGGAAAAAGCAATATTGAAATATCTGCTTTTTACAGATACAGAGAATTTACTTCATCCTTTCTTTCTTCGTTTAACATGATCTCAAGCGTAGATTTAAGGAAGACAGTGACATTGCTTAATATTTTCGCATGTTTATTTTCTTATGGCTCTCTCGCTTTTTAAGAATTATTAATATTAAAGATATGAAATCTGGTAAGACATACCAGAATGTCCGATACAATTTTCTATCCTTTTCCAAAGCTCAAAACACCTACTTGTTTCCAAATTTTGCAAGGAAAATGGTTAATGATTTTAAGGTACAATCGTATAATCTATTAGTTTAATTATTCAATAAGTTTATTTTGGAATAAAGAGTCAAGAGTTGTGCATCAACTATAAGACGCCAACGTGACTCACAAATTCCTGTAAAAAACATTTTAAAGGAAAAAGCGTGACTCCTAAATCACTTATTCTCGTAAAAGTGAAGAGCATTGCGTGAAAAGGGGAAAAGAAAGAATATAGATGGGTCTAAGTTAAAGGAAAAAAGCAAAAAAATATCTAACTTAAAGAAAAAAGGAATAAATTAAAAAGAATGTGAAGTGGGTCCAAATTAAAGAAAAAGAATCAAGCTAAGAATTGTAACATTGCTTAATGGCCAATTTTTTACAGTAGTGATTTTTTATTTTATTTTTGGGGGTCAAAAAACAGAGTATATTATTCACATTCGCAAAAAAGAACAACCCTTGTACAGGGCCTCAGAGCAAACAAGGTCCATAAGGGGTTGGGGAGGTGAAACAGCCCAATTCAATGGAAGGAGATAGTGCCCATAGGCTTTAGCGGCCCAGTCTACAATGTAGTTTGCCTCTCTTCGACAGTGCCGTATCTGGAGGTTAGGGAAACAGGGGAGAAGTGCCGCACTTTCAGCAAATAAAGCTCTGCTCTCCCATGGCGTTGAGCTAGGGTTATGCACAGATTCCACAAGCACCAGGCAATCAAATTCCAGCAAAAGGTGTTCCTATTCCTTCCCTTTCTACAGTAGATAGTTAAGAGTAAGATTTAGTGCGTGCACCTCTGCTTGCAATGCCGAAGAAGCTGTGATGCTGCTGGTGAAGCCATTGATTAGCTGGCCAGAATAATCACGGCACACACACGCCATTGCGCCTTTGTTGCTTGCCATTGGATAAGCGCCGTCTATGTTGATTTTCACTACTCTCGGCTCTGATGGGGGCTACACCAAATTAGGATCTAGTGATTGCAGCCCTGATCTTAACAACACCCTGTCACAACACTGGGCAGTCCTTGCAGTTACGAGAGCCACCTCCACCACATGTTCGGGATTCGGTCATTTCTGGTGGAAGACAAAGTTATTGCGAGCCTTCCAAATCTGCCACAGAATGGAAGCAAGAGTCACCAGATTAGGTAAGACATCTCTATTCTCCATTAGATATGCTAGCCAAGCATCTATTCTGTGGACTCCATGTGATGCTATTGTGAGTTTGACTTGTGGGTGTCACCAAATGGCTTGCGTCCAAGGACATATGAGGAAAATATGTTCTGTGGATTCTAGGATTTGAGGTTGACATAGTTGACAGACCGGGTCTAGGATGATTCGCCTGTGATAGAGATTTTCCTTTGTAGACAAGGCATTGTGGCATAAGGACCACATAAACATGCACAGTTTGGGGGCGGTCTTCATGGTCTAGAGCTTGCTCCACAGTTTACGTGGAGTTTGATAGGATGAAGATGCATGGCTATGAGTGTCGTTGTTTTCTGTTGATCTGATATAGTTGTATCCACTCTTAACTGTATACATGATGTATTGCCTCCCTTTCCAAATGAGTTGGTCGACAGTGTAGTGTGGTCGAATATGAAGTGTAAGAATTTCCTCGATGGTTTGATCATCGAAACTGTGGCGAAGTAAGGGTACATTCCATATATTTTGTTCTGGAATAATTAAGCCCGCCACCTTCACGGGTTCTCTAGGTGCAGGCCTGCCTATTATGCCTTTGGAAAGCCATTTATCTTCTCGGATTCTGATCCGTTGTCCATCGCCGATTGACCACTAGAGTTGATTTAATATTGAGTCCCGGCCTAGCAATAAACTTTGCCATCCCTAAGAGGGTCTAGTTCCTTTGTCAGCATGCCAAAATTCCTTAGAATGGAAGTAAAGGCCTTTGAAAAGTTTGCTGCACAGGGAAGATGGGTGCTGGAGTAGACACCACGCCTGTTTTCCTAGTAGAGTTTTGTTAAACATGATGAGATCTCAAAAGCCCAGTCCCTTGATGTCCTTCCTGCTTTTGAGGGTGTCCCATTTCTTCCAGTGAATGCTGGACTTGTTGCAATGAGGTTGCCACCAAAATCTAGCAATTTTCTATCCTATGGACTTACAAATAGACACGGGAATTTTAAAAATAGACACGGCATACTGCGGGAGTGCCTGTACTACTTTCTTGATCAGAGTTTCCTTACTGCCCTTGGAAATTAGCTTTTCTTTCCACCCTTCCAACTTTGAATTTACTCTACCCATAATCCAAGCAAAGATCTCCTTTTTGGATCTCCCCCAATTCGACAATATGCCAAGGTATTTACCAGTCTTTGCTAGCACAAGTACTCGGAATTCTCTCGCCAAGTTTTCCTATAGGCTAATAGGACAAGCTTTACTAAAGAAAATCCTTGATTTGTTTTGGTTCACTGCTTGTCCCGTAGTTAGGCAGTATTGATTTAGTATATTTGCTAAGTTCTGGCATTTCAGGAGTTTTCCTTCTAAGAAAAAGATAGTGTTGTCTGCGAAAAAAAAGAGATGAGATAGGGTAGGACACCACCTGTTTAATTGGATGCCTTTGATATTTTTCATATCCACAACTTGTCTAATAAGTATGGATAGGATGTTCGCTACTAGAATGAACAGGTACGGGGAGAGAGGATCTCCCTGTCTAAGTCCCCTTGTTGGATGGAAGTAGGTTAAGGGTTCTCCATTAAATTTGACACTAAGGGAGACCGTTGTAATGCATTGCATCACCCACTGTACCCATTTTGCATGGAATCCCAGCTTTAGTAGGTAGTCTTCTAGGAAATCCCATTCCACCCGGTCCTAGGCCTTTTGCATGTCTAGCTTTTGAACAGCTTGAAAAGTCTTTTTTCGTTTCTTTATGTTAAGCTGATGGAGTACCTTTTGGACAACTAATATGTTATCTTGGATTTGTCGGCCACTAACAAAAGCACATTGCTCCGTGGATATCAGCTTAGGTACCCATGGTTTCAAACGGTTTGCTAGGACCTTGGATATGATTTTGTAGACGAAGTTGCATAGACTGAATGGTCGGTATTAATCTAGCCTTTTTGGGTGTGGTATTTTGGGTAGCAGGGATATAATTGTCCTATTAAACTCGGATCGCATCACTCCGGAGGTGAAGAAGTCTTGCACCGAGAGGAATATATCTTCCTGTAGAATATCCCAATGATGTTGGTAAAATTGTCTGTTCAATCCATCGGGCCTAGGTGCTTTAGTTGCCCCCAATTAGAAAGTTGCTTTATGTACTTTCTCTCGAGTGACAACTCCTATTAGGGTAGTGTTCATTTTCTCTGTTACCATTTGTGGACACTGTGCTAGGATAGGCTTGTAGTCACGTCCCACTGATTTGTACAAGTTTTCAAAGAATCTCAGTGTCATCTCCTTCAGTCTCTTTGGATCTCGCACCCACCGTAGATGTTCATCCTGCAACATGGTTATTCGATTTTGTTGTCTCCTTTGGATAGTGGTGGCATGGAAAAACTTGGTATTGTTGTCCCCCCATCTAAGCTAGTTAATCCTTGATCGCATCGCCCGATACCGTTCCTCCTGTTGCCATAAGTGCTATATTTCCTCTTTCAGTCTAGTAACTGTCACTTTGTCATATTGGTCATTGGGTTGATTTATATGACTTTGGAGTTGCTGTTTCAGAACGTTGATTTGATGATGGCCATTGGAGAACTTTGATCGACTCAAGCTAACAAGGGCCTTAGAGACAGCCTTTAACTTCTAGGGTAACACTAATGCTTTAACCTGGAAGGATGCCTAGGAATCGGCAATGACCGTGCGACACTCTTGGTCCTGTAACCAAAATGCTTCAAAAGTAAAAGCCTTTCTTCTTTTGACTGTGATTGCTTCAGTAGTTAACAGGAGCAGGCTGTGATCAGAACCCAGGGCGAGTAAGGCAAAAACTTCAGCGTCCGGGAATGTTAGTTGCCAATCCATAATACATAGCACCCGATCTAGTCTTTCTTTCACAAAGTCCTCTCCATCTCTATTATTGACCCACGTGAATGCACAACCCTTGCTTACCACATCCATCAATGAGCAGTCATTTAAAAGTTCACTAAAAGAGTGCATTTGATGTGGTTCTGCTAGCTGCTTACCAAATTTCTCCTAATGATAAATAATCTCATTGGTATCTCCAGCACACACCCACGGTAAGGTGTTATAGTGGCTGATTTGTCGCAAGGCTGCCCATAATCTTTGTTTGAGTTTATACACCGCCGACGCATGAAGGCATGTGAGGCGCATTGTTATTCCACACTCTACATCCGTGCATATCACATCAAGAAAGTCCGAAGTCTGACGGTCCACACTCAGAGAAACCCGATCATTCCAGAACACCACCAAGCCACCAGCCAAGCCAATAGGGTTTTCAACAATACTGCTTGGGAATTTCAACCTCTTTTGAAGTCGTTTAAGCACTACTTCCTGATTAACAAGCTTAATTTTATAAAGAAAACCCCATCATTAGGTAAATCTCAATTCTAACCCAAATTTTCTTTCGTCTTAAAAAAGGTATTGACTTTGACTTTAGTCCAAATCTGCTCCTATTAATCCTTTGTCCAAAAGTTGTCATTGGTTTCTTCATTATTATTGGTATTAGGAGATTGTTGTTGTTTCATAAAAGGGAGAGAATATTAATGAACACGAAAGTTCTGATAATGAATTCCTAGCTAGCCTCGATATTCATAATTTTGAAAAAATTAATTGCAATTTTTGGACACGTGGACAGATTTAGAACTAGAGTAAAATTTGGTGAATTTTTTTAGACAAAAAAAGTTCATGGAAAATTTGGAATTGGATCTAAAGTTGGAGGTTTTTAGAAAATTAGACCCTCATTAACATGACCAAAAAAGGACACATGATTGTAAGCTTATTCAAATTGAGTTTAAACGGAATAACTTTTTATACACAAGTAAAAAGATGCGTTCTTTGCTGATTGACCTTTTTAATCAGTCTATAACAAGCTAAGACACAATTAGTTAAATGAGTTAGCATATTACCTAAGTCAATGTGATCTAGTTAGATACACTTAAGCATTCTATTACTTGTTTGAACATATTTTTGTAAGGGTTTATTTCGTAAACATATCATGTTGTGCGATTCATTTATAAAAGTGTAATGTTGGGTTTTTAAAGGTATGATGTGATTAATAAATGAGTCAAAAATGTATGAATGATGTAGACAAGTGCATATAGAAAAGCAGACACATAAGGGATAAGTACAAAAAAAAAAAAAAAAAAAGCCATAATCCTATTATATATATGTCAATTCAATCCTAAATGTTTGAATTTGGTTAATTTAGTCCTAACTCTTTTAACAATTTACTAGTCTTTTTTGCCAATTTTGGCCGAAGATCACCGATGTGGATGTCAGCCATTCTACATGGTACGATTGATATTGATGTTAATAATTTATGCAATTTTTAAAAAAATTTCTCAATATTTTATATATATTTTTAATTTTTTTCCTTGTCCACCATGGTTAGTGAGGCTCATTAAGGCCTCGAATGGCTTGCAACCCTTGTTGGTCACTTGATGAGGCCATTGTGGCTATAGGTGAGGTAGCCCTCACCCAATGATTGACAAGGTCACCAGCCATTGTGAGACCCGATGACTCTCAATGGCCATGGTGGAAAAAAAAAAAAACCGAAAGAAAAGAAATGAAAAGAAATATAAAAAATTCACAAAAATTTTCCATGTTAGCGCCGATTATCCACATAAGATGACGGTGCCATATTAACAAATTTTGGTCAAAATTGGTGAAAAGGATTGTATTAGCAAATTATCAAAAAAACAATTAGGACTAAATTAATCAAATTAAAAAATTTAAAATTGGAATAGAATCCAAAGAATAGGTTTATGATTTTTTTGTAATTCTTTCGAGTTTTACAAGGAAATGATGTCGAATATGGAGAAGGGTTCAAAGTAAATGCTCATGCAAAAGATATTCACATGTGGATGAAATAAATTTGAAAATAGAGGCAATGCAACCACAGTAACTTCCTTGAGATAAATGCTTGCTCACTCAACGAGAAAAGTGGCCACTTTCGATGGTCGGAAGTTTTGACTGTCGAATTCATCAGTGTGGGAGACAAAATTCAAAATTCAAACCTTGGTATTTTTCTCTACGAGAAACAATGATGAAATGAAATAATTAATGATGAGATCAATGCACCCATTCATTAAATTATCTGGACCTGATATGGGACCCACATAATCCAATAGTTGATATTGACTAAGCTTATCTGCACCTGGTTAATGCAAATGTCAACCCAACTTGACTCACAAACTTTGGCAAAAAAAAATAAAAATTCAAAAGAAGAATAAAATATGACTCACAAATCATGTTCAAGTTAAAAACATTTTGTGGGGTCTTTGTGAAAAAAAAGAAAAGAAAAGAAAAAGAAGAAGACAGAACAAAGGAACATTACTTGGTGTCCAAGTAAAAAAAAAAAGAAGGTAAGATTCCAAAAATATGCTTTGAGTCTTACCTAATGATCTCTTATAAACCTCTACTTTCGAAAATATTAAATACGTACTTGAGTTTTATCTTTGGAGATCACTTTACACATTTACATCAATTATCTTGGTGTTTCTATATAAAAATGTTATTTTCTTCAAAATACTTTCGCAAGATCCAAAATTTTCACATTCACCCAAAAACTCAAAACAAAACAAAACCCAAACCACCAAAATCCTAAATAAGATGTTAAATGAGTTTGCTAGAAGGGCAATTTGATCTTTATAGTTTAGAATTTTGCTTAGAGGTATGTGAATTGTATTTGCTTAAATGGAGGGCATAATTAGTCATTGGGTCAACAATAAGATATATTTTTTATATTTTCCCCATAATAAAAGGACCCAGTCTAAAATCAATATGATCACCCCTTTATAAAAGTGAAGAGAAAATGATCCACCGATTTATAGAAGAAATGATGCAACAAACTTTCATTAACTACTTGAACAAGTGCGTCATGTCTAAAGATTCAATAAAAATATATCATATCGTTTACTACTCGGTTTCATCAACTAATGTTGTGTTTCTAGCATTAATAAAAAGAAGAGACAATACCAATATTTAGTCTTTGAATTCTTAGTAGATGTTTAATTTCGTCCGTAAACTTTAATTTCGGTAATCAATTTGGTTTTTTTTTTTAATAAGGTTCTGTAAACCAAGGAATTAATACTTTAGAATATAGTAGTGTGATAAAACAATATTCATTCTTTGGCATATATAAATGATATTGTCAAATAACATGGTATACTGATATGCAGGCAAACTGCCTTATGCATTGTATAAATATGACTACATCTTATTGTAACTAAATATCTATCTATGAATTTAGGCATTATATAATATTGTTAATTCTCAATTTGAATGCTCATTTGATATTTTGTACAACTATGGTGTTCTTCAACTAGCTTGATCTACTTATCTTATAAAAGCACACTCATGTAACTTTTTCGATGATATTTTACTCATCAATAATGTTAAGTGTTTTGTTAAATGTAGTATCACCAAACATTTCATTTCACTAAGCTCATTATGGATACTAAAATTTCATAGTTCAAAACTCATATAGTTACATATAGACGTGCAAGTAGAATCAAGATAGAACCGATTCAAAGATAAAACATCAATGCGACACAAAGTATTTGGCATCATTTATGCATAAGATACTTTTTTTCTGCTCTATAATGGATGAGATATCTTACTTGTGTTCATTTACAGAATAATTAATTCATGATTCTTTTACCTTCTTAGCTTTTTGTATAGATACCATTATTGATAAACAAATAAGGAACTGTATCAACTTGTATAGAACATTTCTTACTATTCTTCCAATATATCATGTTGTAATCGATATTATATTAGAGAGGAGCGAGAATATTCAAACTAAGCAAAAACATAGTGCTCAATTTTGGATTTGCGAAACAAATGGAACATTTTGAGGCTTCATCATAATAAGCCTCATACTTCAGGTCTTTCTAAAGCTTTGGCTTCAAATCATTTATGCTTTGACTTGCGTCTTAATTAGAATAGTGGCACTAGGAGGGTATACGTGGACTCAGAATTTACCTATAATATCTCATGAGTTTTAAATGTTAAGATGAACTTATTCAAGGAAGGATTTCATATGTTTAGTATTTGGTTTGTCGCGACAGTGAATAAAATTTAAGTTGTCTCCACATAATATACCTGTTGATTTTATTTTTATTTTTAAATACAATGGTGTTTTACACGACTTTAAATGTCCATCTGCATGCATGTTCTAAAAGTCGAGCTTCAGTCAACAAAAGATAATATGCAAATATCTTGCTGTCGTGACGACGATAGAGTGATTACAACGGAAGTGGATAAGAAAACTAGTCCTGCAGCATCCTGAACCTGTCCCTCAAACGACAAGCGCTACACCGAAATTTAAAGAAAAAGAAAATCTCAATAAAGCGTCACTCGTTCCCACCACTCGCCGGAGCAGAGGCAGAACAAGGGAAGCGCTCTGCTCGTGCTGGTCCGTCCTCCCCAACATCTCCCACCCCCACCTCCTAACCATTCGTCTTTATATTCAAGTACAAAAATTTTGGTTATTCCATTGAGATCAAGGGAGAGGATATGCTTCCAATTTTTTTCATTATTACTCTCTTCCTCTCTTCCCTACATTTATAAATTTCGAATTCAAGGCTTCCTCATAATGCCTACAAAGCACCTCATGATGGATAGTTGAGAGGGTAGTTTTGTTTTAAGGCAAATTGTATTAGAGAGGAGCGAGAAAAAAACCAGGCAAAAACATGACATCTAGTTTCTCAGATCTGTGGAATAAATGGAACATTCGAAGCTTCGTCATTTTGAGCCTCTTGCTTCAGGTCTTTCTCACTTTATTTGCACCTCTTAGAAAGAAAACTGCAAACCCAATTATCGTTTTCCTCTTGTGGTTGGCCTATTTGATGGCTGATTGGGTAGTTGTATTCGGTATCAGGCTTATCTCTTCAATCCAAGGCAATTCATGTGCTTGTGCAGTTGAAGTAGATGAAGCATTTCGGGCATTTTGGGCCTCATTTCTCTTGTTATATCTTGGCGGTCCGGACAATATTACTGCCTTCTCTATGGAGGACAATTCGCTTTGGCGACGACACTTGCTCACTCTCATCTTCCAAGTAGGTATCGTCATCTATTTCTTTGTGCAAATATTTCCCAATAATAAGTCACTAGTGCTCCCAACTATGCTGTTGTGTTTTGCCGGGGTCATAAAAAATGCAGAGAGGATATTGGCACTTATTCTCTCAAGCTTTCCGAGGCTCAAGGAATGGGTGGTATCACAACACAAGTTGCATGGACCTCAAAAATATATGACAGAAATAGTACTTTCTCCGTTGATTATGAAACAGTATGTTCTAGGAGTTGGCGACAATGATGAAGAAGCAAAACTTGGCGACAATGATGGAGAAGCAGAACTTGGCGAGAGCACTCTGGTGAAGGACGCTTACTGCTTCTTTCAAATATTTAGGGCCTTCATTGGAGATCTCATGTTCACAAGTACAGAACGCACACTTTGCCGCAGCCATTTCTGTAGAGTTTCTGCAATTGATGCATTGAGGATGATCTCAATCGAACTCCAGTTCATTTACGAGGTTCTCCACACAAAAAGGACGGCACTAAGTTCTCCCCTTAGTTACATCTTTCGCTTCATAGCCTTCACCAGTGTTGCAATGTCTTTTGTCTTATTTAATCGCCTGAAGAAACATCAGCTCCCTGAGTTGGATGTGAAAATTACTTATTTCCTTTTTATCGGAGGGATTGCTCTTGATATGATAGCTCGATTCATGCTCGTTTTCTCTGATTTGAATGTTGCAAGATTCAAGGTCTTTAGCGAAAGATGGTCTAAACTAAATTCATTTATCAATTTGTTGATAGCCGGCATGGATTATCAGAGGAAGCCTCGGTTCTCCACATGTAAAGTAGACCTTATCACCAATGTTACGTACAATATCTTAGATACACCATTAATATTTCGAAGGTGGTCAGAATCCATCTCTGCATGCAATCTTTTCTCCGAGTGCTTAAAAGAAAGTCCCAGAAAGATGTATAAGCATGATCGATGCTGGAGCATTATCTCTTTTCCTAATATCAGCAGTTCTCGATTTCTTGGGGTTGAGAAGATCATCGCTTGGTTTTGTCAAGCCAGAGGCTATGCTTCAACATTTTGTATCTATGGTCCACTACCAGTGATTGCGAATACAATGTACGTGTCCAAGAATCCCTTTATTAAGAAGCTATGGATCTTTATCTTTCAGGAGTTGAAGCTTAAATCTGATTATGCAAGTGAACTATCGGAGGTGAAGAAGATATATGAGGCCAGAGGTCAATTGTTTCTCAAAAGTGGACCATGGAGGATCCATTGCCGCAATCTTTTAGTGTATGTCACTAACGCTAATTACGACTCCAGTATTTTGATGTGGCATATTGCTACTGAAATATGGTACAATATAGAGGACCAATCAATAAGCCCCACACACCAAGATGCAAGGGAATTCAGCAAGATCCTTTCTGATTACATGTTTTATCTTTTAGTTAATCAACATAATGTAGTGTCCGCTGTGGCAGGCCTAGCCCAAGTGACATCAGGGCAACTGCTGCTTGAGCTACGACGAGACTACATCCATGGTGGTATCAATGATGTGAAGGGGCTATGCATGGCATTATTTCATAATCGCAAAATTCACGCTTCGAGGATACTCGCCGGGGGGGTCAATTTGGCCCGAGAGATAGAAGGTCTCCAGGAAATGAAGTGGGAGGTGATGAGCGGAGTGTGGATTGAGATGCTGACATATGCTGCTGGTCATATTAAGGGAGAGGCACATGTGCAGGTCTTGAGCCAAGGTGGAGAGCTTCTTGCATTTGTTTGGCTATTGATGGCTCATTTCGGTTGTTTCTACAGTCCTGAATGGGGCGCCGAGCGGGAAATAGAACTCGGCAATGATAGCAGAGATCAAGAGGAAGACGACCGTACAGTGGAAACAGAATACGTCTAATTGATTCCAACTGAATCAATTTCATTCGGTACCGACTTTTCTCGATGTTGCCAAAAGCCTAACTTCCCTGTCCTTTCCATTCTGAAGTCGTTTGTTTTTATCAGTTACTAGATTCAGTGATCATTACTGGACAACAGGTCAATAAATTATTCTTCTCTTCGATGAGAAGAAAATGCCCTTTCAAAAGGGGGATCCGAACGTACTTTTTCTTTTCTCCCACCTCCTTTGCTAATTGTCATTATTTGTATCCTTGAGCCGCCGTGGCCGGTGAATGGCAATAAAGATGATTTTTATGGTAACAGGCGTATACGTTGTTAAGGACATGACCAGAAACATTAGTCATGCCTTGGATCCAATACGCCACTCTTACACGTATAATAATTCAAACAATTTTCCCTATGTTGATCTTGATCAAATGGCTAATCCCATTTTAGACGAACCGAGGCATTGAACTATTACTTATTTAATCTCCTGGTTTATGATTCACAGAAATTAGTGTGTCGAAGTTTTTCCTGTAACATTGATCAGCTCGTCAGAAATACAGCACAAGATACCACAGAGATTACATCGTTACTGCTTGAAGAATTAGATTGGAAATGGATAGAAATGGAGATATTCCTAGAACCAAAAAATGACTATGTAAAGATAGGATTTTCTCGGACTTGAAACTTCAATCAATAGATCAACGAGTTGAACTTATCAATTTGTGTTGGTCTTCTCTCTGTTTATACCATGGAATCAGTGTTTTAGAAACATCTTGCATTGGAAAAATTTAAATAAGTACAAGAATCATGAACCAGCTATTCTGCGAATGAAAATGAGTAAAGTATCTCATGTATCTCATCCCTGAATTAGTTTAGCGAAATGTTTGGCAATATCACGTCAAACGAGGCATTTGATATTATTAGTGTATTAGATACCAATAAGTCATATCAGTGTACTTGTATATGGCCTGTGGTACAAAGAAGAGATATGGTTTTAGAGAATGAATGGATAAAGCATTCGCGACGGCTCAAAGCTACAAATAGCAACATCTCTTTCAAGTTTGGAATTGAAGAATAAAATGGAAAGAGATCATATTTTCCTCACGCAAGAGAAAATTCCCAAATGGAAATTCTCTCATGGGACTTCCATCGTTGGGGATATGAAGTGGAAGGTGATAAGCGGAGTGTGGGGTGAGATGTCGTCATACGCAACGGGTCATATTAAGGGAGAGGCCCATGTACAAGTATTGAGTAAAGAAGGAGAGCTTTTTGCCTTTGTTTGACTGTTGATGATTCATTTCGATTGTTTCCACAATTCTAATTGAGGCAAGTTATATAAAGTCTAGGATTAGATATTTCATGAGAGAATTACCAAAAAAGTTCTAAATTTATTATAATTGTACTAACTCAATCCTAAGATTTTTTTGGACAATTTAGTCCTATATCTTTTGTAATTGTTCCTTCCAGCCAAATTTGGTTGGTTGGCGAAACCTAATGTTAACAATTTTAAATAATTTTTTATTTTTTTCAAAATTTTTATTTTTATTTTCTTTCTCTTTCTCTCTTTTCCCCTTCTTCCTTCTTCCTCTAGCTAGTTGCCATTTGCTTGAGGTAAGGGCCAAGGAGGTCAGCCTCGCCACCAATGGCGAGGCCCCGCCAGATCTAGCAAGAGTTGGCCTTCCTTAACCACGGTGAGAGCCACCCCCACCGATCACTAGTGAGGCTCAACCACACTAGATTTGGCAAGGCCTTGCCCAATGACGGCGAGACCAACCTCGCCATGGTTGGCCAAGGCCAAGCCTTACCAGATTTGATGAGGCCTTGCCTAGCTATGGCGAGTTTGAGCTAGCGGTGACCAGCCAAACGAAGAAGGAAGCCATTAAAAAAAAAAAAAAACAACAAAACAAAACAAAAACAAACAGAGAGAGAAAGAAAAAAAATAATAAATAAATAAATAAATATTCAAAAAAAATATATTAAAAAATTGTTCATGTCAACGTTTGTTGGATAGCCGAACCGCCCGGCATCCACGCGATCTTGGCAATTTAAATTTGACTAGATGGACTGAATTGGTATAATTGCAAAATATTTAAGACTAAATTAATAAAAAAATTAAAGTTTATAATTGAATTAATATAATTGTAATATGTTTATAACTTTTTTGATAATTTTCCTGATATTTTATCTACATCAACTGTCTTATTTCCGCAAATCTATTTGCCTTGGTTTGTCTAACCTTGTCGTCACTAATGCCAAAAATTGGGGGATTTTCATTCCACGTACTAAGCGTTGTATGTGTCTACTTGTACTGCAGTCTATACTGATAATTCTATAAAAAAAAATTCTAATCAGTTGGGTTTCTTAAGGAAAAATAAAAGTTAGTAAATTATCTCATAGACGGGGCTGTAAATTCAAGAATATCAGGCTTTTGTATCCACATTTAAAGACACAAAAGTGTAAAAGCGTTCTATTGCCATTGAGCAATTTGGACCAACTAAAGTGCCAAGTTACTCTCGTAAAGAAGCCGATTAATTAGCTATTCCTCCTATATTTTTTACCGAACAACGCAGAATTGCTTTGTTAGAAATAGATTTGAAATGGAATAGCCATTTCTTAAAAACCAAAGTTGCGACTTTCATGCAAGAACATATAAATTCAGGTGGTGTAATTTCACTCGAGTGGTTTAATAATCTAATCCGACTCAACCAGATTGCTGGAGCAAAATAAGATTTGGTATATTCTAGGGGTGTGCATGGTCCAGGCGGGCGGTTCCCGACCTAAAACCAGGAACCGCCCACTAAGGACTGGTTCCGAAAAATTGGAACCGGGATCCACCCGTTTGTTGCATGGATCCACCCGGGAACCGAACCGCCGGTTCGGTCCGGTTCCCCGGGTGGATCCATGGAACCGATTTTGACGTGAAACAATTTTGGTTTTCAACATAGAATGGTCGGGTCTATGAGTTGGGAAGGAGGGGAAGAGGTCTATGGTCGGGTTTTTAACATAGAACGGTCACGAAACAATTTTCCGCGGCTGTGGCGGGTGGCGGCCAACGCGAGGGGGTGAATAGCAGCAATGGAGGAGCAGCGGCGGCGGCGTCGACGCTTGGGGAAGAATCGAAATGGTGATAGGATTAGGAGGAACGAGGAAGAGACAAAGAGAGAGAGAATCGAAGACGAAGCGAGTGAGGAGATAAGATCTAATCCAGGGTTTCTTTTAGTATTTTTTTTTTAATATTAAAAAGGTTCCGGTCCGGTCCGGGTGGGCGGATCCGCCTATGGAACCGGGAACCGGACTGGTACCCACCGATTCCGAAAAATTGGAACCGGGAACCGGACCGGTTCCCTCAAGAACCGCCGGTTCCGGGCAGTTCCGGTCCGGTTCCGGACGGTCCGGGCGGTTCCTGGTATTTTGCACACCCCTAGTATATTCTAACAGAAATGACATCAATTATTCCCTTGAGCTTTCGCGATAGAACCAACTATAAAGACATAGATATTTGGCATCCGAGGTTGATGCTTAAATGCAATTCGCCTTCATAAACAGGACATAATAGAGCCAATCGGTAATACAAAGACAGAGAGCCATATACAAATCAGGACATGCTAAATTAGGAAGAGCCATGGCATTGCAAGTCCTCATCAATCAATTCACATGTCAATTTCATAAGATGCAAAAGAATCAGTAAGAATCATAAATCGGCTCCAAGTGGGATTACTACTCAAAAAATTCTAAATTTATTATATGAAGGTCAATTCAATCTTAATTTTTTTAATTTTATCAATGTAATCATAATCTTTTGATAATTTAGTAATTTAGTCTTTCCGGCCAATTTTGGCAATGCTTCTGTGGACAATTTTTGCATTTAAAAAAAATTGAAATTTTCTTCTTCTTTTTTGCCTTTTGGCAAGGACCTCCACGTCCTGACTGCCCTAACGTCAAATGAAGAAAAAGAAAAAGAAAATAAAGAAAAGAAAAATTGAGATGATTTTTTAAAAATTACAAATATTGTCCACGTTAACCTTTGGTTGTCTATTAAACATGTCACATACGATGGTTAGTATTTACATCAATTATTTTCATCAAAATTGGCCAGAGTGATTAAATTGATAAATTTAAAAAAAAATTAAAACTAGATTGACGAAACTTAAATATTTAAAATAGAATTGATCGTCATACAAAAAATTTTAAATTTTTATGAATAACTTTTTCTTAAATTTCGGAATATATTCAAATTCCCACAAAGTTAGGGCTGCACGAACCCTCAACCAATAACTTACGCGGTTCCGGTAGCCTCTTCGATTCGGAAGCGGATCAGCTTGTGGCCCGGTACGTACTTCTCTCGCCTGTTATCAACGCCTTGTGGGAAGCGAGATCCGAGACATTCGAGGAGCTCGGCGTTGCCGGTGCGACCGAGGGTGCTGTGTCGCTGGAGAGCGAATTGGTTCCAAGGAGTCCGTTTGGGAGCAGGACGAGCGTTTTCTACGAGTTTTCAAGTGATTATGTTGCTCGGAGATCAGTGTAGGAATCCTTGGAAGGAGATCAGGATGGGGAAGCTGGTGGAAGATGTCGATGCTCTCGCTGGGACTATATGCTGCTATACGGTAAATGAACTGAGCTTTGAACAGCTATCGGACGGTGATACTTTTGTTTCTGGTTCTGAATGTGGTGCCATTTGTTTTCTGCGATGTTTCTCCAGCTTAAGTTTCTCGGTCTGAATGATGTTGAAATGTGGTTTTAACCGAATTTTGAGCGTTTTTGTCCCGCATATTGCTTGTACCAACGCATATTGCTTGTATCAACGCAATGCATACTGCGTCATTGTAAGAAGGAGAGTTCCTATGATGTCATTGACATTACTGGAGTTTGGTAATACAGTTTGTGGCGCTTTGATGAATTCCTGATATAAAACTGACAGATGCTGGTGCTTAGTCGGTAGGTAATCAGTTCTAGCAGTTTGAATGTCAAGTCCTCGTCTGAATAATCTAGAATTGGCCATCTGGTAATTAGAGAATTTATTGAACAAACTTGCTGCTGCTTTGCCGTAAGAAGAACTTTGTCTCCATCGTTTGTATATGTGCATATCTAAATTGGTCATCAATCTTTGTCCGTATCAAGTTCTGCAACCAGAATGCCTAAGTTCTCTAGTCATTAGCCATGGTTCGTATAGTGTGGGAAGTCTTCATTAGAATTGTGCGTAAAGACAATTTTTTACAGTTTATTTACTATAAACAGTATTCTCATCCGCGTAACCTAAGCCACTAATAGCAATTTTGAAACTATTTTCACGGGAACTTAAAATATGACAAGAAGAACGAAGAAATCTCTGCTTTCAACATGTATGGAAAATGTACTTCATCCTTTCTTTTATCAATCTAAAAAATAATCTGAAATGAAGGTTTAAGGAAGAAAATGACAATACTTGATATTTTTTGCGAGTTTATTTTCTTATGGTCCTGGCAATTTAAGATTTTTAATACAAGACATTTGAAATCTACGAAAGCACACTAGAATGTACTGCACAATTTTATTTTATTTTCGAAGCTTAAAATTCCTACTTGATTCAAGATTTTTGCAAGGAAAATGGTAAATCCTTTGAGTACGATCAAATGAACTATTAATTTAAATATTCTATAAGTTTATTTCTCTATTGTCAGTAGAATAATAGACAAACCAACAAACATCCATATCAGTTAATTTTGAATGGCGAGATGGGAGCCGGGTATCAAGTATAGAACCTCAACGTAACTCCCAAAATCTGCCAATATCTTTTAAACGGAAAACGTGAATCACGAACTATGAAATTTCGTGCAAGTTAAGATCATTGTGGGCATAAGGATTGTAGCAGCATCTCTTTGTCGGACGGTCACTTCTTGACACAAAGTGCTTTCGGTCGGACGCATAAATGCCTCTTTGGCATCGCATAGGGTATACGAGGGCTCCGATTTTCCTTTTTCGAGGCAGAACTTCTCCCGACAGAGTTCTTTAATTTTTCAGATGAACTTTTCCTTTTTGGCCCTGTTGGACCCAGATTGCCTGGTTCTGTGGAAAACCTGTTGCCAGTTGTGTTGGCGGTTGGGAGAAGTAACATGCCCTTTTGGAGGGTCCCTCTTATATTAACTCCAATTTGGCTTTGACGGAATTTTGTCATTGGTTGAATCGAGATCATAATTGAGTTGAATGGAAGGACGTCGCCGTTATCTCGTGAATTACATGATAATGGACGGGTTTAACATTTATCTTCATTTCAGATTTGCGGAACAAATTAATTTGAAGTCTCATCACACAGAGCCTCTCCCTTCAGGTTTTTATGAAGCTTTGGCTTGCATCTTAATTGGAATCATGGTATCGGTTTACCTATTTTAGGTAAGCCCAAATGAGTTTTTTGATTGTTCAGATGTTTTAAGGAAGGATTCAAGACGTTTATTACTGAATAGTAGTTGTATTTGATTTGGGGCGACTTCAAATAAGAAGATTAAATTGTCCCAAATGATATACTACTTCTAATTCATTTTAGAAAAGAAATATGATGGACTTTTCGACAACTTTAAATGTCCATGTGCATACGATTTAAAAGTCAAGCTTCAATCAATAAAAAATGATATAAAAATATCTTTGCTTATATGACGGTAGTAGAATGGTAATATTACCTATTCTAATGGACGAAAATGTTAAACTATAGTACACGGCCATGAATATTGATTCTTGTCTATCCGCACGTGCTGCTTCATCCTCCTATGTCCCAAAGTCGCGGGCGAGAGAGAAAAAAGCTTCCGAATGTACCCTTTTCCGATATCACAGTCTACACTACTTTTATGCTTCAAGGCTTCCATAGAAAGCCTCCAAAGCACCATTCTCTTGATCCATATAAGCCCTCTTGATGGATTGTTGAAAGGATAGTTCCCTTGTAACCGAAATTTTAGCACTGAGGCACGATAAATTTACGCAAAGCAAAGACATGGCATTTGGCTCCATTTTGGTTCTGTGGAATAAATGGAACATCCGAGGCTTCGTCATGCTGAGCCTTTGGCTTCAGGTCTTTCTGATTTTATTTGCATCCCTTAGAAAGAAAACATCAAATTAGGCCATCCTTTCCCTCTTGTGGTTGGCTTATTTGATGGCTGACTGGGTAGCTGCATTCGCGATTGGGCTAATCTCTCACAACCAAAGCAATCCGTTCACTCATGAAGCTGAAGTAGATCAAACACTTCTTGCATTTTGGGCTTCATTTCTCTTGTTACATCTTGGCGGTCCAGACACCATCACTGCCTTCTCTATGGAGGATAGCTCGCTTTGGCGACGGCACTTGCTCAGTCTTGTCTTCCAGGTTGGTTCAGGGATTTATGTCTTTATGCAGATCTTTCCCACAAACAAGTCACTGTTGATCCCAATGATGTTGGTGTTTCTTGCCGGGTCATAAAAAATGTGGAGAGGACAGTGGCACTTAATTTCTCGAGCCTCCCAAAGCTCAAGGAATGGGTGTACTCACAGCGCCACAAACTCGATGATGTAGCTTTCGAGTTTAAGAATGTCTTGGAAATCTCACAGCTAGAGTTTTCTAGTGACGAAGAAGTAAAGCTTGCCGAGAGCATTGTGGTGAAGCATGCATACTACCTGTTTCAAATGTTTATGGTCCTTCTCGGAGATCTCATGTTCACATTTTGTGAACGCCAAGTGAGCCGTGAATATTTCCACAAAGTTTCCGCAATGGATGCATTGAGGGTGATATCAGTTGAACTCCAGCTCATGTACGAGGTGCTCCATACAAAAACATTGGTAATACATTCTATTTTGAGCTACATTTTCTGCTTCATAGCCTTCACTAACATTGCGATGGCTTTTGTCCTGTTCAATCGCTTAAAAAAGCATCAGCTCCCTGATCTCGACGTGGAAATTACTTATTCCCTTCTTTTTGGAGGGATTGCTCTTGATGTGATAGCCCTGTTGATGCTTGTTTTCTCCGATTGGACTATTGTGGGAATTGAGCAAGTTTCATTCCTCAACAAGTTCGTAGTCGCCATGAGTGACCTGAGAAAGCCCCGATTCACCACATGTGAAGTACATCCTAACGCCAATGATACTTATATGGCTTTAGATACACTATTTATATTTCAAAGGTGGTCAGAATCGATCTTTGCTTGCAACCTTTTATCCGAGTTCACGAAGAAGAGTCCGAGAAAGATGTTGAAGCACAGTTGATGCTCGGGCATCATTCGCAATCAATGTTGGGGAATCATTTGCGATCGACGCTGCGGCATCCTTGGCGTCATTTGCCGTCGATGCTGCGGCATCCTTGGCGTCATTTGCGGTCGATGCTGCGACATCCTTGACGTCATTTGCTGTCGATGCTACGGCATCCTTTACGTCATTTGCCATCGATATTGTGGCACCACCTTTCGCCGTCATGCCAAGATTATCTTCAAGTGTTGCATTGGCTTAATGCTCTACACAATGCTCTGCACAACGCTCATTCTGCCAGCCGCTATCATTTTGAATAAACTCCGGTCTCGTCTCTCCCCTCTTAGAGTACCTAGAATTGCGAACACAAAATATGTGTCCAAGAATCCCTTCATTAAAGAGTTATGGATCTTTATATTTGAGGAGGTGAGACGTAAATCCCAGTCGGCGGAAATGAAAAAAGGTGAGAGAGATATTTGAGGCTAAAGGTGATTTGTTCCTCAAGAGTGAACCGTGGGGGGTCAATTGTGAAGTGTATGTCACCAAGGTTAATTTTGATGCTAGCATTATAATATGGCATATTGCTACTGAAATATGCTATAACATAGAGACACCCACAGCAAAAAATGAAAAAAGGGAATTCAGCAAAATCCTCTCTGACTACATGATATATCTTCTACTTAATCAATCAAATCTTGTGTCCACTGTAGCGGGTATTGCCCAAATTAGATCGGCGAAAATACTTGGCAAGATATATGGACCGGAAAGGGATGTGAAGGAGCTATGCGCAAGTTTGTATGGTGAGTCTTCCGAGAGAATGGAATTCACGCTTTCTCAGGGAATCAAGTTGGCCAAAGAGATGGAAGGGCTCGAGAAAGATAAGTGGGAGGTGATGAGCGGAGTGTGGGTTGAGATGTTATCATATGCAGCGGTTCATATTAAGGGGGAGACACATGTGCAGGTGTTGAGCCAAGGTGGAGAGCTTCTTGCCTTTGTTTGGCTGTTGATGGCCCATTTCGGTTGTTTCTACAATCCTGAATGGGGCATTAGCGCGAATTACGAAGATTTGCATCTCTTTGACAAGACCCAGGATGGCGAGCCCAGAAAATGACTTCATATATTCTGACATCAGACGTGATATCTATCATCCCCATTATCTTTTGTAATAGAATATATATATATGGATGGTTTGATGCTTAAATGCAATTCACCTTCTTCAATAAACAGGACTGCGTTTAGCCAATTGACAATACAATTACATGCTAGATTAGGAATAGTCAAGGCATTGCCAGTTCTCTTTCAGCAATTTACAAACCGATTTCATGAGACGTGGAATTATAAGGAAGAATCACAAATCAGCTCTAAAAGTTTTGAACGTACCCATCACAAGTTATGACTGGTGACTACATTAACTCCACCACGCTGCATTACATCGGACAGTCGCCCAACGCTAAGCCCCATCTGCCAGAGTCCGCTTTGGAGTGCTGATGCATAGAACTGCAATAAGTCAAACCAGTTAGGACCAGTCCAAGTCGCCAAAGATATGACATAAAAATCAGAAATTCTAAATACATCATTACCGTTATTTCCTCGAATAAAAGAACGCTTGTGCGAGATCTTTGTTTTTACTGTTTTCCAAAAAAACGAAATGAACATCTTGTGCGATCATCATCTAAACTGAGAAGTATTTTCACTCATATGAGGTGCCGAGAACTCAACCCATAGATCACCATCCCCGACTAATTAAAGTTACAGACAAGTAGTTGAAGGCACATTGGATTCAGTACAACCAATAAATACAAGGACGAAAAAAATAGGAAATGTAGCATAATCGAGCTACATTGAGAAATTTTTTGTTGAAGAATTCTCCTAATGGATAGAGATCATGTTGAGAGAAGTACCTCGACAATTGATGCCAAAATTCAGTTTGACAATAACCGGTCTCCTGAGAATATATTTCAAGAAATCTGTGGGGGGTTTTGCGGCGGTCGGCCCTTTCTGTCCTCCTCCTCCACTCATCCTCCAAGTCCGCTTCCTCTACTCGAAACAAGGAAGATTGATAAGACGTAATTCAATCGAGCGGAAAAAGAAACCAAAAATTGCCAACTAATTTGCACAAAGAAAAGGCTTATGACAAAATAGGTGACCAATCTATCATACTGCATTTCTGAAATTTGGTCTCCTAAGCTTGTCTTAACTTATTTCTTGGAATAATGGATGGTGGTGATCTTTTATGTGAAGAAAATCAAATAACGGACAGCGATAATGATGAAAGGAATAAGAGGTTATTGTCCAATTATATAAATTTTCAACAGCTTGATTCAATTTTTATTTTTCAGAATGTTAAAAAGAGTTCACCTGATTTGCTATTTTTCTTTCTCATTGTTTTAATTTCCCTTTTCAACCTTTTCTTTTTTCCTCTCAACAAATAACTTTCTTAATACGGTGTTGTTATATGTCGTACAGGATGGTTTGTTTAAGAGAATGAGAAATAAAATTTATCGATTTTGTTTACTATAAGTTATTATGATTTATCAAAAATATTTCTTAAATTAATAATTTTTACTCGTTTGTCAAATCGTGCTCTCCGTACATCGTATCGGTAGTCCACCACCGTCTCCTCTCAAAGCTCTCCTCCTTTCGCGCCACGGGACTCGCATCGCCCCGATCCTCCGCCACGACGGACGACGGAGCATCCGCTTCGACGGGCGAGCGCTTCCCGTGGCCTCCGCCGCCGCTCCGCCCATCGACGCCGGATCGTCGATTCGGAAGCCGATCAAGCTCGTGGCCCGGTACGTACTTCTCTCGCCCGTCACCAACGCCTCGTGGGAAGCGAGATCCGAGATATTCGAGGAGGTCGGCGATGCCGGGGCGACGGAGAGCGCTGCTTCGCCGGAGAGCGAATTGGCTCCGAGGAGTCCGTCCAGGAGCAGGACGAGCGTTTTCTACAAGTTTTCGAGTGATTATGTTGCTCGGAGATCAGTATGGGAATCCTTGGGATGAGATCAGGATGGGGAAGCTGGTGGAAGATGTCGATGCTCTCGCTGGGACTATATGCTGCTATAAGGTAAATTAAACCGAACTTTGAACAACTATCGGATGGTGATGCTTTTGTTTCTGGTTCTGAATGTGGTGCCATTTGTTTTCTGCGATGTTTCTCCAGCTTAAATTTCTCGGTTTGAATGATGGTTCAGCGGTTGAAATGTGGTTTTAACAGAATTTCGAGCGTTTTTGTCCCTGCCTATTGCTTGTATCAACGCAATGCATGCCGCGTCATTGTAAGAAAGAGAGTTCCCATGGGCTTTCTCCGCAAGAGATGAATTGTTTATGATGTCATCGACAATGCTAGAGTTAGTTAATACAGTTTGTGGTGCTTCGATAAATTCCTGATATAAAACTGAAAGGTGCCGGAGCTTAGTCGGTGGGTAATCAGTTCTAGTATTCTGCTATTCGTAGTTTGAATGGCAAGTCGTCGTTTGAATAATCTAGAATTGGTCTTCTGGTAATTAGGGAATACATTGTAACAACATGCTGCTGCTTTTGTGTAAGAAGTACTTTGTCTCTATCATTCGTATATGTGCATATCTAAATTCTCATTAATCTTTTTCCATATCAAGTTCTGCAACCAGAATGCCTAAGTTCTCCAGTCATTAGCCATAGTTCAAATAGTGTGGGAATTCATCATTAGAATCGTGCATAACAGAACATCCCCATTGTATTCAGCCTTTTGCTTTTGGACCAGCATTGCTCTATTGACAATGGCAAGGCAAGGCCTCTATTATTAGTCACTGCTTCGGTAGACAGAATGGTTCTCAAGAGGCCAATCCATATGGACACTGAATTGCAAATAGCATGAGCTGTTACATGGGTTGGGCACTCATCAATGGCGATCCAACTGGATGTAACTCAGTCCACAGAAGGTATCATATGAAACGGTACTTCCAATCGATGATAGTATGCTACTTCCTCCCCTCAAGTTGATGAGTGCTTTATTGGCTTATGGGACGAGAATATACATTTCCATCTGCTGCCACTAAGCAGTTGCCGGAGCAAGGAGCCACATTACTCCTGATCCTGAAGGATGGTGTCATTTTGATGGCTGTGCCTTAAATGTGTGTTTATTCTTTGCAAACCTTATTTACTCTAGCATGTTTTCTTTACTCTCTGCTCATAAAAACTATGGAGAAGTTTGCGAATTTGCTAGCCATTCACCATTCTCTTATTACCAAAAAATAATAAAAAAATCAAACCCATCCTAACAACAGAAAAGCCTGCTAGTCAACATCCTCTCCAAGATATATTGGTAGTTTGTCGAGGTTTTCGACATGTTGTTCAAGCACAATACTCAGATGTAAAATCTTCAAGAAGTTATCCTTTCTGTGATAGTCTCATTACTGATCCATTATGCTGTTTACCTTCAACTGGTAATTTTCTGCAGATATCCGGCATTCCTCAGATTCAGTTGCACTTACTGCCATTTCACATTTGTGGCTCGTGATTCTAAAACTGGGAAATCAGCTCCAATTAAACCCAACTTGCCAGAGATAAAGAGAGAAAAGTTACTTTGGCAAGAGGCAGAAAAGAGGAGTAAAATGATGAAAAAGAAGAGAGAAGAAAGTAACGGAGATACTAAGGTGGAGGACTTGTCCAGGCTCCTAGCTTTACTTGCCGAAGGTCATGTCTTCTGTAATATGCCTGCTCTGGCAGACACAGATAGCATTCTGATAAGGGACACTTGTTTTGAGAACTCACTAGTATGCCAGCCACAGGAAAGGAATATTCACTGGAGGATATTTGGAGGATTTTAATGCGAAGGGCTTTTGAAATGGCCTTTTCAACCAGATATGCCTTTGCTGGTGTGGCATCCTGGTTCTTTGAAATTGACCATGTTGATTTCTTGAGACCTGTAAGTACTCATCCGGCACATGATGTATTTCTATGTCTAGGTGCTGCTGTTGCATTACTTAGCTGCTGGGTGTGGATCTGTGGCAATGATTACATGATGTGTCTGCTGTTACAGTCTTCTATAAGCAAGGATTGTTGTACTTGAGCCTCACTCTTGCAGTTTGATGTATATGTGTGAAATTATGGATCTGTTAAGTGGAAGATCATAATCTGAAGGATATTATTTTTGGGATGTAGGCGGATGCTGGCAATTTTTTCTGCCTCAAATGCTGTGTCCTGTAAACGAAGCTTGACAATCCAGCTGAAATCCAAATTGACGTCAAAGTTGTGGCCCATGTGATGCTACCTGAGCTCAGGTCAAGCGAGGTACCATTGGCCCATGCATGTTACATTTTCCTTTAGCAAATTTTGATACCATCCTGCAACTCTGATCAGAAGTCAAAGGATGCTGTGGTTAGGGGATTATTCTCTTTTACTCCCCCTTTCTTTTGGGCCCAAGCTATCTACCGTTCCTTAACATAATGATCATGCATAAGAAAATTTGAATAGAAAACAAGATTGAACTGGTTACCGAGTTGGGGGATACTGAAGTCTGTCTTTAATCCTATCTAAATGTTGAACTGAACCTTTGTGAAGTTACCACATCTTTGGTCAGACTTGGTTTCATATCCTAATAAATTTGTTGTTATTTCATCTATCATCCTAACAGGGGTCAAATGAATTCTACTTTACATTAACCATATGTCCTGAGGCCTTGAATGATGGACTGAGGATTCGGAAGTCCCATCCATGGAAGAAGAGGCTTGGCATGTCCTTGAACACGTGGATGCTGAGAGTTGTTAGACTTCATCCTGGATACACTTCTCCAGTGACTGAAGTGAACGGTAGTGCTTACTCACAGGTTGAATGATAATTAGTGGGCGACTGAAGTTGATTTTCAAAAAGCAAGACAACATTGCCAAGCAAAAGAGGAACTCAGGGACGTCAGTCTAGTTTGGAACTTGAGGGATGTCTAACCCACCAAACATGTATCAGCATTGCGAAGTCCAATTATTTACCACTTCTGAGAAAGTCTCACTGTGCGATGAGATAAACCAAAGATTAGAAGATGCCAAGTAAAACGATGTTGAGAAATAAGAGCTCCTGCCAAGTAAAGTCTCAAAAGGACATGGGACTAAACATGTCACTGGTTCAAATTGATGGATGGTGATAGGAAAGTTGTGAACTTCGACATCTGGTAATAAACTGGTACTATGTTCAGCGTTGATATATGAGTGTTTTTTGCTTTGTGACAGAGTTGTTTGCTTTGTCCTATTACTAGGTCAAGGGACTACACGCTTTCCACTGCATCGAGAATTAACAGAGCTCTTATTATAAGGCTTCTTTACAGTGGAATTCTTTGGAAATTTGCTTGCAGAACATGCTTGGAAGCAATTGGTAAGTCGGCATCCTTTATAAGATAATCCATCAACATTTCAGATTTAGACTGGTCGATAATCTGGGTCAGAACTTGGGAGTTTATTGGTACCGGATCTAGTTGCATTTATTAGCAATTTATTTGAGACAATTCTCTGTTGAACTGCTTATTCTTACCAAATTTCTATACTTGAATGATTGAAAATGGAAAAGGTTAGAACAGAGCATTCTTGTGAGCATTTGCAAGAATTTTTTGTTGAAACCCGGTTCACTGAGCCTTCATTTTCATTTCTCCCTAATAACTTTCCAATAATCTACTATGTCCAATCTGAACATTCAGTTAACTTTAATAATCAGATCCAACTCAAACTATGATGTTGGTTCTATACCAATGAGACCTTACGCAAGGCCATGAAAAGACCTAAAAAGAGTTCTGGTGAGCAAAGCCTCAAGATTGTCAGTACTTCGTGCAGTTGGTCACCTTGCTGGTTCTGTTGGGACAGTTAATATTATGTAGTTCCATAAACAACTAGCAAAGCACATGCAATTGGCATTCATGAGAACATATACATCTGTAATAAGGAGATGCTTAACAGACTTCATGAACTTTTCACTGCAGGCCCCCGTAGTTTTATGTGAAGCCCCTATTGAAAGTCGTGTGTTACAAGTTAAATAGAAGTATGAAATTAAATTGTCGCCCTGGGGCCATAGGTGAGTTTAGAACAAAGTTGTATAGCTGGTGTTGTTGATACCATTGTGACTATGTCTGAACCCACAAGAATAAAGCAGTTCGGGGAATTAGTATGTTACAAATGCATTTTGTCTTGCTAATCGAAACTTGGTGAATAGCAAAAACTCACCAACTCGTTGTGTTTCTGGGAAAAACCCTATTAGCTATTCTTTAGGTTACAAGTCAAATTATTGAGCTTTAAGGGGGCAAAAAAAAAAAAAAAAAAAAAAAAAAAAAGCTCGAAAACATTTCTTGGCTAAAACCAGTTACAGATGTCTGGATTAATACAGCATAGAATCTTGTTCTTGCCATGTTCTAACTGGTTACCTTATATTAGGTTCTGTCTTGAAGGAAACAACTATTTAGCTAGAGTTAAAACCATATCTCAAGCTCTTGCTGCAAGTCAAATGGGAGAGACATGCCTTAGGGCGTTAGCTTCAACCAACAATATGGGTGAATATGAACTGGTCGGATTTACGCTTTTGCATAAGCAACTCTTCCTTTTTTTTCTATATTTATAAGAACATGATCTTCCATTTATTTCTTCTGTTTATTTGGATCTCATAATCGTTCTCTTTGATGGTAGTTGATGAGACATGCTCACAAAAAGACTTAAAAAAGACTTTTTGGACAATTATCCCTAATAGGGAAAATCGTCCAAAATGTAAGAAGATGGACAGTAGAATGTGCTTCAATTTCTTTACCGACACGGTCGTGTATATATATATATACACGTGGTTCACCAATTAATAACTTAATTTCCATCATTAAGAAAACAGAAAAGTAGGACCCCTTTTTTAAATGTTTTGCCCAAGCTCTCGTGATGGATGAAACGTCAACAGATGTGTACGTCTTTGTTGTTGTTACTTCTTGTTGGGGTGTGGTGGACAGAGTTTAAGCCTATTAAGCTGCCTTAGATTTCATTGGGAGCAGAAGTTATTGAATTGAAAGCGCCATCTAATTAATTCGGTTGTTTATTATCACTTTGAAAATTCCAATGTTGAAATTTGATGATGTAATTGCCTTTTCAATTTTCATTGTTTTTCTCATGAGATTAACCTTCTTGAAAAATAGAATTCACTTAAAGAGAGTGAAAAGATTTGAAGACGACAACATCTTCCATTGGCATAGCTTTCATATTCCCCTCATCAGTAAAGTAATCAACAACCCCTCACTTGGTTTATGTTTGTCTGGTCTCTTTTATCTCTTATTGAAAGTTAGACTGCAAAAAATAACGAACACACATGAGCCGATCAGATGTGTAAACACCTAGACAACCTTGAGAATCTCTATATGTTTAGAGTAAAGGGCTAAGTATCCACATTTGTTTAGGAAGATAGAAGATTAAGCAGTCCAAGCATGTGAAAGCATGTAATTGACTCGATAATTTGGTCTTTGTCCTTTGAGAAAGAGAAGGAATGGCAGTTCTAGTCCTTTTTTTTTTGTCAACTGTATGACATCAACCTCTCGGCATCATACAAATACGATATGCTTACTGATATGCAATTATATAAAAATTGGTTGGGCTATTACCCAATGAGGTTAAGACTTTAGTTCTGGATTACCGTAATACAGTAGTACCAGTAGCAGACTCGATAATATCGTCTTTTGTCCTTTGAGAAAGACAAGCTGTAAAAAAATAGACAGGTTGATTGATTTTAGAGCGTGCAAACCGCCGTATGCATCTATATAAATTATATAACATTGTATAAGGCCACCTCTAAAATGGTGAGCACAGTTCTAAGATTATTCCAAATGAGAAACATTAAGATCCAAATATGATTCCATCGTATCTTCACCAAACGTATGACTATTTAGTCAATTAGTTGGGTATAACATGATTTTGCTAATTCTCAATCGTAAGTTGTTGTATTTTCTGATGAGGGCTATGTTTCTATAACTTTAGAATAATTAATAAAAGATTTAGTTCCACGTGCAATTTTATATCTGTGATTTTTGTTCACATGTAATCCCTTTGCTACTAAAACAATAGATATCGTATGTGAATGTAGTAGTGGAAACTACACTCCTGAATGGATGCAGATGGCGTCAGGATATAAAAGCGAAGTAAAGAAGTGGTGTCCGGGCCGTAAAAGATAAAAGAAATGTTCATAATAGCTATGATGACGAAAATCAAGAGTAAGATGAAAGAATAGTGGAAACACAAGTCTTCTAGTTGATTATAACCCAATCAATTTCAATCATTACCAATTTCTTTATGTTGTTGCCAAAAGCCTAGCTTCACTCTCCTTTCCGACCTAAGTATCTTATTTCTATCAACAACTATATTTATTGATATCTATTATGTTGGGACTAATAATACAACTAGAAGGGGTTAATTAATTCAATGATGACTATGAAGAACCTTTGTGGAACATAAGTAAACAACACGAAAAATAACTAAGGGCATGTGGACTCTGGATCACTTTGAATGTATGTGGACATGTTCTGCATGAAAGGAATTCTTCATCAATCACTGAGCGAAATTGCAGTTAGATTTCTGTGTTACTTATGATCGAATATGCACCTTTCGTTTTTATGTTTCTCCGTTGTTGCTGTGCTCACTGCGATGGTGACTCAGTGATAAAAGAAATGAAATGGAGTCAATATAGCATTCGACAATGATCCGAGATGAGTTTTTCTGAGAGCCATTTCCCTTGCATCCCATTTGCTCGTGTTCTGGTCATTTTCGTTATGCTGAGAAAGGAAGAGTTTGGTAATGGATGGTGGTTGACCGTGGTAGCCGCATGACGGAGGTGGTTGATAGTCATGTTTGGGAGATTGATAGTCATGGACCAAGGTCCATCACAAATCTCTAGCTCCTGCTGCTGCTGCTTCTACTACTGTTAGTAGTAAGACTTCCCACATAGATAGGGCAGGTCTCATCGGTTCTAGATCCATGTGAGGGTTTTACTACTGATGTGTTCTTGGTTATTCTTTTCCCCCTTGATTTAGCCTCTCCCATAAATTTCCTTGAAAAAGTTTCTTGAGATTGTTCTCAATTTTGTGCTTGTGTTTCCTTCTTTAGATGCCCTAGAATCAAGAGATGCTTCCACTCTATCTGATCTTCTGCTTTTTACAGTAGCATCAACATTGTGCTCTTAGCCTCTTCTAAGTCCTTCATAGCAAAGAATCACTGGATGTCTACATTCTTATCTTTTTGGTTACGTTACTCTTCGCATCAAGTTCCTCTGGTTGCTATTGAGCAAGGTGGTGATTTCACTTTTGTCAACATGACAACCAAATTGATTCCTGGAAGATTGGTCATTACTCCTCCCTTATGAAAATAACTACGCATCATTCTCATACTGGTGGATATGTTAGTTTCATGATTAAATTAACTGTCCAAAATTGCATGCATTGCGGTCTTACGACTACTGTTGTTGCAAAGGAAACAAGAGAGGCTGAGGAAGATGGAGGAGAGACAGGTATACTTGCAACTTTACGAGGCCAAGGAAGCCCTCCTTCACGTATGCAACGATGGTTGTAGGATGATTGGACCATGCGACAAACTCCTTAGAGCATCGCTTCCTGCCTATGCATTCCTCCTTGTAAAGGACTTAAGACCTTAGTACGTCATTTTGCCAGTTGCAAGGTTCGCGTTCCTAGAGGATGTGTTCATTGCAAGCGCATGTAGCAACTTCTTGAACTGCACTCTTGGATGTGTACCGAGCCTAATGATTGCAAGGTTCCTCTCTGTAGGTAAGTCAAAAGAACTTCTATGTTTGTCTCCTCAATTTTGATATGGAGAAGTTTAGATGGATGCAAGAACGTGTCTAAATGGGTTGTTCTACGTCCACGTTTTTTTTTTCTTTTGATCAGTCTAATTCTAACTCCTCTCTCTCAAACTTTTACTTTGCCTCTTAGTAGAAGTTAGAGTCGAACCCCACACTTAAAACTAAACGTCCCCACCCTACCCTTATCAGTGGGCCGTGGGCCTAATGTGTGATATCCTAGATTTTCGACTCTACTTTCAATTCAATAAATCGGGCATTTTATTGATGCGCCTATAGTGTTATTCTCAGAGCTAATTAGTCGTGAGATAACTAAACTATCTAAGGAAGCCATTAAGAATTTTAAAGCAAACAGACTTGAGGATTCGACCATGAATCGCCTTCTCGACCGTGTTTATCTGTTGAGATTATTACGGCATAGATATAAATCGATTAGAGATCAGAGGTAGGTTTGTTTGACTAAGATGAGTGATTAAACGTGAGTGATCCAACTAAATTGCAAAATTCTTATCAATCGGCACTAGTTTGATTTTTCTGTCGTTTTGGTGCCCTGTGTCTGTATTTGAAACCTCGAGATTTTCACAATAATAAAGAGTCGCCAATGTGTCAAAATGGTTCATTGTGGCTCGAAGAAAATCGACCACAGATCATTTGCTCTAAAAAGTTCTGAAAGCTACTCGATAGCCTAAATTACGCTAAAAACACACCGAAGTGAAATCAACCGCGAATTTGAATACAATTTCAGAAATTGAAGATTATGTCATGTCCTGGAGGATACGAGATCTATAGTGATGGAGGATACGAGATCTATAGTGATGCGTCGTTCAAAGGACTGGGTTGCGTGTTGATGCAATATGGTAAGGTCGTTGCATATGCCTCCCGCTAGTTGAGACCTCATGAACTGAACTACCTGACGCATGACTTATAACTCGCAGCAATTATATTTGCGTTGAAGATTTGGAAAGGCAAACAAGGTCTTCATGGACCACCAGTCTCAAGTACCTATTCTCTTAGAATGAGTTGAATATGAGACAACGTCGATGGATGGAATTGCTGAAGAATTATGATTGTGATATCTTATATCACCCAGGAAAGGCAAAAAAGGTCGCCGACGCATTGAGCTGAAAGTCTTCCCTTGCTCATTTGTTGGTTAAGGAGTGGAATCTAATCGAGAGAGCTCGAGATTAGGCTTTCAAATTTGAGGTAGGCCACATTTCTCATCTTATGGCTACTCTCAAAATTGAATCGGATATGCAAATTAGAATCAAGCTGCTTCAGCCAACAGACCCAAATATTCAGAAAATTTTACAAGAGGAAATTGAAGAAAGGAAAGTTGACTTTCTGGTTTCTAATGATGAAACACTAAGATTTCGAGGATGTTTGGTTGTACCTAACGATGCGAAGCTTAGAGAGGATATTTTATCATAAGCTCATCGTAGTATTACAACATTCATCCCGAAAGTATTAAGATGTATCAGAATCTGCGTCAACACTATTGGCGGTCTGGTATAAAGGCGGATATCGCCAGGCATGTCGCCAGATGTTTGACGTGTCAACAGGTTAAAGGCTAGCATTGCAAGCCAGGAGGACTTTTGCAACCTATTGAGATACCAAAATGGAAATGGGAGCATATCACGATGGATTTCGTGACTAGGTTACCAAGGAGTTAGAGAGGTAATGATTTGATTTGGGTAATAGTCGACAGGTTGATAAAGTCGGCTCACTTTATTGCAATGCGAAAAAGATCTTGACTTGGATAGACATGCTGAGTTATACGTGCGTCAGATAGTTCGACTACATGGAGTGCTGGTTACAATAACGTCAGATCGAGACCCGAGATTTACTGCCGCTTTTTGGAAGAGTTTGCAAGGTGCTTTAGGTACAAAGCTTTAGTATAGTACATCATATCATCCTCAGATGGATGATCAGTGTGAGAGGACGATTCAGACTCTTGAGGATATGCTGAGAGCTTGTATACTGAACTTTAAAGGAAGCTGGAAGGAACAACTTCATCTCGTAGAATTCACCTACAACAATAGTTATCAACAGAGCATCCATATGGCTCTATTTGAAGCGTTGTATGGAAGCTTGTGCAGAAAACCGGTATGTTGGGATGAAGTTGGAGAAAGAAAGATTATAGGCTCGGAGTTGGTTCAGCAATCAATGGATGATGTGGTAGTGATCAAAGGCAGATTAAAGACCGCTCAGAGCAAACAAAAAGCTACGCAGATAAGCATCGAAGGCTTTTGGAATTCCAAGTTGGTGATCACGCTTTTCTAAAGGTGTCACCAATGAGGGGAACTTTGCACTTTGGTAAGAAAGGAAAACTGAGTCTGAGGTACGTAGATCCATTTGAGATTCTTGAGAGAATTGGGACCTTGGCGTATCGTCTTGTGTTGTCGCCGAGATTGGCGCAAGTGCACGACGTCTTCACGTGTCGATGTTAAGGAAGTATGAGTCTTACCCAACCCACGTGCTCAATTTTGAGGAATTAGGCATGGATGACCGTGTGTCATACGTTGAAAGCCCGGTTCAAATCGTGGACAAAAAAGAACAAGCACTGCGTACAAAGACCATCCCGATGGACAAAGTGGTCTGGCAACACCATGGTACTGAAGAAGTGACTTGGGAGACTGAAGACTCGATGAGACATTTGTACCCCTATCTTTTTGCTTAAATATTGTAAGGTTTAAATTTCGAGGATGAAATTTTTATAAGAGGGGAAGAGTTGTGACATCCTAGATTTTCGACTCTGTTTTCAATTCAATAAATTAAGCATTTCATCAACGCGCCCAAAGCTGATCACTCGTGAGATAACTAGACTATCTAAGGAAGCCATTAAGAATTTTAAGGCAAACAAACCTGAGGATTCGACCAGGAATCGGCTGCTCGACCGTGCTCATTTGTCGAGATCATTACAGCACAGATATAAATCGATTAGAGATCAGAGATAAATCGATTCAACTGAGATGAGTGATTAAACGTGGGTGATCCCACTAAATTGCAAAATTCTCATCGACCAGCACTAGTTTGATTTTTCTGTCGTTTTGGTACCTTGTGTCCGTATTTGAAACCTCGAGATTTTCACGACAATCGAGAGTCGTCAATGTGTCGAAATGGTTCATTGTGGCTCGAAGTATATACATTTGAAAGATTATCGTCATATTAATGGAATTTACCAAACTTTTGGATAGTTAATAAAGTTATTTGAATAATATATACTAATACATATGTGAAATTATGAGTGTAACATAAATATCTACTGTCTTTTTATACTCTTGAAGTCATATACAAGTTGATGATAACTTGTATACTAACTTTGCTTGAACATTTACCAACTCAATTTTAAAGGTATGCACGTTTTTTTTTTTGGAATAAATAAAACTCGAAAGTACTTTTTAACTCTCCCATCAAAACTTAAAAGATTACTACAATTTCGGAAAATTATGAAAAACATTAAATGTGAGTCTTTGAGTTAACATTTGAGTACTATGGAAGTTTCGAACGTTGTGGATTTAAAAAAAATTAAAATTGCATGAACTAACCCACCCGTGGGTAGCGCACTTGGTTGAGATCTCTCCTTCCAGCACATGGAGGTCGAGGGTTCGAAACCTTACGTTGTGCCCGATTAAAGCGGGGGGGCTTGGTGGTGGGTTATTGGGCTAGTTTCCCACGAGGTATAGTCACTGTAGATCCTCCACCGCGGAGGCCCGTGAGACCCTAAATCGGTGTAAGCCGATAATGGCATGCTCCGGCGGATCCTCGGTCACCAAAAAAAAAAAAAATTGCATGAACTATAAGGTTTAAATTAAGCAAAAAAGTAAAAGCAAAAGTTATTCCATACATGCTTGTAATTAATAGAAACTTATCAATATATATTGAGGACTTCTTATTAGTTATCCGGGACAATGCACTAATATAATGTTGACTGCGCAAAATACTAAAATCCAATAAAAGAATAATACAACCACCGGCACCTAAGCAAAATGCTTAAATGAATTTGCAAGGAGTGGCAATTGGTTTTTTCAATGTATGGTTTTGCTTAGAGGGTGTGTGAATGGTAGAGGTAGTAAGTAGTCGTTGGGTTCACAATGAGATATGTTTCTGACATTTTCCCCTGAAGAAAAGGACCGTTCTAAGATCAATATAAGCGTCGCTTTACAAAATTGAACAAATGATATACAAATCTATAGCAGAAATAATGCAACAAACTTGAATAAAGATGTACAACCTCTTTTACAACTCGATTTCATATATTTCTAGCATTAATAAAAGAAGAGACGCCGCCAAATTTAGTCCTTGAACTCATAATCGATGTTCAATTATACTTAAATTTTAACTTTGGTCAAATTGATATTTGTGCTTTGTGAGTCGAATCAATTTTGTTTTTTATATGGTTATGTAAACAAGGGATTAATCCTTAATAATATTTTGTGAGTAATCTGACTAAACTATACTAGTCCATTCTTAAGCAAATAATATGGTTTTGACAAATAGCATGGATTTCCGATTTCTCGGCTCAATATACTATGATGGGAAACCTCTGTATGCATCTTTATTTATTATATAGCATTGTATAAGACTTCACCTCTAAAATGGTGAGCATAATCCTAAGATTATTTCAAGTGAGAAACACTAAGATCCAAATATGATTCCATCATATCTTCACCAAACGCATACCTATTTAGCCCATTCATTGGATATTACATGATTTTGTTAATTCTCGATTTGAATGTTTATTTGACATTTTGTAGAACCATCAAAATCTTCGACTTTGTTGATCTATATTGGATTAATGTAAAATCATTAGACATATCAAATAGAGTAATCTATGTACAATTATAAATTCGAACCATTTTACTCGTTAAGTTTTTTGTGCTTAAGAGATGAGGACAGGCAACTAGTGTGAGGTATTACCTCCTTTGAATCTAACCCATAGAAAAACATATATTTAGCCAAATTATGTTCTCAATTTTAAGTTGATTTAAGAGGATTTTATTTTCTTGATATGGAGGATAACCTCCTGTTGAAATCTAAATATTTGCTCGTACATCCTTATTGCATTTGCCAAAAATTAGGGATCGAATTTGCAGAAACGACACAATTCAACCCCTAAAAAATAGTGATTTTACATAATTTTGCACTATTTATCTTGTTGCATTTAGAAATCAGAGATTTTGTAGTTTGTTAATACCTAAGTTTCCATTGCCATACGCTATTTATGCATCTATAAAATTGAGGGACCGAATTCACCTTCCTAAAGAAACAAAAAAAAAAGAAAAGAAAGCAACTCTACATAATTTTGAATTCATTTTTCTTGTTGTATTTTCTTCTGCAGTTAGAAATTAGAGGTATTGTAGTTTATAGATACCTAAGATTCCGCTCTTATGGACCACTCACGCATTTTATAAAAGTTAGGGATGGAATTTGCCTCACTCTCGTGATCGTAGATTGAGGCCGAGGTAACTTGCCTTTCTCTCACGTGCACTACAAGCTCATAGTCTCTCACGTGCACTACAAGCTCATTGCCTCGGTCTGTTGGTTCTTTAACTCTCCTCTTAGCAATGATACCTTTCTATAGCATTTTGTTTAGTTGTTCTTCATGCCTTTATGTTTATTTCTAACCCGTAATATATGCTTGTGGCTGTGGAGTCTAAGTTTCATCTTGGTTTATGGTTTAATGTGTTCCATTCCATCACCATAGACCAATGTTGTAATCAATATTTCTTGACTATTCTTACTTGGCTGTGATTTTAGGGTAAACTTGTCTAAAAAGTCTTAAACTTATTAAAAAAAATTAATTTTGCAATTGAGTCATTTTAGGAGAAAATTTTCCAAAAAGTCCAAAATATATTGTGCTTTTGCCAATTCAATTATGAATTTTTCAATTTTGTTAATTGAGTTTTAAATCTTCTTACTTTTTGCCAATGAAGTTTATCCGGCCAATTTTAGCAAAAAATTACTGACGTAGATGCCGGCCATGCTATGTAGGATGACTGGTGCTAATGTGAATAATTTATTATAATATTTTAATATTTTTCTCAAATTTTTAGTTTTTTAATTTTTTTCTTTCTTCCCTTTCTCTCTTTTTTGTCTTGCCCCTTTTTCCCTCCACCGGACATCATCTATGGCCAGAGGAGGTCACCGACCTCGATGGAGGAACACTAGGGCCTGGGCTGGTGAGGGCGGCCTTCATCCGGGCTGGCAAGGGCAACCCTTGCTCAATCACCCTCGCCCAGTGACGGGTGACTAGGTCAAGGCCAGCAGCTTCAAGGATCGTCGAATGTCCAGATCTGGGCTAGCAGGACCACAATTGTGGAGAAAATCTCTCTCTCTATAACTGCTCGCTCAAGGAGATTGGGACCCGGCATCCATACATCAGCGGGGGAGGTACAAGAGAGCACGATTGGTTTTGAGGCGAAGGAGGGAATCTTTGTTTTGGGGGGTTTTTGAGAGAGCACCATCAAAGCAACCCAGTCGTGGCCAAGACATTTCTCCAGGCCATTTATTGTTGTTCTCGTAGTAAGCCACTAACTTGGGACCATAGAAGGTGAAGAGCTCGAATCGAAAGTACCACTGTCCTGCTTCAACACTCCTTGGAGCTGTTGGCCTCGGCTGGTTAACTGTTGCTGGGAAAATGGGAAAAAGAAAGGAAAAAAAGAAAAACAAATGAAAAGAGAAGGAAAAAAAATAAAAAATAAATAAATAAAAATTGAAAAAAATTAAAATATTGTTAAAATGTGTCAATGTCAGCGTGGCAGGGCCGACGACTATATTGGCAATTTTTGGTCAAAATTGGCCGAATGGACTTAATTGGCAAAAATTGAAGGGGTTTATGACTCAATTGACAAAATTAAAATGTTATGACTGAATTGGTAAAAATGTAATAGGTTTATAACTTTTTAGATAATTTTCCCGTGATTTAATCCTTACCATTTGTTCATGCTTGCTTTGATATATTGCTTGTTTGCCTTGGTTTAGGCCCGTCTTGAAGCTTGGCCGAGTATCTCTATGGATTATCTAGGCTCATCCTCTCAGTACTTGTCTACGCTGATTTTGTTATCCTAAAATATTATATTTTGGTGTTGTGATGTCTGTTGTGTTGGATTTTATATATGTTTAGATTAAACCGTTTGTTTAGTTTGTATATCCCATGTATGTCATATGCAAACTGGTCCTTAGAAATGATTTGAAGGTATGCTTGGCTTCATCTGATGTGTTACGAATGTTGTCTGTCCCTGCATTTTAGCGGAGTTGCATGTTGGAACCAATTGCCATCGAGCTGTTATCCAGTTAGCATGTTTCTCAGAAATCTTTTGGGTTCAATTCGCTATAGGGGGTTATCGGCTCAGATTTGGGCTTGCTGAACCGTGGCTTGTATGGCATGTTTATGGTTCTTGAGTGTTCATTCAATGTGTTTCGGGTTAATTCGGGGCCGTCTAGCGGGTGAATAGAGGTCTAAACTTGCTGTCTATACTGCCTAATGGGCTGGCAATGAGCTTAGAGCTTCTATTTGGGCTCGCTAAGGGTCTCCACCTGTCTTGGAACAGTCCTTTTACATGATTACATCGTCTACATGTCATAATCACATATTTGCATCATATCGTAGTTCAATTTCTAGCCTTGTATCTAGTTTTTTATATCTTAACTAGCATATAGTATAGGTAGAGTTTAAATCATGTTTATCATGGATAAAAATGAAAAAGAAAAATAAATAAATAAATAAATAAATAAAGGATAACAAAATCGGAGAGGCATTTGGTAAGAAATGGCGTTTTTTATGCTAAGCTTGATTTATTCTTAGTTGAATTTCATTTTGTTTAATCTGGCAACGTTATCACCTAGCTTAGAAAATTTACTTGTCTTAAACTAGGTTGATTGCATATAGACGTTAGTTTACGGGAGTCCTATCTATGGCTTAAGAGCAAGGTGTTCTTATATTTTGCTTGATATGACTCGGGTTCTACTTACTGTACTGATTGTGATTATATTGTCGTAATTTCTTTGATATATCACTTTGTTTAATTTTTGTCATGAGTTCTCATCGCATGAAAAATTAGGTTTACATTTTTTTAGGGAAAAAAAAAGTGAAGAAAACCTACTTAACTTCACAAACACACTCATTTAACTAATTAGATTGTATCTTGTTTATCAATAATATCAGGTGTCTTGTTAGACGTGGCATCATCAAACATTTCACTACGCTACCTATTGAAGTTTGATAGTTTGAAACCCAAGTAATTATAAATGGATGTGCAAATAGAATAGAGATATGAATGATTTGACAATAAAACATGAACCTGACACAAAGCAAGGAGCATCATCCACATGCATGATATTTTTCTTTTGCAATATAGTGCATGAGATACTTGTAAATAAGTAATAATCTTTACCGAAATTGTCAATCTTTTTAAATGATAGATCTGCATATAAAGAGTGAAAAGGTTCAGAAAAAAAGAAGAAGAATATTTTGCCCTACATGGACAAAAGGCAACATGGTGATGAAAGAGAAGAAAAGAATAGTTTGCCCGTTATATGGACAAAGCTTCTTGAGCTCATGCAATCTTAATAGACAAAATTTCTTTTTCTATAAATTCTAATTTTATGACATAATCTTGTCTAATAAAAAAGAAGAGAAAGTAAGAGAACTACTTCAGGTCAAAGCAATCAATAATATAGAAAGAAAGATAAAGAGAGATCCCTGAGATTTGTGGAAAACTTGTCACCTCTAGGAACAATTTGACAATAAAATATGAACCTATCACAAAGCAAGAAGCGTCACTCACGCATCTAACACTTTTTTTTGTCATTCAATGCATTGGATACCTGTAAATAAACAATAATCTTTACCCAAAATTTTTAATCCTTTTAAATAATTCAACTGCATATAAAGAGGGAAAAATGTGAGAAAAAAGAAGAAGAAGAATGTTTTGCCCTACATGGACAAAAGGCAAAAGGGTGATGAAGAGAAGAAAAGAATGGTTTGCCTGTTTTATGGACAAAGCATATTGAGCTCATGCAATCTTAACGGACAAATTTTTTATTTAATAAATTTTAATTATATGATAGTTAATATTGTCTAATAAAAAGAAGAGAAAGTAGGAGAACCACTTTAGGTCAAAGCAATCAATAATCTAGAAATAGAAAGAAAGATAAAAAGAGATCCCTGAGATTTGTGGAAAACTTGTTGCCTCTAGGAACAATTTGACGATAAAATATGAACTCGGCACAAAGCAAGAAGCATCATCCATGCGTATAATATTTTTCTTCTACCATTTAATGCATTGGATACTTGTAAATAAACAATAATCTTTACCCAAAATTTTCGATCTTTTTAAATGATAGATCTGCATATAAAGAGGGAAAAAAGCGAGAAAAAAGAAGAAGAAGAATGTTTTGCCCTACATGGACAAAAGGCAAAAGGGTGATGAAGAGAAGAAAAGAATGGTTTGCCTGTTTTATGGACAAAGCATATTGAGCTCATGCAATCTTAACGGACAAATTTTTTATTTAATAAATTTTAATTATATGATAGTTAATATTGTCTAATAAAAAGAAGAGAAAGTAGGAGAACCACTTTAGGTCAAAGCAATCAATAATCTAGAAATAGAAAGAAAGATAAAAAGAGATCCCTGAGATTTGTGGAAAACTTGTTGCCTCTAGGAACAATTTGACGATAAAATATGAACTCGGCACAAAGCAAGAAGCATCATCCATGCGTATAATATTTTTCTTCTACCATTTAATGCATTGGATACTTGTAAATAAGCAATAATCTTTACCCAAAATTTTCGATCTTTTAAATGATAGATCTGCATATAAAGAGGGAAAAAAAGCGAGAAAAAAGAAGAAGAAGAATGTTTTGCCCTACATGGACAAAAGGCAAAAGGGTGATGAAGAGAAGAAAAGAATGGTTTGCCTGTTTTATGGACAAAGCATATTGAGCTCATGCAATCTTAACGGACAAATTTTTTATTTAATAAATTTTAATTATATGATAGTTAATATTGTCTAATAAAAAAGAAGAGAAAGTAGGAGAACCACTTTAGGTCAAAGCAATCAATAATCTAGAAATAGAAAGAAAGATAAAAAGAGATCCCTGAGATTTGTGGAAAACTTGTTGCCTCTAGGAACAATTTGACGATAAAATATGAACTCGGCACAAAGCAAGAAGCATCATCCATGCGTATAATATTTTTCTTCTACCATTTAATGCATTGGATACTTGTAAATAAGCAATAATCTTTACCCAAAATTTTCGATCTTTTTAAATGATAGATCTGCATATAAAGAGGGAAAAAAGCGAGAAAAAAGAAGAAGAAGAATGTTTTGCCCTACATGGACAAAAGGCAAAAGGGTGATGAAAGAGAAGAAAAGAATAGTTTGTCCATTATATGGACAAAGCTTATGAGCTCATGCAATCCTAACAGAAAAATTTTATATTTCTATAAATTTTAGTTTTATGACAATTAATTTTGTCTAATAAAAAAGAAGAGAAAGTAAGGGAATCGCTTTAGTTCAAAGCAACCAATAATCCAAAAATAAAAAGAAAGATAAAGAGAGATCCCTGAGATATGTGGAAAACTTGTCGCCACTAGAAACGATTTGATGATAAAATATGGACCTGTCAAAAGCAAGAAGCATCATCAACGCATATGATACTTTTCTTTTGTCACTTAATATATGGGATACCTATAAATAAGCAATAATCTTTACCTGAAACTTTTAATCCTTTTAAATGATGGATTTGCATATAAAGAGGGAAAAAGGTAAGGGAAAAAATAAAAGAAAACGAAGAAAAATATTTTCCCTTGCATGGGCAAAAGGCAAAAGGGTGATGAAAGAGAAGAAAAGAATAGTTTGCCCGTTATATGGACAAAGCTTATTGAGCTCATGCAATCTTAAAGGACAAATTTTATATTTCTATAAATTTTAATTATATGATAGTTAATATTGTCTAATAAAAAAGAAGAGAAAGTAAGAGAACCACTTCAGGTCGAAGCAATCAATAATCGAGAAATAGAAAGAAGGATAAAGAGAGATCCCTGAGATTTGTGGAAAACTTGTTGCCTCTAGGAATGATTTAATGATAAAATAAGAACTTGGCACAAAGCAAGAAGCATCATTCACGCATCTAATACTTTACAAAGCAAGAAGCATCATTCACGCATCTAATACTTTTATTCTATCATTTAATGCATTGGATACTTGTAAATAAGTAGTAATCTTTACTTAAATTTTTTAATCCTTTTAAATGATTGATCTACATATAAAGAGGGAAAAAGGTGAGAAAAAAGAAGAGGAAGAAGAATGTTTTGCTCTACATGGATAGAAGGCAAAAGGGTGATGAAAGAGAAGAAAAGAATAGTTTGCCCGTTGTATGGACAAAGCTCATTGAGCTCATGCAATTTTAACAGACAAATTTTATATTTCCATAAATTTTTAGTTTATGACATTTAATCTTGTCCAATAAAAAAGAAGAGAAAGTAAGAGAACCACTTCAGGTCAAAGCAATCAATAATTGAGAAATAGAAAGAAAGATAAAGAGAAATCCCTGAGATTTGTGGAAAACTTATTGTCTCTAGGAACGATTTGACGATAAAATATGAACTTGGCACAAAGGAATAAGCATCATTCATGCATCTAATACTTTTGATTAGTCATTTAATGCATTGGATACTTGTAAATAAGCAGTAATCTTTACACAAAATTTTTAATCCTTTTAAATGACTGATATGCATATAAAGAGGGAAAAATGTGAGAAAAAAGAAGAGGAAGAAGAATGTTTTGCCCTACACGGACAGAAGGCAAAAGAGTGATGAAAGAGAAGAAAAGAATAGTTTGCCCATTATATGGACAAAGCTTATTGAGCTCATGCAATCTTAACAAACAAATTTTATATTTCTATAAATTTTTAGTTTATGACATTTAATATTGTCTAATAAAAAAGAAGAGAAAGTAAGAGAACCACTTTAGGTCAAAGCAATCAATAATCTAGATAGAGAACGAAAGATAAAGAGAGATCCCTGAGATTTGTGGAAAACTTATTGCCTCTAGGAATGATTTGACAATAAAATATGAGCCTAGCACAAAGCAATAAGCATCACTCACGCATCTAATACTTTTCTTCTATCATTTAACGCATTGGATACCTGTAAATAAGCAATAATCTTTACCCGAAATTTTTAATCCTTCTAAATAATTGATCTGCATATAAAGAGAGAAAAATGTAAGAGAAGAAGAAGAAGAAGAAGAAGAAGAAGAAGAAGAAGAAGAAGAAGAATATTTCGCCCTACTTGGACAAAAGGCAAAAGGGTGACAAAAGAGAAGAAAAGAATAGTTTGTCCATTATATGGACAAAGCTTATTGAGTTCATGCAATGTTAAAAGATAAATTTTGTATTACTATAAATTTTAATTTTATGACGGCTAACGTTGTTTGATAAAAAAGAAGGGAAGGTATGGGAACCATTTCAGATTAAAGTAATCAATAATCCACAAATAGAAAGAAAAGCTAAAGAGAGCTTCTTGAGATTTGTGAAAAACCTGTCGCCACTTGCTTTTGGTGGGAGATGCCTTCTTAAAGCGTCTTATGTATAGTAACTCCAATATGGCTTTGGCTTATATCAATCATCCTCATTAAAGGGCAAGTTTTTTTTTTTACATTTCTTTTGCTAAATTAAATTTTCTTTTGGAATTTTGTCATTGGTTGAATTAAGGTCATAACTGAGTGAAAGGATATTACCATTATCTTACCAAGTACATAATAATGGTCGAGTTTCACAGTTAATAACTTAATGGCATCTTCCACTTTTGGGGACACGTGACACATTTGTAAACATTTAATTTTACCCACTAGTGATTCAACCAACTCGAGTTAGATCTCTCTTGAGCTCCATTATATTTGAGGAATGGATGGTTAATAATTCTTTTACCGTCTATATTTTGAATAGATAAAGTCTTTTTGACAAGCAAATAAAGAGTCATTTCAACATGTATATGTTGCATTTTGTTGCAATCCCATCAAATCACTCGAGGTTTGCAAAAAAATCGGTTCGACTAGTCACTTGAACTAAACATTCAACGTCATCATTTCATTAATTAACATTAATGAAATCCACTGATATGAACACTAATCTCTTAAAATAAATGTCCGAAGGAGAAAAAATTTTCAAGTTTCGTACGTGTAGTTACTCACTTGAACTGCAAAAACAAATTGCACACAAACCATTTCTGCACGTACTACTCACTTTGGATATAATTTTTTTTCCCCTTTCAATTACTTTAAACAGATTTTTCATCCACGTAACCCTAACTACTAATAGTGGTTTTAGAAATAATTCCATAAAAACAAAAAACTCGACAAGAAGAACAAAGGAAAAGGCAAAAACTGAAATCTTTTTTTTTTTTTTTGGTAAAGGCAAAAACTGAAATCTTTGCTTTCAACAGATACAAAGAATTTACTTCATCCTTTCTTTCTTCATTTAACATGATCCCAAATGTAGATTTAAGGAAGAAAATGACATTTCTTAATATTTTTGCATGTTTATTTTCTTATGGCTCTCTCGCATTTTAAGAATTATTAATGTTAAACAAATGAAATCTGGAAAAACATGCTAGAATGTCCGATACAATTTTCTATTCTTTTCCAAAGCTCAAAACACCTACTTGTTTCCAAATTTTGCAGGGAAAATGGTTAATGATTTTAAGGTCAATCGTATAATCTATTAATTTAATTATTCAATAAGTTTATTTTGGAATAAAGGCCCAAGAGCTGTGCATCAACTATAAGACACCAACGTGACTCACAAATTCCTGTCAAAAAATTTTCTGAAGGAAAAAGCATGACTCCTGAATCACGTAATCTCGTAAAAGCTAAGAGCATTGGGTGAAATGGGGAAAAGAAAGAATATAAATGGGTCTAAGTTAAGAAAAAAAATCTAAGTTAAAGAAAAAGGAATAAAGTAAAAAGAATATGAAGGGGCTCTAAGTTAAAGAAAGAGAATCAAGCTAGGAATTGTAGCATCGCTTTGTCGAATGGCCAATATTTTAAACCACTGATTAACAAGCCTAATTTCATTAAAAATAAAGCCCCTTATTAGGTTAATCTCGATTCTAACCTAAATTTTCTTTCGTTTTAAAAGAATTATTGACCTTCACTTTAGTCCAAATCTGCCCCTATTAACCCGTTGTCGAAAACTTGTTATTGCTTTCTTCAATGTATCGATATTAGGAGGTTGCTGTTGTTTCATATGAAGGAGAAAATATTGATGAAGATGCAAGTTCTAATAATGAATCTCTAACTGGCCTAGATATTCACAATTTTGAAGAAACTAGTGGCAAGTTTTGGACAGGTGGACAAATTTAGGACTAGAGTAAAATTTGGTGAATTTTTTTAGACAAAAAAAAGTTCGTGGAAAATTTGGAATTGTACCTAAAGTTGGGGGCTTTTAGAGAATTAGACCCTAATTAACATGACCTGAAAAGGACACATGATTGTAAGCTTATTCAAATTGAGTTTAAATGTAATGACTTTTTATACACAAATAACAAAAATTGTGTTCTTTGCTAATTGACCTTTTCAATTTGTCTATGATAGGCTAAGACACGATTAGTTAATTGAGTTAACATGTTACCTGGGTCAATGCGATCTAGTTAGATACACTTAGGCACTCTATTACTCATTTGAACATATTTTTATAAGGGTTTATTTCTTAAACGTATCATGTTATGCGACTTATTTATAAAAGTGTCATGTTGGGTTTTTCAAGGTTTGACGTGATTAATAAATGAGTCAAATATGGATGACTGATGTAGACAAGCACATATGGAAAAACAAACACATAAGGGATAAGTACAAAAAAAGTCATAAACCTATTGTACGTATTTTAATTTAATCCTAAATTTTTTGAATTTGGTCAATTTAATCATAAACCTTTTAACCATTTGCTAGTCTTTTTGGCCAATTTTAATTGGAAAACACTGATGTGGATGTCGGCCATTTTACGTGGCATGGGCGACATTAATGTTGACAATTTATGCAATTTTAAAAAAAAGTTCTCAATTTTTTATAAACTTTTTTCATTTTTTGTTTTTCCACCATGGTTAGTGAGGGTCACCGGGGCTCAACGATGGCCTACAACCCTTGCCGGTCACTTGATGAGGCCATTGTGGCCGTGAGCTAGGCAGCCCTTGCCCAATGATTAGTGAAGGTCATTGTCCATTGCAAGGCCCTGATGACACTCGACGGCCACAATGGAAAAAAAAAAAAAAAAACGAAAGAAAAGAAATGAAAAGAAATATAAAAAATTCACAAAAATTATTCATGTTAGCGCCGTCATGCCACATAAGATGACTAGCGTCCATATCGGTGATTTTTGGTCAAATTTGGTCAAGAGGATTGCATTAGCAAATTATCAAAAATTTAGAACTAAATTGATCAAATTGAAAAGTTTAAAATTAAAATGCTATCCATATAATAGATTTATAATCTTTTTGGTAATTCTTTTGAGTTTTGTAGGGAAATGATGTCGAATATGGGGAAGGGTTCAAAGTAAACGCTTATGCAAAAGATATTCACACGTGGATGAAATAAATTTGAAAATAGAGGCAATGATAGAGAAGACAATGAGTGGGCCGAATGCAACCGTAGTAACTTCCTCGAGATAGAGGCTTGCTCACTCAATGAGAAAAGTGGCATCTGATTGTTCTACTAGTTTTCCTTTTGGTGGTGGGAAGTTTTGACTGCCGAGTCTGTTTGTGCCGAAGACAAAATTCAACATTCGAAGCTCAGTATCTTTCTCTAGGAGAAACAATGATGAAATCAAACAATTGATGATGAGATCAATGCATCCCATTTGTTGAATTGTGTGGACCCGATATGGGACCCATGCACTTCAATGGTTGGTATTGAGAAAGCTTATTTGCACTTAGTTAATGCAAGTGTTGACCCAACTTGACTCACAAATTCTGGCAAAACAAATTGAAATGAAGAAAAGAAAACATGACTCACAAATCATGTGCAAGTTAAAAACATTTTGTGGGGTCTTCGTGACCCAAAAAAAAAAAAAAAAAAAGACTAAAGAGAGGAACATTACTTGGGGTCCATGTAAAAAAAAAAAAAAAAAAAGGTAAGATACCAAAACTATGCCTCGAGTCTTACCTAATGATCACTTATAAACTTCTACTTTTGAAAATATTAAATACATACTCGGGTTTTATCTTGGGAGGTCACTTTATATGTTTACATCAATTATCTTGATGTCCTTATATAAAAATGTTATTTTCTTCAAAATACTTTTCACAAATCCTAAATTCTCACATTCACCCAAAATACTAGAAACAAAATAAAAACCAAACCACCCAAACCCTAACTAAGATGTTGAAATGAGTTTCCCAGAAGGGGCAATTTGATCTTTATAATTTAGGGTTTTGCTTAGAGTTATGTGAATTGTATTTGCATAAATAGAGGGTGTAATTAGTCATTGGGTCAACAATAAGATGCATTTTAGGTTTTTTCCCCATAATAAAAGGACCCAGTCCAAAGTCAATATGAGCATTCCCTTACAAAAGTGAAGAGAAAATGATAAAACTGGTTTACAGAAGAGATGATGCAACAAACTTTCATTAACTACTTGAACAAGTGAGTCACGTTTGAAGATTCAATAAAAATATATCACATCATTTACTACTCAATTTCATCAACTAGTATTGTATTTTTAGCATTAATAAAAAGAAGGGCAATGCCAATATTTAGTCTTTGAATTCTTAGTAGGTGTTCAATTTCATCCGTAAATTTTAGTTTTGGTCAAATTGATGCTTGTGCAATCAATTTTGGTCAAATTGAATTTTTTGCTTTTTTTATATGGTTCTATAAACCAAGGAATTAATACTTTAAAATATAGAAGTGTGATTAAACAATATTCATTCTTCAGCATATATAATGACATTGTATGAATATGACTACATGGTATCTTAACCAGATGTCTATCTCTCGAGAAAATATTTAGAGGTTTATTACCACCCTATCAGCGTCTCATGTGGCACATTTTTCATTCATACCACTAATATATTGACACGTATCCATTAATCCATGTCAGCTAACATGGAATTTTTAAATAAAAAATTTAAAAAACTTTCACCTCTCAGCTCTCTCTCTCTCTCTCTTCTTCCTCTTCCGGACGCCAGCGGATTCGCCGGCCGTCACCACCAGCGGAGTCGCCGGCGCTGTGACCGAGCAGACCACCGCTGCATCAGAGCGACCATGGCCGGCTCCCTCTGTTTTCTCCGTCTCGTCGTTCTCGAGATCTGGCCGTCCATGGCCGAAATCGTCGCCTGTCCATGGCCGTCGTCGTCATCGTTTATCCATGGTCGAACGCGGTCAGGCGTTGTCTTTATCGTTCATCAATGGCCGACCACAAGCCGACTGCAAGGGTTGATAGATCTCGATATTTGAGATCCGTACACGCCTTCGAGATCTCAACCTCGCCCGTCGCCATGGCCGATCACAAGCCAACTGCAAGAAGATGGCTTCCTCTGTTTTTTTTTCCTTGATTTTTGGGCCCTGTCCATGGCCTTCGAGATCTCGACCTCTCCCTTCGCCATGGACGAGACCAGATCTACAGGCACGATCCAGTCCAGATTTGGATGGAAAACCACTGCGAGCCATCGTGACGATGGTGGGGTGGCTCGGCCATCGACGGAGGGGAAGCTTCCATGGGTGGACAGAGGCAGATTTTTTTTTTTTTTTACTTTTATTCCACATCAGCGGACATGTGTCAAATTGTCATTGGATTTGAGCAAAAAACACGTACCACCTCAGCAACCACTAAATATTTTCTCCCATGTATTTAGGTATTACATAATTGTCTTAAACGCTCATTTGATATTTTGTCGAACTACGGTGTTCTTCGACTGGGTTGATCTCCTTATCCTATAAAAGCACACTCATATAACTTTTTTTTTTTTTTTTGGTATCTTACTCATCAATAATATCAAGTGTTTCGTTAAATGTGAGATCACCAAATATTTTAACTCATCGTGGATACCGAAATTTCATAATTCAAAACTTGGATAGTTATAGATAAATGTGTATGTAGAATCGAGACAGAATCAATATAAAGGTAAAACATCAAGCTGACACAAGATATTTGCTACCAAACAAATAAGGAACTATCTCAATGTGTGTGTGTGTAGAATTCCATACCATTCTTCCAATATATATTGTTCTAACCAATATTATATCAAAGAGGAGCGACAATATTCAAACTAAGCAAAAACATGGCACTCAATTTGGACATGTGGAATAAATAGAACATTTGAGACTTTATCATATTAAGCCTCTCACTTAGGTCTTTCTACAACTTTGGCTTTCAAACATTTATGCTTTGGCTTGTGTCTTCATTAGAATTGTGGTATGAGGAGGGAGGGTATATGTGGGCTCAAAATTAACCTATTCAAGGTAGACCTTCTCGAGACGAGTTTCAAATGTTAAGATGAACTTTTTTTAAGGAAGGATTGGAATGCTTAGTATTTGATTTGTCAGGGCTAAAAATAAGATTAAGTTGTCCCAATAATATACCTTTTGATTTTTTTTTTAAATACACGACGGAGTTTACACTACTTTAAATGTCCACCTGCATACATGTTTTAAAACTCAAGCTTCAGTCAACAAAAAATGATATGCAAATATCTTTGTTTTATGACAATGGTAGCATGGTGATATTATCTAAGTTGAGGGAGGAAAAAGGAAAACCATAGTACAAGGCCAGGTATATAAATTCTTGTGATCCTCGGGGGAATTGGAGGCAGAGCAAGGCCACACCTCTGCATGTGCTTCTTCATCCTCCCAAGTCTCAAAGTCCCAAGCATTGACCCTCCCCAACATCACCCAAACAACCTCCCAACCATTTGCCTTGCTTGTCAATTTCTACTTCAAAGCTTCCTTATAAAGTTTGCAATGCACTATTTTCTTGATGCATGTAAACTCTAAGGATAGTTTTGTCGTAATCGAAATTATATTAGAGAGAAGAGACAAAATTCAAACTACGCAAAAACATGGCATTTACCTTCATCTTGGATTTGTGGAACAAATGGAATATCCGAGGCTTTGTTGTACTGAGCCTCTTGCTTCAAGTCACTCCATTCTATTTGCACCTCTTAGAAAGAAAACAGCGAACCGTTCCATCATCTTCCTCTTAAGGTTGGCCTATTTGATGGCTGACTCGGTAGCTACATTTGCAATGGGGTTCATCTCTCACAACCAATGCAATTCAAGTGCCCATGTAGCAGAAGTAGATGGAGCAATTCAAGCATTTTGGGCCTCATTTCTCTTGCTACATCTTGGCGGTCCGGACAGCATCACTGCCTTCTCTCTTGAGGACAGTTCGCTTTGGCAACGGGACCTGCTTAGTCTCATCTTCCAAGTTGGTGCCGCTGTCTACGTCTTTGTGCAGATATTTCTTAGCGACAAGTCGTTGGTGATCCCAACGATCCTGGTGTTTCTTGTAGGATTTATAAAAATTGCGGAGAGGACACTGGCACTTTATCTCTCGAGGGATTCAATGCTCTCAGACAACAAGCTAAGAATGGTTGCAAACTCATCGCAATTGCTCAAAGAACTCACTACTACAATGGATAACTACAAATATGATGAAGACGGAGTAGAGTTTCCCGAGAGCATCGTGGTGAAGGATGCTTACTCATTCTTTCATATCTTCAAGATCTTCATCACAGATCTCATCTACACAAAAGAACAACGCGAAATGAGCATGGATTATTTTGACAAAGTTTCTGCGGTGAATGCGTTGAGGGTGATATTAGTGGAACTCAATTTTATTTACGAGGAGCTCCACACAAAAGCGTTGACAATACGTCATAAATGGAGCTACATTTTCCGCATCATAGCCTTCACTAGCATTGTGGTGGCTTTGGGCCTATTCAATCACTTGAAAAGGTATGGACTCCCCGAACTTGATGTGAAAATTACTCATATCCTTCTTTTTGGAGGGATAATTATTGATGGGATAGCTCTATTCAAACTTGTTTTCTCTGATTGGACTGTTGCCGGAATCAAGCACACCACCATAGGGTCATCTAAACTAGATGAATTTCTCTACAATTCGGTATCTACCACGGATTACTTGAGGAAGCCCCGATACGCCACATGTGAAGTAGAACCCAATGTTACTTACAAGGTTTTAGATACACCATTAATATTTCAAAGGTGGTCAGAATCCATCTCCGCTTGTAACCTAATTTCTGAGGCATTGAGGGAGAGTCCGAGAAAGATATGTAAGTGTGATAAGTTTTGGGGCATTGCCGTTTTCAAAAATATCCACAGTTTTCTATTCCAAATGGGGGACAAGATCATCTCTTGTTTCCTTCAAGCTAGTGAGACAATAGCCAAATGTTGTGGTAAAAGATCAATGAGTGCAAATGCAAAGTACGTGTCCAAAAATCTCTTTATGAAGGAGCTATGGATCTTTATCTTTGATGATGTGAAACGGAGATCTAAAAATTTTGTGGACAATCAGTCTGTCCCACATAAAATGCCAAATGATCTCAGCAATATTTTAGGCCATGTCGACAAGTGTACTCTCCACAACAAAATTTTAGCCGTGCATATTGCTACCGAAATATGGTACAACAAAGATAAACAATCTAGGAGCTCTACAACCACACCTGACCCAGCCCTAGTTCACCAAAGGGATTTCAGCAAGATGCTCTCCGATTACATGTTGTATCTTTTGCTTAATCAATCTAATTTGATGTCTGCCGTGGCGATGGTGGACACTGCCCAAGTGGTATCGGCGGAGATGTTGCGCGAGCTGCGGGACCTTATCGGTGATGCGACCACGGATCTGAACGCAATATGTGAAAAGTTGTACAATGGAGTGCAAGATGGAATGCCGCTTCGAGAGCCCACCAACCGTTTGGAATCCGCGCTCAAGGATGGGCTCCTTTGGGCCCGCCTACTGGAAGAAGATAGTAGGGAAAGCAAGTGGGTGAAAATAAGCGACGCGTGGCTTGGGCTGTTGCAATATGCAGCAGTTAATATTATGGGAGAGACACATGTGCAGGTGCTGAGCAAAGGGGGAGAGCTCATTACCTTTGTTTGGCTGTTGATGGCTCATTTTGGTTACTTCTTCACACCCTCATGGGGCTTGTACCGTGAATATTGGGTAGAGCGTTCTCGCACTCGCGGGGATGACAGAGACGTTAGCGATCATGGCATTGCGAGTGGGGTCGAGAACGAATTCTCTGCTTAGATATTTCGTCCACATCAATTGTCTTATTTACCCCCCCTCACGGCATTTCTACAAATGTTGTTTAAATAAAATTTACTAGTTTGTGTATCTTTGTGACTAATACCGAAAATTGATGGATTTTCATTCCTCATAGTAAGCCTTTGCCTGTGTCTACTCTTATTTATAGTAAATATATTGGTTTGTACTTATAATTATATTTTAAAAAAAGACAAAATCTAATAGTAGACAAGTAAATATGTAGGTTTGTATTTATAATTATATTTATGTCTACTTATAGTAAATATATTGCTTCTTAAGGTAAAAAGATAGATTGTAAAATTACACAAGTAATAGTAATTTTATTACTAACGAGATATAAATTCAGGAATATCACGATTCTTTATTCATATTTAAAGACATGAAATGACTTTGTATATTTTAATGAAGCTGATATCAATTATCCCCATTAGCTTTAGCAATGGGATCAATTACACATAAATAGACAGATGGCATCCAAGGTTGGTGCTTGAATGCAATTCTCCTCTTCATAAATAGGACAGCATAGAGAAAATTGGCAATACACGAACAGAAAGCCAGATAGAACCGTACGATCACATGCCAAATTATGAAGAGCTAGGGCATCACCGACTCCTTGTCAAGCAATTTCGCATATCGATCCCACGAGATGTAAGAATCACAAATCAACTCTAAAATTCGGAATATGTTCACTTTTCCATAATTGTGGAGCCACATGAACCCTCTACTTGAAATGTATCTACCGAAGGTTACGGCTACGTAACTCCTACCATGCTAAGCGTCATCTGCCTAGAGTCCCGATTTGAAATGCTGATGTACAGAAAAGATATGACTAAATCATCAGAACTCATGAAATTTAATGATTTATTTTTGTTCTATAAGTTATATGATTTACCAAAAATATTTCTTAAATCAATAATTTTTGCTCGCTTGTCAAATCGTGGCCTCCGTACATTGTGTCAGTAGTCCACCGTCTCCTCCTCTCAAAGGTTCCTCCTTTCGCGCCACGGGACTCGCATCGCCCCGATTCTCCGCCGCGACGGACGACGGAGCATCCCCTTCGACTCGACGGGCGAGCGCGATTCCGGTGGCCTCCGCCGCCGCTCCGCCCATCGACGCCGGATCGTCGATTCGGGAGCCGATCAAGCTCGTGGCCCCGTACGTACTTCCCTCGCCCGTCACCGACGCCTCGTGGGAAGCGAGATCCGAGATATTCGAGGAGGTATCTCGGTCGGCGATGCCGGTGGGACCGAGAGTGCTGCGTCGCCGGAGAGCGAATTGGTTCCGGGGAGTCCGTCTAGGAGCAGGACGAGCGTTTTCTACGAGTTTTCGAGTGATTTTGTGATCGGAGATCAGTATAGGAATCCCTGGAAGGAGATTAGGATGGCGAAGCTGGTGGAAGTTGTCGATGCTCTCGCCGGGACTATATGCTGCTATATAAGTTAAATGAACTGAGCTTTGAACAGCTATCGGATGGTGATACTTTTGTTTCTGGTTCTGAACGTGGTGCTATTTGTTTTCTGCGATGTTTCTCCAGCTTAAATTTCTCGGTTTGAATGATGGTTCGATGGTTGAAATGTGGTTTTAACCGAATTTCGAGCATTTTGCCCCTGCCTATTGCTTGTCTCAATGCAATGCATACTGCGTCATTGTAAGAGAGTTCCTTGGGGTTTCTCTGCAGACGATGAGTTGCATATGATGTCATTGACACTACTAGAGTTAGGTAATACAGTTAAGTAAAACTGACAGATGCTGGTGCTTAGTTGGTAGGTAATCAGTTCTAGTACTCTGCTATTCGTAGTTTGAATGTCAAGTCCTCGTTTGAATAATCTAGAATTGGTCATCTGGTAATCAGAGAATATATTGTGACAACTTGCTGCTGCTTTGCTGTAAGAAGTATCTTGTCTCTATCATTCGTATATGTACCTATCTAAATTGGTCATCAATCTTTGTCCATATCAACTCTGCAATCGGAATGCCTAAGTTCTCTAATCATTAGCCATAGTCCATATAGTGTGGGAATTCATCATTAGAATTGTGCATAACAGAACATCCCCATTGTATTCAGCCTTTTGCTTTTGGACCAGCATTGCTCCATCGACAATAGCAACATGAGGCATCTATTACTAGTCATTGCTTCTATAGACAGAATGGTTCCCAAGAGGCCGATCTGTATGGACACTGACTTGCAAATAGCGCGAGCTGTTACATGGGTTGGGCACTCATCAATGGCGATCGAACTGGAAGTAACCCAGTCCATAGAAATACCTTATGAAACAGTACTTCCAATCAAAGATAGTATGCTACTTCCTCCCCTCAAGTTGATGACGTTGCTTTATTGGCTTATAGGACGAGAATATACATTTCCATCTGTTGCCACTAAGCAGTTGCAGGAGCCATGTTACTCCTGATCCTGAAGGATGGTGTCACTTTGATGGCCGTGCCTTAAATGTGTGTTTATTCTTTGCAAACCATATTCACTCTTGCATGTTTACTTTACTCTACCAAAAATAAAAATAAATAAATCAAACCCATCCAAACTATGGAGAAGCTTGCCAATCGACATCCTCTTGCCAAGAAATATTGGCAGTTTATCTAGGTTTTCAACATGTTCAAGGACAATACTCAGATGTCAGATCTTCATAAAGTTATCCTTTCCATGATATAGTCTCATTACTGATCCATTCTGCTATTTACCTTATACTGGTAATTTCCTGCAGAAATCTGGGATTCCTCAGATTTAGTTGCGCTTACCGCCAATTTCACATTTGTGGCTCATGATTCTAGAACTGGGAAATCAGCTCCAATTAAACCCATCTCCCCAGAGACAAAGAGAGAAAAATTACTATGGCAAGAGGCAGAAAAGAAGGAATAAAATGAGGAAAAAGAAGAGAGAAGAACATAACAGAGATACTAAGGCGGATGACTTTTCCAGGCTCCAAGCTTTATTTGCCATAGGTCGTGTCTTCTGTGATATGCCAGCTCTGGCAGACAGAGATGGCATTCTGATAAGGGGTGCTTGTTTTGAGAACTCATTAAGATGCCATTCACAGCAAAGGAATATTCATGGGAGGGTATCTGGAGCATTTCAATGCTAAGGACTTTTGAATTGGCCTTTTCAACTACATATGCCTTTGCTGGTGCAGCAACTTGGTTCTTTCAAGTTGACCATGTTGAATTCTTGAGACCTGTAAGTACGCATCCAGCGCATGATGTATTTCTATGTCTAGCTGCTGCTGTTGCATGACTTAACCGCTGAGTGTGGATCTGTGGCAATGATTACATAATATGTATGGGATCAGCCTTCTATAAGCACGGATTGTCGTATTTGAGCCTTCACTCTTGCAGTTATATGTATATGTGTGGAATTATGGATCTGTTAATTGGAAGATCATAATATGAAGGATATTATTTTTGGGATGAAGGCGGATGTTGGCGATTTTCTCTGCCTCAAATGCTGTGTCCTGTATACGGAGCTTGACAATCCAGCTGAACCCCTGATAAAAGTTAAAGTTGTGGCCCACGTGATCCAACCCGAGCTCAGGTCAAGCGAGGTACGAGTGGCCCATGTGTGCTGACATTTTCTTTTAGCAAATTTTGATGCCATTACTCTGATCAGAAGTCAAAGGATGCTGTGGTTAGGGGATATATCTCTTTACATCCCCCTTCTTTTGGGCCCAAACTATCTACCATCCCTTAACGATTGTGCATAAGAAAATTCAAATAGAGAAACAAGAATGAACTCGTCACCTAATGAGGGGATACTGAAGTCTGTCTTTAATCCTATCTAAATGATGAACTGAACCTTAGTGAAGTTATCATATCTTTTGTCAGACTTGTTTTCAGATCACCATGTCTTAGATACTCCTAATAAATTTGTTATTATTTCATCTATCCTCCTAACAGTTGTCAAACAATTTCTACTTAACATTAATTATACGTCTCGAGGCCTGGAATGCTGGATTGAAGATTCAGAAGTGCCATCCATGGAAGAAGAGGCATGGCATATCCTTGAATGTATGGATGCTGAGAGTTGTCAGACTTCATCCTGAATACACTTCTCCTGTGACTGAAGCGAACAGCAATGCATACTTGCAGGTTGAATGATTATTAGTGGGGGACTGATCTTCATACTCAAAAAGCAGGACAACATTGCCTAGAAAAAGAGGAACTCGGGGACATTAGTCTAGCTAGGAACTTAAGGGATGTCTAACCTGTCAAACATGCATCACCATTGCAAAGTCCAATTATTTACTACTTCCGAGAAAGTCTTACTGCATGATGAGATGAACCAAAGATTAGTAGATGGCTACTGAAATGATGTTGAGAAATAAGGGCTCCTGCCAAGTGAAGTCTCACAAGGACATGAGACTAAACATGTCACTGATTCAAATTGATGGATGGTGACAGGAAAGTTGTGAACTTCCACATCTGCTGGTAATAAACTGGTACTGTGTTCAGCGTTGATATGTGAGTGTTTTTTTCTTTGTAACAGAGTTGTTTGCTTTGTCCTAATGCCAGGTCAAGGGACTACGCGCTTGCTATTGCATTGGGAATTGACAGAGTTCTAATGATAAGGCTTCTTCATGGTGGAATTCTTTTGAGAAATTTGCTTGCAGAACATGCTTGGAAGCAATTGGTAAGTCGGCATCCTTCATAAGATAATCCATAAACGTTTCAGATTTAGACTGGTCGATAATCTGGGGTCAGAACTTGGGAGTTTATTGCTACCGGATCTAGTTGCATTTACTAGCAATTTATTTGAGACAATTCTCTGTTGAACTGCTTATGCTTACCAAATTTCTATCCTTGAATGATTGAAAGTGGAAAAGCTTAGAATAGAGCATTCTTGCAAGCATTTGCAAGAATTTTTTGTTGAAACCTGGCTCACTCAGCCTTCATTTTTTATTTCTCCCTAATAAGTTTTCAATAATTAGATCCAACTCAAACTATGATGTTGGTTCTATACCAATGAGAACTTGCGCAAGGCCATGAAAAGACCTAAAAGGAGTTCTAGGGAGCAAGGCCTCAAGAGTGTCGGTACTTGGTTCTCTCGGGACAGTTAATGTTACGTAGTTCCATAAACAACTAGCAAAGCACTTACAATTGGCATTCATGAGAACATCTACGTCGGTAATAAGGAGATGCTTAACCCAAACTTCATGAACTTTTCATGCTTTAATTTGCACTGATGGTATCAACTATACAGCCATCAACAAGGAGTCATTGCGAAATTCACTGCAGGCCCAAATAATTTTATGTGAAGCCCTCTGCTGAAAGTCGTGTGTTACTAGTTAAATAGGAGTACGAAATTTAATGGTCACGCTGGGTCCATAGACAATTTAAGAACGAACTCATATAGCTGGTGTTGTTGATACCATTGTGACGGTGTCCGAACCCTTGAGAATAAAGTGGTTTAGGGAATGATAGTTTCTAGTTTGTTACAAATGCGTTTTGTTTTGCTAATCTAAACATAGTAAATAACAAAAACTCACCAATTCATTGTGTGTTTCTGGGAAAAACCCTATTAGCTATTGTTTTGGTTACGATTCAAATTATTGAGGTGAAAAAAAATAAAGCTCAAGAACATTTCTTGGCTAAAATCAGTCACGGATGTCTGGATTCATACAGCATAGAATCTTGTTCTTGTCATGTTCTTACCAGTTACCATATATCAGGCTCTGTCTTGGAGGAAACGACTATGAAGCAAGAGTTAAAGCCATATCTCATGCTCTCGCCACAAGTCAAATGGGAGAGACATACCTTAGGGCGTTAGCGTCAACAAACGATAGGGGTGATATGAACTGGTCAGATTCATGTTTCTGCATAAGCTACTCTTCCTTCTTTTCTATATTTGTAAGAAGCTGATCTTTCCATTTATTTATTTCTTCTGTTTCTTCAGATCTCATAATCGATTTCTTTGATACATGCCCACAAAGTATTGAAGACCTATTGTACAATCATCACCAAGAAGCAAATTTGTCCAAATGTAAGAAGACGAACAGTAGAATATGCTTCAATATATTTACTGACACGGCCCGTAAACAATTCCTTTTGTCATTATATTCTCCGGCTCTAAATTCCTTTTTCATTTTATTTTTATGAACAGGTAATGTAATTCACCATTTAAAAACTTAGTTTCGTTCATTAAGAATACAGAAAGGTGGCCCTTTTTTCTTAATGTTTTGCCCAAGTTCTTGTGCGGGACGGAACATCAACGGATGTGTATCTCTTCGCCTTTGTTACTTCTTGTTGGGGCATAATGGAAGAGTTTAAGCCTGTTAAGCTGGATCAGATTTCACTAAGAGCATAAGTTATTAAAATGGAAACCAACTCATTAATATGGCTGGTCATTTTCACTCTGAAATCCCATGTTGAAGTTTGACGATGTGACTGCATATTTACTTTTCATGTTTCTCACTTGAGACTGACCATCTTGAAAAATAGAATTGTCTCAGAGAGAGTTAAAAGATTTGAAGAGAATAATATCTTCCATTGACATGACTTCCAAATTCCCTCTCACCGATAAGACAATCAACGACCATCTCGCTAGGTTCTTGTATGGTCTCTTCTGTGCCTCAGTGAAAGTTGACTACAAATAACGAATACGTATGAGCTTATCAGATTTATAAATAAAAAATAAACATAAATGAGACCATCTCTCTTTGTTTCTGAATTCTCTTTCACTGCTGCAGGAACGAGAAGTTCAATTCCATTGCATGAAGAATATGTAGAAGAGTTTAAAAAAAGAGAGTCAGATTAAGTAAGGAGCGTCGCATCGGATTGTTTACGGCCATTTTTCGACACGAATCATTAACATGACGTGCAAAGAACAAGTGATTGTAGACATATTCAAATTGAGTTTGAATGGATTAATCTTTCTATAACAAAAAATAAACGTGCTCTTTGCTAAATAACCTTTTCAATTTGTTTATGACGTGTGGATATAACTAATTAGATGAGTTAACATTTACCGTGTCAATGTCATTTGGTAAAATACGTTTAGTCATGTTAATCGTTTAAGCATATTTTTATGAGGGTTTGTATCCAAAGTGTATCATGCTGCACAATTCAACAAAAGTGTCTCGTTTGATGTTCAAAGATACGAGATTATTGATAAACAAGTCGGATATGTACAAATGATGCAGGTAAGCGCGTATCGAAATATAAGCCCATAAGAGTTATGTAGGGAAATTATGTCGAATATGTAGAAGAGTCCGAAGTATATATTTATGCAAAAGAAATTCACATGCAAATGAGATAAATTTGAGAACCGAGATGTGATAGGGGACACGATGAGCAGGCCCAATGCAACCACAGTAACTTTCCCGAGATGAAGGTGCTGGCTTAATGAGGAAAAAAATGGCTACCGACTATTCTTTAGAATGTCCTTTTGGTGGTGGGAAGTTTTAACCGTCAAATCCAACTGCGCCACGTACAAAATCCACAATGAAAGCTTTGGATCTTTCTTTTGGGAAAACAGTCATGAAATAAAAAAATTGATGATGGGACCAATGCATTTCAATGGTTGAGTTATGTGAACTCTATCCACGTAATTCAACAGTTGAGATTGGGTATGCTAGTGTATAACCAATTTATGCAAGTATTGCTTTATCGTGATTCATGAACTTTGACAAAAGAAATCAAAAGAAAAAGATAAAGTGACTTATGAATCATGGGCAAGTTAAGAACATTTCGTGAGGTCCTTACGAAATAAAAAAACAAAAAGAGAAACATTACAATAAAAACAAAAAAAGAGGAACATTACTTGGGGTCCAAGTTACAAAAAGAAAGGAAAAATACTAAGTATATACCTTTCAAGGTAGAAAATGTGAATCACGAACCGTGTGATTTCATGTAAGTTAAGAACATCGCGTGGGAACCGCGAAGAAAATGAGTCATGCTCAGGAAAGGATTGTAGCATCGCTTCATTGGACGGTCACGTTTTGATACAATTTGCCTTGGTTCGACAAAGACATGCCTTCATGGAGCGTAGGGTACACCTGGGCTAATTTTCCTTTTTCAAGGCAGACTTTGTTGTGACAATTATTTTTGTATGTTAAGATGAACTTTTCCAGGGAAGGATTCCAAATGTTTAGTATTGAACAGTAACTCTTTATAATTTGAGGCGACTTCAAATAAGATTAAGTTATCTCAAATGATATATTGCTTTTAATTTTTTGAAGAGAGTACGATGGCATTTTACCCAACTTCAAATGTCCATCTGCATACGATTTAAGCGTCAAACATTAATGCTTTGGCTTGTGTCTTAATTAGAGTTTGGTATTAGGAGGGAGGGTATATTGAAGAGAGTAACCTATATATAATTATATATTTGAAAAATTATTCATCAGGTTTTGATACCCGAATGGGCGAGGTAGAAAAGTAGCGTGATTACCTCCTAACGTAATCCATTCAAAATGTTCCATTCTTGCAAAAGAAAAATAGATCTATACACAAAAAGGGAAAAAGGTGACCAAAAAGAAGAAAAAGAATACTATGCTCTTCATATGGACAAAACTTATTGGGCACACACAATCTTAACTTACTAATTTTATATTCTTGCAAAAAATACAACTTACTAATTTTATGACAGCTAAACATGTCTAGTTTGGTCTATGATAATCGAAATTGGGAAATAAAAATAAAAATAAAGAGAGATTCCTGATTTGGGAGACCCCATCACCACTTGCTTTGATGGAAGACAGACATGCCTTTTAGTCCATTTCTTTAGCCAAAGCACACTCTTTGGTGAACTTTCATCACGTGAAGCAATAAATAATAGCGTCTTCCGCTTTTGTGGACACATGAACCAAATTGAATATCTTGTGCTGTCATCATTTGATCTGCCAAATATCGATAGTAATAAGTGATGTCATGAACAAAACATATTTCTTACGTTACCTTTCCCATTTAGTCATGGATGAGAAGACATGTTTAATATCAGAGCCTCGATTTACAACTGATCTTCTTTCATAAATGAATGCCATGAAAATTATGAGAGAAAATGGACGGTTATTATATTTAAAAGAATAGGTTTAGGTTCCCTCCCGACGAGGGAAAATAATGAGCTTACTGACTTAGATTGAGACCACCACGACAATGAATGATTTTGGCTCGATAATAATAATTTAAACACACACACAAACCCACCTTTCTAACATGGAAGGAGTTAGATCAAAAAAAAAAAAAAATGGAAGGAGAAAGTAGAGGGTTCAAATCCCCACATTTTTAGGGGGAGTTGGGATAGAAACGATTTAGTTTCAAGTGTGGGTTTCGACTCCCACACCTGTAAGGAGGCAGTGCAAAAATCGGAAAATGAGAGTTAGAGTAGGATTAAAGTAAGACCGACAAAAAAAAAAAAAACACACACACACACACACACACATATATATATATATAATGGGATAGCATAAAGGTAAGAAACAGACTTGATTTACTATTTCATTTAATGTTAGTAATCCATATTCATGACACCAGTCCCTATGGTATTGGCTCTCGTTTGATATGATTTATTTAGAGATGTTACAAATTGATGAGTCAGAATTTGATTAAAGGGCATGAAGAAGAATTTAGTTGGACAAATTCAATGCTAGTTAGATCGGATAGAAAAACTTGTCATTAAAATTATTTAGCACATAAAACAATTGTATGAGTGATCGTGACTAGAAATTGTCTTTTTGTGTTCCTCTTTTTTACGCGATTATTATTTTAGAGTGAAAAAAAATATATCTCCCGTCCTTGTATTCGTGTTATGGGATGGAGCCAAATCTAGTGTGCAAAATTTGATAGGGCACCACGACCGATGTTTACATTAGTTGGTTTCCAAACAATTTCGCCATGATATGAGAGGTCGTTAGTGTGAAATCTGAGACCATATAACAGAAGAATAATGCTGATGATGTGAATGATTTGACTATGGAGAGTTTGAGGAAGTATTATTTCTGCCATGGATAAGAATATGCAACATGAGTTTCCACATCATTAGACTCATTGATACTGGAATTCTTTCTCATATTCAATTCGAATTTTGTGAGGTATCAGATTTGTGGTGGACCCACATAATCAAAAGCGCTCTTCTAATCCCGACAAGAAGTTCTCCTGGGTCAATGCAAAATCTCCATACAAAATGTTCCATTATCGCAAAATAAAATAAAATAAAATAAAATAAATCTATATATAAAAAGGGAAAAAAAGTGAGGAAAAGAAGAAGAAGAAGAAGAAGAAGAAGAATATTACGCCCTTTACATGAAATATACCTATTGAGCATATGCCATCTTAACTTGCTAGTTCTATATATTTCTTATAAAGTATAATTTTGTGACAATTAATCTGGTCTAGTTTGCGCTGTAATAATCGATAGTCGAGAAAGAAAAAAACAAAAAGATAAAGAGGGATTCCTCTTTCGTGAAAAATCTATCACCACTCACTTCGGTGGGCGACAGACATGCCCTTGAGTCCATTTATTTGGCTAAAGCACAGCTTTTGGTGAAATCTTGTCTCGTGAAGCAAGATCATAATGGATGGGTTTAAAAATTAATAACCTAAACGCATCTTCCACTTTTGTGGACGTACGCAATGCAAACATTTAATTTAACTCCCTAGTAGTTGTACCGCCTTAAGTTGGATCCATTTTGTGCTCCATTTCATTTCGTGAAGAGATTAGTGCACGATTGTTTTACATTTTTAGAATTTTTATATAAATGAATTATTCTTACAAAAAAGTATATATATATATATTTGTAGGCTTAGAATTAACCTATTCAAGGTAGACCTTCTCGCACAAACTTTTAAATGTTAAGATGAAAGTTTTCCAATGATGGATTTAATATGTTTAGTATTGAATAGTAAATATTTGTGATTTGGACTACCTTAAATAAGATTAATTTGTCTCAAGCAATATATTTTTGTTAATTTTTTTAAGAAAATGATGGAATTGTGCACGACTTTAGCTGTCTGTCCGCATACGATTGAAAAGTCAAGCTTCAATCAACAAAAGATGATATGCAAATAACTTGTTTTCATGACGATGCTAGAATGGTAATACTATCTAATCTGACGGAGGAAAAAGGAAAACTATGATAGAAGGCTAGATAGATTCTTGTGAATCCCTCAACAGAACAGCGAAGGAGTACCCCAAAAACGACAGCACTCGCACCACTCATTGAATCAGAGGCAGAGCAAGGCCAGTGCTCTGCACATGCTGCTTCATCCTCCCAAGGCCCAATGTCCCAAGCATTGGCCCTTCCCAACGTCACCGCCTCCTAGCCAATTGTCTTTACATTTAAGAAAAATAATACTTATCATTACATTGAGAGCGAGAGAGAGGAGATGTTCCAAATATACCCCTTTTTCATTATTACACTCCACACCACACTTGCTTGGAAGTTTCTACTTCAAGGCTTCCTTATAAAGTCTGCAAAGCATTGTTTTCTTGATGCATGTAAACTCTCCAGATGGATTGCTGAGAGGATAGTTTTGTTCTCACCAAAGTTATATTAGATAGGAGTGACAAAATTCAAACAAAGCAAGAACATGGCATTTAATTCCATTTCGGATCTGTGGAACAAATGGATTTTATATTTCTATAAATTTTAATTATATAATAGTTAATATTGTCTAATAAAAAAGAAGAGAAAGTAAGAGAACCATTTCATGTCAAAGCAATCAATAATCCAGAAATAAAAAGAAAGATAAAGAGAGATCCCTGAGATCTATGGAAAACCTGTCGCCACTAGGAATGATTTGATGATAAAACATGAACCTATCAAAAGCAAGAAGCATCATCAACGCATATGATACTTTTCTTTTGTCATTTAATGTATGGGATACCTATAAATAAGCAATAATCTTTACCTAAAACTTTCAATCCTTTTAAATGGTGGGTTTGCATATAAAGAGGGAAAAAGGTAAGGGAAAAAGAAAAAGAAGAAGAATATTTTCCCTTACATGGACAAAAGGCAAAAGGGTGATGAAAGAGAAGAAAAGAATAGTTTGCCCGATATATGGACAAAGCTTATTGAGCTCATGCAATCTTAAAGGAAAAATTTTATATTTCTATAAATTTTAATTATATGAGAGTTAATATTGTCTAATAAAAAAGAAGAGAAAGTTAGAGAACCACTTCAGGTCAAAGCAATCAATAATCAAGAAATAGAAAGAAGGATAAAAACAGATCCTTGAGATTTGTGGAAAACTTGTTGCCTCTAGGAATGATTTGATGATAAAATATGAACTTGGCACAAAGCAAGAAGCATCATTCACGCATCTAATACTTTTCTTCTGTCATTTAATGCATTGGATACTTGTAAATAAGTAGTAATCTTTACTCAAAATTTTTAATCCTTTTAAATGATTGATCTGCATATAAAGAGGGAAAAAGGTGAGAAAAAAAGAAGAGGAAGAAGAATGTTTTGCCCTACACGGACATAAGGCAAAAGGGTGATGAAAGAGAACAAAAGAATAGTTTGCCCGTTATATGGACAAAGCTCATTGAGCTCATGTAATCTTAACAGACCAATTTTATATTTCCATAAATTTTTAGTTTATGACATTTAATCGTCTAATAAAAAAGAAGAGAAAGTAAGAGAACCACTTAGGTCAAAGCAATCAATAATCGAGAAATAGAAAGAAAGATAAAGAGAGATCTCTGAGATTTGTGGAAAACTTATTGCCTCTAGGAACAATTTGACGATAAAATATGAACTTGGCAAAAAGCAAGAAGTATCATCATGCATCTAATACTTTTCTTCTATCATTTAATGCATTGGATACTTGTAAATAAGCAGTAATCTTTACTCAAAATTTTTAATTCCTTTAAATGATTGATATGCATATAAAGAGGGAAAAATGTGAGAAAAAAGTAAGAGGAAGAAGAATGTTTTGCCCTACACGGACAGAAGGCAAAAGGGTGATGAAAGAGAAGAAAAGAATAGTTTGCCCATTATTTGGACAAAGCTTATTAAGCTCATGCAATCTTAACAGACAAATTTTATATTTCTATAAATTTTTAGTTTATGACATTTAATCTTGTCTAATAAAAAAAAGAAGAGAAAGTAAGAGAACCACTTTAGGTCAAAGCAATCAATAATCTATAAAGAGAACGAAAGATAAAGAGAGATCCCTGAGATTTGTGCAAGACTTATTGCCTCTAGGAACGCGATCTGACAATAAAATATGAGCCTAGCACAAAGCAAGAAGCATCACTCACGCATCTAATACTTTTCTTCTGTCATTTAATGCATAAATAAGCAATAGTCTTTACCCGAAATTTTTAATCCTTCTAAATAATTGATTTGCATATAAAGAGAGAAAAAGGTGAGAAAAGAAGAAGAAGAAGAAGAAGAAGAAGAATATTTTGCCCTACTTGGACAAAAGGCAAAAGGGTGACGAAAGAGAAGAAAAGAATAGTTTGCCCGTTATATGGACAAAGCTTATTGAGCTCATGCAATCTTAAAAGACAACTTTGTATTACTATAAATTTTAATTTTATGACGGCATGTTGTTTGATAAAGAAGAAGAGAAAGTATGGGAACCATTTCAGATTAAAGTAATCAATAATCCACAAATAGATATAAAAGATAAAGAGAGCTTCTTGAGATTTGTGAAAAACCTGTCGCCACTTGCTTTTGGTGGGAGATGCCTTCTTGGAGCGTCTTATGTATAGTAACTCCAATATGGCTTTGGCTTATATCAATCATCCTCGTTAAAGGGCAAGTTTTCTTTTTTACGTTTCTTTTGCTAAATTAAATTTTCTTTTGGAATTTTGTCATTGGTTGAATTAAGGTCATAACTGAGTGAAAGGATATTGTCATTATCTTACCAAGTACATAATAATGGTCGAGTTTCACAGTTAGTAACTTAATGGTGTCTTCCACTTTTGGGGACACGTGACACATTTGTAAACACTTAATTTTACCCACTAGTGATTCAACCAACTCGAGTTATATCTCTCTTGAGCTCCATTATATTTGAGGAATGGATGGTTAATAATTCTTTTACCGTCCTATATTTTGAATAGATAAAGTCTTTTTGACAAACAAATAAAGAGTCATTTCAACATGTATATGTTGCATTTTGTTGCAATCCCATCAAATCACTCAAGGTTTGCAAAACAATCGGTTTGACTAGGCACTTGAACTAAACATTCAACGTCATCATTTCATTAATTAACATTAATGAAACCCGCTGATATGAACACTAATCTAATAAAATAAATGTCCGAAGGAGAAAAAATTTTCAAGTTTCGTACGTGTAGTTACTCACTCGAACTGCAAAAAACAAATTGCACACAAACCATTTCTGCACGTACTATTCACTTCGGATATAATTTTTTTTTTCCCTTTCAATTACTTTAAACAGATTTTTCATCCACGTAACCCTAACTACTAATAGTGGTTTTAGAAATAATTCCATAAAAAAAAAAAACACGACAAGAAGAACAAAGGAAAAGGCAAAAACTGAAATCCTTGCTTTCAACAGATACAAAGAAAATGATCATCCTTTATGTACTTCATTTAACATGATCCCAAATGTAGATTTAAGGAAGAAAATGACATTTCTTAATATTTTTGCATGTTTATTTTCTTATGGCTCTCTCGCATTTTAAGAATTATTAATGTTAAACAAATGAAATCTGGAAAAACATACTAGAATGTCCGATACAATTTTCTATCCTTTTCCAAAGCTCAAAACACCTACTTGTTTCCAAATTTTGCAGGGAAAATGGTTAATGATTTTAAGGTCAATCGTATAATCTATTAATTTAATTATTTAATAAGTTTATTTTGGAATAAAGGCCCAAGAGTTGTGCATCAACTATAAGACACCAACGTGACTCACAAATTCCTGTCAAAATTTTTTCTAAAGGAAAAAGTGTGACTCCTGAATCACGTAATCTCGTAAAAGCTAAAAGCATTGGGTGAAATGGGGAAAAGAAAGAATATAAATGGGTCTAAGTTAAAGAAGAGAGGAAAAAAAAAATCTAAGTTAAAGAGAAAAGGAATAAAGTAAAAAGAATATGAAGGGGGTCAGTTAAAGAAAGAGAATCAAGCTAGGAATTGTAGCATCGCTTTGTCGGATGGCCAATATTTTAAACCACTGATTAACAAGCCTAATTTCATTATAAAAAAAAAAGCCCATTATTAGGTTATTCTCGATTCTAACCTAAATTTTTTTTCGTCTTAAAAAAATTATTGACTTTCACTTTAGTCCAAATCTGCCCCTATTAACCCGTTGGCGAAAAATTGTTATTGTTTTCTTCAATGTATTGATATTAGGAGGTTGTTGTTGTTTATATGAGGGAGAAAATATTGATGAAGATGCAAGTTCTAATAATGAATCTCTAACTGGCCTAGATATTCATAATTTTGAAGAAACTAGTGGCAAGTTTTGAACAGGTGGACAAATTTAGGGCTAGAGTAAAATTTGGTGAATTTTTTTAGACAAAAAAAAGTTCGTGGAAATTTTGGAATTGTACCTAAAGTTGGGGGCTTTTAGAGAATTAGACCCTAATTAACATGACCTGAAAAGGACACATGATTGTAAGCTTATTCAAATTGAGTTTAAATGTAATGACTTTTTATACACAAATAAAAAAAATTGTGTTCTTTGCTAATTGACCTTTTCAATCTATCTATGACAGGCTAAGACACGATTAGTTAATTGAGTTAACATGTTACCTGGGTCAATGCAATCTAGTTAGATACACTTAGGCACTCTATTACTCATTTGAACATATTTTTATAAGGGTTTATTTCTTAAACGTATCATGTTATGCGACTTATTTATAAAAGTGTCATGTTGGGTTTTTGAAGGTTTGACGTGATTAATAAATGAGTCAAATATGGATGAGTGATGTAGACAAGCACATATAGAAAAGCAAACACGTAAGGGATAAGAACAAAAAAAGTCATAAACCTATTGTACGTATTTTAATTCAATTCTAATTTTTTTGAATTTGATCAATTTAATCATAAACCTTTTAACCATTTGCTAGTCTTTTTGGCCAATTTTAATTGGAAAACACTGATGTGGACATCGGCCATTTTACGTGGCATGGGCAACATTAATGTTGATGATTTATGCAATTTTTAAAAAAAGTTCTCAATTTTTTATAAACTTTTTTTATTTTTTTTCCACCATGGTTAGTGAGGGTCATTGGGGCTCAACGATGGCCTACAACCCTTGCCAGTCACTTGACAAGGCCATTGTGGCCATGAGCTAAGCAGCCCTCGCCCAATGATTAGTGAAGGTCACTGTCCATTGCAAGGCCCTGATGACACTCGACAACCACAATGGAAAAAAAATAAAAGAAAAGAAATGAAAAGAAATATAAAAAATTCACAAAAATTATTCATGTTAGCGCCGTCATGCCACGTAAGATGACTAGTGTCCATATCAGCGATTTTTGGCCAAATTTGGTCAAAGGATTGCATTAGCAAATTATCAAAAAATTTAGAACTAAATTGATCAAATTGAAAAGTTTAAAATTAAAATGGAATCCATATAATAGATTTATGATCTTTCGGGTAATTCTTTTGAGTTTTGTAGGGAAATGATGTTGAATATGGAGAAGGGTTCAAAGTAAACACTTATGCAAAAGATATTCACACATGGATGAAATAAATTTGAAAATAGAGGCAGTAATAGAGAAGACATTGAGCGGGCCGAATGCAACCACAGTAACTTCCTCGAGATAGAGGCTTGCTCACTCAATGAGAAAAGTGGCCACTAATTGTTCTACTAGTTTTCCTTTTGGTGGTGGGAAGTTTTGACTGCTGACTCCGTCTGTGCCGAAGACAAAATTCAACATTCGAAGCTTAGTATCTTTCTCTAGGAGAAACAATGATGAAATCAAACAATTGATGATGAGATCAATGCATCCCATTTGTTGAATTATGTGGACCCGAGATGGGACCCACATAATTCGATGGTTGGTATTGAGTAAGCTTACTTGCACTTAGTTAATGCAAGTGTCGACCCAACTTGACTCACAAATTCTGGCAAAACAAATTCAAAAGAAGAAAAGAAAACATGACTCACAAATCATGTGCAAGTTAAAAACATTTTGTGGGTCTTCGTGACCCAAAAAAGAAAAAAAGACTAAAGAGAGGAACATTACTTGGGGTCCAAGTAAAGAAAAAAAGGTAAAATACCAAAACTATGCCTCGAGTCTTACCTAATGATCACTTATAAACTTCTACTTTTGAAAATATTAAATACATACTCAGGTTTTATCTTGAGAGGTCACTTTATATGTTTACATCAATTTTCTTGATGTCCCTATATAAAAATATTATTTTCTTCAAAATACTTTTCACAAATCCAAAATTCTCACATTCACCCAAAATACTAGAAACAAAATAAAAACCAAACCACCCAAACCCTAACTAAGATGTTAAAATGAGTTTCCCACGAGGGGCAATTTGATCTTTATAATTTACGGTTTTGCTTAGAGGTATGTGAATTGTATTTGCATAAATAGAGGGTGTAATTAGTCATTGGGTCAACAATAAGATGCATTTTAGGTATTTTCCCCGTAATAAAAGGACCCAGTTCTAAAATCAATATGAGCATTCCCTTACAAAAGTGAAGAGAAAATGATAAAACTAGTTTACAGAAGAGATGATGCAACAAACATTCATTAACTACTTGAACAAATGAGTCATGTTTAAAGATTCAATAAAAATATATCACATCGTTACTACTCAATTTCATCAACTAGTATTGTATTTTTAGCATTAATAAAAAGAAGAGGCAATGCCAAAATTTAGTCTTTGAATTCTTAGTAGGTGTTCAATTTCATCCGTAAATTTTAATTTTGGTCAAATTGATGCTTGTGCAATCAATTTTGTGCTTTTTTTTTATCTGGTTCTATAAACCAAGGAATTAATACTTTAAAATATAGTAGTGTGATTAAACAAGATTCATTCTTCAGCATATATAATGACATTGTATGAATATGACTACATAATATCTTAACCAGATGTCTATCTCTTGAGAAAATATTTAGAGGTTTATTACCACCCTATCAGCTTCTCACGTGGCACACATTTTTCATTCATACCACTAATATATTGACACGTGTCCATTAAACCATGTCAGCTAACATGGAATTTAAATAAAAAAATTTAAAAACTTTCACCTCTCAGCTCTCTCTTCTTTCTCTTCCAGACGCCAGCGGAGTCGCCGGCCGTCACCACCAGCGGAGTCGCCGGAGCTGTGACCAAGCAGACCACCGCTGCATCAGAGCGACCATGGCCGGCTCCCTCTGTTTTCTCCGTCTCCTCGTTCTCGAGATCTGGCCGTCCATGGCCGAAATCGTCGCTTGTCCATGGCCGTCGTCGTCATCGTTTATCCATGGTCGAACGCGGTCAGGCGTTGTCTTTATCGTTCATCAATGGCCGACCACAAGCCGACTGCAAGGGTTGATAGATCTCGATATTTGAGCTCCGTACACGCCTTCGAGATCTCAACCTCGCCCGTCGCCATGGCCGATCACAAGCCAACTGCAAGGGACGACTGCAAGAAGATGGCTTCCTCTGTTTTTTTGTTCCTTGATTTTTGGGCCCTGTCCATGGCCTTCGAGATCTCGACCTCTCCCTTCGCCATGGACGAAACCAGATCTACAGGCACGATCCAGTCCAGATCTGGATGGAAAACCACTGCGAGCCATCGTGACGATGGAGGGGTGGCTCGGCCATCGACGGAGCCGACCACGAGCCAACTGCAAGGGACGACAGAGCCGGCCGCGAGCGAGGATGGAGGAAGACGGAGAGCACAACGGAGGGGACGCTTCCATGGGTGGGCAGAGGCAGATCTTTTTTTTTTTTCAGTTTTATTCCACCTCAGCAGACATGTGTCAATTTGTCACTGGATTTGAGTAGAATACACGAACCACCTCGGCAGCCACTCAATGTTTTCTCCTATGTAATTAGATATTACATAATTGTGTTAATCCTCAATTTGAATGCTCATTTGATATTTTGCGGAACTATGGTGTTCTTTGACTGGGCTGATCTCCATATCCTATAAAAAACGTTCATATAACTTTTTCGATTGTATCTTACTTATCAATAATATCAAGTGTTTTGTTAAATGTAGAATTATCAAATATTTTAACTCATTATGGATACTGAAATTTCATAGTTCAACACTTGGATAGTTATAGATAGATGTGTAAGTAGAATCGAGATAGCATCAATACAAAGATAAAACATCAACCTGACACAAGGTATTTGCTTACAAACAAATAAGGAACTATCTCAATGTATGTGTGTGTAGAATTCCCTACTATTATTCCAATATATATTATTCTAACCAATTTTATATTAAAGAGGAGCGACAATATTCAAACTAAGCAAAAACATGGCACTCAATTTGGACATGTGGAATAAATAGAACATTCGAGACTTCATCATATTAAGCCTCTCACTTAGGTCTTTCTAAAACTTTGGCTTTCAAACATTTATGCTTTGGCTCGTGTCTTCATTAGAATTGTGGTATTAGGAGGGAGGGTATATGTGGGCTCAAAATTAACCTATTCAAGGTAGACCTTCTCGAGATGAGTTTCAAATGTTAAGATGAACTTTTTTTAAGGAAGGATTGGAATGCTTAGTATTTAATTTGTCGGGGCTAAAAATAAGATTATGTTGTCCCAATAATATACCTTTTGATTTATTTATTTTTTCAAATACACGACGGAGTTTAACACTACTTTAAATGTCCACCTGCATACATGTTTTAAAACTCAAGCTTCAGTCAACAAAAAATGATATGCAAATATCTTTGTTTTATGACGATGGTAGCATGGTGATATTATCTCCATTATCTAAGTTGAGGGAGGAAAAAGGAAAACCACAGTACAAGGCCAGATATATAAATTCTTGTGATCCTTCCGAGAATTGGAAACAGAGCAAGGCCACACCTCTGCACGTGCTTCTTCATCCTCCCAAGTCTCAAAGTCCCAAGCATTGACCCTCCCCAACATCACCCACACCACCGCCCAACCATTTGCCTTGCTTGTCAATTTCTACTTCATGGCTTCCTTATAAAGTTTGCAATGCACTATTTTCTTGATGCATGTAAACTTTGAGGATAGTTTTGTCGTAATCGAAGTTATATTAGAGAGAAGAGACAACTACGCAAAAACATGGCATGTACCTTCATCTTGGATTTGTGGAACAAATGGAATATCCAAGGCTTTGTTGTACTAAGCCTCTCGCTCCAAGTCACTCTCATTCTATTTGCACCTCTTAGAAAGAAAACAGCGAGCCACCCCATCATCTTCCTCTTATGGTTGGCCTATTTGATGGCTGACTTGGTAACTACATTTGCAATGGGGCTCATCTCTCACAACCAAGGCAATTCAAGTGCCCATGTAGCAGAAGTAGATGGAGCAATTCAGGCATTTTGGGCCTCATTTCTCTTGCTACATCTTGGCGGTCCGGATACCATCACTGCCTTCTCTCTCGAGGATAGTTCACTTTGGCGACGGCACCTGCTTAGTCTCATCTTCCAAGTTGGTGCCGCCGTCTACATCTTTGTGCAGATATTTCCTAGCGACAAGTCGCTGGTGATCCCAACAATCCTGGTGTTTCTTGCAGGGTTTATAAAAATTGCGGAGAGGACACTGGCACTTTATCTCTCGAGCTTCCCAAAGCTCAGGGAATCGATGCTCTTAGACAACAAGCTAAGAATGGTTGAAGACTCATCGCGATTCCTTGAAGAACTCGCTACTGCAAGGGATGAAGACGAATATGATGAAGACGAAGCAGAGTTTGCTGAGAGCATCGTGGTGAAGCATGCTTACTCATTCTTTCAAATCTTCAAGATCTTCATTGTAGATTTCATCTACACAAAAAACCAACGCAAGATGAGCATTAAATATTTTGGCAAAGTTTCTGCGGTGAATGCGTTGAGGGTGATATCAGTGGAACTCAATTTCATTTATGAGGAGCTCCACACAAAAGCGTTGACAATACATCATAAATGGAGCTACATTTTCCGCATCATAGCTTTCACTAGCATTGTGGTGGCTTTGGGCCTATTCAATCACTTGAAAAGGTATGGACTCCTCGAACTCGATGTGAAAATTACTCATATCCTTCTTTTTGGAGGGATAATTATTGATGGGCTAGCTCTGTTCAAACTCGTTTTCTCTGATTGGACTGTTGTGGGAATCAAGCACCCCACCATGGGGTCATCTAAACTAGATGCATTTCTCTACAATTTGGTATCTACCACGGATTACTTGAGGAAGCCCCGATATGCCACATGTGAAGTAGAACCCAATGTTCCTTACAAGGTTTTAGATACACCATTAATATTTCAAAGATGGTCAGAATCCATCTCTGCTTGCAACCTAATTTCCGAGGCATTGAAGGAGAGTCCGAGAAAGATATGTAAGTGTGATAAGTTTTGGGGCATTGCTGTTTTCAAAAATATCCACAATTTTCTATTCCAAATGAGGGACAAGATCATCTCTTGTTTCCTTCAAGCTAGTGAGACAATAGCCAAATGTTGTGGTAAAAGATCAATGATTGCAAATGCAAAGTACATGTCCAAAAATCTCTTTATGAAGGAGCTATGGATCTTTATCTTTGATGATGTGAAACGGAGATCTAAAAATTTGGTTGACAAGCAGCCTTTCCCACATAGAATGCCAAATGATCTCAGCAATATTTTAGGCCATGTCGATAAGTCTACTCTCCACAAAAGAATTTTTGCGTGCATATTGCTACTGAAATATGGTACAACAAAGATAAACAATCTAAGAGCTCTACAACCACACCTAACACAGCCCTAGTTCACCGAAGGGAATTCAGCAAGATACTCTCCGATTACATGTTGTATCTTTTACTTAATCAGTCTAATTTGATGTCCTCTGTGGCGATGGTGGACACTGCCCAAGTGGTATTGGCGGAGATGTTGCAGGAGCTGCGGCGCCGTATCGGTGATGCGACCATGGATCTGAACGCGATATGTGAAAAATTGTACGAGGAAGTGCCAGATGGAATGCCCCTTCGAGAGCCCACCAACCCTTTGGAATCCGCCCTCAAAGATGGGCTCCTTTGGGCCGGCGAACTGAAACATCATGGGGAAAGCAAGTGGGAGAGAATAAGCGACGCGTGGCTTGGGCTGTTGCAATATGCAGCAGTTAATATTATGGGAGAGACACATGTGCAGGTGCTGAGCAAAGGGGGAGAGCTCATTACCTTTGTTTGGCTATTGATGGCTCATTTTGGTTACTTCTTCACACCCGCATGGGGCTTGTACCGTGAATATTGGGAAGAGCGTTCTCGCATCAATGAGAGGGATGCCAGAGACGATAGCGATCATGGCATTGCGAGTGGGGTCGAGAACGAATACTCTGCTTAGATATTTCGTCCACATCAGTTGTCTTATTTACCCTCCTCATGGCATTTCTATACATGTTTGTTTGAATAAAATTTACTAGTTTGTGTATCTTTGTGTCTAATGTCGAGAATGGATGGATTTTCATTCCTCATAGCAAGCCTTTTGCCTGTATCTACCCTTATTTATAGTAAATATATCCATTCGTACTTATAATTATATTTTTTTTAAAAAGAGAATCTAATAGTAGACAAATAAATTTATATGTTTGTATTTATAATTACATTTATGTCTACTTATAGTAAATATATCATTTCTTAAGGTAAAATGATAGATTGTAAAATTACACAAGTAATAGCAATTTCATCACTATTAAGATATAAATTCAGCAATATCACGATTCTTTATTCATATTTAAAGACATGAAATGACTTTGTATATTCTAATGAAGATGATATCAATTATCCCTATTAGCTTTAACAATGGGATCAATTACACACATAAACAGATGGCATCCAAGGTTGGTGCTTGAATGCAATCCTCGTCTTCATGAATAGGACAGCATAAAGAAAATTGGCAATACATAAATAGAAAGCCAGATAATGGTACGATGACATGTCAAATTAGGAAGAGCTAGGGCATCGCCGACTCCTTGTCAAGTAATTTCGCATATCGATCCCATGAGATGTAAGAATCACAAATCAGCTCTAAAATTCGGAATATGTTCACTTTTCCACAATTGTGGAACCACATGAACCCTCTACCTGGAATGTATCATCGAAGGTTACGGCTACTACGTAACTCCCACCATGCTACTGTACATTGCTAAGCCCCATCTGCCCGGAGTCCCGATTTGAAGTGCTGGTGTACGGAAAAGATATGACTAAAGCATCAGAACTCATGAAATTTAATGATTTATTTTTTTTACTATAAGTTATATGATTTATCAAAAATATTTCTTAAATTAATAATTTTTACTCGTTTGTCAAATCGTCGCCTCCGTACATTGTGTCGGTAGTCCACCGTCTCCTCCTCTCAAAGCTTCCTCCTTTCGCGCCACGGGACTCGCATCGCCCCGATTCTCCGCCGCGACGGGCGACGGAGCATCCCCTTCGACTCGACGGGCGAGCGCGATTCCGGTGACCTCCGCCGCCGCTCCGCCCATCGACGCCGGATCGTCGATTTGAAAGCCGATCAAGCTCGCGGCCCGGTACGTATTTCCCTCACCCTCACCGACGCCTTGTGGGAAGCGAGATCCGAGATATTCGAGGAGGTATTCTCGGTCGGCGATGCCGGTGGGACTGAGAGTGGTGCGTCGCCGGAGAGCGAATTGGTTCCGGGGAGTCCGTCTAGGAGCAGGACGAGCGTTTTCTACGAGTTTTCGAGTGATTTTGTGATCGGAGATTAGTATAGGAATCCCTGGAAGGAGATTAGGATGGCGAAGCTGGTGGAAGTTGTCGATGCTCTCGCCGGGACTATATGCTGCTATAAGTTAAATGAACTGAGCTTTGAACAGCTATCGGATGGTGATACTTTTGTTTCTGGTTCTGAACGTGGTGCTATTTGTTTTCTGCGATGTTTCTCCAGCTTAAATTTCTCGGTTTGAATGATGGTTCGATGGTTGAAATGTGGTTTTAACCGAATTTCGAGCATTTTGCCCCTGCCTATTGCTTGTCTCAATGCAATGCATACTGCGTCATTGTAAGAGAGTTCCTTGGGGTTTCTCTGCAGACGATGAGTTGCATATGATGTCATTGACACTACTAGAATTAGGTAATGCAGTTAAGTAAAACTGACAGATGGTGGTGCTTAGTCGGTAGGTAATCGGTTCTAGTACTCTGCTATTCGTAGTTTGAATGTCAAGTCCTCGTTTGAATAATCTAGAATTGGTCATCTGGTAATTAGAGAATTTATTGTAACAACTTGCTGCTGCTTTGCTGTAAGAAGTACCTTGTCTCTATCATTCGTATATGTACCTATCTAAATTGATCATCAATCTTTGTCCATATCAACTTCTGCAATCGGAAGGCCTAAGTTCTCCAGTCATTAGCCATAGTCCATATAGTGTGGGAATTCATCGTTAGAATTGTGCATAACAGAACATCCCCATTGTATTCAGCCTTTTGCTTTTGGACCAGCATTTCTCCATCGACAATGGCGACACAAGTCCTCTATTATTAGTCACTGCTTCTGTAGACAGAAAGGTTCTCAAGAGGCCAATCCGTATGGACACTGACTTGCAAATAGCGCGAGCTGTTACATGGATTGGGCACTCATCAATGGCGATCCAACTAGAAGTAACTCGGTCCTCAGAAGGTACCTTATGAAACAGTACTTCCAATCAAAGATAGTATGCTACTTCCTCCCCTCAAGTTGATGACATTGCTCTATTGGCTTATAGGACGAGATTATACATTTCCATCTGCTGCCCCTAAGCAGTTGCAGGAGCCACGTTACTCCTGATCCTGAAGGATGGTGTCACTTTGATGGCTGTGCCTTCTGCTCATAAAAACTATGAAGAAGTTTGCTAATTTGCTAGCCATTCACCTTTCTCTTATTACCAAAAATAAAAATAAATAAATCAAACCCATCCAAACTATGGGGAAGCTTGCTAATCAACATCCTCTTGCCAAGAAATATTGGCAGTTTATCAAGGTTTTCGACATGTTCAAGCACAATACTCAGATGTCCAATAATCATAAAGTTATCCTTTCCATGATATAGTCTCATTACTGATCCATTCTGCTGTTTACCATATATTGGTAATTTCCTGCAGAAATCCGGGATCCCTCAGATTTAGTTGCACTTGCCGCCAATTTCACATTTGTGGCTTGTGATTCTAGAACTGGGAAATCAGCTCCAATTAAACCCATCTCCCCAGAGATAAAGAGAGAAAAATTACTTTGGCAAGAGGCAGAAAATGAGGAATAGAATGAGGAAAAGAAGAGAGAAGAATGTAACAGAGATACTAAGGTTGAGGACTTGTCCAGGCTCCAAGCTTTATTTGCTGTAGGTCATGCCTTCTGTGATATGCCAGCTCTGGCAGACAGAGATTGCATTCTGATAAGGGACGCTTGTTTTGAGAACTCATTGATATGCCATTCACAGCAAAGGAATATTCATGGGAGGATGTTTGGAGGATTTTAATGCGAAGGGCTAATGAAATGGCCTTTTCAACACATATGCCTTTGCTGGTGTGGCACCCTGGTTCTTTGAAGTTGACCATGTTGAATTCTTGAGACCTGTAAGTACTCATCAAGTGCATGATGTATTTCTATGTATAGGTGCTGCCGTTGCATTACTTAGTTGCTGAGTGTGGATCTGTGGCAATGATTACATGATATGTCTGGAGTCAGTCTTCTATAAGCACGGATTGTCATACTTGAGCGTTCACTCTTGCAGTTGTCTGTATATCTGTGAAATTATGGATCTGTTAAGTGGAAGATCATAATACGAGGGATATTCTTTTTGGGATGTTGGCAGATGTTGGCCTTTCTCTGCCTCAAATGCTGTGTCCTGTATACGGAGCTTGACAATCCAGATGAACCCCTGATAAATGTCGAAGTTGTGGCCCATGTGATGCAACCTGAGCGCTGGTCAAGCGAGGTATGAGTGGCCCATGCGTGTTATATTTACTTTTAGCAAATTTTGATACCATTCTAACAGGTGTCAAATGAATTCTACTTTACATTAACTATACATCCTGAGGCCTTGAATGATGGATTGAGGATTCGGAAGTCCCATCCATGGAAGAAGAGGTATGGCTTGTCCTTGAACGTATGGATGGTGAGACTTGTCAGACTTCATCCCGAATACACTTCTCCAGTGCCTGAAGCAAACCGCAATACTTACTTGCAAGTTGAATGATAATTAGTGGGGGACTGAAATCGATACTCAAAAAGCAGGACAACATTGCCAAGTAAAAGCGGAACTCAGGGACATCAGTCTAGTTAGGAACTTAAGGGATGTCTAGCCCACCAAACATGTATCAGCATTGTGAAGTCCAATTATTTACTACTTCTGAGAAAGTCTCACTGCACGACGAGATGAACCAAAGATTAGAAGATGCCAAGTACAATGATGTTGAGAAATAAGAGCTCCTGCCAAGTAAAGTCTCACAAGTACATAATACTAAACATGTCACTGATTCAAATTGATGGATGGTGACAGGAAAGCTGTGAACTTCCACATCTGCTGGTAATAAACTGGTACTCTGTTCAGAATTGATATGTGAGTGTTTTTTTTTTTTTTGCTTTGTGACGGAGTTGTATGCTTTGTCCTAATGCTAGGTCAAGGGACTACCCGCTTGCCATTTCAGCGAGAATAGACAGAATTCTTATGATAAGGCTTCTATACGGTGGAATTCTTTTGAGAAATTTGCTTGAAAAAAAAAAATGCTTGGAAGCAATTGGCAAGTCGGCATCCTTCATAAGATAATCTATCAACATTTCGGATTTGGACTGGTCAATAATCTGGGGTTGGAACTTGGGACTTTATTGCTACCGGATCTAGTCGCGTTTATTAGCAATATATGTGAGACAATTCTCTGTTGACCTGCGTATGCTTACCATATTTCTATCCTTGAATGATTGAAAATGGAAAAGGTTAGAACAGAGTATTCTTGCAAGAATTCCTTGTTGAAGCCCGGCTCACCCTGCCTTCATTTTTTATTTCTCCTTAATAAGTTTCCAATAATCTACTTTGTCCAATCTGCCCATTCAATTAACTCTAATAATCAGGTCCAACTCCAACTATGATGTTGGTTCTACCAATGAGACCTTGCGCAAGGCCATGAAAAGACCTAACAAGAGTTTCTAGGGAGCAAAGCCTCAAGAGTGTCAGTACTTGGCGCAGTTGGTCACGTTGCCGATTCTCTCGGGACAGTTAATGTTGTGTAATTCCATAAACAACCAGCAAGGCACATACAATTGGCATTCACGAGAACATCTGTGTCTCTAACAGGAGATGGTCAACCCAAACTTCATGAACTTTTCATGCTTTAATTAGCACTATGTGACACTCAACACCATGGTTCCAACTATATAGTCATTGACAAGGAATCATTAGGATAAATTCATTGCAAGCCTCCATAGTTTTATGTGAAGCCCTCTATTGAAAGTCGCGTGCTACAAGATAAGTAGAAGTACAAAATTTAATTGTCGCCTTGGGGCCATAGGCGATTTTAGAATAAACTTGTGTAGCTAGTGTTGTTGATACCATTGTGATTGCGTCCAAACCCATGAGAATAAAGTGGTTCGAGGAATGATACTTTCTAGTTTATTACAAATGCGTTTTGTCTTGCTAATCTAAACTTAGTGAATAATGAAAACTCACCAATTCATTGTGTGTTTCTAGGAAAAACCCTATTAGCTATTCTTTAGGCTTCGATTCAAATTATTGAGGTTAAAAAAAAAAAAAAAAAAAAAAAAAAAGCTTGAGGAAATTTCTCAGCTAAAATCAGTTACGGATGTCTGGATTAATATAGCATAGAATCTTGTTCTTGTCATGTTCTTACCAATTACCTATATCAGGTTCTGTCTTGATGGAAATAACTATCAATCTAGAGGTAAAACAATATCTCAAGGTCTCGCCACAAGTCAGATGGGAGAGACATGACTTAGGGCGTTTGCGTCAACAAACAATATGGGTGATATGAACTAGTCAGATTCATGTTTTTGTATAAGCAACTCTTCCTTCTTTTCTATATTTGTAAGTGATGAACTTTCTATTAATTAATTTCTTCTGTTTCTTCAGACTTCGTAATCGATGTCTTCGATGCATGCTCACAAAGTACTAAATACTTAATGGACAATTATCCCCAACAAGGAAGTTTGTCCAAATGTAAGAAGATGAACAGTAGAATATGCTTCGATTTATTCTCCTTGGCTCTAAAGTCACTGACAGCCCGTAACCAATTCCTTTTGTCATTATATTCTCCTCGGCTCTAAATTATTTTTTCATTTTATTTTTATAAACAGGTAATGTAATTCGCCAATTAAAAACTTAGTTTCGTTCATTGAGAATACAGAAAAGTAGGGCCCTTTTTTTTATTAATGTTTTGCCCAAGCTATTGCGAGGGACGAAACATCGACGGATGTGTATGTCTTCGCCTTTGTTACTTCTTGTTTGGGCATAATGGACAGAGTTTAAATTTCACTAGGAGCATAAGTTATTAAAATAGAAGCCAACTAATTAATATGGTTGTTCATTTTCACTGCGTTCTTGTTGGGTCTCTTCTATCCCTTAGTGAAAAATGGCTTAAAATAACAAATACCCATGAGCTGATCAGATTTATAAATAAAAATAAACATAAAATGAGATCATCTCTCTCTGTTTTTGAATTCTCTTTCACTGCTGCAGGAGCTAGAAATTCGATTCAATTGCGTGAAGAATATGTAGAAGAGTTAGGACAAAAAAAGTCAGGTTAAGTAAGGATGTAGCATTGCTTTGTTGATGGCCAATTATTGACCCTAATCATTAACATGACGTAAAAAGGACAAGTGATTGTAGACATTCTGATTGAGTTTGAATGGATTAATCTTTTTATACACAAACAATAAAGGGTTGCTTTGCTAAATAACCTTTTCAATTTGCTTATGACATGCGTAGATATGACTAATTAGATAAGTTAATATTTAGCCTGTGTCAATGTCATTTGGTTAAATACATTTAGGTATGTTAATGGTTTAAGCATATTTTTATGAGGGTTTTTATCTTAAGCGTATCATGTTGTACAATTCAACAAAAGTGTCTTATTTGGCATTCAAGGATACGAGATTACTGATAAATGAGTCGAATATGTACGAATGGTGCAGGTAAGCACATATTGAAATGTAAGCCCATAAGAGTTATGTAGGGAAATAATCTCCAAAGTAAATATTCATGCAAAAGAATTTCACATGCAAATGAGATAAATTTGAGAATCGAGAGGTGATAGAGGAGACAATGAGCAGGCCCAATGCAACAAGAGTCACTTTCCCGAGATAAAAGGTTTGCTGGCCCAATGAGAAAACTTGGCTGCTGACTATCCTGTAGGATGTCCTTTTGGAGGTGGGAAGTTTTGACCGCCAATTCCAACGGTGCCACAGACAAAATCCACAATCAAAGCTTTAAATCTATTGGGAAAACAATCATGAAATTAAAAATTGATCATGAGACCAATGCATCTTAATCGTTGAGTAATGTGCACCCAATATGGGATCCACGTCATTCAACGATTGAGATTGGGTATGCTCATCTATATCCGATTTATGCAAGTATGCTTCAACGTAACTCACGAACTCTATAAAAAAAAATCAAAAGAAAGAAAAATAAAGTGGCTTCCGAGTCATGGGCAAGTTAAGAACATTTCATGGGGCCTTTGTGAAATAAAAAACAAAGAAGAGGAACATTACTTGAGGTCCAAGTTAAAAAAAGAAAGGAAAAATAACAAATGTATACTTTATCATTCACCCAATTATTAAATGCACCCATGGATGCCACTTTATACTTTCACATCAATGAACCTAATTTCTCTATTAATGAAAATGTCATTTTCCTTGATAATGCAAATATCCTAATTTTATGACGATGGTGGAATGCTAATATTATATAATCTAATGGATGAGAAAAGAAACTACAGTACTAGGCCAGATAGATTATTGTGATCCCTCCAAGAATCTAACTTTAGTACTGTGCTTGTCGTTTTATTTAAGCGCAAGGACGATAAAGCGCAAGGACGGTAATCAGCACCCACGTCTCCATCCTCCCATGTCCCCACATCCCAAGCACTAACCCTCCTCGACAACACCCACCTCCACCTCGAAATACACCCTTTTTTATCATCACACTTTTCGCCGCACTCGCAAGTTTCTACTTCCAGGTTTCCTATCCTTACATTGTCTGCAAAGCACTGTTTTCTTGATGCTCGTAAACTCTCTTGATAAATAGTTGAGAGGATAGTTTTGTTTTAACCGAAATAATATTGAGAGGAGTGAAAATCCAAATCAAGCAAAACTATGATATTTGGCTTCATTTTGGATTTGTGGGACAAATGGAACATTAGAGGGTTAGTCGTCCTAAGTTTCACTCTTCAGGTTTTTCTCATTCTATTTGCACCCCTTACAAAGAAAACAGCAAACCTTGTCATCTTTTTCCTCGTATGGTTGGCCTATTTGATGGCCGATTGGGTAGCTGCATTCACGATTGGGCTTCTTTCTCACAACCAAGGTAATTTGTCCACTCGTATAGCTGAAGTAGATGGCGCACTTCAGGCATTTTGGACCTCAATTATGTTGTTACATCTTGGTGGTCCAGACACTATTACTGCCTTTTCTTTGGAGGACAGTTCACTTTGGGGACGGCACCTACTCAATCTCATCTTCCAAGTCGATGCCTCCATTTATGTCTTTGTGCAGGTATTTACCAGCGACAAATCTCTAGCAATGCCAACGATGCTAGCGTTTCTTGCTGCAGTCATAAAAAATGTGGAGAGGATACTAGCACTTAATCTCTCAAGCTTTCCAAAGCTTAGGGAATCGATGATCTCACAGTTGGATTGTCCGCTTTTGAATTTCTCACGTAAAGAGTGGGATGAAGCACTCAATCATCTAAGGGATGGATATCCCGAGGTAGAAGCAAGGCTTGCCGAGAGCATTGTGGTGAGGCGTGCTCACGACTTCTTTGAAATATTTAAGGTCTTCCTTGGAGATCTCATTATTACATGTGAACAACGTAAAATGAGCCAGAATATTTCCGCCAAATTTCTGCGATGGATGCGTTAAGGGTGATATCGGTTGAACTCCATTTCATTTATGAGGTGCTTCGCACAAAAGTTTTGGTAACACGCTCTAAGTGGGGCCGCATTTTCCGCTTTATAGCCTTCACTAGCATTGTGGTGGCTTTCATCTTGTTCAATTGCTTCAAGAAGCATCAGCTCTTCAAACTCGATGTGAAAATTACTTATATCCTTCTTTCTGGCGGGATTGCTCTTGATGTGATAGCTCTATATAGGCTCATTTTCTCTGATTGGACTGTTGCCAAAATCATGGATGACAAAACAGGATCGTCTAAACAAAATTCATTTCTATACAAGTTGATATCCATCGTGGATGACCTAAGGAAGCCCCGATTTGTGACATATAAAGTAGAGCCTAATCCCAATGTTAGTTACATGGGCATAAACACATCATTAATGTTTCGAAGATGGTCAGAATCCATCTCTGCTTACAACCTTTTTTCTAAGACATTGGAGGAGAGTCCGAGAAAGATGTATAAGTGCCATCGGCACTAGGGTATCGTCGCTTTTTCTAAAATTTGTAGTTTTACATTTTGTATGGCTAAGAAGATCATACCTTGTTCTCATCAAGCTGGTAAGACAATTGCCAGGGGCTGTAATTTGAAGTGTAGGGAATTGATGTTTGTGTCCAAGAATCCCTTTATTAAGGAGCTATGGATTTTTATCTTTGAGGAGATGAGACGTAGATCCGAAAACATAGATGTTCCAGCAAAGGTGAGGGAGATATATGAGGCTAGAGGTGATATGTTTCTCAAGAGCAGGGATGATTGTGGCAAGCTTTTAGATTATGTCATTGACCATAATTATGACACTAATATTATAATGTGGCATATTGCTACTGAAATGTGGTACAACAAAGAGAAACAATTAATGTGCGACAAAGCTAGAGATGAAAGGGAGTTCAGCAAGATCCTCTCCGACTACATGATGTATCTTTTACTTCGACAAATGTGGTGTCCTCTGTGGCGGGCATTGCCCTAAAGAGATTAGAGGATACATTGGCGGATCTACACTCAATCCCTAATGAAAACATGGATGTGGAGAGGCTATCCCAGGTATTGTTTGAGTTTCCTCCCTTTAAACCGAGACCAACATCCGTCCTCTGCGATGGCATAGATTTGGCCAATCGGATGGAGAGGCTTGGGGAAATGAAGTGGAAGGTAATGAGCGGAGTGTGGGTTGAGATGTTGTTCTTTGCAGCAAGTCATATTAAGGGAACGGCACGTGTGCAGGTGCTAAGCAAAGGTGGAGAGCTTATTACTTTTGTTTGGCTATTGATGGCTCATTTGGGTTGTTTCTTTGATCCTGATTGGGGCTTGTACTATGAACCCCAAAATAAATCGTCCGTATGGGAATTCTCCTAAATCAGAAGCCTTCATTGACGAATTTATAATTCAAGGCGACACTATCGATTTTATCAATTCATATTTCTTATATGTTTACGTATAAAATTATGTAAATGTTTGTTGTATTTTGTGATGGAAGTTATGGAATTAAACTTGAAATTGACAGAATATTTTGTCCTTTCCACATCGCACTTGACTTCAATTGTGTTATTGTTGCGTGGTAAACACACAACAATAAGCTGCAGTTTATTTGTCATCCCCAAACTATTACCTCTCATTGTGTTTAAACGTGTAAAACATATTATTTTCAAAAACACTCCTCAATTATACAATTTATATTTTTTGATCACTTATGTAACTTATGATAATAAACTCAAATTGATTTATAATTAAAGTAAGGCGACAAGTAAAAAAATAATGTCATTTTTAATTTTTAGGCAGATCATTTATATATTTGCATAGAGATTACTCCACTGGATGAAGAAATTTCACTTAAGTTTATATTTTACGGAAAAAAACAATTATTAAAGAACATAAAATATTTATCTTAGTATTATCTCTAATTTGAAGTATAGCTTATTTTGTTAAGTCAAAACAAGGAAGATCGAGAAAACGTAATTCAATCGAGCAGAAAAGAAACCAAAAATTGCCGACTAATTTACACAGAGAAAAGGCTTATGACAAATTAGGTGGTCAATCTATCATATTGCATTTCTGAAATAATGGATGGTGGTGATCTTTTATGTGAAGAAAATCAAATAATGGACAGCGGTAATGACGAGAGGAATCAGAGATTATTGTCCAATTATATAAATTTTCAACAGCTTGATTTAATTTTTTTAGAATGTTAAAAAGAGTTCACCTTAGTTGCTCTTTTCCTTTCTCATTTTTTTAAATTTCCCTTTTCAACCTTTCTTTTTCCTCTCAACAAGTAACTTTCTTAATACGGTGCTGTTATATGTCGTACAAGCTGGTTTGTTTAACAGAATGAGAAATAAAATTTATTGATTTTTTTAATATAAGTTATGTGATTTATCAAAAATATTTCGTAAATTAATAATTTTTACTCGTTTGTTAAATCGTGGTCTCCGTACATCGTATCGGTAGTCCCACCACCGTCTCCTCTCAAAGCTTTCCTCCTTTCGCGCCACGGGACTCGCATCGCCCCGATCCTCCGCCACGACGGACGACGGAGCATCCGCTTCGACGGGCGAGCGCTTCCCGTGGCCTCCGCCGCCGCTCCGCCCATCGACGCCGGATCGTCGATTCGGAAGCCGATCAGCTGGTGGCCCGGTACGTACTTCTCTCGCCCGTCACCAACGCCTCGAGGGAAGCGAGATCCGAGATATTCGAGGAGGTCGGCGATGCCGGGGCGACGGAGAGCGCTGCTTCGCCGGAGAGCGAATTGGTTCCGAGGAGTCCGTCCAGGAGCAGGACGTGCGTTTTCTACAAGTTTTCGAGTGATTATGTTGCTCGGAGATCAGTATGGGAATCCTTGGGATGAGATCAGGATGGGGAAGCTGGTGGAAGATGTCGATGCTCTCGCTGGGACTATATAAGGTAAATTAAACCGAGCTTTGAACAACTATCGGATGGTGATGCTTTTGTTTCTGGTTCTGAACGTGGTGCCATTTGTTTTCTGCGATGTTTCTCCGGCTTAAATTTCTCGGTTTGAATGATGGTTCGGCGGTTGAAATGTGGTTTTAACAGAATTTCGAGCGTTTTTGTCCCTGCCTATCGCTTGTATCAACGCAATGCATGCTGCGTCATTGTAAGAAAGAGAGTTTCCATGGGCTTTCTCCGCAAGAGATGAATTTGTATATGATGTCATCGACTATGCTAGAGTTAGGTAATACAGTTTGTGGTGCTTCGATAAATTCCTGATATAAAACTGAAAGGTGCCGGAGCTTAGTCGGTGGGTAATCAGTTCTAGTATTCTGCTATTCGTAGTTTGAATAATCTAGAATTGGTCTTCTAGTAATTAGGGAATACATTGTAACAACATGCTGCTGCTTTCGTGTAAGAAATACTTTGTCTCTATCATTCGTATATGTGCTGCTAGCCATTCGCCATTCTCTTATTACCAGAAAATAATAAAAAAATCAAACCCATCCTAACAACAGAAAAGCCTGCTAATCAACATTCTCTCCAAGAAATATTGGTAGTTTGTCAAGGCTTTCGACATGTTGTTCAAGCACAATACTCAGATGTAAAATCTTCAAGAAGTTATCCTTTCCGTGATAGAGTCTCATTACTGATCCATTATGCTGTTTACCTTAAACTGGTAATTTTCTGCAGATATCCGGCATTCCTCAGATTCAGTTGCACTTACTGCCAATTTCACATTTGTGGCTCGTGATTCTAAAACTGGGAAATCAGCTCCAATTAAACCCATCTTGCCAGAGATAAAGAGAGAAAAGTTACTTTGGCAAGACGCAGAAAAGAGGAGTAAAATGATGAAAAAGAAGAGAGAAGAACGTAATGGAGATACTAAGGTGGAGGACTTGTCCAGGCTCCTAGCTTTACTTGCCGAAGGTCATGTCTTCTGTAATATGCCTGCTCTGGCAGACACAGATAGCATTCTGATAAGGGACACTTGTTTTGAGAACTCATTAGTATGCCAGCCACAGGAAAGGAATATTCACTGGAGGATTTTAATGCGAAGGGCTTTTGAAATGGCCTTTTCAACCAGATATGCCTTTGCTGGCGTGGCATCCTGGTTCTTTGAAATTGACCATGTTGATTTCTTGAGACCTGTAAGTACTCATCCGGCACATGATGTATTTCTATGTCTAGGTGCTGCTGTTGCACTACTTAGCTGCTGGGTGTGGATCTGTGGCAATGATTACATGATGTGTCTGCTGTTACAGTCTTCTATAAGCACGGATTGTTGTACTTGAGCCTCACTCTTGCAGTTTGATGTATATGTGTGAAATTATGGATCTGTTAAGTGGAAGATCATAATCTGAAGGATATTATTTTTGGGATGTAGGCGGATGCTGGCAATTTTCTCTGCCTCAAATGCTGTGTCCTGTAAATGAAGCTTGACAATCCAGCTGAAATCCTAATTGACGTCGAAGTTGTGGCCCATGTGATGCTTACCTGAGCTCAGGTCAAGCGAGGTACCATTGGCCCATGCATGTTACATTTTCCTTTAGCAAATTTTGATACCATCCTGCTACTCTGATCAGAAGTCAAGGGATGCTGTGGTTAGGGGATTATTCTCTTTTACTCCCCCTTTCTTTTGGGCCCAAGCTATCTACCATCCCTTAACATAATGATCATGCATAAGAAAATTTGAATAGGAAACAAGAATGAACTGGTTACCTAGTTGGGGGATACTGAAGTCTGTCTTTAATCCTATCTAAATGGTGAACTGAACCTTTGTGAAGTTACCATATCTTTGGTCAGACTTGGTTTCATATCACCATGTCTTAGATACTCCTAATAAATTTGTTGTTATTTCATCTATCATCCTAACAGGGGTCAAATGAATTCTACTTTACATTAACCATACGTCCTGAGGCCTTGAATGATGGACTGAGGATTCGGAAGTCCCATCCATGGAAGAAGAGGCTTGGCATGTCCTTGAACGTGTGGATGCTGAGAGTTGTCAGACTTCATCCTGGATACACTTCTTAAGTGACTGAAGTGAACGGTAGTGCTTACTCGCAGGTTGAATGATAATTAGTGGGCGACTGAAGTTGATTTTCGAAAAGCAGGACAACATTGCCAAGCAAAAGAGGAACTCAGGGACGTCAGTCTACTTGAGGGATGTCTAACACACCAAACATGTATCAGCATTGCGAAGTCCAATTATTTACCACTTCTGAGAAAGTCTCACTGCGTGCTGAGATAAACCAAAGATTAGAAGATGCCAAGTAAAACAATGTTGAGAAATAAGAGCTCCTGCCAAGTAAAGTCTCAAGAGGACATGGGACTAAACATGTCACTGGTTTAAGTTGATGGATGGTGATAGGAAAGTTGTGAACTTCGACATCTGGTAATAAATGTTCAGCGTTGATATATGAGTGTTTTTTGCTTTGTGACAGAGTTGTTTGCTTTGTCCTATTGCTAGATCAAGGGACTACACGCTTGCCATTGCATCGAGAATTAACAGAGCTCTTATGATAAGGCTTCTTTACAGTGGAATTCTTTGGAAATTTGCTTGCTGAACATGCTTGGAAGCAATTGGTAAGTCGGCATCCTTCATAAGATAATCCATTAACATTTCAGATTTAGACTGGTCGATAATCTGGGGTCAGAACTTGGGAGTTTATCGGTACTGGATCTAGTTGCATTTATTAGCAATTTATTTGAGACAATTCTCTGTTGAGCTGCTTATTCTTACCAAATTTCTATACTTGAATGATTGAAAATGCAAAAGGTTAGAACAGAGCATTCTTGCGAGCAGTTGCAAGAATTTTTTGTTGAAACCCGGCTCACCGAGCCTTCATTTTCATTTCTCCCTAATAAGTTTCCAATAATCTACTATGTCCAATCTGAACATTCAGTTAACTTTAATAATCAGATCCAACTCAAACTATGATGTTGGTTCTATACCAATGAGACCTTACGCAAGGCCATGAAAAGACCTAAAAAGAGTTCTGGTGAGCAAAGCCTCAAGATTGTCAGTACTTCGTGCAGTTGGTCAACTCGCTGATTCTGTTGGGACAGTTAATATTATGTAGTTCCATAAACAACTAGCAAAGCACATGCAATTGGCATTCATGAGAACATATACATCTGTAATAAGGAGATGCTTAACACAGACTTCATGAACTTTTCACTGCAGGCCCCTGTAGTTTTATGTGAAGCCCCTATTGAAAGTCGTGTGTTACAAGTTAAATAGAAGTACGAAATTAAAAATTGTTGCCCTGGGGCCATAGATGAGTTTAGAACAAACTTGTATAGCTGGTGTTGTTGATACCATTGTGACTATGTCTGAATCCACAAGAATAAAGTGGTTCGGGGAATTAGTATGTTACAAATGCATTTTGTCTTGCTAATTGAAACTTAGTGAATAGTAAAAACTCACCAACTCATTGTGTTTCTAGGAAAAACCCTATTAGCTATTCTTTAGGTTACGAGTCAAATTATTGAGCTTTAAGGGGAGAAAAAAAAAAAGCTCGAAAACATTTCTTGGCTAAAACCAGTTACAAATGTCTGGATTAATACAGCATAGAATCTTGTTCTTGCCATGTTCTAACTGGTTACCATATATCAGGTTCTGTCTTGAAGGAAACAACTATTTAGCTAGAGTTAAAACCATATCTCAAGCTCTTGCTGCAAGTCAAATGGGAGAGACATGCCTTAGGGAGTTAGCTAGAACCAACAATATGGGTGAATATGAACTGGTCGGATTTAAGCTTTTGCATAAGCAACTCTTCCATTTTTTTCTATATTTGTAAGAATATGATCTTCCATTTATTTCTTCTGTTTATTTGGATCTCATAATCGTTCTCTTTGATGGTAGTTGATGAGACATGCTCACAAAAAGACTTAAAAAAGACTTTTTGGACAATTATCCCTAATAGGGAAAATCGTCCAAAATGTAAGATGGACAGTAGAATGTGCTTCAATTTCTTTACCGACATGGTCCGTATATAACTTAATTTCCATCATTAAGAACATAGAAAAGTAGGACCCCTTTTTAAAATGTTTTGTGGGGTAAGTACACTATCGGTGCCAAAACTTGTGTACGGCGCTCACTTTGGTGCCAAAACTTTATTTTGGATTACTTAAGTGCCAAATCGGAGGAAAAACGATCACTTTGGTGCCATCGGTGAGAGATTGCGGCCAAAATGATTACGTGGTTTTTATATTTTAAAAAAAAAAAAAATCGACATACATTTAAACGGCGTCGTTTTCCATCCTCCTTAAAAAAACGACATCGTTTTGCTGTCCTAAGTAGATGGCCTCATAAAAACAACGCCGCACAACTCATTTGGAGATTTTTTATTTATTTATTTGGGGATTGAAATTAGGGTTTTTTTGTCCAATCCTCGCCCAACGCCGACCTAGCTCGCTCGGCCACCATCGCTCGGCTGCCATTGCTCAGCTGCCGTCGCTCGGCCGCCGTTGCTCAGCCTCCGTCATAGTTGCTCGCCACTGTCGCTCGGCCTTCGTCGTAGTTGTTCGACTAGGCGAGCGAAGAGAGGCTGAGGTTGTTACTCGGGCAAGAAGCGACGGGAAGAATAGGAGGCAAGGGCAGAGAAGGAGGAGAAGGGGGGTCAAAGGTGGAGAGAGTGAAGACAAGGAGGGCGAGGGAAACAAGGAGGGCGCAGATGGAGATGGCGGATTGGACTCTGCTCAAGGAGCGGCTAAAGTGTGTCCTTCTGAAGGGGGAACGAGGAGGAGGAGGAGGAGGACACGAGCTTGGACTTGTCAACAATGTTGGACGAATTGGAGGTGGAGTTGTGCTAGTGCTGGTGTTGGTGCACTGCCGGTGTCGTTGTTGGCTGGTGCTGGTGCTGTTCTTCGAGGAAGAAGACGACGGGAAGCCCATGCCATGCCTTCTCTCTCTCTCTCTCTCTCTCTCACAATTTGGGGATTTATGGTTTTGAATTGGGGAAAAGACACCAAATGGCGTCATTATGTTGTTTAAATGCTGACTGTACTCTCCGGCGAGCCACGTCAGCTTCAAAAATTATTAAAAAAAGTGCCACATCAGATTTCCGGTCAATTAGATCGGCGTTGGCACCAAAATGATCATTTTTTAAATTTTTTGGCATTTAAGTGATCCAAAATAAAATTTTGGCACCAAAGTGAGTGCCGTACACAAATTTTGGCACTGATAGTGTACTTACCCCAGGTTTCGCCCAAGCTCTCGTGATGGATGAAACATCAACAGATGTGTACCTCTTTGTTGTTGTTACTTCTTGTTGGGGTGTGGTGGACAGAGTTTAAGCCTATTAAGCTGCCTTAGATTTCATTGGGAGCAGAAGTTATTGAATTGAAAGCGCCATCTAATTAATTCGGTTGTTTATTATCACTTTGAAAATCCCAATGTTGAAATTTGACGATGTAATTGCCTTTCCAATTTTCATTGTTTTTCTCATGAGATTGAACTTCTTGAAAAATAGAATTCACTTCTTAAAGAGAGTGAAAAGAGTTGAAGACGACAACATCTTCCATTGGCATAGCTTTCATATTCCCCTCATGAGTAAAGCAATCAACAACCCCTCACTTGGTTTATGCTTGTCTGGTCTCTTTTATCTCTTATTGAAAGTTAGACTACGAAAAATAACGAACACACATGAGCCGATCAAATGTGTTAACACCTAGACAACCTTGAGAATCTCTATATGTTTAGAGTAAAAGGCTAAGTATCCACATTTGTTTAGGAAGATAGAATATTTAAGCAGTCCAAGCATGTGAAAGCATGTAATTGACTCGATAATATGGTCTTTGTCCTTTGAGAAAGAGAAGGAATGGCAGTTCTAGTTCTTTTTTTTTTGTCAGCTGTATGACATCAACCTCTCGGCGTCATACAAATATGATATGCTTACTGATATGCAATTATATACAAATTGGTTGGGCTATTACCCAATGAGGTTAAGACTTAGTTCTGGATTACCGTAATAAAATAGTACCGGTAGCAGACTCGATAATATCGTCTTTTGTCCTTTGAGAAAGACAAGCTATAAAAAAATAGACAGGTTGATTGATTTTAGAGCGTGCAAACCGCCGTATGCATCTATATAAATTATATAACATTGTATAAGGCCACCTCTAAAATGGTGAGCACAGTTCTAAGATTATTTTAAATGAGAAACATTAAGATTCAAATATGATTCCATCGTATTTTCACCAAACGTATGCCTATTTAGTCAATTAGTTGGGTATTACATGATTTTGCTCATTCTCGATCGTAAGTTGTAGTATTTTCCGATGAACGCTATGTTTCTATAACTTTAGAATAATTAATAAAAGATTTAGTTCCACGTGCAATTTTATGTCTGTGATTTTTGTTCACATGTAACCCCTTTGCTACTAAAACAATAGATATCGTATGGGAATGTAGTAGTGGAAACTGCACTGCTTAATGGATGAAGATGGCGCCAGGATATAAAAGCGAAGTAAAGAAGTGGTGTCCGGGCCGTAAAAGATAAAAGAAATGATCATAATAGCAATGATGACGAAAATCAAGAGTAAGATGAAAGAATAGTGGAAACACAAGTCTTCTAGTTGATTATAACCCAATCAATTTCAATCATTACCAATTTCTTTCTGTTGTTGCCAAAAGCCTAGCTTCACTCTCCTTTCCGACCTAAGTATCTTATTTCTATCAACAACTATATTTATTAGTATCTATTATGTTGGGACTAATAATACAACCTAGAAGGGATTAATTAGTTTAATGATGACTATGAAGAACTTTTGTGGAACATAAGTAAACAACGCAAAAAATAACTAAGGGCAATTACATGCATGAGAGGTTATCCGCTGAGACAACGCGAAGGTGGTGTTGGTGAGCACGTAATGATGATAATGATGGATAGAATATGTAAAGCCTACAACTATAGTGATTCAGTTTTATCCCCAATTTTACGTTTACTCTCCAGGTGATACATTTAACATGGACTAGATTCCATTAGTAATCTTTAGCACAACTACAATCATTAAGTGTATAGAACACAATATCGAGACACAATCACTCTTACATATACACTTGTTCTCAAAACGATTACAAGAATAATGAAACTTTCAAATTAAAGAGGAGATAGATGAAGTACAATAGCAATACTTCCAATTTTTCCATCCAACCTTTTCTATGCTTCTTTGATCCTTATTATATAGATGTCTTCAACAATGTTGTTAGAGACTCTTTGGGATCCAATAGCTGCTTTAAGAGTTACCAAGAGTTTTTGCCAAAATCCCGGGACCCTTCTAGGGTCCCAGAACCTTCATTGGAGAGGTTTAGCCTCTCACTTAAGAGGTCAGCCTCCTCTCCTCCAGCCGGGGCATTAAATGGGGTTCCTTGCCCCCCGTGGGGAGGGAATCTTTTTCTAGCCCCCTATTTGGCTGTACTCAGCATTTCCTGGTGGTCATAGCCTTTTAAGGTCTTGTTAAGGACCAAGCATTGCCCATTACTGGCACTTGAATTTTAGTTAACAATTCAAATTTTCACCGTAGTAAAAGTACAAAATCGAAATATAAATAAATAAATAGCAAGATAAATAAATAATAAATAACAAATAAAAAAGGGAGCCAATTCGGATGGGTCCGTTCATGCTAGTTCACTCTCGACCCAAGTTGCCTTCGTTCCATATCTTAATGAACCCATAACAAAAGAAGGCCCTCCCCCCTAAAAAAAAGGGAAAAGAAAAGAAAAACAAAGAAAGGAACCCCGGTCGAAATTTGTCGATCGGCCTCGTCTCCTTGCCGAAGCCGAGTGCTTCCGACGGCTTGAGTACTGACTGAAGTTTGCTTTCAGATCCCGATTCTGATCGTCCTCATCGCCATTGCCTTTGTCGCCGTCGTTTCTTAGCATTCCTGAGCTGCGCCTTTCCTGCTCTGCTTCTCCCTGTTTTCCAGGTCGCGAAGCTTGAAAAGCTTCAATCTCGGTTCGGGCATCACCACCGAAGTTGATCACCTTCCAGGACTTCTTCTTGTTACTGTAAGCTTCGGTCATGATCAAGATTCCTCTTCGGTAACGTGAAATTCAAAACCTTTTGTCTCGGTTGACTTAATTTAGGATTAAGAGCAGAGATTAATGTCATGGCGGTGTTATGCGAAAACAGATTTTTTTTTTTTTTTTGACGAATTGGTTTAGATCATTGATTCTTTGGTATTGTCAAATTGAAACGTTGCTTTAGTATTGCATATAGGAACGTCTCGGATGCCAAACCAAATTAGCATATAATTTGTCACTGACTCTGGATCACTTTGAATGTATGTGGACATGTTCTGCATGAAAGGAATTCTTCATCAATCACTGAGCACAATTGCAGTTTGATTTCCATGTTACTTATGATCGAATCTGCACCTTTTGTTTTTATGTTGCTCCGTTGTTGCTGTGCTCGCTGCCATGGTGACTCAGTGATAAAAGAAATTAAATGGAGTCAATATAGCATTCGACAATGATCCGAGATGAGTTTTTCTGATAGCCATCTCCCTTGCATCCCATTTGCTCATGTTCTGGTCATTTTCATTATGCTGAGAAAAGAAGAGTCTGGTAATGGATGGTGGTTGACCGTGGTAGCCGCATGACGTAGGTGGTTGATAGTCATGGACCATGGTCCATCAAAATTCTCTAGGTCTACTACTGTTAGTAGTAAGACTTCCCACATAGATAGGGCAGGTCTCATCGGTTCTAGATCCATGTGAGGGTTTTACTACTGATGTGTTCTTGGTTATTCTTTTCCCCCTTGATTTAGCCTCTCCCATAAATTTCCTTGAAAAAATTTCTCGAAATTGTTCTCAATTTTGTGCTTGTGTTTCCTTCTTTAGATGCCCTAGAATTAAGAGATGCTTCCGCTCTATCTGATCTTCTGCTTTTTACAGTAGCATCAACATTGTGCTCTTAGCCTCTTCTAAGTCCTTCATAGCAAAGAATCACTGGATGTCTACATTCTTATCTTTTTGGTTACATTACTCTCCGCATCAAGTTCCTCTGGTTGCTATTGAGCAAGGTGGTGACTTCACTTTTGTCCACATGACAACCAGATTGATTCCTGGAAGATCGGTCATTACTCCTCCCTTGCGAAAATAACTACGCATCATTCTCATACTGGTGGATATGTTAGTTTCATGATTAAATTAACTGTCCAAAATTGTTTGCATTGCGGTCTTACGACTACCGTTGTGGCAGAGGAAACAAGAGAGGCTGAGGGAGATGGAAGAGAGACAGGTATACTTGCAACTTTACGAGGCCAAGGAAGCCCTCCTTCACGTATGCAGCGATGGTTGTAGGATGATTGGACCATGCGACAAACTCCTTAGAGCATTGCAGCCTGCCTGTGGATTCCTGCTTGTAAAGGACTTAGGATCTTAGTACGTCATTTTGCCAGTTGCAAGGTTCGCGCTCCTGGAGGATGTGTTCACTGCAAGCGCATGTGGCAGCTTCTTGAACTGCACTCTCGGATGCGTACCGAGCGTGATGATTGCAAGGTTCCTCTATGTAGGTAAGTCAAAAGAACTTCTACGTTTGTCTCCTCAATTTTAATCTGGAGAAGTTTAGATGGATGCACGAAATTGTCTAAATGGGTTGTTCTACGTCCACGTTTTTTTTATTTTGATCAGTCCAATTCTAACTCCTCTCTCTCAAACTTTTACTTTGCCTCTTAGTAGAAGTGAGAGTTGAACCCCACACTTAAAACTAAACGTCCCCACCCTACCCTTATCAGTGGGCCGTGGGCCTAATGGCTTCATTCACCTAATTAATTAGGTCCTAAAGAGCATTGGATAAGTGAGAATTGCATTGCTGACTCGTAAGGTTTCATTTCAAGTGTCTTGCACGTAAAAAAGCCGAATACTGATATGAAGAAACTGTGGTTGACGAGTCAAAACTTTTAAAGGCAAGAGTGTTTTTCTTCCCAAATGATTCTTCAATGATTAATAATTAACTGATTATGCGAGATGCATATGGGGGAGTGAGTCACCTTATTGTGCGTAAAGTTGAAGAGCAGCACCTTCGTTGAACTGATATGTATTGTGAATTTGGTGGCTCTACATATTGTCTCTTTTTTTGCCAGGCAATTTAGAGTGAAGATTCGGCATCAAACCAAGAAAGATGATTCCAAGTGGTAAATGTTGGTCAACAAAGTAAATGCAGCTGAGAATGCATTGGACCACTCTCAGGTTTATTGTGATAACTTTGTATCTTTTAAAAATTATGCTTTCCCGCAAGTTTGATTCATCCCAATTCAAAATGAATAAATAAATTGCTGGGAACTTATAGTTCTTTTTTTATACTATAAGTCTTTACAGTGACCTGTACATGAGTTAGCTGGATAATGTATATACATTACTTACATTTGATTTTTAGCTCTTTTTTTTTTTTGGTTGGATTAGATTGCTTTACTCCATTAGGCACAAGGCTTTATCTTTTGCAATTGTATCATGAGTGCAACTAGTATTAGCAGAATTCTCGCCTAGACCCGCTCGGCAAACCCAATGCAACCAGAGGGATTGGATTTGGATCGGACCTGCATAATCAAAAGTACTGTCCCAGGCCAGACAAGAAATTTTCTTCCATTTGTGCATAATCTCCATTGGATTTTAATGAATCACCCTTTAAATCAACTTTAATGGTGGAAAACACAACCTAAAAATTCGAAGGCATAAACTATCATCAGATATTAATGATAGTCGGTATTGATGACAAACTTACCTGCAATCTAAGTATATGCATTTGAAAGATTATCGTCATATTAATGGAATTTACCAAACTTTTGGATAGTTAATAAAGTTATTTGAATAATATCTACTAATACATATGTGAAATTATGAGTGTGACATAAATATCTACTGTCTTTTTATACTCTTGAAGTCATATACAAGTTGATGATAACTTGTATACTAACTTTGCTTGAACATTTACCAACTCAATTTTAAAGGTATGCACGTTTTTTGGGATTTAAATAAAACTCAAAAGTACTTTTTAACTCTCCCATCGAAACTTAAAAGATTACTACAATTTCGGAAAATTATGAAAAACATTAAATGTGAGTCTTTGAGTTAACATTTGAGTACTATGGAAGTTTCGAAAGTTTTGGATTTAAAAAAAGTTAAAATTGCATGAACTATAAGGTTTAAATTAAGCAAAAAAGTAAAAGCAAAAGTTATTCCATACATGCTTGTAATTAATAGAAACTTATCAATATATATTGAGGACTTCTTATTAGTTATCCGGGACAATGCACAAATATAATGTTGACTGCGCAAAATACTAAAAACCAATAAAAGAATAATACAACCACCCAGCACCTAAGCAAAATGCTTAAATGAATTTGCAAGGAGTGGCAATTGGTTTTTTCAATGTATGGTTTTGCTTAGAGGGTGTGTGAATGGTAGAGGTAGTAAGTAGTCGTTGGGTTCACAAGGAGATATGTTTCTGACATTTTCCCCTGAAGAAAGGACCGTTCTAAGATCAATATAAGCATCGCTTTACAAAATTGAACAAATGATATACAAATCTATAGCAGAAATAATGCAACAAACTTGAATAAAGATGTACAACCTCTTTTACAACTCGATTTCATATATTTCTAGCATTAATAAAAGAAGAGACGCTGCCAAATTTAGTCCTTGAACTCATAATCAATGTTCAATTATACTTAAATTTTAACTTTGGTCAAATTGATATTTGTGCTTTGTGAGTCGAATTGATTTTGTTTTTTATATGGTTACGTAAACAAGGGATTAATCCTTAATAATATTTTGTGAGTAATCTGACTAAACTATACTAGTCCATTCTTAAGCAAATAATATGGCTTTGACAAACAGTATGGATTTCCGATTTCTCGGCTCAATATACTATGATGGGAAACCGTTGTATGCATCTTTATTTATTATATAGCATTGTATAAGACTTCACCTCTAAAATGGTGAGCATAATCCTAAGATTATTTCAAGTGAGAAACACTAAGATCCAAATATGAATAGACTTAATTGGTAATTTTTGGCCAAAATTGGCTGAATAGACTTAATTGGTAAAAATTAAAAGGGTGTAGGACTCAATTGACAAAATTAAAATGTTATGACTAAATTGATAAAACTGTAATAGGTTTATAACTTCTTCGAAAATTTTCCCATTATTTAAGGGTCATGCTTAAGTATATCCTTACCATTTGTTCATGCTTGCTTTTATATATTGCTTGTTTGCCTTGGTTTAGGCCCGTCTTGAAGCTTGGCCAAGTATCTCCATGGATTATCTAGGCTCATCCTCTCAGTACTTGTCTATGCTGATTTTGTTATCCTGAAATATTATATTAGGGTGTTGTGATGTCTCTTATGTTGGATTTTATATATGTTTAGATTAAACCATTTGTTTAGTTTGTATATCCCATGTATGTCATATGCAAACTGGTCCTCAGAAATGATTTGAAGGTATGCTTGACTTCATCTGATGTGTTACGAATGTTGTCTGTCCCTGCATTTAAGTGGAGTTGCATGTTGGAACCAATTGCCATCAAGCTGTTATCCAGTTAGCATGTTTCTCAGAAATCTTTTGGGTTCAATTCGCTCTAGGGGGTTATCGCCTCAGATTTGGGCTTGCTGAACCGTGGCTTGTATGGCATGTTTATGGTTCTTGAGTGTTCATTCAATGTGTTTTGGTTAATTCGGGTTAATAGAGGTCTAAACTTGCTGTCTATACTGCCTAATGGGCTGGCAATGAGCTTAGAGGTTCTATTTGGGCTCACTAAGGGTCTCCACCTATCTTGGGACATTCCTTTTACATGATTACATCGTCTACATGTCATAATCACATATTTGCGTCATATCGTAGTTCAATTTCTAGCCTTGTATCTAGTTTTTATATCTTAACTTGCATATAGTCTAGGTAGAGTTTAAATCGTGTTTATCATGGATAAAAATAAAAAAGAAAAATAAATAAATAAATAAAGGATAACAAAATCGGAGAGGCATTTGATAAGAAATGGCGTTTTTAATGCTAACTTTGATTTATTCTTAGTTTAATTTCATTTTGTTTAATCTGGCAACGTTATCACCTAGCTTAGAAAATTTACTTGTCTTAAACTAGGTTGATTGCATATAGACGTCAGTTTACGGGAGTCCTATCTATGGCTTAGGAGCAGGGTGTTCTTATATTTTTGCTTGATATGACTTGGGTTCTATTTACTGTACTGATTGTGATTATATTGTCATAATTTCTTTGATATATTACTTTGTCTAATTTTTGTCATGAGTTCTCATCGCATGAACAATTAGGTTTACATTTTTTTAGGGAAAAAAAAAAGTGAAGAAAACCTACTTATCCTTCACAAACACACTCATTTAACTTATTAGCTTGTATCTTGTTTATCAATAATATCAAGTGTCTTGTTAGACGTGGCATCACCAAACATTCCACTATGCTACCTATTGAAATTTGATAGTTTGAAACCCAAGTAATTATAAATGGATGTGCAAATAGAATAGAGATAGGAATGATCTAATGATAAAACATGAACCTGACACAAAGCAAGGAGCATCATCCACGTACATGATATTTTTCTTTTGCAATATAGTGCATGAGATACCTGTAAATAAGTAATAATCTTTACTGAAATTGTCAATCTTTTTAAATGATAGATCTGCATATAAAGAGGGCAAAAGGTCAGAAAAAAAGAAGAAGAATAATATTTTGCCCTACATGGATAAAAGGCAAAACGGTGATGAAAGAGAAGAAAAGAGTAGTTTGCCCGTTATATGGACAAAGCTTATTGAGCTCATGCAATCTTAATAGAAAAAATTTATATTTCTATAAATTTTAACTTTATGACATTTAATCTTGTCTAATAAAAAAGAAGAGAAAGTAAGAGAACCACTTTAGGTCAAAGCAATTGATAATATAGAAAGAAAGATAAAGAGAGATCCCTCAGATTTGTGGAAAACTTGTCACCTCTAGGAACAATTCGACAATAAAATATGAACCTATCACAAAGCAAGAAGTGTCACTCACGCATCCGACACTTTTTTTTTTGTCATTCAATGCATTGGATACCTGTAAATAAACAATAATCTTTACCCGAAATGTTTAATCCTTTTAAATAATTCAACTGCATATAAAGAGGGAAAAATGTGAGAAAAAAGAAGAAGAAGAATGTTTTGCCTTGCATGGACAAAAGGCAAAAGGGTGATGAAAGAGAAGAAAAGAATGGTTTGCCTGTTTTATGGACAAAGCTTATTGAGCTTATGCAATCTTAATGGACAAATTTTATATTTCAATAAATTTTAATTATATGATAGTTAATATTGTCTAATGAAAAAGAAGAGAAAGTAGGAGAACCACTTCAGGCTAAAGCAATCAATAATCTAGAAATAGAAAGAAAGATAAAAAGAGATCCCCGAGATTTGTGGAAAACTTGTTGCCTCTAGGAACGATTTGACGATAAAATATGAACTCGGCTCAAAGCAAGAAGCATCATCCATGTGTATAATATTTTTCTTCTACCACTTAATGCATTGGATACTTGTAAATAAGTAGTAATCTTTATTCAAAATTTTCAATCCTTTTAAATGATTGATCTGCATATAAAGAGGGAAAAAGGTGAGAAAAAAAGAAGAGGAAGAAGAATGTTTTGCCCTACATGGACATAAGGCAAAAGGGTGATGAAAGAGAAGAAAAGAACAATTTGCCCATTATATGGACAAAGCTTATTGAGCTCATGCAATCTTAACAAACCAATTTTATATTTCCATAATGTTTTAGTTTATGACATTTAATCTTGTCTAATAAAAAAGAACAGAAAGTAAGAGAACCAGTTGAGGTCAAAGCAATCAATAATCTAGAAAGAGAATGAAAGATAAAGAGAGATCCCCGAGATTTGTGGAAACCTTATTGCCTCTAGGAACAATTTGACAATAAAATATGAGCCTAGCACAAAGCAAGAAGCATCACTCATGCATCTAATACCTTTCTTCTATCATTTAATGCATAAATAAGCAATAATCTTTACCCGAAATTTTTAATCCTTCTAAATAATGGATCTGCATATAAAGAGAGAAAAAGGTGAGAAAAGAAGAAGAAGAAGAAGAAGAATATTTTGCCCTACTTGGACAGAAGGCAAAAGGGTGACGAAAGAGAAGAAAAGAATAGTTTGCCCGTTATATGGACAAAGCTTATTGAGCTCATGCAATCTTAAAAGACAAATTTTATATTGCTATAAATTTTAATTTTATGACCGCACGTTGTTTGATAAAGAAGAAGAGAAAGTATGGGTACCATTTCAGATTAAAGTAATCAATAATCCACAAATAGAAAGAAAAGATAAAGAGAGCTTCTTGAGATTTGTGAAATACCTGTTGCCACTTGCCTTTGGTGGGAGATGCCTTCTTGGAGCGTCTTATGTATAGTAACTCCAATATGGCTTTGGCTTATATCAATCATCCTCATTAAAAGGCAAGTTTCCTTCTTTTTTTCCGTTTCTTTTGCTAAATTAAATTTTCTTTTGAAATTTTGTCATTGCTTGAATTAAGGTCATACCTGAGTGAAAGGATATTGTCATTATCTTACCAAGTACATAATAATGGTCGAGTTTCACAGTTAATAACTTAATGGCGTCTTCCACTTTCAGGGACACGTGACACATTTGTAAACATTTAATTTTACCCACTAGTGATTCATCAACGCATATGATACTTTTCTTTTGTCATTTAATGTATGGGATACCTATAAATAAGAAATAATATTTACCTGAAACTTTCAATCCTTTTAAATGATGGATTTGCATATAAAGAGGGAAAAAGGTAAGGGAAAAAAAAAAAGAAGAAGAATATTTTCCTTGAAATGGACAAAAGGCAAAAGGGTAATGAATGAGAAGAAAAGAATAGTTTGCCCGTTATATGGATAAAGCTTATTGAGCTCATGCAATCTTAAAAGACAAATTTTATATTTCTATAAATTTTAATTATATGATAGTTAATATTGTATAATAAAAAAGAAGAGAAAGTAAGAGAACCACTTCAGGTCAAAGCAATCGATAATTGAGAAATAGAAAGAAGGATAAAGAGAGATCCCTGAGATTTGTGGAAAACTTGTTGCCTCTAGGAATGATTTGATGATAAAATATGAACTTGGCACAAAGCAAGAAGCATCATTCACGCATCCAATACTTTTCTTCTGTCATTTAATGCATTGGATACTTGTAAATAAGTAGTAATCTTTACTCAAAATTTTTAATCCTTTTAAATGATTGATCTGCATATAAAGAGGGAAAAAGGTGAGAAAAAAAGAAGAGGAAGAAGAATGTTTTGCCCTACATGGATATAAGGCAAAAGGGTGATGAAAGAGAAGAAAAGAATAGGTTGCCCATTATATGGACAAAGCTCATTGAGCTCATGCAATCTTAACATACCAATTTTATATTTCCATAAATTTTTAGTTTATGACATTTAATCTTGTCTAATAAAAAGAAGAGAAAGTAAGAGAACCACTGCAAGTCAAAGCAATCAACAATCGAGAAATAGAAAGAAGGATAAAGAGAGATCCCTGAGATTTGTGGAAAACTTGTTGCCTCTAGGAATGATTTGATGATAAAATATGAACTTGGCACAAAGCAAGAAGCATCATTCATGCATCTAATACTTTTCTTTTGTCATTTAATGCATTGGATACTTGTAAATAAGCAGTAATCTTTACTCAAAATTTTTAATTCCTTTAAATGATTGATATGCATATAAAGAGGGAAAAACGTGAGAAAAAAGAAGAGGAAGAAGAATGTTTTGCCCTACACGGACATATTGCGAAAGAGTGATGAAAGAGAAGAAAAGAATAGTTTGCCCATTATATGGACAAAGCTTATTGAGCTCATGCAATCTTAACAGACAAATTTTATATTTCTATAAATTTTTAGTTTATGACATTTAATATTGTCTAATAAAAAAGAAGAGAAAGTAAGAAAACCACTTTAGGTCAAAGCAATCAATAATCTAGAAAGAGAACGAAAGATAAAGAGAGATCCCTGAGATTTGTGGAAAACTTGTTGCCTCTAGGAATGATTTGATGATAAAATATGAACTTGGCACAAAGCAAGAAGCATCATTCACGCATCCAATACTTTTCTTCTGTCATTTAATGCATTGGATACTTGTAAATAAGTAGTAATCTTTACTCAAAATTTTTAATCCTTTTAAATGATTGATCTGCATATAAAGAGGGAAAAAGGTGGGAAAAAAAGAAGAGGAAGAAGAATGTTTTGCCCTACACGGATATAAGGCAAAAGGGTGATGAAAGAGAAGAAAAGAATAGGTTGCCCATTATATGGACAAAGCTCATTGAGCTCATGCAATCTTAACATACCAATTTTATATTTCCATAAATTTTTAGTTTATGACATTTAATCTTGTCTAATAAAAAAGAAGAGAAAGTAAGAGAACCACTTCAAGTCAAAGCAATCAACAATCGAGAAATAGAAAGAAGGATAAAGAGAGATCCCTGAGATTTGTGGAAAACTTGTTGCCTCTAGGAATGATTTGATGATAAAATATGAACTTGGCACAAAGCAAGAAGCATCATTCACGCATCTAGTATACTTTTCTTTTGCATCTAATACTTTTCTTTTGTCATTTAATGCATTGGATACTTGTAAATAAGCAGTAATCTTTACTCAAAATTTTTAATTCCTTTAAATGATTGATATGCATATAAAGAGGGAAAAATGTGAGAAAAACGAAGAGGAAGAAGAATGTTTTGCCCTACACGGACATATTGCAAAAGAGTGATGAAAGAGAAGAAAAGAATAGTTTGCCCATTATATGGACAAAGCTTATTGAGCTCATGCAATCTTAACAGACAAATTTTATATTTCTATAAATTTTTAGTTTATGACATTTAATATTGTCTAATAAAAAAGAAGAGAAAGTAAGAGAACCACTTTAGGTCAAAGCAATCAATAATCTAGAAAGAGAACGAAAGATAAAGAGAGATCCCTGAGATTTGTGGAAACCTTATTGCCTCTAGGAACGATTTGACAATAAAATATGAGCCTAGCACAAGGCAAGAAGCATCACTCATGCATCTAATACTTTTCTTCTGTCATTTAATGCATAAATAAGCAATAATCTTTACCCGAAATTTTTAATCCTTCTAAATAATTGATTTGCATATAACGAGAGAAAAAGGTGAGAAAAGAAGAAGAATATTTTGCGCTACTTGGACAGAAGGCAAAAGGGTGACGAAAGAGAAGAAAAGAATAGTTTGCCCGTTATATGGACAAAGCTTATTGAGCTTATGCAATCTTAAAAGACAAATTTTATATTACTATAAATTTTAATTTTATGACTGCACGTTGTTTGATAAAGAAGAAGAGAAAGTATGGGAACCATTTCAGATTAAAGTAATCAATAATCCACAAATAGAAAGAAAAGATAAAGAGAGCTTCTTGAGATTTGTGAAAAACCTGTCGCCACTTGCCTTTGGTGGGAGATGCCTTCTTGGAGCGTCTTATGTTTAGTAACTCCAATATGGCTTTGGCTTATATCAATCATCCTCATTAAAGGGCAAGTTTTCTTTTTTATGTTTCTTTTGCCAAATTAAATTTTCTTTTGGAATTTTGTCATTGCTTGAATTAAGGTCATACATGAGTGAAAGGATATTGTCATTATCTTACCAAGTACATAATAATGGTCGAGTTTCACGGTTAATAACTTAATGGCGTCTTCCACTTTCGGGGACACGTGACACATTTGTAAACATTTAATTTTACCCACTAGTGATTCAACCAACTCGAGTTATATCTCTCTTGAGCTCCATTATATTTGAGGAATAAATGGTTAATAATTCTTTTACCGTCCTATATTTTGAATAGATAAAGTCTTTTTGACAAACAAATAAAGAGTCATTTCAACATGTATATGTTGCATTTTGTTGCAATCCCGTCAAATCACTCAAGGTTTGCAAAACAATCGGTTCGACTAGTCACTTGAACTAAACATTCAACGTCATCATTTCTTTAATTAACATTAATGAAATCTGCTGATATGAACACTAATCTCATAAAATAAATGACCGAAGGAGAAAAAATTTTCGAGTTTCGTACGTGTAGTTACTCACTTGAACTGCAAAAACAAATTGCACACAAACCATTTCTGCACGTACTACTCACTTTGGATATAATTTTTTTTCCGCTTTCAATTACTTTAAACAGATTTTTCATCCACGTAACCCTAACTACTAATAGTGGTTTTAGAAATAATTCCATAAAAACAAAAAAAAAAAAAAAAAAAAAAACACGACAAGAAGAACAAAGGAAAAGGCAAAAACTGAAATATATATATATTTTGTAAAGGCAAAAACTGAAATCTTTGCTTTCAACAGATACAAAGAATTTACTTCATCCTTTCTTTCTTCATTTAACATGATCCCAAATGTAGATTTAAGGAAGAAAATGACATTTCTTAATATTTTTGCATGTTTATTTTCTTATGGCTCTCTCGCATTTTAAGAATTATTAATGTTAAACAAATGAAACCTGGAAAAACATACTAGAATGTCCGATACAATTTTCTATCCTTTTCCAAATCTCAAAACACCTACTTGTTTCCAAATTTTGCAGGGAAAATGGTTAATGATTTTAAGGTCAATCGTATAATCTATTAATTTAATTATTCAATAAGTTTATTTTGGAATAAAAGCCCAAGAGTTGTGCATCAACTATAAGACACCAACGTGACTCACAAATTCCTGTCAACAATTTTTCTAAAGGAAAAAGTGTGACTCCTGAATCACGTAATCTCATAAAAGCTAAGAGCATTGGGTGAAATGGGGAAAAGAAAGAATATAAATGGGTCTAAGTTAAAGAAAAAAGGGAAAAAAAAATCTAAGTTAAAGAAAAAAGGAATAAAGTAAAAAGAATATGAAGGGGGTCTAAGTTAAAGAAAGAGAATCAAGCTAGGAATTGTAGCATCGCTTTGTCGGATGGCCAATATTTTAAACCACTGATTAACGAGCCTAATTTCATTAGAAAAAAAGCCCATTATTAGGTTATTCTCGATTCTAACCTAAATTTTCTTTCGTTTTAAAAAAATTATTGACTTTCACTTTAGTCGAAATCTGCCCCTATTAACTTGTTGTTGAAAAATTGTTATTGTTTTCTTCAATGTATTGATATTAGGAGGTTGCTGTTGTTTCATATGAGGGAGAAAATATTGATGAAGATGCAAGTTCTAATAACAAATCTCTAACTGGCCTATATATTCATAATTTTGAAGAAACTAGTGGCAAGTTTTGAACAGGTGGACAAATTTAGGACTAGAGTAAAATTTGGTGAATTTTTTTAGACAAAAAAAAAGTTCGTGGAAATTTTGGAATTGTACCTAAAGTTGGGGGCTTTTAGAGAATTAGACCCTAATTAACATGACCTGAAAAGGACACATGATTGTAAGCTTATTCAAATTGAGTTTAAATGTAATGACCTTTTATACACAAATAAAAAAAAAAATTTGTGTTATTTGCTAATTGACCTTTTCAATCTGTCTATGACAGGCTAAGACACGATTAGTTAATTGAATTAACATGTTACCTGGGTCAATGCGATCTAGTTAGATACACTTAGGCACTCTATTACTCATTTGAACATATTTTTAGAAGGGTTTATTTCTTAAACATATCATGTTATGCGACTTATTTATAAAAGTGTCATGTTGGGTTTATGAAGGTTTGACCTGATTAATAAATGAGTCAAATATGGATGAGTGATGTAGACAAGCGCATATAGAAAAGCAAACATGTAAGGGATAAGTACAGAAAAAATCATAAACCTATTGTACGTATTTTAATTCAATCCTAATTTTTTTGAATTTGGTCAATTTAATCATAAATATTTTAACCATTTGCTAGTCTTTTTGGCCAATTTTAATTGGAAAACACTGATGTGGACGTCGACCATTTTACGTGGCATGGGCGACATTAATGTCGACAATTTATGCAATTTTAAAAAGGAGTTCTCAATTTTTTATAAACTTTTTTCATTTTTTTTTTTTTGTTTCCACCATGGTTAGTGAGGGTCATTGGGGCTCGACGATGGCCTACAACCCTCACCGGTCACTTGACGAGGCCATTGTGGCCATGAGCTAGGCAGCCCTCGCCTAATGATTAGTGAAGGTCACTGTCCATTGCAAGACCCTGATGACACTCAACAACAACAATGGGAAAAAAAAAAAAGAAAGAAAAGAAATGAAAAGAAATATAAAAAATTCACAAAAAATATTCATGTTAGCGCCCTCATGCCACGTAAGATGACTAGAGTTCATATCAGCGATTTTTGGCCAAATTTGGTCAAAAGGATTGCATTAGCAAATTATCAAAAAATTTAGAACTAAATTGATCAAATTGAAAAGTTTAAAATTAAAATGGAATCCATATAATAGATTTATGATCTTTTTGGTAATTCTTTTGAGTTTTGTAGGGAAATGATGTCGAATATGGAGAAGGGTTCAAAGTAAATGCTTATGCAAAAGATATTCACACGTGGATGAAATAAATTTGAAAATAAAGGCATTGATAAAGAAGACAATGAGCGGGCCGAATGCAACCACGGTAACTTCCTCGAGATAGAGGTTTGCTCACTCAATGAGAAAAGTGACCACTGATTGTTCTACTAGTTTTCCTTTTGGTGGTGGGAAGTTTTGACTACCGAGTCCATCTGTGCCGAAGACAAAATTCAACATTTGAAGCTTAGTATCTTTCTCTAGGAGAAACAATGATGAAATCCAACAATTGATGATGAGATCAATGCACCCCATTTGTTGAATTATGTGGACCCGATATGGGACCCACATAATTCAATGGTTGGTATTGAGTAAGCTTATTTGCACTTAGTTAATGCAAGTGTCGACCCAACTTGACTCACAAATTCTGGCAAAACAAATTCAAAAGAAGAAAAGAAAACATGACTCACAAATCATGTGCAAGTTAAAAACATTTTGTGGGGTCTTCGTGACCCAAAAAAAGAAAAAAAAGACTAAAGAGAGGAACATTACTTGGGGTCCAAGTAAAGAAAAAGGTAAAATACCAAAACTATGCCTCGAGTCTTACCTAATGATCACTTATAAACTTCTACTTTTGAAAATATTAAATACATACTCGGGTTTTATCTTGGCAAGTCACTTTATATGTTTACATTAGTTATCTTGATGTCCCTATATAAAAATGTTATTTTCTTCAAAATACTTTTCACAAATCCTAAATTCTCACATTCACCCAAAATACTAGAAACAAAATAAAAACCAAACCACCCAAACCCTAACTAAGATGTTAAAATGAGTTTCCCAGAAGGGGCAATTTGATCTTTATAATTTAGGGTTTTGCTTAGAGGTATGTGAATTGTATTTGCATAAATAGAGGGTGTAATTAGTCATTGGGTCAACAATAAGATGCATTTTAGGTATTTTCCCCATAATAAAAGGACCCAGTTCTAAAATCAATATGAGCATTCCCTTACAAAAGTGAAGAGAAAATGATAAAACTGGTTTACAGAAGAGATGATACAACAAACTTTCATTAACTACTTAAACAAGTGAATCACGTTTAAAGATTCAATAAAAATATATCACATTGTTTACTACTCAATTTCATCAACTGGTATTGTATTTTGTGCTTTTTTTATATGGTTCTATAAACCAAGGAATTAATACTTTAAAATAGAGTAGTGTGATTAAACAATATTCATTCTTCAGCGTATATAAAGACATTGTATGAATATGACTACATAGTATCTTAACCAGATGTCTATCTCTTGAGAAAATATTTAGAGGTTTATTACCACCCTATCAGCGTCTCATCTGGCACACATTTTTCATTCATACCACTAATATATTGACACGTGTCCATTAAACCATGTCAGCTAACATGGAATTTAAATAATAAATTTAAAAAACTTTCACCTCTCAGCTCTCTCTCTCTCTTCTTCCTCTTCCGGACGCCAGCGGATTCGCCGGCCGTCACCACCAGCGGAGTCGCCGGCGCTGTGACCAAGCAGACCACCGCTGCATCAGAGCGACCATGGCCGGCTCCCTCTGTTTTCTCCGTCTCATCGTTCTCGAGATCTGGCCGTCCATGGCCGAAATCGTCGCTTGTCCATGGCCGTCATCGTTTATCCATGGTCGAACGCGGTCAGGCGTTGTCTTTATCGTTCATCAATGGCCGACCACAAGCCGACTGCAAGGGTTGATAGATCTCAATATTTGAGCTCCGTACACGCCTTCGAGATCTCAACCTCGCCCGTCGCCATGGCCGATCACAAGCCAACTGCAAGAAGTTGGCTTCCTCTGTTTTTTTTTTTTTTTCCTTGATTTTTGGGCCCTGTCCATGGCCTTCGAGATCTCGACCTCTCCCTTCGCCATGGACGAGACCAGATCTACAGGCACGATCCAGTCCAGATCTGGATGGAAAACCACTGCGAGCCATCGTGACGATGGAGGGGTGGCTCGGCCATCGACGGAGCCGACCACGAGGCAACGGCAAGGGACGACAGAGCCGGCCGCGAGCGAGGATGGAGGAAGACGGAAAGCACAACGGAGGGGACGCTTCCATGGGTGGGCAGAGGCACATCTTTTTTTTTAGTTTTATTCCACCTTAGCGGACATGTGTCAATTTGTCATTGGATTTGAGTAGAATACACGTACCACCTCAGCAGCCACTCAATATTTTCTCCTATGTATTTAGATATTACATAATTGTGTTAATTCTCAATTTGAATGCTCATTTGATATTTTGCGGAACCATGGTGTTCTTCAACTGGGTTGATTTCCATATCCTATAAAAGCACATTCAGATAACTTTTTCGATGATATCTTACTTATCAATAATATCAAGTGTTTTGTTAAATGTAGAATCACCAAATATTTTAGCTCATTGTGGATACTGAAATTTCATAGTTCAACACTTAGATAGTTATAGACAGATGTGTAAGTCTAATCGAGATAGCATCAATACAAAGATAAAACATCAACCTGACACAAGGTATGTGCTGACAAACAAATAAGGAACTATCTCAATGTATGTGTGTGTAGAATTCTCTACTATTCTTCCAATATATATTATTCTAACCAATTTTATATTAAAGAGGAGCGACAATATTCAAACTAAGCAAAGACATGGCACTTAATTTGGACATGTGGAATAAATAGAACATTTGAGACTTCATCATATTAAGCCTCTCACTTAGGTCTTTCTACAACTTTGGCTTTCAAACATTTATGCTTTGGCTCGTGTCTTCATTAGAATTGTGGTATTAGGAGGGAGGGTATATGTGGGCTCAAAATTATCCTATTCAAGGTAGAGCTTCTTGAGATGAGTTTCAAATGTTAATATGAACATTTTTTAAGGAAGGATTGGAATGCTTAGTATTTGATTTGTCGAGGCTAAAAATAAGATTAAGTTGTCCCAATAATATACCTTTTGATTTTTTTTTAATACACGATGGAGTTTAACACTACTTTAAATGTCCACCTGCATACATGTTTTAAAACTCAAGCTTCAGTCAACAAAAAATGATATGCAAATATCTTTGTTTTATGACGATGGTAGCATGGTGATATTATCTAAGTTGAGGGACGAAAAAGGAAAACACAGTACAAGACTAGATATATAAATTCTTGTGATCCTTCCGAGAATTGGAAACAAAGCAAGGCCACACCTCTGCACGTGCTTCTTGATCCTCCCAAGTCTCAAAGTTCCAAGCATTGACCCTCCCCAACATCACCCAAACCACCTCCCAACCATTTGCCTTGCTTGTCAATTTCTACTTCAAGGCTTCCTTGTAAAGTTTGCAATGCACTATTTTCTTGATGCATGTAAGCTCTGAAGATAGTTTTGTCGTAATCGAAATTATATTAGAGAGAAGAGACAAAATTCAAACTACGCAAAAACATGGCATTTACCTTCATCTTGGATTTGTGGAACAAATGGAATATCCGAGGCTTTGTCATACTGAGCCTCTCGCTTCAAGTCACTCTCATTCTATTTGCACCTCTTAGAAAGAAAACAGCGAGATACCCCATCATCTTCCCCTTATGGTTGGCCTATTTGATGGCTGACTCGGTAGCTACATTTGCAGTGGGGCTCATCTCTCACAACCAAGGCAATTCAAGTGCCCATGTAGCAGAAGTAGATGGAGCAATTAAGGCATTTTGGGTCTCATTTCTCTTGCTACATCTTGGCGGTCCGGACACCATCACTGCCTTTTCTCTCGAGGACAGTTCACTTTGGCAACGGCACCTGCTTAGTCTCATCTTCCAAGTTGGTGCCGCCATCTACATCTTTGTGCAGATATTTCCTAGCGACAAGTCGCTAGTGATCCCAACGATCCTAGTGTTTCTTGCAGGGTTTATAAAAATTTTGGAGAGGACACTGGCACTTTATCTCTCGAGCTTCCCAAAGCTCAGGGAATCGATGCTCGGAATGGCTACAAACTCATCGCAATTGCTTGAAGAACTCACTACTACAAGGGAAGGATACAAATCTAATGAAGATGAAGCAGAGTTTGCTGAGAGCATCGTGGTGAAGCATGCTTACTCATTATTTCAAATCTTCAAGATCTTCATCGCAGATTTCATCTACACAGAAAAACAACGCAAGATGAGCATTAAATATTTTGGCAAAGTTTCTGTGGCGAATGCATTGAGGGTGATATCAGTGGAACTTAATTTCATTTACGAGGAGCTCCACACAAAAGCATTGACAATACGTCATAAATGGAGCTACATTTTCCGCATCATAGCCTTCACTAGCATTGTGGTGGCTTTCGGCCTCTTCAATCACTTGAAAAGGTATGGACTCCCGGAACTCGATGTGAAAATTACTCATATCCTTCTTTTTGGAGGGATAATTATTGATGGGATAGCTCTGTTCGAACTCGTTTTCTCTGATTGGACTGTTGCCGGAATCAAGCACCCCACCATAGGGTCATCTAAACTAGATGCATTTCTCATATCTACCACGGATTACTTGAGGAAGCCCCAATACGCCACATGTGAAGTAGAACCCAGTGTTCCTTACGAGGTTTTAGATACACCATTAATATTTCAAAGGTGGTCAGAATCCATCTTTGCTTGCAACCTAATTTCCGAGGCATTGAAGGAGAGTCCGAGAAAGATATGTAAGTGTGATAAGTTGTGGGGCATTGCTGTTTTAAAAAATATCCACAATTTTCTATTCCAAATGGGGGACAAGATCATCTCTTGTTTCCTTCAAGCTAGTGAGACAATAGCCGAATGTTGTGGTAAAAGATCAATGATTGCAAATGCAAAGTATGTGTCCAAAAATCTCTTTATGAAGGAGCTATGGATCTTTATCTTTGATGATGTGAAATGGAGATCTAAAAATTTGGTCGACAATCGAGTCTGTCCCACATAAAATGCCAAATGATCTCAGCAATATTTTAGGCCATGTCGACAAGTCTACTCTCCACAACAAAATTTTAGCGATGCATATTGCTACTGAAATATGGTACAACAAAGATAAACAATCTAGGAGCTCTACAACCACACCTGACACAGCCCTAGTTCACCGAAGGGATTTCAGTAAGATACTCTCTGATTACATGTTGTATCTTTTACTTAATCAGTATAATTTGATGTCCGCCGTGGTGATGGTGGACACTGCCCAAGTGGTATCGGCGGAGATGTTGCACGAGCTACGGCACCTTATCGGTGATGCGACCACGGATCTGAACGTGATACGTGAAAAATTGTACAATAGTGTGCAACATGGAATGCCCCTTCGAGAGCCCACCAACCCTTTGGAATCCGCGCTCAAAGTTGGGCTCCTTTGGGCCCGCGAACTGGAACATCATGGGGAAAGCAAGTGGGTGAGAATAAGCGACGCGTGGCTTGGGCTGTTGCAATATGCAGCAGTTAATATTATGGGAGAGACACATGTGCAGGTGCTGAGCAAAGGGGAGAGCTCATTACCTTTGTTTGGCTGTTGATGGCTCATTTTGGTTACTTCTTCACACCCGCATGGGGCTTGTACCGTGAATATTGGGAAGAGCATTCTCGCACTCGCAGGGATGACAGAGACGACAGCGTTCATAGCATTGCGAGTGTGGTCAATAACAGGGATGACAGAGACGATAGCGATCATGGCATTGCGAGTGAGGTTGAGAACGAATACTTTGCTTAGATATTTCGTCCACATCAGTTGTCTTATTTACCCTCCTCATGGCATCTCTATAAATGTTCGTTTGAATAAAATTTACTAGTTTGTGTATCTTTGTCACTAATGCTGAGAATTGATGGATTTTTATTCCTCATAATAAGCCCTTGCCTGTATCTACTCTTATTTATAGTAAATATATCGGTTCGTATTATAATTATTTTTTTTAAAGGAGAAAATCTAATAGTAAACAAGTAAATATATCTGTTTGTATTTATAATTACATTTATATCTACTTATAGTAAATATATCGTTTCTTAAGGTAAAATGATAGATTGTAAAATTATACAAGTAATAGTAACTTTATCACTAACGAGATATAAATTCAGAAATATCACGATTCTTTATTCATATTTAAAGACATGAACTGACTTTGTATATTCTAATGAAGCTGATATCAATTATCACCATTAGCTTTAGCAATCGGATCAATTACACATAAATAGACAGATGGCATCCAAGATTGGTGCTTCAATGAAATTCTCCTCTTCATAAATAGGACTGTATAAAGAAAACTGGCAATACACGAATGGAAAGCCAGATAGAACCATACAATGACTTGCCAAATTAGGAAGAGCTAGGGTATCATTGAGTCCTTGTCAAGCAATTTTGCATATCGATCCCATGAGATATAAGAATCACAAATCAGCTCTAAAATTTAGAATATGTTCACTTTTCCACAATTGTGGAGCCGCATGAACCCTCTACCCGGAATATATCTATCGAAGGTTACGGCTACATAACTCCCACCATGCTGCTGTACATTGCTAAGCCCCATCTGCCCGGAGTCCCGACTTGAAGTGCTGATGTACAGAAAAGATATAACTAAAGCATCACAACTCATGAAATTTATATGATTTATCAAAAATATTTCTTAAATTAATAATTTTTACTCGCTTGTCAAATCGTGGCCTCCGTACGTTGTATCGGTAGTCCACCGTCTCCTCCTCTCGAAGCTTCCTCCTTTCGCGCCACGGGACTCGCATCGCCCTGATTCTCCGCCGCAACGGACGACGGAGCATCCCCTTCGACTCGACGGGCGAGCGCGATTCCGGTGGCCTCCGCCGCCGCTCCGCCCATCGACGCCGGATCGTCGATTCGGAAGCCGATCATGCTCGTGGCCCCGGTACGTATTTCCCTCACCCGTCACCGACGCCTCGTGGGAAGCGAGATCCGAGATATTCGAGGAGGTATCTCCGTCGGCGATGCCGGTGGGACCGAGAGTGCTGCGTCGCCGGAGAGCGAATTGGTTCCGGGGAGTCCGTCTAGGAGCAGGACGAGCGTTTTCTACGAGTTTTCGAGTGATTTTGTGATCGGAGATCAGTATAGAAATCCCTGGAAAGAGATTAGGATGGCGAAGCTGGTGGAAGATGTCGATGCTCTCGCCGGGACTATATGCTGCTATAAGGTAAATGAACTGAGCTTTGAACACCTATCCGATGGTGATACTTTTGTTTCTGGTTCTGAACGTGGTGCCATTTGTTGTCTGCGATGTTTCTCCAGCTTAAATTTCTCGGTTTGAATGATGGTTCGATGGTTGAAATATGGTTTTAACCGAATTTCGAGCGTTTTGCCCCTGCTTATTGCTTGTTTCAGAATTGATATGTGCGTGTTTTTGCTTTGTGACGGAGTTGTATGCTTTTGTCCTAATGCTAGGTCAAGGGACTACCCGCTTGCCATTGCATCGAGAATAGACAGAGTTCTTATGATAAGGCTTCTATACGGTGGAATTCTGTTGAGAAATTTGCTTGAAAAAAAAAATGCTTGGAAGCAATTGGCAAGTCGCCATCCTTCATAAGATAATCCATCAACGTTTCGGATTTGGACTGGTCAATAATCTGGGTTTGGAACTTGGGAGTTTATTGCTACCGGATCTAGTCGCGTTTATTAGCAATATATATGAGACAATTCTCTATCGACCTGCGTATGCTTACCATATTTCTATCCTTGAATGATTGAAAATGGAAAAGATTAGAACAGAGTATTCTTGCAAGAATTCCTTGTTGAAGCCCGGCTCATCCTGCCTTCATTTTTTATTTCTCCTTAATAAGTTTCCAATAATCTACTTTGTCCAATCTGCCCATTCAGTTAACTCTAATAATAAGGTCCAACTCAAACTATGATGTTGGTTCTACCAATGAGACCTTGCGCAAGGCCACGAAAAGACCTAAAAAGAGTTTCTAGGGGGCAAAGCCTCAAGAGTGTCAGTACTTGGCGCAGTTGGTCACGTTGCCGATTCTCTCGGGACAGTTAATGTTGTGTAATTCCATAAACAACCAGCAAGGCACATACAATTGGCATTCACGAGAACATCTGTGTCTCTAACAAGGAGATGGTCAACCCAAACTTCATGAACTTTTCATGCTTTAATTAGCACTATGTGACACTCAACACCATGGTTCCAACTATATAGTCATTGACAAGGAATCATTAGGATAAATTCATTGCAAGCCTCCATAGTTTTATGTGAAGCCCTCTATTGAAAGTCGCGTGCTACAAGATAAGTAGAAGTACAAAATTTAATTGTCGCCTTGGGGCCATAGGCGATTTTAGAATAAACTTGTGTAGCTAGTGTTGTTGATACCATTGTGATTGCGTCCAAACCCATGAGAATAAAGTGGTTCGAGGAATGATACTTTCTAGTTTATTACAAATGCGTTTGCTAATCTAAACTTAGTGAATAATGAAAACTCACCAATTCATTGTGTGTTTCTAGGAAAAACCCTATTAGCTATTCTTTAGGCTTCGATTCAAATTATTGAGGTTAAAAAAAAAAAAAAAAAAAAAAAGCTTGAGGAAATTTCTCAGCTAAAATCAGTTACGGATGTCTGGATTAATATAGCATAGAATCTTGTTCTTGTCATGTTCTTACCAATTACCTATATCAGGTTCTGTCTTGATGGAAATAACTATCAATCTAGAGGTAAAACAATATCTCAAGGTCTCGCCACAAGTCAGATGGGAGAGACATGACTTAGGCGTTTGCGTCAACAAACAATATGGGTGATATGAACTAGTCAGATTCATGTTTTTGTATAAGCAACTCTTCCTTCTTTTCTATATTTGTAAGTGATGAACTTTCTATTAATTAATTTCTTCTGTTTCTTCAGACTTCGTAATCGATGTCTTCGATGCATGCTCACAAAGTACTAAATACTTAATGGACAATTATCCCCAACAAGGAAGTTTGTCCAAATGTAAGAAGATGAACAGTAGAATATGCTTCGATTTATTCTCCTTGGCTCTAAAGTCACTGACAGCCCGTAACCAATTCCTTTTGTCATTATATTCTCCTCGGCTCTAAATTATTTTTTCATTTTATTTTTATAAACAGGTAATGTAATTCGCCAATTAAAAACTTAGTTTCGTTCATTGAGAATACAGAAAAGTAGGGCCCTTTTTTTATTAATGTTTTGCCCAAGCTATTGCGAGGGACGAAACATCGACGGATGTGTATGTCTTCGCCTTTGTTACTTCTTGTTTGGGCATAATGGACAGAGTTTAAATTTCACTAGGAGCATAAGTTATTAAAATAGAAGCCAACTAATTAATATGGTTGTTCATTTTCACTGCGTTCTTGTTGGGTCTCTTCTATCCCTTAGTGAAAAATGGCTTAAAATAACAAATACCCATGAGCTGATCAGATTTATAAATAAAAATAAACATAAAATGAGATCATCTCTCTCTGTTTTTGAATTCTCTTTCACTGCTGCAGGAGCTAGAAATTCGATTCAATTGCGTGAAGAATATGTAGAAGAGTTAGGACAAAAAAAGTCAGGTTAAGTAAGGATGTAGCATTGCTTTGTTGATGGCCAATTATTGACCCTAATCATTAACATGACGTAAAAAGGACAAGTGATTGTAGACATTCTGATTGAGTTTGAATGGATTAATCTTTTTATACACAAACAATAAAGGGTTGCTTTGCTAAATAACCTTTTCAATTTGCTTATGACATGCGTAGATATGACTAATTAGATAAGTTAATATTTAGCCTGTGTCAATGTCATTTGGTTAAATACATTTAGGTATGTTAATGGTTTAAGCATATTTTTATGAGGGTTTTTATCTTAAGCGTATCATGTTGTACAATTCAACAAAAGTGTCTTATTTGGCATTCAAGGATACGAGATTACTGATAAATGAGTCGAATATGTACGAATGGTGCAGGTAAGCACATATTGAAATGTAAGCCCATAAGAGTTATGTAGGGAAATAATCTCCAAAGTAAATATTCATGCAAAAGAATTTCACATGCAAATGAGATAAATTTGAGAATCGAGAGGTGATAGAGGAGACAATGAGCAGGCCCAATGCAACAAGAGTCACTTTCCCGAGATAAAAGGTTTGCTGGCCCAATGAGAAAACTTGGCTGCTGACTATCCTGTAGGATGTCCTTTTGGAGGTGGGAAGTTTTGACCGCCAATTCCAACGGTGCCACAGACAAAATCCACAATCAAAGCTTTAAATCTATTGGGAAAACAATCATGAAATTAAAAATTGATCATGAGACCAATGCATCTTAATCGTTGAGTAATGTGCACCCAATATGGGATCCACGTCATTCAACGATTGAGATTGGGTATGCTCATCTATATCCGATTTATGCAAGTATGCTTCAACGTAACTCACGAACTCTATAAAAAAAAATCAAAAGAAAGAAAAATAAAGTGGCTTCCGAGTCATGGGCAAGTTAAGAACATTTCATGGGGCCTTTGTGAAATAAAAAACAAAGAAGAGGAACATTACTTGAGGTCCAAGTTAAAAAAAAAAAGAAAGGAAAAATAACAAATGTATACTTTATCATTCACCCAATTATTAAATGCACCCATGGATGCCACTTTATACTTTCACATCAATGAACCTAATTTCTCTATTAATGAAAATGTCATTTTCCTTGATAATGCAAATATCCTAATTTTATGACGATGGTGGAATGCTAATATTATATAATCTAATGGATGAGAAAAGAAACTACAGTACTAGGCCAGATAGATTATTGTGATCCCTCCAAGAATCTAACTTTAGTACTGTGCTTGTCGTTTTATTTAAGCGCAAGGACGATAAAGCGCAAGGACGGTAATCAGCACCCACGTCTCCATCCTCCCATGTCCCCACATCCCAAGCACTAACCCTCCTCGACAACACCCACCTCCACCTCGAAATACACCCTTTTTTATCATCACACTTTTCGCCGCACTCGCAAGTTTCTACTTCCAGGTTTCCTATCCTTACATTGTCTGCAAAGCACTGTTTTCTTGATGCTCGTAAACTCTCTTGATAAATAGTTGAGAGGATAGTTTTGTTTTAACCGAAATAATATTGAGAGGAGTGAAAATCCAAATCAAGCAAAACTATGATATTTGGCTTCATTTTGGATTTGTGGGACAAATGGAACATTAGAGGGTTAGTCGTCCTAAGTTTCACTCTTCAGGTTTTTCTCATTCTATTTGCACCCCTTACAAAGAAAACAGCAAACCTTGTCATCTTTTTCCTCGTATGGTTGGCCTATTTGATGGCCGATTGGGTAGCTGCATTCACGATTGGGCTTCTTTCTCACAACCAAGGTAATTTGTCCACTCGTATAGCTGAAGTAGATGGCGCACTTCAGGCATTTTGGACCTCAATTATGTTGTTACATCTTGGTGGTCCAGACACTATTACTGCCTTTTCTTTGGAGGACAGTTCACTTTGGGGACGGCACCTACTCAATCTCATCTTCCAAGTCGATGCCTCCATTTATGTCTTTGTGCAGGTATTTACCAGCGACAAATCTCTAGCAATGCCAACGATGCTAGCGTTTCTTGCTGCAGTCATAAAAAATGTGGAGAGGATACTAGCACTTAATCTCTCAAGCTTTCCAAAGCTTAGGGAATCGATGATCTCACAGTTGGATTGTCCGCTTTTGAATTTCTCACGTAAAGAGTGGGATGAAGCACTCAATCATCTAAGGGATGGATATCCTGAGGTAGAAGCAAGGCTTGCCGAGAGCATTGTGGTGAGGCGTGCTCACGACTTCTTTGAAATATTTAAGGTCTTCCTTGGAGATCTCATTATTACATGTGAACAACGTAAAATGAGCCACGAATATTTCCGCCAAATTTCTGCGATGGATGCGTTAAGGGTGATATCAGTTGAACTCCATTTCATTTATGAGGTGCTTCGCACAAAAGTTTTGGTAACACGCTCTAAGTGGGGCCGCATTTTCCGCTTTATAGCCTTCACTGGCATTGTGGTGGCTTTCATCTTGTTCAATTGCTTCAAGAAGCATCAGCTCTTCAAACTCGATGTGAAAATTACTTATATCCTTCTTTCTGGCGGGATTGCTCTTGATGTGATAGCTCTATATAGGCTCATTTTCTCTGATTGGACTGTTGCCAAAATCATGGATGACAAAACAGGATCGTCTAAACAAAATTCATTTCTATACAAGTTGATATCCATCGTGGATGACCTAAGGAAGCCCCGATTTGTGACATATAAAGTAGAGCCTAATCCCAATGTTAGTTACATGGGCATAAACACATCATTAATGTTTCGAAGATGGTCGAATCCATCTCTGCTTACAACCTTTTTTCTAAGACATTGGAGGAGAGTCCGAGAAAGATGTATAAGTGCCATCGGCACTAGGGTATCGTCGCTTTTTCTAAAATTTGTAGTTTTACATTTTGTATGGCTAAGAAGATCATACCTTGTTCTCATCAAGCTGGTAAGACAATTGCCGGGGCTGTAATTTGAAGTGTAGGGAATTGATGTTTGTGTCCAAGAATCCCTTTATTAAGGAGCTATGGATTTTTATCTTTGAGGAGATGAGACGTAGATCCGAAAACATAGATGTTCCAGCAAAGGTGAGGGAGATATATGAGGCTAGAGGTGATATGTTTCTCAAGAGCAGGGATGATTGTGGCAAGCTTTTAGATTATGTCATTGACCATAATTATGACACTAATATTATAATGTGGCATATTGCTACTGAAATGTGGTACAACAAAGAGAAACAATTAATGTGCGACAAAGCTAGAGATGAAAGGGAGTTCAGCAAGATCCTCTCCGACTACATGATGTATCTTTTACTTCAGACAAATGTGGTGTCCTCTGTGGCGGGCATTGCCCTAAAGAGATTAGAGGATACATTGGCGGATCTACACTCAATCCCTAATGAAAACATGGATGTGGAGAGGCTATCCCAGGTATTGTTTGAGTTTCCTCCCTTTAAACCGAGACCAACATCCGTCCTCTGCGATGGCATAGATTTGGCCAATCAGATGGAGAGGCTTGGGGAAATGAAGTGGAAGGTAATGAGCGGAGTGTGGGTTGAGATGTTGTTCTTTGCAGCAAGTCATATTAAGGGAACGGCACGTGTGCAGGTGCTAAGCAAAGGTGGAGAGCTTATTACTTTTGTTTGGCTATTGATGGCTCATTTGGGTTGTTTCTTTGATCCTGATTGGGGCTTGTACTATGAACCCCAAAATAAATCGTCCGTATGGGAATTCTCCTAAATCAGAAGCCTTCATTGACGAATTTATAATTCAAGGCGACACTATCGATTTTATCAATTCATATTTCTTATATGTTTACGTATAAAATTATGTAAATGTTTGTTGTATTTTGTGATGGAAGTTATGGAATTAAACTTGAAATTGACAGAATATTTTGTCCTTTCCACATCGCACTTGACTTCAATTGTGTTATTGTTGCGTGGTAAACACACAACAATAAGCTGCAGTTTATTTGTCATCCCCAAACTATTACCTCTCATTGTGTTTAAACGTGTAAAACATATTATTTTCAAAAACACTCCTCAATTATACAATTTATATTTTTTGATCACTTATGTAACTTATGATAATAAACTCAAATTGATTTATAATTAAAGTAAGGCGACAAGTAAAAAAATAATGTCATTTTTAATTTTTAGGCAGATCATTTTATATATTTGCATAGAGCTTACTCCACTGGATGAAGAAATTTCACTTAAGTTTATATTTTACGGAAAAAAAACAATTATTAAAGAACATAAAATATTTATCTTAGTATTATCTCTAATTTGAAGTATAGCTTATTTTGTTAAGTCAAAACAAGGAAGATCGAGAAAACGTAATTCAATCGAGCAGAAAAGAAACCAAAAATTGCCGACTAATTTACACAGAGAAAAGGCTTATGACAAATTAGGTGGTCAATCTATCATATTGCATTTCTGAAATAATGGATGGTGGTGATCTTTTATGTGAAGAAAATCAAATAATGGACAGCGGTAATGACGAGAGGAATCAGAGATTATTGTCCAATTATATAAATTTTCAACAGCTTGATTTAATTTTTTTTAGAATGTTAAAAAGAGTTCACCTTAGTTGCTCTTTTCCTTTCTCATTTTTTTAAATTTCCCTTTTCAACCTTTCTTTTTTCCTCTCAACAAGTAACTTTCTTAATACGGTGCTGTTATATGTCGTACAAGCTGGTTTGTTTAACAGAATGAGAAATAAAATTTATTGATTTTTTTAATATAAGTTATGTGATTTATCAAAAATATTTCGTAAATTAATAATTTTTACTCGTTTGTTAAATCGTGGTCTCCGTACATCGTATCGGTAGTCCCACCACCGTCTCCTCTCAAAGCTTTCCTCCTTTCGCGCCACGGGACTCGCATCGCCCCGATCCTCCGCCACGACGGACGACGGAGCATCCGCTTCGACGGGCGAGCGCTTCCCGTGGCCTCCGCCGCCGCTCCGCCCATCGACGCCGGATCGTCGATTCGGAAGCCGATCAGCTGGTGGCCCGGTACGTACTTCTCTCGCCCGTCACCAACGCCTCGAGGGAAGCGAGATCCGAGATATTCGAGGAGGTCGGCGATGCCGGGGCGACGGAGAGCGCTGCTTCGCCGGAGAGCGAATTGGTTCCGAGGAGTCCGTCCAGGAGCAGGACGTGCGTTTTCTACAAGTTTTCGAGTGATTATGTTGCTCGGAGATCAGTATGGGAATCCTTGGGATGAGATCAGGATGGGGAAGCTGGTGGAAGATGTCGATGCTCTCGCTGGGACTATATAAGGTAAATTAAACCGAGCTTTGAACAACTATCGGATGGTGATGCTTTTGTTTCTGGTTCTGAACGTGGTGCCATTTGTTTTCTGCGATGTTTCTCCGGCTTAAATTTCTCGGTTTGAATGATGGTTCGGCGGTTGAAATGTGGTTTTAACAGAATTTCGAGCGTTTTTGTCCCTGCCTATCGCTTGTATCAACGCAATGCATGCTGCGTCATTGTAAGAAAGAGAGTTTCCATGGGCTTTCTCCGCAAGAGATGAATTTGTATATGATGTCATCGACTATGCTAGAGTTAGGTAATACAGTTTGTGGTGCTTCGATAAATTCCTGATATAAAACTGAAAGGTGCCGGAGCTTAGTCGGTGGGTAATCAGTTCTAGTATTCTGCTATTCGTAGTTTGAATAATCTAGAATTGGTCTTCTAGTAATTAGGGAATACATTGTAACAACATGCTGCTGCTTTCGTGTAAGAAATACTTTGTCTCTATCATTCGTATATGTGCTGCTAGCCATTCGCCATTCTCTTATTACCAGAAAATAATAAAAAAATCAAACCCATCCTAACAACAGAAAAGCCTGCTAATCAACATTCTCTCCAAGAAATATTGGTAGTTTGTCAAGGCTTTCGACATGTTGTTCAAGCACAATACTCAGATGTAAAATCTTCAAGAAGTTATCCTTTCTGTGATAGAGTCTCATTACTGATCCATTATGCTGTTTACCTTAAACTGGTAATTTTCTGCAGATATCCGGCATTCCTCAGATTCAGTTGCACTTACTGCCATTTCACATTTGTGGCTCGTGATTCTAAAACTGGGAAATCAACTCCAATCAAACCCAACTTGCCAGAGATAAAGAGAGAAAAGTTACTTTGGCAAGAGGCAGAAAAGAGGAGTAAAATGATAAAAAAGAAGAGAGAAGAACGTAACAGAGATACTAAGGTGGAGGACTTGTCCAGGCTCCTTGCTCTACTTGCAGAAGGTCATGTCTTCTGTAATATGCCTGCTCTGGCAGACACAGATAGCATTCTGATAAGGGACACTTGTTTTGAGAACTCATTAGTATGCCAGCCACAGGAAAGGAATATTCACTGGAGGATATTTGTAGGATTTTAATGCGAAGGGCTTTTGAAATGGCCTTTTCAAGCAGATATGACTTTGCTGGTGTGGCATCCCAGTTCTTTGAAGTTGACCGTGTTGATTTCTTGAGACCTGTAAGTATGCATCCGGCACATGATGTATTTCTATGTCTAGTGCTGCTGTTGCATTACTTAGCTGCTGAGTGTAGATCTGTGGCAATGATTACATGATGTGTCTGGTGCCACAGTATTCTGTAAGCACGAATTGTCGTACTTGAGCCTCACTCTTGCAGTCTGATGTATATGTGTGAGACTATGGATCTGTTAAGTGGAAGATCATAATCTGAAGGATATTATTTTTGGGATGCAGGTGGATGCTGGCAATTTTATCCACCTCAAATGCTGTGTCCTGTGTAAGCTGAAGCTTGACAATCCAGCTGAACTCCTGATTGCTGTTGAAGTTGTGACCATGTGATGCAACCTGAGCCCAGGTCAAGCTAGGTACCATTGGCCCATGCATGTTACATTTTGCTTTAGCAAATTTTGATACCATCCTGCTACTCTGATCAGAAGTCAAAGGATGCTTTGGTTAGGGGATTATTCTCTTTTACTCCCCCTTTCTTTTGGGCCCAAGCTATCTACCGTCCCTTAACATAATGATCATGCATAAGAAAATTTGAATAGAAAACAAGAATGAACTGGTTACCTAGTTGGGGGATACTGAAGTCTGTCTTTAATCCTATCTAAATGGTGAACTGAAACCTTTGTGAAGTTACCATATCTTTGGTCAGACTTGGTTTCATATCACCATGTCTTAGATACTCCTAATAAATTTGTTGTTATTTCATCTATCATCCTAACAGGGGTCAAATGAATTCTACTTTACATTAACCATACGTCCTGAGGCCTTGAATGATGGACTGAGGATTCGGAAGTCCCATCCATGGAAGAAGAGGCTTGGCATGTCCTTGAATGTGTGGATGCTGAGAGTTGTCAGACTTCATCCTGGATACACTTCTCCAGTGACTGAAGTGAACGGTAGTGCTTACTCACAGGTTGAATGATAATTAGTGGGCGACTGAAGTTGATTTTCGAAAAGCAGGACAACATTGCCAAGCAAAAGAGGAACGCAGGGACGTCAGTCTAGTTTGGAACTTGAGGGATGTCTAACCCACCAAACATGTATCAGCATTGCGAAGTCCAATTATTTACCACTTCTGAGAAAGTCTCACTGTGTGATGAGATAAACCAAAGATTAGAAGATGCCAAGTAAAATGATGTTGAGAAATAAGAGCTCCTGCCAAGTAAAGTCTCAAAAGGACATGGGACTAAACATGTCACTAGTTCAAATTGATGGATGGTGATAGGAAAGTTGTGAACTTCGACATCTGGTAATAAACTGGTACTATGTTCAGCGTTGATATATGAGTGTTTTTTGCTTTGTGACAGAGTTGTTTGCTTTGTCCTATTGCTAGGTCAAGGCTCTACATGCTAGCCATTGCATCGAGAATTAACAGAGCTCTTATGATAAGGCTTCTTTACAGTGGAATTCTTTGGAAATTTGCTTGCAGAACATGCTTGGAAGCAATTGGTAAGTCGGCATCCTTCATAAGATAATCCATCAACATTTCAGATTTAGACTGGTCGATAATCTGGGGTCAGAACTTGGGAGTTTATTGGTTCCGGATCTAGCTGCATTTATTAGCAATTTATTTGAGACAATTCTCTGTTGAACTGCTTATTCTTACCAAATTTCTATACTTGAGTGATTGAAAATGGAAAAGGTTAGAACAGAGCATTCTTGCGAGCATTTGCAAGAATTTTTTGTTGAAACCCGGCTCACTGAGCCTTCATTTTCATTTCTCCCTAATAAGTTTCCAATAATCTACTATGTCCAATCTGAACATTCAGTTAACTTTAATAATCAGATCCAACTCAAACTATGATGTTGGTTCTATACCAATGAGACCTTACGCAAGGCCATGAAAGACCTAAAAAGAGTTCTGGTGAGCAAAGCCTCAAGATTGTCAGTACTTCGTGCAGTTGGTCACCTTGCTGATTCTGTCAGGACAGTTAATATTATGTAGTTCCATAAACAACTAGCAAAGCACATGCAATTGGCATTCATGAGAACATATACATCTGTAATGAGGAGAGGCTTAACACAGACTTCATGAACTTTTCACTGCAGGCCCTTGTAGTTTTATGTGAAGCCCCTATTGAAAGTCGTATGTTACAAGTTAAATAGAAGTACGAAATTGAATTGTCGCCCTGGAGCCATAGGTGAGTTTAGAACAAACTTGTATAGCTGGTGTTGTTGATACCATTGTGACTATGTCTGAACCCACAGGAATAAAGTGGTTCAGGGAATTAGTATGTTACAAATGCATTTTGTCTTGCTAATCGAAACTTAGTGAATAGCAAAAACTCACCAACTCGTTGTGTTTCTGGGAAAAACCCTATTAGCTATTCTTTAGGTTACGAGTCAAATTATTGAGCTTTAAGGGGGGGAGGAAACAAAGAAGCTTGAAAACATTTCTTGGCTAAAACCAGTTACAGATGTCTGGATTAATACAGCATAGAATCTTGTTCTTGCCATGTTCTTACTGGTTACCATATATCAGGTTCTGTCTTGAAGGAAACAACTATTTAGCTAGAGTTAAAACCATATCTCAAGCTCTTGCTGCAAGTCAAATGGGAGAGACATGCCTTAGGGCGTTAGCTTCAACCAACAATATGGGTGAATATGAACTGGTCGGATTTACGCTTTTGCATAAGCAACTCTTCCATTTTTTTCTATATTTGTAAGAATATGATCTTCCATTTATTGCTTCTGTTTATTTGGATCTCATAATCGCTCTCTTTGATGGTAGTTGATGAGACATGCTCACAAAAAGACTTAAAAAAGACTTTTTGGACAATTATCCCTAATAGGGAAAATCGTCCAAAATGTAAGAAGATGGACAGTAGAATGTGCTTCAATTTCTTTACCGAACATGGTCTGTATATATATAAGTATATATATACATATATATATTATATACACGTGGTTCACTAATTAATTACTTAAAAGCAATATTTACTAAAGGATATTCGGAGGATTTTAATGCAAAGGGCTTTTGAAATGGCCTTTTCAAGCAGATATGACTTTGCTGGTGTGGCGTCCCAGTTCTTTGAAGTTGACCGTGTTGATTTCTTGAGACCTGTAAGTACGCATCCGGCACATGATGTATTTCTATGTCTAGTGCTGCTGTTGCATTACTTAGCTGCTGAGTGTAGATCTGTGGCAATGATTACATGATGTGTCTGGTGCCACAGTATTCTGTAAGAACGAATTGTCGTACTTGAGCCTCACTCTTGCAGTCTGATGTATATGTGTGAGATTATGGATCTGTTAAGTGGAAGATCATAATCTGAAGGATATTATTTTTGGGATGCAGGTGGATGCTGGCAATTTTATCCACCTCAAATGCTGTGTCCTGTGTACGGAGCTTGACGATCCAGCTGAACTCCTGATTGCCGTTGAAGTTGTGACCATGTGATGCAACCTGAGCCCAGGTCAAGCTAGGTACCATTGGCCCATGCATGTACATTTTTCTTTAGCAAATTTTGATACCATTCTGCTACTCTGATCAGAAGTCAAAGGATGGTGTGGTTAGGGGATTATTCTCTTTTAATCCCCCTTTCTTTTGGGCCCAAGCTATGTACCATCCCTTATACTGATCATGCATAAGAAAATTCAAATAGAGAAGCGAGAATGAACTGGTTACCTAGTCAGGGGATACTGAAGTCTGTTTGGACTATTACCCAATGAGGTTAATACTTTAGTTCTGGATTACTGTAATAAAATAGTACCGGGAGCAGACTTCATAATATGGTCTTTGTCCTTTGAGAAAGACACGTGGCGGGATTTCTTGTCCCCTTGTATTTTTAGCTCTAAAAAAAATTGATAGGTTGATTGATTTTGGAGCGTGTAAACCACCGTATGCATCTATATAAATTATATAACATCGTATAAGACCATCTCTAAATTGGTGAGCACAGTTCTAAGATTATTTCACGTCAGAAACATTAAGATCCATTGTATCTTCACCAAATGTGTACCTATTTAGCCAATTTGTTGGGTATTACATGATTTTGCTAATTCTCGATTGTAAGTTCTTGTAGTATTTTGCAATGGATGCTATGTTTCTATAGCTTTAAAATAATTAATAAAAGATTTAGTTCCTTGTGCAATTTTATATTTGTGATTTTTGTTCACATGTAATCCCTTTGCTACTAAAACAATAGATATCCTATGTGGGGGCTAACAATACAATCTAAAAGGGGATGAATAGATTCAATGATGATCATGAAGAACTTCGCTGGAACAAAAGTAAACAGCACGAAAAATAACTAAGAGTAATTATGAGCATGATAGGTTATCAGCAAATACCACGTGAAGGTGGTACTGGTCAGATGATAATGATGGATAGAATATGTAAAACATAAAATAATTTATAATAATTCGGTTTTATTTTCAAGCCTACATTTACTCTCCAAATAATAACTTTAATATGGGTTGGATTCCATTAGTAATCTTTAGTACAACTAAAATCAATAATTGTATAAATCATGCTATTAAGACAATCACTGCTCTCACATTTAGACACTTGTTCTTAGAATGATTACAAAAACAATGACTCTTTCTGATTAAAGAGGTGAAAGTTGAAGTACAATAGCAATACTTTCAATTTTTCCATCCAACCTTTTCTACGCTTCTTTGATCCTTATTATATAGGTGTCTTCAATAATGTCGTTAGAGATTCTAGTGAGAATCCAATAGCTTTTCAAGAGTCGCTGAGAGCTCTTACCAAAATCAAAATTGCCCATTGCTGGCACTTGAATTTTAGTTGACAATTCAAATTTTCACCGTAGTAAAAGTACAAGATAGAAATAAAAATAAATAAATAGCAAGACAATAAATAAACAACAAATAACAAATAAAAATGGGAGCCAATTCGGATGGGTCCGTTCATGCGAGTTCACTCGCGACCCAAGTTGCCTTCATTAATGCAACCCATAACAAAAGAAGGGCCCCAAAAAAAGGAAAAGGAAAAGGAAAAGAAAAAGAAAAAGAAAGAAACCCCGGTCGAAATTTGTCAAGCTGCCTCGTCTCCTCGCCCATTGCTTCGGACGGCTTGAGTACTGACTGAAGCTTGCTTTCAGATCCCGATTCTGATCATTCTCATGCCCAATGCCTTCCTCCCCGTCGTTTCTCGGCGTTCCTGAGCTGTGGCTGTCCTGCTCTTCTTCTCTCTGTCTTCCGGTCGCGAAGGTTGAAAAGCTTCAATCTCGGTTCAGGCATCATCACCTAAGTCAATCACCTTCCAGGACTTCTTGTTGCTGTAACCTTCAGTCATGGTCAAGATTCCTCTTTGGTAACGGGAGATTTTCAAAACCTTTTGTCTCGGTTTATCTGATCTAGGATAAAGAACAGAGATTAATGTCGTGGCGGTGTTATGCAAAAACAGACTAAGTCTCACGGAATTTTTTTTTGACGAATTGGTTTTAGTTATTGATGCTTTGGTATTGTCAAATTGAAACGTTGCTCTAGTATTGCATATAGGAACGTCTCGGATGCCAAACCAAGTTAGCATAGATTTGTCACCGACTCTGGTTCACTTCGAATGTATGTGGACAAGCTCTGCATGAAAGGAATTCTTCATCAATCACTGAACGCAATTGCAATTAGATTTCCATGTTACTTATGATCGAATCTGCACCTTTTGTTTTTGTGTTGCTCCATTGTTGCTGTGCTCACTTCGATGGTGACTTGATGATAAAAGAAATGAAATGGAGTCGATATAGCATTCGACAATGATCGGAGATAGAGTTTTAGTGGTAGCCTTCTCCCTTGCATCCCATTTGCTCAGATTCTGGTCATTTTCGAAATACTGAGAAAGGAAGAGTCTGGTAATAGATGGTGGTCGACTGTGGCAGCCGGTGATGATGGTGGTGGTTGATAGTCATGTTTGGGAGATTGATAGTCATGGACCATGGTCCATTACAAATCTCTAGCCGCTGCTACTGCTACTACTGTTAGTTGTAAGACTTCCCCATAGATGGGGCAGGTCTCATCAGTTCTAGATCCATGTGAGGGTTTTACTACTGATGTGTTCTTGGTTATTCTTTTCCCCCTTGATTTAGTCTCTCCCATAAATTTCCTTGAAAAAAATTTCTTGAGATTGTTCTCAATTTTGTGCTTGTGTTTCCTTCTTTAGATGCCCTAGAATTAAGAGATGCTTCCGCTCTATCTGATCTTCTGCTTTTTACTGTAGCATCCACATTGTGCTCTTAGCCTCTTCTAAGTCCTTCATAGCAAAGAATCAATGGATGTCTCCATTCTTATCTTTTTGGTTACGTTACTCTCCGCATCAAGTTCCTCTAGTTGCTATTGAGCAAGGTGGTGATTTCACTTTTGTCAACATGACAACCAGATTGATTCCTGGAAGATCGATCATTACTCCTCCCTTGCGAAAATAACTACGCATCATCCTCATACTGGTGGATATGTTAGTTTCATGAATAAATTAACTGTCCAAAATTGTTTGCATTGCGGTCTTACAACTACTGTTGTTGCAGAGGAAACAAGAGAGGCTGAGGAAGATGGAAGAGGGACAGGTATACTTGCAACTTTATGGGGCCAAGGAGGCCCTCCTTCACATATGCAGCGATGGTTGCAGGATGATTGGACCATGCGACAAACTCCTTAGAGCATCGCGGCCTGCCTGTGGGTTCCTGTTTGTAAAGGACTTAAGACCTTAATACGTCATTTTGCCAGTTGCAAGGTTCGCGTTCCCGGAGGATGTGTTCACTGCAAGCGCATGTGGCAGCTTCTTGAACTGCACTCTCGGATGGGTACCGAGCCTGATGATTGCAAGGTTCCTCTCTGTAGGTAAGTCAAAAGAACTTCTATGTTTGTCTCCTCAATTTTAATCTGGAGAAGTTCAGATGGATGCAGGAACATGTCTAAATGGGTTACTTTACGTCCATGTTTTTTTCTTTTGATCAGTCCAATTCTAACTCATCTCTCAAACTTTTACTTTGCCTCTTAGTAGAGGTGGGGGTTAGTAGAGGTGGGGTCGAACCCCATATTTAAAGCTAAAGGTCCCCACCCTATCCTTATCACTGGGCCATGGGCCCAATGGGTTCATTCACCTAATTAATTAGGTCTTAAAGAGCATTGGATATTGAGCAAAATTTGCTTCAGATGGTCAAGTGAGAATTGCATTGCTGACTCGGAAGTTCGCATTTCAAGTGTCTTGCACGGAAAAAAGCCCAACACTGATCTGCAGAAACTGTGGTTGATGAGTCAAAACTTTTAAAGGCAAGAGCGTTTTTCTTCCCAAATGATTCTTCAATTATTAAGTGATTATGCGAGATGCATATCGGGGAGTGAGTCACCTTATTGTGCGTAGAGTTGGAGAGCAGCACCTCCGTTGAACTGATATGTATTGTGAATTTGGTGGCTCTACATAATGTCTCTTTTGCTTTTGCCAGGCAATTTAGAGTGAAGATTCGGCATCAAACCAAGAAAGATGATTCCAAGTGGAAAATGTTGGTCAACAAAATAATTGTAGCTAAGAATGCATTGGACCATTCTCAGCTCGGTGCTCAGGTTTATTGTGATAACTTTGTATCTTTAAAAAACATGTTTGCCCACAAGTTTGTTTCATCCCAATTCAAAATGAATAAATAAATTGCTGGGAACTTATAGTTCTTTTTTTATACTATAAGTCTTTACAGTGACCTGTACATGAGTTAGCTGAATAATGTATATACATTACTTACATTTGATTTTTAGCCTTTTTTTTTTTTTTTTCTTGTTGGATCAGATTGCTTTACTCTATTAGCCACAAGGCTTTATCTCTTGCAATTGTATCATGAGTGCAACTAGTATTAGCAGAATTCTCGCCTAGACCCGCTCAATAAACCCAATGCGATAAGGGGGATTGGATTTGGATCGGACCTGCATAATCAAAAGTATTGTCCCAGGCCAGACAAAAAATTTTCTTTCATTTGTGCATAATCTCCGTTAAATTTTAATGAATCACCCTTTAAATCAACTTTAATGGTGGACAACACAACCTAAAAATTCGAAGTCATAAACTATCATAAAGTATTAATGATAGTCGGTATTGATGATAAACTTACCTACAATCTAAATATATGCATTTGAAAGATTATCATCACATTATTGGAATTTACCAAACCTTTGGATAGTTAATAAAGTTATTTGAATGATATCTACTAATACATATGTGAAATTATCAATGTGACATAAATATCTACTGTCTTTTTATACTCTTGAAGTCATATACAAGTTGATGATTACTTATATACTAATTTTGCTTGAACATTTACCAACTCCATTTTAAAGGTGTGCACGTTTTTCTGGATTTAAATAAAACTCAAAAGTACTTTTTAACTCTCCCATTAAAACTTAAAAGATTACTACAGTTTTGGAAAATTATGAAAAGCATTAAATGTGAGTCTTTGAGTTAACATTTGAGTACTATGGAAGTTTCGAAAGTTTTGGATTTAAAAAAAGTTAAAGTTGCATGAACTATAAGGTTTAAATTAAGCAAAAAAGTAAAAGTAAAAGTTATTCCATACATGCTTGTAATTAATAGAAACTTATCAATATATATTGAGGACTTCTTATTAGTTATCTGGGACAATGCACAAATATAATGTTGACTGCGCAAAATACTAAAAACCAATAAAAATAATACAAACCACCCAGCACCTAAGCAAAATGCTTAAATGAATTTGCAAGGAGTGGCAATTGGTGTTTTCAAGGTATGGTTTTGCTTAGAGGGTGTGCGAATGGTAGAGGTAGTAAGTAGTCATTGGGTTGACAGTGAGATATGTTTCCGACACTTTCCCGTGAAGAAAGGACCCGGTCTAAGATCAACATAAGCGTCGCTTTACAAAATTGAACAAATGATACACAAATCTGTAGCACAAATAATGCGACAAACTTAAATAAAAATGTACAACCTCTTTTACAACTCGATTTCATATATTTCAAGCATTAATAAAAGAAGAGACGCCACCAAATTCAATCCTTGAACTCTTAAGCAATGTTCAATGATACTTAAATTTTAATTTTTGTCAAATTGATATTGTGCTCTATGAGTCGAATCGATTTTGTTTTTTATATGGTTCTATAAACAAGGGATTAATCCTTAATAATATTTTATGAGTAATCTGACTAAACTATACTAGTCCATTCTTAAGCAAATAATATGGCTTTGACATATAGCATGGATTTCCAATTTCTCGGCTCAATATATTATGATGAACGCATGGAAACTGCTGTATGCATCTTTATTAATTATAAAGCATTGTATAAGACTTCACCTCTAAAATGGTGAGCATAATCCTAAGATTATTTCAAGTGAGAAACACTAAGATCCAAATATGACTCCATCATATCTTCACCAAATGCATACCTATTTAGCCCATTCGTTGGATATTACATGATTTTGTCAATTCTCGATTTGAATGTTTATTTGATATTTTGTAGAACTTTCAAAATCTTCGACTATGTTGATCTATATTGGATTAATGTAAACTCATTATACATATCAAATAGAGTAATCTATACATAATTATAAATTTGGACCATTTTTTCAAAAAATGGTGCAAATTTATACAATTTTACTCGTTAAGTTTTTTATACTTAAGAGATGAGGATAGGCAACTAGCACGAGGTATTACCTCCTTTGAATCTAACTCATAGAAAAACATAAATTTGGCCAAGTTATGTTCTCAATTTTAAGTTGATTTAAGAGGATTTTATTTTCCTGATATGGAGGATAACCTCCTGTTGAAATCTAAATATTTGCTTGTACATTCTTATTGCATTTGCCAAAAATTAGGCATCGAATTTGTAGAAACAACACAATTCAACCCCTAAAAAATAGTGATTCTACACAATTTTGCACTATTTATCTTTTTGCATTTAGAAACTAGGGATTTTGTAGTTTGTTAATACCTAAGTTTCCATTCCCATACGCTATTTATGCAATTCATAAAAGTTAGGGACCGAATTCACCTCCCTTAAAAAAAAGAAGAAAAAAGTGACTCTACATAATTTTGAATTCATTTTTCTTGTTGTATTTTTTTCTGCAGTTATAAATTACAGATATTGTAGTTTATGGATGCCTAAGATTCCCCTCTTATGGATCACTCACGCATTTTATAAAAATTAGGGATCGAATTTGCCTCACTCTCATAATCGTAGATTGAGGCCGAGGTGAGCTTGCCTTGCTCTCACAGGCACGGTCACACCCTAACCCACTTGGGCTCGCGACAATCCACGCCATCGCTTTTCACTTAAGTAATTTGCTTGCGATGTCTCAAGACATGTCGCCGACCCATTCATTTTATCTTTTGATTATACACAAGTGGAAGCAAAATAAACATCTCCCAAATATCAATAAACAATAAGGATAGTATAGAACACTCATCTAAGCACACTTTCATATATGTACACATTACACTTCGGTTTAAATATTGGAAGTTCACATTTGCACACCCGCATAGCGGATTCCTTCATACTTGTTCAAAAAGAGGTTGGGGCTAACTTAGCACCTCTATTCTATGAGGCAACCTCAAAAGTGGTATCCATCTCAAGATACTTTGACTCGAGCTCGGATAGCCATGATTAGGGCCTGAAAAATAATAAAACAATGAGGAGTGAGATAAACTCAGTGAGTGAACTCCCTAGACCTCTTGTAAGGAAGCCATTCACCTTAGAAACGCCCTAAACATGCAGGTTATCTATCAATGGCAGACCAATAGCAAAGCCTTCACTTTGCATTATCTATTAATAGGAATTAGGCCACTCAACATGCGACATTTTATCACGTGTCCAATTATAGTATAAACAATCACTACATGAGTGCACCATTCCTTTAAACATACGACGTTCACAATTTAATAATCCAGGCATGAATAACAATAATTCCAAGCACTGTGTGGCAACTTAAATCTCTCGAGTCCTAATCAAAGGCGTAAATCCACAAACTTATCCATGCTTTTTTTTTTCAAACATCGACATGCAGGATATTCTCATGCCTCTCAATTCATAAATGGGGTTGATCAAAGCATGCCTGTGCCACATAAGTAACTGAAATGACATTTAATTCATACACTTTTCTCATGTAACTCATATATATCCTTGCTACACATGTGCAGACTATGGCATCATTCTCATCATATGCACTCACCATTCATGCACTTTACACATGTGGCATCTCAAGAATCACATGGAATCCTATACTACCATGTAACCCTCGAGACCATGCTTTCAGATTATTACGACTACTCATGACCCAAGGCCAACCCGAAGGTTTGCAGTCATCTGGCATAACCGGGCATGGTCCCGCCCCATTGAGTATGTCATCCTGTTGACTTGGGGGCATTCCTGTAAAGAGCTTCATTCCGAAATCCATCCACGAACGGCATCCCATTGATTTGAGGGCATCCAAACTTAATCGGGTATCGTCCTGCGTAAAATGTATCAAGACGAGTTTACACCCTGCGCAAAACGCATCGGAGTCTTTATATGATCACACGAGCACATCATCACTCACGTCGATTATTATCTTTCTCATTAGCCAACTATGACTGCTTTAATGGCGTGCCAAGCAGAGTGTGTCTCATGATCTATCGAAGGTACATCAATAAAATATGTCAAGCACGAAACAAGAATCCATGGCTTGACCCGTTACATGAAGCACTAGCCTAAGTCCAATCCGAATTGGAAACGATACACTTTAATATTGCACCAAGACCAAGAAAGGACCGATCCGACACGACATGATCACCAACCTAGTACCAAAATTGGCTTGGGAATGATACATCTCAGTATCGCACCAAAACCAAGAAAGGATCACCCTGCCGTGACATGTTCACCGATCTAGCACTAGACTTGATTCGGGAATGATACGTCTCCATATTGCCAATCCCAAGAGAGAGACTTGACTCAACGTGCTTCCTTGCACATCTAGGAACCATTGTATATCTCGTGTCAGAGGCTCAAGATGTTCTCATGCAATCGTGCGGAATTACCCGCAATCCGATTATATACTATTATCAAATCGATCTATAACCGTTCTTGAATCGGTCTGAAGTGGCTTAAGATTGTCTCCTATTGATCCTTATGGTTGAATTGTCAATTCATGGTTGAGTTCTCTGTCTGTGCGCATCGAAATCCTAAATTGTCTTTCCTAATAGGTTTAACACTCTTGAATGGTTCACGAACCAACTTAAAGTCTAATTCTACTAATTGCCCATTGATATAAGTAAACCCCCTTATTGTATTCTGAATAGGGTTGAATTTTGAGGATGTCACGGGCACTGCAAGCTCATTACCTTGGTCTACTAGTTCTTTAACTCTCCGCTTAGCAGTGATACTTTTCTACAGCACTTTATTTAGTTGTTCTTCATGCCTTTATGTTTAATTCTAACCCGTAATATAGGATTGTGGAGTCTAGGTTTCATCTTGGTTTACAGTTTAGTGCGTTCCATTCTATCACCATAGACCGATGTTGTAATCAATTTTTCTTGGATATTCTTACTTGGCTGTGATTTTAGGGGAAAATTGTCCAAAAAATCCTAACCTTATTAAATTTTTTAATTTTACCAATTGAGTCATTTTTGGAGAAAATTATCCAAAAAGTCCAAAACCTATTACACTTTTGTCAATTCAATCCTTAACTTTTCAATTTTATCAATTGAGTCTTAAATCTTTTCATGTTTTGCCAATCGAGTTTATCTGGCCAATTTTGGCTAGAAATCACATGGATGCTGACTGTGCTATGTAGAATGGCCAGCACTGACATTGACAATATTTAATAATATTTCAATGTATATTATTTTGATTTTTATTGCTTTTTTTCCTTTCTCTTTTTTTTTTCCCCAGCTCCTTTTTCCCTCCACTAGATCTCATCTATGGCCAGCGGAGGTCACAAGCCTTGAGTGAGGGACACCTAGGCCTGGGTTGGTGAGGCCAGCCCTTGTTTGGGCAGGCGAAGGTAGCCCTCATTCAATCGCCCTCGACTAGCGATAGGTGACTGGGTCAAGGCCGGTAGCTTTAAGGATCCTTAAATATCAAGATCTGGGCTAGCAGGATGGCGATTATGGAGGAAATCTCTCTTTCTGTAATGGCTCGCTCAAGGAGAATGGGACCTGGCATCCATACACCAACAGGGGAGGTACGAGAGAGCATGATTGGTTTTGAGGCGAAGGAGGGAATCTTCGTTTTGGGGGTTTCTCAAAGAGAACCATCAAAGCAACCCAGTCGTGGCCAAAAGATTTCATGGTGTCGTTTATTATTGTCCCTCACAATAAACCACTAACTATAGCTATACCTGGGACCCCTCTGTTCTACTTTGTTTTGCGGTCATAGAAGGTGAAAAAGTCGAATTGAAAGCATCACTATCCTGCTTCAACACTCCTTGAGGCTGCTAGCCTCGGCCAGTTAACCGTTGCTGGGAAAAAGGGAAAAAGAAAATAAAAAAAAAAAAGAAAAAAATTAATAAAAATTTGAAAAAAAAATTAAAATATTATTAAAATTTGTCAACGTTAACTCTAGCTATGCCACGTAACACAATCGGCATCCATATCAACAATTTCTAGCCAAAATTGGCCAGATGAAATCAATTGACGAAAAGTGAAAAGGTTTAGGATTCAATTGGTAAAATTAAAATGTTTTGGATTGAATTAGCAAAAATGCAATAGGTTTATAACTTTTTGGACAATTTTCCCGTGATTTAAGGGTCATGCTCAAGTATATCCTTACCATTTGTTCATGCTCGCTTTGATATATTGCTTGTTTGCCTTGGTTTAGGCTAGTATTGGAGCTTGGCCAAGTGTCTCCATGGATAATCTAGGCTCATCCTCTTAGTACTCGTCTATGCTGATGTCGTTATCTTGTAATATTAGATTAGGTTGTTGTGATGTCTCTTGTGTTGGATGTTATATATGTTTAGATTAAACCATTTGTTTAGTTTGTGTATCCCATGTATGTCACGCGCAAACTAGTTCTTAGGAATGATTTGAAGGTATACTTGGCTTCATCTAATGTGCTATGAATGTTCTTTACCCTTGCATTTTAGCGAAGTTGCACGTTAGAACCAATTACCATTGAGCTGTTGTCAAGTTAGCATGTGACTTAGAAATATTTTGGGTTTGGTTTGCTATAGAGGGTTCTTGGTTCAGACTTGGGCTTGCTGAACCGTGGCTTGTATGGCATGTTTATGGCTCTTGAGTGTCCATTCAATGTGTTTCAGGTTGGTTTGGGGCCGTCTAGCGAGTGAATAGTCTAAACTTGCTGCCTATACCGCCTAAGGGGCTGGCAATGAGCTTAGAGTTTCTATTCAGCCTCGTTAAGGGTATTCACCTATCTCAGGACATTCTTTTTACATGATTACATCGTCTACATGTCAGAATCACATATTTGCATCATATCGTAGTTGAATTTCTAGCCTTGTAGCTAGTTTATTAGGGATAAGAACGCTTCAAGTGCCAAAAGTTGGCACAAAGGGACACTTAAGTACCAAAAGTTATGAAAGTGACACTTAAGTGCCACTTTGTAAGAAAAGTAGGACACCTGAGTGCCACCTCCGGCGAAGGCAGCCGAAAATCATACGTGGCAATTAAATATGATTATTTCTCGTTGAGGTGGCTCGCTGGAGAGCTGAGTCAGCTCTAATTCACCCAAAACGATGTCGTCTCCTCAGGTTGGCCAAAATAGAGCTCTTAAATCAGCCAAAACGACATCGTCTCCCCCATTGCCCCAAATCTAAAACCCTAAATCAGGCAAATTACCATTGAAGCGTTGGAGCCCTAATCCCGAACCCTAACTCGATTTGCCCCAAATTCTACGGTCGGATATTAGGAATGGAGAGCAGGACTTTCAGCAGTGGCTCAAATTTCTCTTGCCGAAACGAAGGAGAAGGTGAGCGTTTATGTTTTTGTGGGTTACCAAGTCCAAGAAGAACATCGTGGACTCGAATGAATCCTAGGAGAAGATTCTATGGATGTGCCCGATACAGAGAAGGGTCGAAGTGCAAATATTTCGAATGGGTTGATGCGAAATTCTCTCACCGAGCCACAGAGGTGATATTGGACCTACTTGATGGATGTCATCAACCTCCATCTACACCTATGGACAACTTGGACGAGGTTGACTCAATGCAAGCTCAAGCATCTTCTGCTAACCATTTGAAGAATGAAGTTTCAAAAATGAATATTGAACGTTTATTGTGTTGTTGTTTTTTTGTCTATCCTACTTTATGATGAAATATAAAGTATTGGAAGATGAGAAGAAGTTTCTCCGACTGCCATAGTTGTAAACGAGGTCAAGGAAAGGAATAAATGAATGAATGAGATGCTGTTTGAATGAATGAGATGCTATTTGTACTATATTTTTGCTTATTCTCGAATATAAATCAGTGATGATGGAATGTATATTGGGTGGATGTGTTGTGGTGACTTCTTTTCTTCAACTGAATGTAAACCAAAGAGCAATGAATCGAATGGAGTTGGCATAAGTTGAACATTCGTATATATAAACCAGCAGCTTCTCTGGTTTGCTGCAAATCACCATTTACATAGGACAGACATGAGTGATTACTCGAGTGCTATAAGTTGTATATAATGATCACTTAAGTGCCAGTTGTGATTAAAAAAAAGTCATTTAAGTGTCAAGTTAGTATCAAAAGTGATCACTTAAGTGTCATTTGTGATTAAAAGTGAACACTTAAGTGCCGAGTTTTTTACAATGTGATCAGTTAAGTGTCAATTTTGTTTGTACGTTTCATCTATAAACTGCACTAGCCATCAACTGCTATCAGCCACCATGATCGCCCACCACTGGCCACCATCGGCCTCCAGCTATCACCACCAGCCACATCAAGCATCCCAGACATCCACTTGAGCCACACACTATGCTGCTGGTATTCTGCAGCGCAGAAGTTCCTAGTGCCTTACACCAGCAGTAAGTAAAAGTAAAAACAAAATACAAAAAATGAAAAAAGGCACCAAAGATGACAAGCAACAAGATCGTTTCATTGATATTGAAATGAAGTCTCACAAAGTCGATGACAAACTATTTAAAAGAAAACATCCACAAAGTAAAACAATTGACTCTTCAGCCCCACAAACCATATCCCATCCAATTTCATTAATCAATATGCACAATGCCTCCTATTCGTGCTCCTTTCACTTGGTTCATAATCCTTGTGCTTTTTCTAACTGGACGTGAGGTTTCTTCTTCAACTGTCTCGGGATGCGTTGATTCTGATGGAGGTGCAATTGTCCTAGGCTGAATTGATTGAGAAGGAGCTGGAGCTGCAACTTTCGTAGGCCGAACTGATTCAGATGGACCTGTAACTGGGTTCTTCTTACTCTTCTTTCTTGTTGGCGCAGCCGTTGATTCTTGAGTTGGGCCTTGAGAGATAAGAACCTCTGAACTTCTCCCAGGCTTCAAAAAGAAAACTCAATTATTAACAAAAGTTTGCACCATAAATTAAATTAAATACATCCTAGTAAGCTTATAAAACTTACATTAAGAATAACTGTTCCAGAACGCTCATCTGTATAAAGCCCATAACCATACTGTTTTAGCCTCTTTCCAAGAGCTCCTCTTGTTCGAAGGGGAACGTCAGTTTTAGGTACTTGTGATTGGTTAGCCTTTCTTCTCGCATGTGATTTCTTGGGCTCTTGTTGTGGCTGTTCAGCTACAGCAGGGGCTTCTTCTGGGCATTCGAACGCAAGACGTCTTGTAGATGGCCTTCTTGTAGGTGGCTCATGATTTGGCTTTCTTTTGGTTGTTTTTCTATTTAGCCCTTCAGCTTCAATGACACCTTCTGTTGGCTTTTGTGGTAGCCCTTGTGATGACCCTTCTAGTGGCCTTTATGGTGACCTTGGTAATGGATCTTGTGGTGACCCTTCAGTTGGGCCCTCTATTGACAGCTGAGCTCTAGCTTGCCTTCTTCGAACTTGAGAAAAAGACAAAGGATATCATAAATATAACATCAGGCCATTGTAAAGGAAAACTAAACACAAATTATTTAAGTTACCGGGTATTTTTTTCTCTGCTTCTACTGAAGAACGATCGACTTAACTAGCCCTCCAGTTCAATCCTTGAGCTGGCTGTCTACTTGGCCTTATTTGAACAGACCCTTCAATTTCAGGTATAGCAGGGGCTTCGACCAATTCTTCACGTGTCATTCTCCTGACCTGATAAAGACAAAAACATTATGTCAATTAGTTGTACATATCTGTTTATACAAACCATAAAATAACATAAACACAATTGTCATGACTTACTAGGTTTATTATTGTCGACTGAAGAATAGACGACTCACTTCGCATTTCTGTTTATCTTTCTCCAATTGTCCCTTCACTAGGCCTTTCGATTGGCCTCAACTGTTCCTGCTGCTTCCTTAATTGACAGCCTTTAGTATTGTGCCCTGCTATGTGGCAAAAAGAGCACTTCATCTTTACACCTGTCCTACTCATCCTACGCTGACTTGAGACCTCTCCTTCCGTCATTCTTCGTTTTCGCTTTGGTTTTCCCATTCTCTTCTTTAGTGGCAAAGGTTGAGGTGCTTCGTGATCTGTTGGCTCCCAGAACTTGGTACCTCTGATTGGCTGCAACATGCATTGGTACGAAGCAAGATATCTCGATTTCTTGTACCAATCATCAAGGTAGTCTTCTGTGTTGTGGCCCTTCAATTGAATGGCACATATGGCATGTGCACAAGGAATTCCACTTACTTGCCATGCTCTACATGAACACTTTCTCGTACCTAAATAGACAACATACTTATCAGAGCCCTTCATTATCTCATATCCTTCATCCCCATTCCAAATGGGATGACAATACCTACTCGCAACCAAGTTCTCATCCAATTTTTTAGCAATCCTAGGACCACATTGCCTAGTCCAGTTTGCAGCCTCATCCTTTTGTTTGTGCAGCCGAGTCATAACCATAACCCTTATGTCTTCAAGCATCGAGATAATTGGGTTGCATCTGGTATCTATTATCCTCCCATTGAATGCTTCGCAGATGTTGTTATTTATGTTATCGCACTTGAATTCCTTGCTGAAGAACGCCCTACACCAATACTTCGGTTCTGTTTGGAATAATGCATCATAACCTTCCCTTGTCAATTGAAGCAGTTCTTCTTTGGCCATCCTAAAGTCAGCCATATTCGTGCTCTTTGCTAGCTGCCAAAATTTGAACTGCAGCTTCTCCCCTTTATAGTTCTTTGCCCAATTTGTGTATATGTGCTGCGCACACATTCGATGCTCGGCATAAGGCAACAACTCAGCTATTGCTGGAACCAGTCCCTGCAATAATTCAAAAAAAGAAAAGAAATGTAAGCAAACGACATGTTGATATCAACAAGCAAACAATTGACCAAATCTTTCAAAGAGTACCTTCTGTTGGTCACTCATGAACGCCCACCCTGCACCATTTGTTATCTCCAAATTAGCCATCAAATTTTTTAGGAACCAGGACCAATTGTCCTTGTTCTCTACCTTCACAACAGCCCAAGTCAATGGAAACATCTGGTTGTTTGCATCTCTTTCAATTGCAGCCAGCAATTCTCCCTTGCACAAGCCCTTCAAAAAACACCCGTCCAATCCTATAATCCATCTACAACCAGATAAAAATCCTCATTTACATGCATCGAAGCAAACATAGAACTTATCAAACTTGGTCCCAATACAGGAAGTAGTCTCTCCACAACCTCTACAAACACTCTACTTGAAGGATTTTGCAGCCTATACTCCCAAGCATAATCCCACACCTGTCCATATTCGTTGTTGTATTGATCAATGAGTATCTTCATCACCTTTTGTTTCGTTCTTTTGCATTGATTCCTGCTTATATTGATGCCAACCTGCTCCTTCACCAGCAACCTAAATTGAGTACTATTCATCTGAGGCATCATCTTAATCAAATCAAAGAAGTGCTTGGACAACCATGCACTTGTTACCCTTTTATTTTCAAAATTAATGGAACAAGTATGTTCCTCTTCGTACGCTCTAATCTAGAAAGATCCACTTCTCCTAACAAATGCGCCATAGATCCTCCATGGACAATTTTGCTGCGAACACTTAGCTCTTACAAAGGCCTTAGTGTTTCTAATGAAGTCAATGTTCCTCTATGCAGCAATAGAGTTCTTCAGTATAGCTTCCCTAAATTGTTTCGCATCTTGAAATTTCATACCTATCGACAAAGTAGGAGAGGCAACGGATGGATCATAAGAAGGAAACTTACTTTTCCTTCGCCTTGTATGCACAGCTCCTTCATCTTCTTCAAGCTCATCCTGGGAAGTAACATTCTCAAGGCTTTCTTCATAATCAGTCTCCTCACCAACGGCAACAGTATCTATAGGGCCTTCGGCCCTATTTGGAACTTCATTAGCTACCTGCAAAGCTGCAAATTTATCTGTCAAAAAATCCCTTTGCCTTTTTCCTGACTGTACAAGCTCCTTGTCGTCGTTATCACTTGTGAAATTTGCAGTAGGCAACCCTTCATCATCATCATCACTTGATTCAGCTACTTCCCAATCTAATTCAGTGATTGTGACATCACCTATGTCATCATCACTATGGTGAACTGCATCTGCGCTCATTCCTCTCCATCATGTCTATCTTGCCTTTCTTTGACCCTAACCTCAGTACTACCTTGAATACCATTTCCTTCTTGTTCTATTTGGGAACTTTCTTCATCATCATCTTCATCCTCACTTTCATTATACTCAACATATATTTTTACCTCTTCACCATGAAGATAATGGTATAGAATATCCCTTAAACCGTTATCGTTTTCTAAGGTTCGCAAAACATCTCTTAAGCCTTTCCTAGGAATACAATACAACAACTTTTGAACTTTACAAGGCAAATAAGTTAGTATATCCCTAACAAATCCTATACAAGATGCCTTCTTAATGTCGACAAAAATGGTGCGCTCATTTCCATCCTCATACTCCCACTCATCCTCCCCAATTACAAATTCCCCACCATAGCAAACTATGACAGTGACATAATCCTTGTCATGAGCCATTCTGCACCAACAACAAGACAAAGAATAATTAGTTTTTGGGACCACATCCACAAAGAACAATAGACAATCGCACAAGGGAGTCCCCCCACTCTCATGGAATTTATTAAACAGGTCCCCACACTGACAATATGCTCCTATATGATAGCCAAAAAAGAGGTTGCCACTTTAATAATTTACCTTCCCTTCCCTTACAATATTAATAAAAAAACAGAGGCCCCCACACTGAGAATATGCCCCTACATGACAGCCAAGAGGTCGCCACTTTAATTATTTTCCTTGCTTTGCCTTCCTTTCCCTTAAAATATAAACCAAAAACAGAGGTCCCCACAACAAGCATAGGTCCCCACAACAAGCACAGCCCAAGCAATTTTGTCTACTATCTTTTGCTGAACTAAACCTGCGATGTGAGAATGTACATCCACTTAATCAAATCTATTTTTCCTGTGAAAACACATATAGAATTTCATTAAGGCAAGCTTGATGTAAAATTCTAGGGTGAAAGTTCTATTTCTCATCCAGCCAAGAGGAGAAATCATACCCTAATCTATAACATTTGGCCATTAATATATTGTGTCAAGAGGTCATTACACAATCCAAGCCCTAAATTTATCCATTGCATAGTAGACTAATACTACATGTCAAAAGAGCTAATAGTTTATAAACTTTAAAATGAGGTACTTACATGTGGTTTCAAATTTGTCCCTTGCAGGTAAATGAACTTATATAAAGTATCAAAACAAATTTTGCACTCCTCAATGTTCCCTGCATATATGTCGACTATTTGATTAGAAACAACAATCAGGAAAGAAGACTAAAAGAACAAAAAGATAAGAATCAAAGGAAAAAAAAGCAGATTGATAGCAAAGTTGCGTGCTCTTTACAGAGCACTTAAGGGCCATTATTCCAGCCACCTGATTCAATAACTTTTCACTCAAACACACTAGTTCCTAGTTCCACATTAGTCAATATTTTGTCTCACTCGAGCCTCGATTGCAGAAATCATCGATCGAGGCGAGCATCTCCACACAAGGGAGTAGCCAAACAGAGCGCGCACATTTCAACAGCATTTCCATCGGAGCCTTAATAAAATAATTGAGCCCTAATAAAATAATTGAGCGAGCCCTAATAAAATAATCGAGCCCTAATTTCATCACAAGGGAGGGGGAGAAGGGGCCCAACTTGGAGGAGCAACGATGGTGAGCGGGGATGACGACCAACGATGCTGAGTGGCGACGACAACCAACAACAGCAACCGATGACCACCTATGGGTGTGAACGACGATGAAGAGAAGGACGGCGACGACTGAGATCTAATGTGAACGTAGATGGGAAGGAACGGCGACGGCCAGGTGTGCTTAAGCCAAAATGACCTAAACGACATCGTTTAACACCAACGAAAAACGACGTCGTTTAGGTCAGCTCACTCAGTGTGGATGGATGACGTCGTTTTGTCGTCCACGTGGGTTTTTTTTCTTTAAACGTTTGCCACCTCAGTAAAAGAAGTCGCCGGAAAATGACACGTATGCAATTTGGCCGAATTTTGGCCGGATTGGTACTCAAGTGATCCATTTTGCTCCGATTTTGGCACTTAAGTGTACCTTTCGTAACTTTTGGCACTTAAGTGTCCCTTTGTGCCAACTTTTGGCACTCTAGTGGTCCGCGTCCCTAGTTTATTATATCTTAACATGCATATGGTATAGCTAGAGTTTAAATCATGTTTATAATGGATAAAAACAAAAAAAGAAAAAGAATAAATAAAAAAAAGGGTAAAAAAATCGGAGAGGTATTTGGTAAGAAATGGAATTTTTAGTGCTAATTTTGATTTATTCTTAGTTAAATTTCATTTTGTGTAATCCAGCAACTTTATCACTGGTTTAGAAAATTTACTTGTCTTAAACTAGGTTGATTGCGTATATACATTAGTTTACAGGAGTCCTATCTGTGGCTTAAAAGCAAGGTGTTTTTATATTTTTGCCTAATATGACTCGGGTTCTACTTACTGTATTGCTTGTGATTATATTGTTGTAATTTGTTTGATATATCACTTTGTTTAATTTTTATCACATGAGTTCTCCTCGCATGAAAACTTAGGTTTACATGTTTTGAGGGGAAAAAAACATGAAAATGAAGAAAACCTACTTATCCTTCACAAACACACTCATTTGACTTGATTAGATTGTATCTTATTTATCAATGAACTGTCTTGTTAGACATGACATCACCAAACATTTCACTACACTACCTATTGAAATTTGATAGTTTGAAACCTAGGTAATTATAGATGGATGTGCACATAGAATGGAGATAAGAATAATTTGACGATAAAACATGAACCTAACACAAAGCAAGAAGCATCATCCATGTATATGATACTTTTCTTATGCCATTTAATGCATGGGACATCTGTAAATAAGCAATAATCTTTACCCAAAATTTTCAATCCTTTTAAATGATAGATCTGCATATAAAGAGGCAAAAATGTGAGAAAAAGAAGAAGAAGAAGAATATTTTGCCTTACATGGACAAAAGGCAAAAGAGTGATGGAAGAGAAGAAAAGAATAGTTTACCTGTTATATGGACAAAGCTTATTGAGCTCATGCAATCTTAATAGACAAATTTTATACTTCTATGAATTTCAATTTTATGACATTTAATCTTGTCTAATGAAAAATAAGAGAAAGTAAGAGAACCACTTCAGGTCAAAGCAATCAATAATCCAAAAATAGAAAGAAAGATAAAGAGAGATCCCTGAGATTTGTGGAAAATTTATGCCTTTAGGAATGATTTGAAGATAAAATATGAACTTGGTACAAAGCAAGAAGCATCATTCACACATCTAATACCTTTCTTTTGTCATTTAATGCATTGGATGCCTATAAAAAGCAATAATCTTTGCCCGAAATTTTTAATCCTTTTAAATGATAGATTTGCATATAAAGAGGGAAAAAGGTGAGAAAAAAAAGAAGAAGAATATTTTGCCCTACATGCACAAAAGGCAAAAGGGTGATGAAAGAGAAGAAAAGAATAGTTTGCTCGCTATTGGACAAAGCTTATTGAGCTCATGTAATCCTAACAGACAAATTTTGTATTTACTTACATTTTAATTATATGATAGTTAATATTGTCTAATAAAAAAGAAGAGAAAGTAAGAGAACCACTTCAAGTCAAAAGCAATCAATAATCCTGAAATAGAAAGAAAGATAAAGAGAGATCCCTGAGATTTGTGGAAAACTTGTTGGCTCTAGGAACGATTTGACGATATGATATGAACTTGGCACAAATCAAGAAGCATCATCCACACATATAATACTTTTCTTCTACCATTTAATGCATTGGATAATTGTAAATAAACATAATCTTTACTCAAAATTTTCAATGCTTTTAAATGATAGATTTGCATATAAAGATGGAAAAATGTGAGGAAAAAAGAAGAAGAAGAATATTTTGCTCTACATGGAAAAAATGTAAAGGGTGATGAAAGAGAAGAAAAGAATAGTTTGCCCGTTATATGACAAAGCTTATTGAGCTCGTGCAATCTTAACGGACAAATTTTAAATTTCCATAAATTTCAATTTTATAGTTAATCTTGTCCAATAAAAAAGTAGAGAAAGGAAGGGAATTGCTTCAGTTCGAAGTAATGAATAATCCAGAAATAAAAAGAAAGATAAAGAAAGATCCTTGAAATTTGTGGAAAATATGTTGCCTCTAGGAATGATTTGACAATAAAACATGAACCTGACAAAAGCAAGAAGCATCATCAATGCATATGATACTTTTCTTCCGTCGTTTAATGCATGCGATACTTGTAAATGACCAAAATCTTTACCCCTTAATTTTCAATCCTTTGAATTGATAGATTTGCATATAGAGAGGGAAAAAAGAAGGGAAAAAAAGAAGAAGAATATTTTTCCCTACATGGACAAAAGGCAAAAGGGTGATGAAAGAGAAGAAATTGTCATTGGTTTCTTCAATATTTTCAATATTAGGAGGTTATTGTTGTTTCGTACAAGGGAGAGAATATTTATGAAGATGCAACTTTTGATAATGAATCTCTAATTTGGCCTCGATATTCATAGTTTTGAAGAAACTATTTGCAATTTTTGGACATGTGGACAAATTTAGGATTAGAGTAAAATTTGGTGAATCTTTTTAGACAAAAAAAAGTTAATGGAAAATTTGAAATTGTACCTAAAGTTTGGGGTTTTTAGAAATTAGACCCTCATTAACATGACATGAAAAGGACACATGATTGTAAGTTTATTCAAATTGAGTTTAAACGGAATAACTTTTTATACACAAATAAAAAATTGTGTTCTTTGCTAATTGACCTTTTCAATCTATCCATGACAGGTCAAGACACGATTAGTTAATTGAGTCAACATATTACCTGGGTGAGTGCGATCTAGTTAGATACACTTAGGCACTCTATTACTCATTTGAACATATTTTTGCAAGGGTTTATTTCTTAAATGTATCATGTTGTATGACTCATATATAAAAGTGTAATGTTAGGTTTTTTAAAGTATGACGTGATTAATAAATGAGTCAAATATGTATGAGTGATGTGGACAAGCGCATATAGAAAAGCAAACACATAAGAGTTAATTACAAAAAAAAGTTATAAAAATATCATACATATGTCAATTTAGTCCTAAATTTTTGAATTTGATCAATTTAATCCTAAACCTTTTAATGATTTGCTAGTCCTCTTGGCCAATCTTGGCCTGAAATCATTGACGTGGACGTCAATTATTCTATATGATACGGCTGGTGTTAATGTTGAAAATTTATGCAATTTTTTAAAAAAAAGTTCTGAATTTTTTATATAACTTTTTTCCCCCTTTTCCAACATGGTTAGTGAGGGTCATCGGGCCCCAACAATGGCCTGCAACCCTCACCGGTCACTTGATTAGGTCATTGCGATCGCAGGTTAGGTAGCCCTCGCCCAGTGATCAGCGAAGGTCACTGGCCATTGTGAGGCCCTAATGGAAAGAAATATAAAAAATTTACAAAAATTGTCCATGTCAGCGTTGATGGTGTCACGTAAGATGACCAGTGTCATATTATTGATTTCTAGCCAAAATTGATCAAAAGGATTACATTAGCAAATTATCAAAAAATTTGGGACTAAAATGATAAAATTAGAAAGTTTAAAATTGAAATGAAATCCATAAAATATGTGACATTATGAAATTCGAGCCATCTGAGGGATGAATCAATGTGAATTTCATCAATGCATTGTTGGTTGATCTCACTCGGAATTGATCACTCCAGAGATACTGACCTTAAGGGGAAAGGCTAATGAGGAAATAACTCGTACGACTAAAGGACTTGACCTGGGAAAACGACTTGACCGTTGGACTTGCGTGAGGACGATCCTGTAGATAGGCAGGCCCATTCTAAGGACGACTAGAAGTCGATTCGCGGACAGAACATAATGGAATGACGGGTGATTCCGTTTACTGTTATCGAACCCACGAACGACCCTATGTCGATCCTCAGTAATCATGTACTTTGAAATCTATCATCTATAATTTCATGTAGTCAATGACGTCCATACGTCGAGATGTCTTGAACGTGGTTTGGCACGAGTCGGTTACACGTAAATCCTCGGAGCCGCCTATTAGTCTGAGTTGTACCCGAAATGGCATTAGGCGAAATTGACATGGCATGAGAACTAAAGATTGGGCTTCGAATTATTGGGAACGTCCGGGATGAACTTTGGATGAAGCTACTTCAACAATCGACAAAGCCAGTTGAGCCGAGCAATTGGAAAAGGGATTTTCAGACTGAGGAAGCGAGCCCGAGAGGACGTGGGCTAGGCCAAGCTAGTGTGGGCCCTAGGCCTAAGGTGGGACATCCACCATAGTGAGCCTGAGACAAGCAAATGAGCCCATTGGGCCCAAACCAACTATTCATCTTTCAAGCCCATGGTCCAACCTTAAGCCCATTTGAGCCCAATTAATTTCCAAACCCACTCCTATTCATGGCCTAGTCCATTTCTTAGGCCCATCCACCCTTTTCAGCTCAATGAAAAAATGGGAATTGTGCAAGGTGAAATGACCAAATTGCCCTTAGTTGTAAGGAGAAAAAGGCTAGAGAAGAGAGAGAAGATGATGATGTCATGGCATGGGGACTTGAAGCAAGCATTGAAGGGCTTGATGGAGGCCTTGACAGCTCTCCCATCACTCTTTCTCTCCCCCATTCAGCCTCCCAAATTGTCGACCTCCCTCTCCCCCATTTTCTTCTTCCTCCAGTTTCTGCTCCAGCTGACCTCTCTCCAAAGATCTGAGTTAAAAGTGGTATTCTTGTGTGAATCAGCTCACAAGCCACCCACCATTGTTTTCAGCACATCCAAACCGTTCAAAGGAGCCCAACCTCGTACCAAACGAATCCGCCGGCCGGCCAGTACGCCGGCAAGAAGAAGCCGGTCGCCGGTTCATCGGTCTGCTTGGCAGCCTGCACTACTTCGCCTGTTTCGCCCGTTTTTCTTCCATTCCAACCCTACATCTACCCATACCAACCACCAGCAGGTCCCCCTCGACCCTTGGGTGCTGCCAGTTGCCGGCCAACCCCTTGCCGAAGCTCCGACTAAGCTTTCCAACTCAGTTTCTCCTCTGGTGGTCCAGTTTTCCAGAATTTTAGTGGGAGTCCGAGTTGTGGTTGTTGTGTTGAGCTTGGGAATGCCTTGGATCATCATGGTAGAGGTCCCGGTTCGTAGCCACCATCGTCGCCGCCATGTCGGTGTCTTCAGCCCGCTTAACGGGTGAGTTTAGCTCCTAATCCTTTGATTAGAGCTTAAATTTGCTTAGGGTTGATTTAATTAGTGTTAATTCTAGTTTAGGTGATTTAATTAAGTTATATTAGTCCTAAGATAGGTGGTTAGATTAATGGCTAAGATTTGTTTAGCTTAATTTTACTTTATTAGCTTAATGATGCTTATGTGGTTTAATTAAGCATGTTTAGTTTAATTGATTGATTTGCTTAATTTAATTATTGTTTTAATGATTTCTGAATATAATTTATTATTTATTAAATTCTGGAAATTCACTGTTCACGCAACACTATTCACAAATTATCGTTCACGCGCACTGTTCATCCGTAATGCAAAAAGTGTCTAAAATTCACGTGTGTTGATTCTATGAAGTGATTGGATGTGTTATTGCATAAACATCTGCATGAAATGTATGTTTTTCACAAAAAGGGAAAAAACGGTTTGTCCAAAGGACACCGAAATGGATCATTTTGAGGAGAAGATAATTTGAAAGTGTATATGCAAGCGTGTGTGCATTGGCTAAGTGCCCAAAGATAAAAAGGGAGTTATAGTGGTGTGCTCGCGTGATCGAATTGGGATGCCACCCAACGGGAGTTTGGGGGTGATACCCGATGGGAGTCGGAAGCCGGTCGCAATAGACTCTGGACCGATGTCCCTCTTTGGGATACCATCTGAACGCGAGTTCTAGATGTAGCCGTACCCGACGAGGCGGGACGAAGCCCGATCTTTATCGGTAGCCCGATGGGAGTCGGATGATCGCTGACTGGGAAGTTAGCCATGGCTGGGAGGTCATAAATTAATTGGATTGTCAACTGGGAGTTGACCGTGGCCAATGGGCCGTAAGAACTAGAGCACGTGTGAGTGGTGAGTTGGTTGGGTCTTATTATGGGGTAAAATTGTGTGGCGCAGTATGGGACATGTCATAACAATTTTACCTTATAATCGAGACTTGTGTGATCGATTAATGCATGATAAGTGGTGCACTATAGTGCAAGAGCATGTGTGAATCATGGCATCATTGGTTATGAATGTGCATGAGTGGAGCACATTGTTTATGGTGCACACGCATGAATCGCTAACGTGCAGGGTGTGGCAATGGCCAAGTGAGATCGCTTGCGAAGCGACTCGTATGTGAATGATGAACTGCATCATCTAACGGCCATGTGCTTTGCATGTATTGTGCCGAATTATAGAGTGCAGGGTATGGCATACCAGGTAAGGTTGCATGCGAACCGACTATTGAGTGTTGGTTGTTGATCTTTGGTTTGTTTGTGGGGTGGTTATAAAGAAATATCCCGAGTTGAGTTGGTAACCTAACCAGGAGCTTAGGGGAGGACTTACTGAGATTTATATCTTACTGGTTATTGTATAACCATTTTCAGGTCCTTAGTATGAAGAACCAAGAGCCAAAAGCGGAAGGGTCAGGAGCATAGGTGGCTCAGTAGTTCTTTTTGAAGATAGATCTCTTGTACTTGGACCTTAAAAATGGCCTTTGTTTATAAACTAGTTTATTTATGAAAGTGTGGCTTGTAATGAAATTGTTGTCCTGCTTTTTTATCCCATGTATGTTGTTGTCAGAGGATTAGTAATTCGCTTCCGCATGTGCAATAAAAATGAATGGGTCGGCCACGCGTCCTGGGAACGTCATTTTCTATTGACCACTGAGGTATGGACTTGAGAGAGCCCGTGCCTAATCCAGTGCGCATGACATCTGGTTTGCCTCTTTAGGCAAATACCTTAAACCTTCTTTCTTTTCCCCTGGATGGAAAAAGAGAGGTTGCGACACCATTTTTTATCGCGAAATTGGGATGCAAATGGGATCAATTGGTGAGGAAAAATGCCAATTTGATCGTGAGCTCGACGATGGAAATTGTAGAAGCCGAAATGAGTTGATTCGAAGAGAGATTGAATGGAAATTGAGCCCAAAGCCTTCAAAATTCGTGTGCCTCCCTTGGACCTAACCTTTGGGCCCTTTCTTAGGCTTATAGAAGGAAGTTTGTGGCTGGAAATTGAGCTGAGGAGGCCGGCCATCACGCCCTGATCCTTGAGTGCGTGCCTATCCCTTTGGTGGTCGGTAAAAATTCGCGACTTCCCAGGACGAGTCGCCGACCCTTTCATTTTATTGCACATGCGGAAACGAATAACAAATCCTCTGATAGTAAACATCTCGAGATAGAAAAGTAAGACAACAATTTCATAAACAAAACATGCTTTTAATAAATCAACTGAGTCCAATACAAAAGTCAACAACCAAAGACTTCAAAAGACTGACTCTAAAAAAGAAACTGTCCTATCTGACCTATACTTTAGATCACCTCAGCTCGGCTCTAGGTCCTCCACTCTATGATCCTGAAAAGTTAAAGCCTATGACAGGGTGAGATATAAATCTCAGCGAGTTCATGCTCTAAAACCCCGATTAGGAGGGTAATACGCCTACAACGTCCTAATCACACAACCACACAAACATATAACCACTGAGACTTACCTCGTCTCAAATTCTCCCTACAGGTCAGCACGGTTCATATCACAACCACATGCACATAGCAAATTCACACACCAATTGGAACGTCTCAAATCACATCTCCGCCAATCACTACACCTCAGTCGATTATGCATTTCAAGTGATTACAGTCCCACGAGCATGGCCTAATTGTCACACGGGGGATCTAACTGACATACATCGGATCTATTCGTCACATAGCGGATCTATCCGTCACATAGCGGATCTAACAGACATACAGCGAATCTATCCGTCATATAGCGGATCTTTCTGTCACATAGCGGATCTAACTGACATATAGCGGATCTATCTATCACATAGTGGATCTATTCGTCACATAGCTAGGCATCGTCTCACTCCATCAAGCATGACAACGTCTACCCCAAGACGACTTTCCATATGAAAGCATCGTTCACCCGACACATAGCGGGAGATGAATTCTCTTAACCAACACACGATTATACAATCCCGGCCAAGGACAATGTGCTTTGCACTTAAATTCCTCAATTAAAATAATGTCCTGGCCTATTTCCTTCGTGTTAAAAATACCCGATAAAAATAATCGTGTGTGGGTATACGGTCGGCCTGAGCCAAAAATATAAATCTTTATTTTATAAAATCCCAATAATTATATAGTCTATAAAAACATTTTTGGCGTTGTAAACCGACGCTCGGAAATTTTCTAATTAATTATTGAAAATAATAAATTTTGGGATAATTATCCAAAATTATAATTTCCACTCAATTTACACAAATCAATACTCAATTGTAGAAATTAATCACACCATTGCAATCAGCACAAAATTTGGTCACCAGCTATCCTGGTCTAATTTTTGGAAAATAATTTAATAATTAATTAGTGAAATTAATTAAATAAAATACACATTAATTCAAAAATACAAACTTAGGCTTACAATTGCTAATTTAACCACCTATTTGTTAGAGAAAACTCATTTATTGTTTTGAAGTTGACAAAACCTTTCCAAAAGACTAGTCCAAGATTTGCGAGACTCAAGTGTTATAGTCCAAGAACTCCGGACTCTATTGTCAAAGTCTCAAGACCGCTAGACTTTAATCTCAAAGTCTGCCCTCATTAACTGGTTCCAGACCAAAGAATGAAGACTTATCCAAATGCAGGATTACCTTCAAGAAATTTATTCCTACGGTTTGTGGAAGACCTTATGGCTGGATATAGCATCTACTTGATTGATTGTTCTTATTGGAATCAATTTCGATATGAAAATCCTTGGAAGGAAAACAAACTTAGAAGGTTTTACTTATGGAAACCAAGTTCTTGATTGTATGGACGAGTATGATTGATGGGCTCTCATCACATTCCTAAAACGACTCGAGATCTCCTTGATTGATTCTGTCCATTGGGTAGATTAGAAGAATTCCTTTAGAAAGTGCCAACGGTCGTGAAGGCATGGAGGAGTATTTCAGGAAGACTTTCCAGTTGTTCGAAGTAGTGCATGAAAGAAAAATTTTAAAGTCTGAAGCTTTCTAGTTCTTTGCTTTCTCATTCATTGAGCTCAAAATTGTATACAAAAGAGAGAGACTCTTAGTAAGACTTTGTGAGAGATCAGGAGAAACTCTTCACTAAGAAAGTCGAGATTACAAGCTGTAAAATCTCTTTTGATTCATAGTGAAATCCAGATAGTGGGCTGTTAATGCGGGAGAGTGGACGTAGGCTTGATCTAAGCCGAATCACTATAAACTTTGTGTTTCTATTCTCTTTCCTCGAACTCCTTACTTTATTTCGTGGTTTTATATAATTTTTTAAAGCTAATTACGTCCTTAGTTTATTATCTTCTAAAGGCAATTTATTTCTACTAAGTATTGTGAAAATTTTATTTACACCTATTCACCTTCTCTAGGTGCTGATACTGGCAATTTCAATTGGTATCAGAGCTTGTGTGCTCATTTTATTGAAGTGTTTTTACTTTTGAGTTAAAGATCTATGGCTAATATTTTGGCTCCAGGTTTGGTTAAAGGCCAAAGCAACACCAGACCTCCCTATTTTGATGGGAAGGAATACAACATGTGGAAGAACAAGATGAAGGCATTCCTAAGATCGAAAGATCCCCTGAAATGGGATGTGGTAGAAAAAGTGATCAATCTCAAAGTTACATCAACCTCAGAAAGAGGAAAAGAAGTTGTAGATGCTGGCAAAATGACACAAGAAGGATTAACCAAGAGACAAGCTCTTGATGCTAAAGCTATCTACTCTTTATACCGTGCTTTATCTCCTATTGAGTATAATCGAATTTCTTCTTATGAAACAATGAAAGAAGTTTGGGACAGATTGCATGTTACCATGGAGGAACTGATTGAGTAAAAGAAATGAAAATTAACATTCTACTCGGACAGTATGAAGCCTGGAGAATCCATCATTGATATGTTCAGTTGTTTCATTAAGATTGTAAACGGATTAGCATATCAAGGGCAACCAATATCATGACCAATGAAGCTCAATAAACTGCTGTGTGGACTCTCCAAGGACTGGAATCACGCGAAAACTTCAATTAGAGAAACCCAGAGGATCATGCCTCTTTCAGTAGATGAACTTGTAGGCACACTTCAATCATATGAAGGGGAGCAAATCAATGAGGAAAAAGATCCCAAAGGTAAGAAGTGAATTGCTTTAAAATCTAATGATGATTCTGATGATACAGATTTAGAAGAAGACACGGACGATGAAGAACTAACATTCATGATCAGGAAATTCAGGAAGTTGAATAGAAAGGGAAGAAGATTCAACTGGAAGAAGCAAGGCACTCAAAAATTCTAGACCAAATTAAATGAGGATGATGAAGTCAACAAAGATGTGATTTGCTTTAAATGCAAGAAAAATGGGCACATTAGACCTAACTGCCCTCTGTTGAAGAAAAAGAAAGGGAGAATTGAGAAATACAAGAAGGCTCTCAAAGTAGAAACATGGAGTGATACTAAATGCAAAGAAAGTGATGAAGAATATGCCAACATATGTCTAATGGCAAATTCAGAATCAGACTCAGACAAAGAAGTTGAGGTTAGCAATTTAAAAATTCCTGCTAAAGTCTCAAAGTATATAGATGAACTTTGTCTTAGTCTCAAAATATCTCTTAAAAGGATTTCCGAACCAAGAGGGAGAATTCTAAATCAAGCAACAGAAACTTCTTGGAAAGAAAAGTTTGAAAATCTAGACAAAAGTTTTGTTAATTTGAAAGAAAATGCAAATTTTCTTTCGAAGGAAAATACTTTTTTGAAATAGGACATTTCAAATATCACAAAAAGGTTTCCAAAAGGATCTGAAAAGTTAGAAAATATTCTTTCAGTATAAAGACCCTATTTCAACAAATCTGATTTGGGTATAACACTAGAAACCATTCATTTAATTGATTTTCCAAAAGTAAATGAAAGAATCAAACAAAGACCTATAAAAATATTTTACAAGAACCATTTAAAAAAAGTTTTTGTAAAACCTGTTGGCCGAAGTGCTCTTAAATGTTCAAATTGTAACGGCTTAGAACATTTCGAGAAAGAATATCCCAAGGTTTGGAGACCTGTTAAGAAGGATTGGGCAAAGATTGTATTTAGTACTAACTCCCCTGGACCCAAGAAAATGTGAGTACCAAAGAAAGCTTGAGTTCTTTTTACAATTGCAAGTCACTATCAAGAAAAAGATCATGTGGTATTTGGATAGTGGCTGCTCGAGACACATGACAGGAGATTCAAGTTGTTTTATAAAGCTTGTGCAAATAAATGGTGGAAAAGTTTCTTTTGGTGGAAACAGCAAAGGAAGAATTGTTGGATGTGGAACTATAAAGATTGGAAGTCTTACAATCAACAATGTTTCCTTGGTGAAAGAGTTGAATTACAATTTACTAGGCATTAGTCAATTGTGTGACACTGGATTCAAAATTAATTTCCAAGAAGGCATTTATTCAGGAACTAGTAAAGATCTTTCTCAATCTTTCACTGGACGAAGACAGGGAATATTTATCTTATGGATATAAAACCAGAACGTTCTCGTGTCTAATATCCATTCAAGATGAAGCAAACCTTTGGCATCGAAAGCTTGGTCATGTTAACATAAAGTAGATTGCCAAGATTTCCTCTAAGAAGCTTGTTCGTGGACTCCCCAACCTAACTTATCAAAAGTCTGAATTATGCACGCCATGTGTTTTGGGAAAACATGTTAGAAACTCTTTTAAACCTTTAAATCAAGTTTCTACTAATCGAGTTTTGCAGCTTCTGCATATGGACCTCTTTAGACTAACTAGAACTCAAAGCATTGGTGGAAAGAGATACTGCCTAGTAATCGTGGATGATTACTCTCGTTTTACTTGGGTTTACTTTTTGACAAATAAGTCTGAACCATTCTCTCACTTTTCAAAATTTGCCAAGAAAGTTTAGATTGAGAAAGGTTATGCCATTTTGAGCATACGAACAGACTATGGAGGTGAGTTTGAAAATCAAGACTTTGCTAAATTCTGTGATGAATATGATTTCCATCATGTTTTTTCTTCTCCATACACTCCAAAACAAAATGGGGTTGTGGAAAGAAAGAATAAATCTTTGCAGGAAATGGCAAGAACCCTCTTAATTGAGAGTAAAATTTTCTCTCGATTTTGGGCTGAAGCAGTTTCAACAGCCTGCTATATTATTAATAGAGTGTTCTTGAGGCCTTTACTAGAGAAAACTCCCTATGAAATATATAAAGGGAAAAAGCCAAATGTCTCTTACTTTCATGTTTTTGGTTGTAAGTGTTTTGTTTTAAAAAATGCAAATGATCGAACTGGTAAGTTTGAAGAAAAGTTAGATGAATGAATTTTCCTTGGATACTCTACCTCAAGCAAAGCATACGAGTTTTCAACAAGAAGACTCAATCTGGAAGAATCTATGAATGTCAAGTTTCAAGACTCTATGTTGAATCAAATGGATCATACTCAACTTGAAGAATCTGAACCTGCTCCAAACTTTAAAAAATCCACTTCCCCAGAGTGGTTCAAACTTCTGAAGATTAGCAACAAATAGAACTAGAAGATTCAACTGAAGCAGAGGATCAGCAGATTTTCAGACCAACCAGTAACTGGAAGCATAAGTCTAGTCATCCCAATGAACTCATCATTGGCAACATTCATAAAGGAATTCGCACCAGATCCAAAAGGCGAGAAGAGTCTAGCGCACTAGCACTTATCTCTGAAATATAACCAAAAAGTGTAGAAGAAGCCCTGTTTGATGAAAGCTGGATCGAAGTTATGCAAGAAAAACTCAAACAGTTCAACATCAACGATGTTTGGGAGCTAATTCCTAATCCAAAAGGTAAATCTATTATTGGAACTAAATGGGTTTTCAGGAACAAAATGGATGAGAAAGGAAAAGTGGTCAGAAACAAAGCAAGACTCGTGGCCAAAGGATATACGCAAGAAGAAGGGATAGACTATGATGAGACTTATGCATCAGTAGCGAGGTTAGAAACAATTAGATTATTACTTGATTTTACTTGTTATAAAAATTTCAGGTTATTACCTTACCAAAAAAAAAAATTCCAGGTTATTCCAAATGGATGTCAAAAGTGCATTTCTACATGGATTTATCTAAGAAGAAGTCTATGTGGGACAACCCCTTGATTTTGAAGAAAATTTAGTCTATAAATTGAAGAAGGCCTTGTATGGATTAAAGCAAGCACCTCGAGTCCGGTATGAAATGTTAAGTAAATTTCTAATCCAAAATAGTTTTGAAAAGGGAAAGGTAGACACTACTTTATTCATAAAGAAATAAGGAAAATACTTTTTATTAGTTCAAATATATGTCGATGATATTATTTTTTGATCTCCTAATGAAAATCTATGCAAGAAGTTTTCTAACTCTATGCAGGATGAATTCGAGACGAGCATGATGGGAGAATTGACTTTCTTTCTTGGATTACAAGTTAAACAATTGAAGAAAGGAATTTTTATTCATCAAGAAAAATATGCAAAAGATCTCATTAAGAAATTTGGATTGGAGAACTACAAAAAGATTGAAATACCAATGTCAAGTTCTTCGAAGCTGGACAAAGATGAAGGAGGAAAGAAAGTTGACCAGAAGTTCTACAGGAGTATTTTTGGTTCGCTTCTTTATCTTACTGCATTTGGACCTGACATTTTGTTTAGTGTTTGCATTTATGCTAGATTCCAATCAGATCCCAAAGAATCCCACTTAAGTGCTGCAAAACGCATCATCAAATACGTTGCAACCACTCCAAAGCTAGGTCTATGGTATCCCAAAGAAGGAGACTTTACTCTCCTTGGATATTCAGATGCATATTTAGCAGGTTGTAGAGTTGATAGAAAGAGTACTTCAGGTACTTGTCAATTGTTGAGCAACAAGCTGATGTCTTGGTTCTCAAGAAAGCAGAGTACTGTAGCTCTTTCAACAGTTGAAGCAGAATATGTGGCTCTTGGGAGTTGTTGTTTTCAAATCTTGTGAATAAGGCAATAGCTAAGAGACTTTGGAATCGAAGAATCGTGCACTGAGATCAAATGCGATAACACTGGTGCCATCAATCTCACAAAGAATACAATTCTTCATTCAAGGGAAAATCACATAGAAATTCAACACCACTTCATTAGAGATCATGTTCAGAATGGAGAAGTTATGATTCAGTTCATTGACTCGAAGAATCAGTTGGCAGACATATTTACAAAGCTACTGAGAAAAGTCTTTTTGAGTCTATTCGCACCAGACTAAACATCATATCTTCTATCGATTAAAGTTTAAAGATGATCAGACTTAGAACGTCCAAAAGTTACGACCGTAAGTTCATTCTTTTTCAATGCAAGTAATTTAATTATAGGATGAAAATTTTGAAAATGTACGTTTATTTTTAAATCAGTACTTGCTTATTTTATTTTTTGAAACTATCTTTTTCGAGTTTTGAATTTATGGCAGTTTTTCATTTTCGAAAAGGTAGTTCTACTTTTTTCCTTTGTGATGATCCGTATACCCCGTTTCATCAGCTTTAAATACCATCGAAATTTTTCTTCTCCATTTACACTCACTCAAACCCTAGGATACAAAGATCCTACTTTCTCTCATTTTCTCTCAGGTTTGATCCAAAAAGTTTTCACCTTTTTCAACAAGCGAGTTTAAGAAATCCTCAAAGATAGTGACAATGTCTTTCTAGAGAAAGCCTTCTAGAATTGCAAACAAGGGACCACAGCACATGCCAGAGGGTCCTACCCATTTTAATCTAACCGAGGAAGAGGATTCTCCTCAGCAGCAGCAACAACAACAACATTCTCAACAGCGTCACTCTTCAGAGCAAGGGACACAAGTTCCTCCGCAACAACAAGCAGAAGAAGAGATCATTGAAGATGTTGAACCCGTAAGAACACCGAAACCATAATTTCTCTTTAAACTCTACTCTAAGTTAAAAGGAGGGTGGTACTGCGATGACTTTCATTGACGAGTTCTTGAGCGAGAGAAGGTATAGAAATGAGACTCATTTTTTTTAGAACAATGGAAAGTATGGGCATTGCACCTATAGGTTTGGCAACAAGGACTTTTGCCAATTTTCCAAGTGATCCATGGTTCGGATCCTTTAATCAGCCTGAAGGGAAGGATGATGATGAAATGATGTACACGAATTTTTAGCCTAGGATGGGTGTCACTGCAAATGTTCATGGAGAGGAGACGAATTTATTTCATTCTAAGGACCACAGGAAGACCTTTGCGAAACTGCTGAAGAGAGGGGTGATGAACCTTAAAAGTGTGGACTTCGATTTTCTTGATTCTTTGAATGTGAAACGAGAGAGAAATTTGCATTCCTTCAACTTGAACAATTCTGTTTAGATACATCTGCCACCTACCCTGAATTGAATTGTCTATTTCTATTCAAATCTATCTTTTCTAGATGCGAATAGATTCTTTTTTACGGTTAGGGACAAAGAATTTGTGGTTGATGTGGACACATTGGCAGATGTGATTGGTGTGGAAAGAGGAAGTTTCCAACCAATCAGTGTGTCTGTTGGTCACGCAACTTTGGCTCTTGTTCAGGACATGTTTGCTGAAGGTAGGATTTCTTACTCTAGAATGACTGCTTCCAATATTTTGCTTTACAAGATTGTGATCAACTGTATCAGGCCCAAATCCACTTCAAAAACCGATGTCTCTCACTCAGAAGCAAAGCTGATGTATGCAATCAACATCGGATTCAAGTTCTCACTACCTCACACTATCCTAATGCACATGTATAGGACAGTTGTGAAGGACAAGGGGCAACTCCCTTACTCTGCGCTTGTTACTCGATTGTTCAGACATTTCAACATTCGGTTTCCTACTACCCTGTGTGTTCGAACCATTACTCCAATGGTAGTTGGACTAAAGATGGTTTCAAAAATGAGACTGAAGGAGTTGAATAAGGCAGTGGAGCGTATGAAGGAGAAATCTCCTGCCAAAACTAAACAAGACTCTGCAGCAAAAAAAAGGAAAGGCAAAGAGCCAATGAGCGCACCAATCAAGAAAAGGAGAGCCCTTATCTTGTAGGATGAATAAGATGAGAACTATATTACTCTATTTGCTTTTGCCTTAAGAAATTTAAGGAGCTTTGTTAGTTTTGAGGAGCCAAAGGACAGAGAGAATAGAGAAAGAGAAGAAACAGAGAAGAGAAGAAAGAAGAACAGAGGAAGAAGAAAGAGAAAGAGAAGAAGAGGAAAAAGAGGGTCAAGATGATCCTTTTGATCCAACATTTGCTGTATCCTTGTCAAATGACTCGGACGAGACAAGGAGTGGAAATGCAGGAGAAGAAAGAGAAAAATATCACCTTGGCGCTGAAGAAGAGCAAGAGCAGGAAGATGAATTCTTTTCTCCACCTGAAGGCACAAAAATAGGGGGAGCAACTGACAAAAGAGGTACTTCTTCGCCTATTTTCACTAGTGATGTTAATAGATCTCCAGTAGATCCAAAGGATATGTATGCCTCTCAATACCCTGAAGCAGATATTGAGGCATCCACTCCAAGTCCTAGTAATTGAACTGCTGATGTACCCTCACATTTCCTGGAATTGATTCAGCTGGACCCAATGCTACATCGTAACCAGCAATAGACTTTTAAAGGCTGTGGGATCTCCTTTTGGAATTGAAGGGTCAGCAATATGGTTTCGAGTTTGAGATAAAAAACCTCATGACATCTTTCAAGTCGACTTCAGATTCTCTACAAGAGCAGATACAAGCCCTGAAGCTTCAAGTGCAAGAAACTGCAAAGGGTGAGGATATTCAACAACTAAAGGAGACTCTGAAGAAGCTAGAGGAGACTGTCAAGTCTATGGGGGATTTCCAGATCGTTCACATCCCTAAACAACCATGATTTTATCCAGCTCTTTTTAAATTTTTTCTTCACTTTTTGCTGTTGACAAAAAAGGGGAGAGTTTGTGAAGATTTGACCTAACTTATCTTTTTGGGTACTTTTTTACTTGGTTTGATTTTGATGACTTTTTGTTTGGTATTGTTTTGGATGAACTTTGGACTGGTATACTTTGGACTTTTGATTGTTGTTTGATCTTGAATCTTTTTGACGCTTGCAATAACTAAGCTTGTGATATTGATTATAGCTAGATAGTTATTTATCTTGCAGGATTAACATGTTTTCTATGGTTGCGGAATCGATGCTATCCAGGTCCTAATCTTTATAAGATATCACATTTTGCTTAATTGTTGTTTTGCAAGTCAAAAATTTTCAAATCTGTAGGAAATTTTTGTCACCATAAAAAATGGGGAGATTGTTAGAGAAAACTCATTTATTGTTTTGAAGCTGACAAAACCTTTCCAAAAGACTAGTCTGAAGATTTGCAGACTCAAGTGTTATAGTCTGAAGAACTCCAGACTCTATTGTCAAAGTTTGAAGACCACCAGACTTTAATCTCAAAGTCTGTCCTCACTGACAGGTTCCAGACCAAAGAATGAAGACTTATCCAAATGTAGGATTACCTTTAAGAATTTGATTCGTATGGTTTGTGGAAGACCTTATGGCTGGATATAGCATTTACTTGATTTATTGTTCTTATTGGAATCAATTCCGATATGAAAATCCTTAGAAGGCAAACAAACTTGGAAGGTTCTACTTATGGAAACCAAGATCCTGATTGTATGGGCGAACATGATTGATGGGCTCTCATCACATTCCTAAAACGACTCGAGATCTCCTTGATTGATTCTGTCCAACAGGTAGATTGGAAGAACTCCTTCAGAAAGTGCCAACGGTTGTGAAGGCATGAAGGAGTATTTAAGGAAGACTCTCTAGTTGTTCGAAGTAGTGCGTGAAAAAAAAAATATTCAAAGTTTGAAGCTTTTTAGTTCTTTGCTTTCTCATTCATCAAGCTCAAAATTGTATACAAAAGGGAGAGACTCTTAGTAAGACTTTGTGAGAGACTAGGAGAAACTCTTCACTGAGAAAATTGAGATCACAAGCTGTAAAATCTCTTTTGATTCATAGTGAAATCCAACCAATGGGCTGTCAGTGCGGGAGAGTGGAAGTGGTTTTATATAATTGTTTAAAGCTAATTACGTCATTAGTTTATTATCTTCTAAAGGCAATTTATTTCTACCAAGTATTGTGAAAATTTTATTCACACCTATTCACCCCCCTCTAGGTGCTGATACTAGCCCTTTCATTATTGAACTAATTAAATTATTCTAACCATTCCAACAATAAGGCCACACAATCAACTAACTAATTGCAATTTCTAACCGCCTAAATCACTAATCTAAGTAGCCTAATTTAATTACACAAACTAATAACTACACTAATCTAAGCTTAATTTAATCTAAACACCCCTTAAACATCATTAGCATACTAAGTAGAGTTTAGTGCATAAATTCACCGGTTTAATGCGAAAATCGGTTTACCGTGACGGCGGCGTGACGGCGGTCGAAACTTGGGCCTACAACAATGCCGAAGGGAGCTTGGGCCGGGCCAAACAAGCCTTGCAAGCCCACTGGGCTTGGCTGAGCTTAATTGATGGGTTGAGACGCACGGGTTGGGGTGATTTTTGGGTGCTGCAGCGGCTGAACTTGCGGGCTGTAAAAGGGCTAGGCCTGACTTCAAGTGGGCTGCTGACCTTGGCTTGACGGGCTGAACAAAATTGCTTGGGCTGCAGACGGTAACTTGCTGGGCTGACTCGAAGTTGGCCGTGGCAAAGAAACGGAAAGGGCTGCTGCTCGAGGAGACGAGGAGACGTGGAGCGGTGGGCGAAGGCGAGAGGTGAAGGTGGGAGTTGGCTTATTGGATTACGCGCAGCAGCAACCGCTTCGTTGGCTTTGAGGCATGCGGTCAACGATGGAGCTTCAACGGAGAGGGGAGTTAACCACGGAATGAAGACACGGGCGTGCGGTTGTGGCCGACCAAGGAGACTTCCAAGGAGCTGCTGGCATTGAGTTTCGGTGGAAGATGAGATCAATGGAGCTGCACGGAGAAGCTTCAAGGTGAACGATGGGCTTCGGTGGCTTGACTTCATGCGGCTGGGGATGAAGACGCGAAGAAGGTGGGGCAGCAAAATAAAAGTGAGCTGGATAAAAGAAGTGGAGCATTTGTGGAGAAGATGAAGTCTTCGAAGGAAATAAAGAGAAACAGAAACAGTTCGTCCAACTGAGGAGAGAGGAAAGCAAAACAGAAGCTGCGAAGGAGAAGGGGGAGCTTGGCGTCCGAGAGAAGCTTGAAGATAAGGGTACCAAAAGTCAAAATAAATATCTCCTTTCATCAATGATTTGGTCCCCCACAAGCCCTCAAGATTATCTTCTTGTCCCCTAATACTTTCTCAACATTTAATCCCACCAATAATCCAAATTGAAGCCAGCCCTCATTCAAGCTCCGAATTTCCTCAACCTTAGGCTTCAATTTCTTTATCAAATTCCTCAATTTGATGTCCAATTTTGTAGAAGAAAAAGCCCACATAATTTCTACAATTTCCTTTCGCCAAGTAGCTTGCCAAGGAGGCCAAAAATCCCCTTAATTTGGCCAATCTGAATTTTCATTCATTTCCAAATCGTCCGAATTAATTTTCCGTAAAAATCCCAGAGTCAACAAAATTTCTTCGAAAGACAAGACGACATCCTATAAATGAATCATGACACGCTCGAACGTCCGATTTCCGAAATCGAATTCAATTTCATGGTTAAAATCGACCAAACACGATTTTAGTCCAACCCGACCTACCGGGTAGCTTTTAGGGATTTTACTGCGGTTATATCTCTTAACAACTTCACCCAATCGATTGGTTAACTCGTGAATGATTAGCTTAGAGAAAAATGACCATAGGCACATCGACGAAATGCCCATTTCATTTTATCGAGACGAGTCGAAAATTCAGAATGTCACAACAACTGCCAATGTGGACTAGTCAAGGGGACCAAGAAGACGAGATAGAAGGCCAAGGGGTCCCATAAGCCAAGGTTGCCTCCCCCTCTTTTCCCCCAATCGGTCGAGCACCTCTCTCCCCCATTTTTGCCGTGTGAAGCTCCCATCAACCTAGAAACCTAACCAGCCTCTCCTCCTTCTTCGTTCGAACCACTGTACACCACCGAAGCTCCGTCACACCGCCGTCACGCCCCGCCTGCTCGCGCACCAAACCAGCACATCCCAGGCCACCATCCCGCTTCCACCGTTACCCTAGGACGTCCCTGGAACCAGTCACAGCACCCCCGCTGTCGCCGGAGCCGCCTTACCCCACCTCCTTCCCCCATCCAAGCCGCAACAGCCTCCGTCGGTCTTCCTTGCTCATCTTCACCTCAACCAACCACCAGAGCAGCTTCTTCGGACACTGTGCAGAGACCAAACAGTGTGGTTATCGTAGCCACTGTTTAGCCCATTTCCGAGTTTTCTTGACCTCAAAAGGCATTCTCGCTTTGGAGTTTGTTGCCCCTCGCCGTGTCTCCGTCATTTTGATCTGAGCGGATCGTTAAATAAGTGAGTTTAACTCACTAATCTCTGCTTAATAGTTAATGATGTTTAAGGGTTGATTAATTTAGACTAAATGTGGATTAGGTGAATAGTTTGAGTAGATTAGCAATTTAATTAACAGTTATTGCATGTTAGGTGGTTAGAGTAGTGTAATTAGAGCCTAGACAAGCTCTAGTATTTATCTAGAGTGGTTCAGAAATTTGCCGAGACCGTCTCGGCTTTTAATTAGGCTTTACGGGCCTAAGTTGCTATTGTTGGCATTTATTAATTAATTTTAGTAATTAATTAATTAATTAATTAATTTTCAAAAATTAGACTGAGATATTCGGTAACCAGAATTTTATGTTGATTGCAATGATGTGATCGGTTTATTTAATTGACTGTTATTTTGTGCAAATTGAGTGTGATTTGTGATTGTGAGTAATTATTCAAAAATAATTAATTTGAGTAATTAATTAGAAAATTACCGCGTCGGTTTACAGCGCCAAAAATGAATTTGTGGATTGTTGAAATTAGTGGGATTTCAAGTGAGAAAATATTATATTTTGTCTAAGGTCGACCATGTATCCACACACGAGTATTTTTATTGGGTATGATAAAAATGCTAGAAATGTTAGATGATCAGGATGGTATACTATATCAGCTTGCGGGCGATATGGCAGCTTCTGGTGAACAGTATATCCGGCAACTTCTGGTAAGCATTATTAGTACACCATATCAGTATATCTGGCAGCTTCTGGTGAGCCATACTATCTATTATCAACTTAGAGTGAGCAGTCCTGATTGTGATCGGACTATATAGATAGTATTGGTTAAGATGACCTGGGAATGGTCTCGATGACATAGAATCAACTGAGTCGATTGATCGATGATTTGATTTGGTTGGATAAATTTATTTGTGAAGCGATTGATTGGATGGTTATTGAATTGTATCGACTTGCAGGAAGGAACTGAGGCAAAGATAAGTCCTCTGACTCGTGTTTGTGCTTAGGCAGCCCTTCGGGCGTATTTTCTTCCTAATCAGGTCTTAGGGAGTGAACCTGCTGAGATGTTGTCTTACCCTATTGTGGGATAACATTTCAGGTCCATAGATGACAGCTCCTCCTGAGCTTTTTGGACAACTAAAGAAGGTCACAAAATAGCTGTCCTATATTCCGCTGCATGGGGACCCTAGGGGCTGGGTCTATGGGCTTGTAAGGACCATGGTTTGGGTTGATGAGGCTTTACTTCACAAGGTAGTCCATCAGTACAGGTCATGGTACCGTCGTGAGCGGAATAGCCAGAGAGAGGGCCCCATACCAGAGTCCGAGGTTCCTTTTTCTGTGCAGGAGGTAGCTTTTAGAAAGGGTAGTACTGACCCTCTTGGTGGTTCGGTGGTGGACATCGACCGGGACCTATCAAATCCTGGAACTCCGTTGTATTCAGTTGAAGGCTCCAATGAAGATGAAGACGAGGAATAGGACCTGTAGTTATATAAACCCCCATTGTTTTGTAGATCTAGCATATATATCGACTTGGTTTTATTGGAGAAAACTCCTTTATTATTTTGAAGTTGACAAAACTTTTTTCAGTCTAGTCTGAAGACTACTAAGACTTTAAAGTCAAAGTCTGAAGATTGACAAACTTTAGGATCAAAGTCTGCTCACGCTAACAGATTCCAGACTGAATGATACTGAAGAATGAAGACTTATTCAGATGCGAGAGTATCTTCATTAATTTGATTCGTACAGCTTATGGAAGTCTTTCTGGTTGGATACAGCACTTACTTGATTGATTATCTTTATTGAAATGAATTTCGATAATCAAATCCTTTGAAAGGCAAGTAAACTTGGAAAGTTCCACTTATGGAAACCAAGCTCCTAATTGTATGGGCAAACATAATTGACGAGCTTTCATCTTAATCATCAAACAATTCGAGATCTCCTCAATTGATTTTGTCCAACGGGTAGATTGGAAGAATTTATGTGGATAGTGCCAACAGTCGTGAAGGGATGAAAGAGTATTTAAGGCAGACTCGCTAGTTTTTCGAAGTAGTGTGTGAAAGAAAAATTCCTAAGTCTGAACCTTCCTAGTTCCTTTCTATTTTATTTGCCGAGCTCAAATTATACTCGAAAGAGAGAGAAAACATTTGTGAGACTTCGGAAGAGTGTAGTGGAATCTTAGCACTGTGAAATTGAGATTTCGTGACTGTAAAATCTCTTTTGATTCATAATGGATTCCAGCCAGTAGGTTGTTAGTGCGGGAGAGTTGACGTAGGCTTGATCTAAGCCGAACCACTATAAACTTTGTGTTCTTATTCTCTTCCTAAACTCCTTTATTTATTCGTAATTTTATCTAACTACTAGAGATTCAAAACTTGCTCAAGTTCGTTGGCTTTCAGACTCTGTTTCAATAGAAAAGTATTATACAAACGTTTCCGCAAAAAATTGTTTTAACACCTATTCACCCCCTTTTAAGTGTTCGTACTAGCCCTATCAATTGGTATCAGAGCTCGTGTGCTTATTTATTGAAGTGTTTTACTTCTTAAGCTAAAGATCTATGGCTAGTATTTTGGCTCTAGGCTTGGTTGAAGGTCAAAGTAACACCAGACCTCCATACTTTGATGGGAAGAAATACAACGTATGGAAAAATAAGATGAAAGCATTCCTGAGATTCAAAAATCCCTTGGAATGGGATGAAGTAGAAAAATGGATCATTCCCAAAGCTACATCAACTTCAGAAAGAAGAAAAGAAGTTGTAGATGCTGGCGAATTAACACAAGCAGAATTAACCACGAGACAGGCTCTTAATGCTAAAGCCATCTACTCCTTATACTGTGCTTTATCTCCTATTGAGTAAAATCGAATTTCTTCTTGTGAAATAGCAAAAGAAGTTTGGGACAGGTTGCATGTTACCTATGAAGGAACATATTGAGTAAAAGAAACAAATATCAATATTCTACTCGGACAGTACAAAGCTTTCAAGATGAAGCCTAGTGAATCCATCATTGATATGTTCAGTCGCTTCACAGAAATTGTAAACGGCTTGGCATATCAAGGACATCCAATCTCAGGACCAATGAAGGTCAATAAAATGATGCGTGGACTATCCAAAGATTGGAATCACGTGAAGACATCGATTAGAGAGACCCAAAGGATCATACCTCTATGAGTAGACGAACTAGTAGACACATTTCAATCATATGAAGTGGAGCAAATTAATGAGGATGAAGATCCCAAAGGTAAGAAGTCAATTGCGTTGAAATCTAACGATGATTTTGATGATATAGATTCCGAATATGACATGGACAATCAAGAGCTAGCATTGATTATTAGAAAGTTCAGAAAGTTGAATAAGAAAGGAAGAAAATTCAACTTGAAGAAGAAGAGCACTCCAAAATTCCAGAAGAAACCAATTGAGGGCAATGAAACTAATCATGAGGTGATATGCTTCGAATGCAAGACAAAGGGGCATATCAGACCCAATTGTCCTCTGTTGAAGAAGAAGAAAGGAAGAACTGAAAAATACAAAAAGGCTTTCAAAGTAGAGATTTGGAGCGATATTGAATGCGAGGAAAGTGATGAAGAATATGCCAACATTTATCTAATGGCTAATTCAGAATCAGATTCAGATCTTGATACATATTCTGATTCAGTCTCGAGACAAAAAAATTGAGGTTAGCAATTTGAAAATTCCTATTAAAGTCTCAAAATATATAGATGAACTCTGTTTTAGTCTCAAAACCTCTCTTAAAAGGATTTTCGAACTAAAAAGGGAGAATTCTAAACTCAAGCAATATGAATTTTTTTGGAAAGAAAAGTTTGAAACTCTAGATAAAAGTTTTGTTAATTTAAAAACAAACTCCGATTCTCTTTCAAAGGAGAATGCCTTTTGAAAAAGATATTTCAAACATCACAAAAAAATTCTCAATAGGATCTGAAAAAGCTTGAAAAAATTCTTTCAAGTACAAAGGCCTTACTTTAACAAATCTAGTTTGAGAATGACTTCAAAACCATTCCATTAATTGATTTTCCCAAAGTTAAAGAAAGAATTAAACAAAGACCTACAAAGGCATATTACAAAAATCATTTTCAAAAGGTTTTTGTAAAACCTGTTGGCTGAAGTGTTCTCAAATGTTTAAAGTGTAACAGCTCAGAACATTTCAAAAAAGAATGTCCCAAAGTTTGGAGATCGGTTAAAAGGATTGGACAAAGGTTGTTTTTAATACTAACTCTGCTAGACCCAAGAAAATGTGGGTACCAAAGAAAGCTTGAGTTCTTCTTTTAATCACAGGTTACTATCAAAAAGAAGATCAAATGGTATTTGGATAGTGACTATTTGAGACACATGACTGGAGATTCAAATTGCTTTATAAAACTTGTTCAAATGAATGGTGGAAAAATTTCTTTTGGTGGTAACAGCAAAGGAAAAATTGTTGGATGTGGAACCGTGAAGATTGGAAGCCTAACTATCAATAATGTCTCATTGGTGGAAGGTTTGAATTATAATCTACTCAGCATAAGTTAGCTTTGCGATACTGGATTCAAAATAAACTTCCAAGAAGGCATTTGTTCGGGAACTAGTAAAGATTTTTCTCAATCTTTCACTGGACGAAGGCATGAAAATATTTACCTTCTGGATATAAAACCAGAAAGTTCTCAGTGTCTTATATCCATCCAAGATGAAGCAAATCTTTGGCATTGAAAGCTTGGCCATGTTAACTTGAAGTAGATTGCCAAAATCTCTTCCAAGAAGTATGTTCGTGGTCTTCCCAGCTTGACTTATCGAAAATCTGAATTATGCACTCCATGTGTTTTGGGAAACAGGTTAGAAGTTCCTTTAAACCTGTAAATAAAGTTTCTCCTAATCGAGTTTTGCAGCTTTTGCATATGGATCTCTTTGGACCAACCAGAACTCAAAACATTGGTGGAAAGAAATACTACCTAGTAATCATGGATGATTACTCTCACTTTACTTGGGTTTACTTTTTGGCAAATAAGTCTGAAGCATTTTCTTACTTCTCAAAGTATGCCAAGAAGGTTCATAATAAAAAAGTTTATGCTATTTCAAGCATAAGAACAGACCATGGAGGTGAGTTTGAGAATCAAATTGGGGTTGTACAAAATTCCGCAACAAAATTCTGTGATGAATCTGGTTTCTAGCATGTTTTTTTTTTCTCCATACATTCCGCAACAAAATGGGGTTGTGGAAAGAAAGAATAGATCCTTGCAAGAGATGACAAGAACCCTCTTAATTGAGAACAAAATTCCCTCTCGAGTTTGGGCTGAAGCAGTCTCTACAGCATGTTACATCATCAACGGAGTGTTCTTGAGGCTTATTCTAGAGAAAACTCCTTATGAAGTGTATAAGGGAAAGAAGCCAATTGTCTCTTACTTTCATTTGTTTGGTTATAAATGCTTTATTTTTAAAAATACAAATGATCAAACCAGGAAGTTTAAAGAAAAGTCAGATAAAGGAATTTTCCTTGGATACTTAACCTCAAGCAAAGCATACAGAGTCTTTAACAAGAAGACTCAATCTGTTGAAGAATCCATGAACGTTAAGTTTCAAGACTTTGTGGAGAATCAAGAAGATGAGAATCAACTTGAAAAAGCAAAACCTACTCCAGACTCTATAAAGTCTATTTTCCCCAAAATGGTTCAGACTTCTGAAGATCAGAATCAACTAGAGATTCAATCGAAGCAGAGGATCAGCAGACTTTTAGACCAACCAGCAATTTGAAGCACAAGTTAAGTCATCCCAAAAACTCGTCATTGGCAACATTGATGGAGGAATTCGCATCAGATCCAAAAGGCGAGAAGAGTCTAGTGCTTTAGCACTTGTTTCTGAAACATATCCCAAAATTATTGAAGAAGCCTTGTCAGATGAAAGCTGGATCGAAGTTATGCAAGAAGAGCTCAGACAGTTCAACATCAATGATGTTTGGGAACTAATTCCTAAACCTAAAGGTAAGTCTATTATTGGAACTAAATGGGTTTTCAGGAATAAGGTGGACGGAAAAGGAAAAGTAGTTAGGAACAAAGCAAGACTCGTGGCTAAAGGATACACATAAGAAGAAGGGATAGATTATGATGAGACCTATGCACCAGTAGCGAGGTTAGAAGCAATTAGATTATTACTTGCTTTTACTTGTTATAAAAATTTCAGGTTATTCCAAATGGACGTCAAAAGTGATTCCTAAATGGATTTATCGAAGAAGAAGTCTATGTGAAACAACCACCTAGTTTTGAAGATCCAAGAAAGCCAAACTTAGTCTACAGATTGAAAAAGACCTTGTATGAATTAAAACAAGCATCTCGAGCGTGGTATGAAAGGTTAAGTAATTTTCTAACGAAAAATGGTTTTGTTAAAGGAAAGGTAGATATTACTTTGTTCATAAAAAAAAGAAAATAAAGACTTTCTATTGGTTCAAATTTATATCGATGATATTATATTTGGATCTCATAATGAAAATCTATGCAAGAAATTCTGTAAATGTATGCAGGATGAATTCGAGATGAGTATGATGGGTGAGTTAACCTTCTTTCTGGGATTGCAAGTCAAACAATCGGAGAAAGGTATCTTTATTTATCAAGAGAAGTATGCAAAAGATCTCATCAAGAAATTTGGATTGGAGAATTGCAAAAGGATAGAAACACCAATGTCAAGTTCTTCAAAGATGGACAAAGATGAAAGAGGAAATAAAGTAGACCAGAAGCTTTACAGGAGTATTATCGGTTCTCTTCTTTACCTTACTGCATCTAAACTTGACATTTTGTTTAGTGTTTGCATTTGTGCTAGATTCCAATCAGACCCCAAAGAATCTCACTTAAGTGCTGCAAAACACATCATCAAATACATTGCAACTACTCCAAAGCTAGGGCTATGGTATCCTAAAGGAGGAGACTTTACTCTCCTTAGATATTTAGATGCAGACTTAGCAGGTAGTAAAGTTGATAGAAAGAGTACTTCTAGTACTTGTCAACTGCTGAACAACAAGCTGGTGTCCTGGTTCTCAAGGAAACAAAGTACCATAGCTCTATCAACAACAGAAGCAGAGTATGTGGTTCTTGGGAGCTGTTGTTCTCAAATTTTGTGGATAAGACAACAGCTAAGAGACTTTGGAATTGAAGAATCGTGTACCGAGATCAAATGTGACAACACTAGTGCTATTAATCTTACGGAGAACCCGTTTCTTCACTCAAGAGCAAAGCATATAGAGATTCGACATCATTTCATAAGAGATTATGTTCAAAATGGAGATATTTTTATTCAGTTCATTGACTCGAAGAATCAGTTGGCAGACATATTTACAAAGTCACTAGAGAAAAGTCTATTTGAGTCTATTCGCATTAGACTAAATATTATCTCTTCTACCGGCTAAAGTCTGAAATTGATCAGACCCAGAATGACTAGAAATTACTACTGTAAGTTAATATTTCTTAAAAATCAGGAGATTTAATGATGGTATGAAGTTTTCAAAAAGGTACGATGGCATTTAAATTTTTGCTTGCCTATTTTATTTTTAAAAATTATCTTTTTCGAATTTTTGGATTTTTGGAAATTTTCCTTTTTTTTTCGAAAATGGCAACTTTTTCAGTGTGACGGTTCGTTTACCCCATTTTATCTCTTTTATACACCGTGGAGTCTTTTCGTCTTCATTTGCAATTTCACAAACCCTAGAAATACATAATTTCTACTCTCTCACTTTTACTCTCAAGCCTTGATCTACAAAGATTTCATCTTTTTCACTCGAACGTGCTCAAGAAATCCTCCATGTCTGTAAAGATGTCTTTCCAAAGGAAGTTGTCTTGGATCGCAAGCAAGGGACCACAGAATATGCTGAGGGTCCTACTCATTTTGACTTGATCGAGGAAGAAGAATCTCAACAACATCAACAGCATTCTCAACTGCGTGCATCTCAACATCCTCCGCATCAACAAGTGGAAGAGGAGATCATGGAAGACGTTGAACCCGTAAGAACGCTAAAACCCGACTTTCTCTTTAAACTCTATAATTAGTTGAAGCAGGGTTGTATTGCGATGACTTTCATCGATGATTTTTTGAAAGAGAGAGGATACTAGAATAAGACTATGTTCTTGCAATCTATGGAAAGCTTAGGTATTGCGCCTGAAGGAACGACAAACAGAGCCTTTGCTAACTTTCCAGTTGATCCGCATTTTGGTTCCTTTAATCAGCCTGAGATTAAGGATGACGATGATAAGTTGTACGTGAATTTTCAGCCTAGGAAGGGCGTTGCTGCAAATGTGCATGGTGAAGGAACGAATTTGTTTCGGACCAAAGATCACCAAAGGACTTACTCCAAACTGTTGAAAAGAGGGGTGATGAACCCTCGAACTGTGGATTTCGATTTCTTGGACTCTTTGAAGGTGAACCTGAGGGAGAAATTTGCTCTCCTTCAACTTGAAAGATTTTGTTCGGAGACCGCTGTCGCTTACGTCCAATTGACTGCATATTTCTATTCGAATTTGTCATTTCTTGACACGAATAGGTTTTGTTTTACCGTGATGGATAAAGAGTTTGTGGTGGACATAGACACTTTGGTAGACGTTATTGGTGTGGAAAGATGGAGTTTCCAACCAATAAATGTGACTGTTGGTCATACTACAAGTTTCCTTGTGAAGGACAGACTTTCTAAGGGTGGTATTATTTATCAAAGAATGACTGCCTAAAAAATCTTGCTGCACAAGATCGTGATAAACTGCATTCGACCAAAATCAACCTCCAAGACTAATGTCTCTCGTTCCGAAGCAAAACTAATGTTTGCCATTAGTAATGGGATGAAGTTCTTGCTGCCTCACACAATCCTGATGTATATGTACAGGACTGTTGTAAAAGATAAGGGACAACTCCATTACTCAGCGTTGGTCACCAAGTTGTTTAGACATTTTCAAATGCAGCTTCCTGCATCTCTTTGTGCTCGAACCATTGCTCTTATGGTGATAGGATTGAAGATGGTGTCGAAAATGAGACTGAAGGAACTGAACAAGGCCTTGGAGCGCTTTAAGGAGAAGTTCCTGAGCAAAACAAAACAAGACTCTGTTGCGAAGAAAAGAAAAGGCAAGGAGCCTATGATTGAATCAACAAAGAATATAAGAGCCCTTATTCTTCAGGACGAAGAGGATGAGAACGTGTTTACTCTTTTTGCTTTTACCCTGAAAAATCTTTGAAGTTTAGTTTTGAGCAATCGCAAGACCAAGAAGGAAGAGAACGAGGAGAAACAGAGGAGAGAAGAGAAGGAAGTGAAGAAAGAAGAGAGGAGAGGAGAGAAGAAAGAGAGAAGGAGAAAGAGAAGAAAGAAAAGGAGGAGAAGAATAGGGTAAGGATGACTCTTTTGAGTCAACTTTTGCGTATCCTTGTCAGAGGATTCTGAGAAGACTAGGAGTGGAACTGCAGGAGTTGCATGAGAAAAAGATCTTCACTTGGGTGCTGAAGCTAAGCAAGAAGAAGAAGAAGAATTATTTTCTCCACTTGTAGGCATAGAGATAAGGGGAGCTGTTGAGAAAGGAGGTACTTCTTCACCTGTTTTTACTAATGATAATGTTAGTCGTTCTTCTGCCAATCTAGAGGATGTCTATGCTTCTCAATTTCCTGAAGCTGATGTTAAGGCTTCCTCTCTAAGTCTTGGTGATCAAACTGCTGATGTTCCCTCACATTTCAATACTCCTGGAATTGATTTGGCTAGACCTAATGCTTCAACAGAACTAGCACCAGATTTTCAAAGGCTGTTAGAAGTCCTTTTGGATTTGAAGGCATAATAGTATGGGATGGAGTTTGAGATCAAGAACCTCAAGACAGCTTTGTCGTCTACTTCAGAATCTCTTCACAAGCAGGTACAAGCCATCAAGCTTCAAATTCAAGAGACTGCAAAGGGTGAAGATATTGAGAAGCTGAAGGAGACCGTGAGACAACTGGAGGAGACATTACAAACCATGGGGGATTTTCAGCTCGTTCGCATCCCCAAACAGCCCTGATTTCATCAAAACCTTTTTATTGTTCTCCACTTTTTGCTGCTGACAAAACGGGGGAGAATGTGCACAGATTTAAACTTTTGACACTTTTGGTTTGAACTTTTGTTATTGTTTGACTTTTGAACCTTTGTTTGGCGGATTGTTGAACTATTTGATGTAATGCTTGCAGCAACTTATTTTGCGATAATGATTGTCGAGGGATAGTTATTTGTCTTAACATGTTTTTCGTGGTTGCAGAATCAATGCTATCCAAGTCGTAATCAATTTATTTTTATAAGATATCACAAATTGCTTAAAAGTTATTTTGCAGGTCAATAGTTCTTAAATCTACAGAAAATTTTTGTCACCATAAAAAATGGGGAGATTATTGGAGAAAACTCATTTATTGTTTTGAAGTTAACAAAACCTTTCTTCAGTCTAGTCTGAAGACTCCAAGACTTTAAAGTCAAAGTCTAAAGAATGACAGACTTTAGGATCAAAGTCTGTTTACACTGACAGATTCCAGATTGAACGACGCTGAAGAATGAAGACTTATTCAGATGCGAGAGTATCTTCATTAATTTGATTCGTACAGCTTATGGAAGGCTTTCTGGTTGGATACAACACTTACTTGATTGATTATCTTTATTGAAATGAATTCCGATAATCAAATCCTTTGAAAGGCAAGTAGATTGGACGGGCTTTCATCTCAATCATCAAACGACTCAAGATCTCCTTAATTGATTCTGTCCAACGAGTAGATTGAAAGAATTCTTTTAGATAGTGCTAATGGTTGTGAAGGCATGAAAGAGTATTTAAGGCAAACTCGCTAGTTGTTTGAAGGAGTGCATGAAAGAAAAATTCCAAAGTCTGAACCTTCTTAGTTCCTTGCTATTTTATTTGCTGAGCTCAAATTATACTCAAAAGAGAGAGAAAACATTTGTGGGACTTCGGAAGAGTGTAGTGGAGTCTCTGCACTGTGAAGTTGAGATCGCGTGACTGTAAAATCTCTTTTGATTCATAGTGGATTCCAGCCAGTAGGCTGTTAGCATGGGAGAGTAGACGTAGACTTGATCTAAGCCGAACCACTATAAACTTTGTGTTCTTATTCTCTTCCTAAACTCCTTTTATTTATTCGTAATTTTATCTAACTACTAGAGATTCAAAACTTGCTCAAGTTCGTTGGCTTTCAAACTTTGTTTCAAAAGAAAAGTATTATACAAACATTTCTGCAAAAAATTGTTTTAACACCTATTCACCCTCCTTTAGGTGTTCGTACTAGCCCTATCAGGTTTGTGTATTGCTCGTTATGTTATGTATATATAAATGTGTTGTTGGTTTTCAAAATTGTGGCCTTACTTTCCTATCCTATCTTGCTGTTGTTTGGGAATTATTTATTTGCTTCTGCATGCGTATTAAAATGAATGGGTCAGCGATGCGTCCTAGGACATTGCTATTTAATCAACCAAGAAGGACGGGCACGCGCCCGGAGGATCGGGATGTGACAAAGACTATGACTCTTTCTCATTAAAGAGGTGGAATATGAAGTATAATAGCAATACTTTCAATTTTTCCATCCAACCTTTTCTAAGCTTCCTTTGATCCTTACTATATGGATTTCTTCAATAATGCCGTTGTAGACTCTGCTGAGGATCCAATAGTTGTTTCAAAGGTCGCCAAGAGTTTTTGTCAAAATCAATATTATTTATTACTGACACCTAAATTTCATTCAACAATTCAATTTTTTACCATTGTAAAAGAATAAAAAGGAAAAAATAAATAAATAACAATTAACAAGGTACGGACATCTAGAATGCCAAAACTTGGCACGGAGGGACACTTAAGTGCCAAAAGTTTGGAAAGTAACACTTAAGTGTCAAAATTGGAGCAAAATGGATCACTTAAGTGCCACTTCAGCCAAAATTCAGCCAAAATATCGATGTGACGATTTTCCGGTGAAGGAAGTGCAAAACGACGCCGTTTTGCACATTGATGTGGCTAAACAATACAAAAACGACGTCATTTTGGTGCTCACATTGTAAAAAAATTAAATTTAAAACTAAACTTATTTAAAACATTTAAAATAAAATAAAAATATTAAGAAAACTAAAAAAACTATTTTTTTCAAAAAAAAATTTAAAATAAAATAAAAATTTAAAAAACTAATTTTTTTAAAAAATTAAAAAAACTATTTATTAAATAGATAAACTTATTTAAAACATTTAAAAATAAAATAAAAATACTAAAAAACTAATTTAAAAAAATTAAAATATATATATATTAAAAAAACTAAAAATTTAAAACATTTAAAAACTAAACTTATTTAAAACATTTAAAAATAAAATGAATATTAAAAATATATATTTTTTAAAAAGGGGGCTGGGCCCTTCCGTCGGCGGTGGCTAGGGCTCAACCCTTAGCCGCCTGCCCTTTTTTTAGTTTTTTTAATATTTTTATTTTATTTTTAAATATTTTAAATAAATTTAGTTTTAAATTTAATTTTATTAATTTTTATATTAATTTTTTTTACCACGTCGGCATCAAAACGACGTCGTTTTTGTATTGTCTAGCCACGTTAGCGTGCAAAACGGCGTCGTTTTACGCTTCCTTTTCTGGAAAATCGCCACGTCGGTATTTTGGCTGGATTTTTGTCGGAATGGCACTTAAGTGATCGATTTTGCTTCGATTTTGGCACTTAAGTGTCACTTTACAAACTTTTGGCACTTAAGTGTCCTTACATGTCAAGTTTTGGGACTTAGGGTGTACTTCTGCCAACAATTAACAAATAAAAATGGGAGCCAATTCGGATGGGTCCGTTAATGCAACCCCTAACTAATGAAGGGCCCAAAAAAAAGGAAAAGAAAAGAAAAACGAAAAACCCCGGTCGAAATTTGTCGAGCTACCTCTTCTCCTTGCCAAAATTGAGTGCTTTAGACAGCTTGAATACCGACTGAAGGTTGCCTTCGGATCCGAATTCTGATCATCCTGATGGCCATTGCCTTCGTCGCTGTCGTTTCTCGACATTCCTGAGCTGCGCCTTTCCTGCTCTGCTTCTCCTTGTTTTCCAGCCCGCGAGGCTTGAAGAGCTTCAATCTCGGTTCAGGCATCACCACCAAAGTTGATCACCTTCCAGTACTTCTTCTTGTTACCGTAAGCTTCGGTCATGATCAAGATTCCTCTTCGGTAACATAAGATTCAAAAACTTTTGTCTTGGTCGATATAATCTAGGATTAAGAACATAGATTAATGTCGTGGCGGTGTTATGCGAAAATAGACTAAGTCTCAGGGTTTTTGATTTTTTTTTGACGAATTGGTCTAAATCATTTATGCTTTGGTATTGTCAAATCAAAACATTGCTCTAGCATTGCATATGGGAACGTCTCGGATGCCGAACCAAATTAGCATAGATTTGTCACCGATTATGGATCACTTTGAATGTATGTGGACATGTTCTGCATGAAAGAAATTCTTCATCAATCAGTGAGCACAATTGCAGTTTGATTTCCATGTTACTTATGATCGAATCTGCACCTTTTGTTTTTATGTTGCTCCGTTGTTGCTGTGCTCGCTGCGATGGTGACTCAATGATAAAAGAAATGAAATGGAGTCAATATAGCATTTGACAATGATCGGAGATGAGTTTTCGTGATAGCCTTCTCCCTTGCATCATATTTGCTCATGTTCTGGTCATTTTCATTATACTGAGAAAGGAAGAGTCTGGTAATGGATGGTGGTCGACCGTGGCAGCCAGTGATGACGGTGGTGGTTGATAGTCATGTTCGGGAGATTGATAGTCATGGACCATGGTCCATTACAAATCTCTAGCTGCTGCTGCCGTTAATGTTAGTAGTAAGACTTCCCACATAGATGGGGTAGGTCTCATCAGTTCTAGATCCATGAAAGGGTTTTGATAGGGCTAGTAAGAACACCTAAAGGGGGGTGAATAGGTGTTGAAAGAATTTTTCGCAAGACTTAACAAATTAACTCGTTTTTAGAGAATAATAGACTGAAGATGTAAAAGACTATAAGCAGTTATATAAAGCTATGACTTAAAGTAAGGAGTTTAGAGAAAGAAAATTGAAACACAAGATTTATAGTGGTTCAACTTAAACCAAGCCTACGTCTACTCTCCCGCATTGACAGCCCACTTGCTGGATTTCACTATAAACCAAAAGAGATTTTACAGTCTCACGTCCTTGACTCCACAATGTAGAAACTCTACTACACTTCCTCAAGGTCTCACAAGTGTTTGATCTCTCTTTTGAGTACAAATTAAGCTTCAGCGATTGAAATAGCAAAGAACTAGGAACTTTAGACGTTGGAATTTTTCTTTCACGCACTCACTCGAATAAATTGAACGTCTTCATTATATACTCCTCCATGCCTTTATAACCGTTGGCACTTTCCAAATGAGTTCTTCCAATCTACCCGTTGGACATAATCAATTAGGGAGATCTCGAATTATTTAAGGAATGTGATGATAGCCCACTAATCCTGCTCGCCCATACAATTAAGATCTAGGTTTCCATAAGTAGAACCTCCTTAGTATATTTCGCCTTTCAACATATCTAATTATCAGAATTGATTCCAATAAGAATAATTGATCACGAGGTGCTATCTCTAACCGTGAGATCTTCTACAAATCATACAAACCGGATCCTTAAAGATAAACTCGCATTTGGATAAGTCTTCTCTTCGTCGGTCTAGAAACTGTCGGCGAGGGTAGACCTTGAGTCTTGAGTTTTTGCAGTCTTCAGACTTTGACAGTTGAGTCTTGGATTCTTCAGTCTATAACACTTGAGTTTAGAAGTCTTCAGACTAGACTGATGGAAATAATGGGGTCAGAGTCAAGGCTGTTTGGGCAGGCGAACAAGCTAGAATTCTCCCATAGAATTCACTGTCTTCTCAAGCTTTGCAATAGTCTCCTTCAGTGCCTGTAAATCTTCACTCTTTACATTAGTCTACACTTGAGTCTTCAGGGCGAGTAGCTGTTCTTGCAATGACACTAAAGTGGCCATGAAAGCTTTCTTGAGATCCTTCATCTCATACTCCAAACCATATTACTGTCTCTTTAAATCCAACAAGATGTCTAGTAGTCTCGAAAAGTCTGTTGTTTGCTCTGGTGCAGAGCTAGATCCAGCCGATTATATTCCAGGAGTTTTGAGAATGGATGGATCTTCAGCAATTTGTCCACCATGACTAGGAGTGGATGCTTCTGGATAGTGAGAGGCATACACGTCCTTTGGATCTGCTATAGAACGACTCACATCATTAGTAAGGATAGGTGAAGAAATACCTCGTTTTGCAACAGCTCCCCCTATTTGTTTGCCTTCAGGTGGAGTGGAGAATTCTTCTTCTTGTTCAACTTCAACTTCAGAGTGATGTTTTTCTTTGTCATGCGCTCCAGGCGGTTCCGGTTCTGTCGCTCGAGTCATTCGACAAGGATACAGCCAAAGTTGGCTCAAAGGAGTCTTTTTGACCCTGTTCTCACTCTTCTTCTCTTCTTTCCTCTTCTTCTTCTTCTTCTTCTTCTTCTTCTCCTCTTCTTCCTTCCTCTGTCCTCCTTTGTTCTTCATCTTCCTTCTCTGTCTCTACTCTCTCTTTTTCTCCTTCTTCTGGCTCTTTTCTTGTCTCTTAAAAGCTGACAAAACTCTTCAAGTTCCTTAAGGCTGAAAGAGTCATCTCATCCTCATGCTCTTCATCCTGCAAGATGAGAATTCTCTTCCTCTTTACTGGAGTATCCATGGGCTCCTTGCCTTTCCTTTTGGCCGCAACAAAGTCTTGTTTCGCCTTGACGGGAGACTTCTCCTTCATGCACTCTAACACCTTGTTAAGCTCTTTCAGACGCATCTTGATGACCATTTTAAATCCAATCACCATTGGAGTAATGTTTGTCAAACATAAAGGTGCAGGAATGTGGATTTTAAAATGTCTGAAAAGGCGCATGATAAGAGTAGAATAAGGGAGTTATCCCTTGTCTTTCACCACTATTCTGTACATGTGAAACATGATGGTGTAAGGTAGAGAGAATTTGTAGCCAGCATTGATGGCATACATCAGCTTTGCTTCGAAACGAGAGACATCAATCTTGGATGTTGATTTTGGATGGATGCAGTTGATCACAATTTTATGCAGCAAGATGTTGGAGGCATTCATCCTAGAGTAGGAGATCTTGCTTTTAGCATCCTTGTCTTTTACCAATGCCAGTGTAGCATGAGCAACGGACATATTAATTGGTTGGAAACACGCTCTTTCCACCCCAATTAAGTCAGCCAAAGTGTCCATAACCACCAAAAACTTGTTCGTCATTGTCCTGTCCTTATGGCTGATTAGCAGTGCCAAAATGTGGGTCACTTGGAAAGTTTGCAAAGGTCCTTTCAGCCAACCCTTTTTCTGCAACTCCTAACTTTTCCATCTCTCCCAAAAATGACGTTTCATTCTTGAATCCTCTATCTCTCAGAAATTCATCAATCAAAGACATCACAGTTCCTCATTCTTTCAACTTAGAATAAAGCGAGAAAGCAACATTAGGTCTCTGCGTTCTTACAGGTTCAATTTCTTCCACTATTTCTTCTTCTGGTTGAGGCTGTGGAGGAGACTGACACTGCTGAAAAGGTTGTTGTTGCTCACTTGGTTGCTGCTGATGAGGAGAGTCATCTTCCTCGGTCAGATCGAAATGAGTAGGACCCTGAGGTATGTGCCGTGGTCCCCTGCTTGTGATTCTCGAAGACTTTCTTGAAGACATTGTCGCTTTAAGGGATAAATTCTCAAACTTGCTCGAAAAAGGTGAAATCTTTTGGATTAAACGAGAGTGAAAGTGAAAGCAAGTGGGAGTTTTGTATTCTAGGGTTTGAGAGTGAAAACGGAGAAGATGAATCTCAATAGTATATAAAGCAACTAAAGCAAGGTAAACAAATCATCATAAAGGAAAAATAAAACTGCCTTTTTGAAAAAGAAAAATTGCTAAAAATTCGAAAACTCGGAAAAGATACTTTCTAAAAATATAACAATCAATTAATGATTAAAAAGTAATCGTACCATTTCAAGTTTTTATCCAAAAATTAAATTGCTAGTACCGAAATAACTTACAGTCGTAACCCTTAGTCTTTCTGAGTCTGAATACCTTCAAACTTTACCTTTGAGTCTTGAACACTTCCAGACTTTACTCAATAAAAGATGTGATGTTCAGTCTGGTGCGAATAGACTCAAATAGGCTTTTTTTCCGGCGGCTTTGTAAATATGTCTGCTAGTTGATTCTTTGAGTTAATGAACTGAATCATAACTTCTCCATTTTGAACATGATCTCTAATAAAGTGATGTTGAACCTCTATATGCTTTGCCCTTGAATGCATAATTGGATTCTTTGTGAGATTTATGGCGCTGGTGTTGTCACATTTGATTTCGATGCATGATTCTTCAATTCCAAAGTCTCTTAGCTGTTGCCGTATCCATAAGATTTGAGAATAGCAACTCCCAAGAGCCACATATTTTGCTTCAGCTATTGAAAGAGCTACAGTACTCTGTTTTCTTGAAAACCATGATACCAGCTTGTTACCAAGCAGTTGACATGTACCGGAAGTACTCTTTTTGTCCACTTTACAACGTGCTAAGTCTACATCTGAATATCCAAAGAGAGTAAGGTCTCCTTCTTTTGGATACCACAGTCCTAGCTTTGGAGTTGTTGCAATGTATTTGATGATGAGCTTTGCAGTAGTTAAGTGAGATTCTTTGGGATTTGATTTGAACCTAGCACAAATACAAACACTAAACAAAATGTCAGGTCTAGATGCAGTAAGGCAAAGAAGTGAACCAATTATGCTCATGTATAGCTTCTGATCTACACTCTTCCCTTTTTCATCTTTATCCGGCTTTGAAGAACTTGACATAGGTATCTCGGTCTTTTTGCAGTTTTCCAAACCGAACTTTTTGATGAGATCTTTCGCATATTTCTTTTGGTGAATGAAGATTCCCTTCTTCAATTGTTTGACTTATAATCCGAGAAAGAAAGTTACCTCACCCATCATGCTTATCTAAAATTCATCCTGCATAGACTTAGAAAATTTCTTGTACAGATTTTCATTAGGTGATTTGAAAATGATATCATCAACATAGATTTGAACAAGTAGAAAATCTTTACCTTCTTTTTTAATAAATAAGGTAGTTTCTACTTTACCTTTATCAAAACCATTTTGAATTAGAAATTTACTTAACCTATCATACCAAGCTCGAGGTGCCTGTTTTAATCCATAAAGAGCCTTTTTCAGTCTGAAGACTGAGTCTGGTCTCTTTGGGTCTTCAAATCCAGGCGATTGTTCCACATAGACTTTTTCTTGGATAAATCCATTTAGGAATGTTCTTTTTACGTCCATTTGGAATAATCTGAAATTTTTATAGCAATCAAAAGTAAGTAATAATCTAATTGCTTCTAACCTCTCTACTAGTGCATATGTCTCATCATAGTCTATCCCTTCTTCTTGTGTATATCCTTTGGCTACGAGTCTTGCTTTGTTCTTGACCACTTTTCCTTTCTTGTCCATCTTGTTCCTGAAAATCCATTTAGCTACAATAATAGACTTACCTTTAGGTTTAGGAATAAGTTCCTAAACATCATTAATGCTAAACTGTCTGAGCTCTTCTTGCATAGCTTCAATCCAACTTCCTTCAGCCAAGGCTTCTTTTACAGTTTTGGGTTCAATCTCATAAACAAGTGCTAAAGCACTAGACTCTTCATGCTTTTTGGATTTGGTTCGAATTCCTTCATCGATATTGCCAATGATGAGTTCCTTGGGATAACTTGACTTATGCTTCCAATTGCTGGTTGATTTGTGAGTCTGCTTATCCTCTGTTTCAGTTGAATTTTTTGGTTCATCTTGTTGTTGAACATCAGGAGTCTGAACCACTTCGGGGATAGTAGACTTTGTAGGATTTGGAGTAGGTTCAGATTCTTCAAGTTGAGCGAGACTCAGTTGATTCTGCATTGAGTCTTGAAATTTTACGTTCATAGATTCTTCCACAGATTGATTATTCTTGTTGAATACTCTATAGGCTTTGCTTGAGGTTGAGTAGCCAAGAAAAATTCTTTCGTTCGATATTTCTTCAAACTTACCAATTCTGTCATTTGCATTCTTTAAAATAAAACACTTGCAACCAAACACATGGAAATAAGAAACAATTGGCTTCTTCCTTTGAATAACTCATAAGAAGTTTTCTCCAGAATAGACCTTAAGAATACTTTGTTAATAATGTAACAAGCTGTAGAAACTACTTCAGCCCAAAAACGAGAAGAGATATTACTTTCAATTAAAAGAGTTCTAGCCATTTCCTGCAAAGATCTATTATTTCTTTCCATAACTCCATTATGTTCGAGTGTATGGAGAGGAGAAAATATGTTGAAAACCAGATTCATTACAAAATTTGGCAAAGTCTTGATTTTCAAACTCACCTCTATGGTCTGTTCGTATGCTTGAAATAGCATATCCTTTCTCATTATGAACTTTCTTGGCAAACTTTGAAAAGTGAGAAAAGGTTTTAGACTTATTTGCCAGAAAGTAAACCCAAGTAAATTGAGAATAATCATTAACGATTACTAGACAGTATCTCTTTCCACCAATGCTTTGAGTTCTGGTTGGTCCAAAGAGATCCATATGCATAAGCTGCAAAACACGATTAGTAGAAACTTGATTTATAGATTTAAAAGAACTTCTAACATGTTTTCACAATACATATGGTATGCATAAGTCAGATTTTTGATACTTCAGGTTGGGCAGTCCACGAACAAGCTTATTGGAGGAGATCTTAGCAATCTGCTTTATGTTGATATGGCAAAGCTTTCTATGCCAAAGGTTTGCTTCATCTTGAATTGATATTAGACATTGAGAACTCTCTAGTTTTATATCCAAAAGATAAATATTCCCATGTCTTCGTCCAGTGAAAGATTGAAAAAGATCTTTACTGGTTCCCAAACAGATTCCTTCTTGGAAATTGATTTTGAATCCAGTGTCGCACAGTTGGCTAATACTGAGTAGATTGTAATTCAATTCTTCCACCGAGGAGACATTGTTGATTGTGAGACTTCCAATCTTTACAGTTCCACACCCAACAATTTTTCATTTGCTGTTTCCACCAAAAGAGACATTTCCACCATTTGTTTGCATAAGTTTTATAAAACAACTTGAATCTCCAATCATGTGTCTCGAATAGCCACTATCCAAATATCATTTAATCTTTTTCTTGATAGTGACCTGCAATTACAAAAAGAACTTAAGCTTTCTTTGGTACCCATATTTTTTTTGGGTCCAAATGAGTTAGTTTTAAACACGGTCTCTCCCCAATCCTTCTTAACAGGTCTCCAAACCATAGGGCATTCTTTCTCAAAATGTTCTGAGCTGCTGCACTTTGAACATTTGAGAGCACTTCGGCCAACAGGCTTTACAAAGACTTTTTGAAAATGATTTCTATAAAAAAATTTTGTAGGTCTTTATTTGATTTTTATTTTACTTTTGGAAAATCAATTTGAAGAATAGTTTCTGGGGTCATTCCCAAACCTGACTTGCTGAAATAAGGTCTTTGTACTGAAAAATCTTTTCCAACTTCTCGAGATCGTATTGAAAACCTTTTTGAGATATTTGAAATATCATTTTTCAAATATGTATTTTCTTTTGAAAGAGAGTCTGCATTTTATTTTAAAACAACAAAAATTTTGTCTAGATTTTCAAACTTTTCTTCCTAAGAAATTTCATGTTGCTTAAGTGTAGAATTCTCCCTTTTTAGCTTGGAAATCCTTTTAAGAGAGGTTTTGAAACTGAGACAAAGTTCATCAATGTATTTTGAGACTTTAGTAGGAATTTTTAAATTGCTTACCTCGATTTCACTGTCTGACTCTGAGTCTGAATCTATCTCAGAGTCTGAGTTCGATTTTGATTTTGCCATTAGACATATATTGGCATAATCTTTATCACTTTCTTCATATTCAGTATCACTTTATATCTCTACTTTGAGTGCCTTTTTGTGTTTCTCAATTTTTCCCTTCTTTTTCTTCAACAGAGGACAGTTGGGTCTGATGTGTCCCTTTTTCTTGCATTCAAAACAGATCACATCTTTGTTGGTTGCATCATCTTCAGTTGATTTGTTCTGGAATTTTTGAGTGCCTTACTTTCTTCCAGTTAAATCTTTTTCCCATTCTGTTCAATTTCCTGAACCTCCTTATCATAAGTGCTAGCTCTTCATTGTCCATGTCATCTTCAGAATCTGTAACATCATAATTATATTTAGATTTTAAAGCAATTGACTTCTTAACTTTTGGGATCTTCTTTCTCATTGAGTTGCTCCACTTCGTATGACTGAAGTGTGCCTACAAGCTCATCAACTGTAAGAGGCATGATCATTTGGGTTTCCAATCTTTGGATAGTCCACGCAGCAATTTCTTGACCTCCATTGGTCCTGAAATTGGATGTCTCTGATATGATAAACTGTTTACAATTTTTGTGAAACGACTAAACATGTCAGATAGATTCTCCATGCTTCATCTTGAAGGCTTCATACTATCTGAGTAGAATATTGATTTTTGTTTCTTTAACTCAATCAGTTTCTTTATAGGTAACGTGCAACCTATCCCAGACTTCTTTGGCTGTTTCACAAGAAGAAATTCTGTTATACTCAGTAGGAGATAAAGCACAGTATAAATAGTAGATCGCTTTAGCATCAAGAGCTTGTCTCTTTGTTATTTCTTCTTGTGTCATCTCGCTAGCGTCTGCAACTTCTTTTCCTCTTTCTAAAATTGATGCAGCTTTAGGAATGATTCCCTTTTTTACCACATCCTATTCTAGAGAATTTTTCGATATTAGAAATGCCTTCATCTTGTTTTTCCATACGCTGTATTCCTTTCCATCAAAGTAAGGAGGTCTGGTGTTGCTCTGGCCTTCAACTAAACCTGGAGCCAAAATACTAGCTATAGATTTTTAGTTCAGAAGTAAAAATAGTTCAATAAAACGAGCACACAAGCCTTGATACCAATTGATAGGGCTAGTAAGAACACCTAAAGGGGGGTGAATAGGTGTTGAAAGAATTTTTCGCAAGACTTAACAAATTAACTCGTCTTTAGAGAATAATAGACTAAAGATGTAAAAGACTATAAGTAGTTATATAAAGCTACGAATTAAAATAAGGAGTTTAGGAAAAGAAAATTGAAACACAAGGTTTATAGTGGTTCGGCTTAGACCAAGCCTACGTCCACTCTCCCGCATTGACAGCCCACTAGCTGGATTTCACTATGAACTAAAAGAGATTTTACAATCTCACGTCCTTGACTCAAGTGCAGAAACTTTACTACACTTCCTCAAGGTCTCACAAGTATTTGATCTCTCTTTTGAGTACAAATTAAGCTTTAGCAATTGAAATAGCAAAGAACTAGGAACTTCAGACTTTGAAATTTTTCTTTCACACATTCACTCGAATAACTTGAGCGTCTTCCTTATATACTTCTCCATGCCTTTATAACCCTTGGCACTTTCCAAATGAGTTCTTCCAATCTACCCATTAGATAGAATCAATTAGGGAGATCTTGAATTATTTAAAGAATGTGATGATAGCTCACCAATCCTGCTCACCTATACAATCAGGATCTAGGTTTCCATAAGTAGAACCTTTTAAGTATACCGCGCCTTTCAACCGATCTAATTATCTGAATTGATTCTAATAAGAATAATTGATCACGAGGTGCTATCTCGAGCTGTAAGATCTTTTACAAACCATATGAACCGGATCCTTAAAGATAAACTCGCAACTTGATAAGTCTTCTCTTCGTCGGTCTAGAAACTATCAGCGAGGGTAGACTTTGAGTCTTGAGTCTTTGCAGTCTTTAGACTTTGACAATTGAGTCTTAAATTCTTCAGACTATAACACTTGAGTCTAAAAGTAAAAACACTTCAATAAAATGAGCACAGAAGCTCTGATACCAATTGATGGGGCTAGTAAGAACACCTAGAGGGGGGTGAATAGGTGTTGAAAGAATTTTTCGCAAGACTTAACAAATTAACTCGTCTTTAGAGAATAATAGACTAAAGATGTAAAAGACTATAAGTAGTTATATAAAGCTACGAACTAAAGTAAGGAGTTTAGGGAAAGAGAATTGAAACACAAAGTTTATAGTAGTTCGGCTTAAACCAAGCCTACGTCCACTCTCCTGCACTGAACCAAAAGAGATTTTACAGTCTCACATCCTTGACTCCACAGTGTAGAAACTCTACTACACTTCCTCAAGGTTTCACAAGTATTTGATCTCCCTTTTGAGTACAAATTAAGCTTCAGCGATTGAAATAGCAAAGAACTAGGAACTTCAGACTTTGGAATTTTTCTTTCATGCACTTACTCGAACAACTTAACCGTCTTCTTTATATACTCCTCCATGCCTTTATAACCCTTGGCACTTTCCAAATGAGTTTTTCCAATCTACCCGTTGGATAGAATCAATTAGGGAGATTTAAGGAATGTGATGATAGCCCACCAATCCTGCTCGCCCATACAATCAGGATCTAGGTTTCCATAAGTAGAACCTTCCAAGTATACCTTGCCTTTCAACAGATCTAATTATCCGAATTGATTTTAATAAGAACAATTGATCACGAGGTACTATCTCCAGCCGTAAGATCTTCTACAAACCATACGAACCGGATCTTTAAAGATAAACTCGCATATGTATAAGTCTTCTCTTCGTCGGTCTAGAAACTGTCAGCGAGGGTAGACTTTGAGTCTTGAGTCTTTGCAGTTTTCAGACTTTGGTAGTTGAGTCTTGGATTCTTCAGACTATAACACTTGAGTTTAGAAGTCTTCAGACTAGACTGATGGAAATGTTTTGTCAACTTCAAAATAATAAGGAAGTTTTCTCCAACAGATTTCACCACTGATGTGTTCTTGGTTATCCTTTTCCCCCCTTGATTTAGCCTCTCCCATAAAACCTGCTTAAAAATTTTTCTAAATATTGTTCTCAATTTTATGCTTGTGTTTCCTTCTTTAGATGCCTTAGAATTAAGAGATGCTTCAGCTCTATCTGATCTTCTTTTTACAGTACTCTTAGCCTCTTCCAAATCCTTCGTAGCAAAGAATCATTGAATGTCTAAATTCTTAACTTTTTGGTCACGCTATTCTTCACATCAAGTTCCTTTGGTTGCTATTGAGCAAGGTTGTGATTTCACCTTTATCAACATGAAAACCATATTGACTCCTGGAAAATCGGGCATTACTCCTCCCTTATGAAACTAACTAGGTATCGTTCCCATACCGGTGGATGTGTTACTTTCATGATAAACTTAATTGTCAAGATTTGTTTGCATTGCGGTCTTACGACTACCGTTGTTGCAGAGGAAACAAGAGACACTTAGGAAGATGGAGGAGAGACAGCTATGTAAGAGTTTTCCTAATGTGGACTATATTGTAATTTACCATTTTACGGGGTTGGTCTAAGGTGAGATAGAAGGTTTCTTAATTAGTCTAATATGGGGCTGGCTAGTGTAGACCGAGTTGAACATGGCACATAATAAGAGGGCTTATTTGGAAACTCTATAAATAGTGCTCAAGTCTCTCCTCTAACCTATCCTCATAAAAGAAGTGTTAACCTAGCGCTGAAGAGTGATGGGGGCGTCTCATTGAGCTTGTGATATAGAGGGCAATAGAGGAGAAGGACTTGCACGTGGATTATCGCTTTTCCGCTTCCGCATCAAGAACGATGGATTCTAAAATAGGTGCGTTAATCTTTCTACTCAATTATCTATGTTATTGTTCTGGTTATGGAGATCATGGGATTGCACGTTTTGTCTCTTACAAGGTATACTTGCAACTTTATGAGGCTATGGAAGCCCTCCTTCACATATGTAGAGATGGTTGCCCGACGATTGGACCACGTGACAAACTCCTTAGAGCATCGCAGCCTGCTTGTGGATTCCCTGCTTGTAAAGGACCTAAGACCTTAGTATGTCATTTTGCCAATTGCAAGGTCCGCGTTCCAGGAGGATGTGTTCACTGCGAGTGCATGTGGCATCTTCTTGGACTGCACTGTCGGATGTGGACCGAGCCTGAATGCAAGGTTCCGCTCTATAGGTAAGTCAAAGAACTTTTATGTTTGCCTCCTCAATTTTAATCTGGAGAAGTTTAGATGGTTGCAAGAATGTGTCTAAATATGACTGCCCATGATGTATGTGTTGTTTTTCGCTCTCGTATTTTTTTTTTTTTTTTGGTCAGTCTTTATCTAACTCCTCTCTCTCTGACTTCCACTGTCTCCTTGTAGAGGTGAGAGTTGAAACTAAACATCTCCACCCCACTCCACTCCACCCAATTCCCTTGTCACTTGGCCGCGGGCCTAGTGGGTTCATCCACCTAATTAATTAGGTCCTAAAAAGCATTGGATATTGAGCGAAACTCACTTCAGATGGTCAAGTGAGAATTGTATTGCTGACTCGTAAGTTCGCATTTTGAGTGTCTCGCACGGAAAAAAGTCCGGTACTGATTTAAAGAAACTGGTCGATGAGTCAAAACTTTCAAAGGCAAGGGTGCTTTTCTTCCCAAATGATTCTTCAATGATTTAAAATTAAGTGATTAGGTGGGATGCATATTGGGGAGTGAGTCACCTTATCGTGCGTAGAGGTGAAGAACAGCACCTTTGTTGAACTGATATGTATTGTGAAATTGGTGGCTCTACATTATGTCTCTTTTGCTTCTGCCAGGCACTTTAGAGTGAAGATTCGGCATCAAAGCAGAACGATGATTCCAAGTGGAAAATGTTGGTCAACAAAGTAATTGCAGCTAAGAATGCATTGGGACCATTCTCAGCTCGGTGCTCAAGTTTATTGTGATATTTTGTATCTTTAGAAACCATGCTTGTCCACAAGTTTGATTCATCCCAATTCAAAAAGACTAACTATATTGCTGGGACCTTATAGTTTTTTTTTTTTAAAAAATACTATAAGTCTTTACAGTGACCTGTACATGAGTTAGCTAGATAATGTATATATTACTTATATTTGCCTTTTAGCTCTCTCTCTTTTTTTTTTTTTTTTTGGTTGGATCACATTGCTTTACTCCATCAACCACAAGGCTTTATCTTTTGCAATTGTATCATGAGTGCAACTAGTACTAGCAGAATTTTCGCCTAGACCCTGGTCCATAAACCCAATGCGATCAGAAGGATTGGATTTGGATCGGACCCGCATAATCAAAAGCGTTGTCCTAGGCCAGACAATTAATTTTCTTACGATTGTGGGTAATCTCCATTAGATTTTAACGAATCACCCTCTGTTAAATCAACTCTAATGGTGAAAAACACAACCTAAAAATTTAATTTGACAGGAATAAATTACCAACAGGAATTAATAATAGTCAGCATTGATGAAGAACTTACCAGCAATCAAAATATACACTTTCAAAGATTATTATTGGGAATAACGGATCCCCGAAAACCGGATTCGACACTAAATCGAACCCCTAAATCAATGCGGAAGACGAAGCCCGGGAACAACACGTATCACCGATCCTAAAGCACACCACGGATTCGAGCGTACCTTTTAAGCCACAGATTAAACACCGACGCCGATAGAGGAAGAGAAACTTGGTCCTGTTCGATCCGGTGAAGCAAATTCGCCTTCGCGCTTCACTGTTTAGGAGAGAAAGCGAGAGAGAGAAAGAAAAGGAAAAAGATGCGTACGTACGTTTTCTGTTTCCAACAGGTACGTTCTCTCTCTCTCTCCTCCCTTTTATATGTCCCTCCATCCACGGGCCGTATTCCCGTGGGTCAGGCTTTTTGGGCCCAACTTGGGCGGACGGGCCTTAAGCCCATCTCTAATAAAACCATCAATTATCATCATATTAATGGAATTTACCATACTTTTGGATAGTTAATAAAGTAATTTGAATTGTCTCTACTAATACAAATATGTGCAATTGTCAATGTGACATAAATATCAACTAACAACCTTTTATACTAGATATATGAGTTGATGCATAACTTATCAGTATAAATCGAAATTAACAATGTAATGTCCTTACTGCCCTCATGAAAACTTATGAGCATGTCGTGAAAAGGTAAACTGTAATATATTTGCTTGAACATTGACCAACTCAGTTCTAAAGGTGTGCACGGTTGTGTGGATTTAAATAAAACTCAAAAGTACTTTTTGCTTTCCCAGTCAAAACTTAAAAGATCACTGAAAATTATGCAAAAATAAAATGCGAGTCATTGAGCTAACATTTGAGTACTATGAATGTTTCAAAAGTTTTAGATTTAAAAAAAAAAAAAGAAGAAGTTAAAATGCGTGAAATGTAAGATTTAAATTAAGCAAAAAAGTAAATGTTAAAGGTTATTCCATACATGCTAGTAATTAATAGAAACATATCAATATATACTGAGAACATGTTATTAATTGTTGGGGACAATACACGAATATGATGTTGATTGCGCAAAATATTCAAAACCAATTAAAAATAATACAAACCACCCAACCCCAAAGCAAAATTCTAATTTGCAAGAGTGACAATTGGTGTTCTCAATGTATGGTTTTGCTTAGAGGGTATGTGAATGGTATTTATATAAGTAGAGGTGATAAGTAGTCATTGGGTTCACGCAGTAGAAAAGGACACGAACTAAGATCAATATAAGGATCGCCTTACAAAATTGAAGAACCAATGATACACAGATTTATAGCAGAAATTATGCAACAAACTTTAATTGGCTACTTTAACGAGTGAATTATTTTTAAATATTCAATGAAGATGTATAACCTATTTTTTCTTTTTTCTTTTTTAACTCAATTTCGTATATTTCTCGCATTAATAAAAGAAGAACCACCACCAGAATTTAGTCCTTGAACTCTTAATCAATGTTCAATGATTCGTAAATTTTAATTTTCATCAAATTGATATTTGTGCTCTGTGATTCAAATCAATTTGGTTTCTTATATGGTGTAAACAAGGAATTAATCCTTTATAACGTTTTATGTCTAATTTGATAAAACTGCACTAGTCTATTCTTCAGCAAATAATATGGATTTGTCAAATAGCATGAATTTCCTGTTTCTTGGCTTAATATACTATGACAAACGCGTGCAAACCGCCATTTGCATATGTATTAATTATATAGCATTATATAAGACTTCACTACTAAAACAATCAACACAGTCCCAGGATTATTCGAAGTGAGAAACACTAGGATTCAAATATGATTCCGTCATATCTTCACCAAACATGTACCTATTTAACCAATTCACTGGGTATTACATGATTTTGTTCATTCTCGATTTGAATGTTTATTTGACATTTTGCAAAACTATCGAAATCTTCTAAGTTGATCTACATTGGATTTATGTAAAATCTCTAGACATGTCAAAGAGAGTAATATATAAATAAGTATAAATCTAAACCATCTATTCTATAATTTTTTTTACATTCAAAAGAGACGAGACAGGCAACCGGTGCGATTACATCCTTTGAACGAAACCCATAGATAATAAATTTGGCCAGTTATGTTCTCAATTTTAAGTTGACTTAAGAGGATTTTTCATGATATAGGGGATAACTCACCCTTGAAATCTAAATTTTTTTCTTGTAGATCGTTATTGTATTTTCCAAAAATTAGGGATCGAATTCCTCAATAATGACACAATTTGACCCCTAAACAAAAAAGTAGTGATTTTACATAATTTTGCACTTATTTATCTTTTTGCATTTAGAGACTAGAGATATTGAAGTTTGTTAATACCTAAGTTTGCATTCTCATTAGGGGTGATAATGGTCTAGGTTGGGCCGGTCCAGCAGTTTGCTTAGGGTCCAACCTACATAGTATTGGTCCCCAATTTTTTGGATTGAGTACCGACCTAGTTGAGCCTAGGACTGAGGACTGAAGTGACCTTATAGGTTCTATGACATCCTGAATTTTAGGTTCTATCCTCGATTGAATATGTGACATCCTAGATTTTGGATTCTACTTTCAATTCAATAAATCGGGCATTTCATCGACGCACCTATAAGGCTGTTCTCAGAGCTGATCACTCTTGAGATAACTAGACTATCTGAGGAAGCCATTAAGGATTTTAAGGCAAATAAACTTGAGGATTCGACTCAGCTGCTCAACCGTGTTCATCTGTCGAGATCATTACGGCATAGACTTAAATTGATTAGAGATCAGAGATAGGTTGGTTCGACTGAGATGTGTGGTCAATCATGGGTGACTCCACTAAATTGGAAAATTCTCGTCGACCGGCACTAGTTTGATTTTCCTGTCGTTTTGGTACCCTGTGTCCGTATTTAAATCCTCGAGATTTTCATGACAACCAAGAGTCGCCAATGTGTCGAATGGGTTCATTGTGGCTCGAAGAAAATCGACCACGGGTCATTTGCCCTAAAAAGTTCTGAAAACTACCCAGTAGCCTAGGTCACGCTAAAAACGCGCCGAATGGAAATTAACCGCGAATTTGAGTTTGATTTCAGAAATTGAAGATTCTGTCATGTCATAATAAATTCTAAGAACGTCGACTCAGTCTCAGAAGATTTTTCTGCAACCCGAGACTTTTTTGGAAAAAAGTCGGCTTAGGACCGTTTTTGTTCAGATAAGGCCGGGGATTGTTTTTGATTGCAAAATTGGAAAAGCAAGATGGATTCATGGGCAAGGGAAAATGTCAATAGAAGCATTGAGATGTCAATTGAATTTATGAAGGACAAATGAGATTAATTTGAAGTAGATCAAGTGTCCAATTGATGAGGATTTATATCAAATTCGTGTGCCCCCTCTTCCTATGGTCTTTAGACCATTCCAGGGTTGTGAAATGAAGGTCTTGGTGGCCAATTGACGGCCATAGAACCTTGGCTTGGAGGGCAAGCACAAGGGGGACAACTTTATGGAAATTCAAGGCCAAGTGGTCCCCAAACCCCATCCATTCCCTCTCTCTCTCTTCCCTCTTGCTCAACCACCATCCAAAACCCTCTCCCTTCCTTGCTTGTGCAACAACCAATAGCTGGAGAAGAAGAAGCTACAGCCGTCGCATGCCAAGCCGCTGCCAGAGTCGCGCCACTCGTTGTCGTCCGCCTCACCCGCTCGTCCCCTCGCCCACGCGAGCTCTTCGCCCCTTGCCTCACCTGCCCTCCATCCCAGCAGCTGTTTTGGATCTTGTAGGGTTCAGCTGGGGCTGTCCTCAGCCATTTCTTTGCCGGTAGACCTCCATCTAGGCCCGGTTTGGCCTATTTCCTCTTTCCCGATCAATTCCCGCCTAAACCGAGCTAATTTCCTCTCATTTCCAGCCAAGATCAGCAAGTAATTTTGTGGGTTTCTAGCCACCTTTTTGGCCGCTTTTGAGGTGTTTTCGGGCCCCAGAGCTTAGGCCCGTTCCCGTCGGTTTGATCCGACCCGAGCGTTAATCAAGTGAGTTTTGCTCACTAATCCCTTATTAGTCAATTAATTATACTTAATGGTTGTTTAGATTAGCTTAAGTATAGATTAGTGATACGCTAGAATAGATTAGTGTAACTTAATTAGTGAGATTTGTGCAATAGTTGATGGATTAGTCGAATCTAGTGAAATCCCCTTGAGTTCTGGTTTTGGAACCTCGCCGATTGCCATTTTCGTAGATCGAAATGGGTTACGATTTTGAGGTTGAGAAATGTTTTAGACATCCTCAGCTACACCATATATTTTACTCGGGATTTTTAGAGATTTAAAATATGGAGATATCAGCTCCGTCATTTGCGAACAGAATCTCAGACTGTGCTGTAATTGGTGACCTTTGAGGATTCTAAGGGTTTTTACAAATTCTTAGGTTTTGAATTTGAAAATAGTTTCTTCAAAAAAATTTTTCATATATTCCAGTTTAACATACTCAAATTTCAGATCAAATGGACATGGTTTAGACCTCGAACTAAATTGATTTCAGAAAATAGACTTTCTGGAAAACGGACACAGTTTTGTACTGGATTGAGCGATTTACTGGGCCGAATCTAAAAGGATCTGGGTTTAGGTGTATTCATGAAAAATGTTCATTTATGTGTCTTTTACAACATATTCAAATTTGGGAATTTTCTGAACTCTTTTTATTTGGTTTCTAGATTTAAACTTGGAAACGTGCGAGTGGGCCTATTCTGCCGGTTAGAGCCGATAATGAGTTGTGATGGTTCTTGATGCTTTACTTGCTAGAAATGGTACATTTGGTGATGTGGTTACTCCATGTTATGCCTTGAGGACTATGTGTGATGAGGCGCGAATGGTTATGTCATGGTTGTGGTGTTGTTGGTGTAATGCTTGCTAGTTTGTGCATAATTGATGATGTATGGTTGGTTTATGACATGCCTAGAACTTATGCTTGATATTTGTGTGGGCGATGCTCCTATGTGGATAGCCCGTGCCTGTGTGGCAATAATTAATCAGGCTTGTATGGCGTAGAACGTGCCTGTGTGGCGATAATCAATCATGCCTGTGTGGTGTAATATCAGGCTTGTGTGGTGTAGAACATGTTTGTGTGGCGATAATTAATCATGCCTGTGTGGCGTAGAACGTGCTTATGTGACGTAATACCGAGCCTGTTTGGCCGTATTTTTGTGTGTGTTGGGTATTGTGCCTGTGTGGCCGAAATTAATTGAAAGGCATGAGTTAAGCACATCGTTTATGGCACGCACGCATGAATCGATGACGTGCAGGGTGTGGTAATGGCCAGGTAAGATCGCTTGTGACGTGACTCATGTGTGATTGATGAAATTCATCATCTAATGGCCATGTGCATTGTGTGTATCATGTTGAATTATAACGTGCAGGGTATGGCATACCAGGTAAGGATGTATGCGAGTCGACAGTTGCCTGTTCAAATTGTGTGGTTGTGCTTAGGCAGCCCCTACGGCATATTTTCTTCCTAATCAGGTCTTAGGGAGTAGAACTCGTTGAGACATTATCTCATTGGTTATTGAATAACCGTTTTCAGGTCCATAGATAGTGTTGGTAAAGGACTAGGAGCCCAGAGTTCGTGAGGTGAAGTCCAAAGAATTGATGACCTTGTCTGACTAGCTAGTCGTAGACAATTCCCTTTTGTAGGGAGCCGATTCCTTTTTGTAAACCTTTGTGTATAGACCTAGGTGTTTATAAAAATGTATATTTTGAAAAAGTTGGCCCTGCTTTTCTATCCCATTATATTGTTGTCTGGGGATTTTATATATGCTTTCGCATGTGCATTTAAATGAATGGGTCGGTGATGCGTCTTGGGACATTGCTATTTAATCGACCAAGAAGGGATGGGCATGTGCTCGGAGGATCGGGGCGTGACAAAATAAGTTGGGCTTTTCATCGACGCGCCTATAGTTCTTTTCCTTGAGTTAATCACTCACGGGATAACTAGCCTATAAGTTGAAGCCATTAAGGAATCTAAACGCAATAGACTTGAGAATTTGACCATGAATCGATTGCTCGATCGTGCTAACCTATAAGGGTCATTACGGCACTGTCAAAATCGATCAAAGATCGGAGATAGGTCGATTCAACAGAGGGATGTGATTAGTGTGTAGGTGATTCCACCTAATTGCAAAATTTCTGTTGAACGGCACTAAATTGATTTTTCTGTCATTTTTGTACCCTATGCCCATAATTGAAATCTCGAGATTTTCACGACAACCAAGAGTCTCTAATGTGTCGAAGATGTACAATGTGGCTCGAAAATAATCGACCACAGGTCAATTGCACTAAAAATTCCTAAAAGCTACCCGATAGGTTAGGTCACGTTAAAATCGCGTCAAATTGAAATTAACCGCGAATTTGAACCTAATTTAAAAAATTGAAAGTTCTGTCATGTCACGAGTCATTTTAGGAATGTCGACTCATCCTCCCAAGATTTTTTCTGCAAAGCAAGATTTTTGGTGGAAATTCAAATTATGGCCGTTTTTGTCCGGAAAATTCAAGAGACCATTTTTTATCGCATTTTTGGGATGCAAGTTGGTTCTATTGGCAAGGAAAAATGTGAGTTGGAGTGTGGGCATCTTCGTTGAATTTATGGGGATCGGATTGAGTTCAATTGAAGAAGAATTGAAGGTGAATTGAATCCAATTTGAGTGGACAATGCACAAATTCATAGCCCCCTATGGTGTGCAACATTTGGACCCTTGGGAAGCTTGCCAAAGAAGCTTTGGCAACTGCAAATGGCTGACGATGACAGCCCAAGGGGTGGGGCCTTGCTAAGGGGACAAAGGGATAGAAGAGGAAGACTTTGGAGGCCAAATGGGCCCCCTTCAACCTTCAACTATCCCTGCTCTTCTTCCTCCCTCCTTTCTCCATTGTTGTGGCTGTGTTTAAGCTCTAAGAACTAGAGAAACCGAGTTGAGACCCCCGCTTGTCGCACACTTGCCCAAAGCAGCCAAGCACCATCACTACCTCGCCGTTCGCCTGCGCGTCCCTCGAGCAGTTCCGCGTGTCCAGGTTGTTGTTCGCCATTCACTAGGCTGCCTACCTGAGTCGTCGGGCTCCTTCAGGTTGCCTGGAAGCCAGCCAGCTCAGCCTTGACCACCGTCGATCGCCCTTGCCGCCTGTCTGCCTTTCGCATGCCAGCCATAAGCCAGCCCATCGCCGTTCTACTCATCCCACGTCGTCTTGCTGTTCCCGCGAGACTCCAACCATGTTCCGCCTTGCTCAACCACCATAGCTTCGCCTGGAAGTCGCACCACTATTGCCGTCCAGTTGCCGTCGCCCCTGCCCACCCGCTTGGTTTTGTCTCGTCGCTTCCATCCTACCAAGTCACTCGATTCAGCCCCTCGACCAGTTAAGCAAAAGCAAAGCTAGCATTAAGCCATAAGGCTTCATGACCCGTTTCCAACCCCTTCCAAGCTTCATGAGGTGTCACCGTAGGCTCGAGTCTCGCTCGCCTCCACGTTGCCGTCGCCGTGGACTCACCAGCTTGCAAATCCAGTGAGTTTACTTGCTAAACCTTGCTTAGGAGGTTAATTACGCTTAAGGGGTGTTTAGTTTAAGTTAATTAGGGATTAGGTGGTTAGTTAGATTATATTAGTGATTTAATTATTCAATTATGCATGTTAGATGGTTAGATTAGATTAATTAAAGCCTAGATAGGATGTGCTATTTGTCTAGATAGGTTTGAGAATTTTCCCTTTCCGTTTAGGCGGTTAATTTAGCAATTACGGCCTAAGTTAATATTTTTGGTCTTTAAATTGAATTATTTATTTAATTTTGGTAATTATTTAATTATTTATTATTTTTCGAAAATTAGAACAGGATAGCTGGTGATCGAATTTCGTGCGATTGCAATGGTGTGTTCAGTTTATGCAATTGGATATTAGTTTGTGCAAATTGAGTGCTAATTGGAAATTTGGTCAATTATTCCAAAATTTTTGAATTTCAATATTTATTCAGAGAATCTCGGGTATCAGGTTTTAACACCGAAAATGGTTTTATATACTATATAAAATTTTGGGATTTTAAAAAGAAGGTTAGGAATTTTTCGGCTTCGATCCGACCGTGTACCCATACATGACTATTTTCACCGGATATTTTTAATACAAAGAAAATAGGCTAGGATAACTATTTTAATTGAGACATTTGAATGCAATGCACGGTGTCCTAGGCCAAGATTGAATGGTCATATGTTTGTTAAGAGAACCCATCCCAAGCATTTATGCCGGACGTTACCTTATATGGGATTTGGGTCGCAGTAGATTCTGGACCTATACTCCTTCGGGAAAGTCATCTTTGAGAGACATAACCATGCTCAATGGGGTGAGACAATGCCCGGCTACACCAGTAGACCGTCGAACTTAGGAGTAGGCCGTGCCCTAGAGTGGCATAATTATCAATTGGAACGCATGATTGATTGAGTTAGATGCACCTGATTATGAGACAAAATTGTGTGGTATGGTATGGGACGTGTCATAATGGTTTGGCCTTATAATTGGGACCCCTATGATTGATTGATTTGATGAAGTGTTTCAATTGTGGTGTGCTGTGATTATATGCATTGTGTATATGAACTGTGCTGACATGCAGGAGGGAACCGAGGCGAGGTAAGTTCTATGTATTGTGTGGGTAGGCCACCCTTGAGTGTATTTTCTTCCTAATCGGGGTTTAGGGGGTGAACTTGCTAAGACAATGTCTCACCCCATCGTGGGCTTAACATTTCAAGACCGTAGGATGGAGGATTTGGAACCGAGCTGAGGAGATCCGTGGTGTAGGTTAGATAAGACAGTTTCTTTTTGGGAGTCAGTCTTTTGAAATCTTTTGGGTATAGACTCTTGTATATGACTCGGTTTATAAAAGCATGTTTTGTTTGTAAATTTATTGTCTTGCTTTTCTATCCTGAGATAGTCACTATAAGGGGATTTGTTATTCACTTCCGCATATGTAATAAAATGAAAGGGTCGGCGACTTGTCCTAGGAAGTCACATTTTTATTATTATCGACCACTAAGGGATGGGTACGTGCTCGAGGATCAGGGCATGACATCCCTATTTAAGTGGTATCAAAGCAGGTTACTATTTGGAGTAATAAGGTGTGATGGGTTATGGGATAGTTAGAAGGAAATGTCGTTTTAATATGCTGATGCATGTGAGTGATAGCTGTTTGGTAGTTGTTTGTGTGATCACTCAGTTTCTAATTCTGTATGAAATTGGGAACGGGTTTTATAGATAGTCTACATTATGAGTGATCAAGAGTAGAGGACTCCTAGAAAAAGGACCATTGGACCGATAACTCGAGGTAGGACGCCGGCTAGGGTTGGTACCCAAGGAGGTCGTGGTCGAGCGCCAGCTAAGGCTAGTGCTAGTGGAGTAGCACCGCTTCCTGTTAGTGCTGGGATAGCAGCCCCTAGTGATTTGAGAATGGATGGGATCATGCAAGCGCAAGAGACGATGGGAAATCGGATGAAGCAACAAGCTCAGAACCAAGCTGTCGTCGCCACTGCTTCAGCCACCACTACAGCCGCTGCTACCACAGCCACCACTACTGCCACCAATGCCGCCGCTGATGCTGCTACTGCTGTAGCCGTTGCCGCACCTACCGCTGCACCTGCCGAAGTTCCACTTGGAACATAGTTGTTGAGAGAGAAAGACCAATGCACAAGCTTGTGGAGCAGTTTTTGAAGTTGCACCCCCCGAGGTTCACTGGCGTAGGAGATCTCGAGGCTGCAACCCTCTGGATCTAGGAATTGGAAAAGGCCTTTGCATTGCTGATGTGCACCGAGGCGGAAAAGGTCATCCTTGCAATCTATGAATAGCAGGGGATTGCAAGTACTTGGTGGAGAGCCACCAAAGGAATAGTGTTCCCTGAAGGTGTGGTTCCAGAGTGGAATTCCTTTGTCGAAATATTCAATGGCAAGTATTTTTTTAACAGTGCCAAAGAATTAAAGATGGCAGAATTTCAGCGCTTTTGCCAAGGTACCATGACTATGGACCAATATGAAGCGAAGTTCGCTAAGCTATCGCAGTATGCACCTAGATTGGTCGAAGATCCAATAGATCGAGCTAGAAGATTTAGAGATGGGCTCAGACCAGAATTGAGGAGTCCGCTGGTGCCACTCAATTTGAAGGACTACAATGAGTTGTATAAATGGGCCTAGCTGATAGAGAGAGACCAGAACGAACGAGCCACCGCATCTAGGTCACGGTTTAGTTCTAACCGGGATGGGAATCGATTTAGGAAGAGATCGATGACTGGATGAAAGTATCCTGTTCCGCCCAACAGGAAGGGGTGGGATAGGAAAGTCAACGTCGAACCAGAATGGAGTGTGTCGTGCCTGTGGAAGATGACATGGATCAACCCCGTGTCCTGCTAGGACGGGTGCTTGTTTTGTGTGTGGTTAGTAGGGTCACATGGCCAAGAACTGTCCTAGAAAGCAAATGGGATTGCAGTTGCCGCCGCCGCCACCGATGGGTCAGAACTGAGGAATCACGCCACTGAATGCATCGCAGGGTGTTTTGAACAGGCCTCCTGCTCAAGGAAGGGTGTATGCCATCACTAGGGGACAGGCTGAGGATTCGCCTGATGTGGTCACAAGTACGGTTTCACTAAACGACCACGTTGCCTATGCTTTATTCGACCCTGGTGCAACTCATTCATTTATAGCTGAGCAATTTGTTAAGCTGATAGGATTGAGTCTTGAGTTGTTAGAGTCAGTGGTTAGTATATCGCCACTATTAAATGATAAGGTGTTGTCTACGATGGATTGTCTTGGTTGCAAGTCAGTGATTGGTGAGCGAGAGGGGAGGATAGATTTGATAGTCCTAGCCATGTATGATTTCAATGTGATAATTGGCATGGACTAGCTCACCAAGCAACGAGCTAAGATGGACTGCTATCGTAAAGCGATTCAGTTTAACCCGTTAAAGGGTGAAAGCTTCGAGTTTATTAGGAGTCGAGGAGGACCCTCAATTACCTTAATCTCTTTGCTTGAGGCAACCCATTTGTTAGACGGGGATTGTTAGGGTTACCTGGTGACTGTTGTGGATACGGCAGTTAAAGAGCTGAAGATTGAGGACATCGCGGTAGTCCAAGAGTTTCCAGACGTGTTTCCGAAGGAATTGCCAGGTTTGCTGCCAGAAAAAGAGAGATTGAGCTTGTGATTGAGTTTGCCCCCGGGACAGAGCCAATCTCTAAGGCTCTTTATCGGATGGCGTTGTCGGAATAAAAAGAACTAAATGTGTAGATGCAGGAGTTATTGGATAAGGGATTCATACGTCCCAGTGCATCATTTTGGGGAGCACCAGTTCTATTCGTGAAGAAGAAAGATGGTTCATTGCGCCTGTGCATCGACTATCGCCAACTTAATCAGGTGACGATCAAGAACAAGTATCCACTACCGAGGATCAATGACTTGTTTGATCAGTTGCAAGGAGCGTTGATATTTTCTAAGATCGACTTGAGGACGAGATATCATCAGCTGAGGATCAGGAAGGTGGACATATCGAAGTCATCGTTTTGTACTCGATACGGCCATTATGAGTTTACGGTAATGCCGTTTGGTTTGACGAACGCCCCAACTGCTTTTATGGATATGATGAACCGTGTGTTCAAGGAGTATTTGGATCAGTTCGTGATCGTGTTCATCAACGATATCCTGATGTACTCGAGAAGTCCTGAAGAACACAAAAGACATTTGAGGATGGTACTCCATACTCTAAGGATTCATGAGTTGTATGCCAAGTTCAGCAAGTGCGAGTTTTGGTTGACTCGTGTTGCTTTTCTAGGTCACGTGATTTCAGGTGAAGGAATCTCCGTGGACCCAGGCAAGATTGAAGCAGTGATCAACTGGCCAAGACCAACAACTATGACAGAGATCAGAAGTTTTTTGGGTTTAGCAGGGTATTACAGACGGTTCGTGGAAGGATTTTCAACATTAGCCTCATCATTAACTCGTCTACTGAAGAAGGAAGAAAAAGTTCATGTGGACAAATTAGTGTGAGTGTAATTTCTAAGAGCTTAAGCAGAAGCTAACTACCGCACCAGTGCTGACCATACCATCTGGTCCTGGAGGATATGAGATCTACAATGATGCGTCATTTAGAGGACTGGGTTGCGTGCTAATGCAATATGGTAGGGTTGTTGCATACACGTCTCGTCAGTTGAGACCTCATGAGCTGAATTACCCAACGCATGACTTAGAACTCGCAGCCATTATTTTTGCTTTGAAGATTTGGAGACACTATTTGTGCAAAGAAAGATTTTAGATCTTCACATACCATTAAAGTCTCAAGTACCTATTCTCTCAGAATGAGTTGAATATGAGACAGCGTTGCTGGATGGAACTCTTGAAGAACTATGATTGTAATATTCTGTATCACCCTAGAAAGGCGAATAAGGTCACAGACGCGCTAAGTCGGAAATCTTCAGTTGCGCATATGATGGTCAAGGAATGGGTCTTACTCGAGAGAGCTTGAGATTCGGTTTTCAAGTTTGAGGTAGGCCACCTTTCAAATCTTATAGCCACCCTCAGAGTTGAACCGGAAGTCTAGATCAAAATCAAGACGCTTCAGCCGACAGACCTAAAGATTCAGAAGATCCTACAAGAGGATACCGAAAAGAGAAAGGCTGACTTTCAGATTTCTGATGACGGAACACTAAGGTTCCGAGGATGATTGTGTGTACTTGACAATGCAGAGCTTAAAGAAGAGATATTGTCAGAAGCTCATCGTAGCAATTCCAGCATTCACCCTGGTAGTACGAAAATGTATAAGGATCTGCATCAACATTATTGGTGGTCCGGTATGAAGGCGTATATCGCCAAGCATATCGCCAAATGTCTGATGTGTTAGCAAGTGAAGGCACGGCATTGTAAACCGAGAGGACTTCTGTAACCTCTCGAGATTCTCGAGTGGAAATAGGAACATATCATAATGGACTTTGTGACAGGCCTACCAAGGAGTCAGAGGGGTAATGATTCTATTTGGGTAGTGGTCGATAGACTAACGAAGTCGGCTCACTTCATCGTCGTACGAAAAAGACCTAGATTTGGACAGGCACGCAAAGTTGTATATGCGTCAAATCGTTCATCTGCATGGAGTGCCAATGACGATTACCTCAGACCGAGACCCGAGGTTTATAGCATCTTTTTGGAAAAGTTTTCAGACCGCCTTAGGAATGAAGTTGCAGTATAGTACGGCCTATCATTCTCAGACGGATGGCCAGTCTGAGAGGACGATTCAAACCCTCGAAGACATGCTGTGAGCTTGCTTGTTGGATTTCAAGGGAAGCTGAGAGGAACAGCTTCATCTTGTTGAGTTCGCCTACAACAACAACTACCAGCAAAGCATTCATATAGCTAATTTTGAAGCATTGTATGGCAGATCGTGCAGAACGCCAGTGTGTTGAGATGTGGTCGGAGAATGAAAGATCACAAGCCTAGAGTTGGTTTAGCAGTCAGTGGATGCAGTTGCCGTCATAAGAGAAAAATTAAAAACCGCTCAGAGCGGCCAGAAAAACTATGCTGATAAGTGCCGAAGACCGTTGGAATTCCAAGTTGTTGATCACGTTTTTTTGAAGGTGTTACCAATGAGGGGTACTTCGTGCTTTAGCAAGAAGGGAAAGCTTACTCCGAGTTACGTAGGTCCCTTTGAGGTTCTGGAAAGAATCATGATCCTAGCGTATTGTCTTGCATTACCGCTGAGGTTGGCGCAAGTGCATGACGTATTTCATGTGTTAATGTTGAGGAAGTATGAGCCTGATCTGACCCATGGCTAAATTTTGAAGAAATAGACATGGACGACAGAGTGTCGTACATTGAAAACTCAGTTCAGATTGTGGATCGAAAAGAACAGATTATGGGCAACAAGAAAATTCCACTAGTCAAAGTGATTTGGCAACACCACAGCACAGAGGGAGCAACCTGGGAAAGTGAAGATTCGATGAGACGACTGTACCCCCACCTTTTTGTTTAAAGATTTGTATGGTTTAAATTTCGAGGACGAAATTTTTGTAAGAGGGGAAGAGTTGTGACATCCTGAATTTTAGGTTTTATCTTCGATTGAATAAGTTGGGCTTTTCATCGACATGCCTATAGTTCTTTTCCTTGAGCTGATCACTCACGGGATAACTAGCTTATCAGGTGAAGCCATTAAGGAATCTAAACGCAATAGACTTGAGAATTCGACCAAGAATCGATTGCTCGACCATGCTAATTTGCAAGGGTCATTACGACACTGTCAAAATCGATCAGAGACCAAAAATTGGTCAATTCAACAGAGCGATGTGATTAGTATGTGGGTGATTCTACCTAATTGCAAAATTTCTATCGAACGACAGTAAACCGATTTTTCTGTCATTTTCGTACCCTGTGCCTATAATTGAAACCTTGAGATTTTCACGACAATCGAGACTTGCCAATGTGTTGAAGCTATACAATGTGGCTTGAAAATAATTGACCACGGGTCAATTGCACTAAAAATTCCTAAAAGTTACTCGGTAGATTAGGTTACACTAAAATCACATCAGATTGAAATTAATCACGAATTTAAACCCGATTTCAAAAATTGAAAGTTTTGTCATGTCACGAGTGATTTTAGGAATGTCAACTCATTCTTCCAAGATTTTTTCTATAAACCGAGATTTTTGGCGAAAATTCCAATTAGAGTCGTTTTTATCTGGAAAATTCAGGGGACCATTTTTATCACGTTTTTGGGATGCAAATTGGCTCTATTGGCAAGGAAAAATGTGAATTAGAGTGTGGGCATCTTGGTTGAATTTATGGGGATTGGATTGAGTTCAATTGAAGGAGAATTAGAGGGGAATTGAATCCAATTTGAGTGGACAATGCACAAATTCGTAGCCCCCCATTGTGTGCAATATTTAGACCCTTAGGACGCTTGCCAAGGAAGCTTTGGAAGATGCAAATGGCTGAGGATGACAGCCCAAGTGGTGGGGCCTCGCTAAGGGGACAAAATAATAGAAGAGGAAGACTTGAAGGCCAAATGGGCCCCTTCAACCTTCGGTTGTCCCTTTTCTTCTCCCTCCCTCATTTCTCCATTATTGTGGTTGTGTTTGAGCTCTAAGAACCGGAGAAACCGAGCCGAGCAGCCCCGCCCGTCACACACCCGCTCGAAGCGCCGAGCACCGTCGCTACCTCATCGTTCACCCACGCATCCCTCGCGTTGTTCTGCGCGTCCAAGCCGTCGTTCATTGTTCACCAGGCCACCTACCTAAGTCGTCGAGCTTCCTCAGGTCGCCTGGAAGCCAGCCAGCTCAGCCCCGATCACTGTCGACCTCCTTTGCCGCCCATCCGCCCTTCGCATGCTAACCACGAGCCAGCCCGTCGCCGTTCCGCTCATCCCATGTCGTCTTGCTGTTCCCACGAGCCTCTAGCCCTATTCCGCCTTGCTCAACCGCCACAACTTCGCCTGGAAGCCGTGCCACCATCGCCATCCAGCCGCCGTCGCCCTTGCTCACCTGCTTGGTTCTATCTCGTCGCTTCCGTCATACTGAGTCACTCGGTTCAACCCCTCGACCAGCTAAGCAGAAGCAAAGCCAGTAGCAAGCCGTGAGGCTTCGTGGCCTATTTCCAGCCCCTTCCAAGCTTCATGAGGTGTCACCGTAGGCTCAAGTGTCACTCGCCTCTGCATCACCATCGTCGTGGACTCACCAGCTCGCAAATTCAATGAGTTTACTTGCTAAACCTTGCTTAGGAGATTAATTATCCTTAAGGGGTATTTAGTTTAAGTTAATTAGAGATTAAGTGGTTAGTTAGATGAGATTAGTGATTTAATTATTCAATTATGCATGTTAGGTGGTTAGATTAGATTAATTAAGCCTAGATAGGATGTGCTATTTATCTAGACAGGTTCAGGAATTTTCCCGACCCGTTTAGGTGGTTAATTTAGCAATTACGACCTAAGTTAATATTTTTTGGTATTTAAATTGAATTATTTAATTAATTTTGGTAATTATTTAATTATTTATTATTTTCCAGAAATTAGACTAGGATAGTCGGTGACGAGAATTTCGTGTTGATTGCAATGGTGTATTCAGTTTATACAATTGAATGTTAATTTGTGCAAATTGAGTGCTAATTTGAAATCGGTCAATTATTCCAAAATTTGTGAATTTCGATATTTATTCAGAGAATCCCGAGTGTCGGGTTTTAACACCGAAAATGGTTTTGTATACTATATAAAATAGTGGGATTTTAAAAAAGAAGGTTAGGAATTTTTCGGGTTCGATCCGACCGGGTACCCACACACGACTATTTTTACCAGGTATTTTTAATACGCAGAAAATATGTCAAGATCACTATTTTAATTGAGACATTTGAGTGCAATGCATGGTGTCTTGGGCCAAGATTGAATGGTCTTGTGTTGGTTAAGAGAACCTGTCCCAAGTGTTTACGTTGGATGTTACCCTATATGGGATTTGGGTCGCAGTAAATTCTAGACCTATACTCCTTCAGAAAAGCCGTCTTTGAGAGACGTAGCCGTGCTCAATGGGGTGAGACGATGACTGGCTACACCAGTAGACCGCCGAATTTGGGAGTAGGCCGTGCCCTAGAGGGGCTTAATTATCAATTGGAACGCATGATTGATTGAGTTAGATGCACCTTATTGTGAGACAAAACTGTGTGGGACGGTATCGGACGTGTCATAACGGTTTGGCCTTATAATCAGGACCCCTATGATTGATTGAGTTGATGAGGCATTTCAATTGTTGTGTGCTGTGATTATATGCATTGTGTATATGAACTGTGCTGACATGCAGGAGGGAGCTAAGGCGAGGTAAGTTCTTTGTATTGTGTGGGTAGGCCACCCTTGAGTGTATTTTCTTCCTAATCAGGGTTTAGGGGGTGAATTTGCTGAGACAATATCTCACCCCGTCATGGGCTTAACATTTCAAGACCGTAGGATGAAGGACCTAGAGCCGAGCTGAGGAGATCCGTGGTGTAGGTCAAATAGGACAGTTTCTTTTTGAGAGTTAGTCTTTTGAAATCTTTTGGGTAAAGACTCTTGTATATGACTCAGTTGGTTTATAAAAACATGTTTTGTTTGTGAATTTGTTGTCCTGCTTTTCTATCTCGAGATGGTGACTATCAGGGGATTTGTTATTCTCTTCCGTATGTGCAATAAAATGAAAGGGTCGGTGACTCATCTCGAGAAGTCACATTTTTATTATTATCGACCACCGAGGGATGGGCACGCGCTCGAGGATCGGGGCGTGACAGGTTCAGTCCGGTTCTAGGGTCAACTAGGGACTAACCAATAAATTTTTTTTTTGTTTCAATTTTTGTAATCTCTATAAAGACAAATCTATTATTTCAAATTATATATACATCAATAAGGACGAGCCACAAGACAAGGGTGAGACACAAGGTGTGAGGTGTGCGAATAGAGGCAAGCCGCAAGGTGACTGGCATAAGCATTGAGCATAGAGCAACGAGCGCCAAGCAAGGCAAGCATCACATGGCTAGCAAAGCGAGGTTGTTTATGAGTGAAAAGTTGTTTCTTTCAAGTAAAAATTGAAGAGGATAAAGAAGAAAGAAGAGGATAAAAAAGAAAGGAGAATAAGAGGAGGAGGACGCCGTTTGATGCTGTTTAAGTTAGGGTTTGCTCCTTAGAATAGATATAAGAATATTATATATATATATATATATATATATATATATATATATAGAGAGAGAGAGAGAGAGAGAGTTAGGGTTGGTTTGGACTGGACCAACTTTAAAATCTTAGAACTGAGGACCAACCTACATTATGCTGGTCCAAGAATTTCAAGACCAAGGATTGACCCAGTCTCCCTGAGGACCAGACCAGGACTGACAAGTTTGGGTCAATCCAAGCCGATGCTTAACCCTAATCTCATACCTATTCATGCATTTTATAAAAATTAGGGATTGAATTCGCATTTAAAAAAAAAAGATTTTGCTAGAAAAACAGTCTTTGAGTTAATGTGAGAATAACAACTTATTGTGCATCATAAATTATTGAAAGAGTGGATCTCACAATAATTTATAATTATTTATTATTTGGCTTTTTGGAGTCTAGAATAGACTATTTTTCTCACATTAGATTAAAGACTATCACTCAATTATTTCTCTAAAACAAATAGCGTCTTTACATAATCTTGAATCCATTTTTTTTTTTTTTGTATTTCTTTTGCACATAGAAACTAGAGGCATTGTAGTTAATAGACACCTAAGTTTGCCCACTTATAGACCACTCATGCAATTTACAAAATTAGGGATCAAATTTGCCTCACCCTTGTGATTGTAGCTTAAGGCCAAGGTACGGAAGCTTGCCTTGCTATCAGGGGCATCACAAGCTCGTTACCTCAGTTCTTTAGCTTGGCTATGGTGTTTGAGTTTGTATAATTCCATCTTTGACGTTATGTGTGTGCATTAGTTGAAGTAGGCCTCCTCTTAGCAGTGATACTTTCTTTAAGCATTTTGTTTAGTTGTTCTTCATGCCTCTATGTTTATTTCTAATGCGTAATATATGCTTATGGAGTCTCGGTTTTCATCTTGGTTTATGATTTAGTGTGTTCCATTCCATCACCATAAACCCATCTTGTAATCAATTTGTCTTGGATATTCTTACTTGGCCGTGATTCTAGTGTCACGCTTGAGTAATTTCCTTACCATCTGTGCAAGCTTGCTTTGATATCTTGCTTGTTTGTCTTGGTTTAAGCTGGCCTTGAAGTTTGGCCAAGTGTTTGCATGGATTATCTAGACTCATCCTCTCACTACTTGTCTATACGGATGGTGTTATTAATATGTAAGTATTATAAAGCAAATGAAGTACAATAGCTTAGGGGCATCCCCCGGCGTTCCAAATAGATCTAATAATTCAAAAAGATGGAGATAGGAAATCTCCACATAGTAGCCAATACAACATTCGACTGGGAAGGCCTAAGTTTTTGGTAAAATGAAGCTCTACTTCTTACATTTTTATGCATTTTGGCTAAAATAATATGGATGTCAGTTGATTTGTTTTGAGATCGTTTGTGGTTGCGCTCCATCCAAATGCAATATATGGTTGTTGGGAAAGGCACTCTAAGGAGTCTCGCTGCTAAATTTTTGCCCTTTGCTGCCCTAATCATCCATTGAAGTTCTTCATTCCATCCTCCTAAAGACCGCCTAATCTCATGTTGCACAAGGATACTATGCCAAATGTTGCTTGTCCATGTGCAAGGACGTCAGATCTTATATATGTTTAGTTTGTATATCCCTCGAAAGTCCTTTGCAAACTGGTTCTTAGGTATGACTTCAAGGTATGCTTGGATTCATCTAATGTGTTATGCATGTTGTCTATCTTCAAGTTTTAGCAGAGTTGCATATTAGACCCAATTTCCATCAAGTTGTTGTCAAGTCAGCATGTTTCTCAAAAATCTTTTGGGTTAGTTTCGCTATAGGGGCTTCTCGGTTTCAGACGTGGGCTTGCTGAACCATGGCTTGTATAGCATGTTTTATGGCTCTTGAGTGTTCATTCGTCGTGTTTCAGGTTGGTTTAGGGCCATCTAGTAGGCAAATAGAGGTCTAGACTTGCTGTCTATACCGCCTATGGTGCTGGCAACAAGCTTGGAGCTTCTATTCAGCCTTGCTAAGGCTCTTGACCTATCTCGGGACATTCCTTTTACATGATTACATCATCTACATGTCATAACCACATACTTGCATCATATCATAGTTCAATTTCTAGCCTTGTATCTAGTGAATTATATCTTAACATGCATTTAGTATAGCTAGAGTTTAAATCATGTTTATCATGGATAAAAATGAAATAGAAAAATAAATAAATGAAAAAAGGACAAAAATATCATAGAGGCATTTGGTGAGAAATGGCACTTCTAGGGCTAAGTTTAATTTATTCTTAGGATGCATTTGTTTCAAAGAAACTATTTTCCTCATTTTTTGGGATTTGATTCGCTTAGAAAAATGAGTTAATGAAACCATTAGTCAATTGAGTTAAGTTAGAATTGACTTGAAGATGAGGTACATGCTTTGATTTTATTATTACTTAGTGTCCACTCGTTTCGCGGAAAATTTGCCATTTCTAGAAAAATATTTTCTCATAAGTCATTTTTCTGGAAAATGATAATATTTTTTGGTGTTCGGCTAAAACCTGAAAATGTTTCGGAAAATATTTTCTAGTGTTCGGAAGGAAATACTTCACCACTTAGGCATGCATCACTTGCAGACCTATAAATCCATCAAATATGAACTTGCCTTTAAATCTGGGCAAACTTGCTTAATATCTTTGTTCTCTCATTGTCACTAAACGCTCATCTACTCTAAAAAAATGTTCATATGGATTTTAAAAAGAAGCAAAAGAGAAAAGAAGCAAAGCATGTACAACCCTAATGAGAATCTTCCAATTGAGTGGCATGTTCTCCCCCTGTGTCTTTTGTGTTCTAATAAACAAAAGCAAAAAGAAGAAAAGCATGTAGAGCCCTTTGCTAAGCAATGTACAACTGTAGGGTCGAGTAAATAAAAAAAAGGATAAGCAATAGTGCATAGCACAAGCCCGAGATCGACGAGGTCGAGGTTCGCCTAATAACAACCGACGACTAGCCAAGAAAGAAGAAGATGGGAAACAAAAGAAAAAAAAAAAAAGAAAAGAAAAAGGAAATTAAAAAAAAAAAAAAATAAAATAAAATAAATAGAAAAGAAAAAGGAAATTAAAAATAATTCGAATTAAAAAAGAAAAATAAAATTAAAAAATAATTCGAATAAAAAAAAAAAAAAGAAGAAGAAGAAATGGGAGGAGAAAGTGAGAATTTGTAGAGGTGTGAGATAAGAGAGATCAAGTGAGGAAAATGTTTTCTACTTTTTAAAAGTGAAAAACATTTTCCCTAATGTGGAAGACTTTTTTTCCTTTCATGGAAAATATTTTCCCTAAGAAATTCATTTTCCATTAAACGAACGCTGGAAAATCCGAAAACGTTTTCCTGGAAATTATTTTCTATGAAACAAACGGAGCCTTAATAGTTGGAATATTATTATTGTTGTTGTTACTAATTCTTTTGAATCAACAAGTTTGACATTTGATACGGTTACAGATTCATTCTAACTAAGGATGTTAGTAGAAGAGAATCTAGTGAACTTGTGTTTGTTGCTTTAGTAGGTGAAAATAGAAGAAGAACTACTACTTGTATTAGTAGGAGTAGTAAAAATCTAAATGGGTGTGGTGAGTCAAGGATTGATGGTGTTGTCTATTAAAGTTGGGGCAAGAGGAAACATCATAAAAGGGATTGTCTCAAGATAAAGAACGAAAAGGATAGGTGGATTAGTGTTTTGTCCACAAATGATGTTGCAACTATAACTAACAGCAATTTGAACAATGCTGATTATATCATGTTTGTCATTGAGGATTCGTCATTTAACAAATTAATGATTTATAATGATTGTTCGTTTCACACTACACCAAATAGAAATTGGTTTACTACTTACCAATACATGAATAGTATTGAAGTGCAATTGGGGAACAACATTGTGTGTGATGTTATAGGTATTGGTGATATTAGAATTGGAATGCATAATAATATTATGAACACATTGATTGGAGCGAGGTATGCCCCAAAGTTGAAGAAGAACCTATTTTTTGTTAGGGCCGTGAATTTGACTAGGTGTTAGTATAACTCAGAATATGGGCCGCAATAATTTAAATACATAACATGGCAAATTTCCAAAGTAAAATAGATCCGAAATTGGGCGCTTCGAAAGCTGAGTTCCAAAAATCATGGGAAAATTACACGTTGTAGTTTGAAGTGTGATCTAAAACTTTCATGAAGGATGCTTGTCCAAATCTTTGTCAAAAAATCTATTAAAGATAAAAACTGAATAAGGGTCAATAAAATTCCGAGAAAATAGATTTAAACGCGCTTAAGTTTTTCAAATATATTTTGATCATACTAAGTCCAAAAAATCTGAAATTAAAGTATGTTATAGAACAGAGTATAATGAAAAACATTGGTGAAGAAAACCTTACAAAATTTGTCACACCTTGATCCTTCGAGCGCGTGCCCATCCCACTGCGGTCAATTAAATAGCGACATCCTAGGACGCAGCACCAACCCATTCATTTTAATGCACATGTGGAAGCAATTAAATAATCCCCAGACAACAACAAGATGGAATAGGAAAATAGGGCTATAATTTTGAAAATCAGAAACTACAACCAACAGCACACTCATATTTATATATCATAAAAGGTCATACACAAACCATGTCGTATATATACAATACAAGCCACTCTATTCACAAAGTCTACAAAACAGGGGTGGGGGTTTCACAAAACTATGGATCATCGTCCTCCTCTCCATCTTCATCCACACTCCAACTGGAGCCTTTAGGAGAATACACTGGGCACCCTGGATCTGATAGGTCCGGGACTACGTCCACCACGGAACCCCCTGAAGGATCTGCCGTGCCCTTTCCAAAAGCAACCTGTAGCACATACAGAGGTATCTCAGATTCCAGTATGGGACCCTTTCTCTGGCCATCTTGAGCCTGGCGGTACCATGATTGGTATCGGTGGGGTACATTTTTGGGTAGACTCGCATCGACCCAGACTATGGATTTTACCAGCTCATAGGTCCAGCCCCTAGGGCTCCCATGCAATGGAATGTAAGACGTTTGTTTTGTGACTTTCCTCGGCTGACCAAAATGCTCAGGAGGAGCTGCCATCTATGGACTTGAAATGTTATCCCACAATGGGGTGAGACGATGTTTCAGCAAGTTCAACCCCCTAAGACCCAACTAAGAAGAAAATACGCCCCAAGGGCTGCCTAAGCACAACATGAGTTAAAGGACTTACCTTAGCCTTAGTTCCATCCTGCAAGTCAATATGATTCAAATAGCCATCCAATCATCTCAACCAATTAATTCAATTAATCGAATCGAATTATCGATCAATTGACTTAGTCGATTACATGTCATCGAGACCATTCCTCGGTCATCTCAATTAATATTATCTCTAAGGTCCGATCATAATCAGGACTGCTCACTATAAGCTGAAAATAAATAGTATAGCTCGCTCTAAGCTGATAAATAGTATACTGCTCAGTCTAAGCTGACATATCGTCCATAGGCTGATATAGTATACTAATAATGTTCACTCTAAGCTGATAAGGTATACTGCTCGCTCTAAGCTGCCATATTAGAGTTCGTAGGTTGATATAATATACCGGTATATTGCTCACTCTAAGCTGCCATATTAGAGCCCGTAGGTTGATATAGTATACCATCCTGACCATCTAACATTTTCGCCTTTTTTATCATACCCGATAAAAATAATCGTGTGTGGGTACACGGTCATCCTTAGTCAAAATACAATATTTTCACCTTTAAAAATCCCACTAATTTCAACATCCCATAAACATATTTTTGGCGATGTAAACCGATGCCCGGTAATTTTCTAATTAATTACCGAAGTTAACCAATTTTGGGATAAAACCCAAAATCACAAAACACACTCAAATTTCACAAAATAATACTCAATTAAATAAACAAATCACACCACTGCAATTAGCATGAAATTCCGGTCACCGGCTATCCCGGTCTAATTTCTGGAAAATGAATAATTAATTAAATAATTATGAAAAATCATTATTAAATGTCAAAAATAGCAACTTAGGCAAAATAAGCCTAATTAAAAGCCGAGACGGGCCCGAAAAATTTCCGAACCACTCTAGATAAATACTAGAGCTTGTCTAGGCTCTAATTACACTATTCTAACCATCTAACATGCAGTAACGAACAATTAATTTGTTAATCTATTCTAACTAACCACTTAATCCTAGCTTAGCCTAAACTAATCAACCCTTAAGCATCATTAACTTACTAAGCAAGGATTAGTGAGTTAAACTCACTTGATTAATGATCTGCTCGGATCAAAATGACGGGGAAGCGATGGGGGACTAGAAACTCCAAAGCGGGACCGCCAAATGGGGTCGAGAACAGCTCGGAAAATGGGCCAAACAGTGGCTGTGAGACCCACTGGTTTGGCTTCTATTCTACGGCTGAAAAGGCTGGCCCGTGGTTCGGTTGAGGCTAAAACGACACAGTAGGGCTGTTATAGCTTGAACGGGTGGAGGCAGTGGTATTCGGCGATGGCAAGAGCCTCAACGATGGCCTAAGCTGGCTTGGGGAGCTACTAGAAGTGAGGACGGGCAAGGATGACGGCCAGGGATGGCGGTGACATGCAAGCGAGACACGAGCAGTAGCAGTGCGATTCCGGGGTGAGATGGCGTCGGACGGGTGGCAGAAGTGAAGGCGAGGCGCTTGCTGGTTAGTTCCTCTCGTTGGTTGAACTTCAGGGGCGCTGGAATGGAAAAGGAGATGGCGTCGACGGGCTGAAGGAGAGAGAGGGGGAACTGGTTTGCTTGGAGAGGACCACCAATGGCCTCTTCCTCATCCCTTTGTCCCTTAGCTTGGCCCACCACACCAGTTGGCCTTCCACCTTTGATTTCCAAACCAAATTGCCCTCTTCTAGAAGCTTGAATTGGTCCAAAGGTTGGGTCCATGGGGGCACACGAATTTCACTTGATTTCCCACAAATTGGACTTCCATTCTACTTTAAATTCACTTAATCCGACCTCTATAAATTCCAATATTGAGTCCTCGATCAAATTGGTATTTTTCCTCACCAAAAGAACCCACTTGCATCCTAATTTTGTGACAAAAAACGGTCCTCTGATTTTTCGAACAAAAATGGCCCTATCCCGACTTTTTCCCAAAAAGTCTCGATTTGCAGAAAAAATCATCGGAAGATGAGTCGACGTTCCTAAAATGACTTGTCACATGACAGAACTTTCAATTTCTGAAATCAGATTCAAATTCGCAATTAATTTCAATCTAGCACGATTTTAGCGTGATCTAAGCTACTGGGTAGCTTTCAGAAATTTTTAGTCAAATGAACTGTGGTCAATTTTCTTCAAATGACAATAAACCTATTCAATACATTGGTGACTCTCGGTGGTCATGAAAATCTCAAGGTTTTAAATACGGACACAAGGTACCAAAACAACATAAAAATTAGTCTAGTGCTTTGATTGACGAGAATTTCGCAATTTAGTGGAATCACCCACGTTTAGCCACACCTCTTAGTCGAACCGACCCATTTCTGATCTCTAAGCAATTTTTAACTATGTCATAATGATATCTACAGATGAGCACGGTCGAGTAGTCGATTCATGGTCGAATCTTTAAGTTTATTGCATTAAAATCTCTTAATGACTTCCCCAAATAGTCTAGTTATCTCGAGAGTGATCAGCTCTGAGAATAGCACTATAGGCACATCAATGAAAAACCTAATTAATTTAATTGAAATCAGAACTGAAAAATTCAGGATGTTACAAAATTCGTAATACAAAAATTGGTATAAAATTGACAAAATCACTGTCTATAGTAAATTGAACCTTAAATCAGTCGCATTCTCGAACTTCATTCACAATCTGTGTCATTCAAGCTCAAACCAGCATAAATCTCAACATCTAGCATTCAACAACACATACTTGATGAACTAAAGTTTCAGCAATGCTCGCCATGTGTATTTTCCAAAATCGTCAACTAACATGACTATGTATGAAATCAACTGAGACGATTAAAAATCAAGGAAATCGATATTGATGCACAGTAATCAACCCCTATGCGATATGATTGCTTTTATAAAATTCGAATTATTTTTTTAAAAAAATCCAATTTTTTTTCTTTCTCGTCTTTTATTTATTTTATTTTTTTCCTTTTCTTTTTCTTTCTTTTCTTTCTTTTTCTTTTTTGTTTCTTCTCGCCCATCGCCGGCCGTGGGGATGACCAAAGTGAACTCTGGCCTTGCTAGATCGGGGGAGCTTGTGGCCTTTGGGGGCGAGCCTCAAGCCTCGCTAGATCAAGTGAACTCATAGCCTTTGACGACGATGCTCAAGCTTGCCCCTTGCAAGCCAACCAGGGACAAACTGCCCAAGGAAACAGAGGAGCGATGGAGAAGAACAAGGAAAAAAGTAACAGAAAAATAAAATCTAGAAAAGAAAATGTAAATGTAATATAAAAATAAAAATAATTAAAACTTCGAATTCTTTAAAATTAAAAAATTTAAACATTCAATTTTTTTTTGGCTAAAATAAACTCATTCAATGAGATCCAAAGGAAAATGAATTGTATTCCTGGAAAATGCTTTTCCTTTTATCATTAAATTTCCCACAAAATAAATGCACCCTTAGTTGAATTTCATTTTGTTTAACGAGGCAACATTACCATCTAGTTTAGAAAATTTACGTGTCTTAAACTAGGTTGATTGCATATATACATTAGTTTACGGGAGTCGTATCTATGGGTTAGTAGCAGGGTGTTTTTATATTTTTGCCCAATATGACTCGGTATCTACTTACTGTACCGTTTGTAATTATACTGCCGTGATTTGTTTGATATATTGCTTTGTTTAATTTTTGTCCTATGAATTCTCCTCGCATGATAACTTGGGCTTACGTGTTTTTGGAAAAAAAAACATAAAATGAAGAAAAAGATCACAGGAATTGTTTCCCCATTTAAAGAGAGAAGGTAAGAATCTTAGCTGTTAGATAATTTCTACTGTAATCAAGTCCCGATATCCGAATTTTTAGTTTGCAAAAATAAAACAAACTCTTGCATTTTGTTCCGCGTCTTATTGGCCCATAAAAAGTCAGTGACGGTTTCCAAAGAAAAACAAAATGTCATAATTAACTTTTTTTCGGGTCAAAGATGTGACATCCTGAAAATTTAGTTCTGATTTTGATTGGATAAGTTAGGCTTTTCATTGACGCAATTATAGTGCTTTTCTTTGAGATGGTTACTCACGAGATAACTAACTTATTAGGTGAAGCCATTAAGGAATATAAATGTAATAGACTTGAGAATTCGACTAAGAATCGATTATTCGACCGTGCTAGTCTGTAAGGGTCATTACTGCATAGTTAAAAATTGATCAGAGATTAGAGATAGGTCGGTTTGATTGAGATGTGTGACTAAACATAGGTGATTCCACTAATTTGCAAAATTCTTGACGATGGGCACTAAACTGATTTTTCTATTATTTTGGCACCCTGTGTCCGTATTTGAAATCTTGAGGTTTTCACGACAATCGAGAGTTGCCAATGTGTTGAAGAGGTACGCGTGGCTCGAAGAAAATCGACTACAGGTCAATTGCACTAAAAAATCCTAAAAGTTACCCGGTAGATTAGATCACACCAAAATCGCATCAGATTGAAATTAACCTTGAATTTGAACTCGATTTCAGAAGTTGGAATTTCTATCATATCACAAATCATTTTAGGAACGTCGACTCATCTTTCGAGGCATTTTCGGCGAGTTTGGGATTTTTACAGAAAATCAATTCGGACGATTCGGAAAATGAACGGAAATTCTGATTAGCCAAATGGAAAGGATTTTTGGCCTCCGGCGTGAGTTACTTAGGGAATGGAAGTTGTGTGGGCTTTTTCTTCATAAAAATTGGACCTCAATCGGAGAAGTTTGTTCAGAAATCGGATTCCGAGAAAAATGAAATAGAATTTAGAATTGAAGGAATTGGCCGTTTTTGTTGCAAAAACTTGTTGTTTGGAGGAAATTTGGTGCAAGAAAGCAAGTGAGGATCAAGTATTGTAGCATGAGTATTTTTGGGGACCAAATTGGATTAAACAAGAACAAGTGGGACCAAGATTTTTGAGTTGTAGGAAATTCCTTTTAATTTTCTTTTAATTTTCTTTTCCCCCTCTTTGGCCAAAGTCCCCCCACTTTGATCCACTTTTTGCTTTTTGGACTTCTTTGACTTTTCTCTTCTCATCAAGTCGTCGTCCCTCTCTCTCTCTCTCTCTCTCTCTCTCTTTTTAATTCTCGCATGATTTCCCCCAAATGGTCGACCTTTTGCCCTTTTCCACCTTCTCCCCTTCATCTTTGACTTTTCTCATCTTATCCTTTTTCTGCTCTTTTTTTGTCCTTCCATTTGATCGACAAACCCCCACCCCCAACCTCTCTTCTCCTCTCCATGCCGAACCCCCTCCTCCAGCAAGCTCCACCGATTTTGCTGCCTGTCTCAGCCCAAAGCAATGCCACATCCGTAAGTTTTTCACCTCCGCCTTCGTTCCACATCTAGCTCTCCAGCAAACCAGCTCACAACTGTTCAAAGCCCTTCTCTCCGCGAAACTGCGACCAGCGAGGCTCAGCGTCGAATCCAGCCTAGCTCAACGTGGGCTTCCTCGGGCCAATTTTCAGGCCCGATCCGTGCCCCATTGGCTCACCGATTTGGAGCTTTTCGTTCCTTGTCGAGTCCCCATCGTTTTGATCCGAGCGGATCGTTAATCAAGTGAGTTTAACTCACTAATTCTTGCTTAGTAAGTTAATGACGTTTAAGGGTTGATTAGTTTAGCCTAAGCTTGGTTTAGTGGATAATTAGAACGGTTTAGTAAATTAATTAATTATCGATACATGTTAGGTGGATAGTTTAGTGCAATTAGGGCCTAGACAAGCTCTAGTATTTATCTATAGTAGTTCGAAAATTTTCAAGCTCGTCTTGGCTTCCAATTAGGCTTTTCAAGCCTAAGTCTATTTATTGCATTTATTTATTGATTTTCGTAATTTAATTAATTAATTTCCAAAATTAGACCGGGATAGCTAGTGATCGGAATTTTATGCTGATTGCAATGGCTTGACCTGTTTATTTAATTGAGCTTTAATTTGTGCATGATTGTGATTTTGGGAATTTATTCCTAAATTTATTTAATTTCAGTAATTAATTGGAAAATTACCGGGTGTCGTTTTTTAGCGCAAAAAAATGGATTTTGTGAACTGTTAAAATTAGTGGGATTTTCAAAGGTGAAAATATTGTATTTTTGACATTACCAAAAAAAAATATTGTATTTTTGGTTAAAACCGACCGTGTACCCACACACGAATATTTTTATCGAAAATGATAAAAATGATGATTTGATTAAATGATAATTTTCAGCATACTATGAAAGTATGGCTAGCAGCTTCTAGCAAGTATATATAATTTCCAGCATACTATGAAAGTATGGCTAGCAACTTCTGGCGAGCATAGTGAGCATATATAATTTTCAACATACTATGAAAGTATGGTGATATGGTGAGCATATATTTTTCAGCATACTTGAAATTATGTATTTTGGCTTAATATATAATATACTATATCGGATGCTTGGATTTATATAGTATATTATCTCGAACTTTATAGATGAGCTATACTATTTATTATCGGCTTAAAGTAAGCAGTCCTAGATTATGGTCGGACTCATAGATAATATTAATTGAGATGACTGGGGAATGGTCTTGATGATATTTAATCGATTGAGTCGATTGATTGAAATTTATTTGTAAATTGATTGTGGAAGTGATTTGGTGAATATATGGATTGTATTGACTTGCAATTGATTTGGCTAAGGTAAGTCCTCTAACTCGTGATTGTGCTTAGGCAGCCCTTTGGGCGTATTTTCTTCCTAGTCGAGTCTTAGGAGGTTGAACTTGTTGAGATGTCGTCTCACTCCGTTGTAGGACAACATTTTCAGGTCCTTAGTTGAAGAACCCGGTTGAGGACCCAAAGCCCGGTCAAGGTGAAGCATGAATGAATCGGCGATTTCTTTTGAAGATAGTCTTAGGATAATTCTTTTTGACCTTGAGAGTTGACCTTTTTGTAGGCTTTTGTAAAAAATTGTGTTTTTAAAAAGTGTATTTTGGAAAAATTTGGCCTTATTTTCTATTCCATCAGGTTGTTGTTTAGGGATTAATTATTTGCTTCCGCATGCGTATTAAAATGAGTGGATTGGCGATGCATCTTGGGACGTCGCTATTTAATTGACCAAGGAGGGATGGACACTTGCTCGGAGGATCGGGGCGTGACATCCCCATTTAGTGATATCATAGCGCAAAGATAGTTGGAGTGATAAGGTGCAATGAGTCATGAGATAGTTAGTAGGAATGACCTTTATTTCATGCTAGTGCATGTGATTAATAGCTGATTGGTAGCTTGTTTGTGTGGGTCACTCAAATTCCAATATGGTATTGGAATTAGAAAACAGGTTTCTATAAAGATCATGTAGCATAAGTGATCGGAAGTTGAGAACCCCTAGTAAGAGGGTAGTAGCCTCTATGACTCGGGGTAGAACGCCGACAAGGATAGATGCCCGAGGTTGTTGTGACAGAGTGCCGGCTCAAGCCAGCGCGAGTGTAAGAGTACCATCGTAGGCCGATACTAGTGTAACAGCACCAAGCGATCCTAGGTTCGATGGGATTGTTCAGGCGCTAATGTTCCTTGGGAACTTGTCGAGCCAGTAAGCTCAGGACCGAGCCGTCGCTGTTGCCGCTATCACTACCGGTACTATTGCCATAACCGTTGTTGTTGCCACCTCCGTCGTGGTCTAACATGAAGATGTGATCGAGGAGCAAGCTATCCAAGTTGAGGTTCGGGTTCAATGGAGATGGAATGGAAACCAGTTTGGGAAGGAGGCTATGATCGGAGAAAAGTATCATATTCCGTCCAACTGGAAATGTGGGATAGACAGGTCAGCAATGAATCATAATGGAGTGTGTCGTGTTGATGGAAGCCGACATGGATTAGCCTCGTGTCCTGTTAATACGAGTGCTTGTTCTGAGTGTGACCAACAGGGTTACCTGGTCAGAAAAAGGTCCCTAAAGGCCAGTGGGACAAATCAGCAGGAATGCATCGTAGAACACACAGTGGGGTATTTGGGATAGACACCGGTACAAGTAAGAGTGCATGCTGTCATCCGACAGGAGATAAAGGACTCACTAGTTATGTGTCGATTTTGTAGAAGGAAGTATGGATTGATCCAATGTCTTGCTATAACGGGAACGTGCTATAGATGTGGCCAGCACAGCCATTAGGTGTGGGACTATCAGTGTGAGTCCAAGGGAGTATTGACGCCGCTATCGCAAATAGGAAGCCACTAGAATGGCGAAAGGGACATGAATGAAACCGACCATGCACTGATTAGAGGAAGAATGTTTTTGGGATGATTTTATCAGAGTAGCGTAGCAGATTTTTGGGGATTAAATTTGTGGAATTTCAGTCGTTGAGTTAAGGTTGTAGGAGAAGAACCACCGACTAAAGTTGTGCTCGATTAGTTGCTGAGGTATAACTTTGACGTCATATGTGAATAGAGTAGGCTTGTGGAGCATCTTGTGGTAATGAATTGATCCCAGCTTAATCTATTAGCAGGTGGAAGTGTCGAGTTTATTGGGAGCCAAGAAGGACCCTCGACTTCCTTAATCTCGTCACTTGAGACAACCCGTTTGTTAGACGGAGGTTGCCAAGGTTACTTGGCGATTGTCATAGATAAGATAGATTAAAGAACTGAAAATTGAGGACATCTCAATAATCCAAGAATTTCTAGATGTATTTCCACAGGAATTGTCAGACCTGTTGTCAAAGAAAGAGATAGAATTAGCGATCGAATTAGCACCTGAGACAGAGCCACTCTCTAAGGCTTCTTACTAGATGTCGTTGTTTAAGTTGAAAGAACCGATGGTGCAGATGCAAGAATGGTTAGATAATGATTCATATGTCATAGTGCATCACCTTGGGAATGCACCGGTCTCGTTTGTGAGAAAGAAAGATGGTTCATTGCAATTATACATCGACTATCGTCAACCCGATCAAGTGATGATTGAGAACAAGTGTTCATGGCTGAAGATCAATGAATTGCGTGACCAGTTACAAAAAGTGTCGATACTTTCAATGATCGACTTGAGGACAAGGTATCATCAGCTGAGAATCAAAAGGGAGGACATACCGAAGTCAGCATTTTGTTCTCGAGACAACCATTAGGAAATTACTGTAATACTGTTCGGACTGACGAATGCTCCAGCTGCTTTCATGGATTTGATGAACTGAGTATTGGAGGAATATCTAGGTCAGTTTATGATCGTGTCTATCGATGATATTCTGTTATATTCAAGGAGTGTTGATGAACATGAGAGCCATTTGAGAATGGTACGTCAGACCTTGAGGACACAAGGATTGTACGCTGAGTTCAGTAAGTGCAAGTTTTGGTTGACTTGTGTAGCATTCAGAGGTCACGTGACCTCAGGCGAAGGAATCTCCGTGGACCCAACCAAGATCGAAGCGGTTATCAGTGGACCAAGATCGACAACAGTATCAGAGATCAGAAGCCGTTTGGGTTGGACAGATTACTACAAAAGGTTCGTGGAAGGATTTTCAACATCAGTGTCGTCGTTAACTTGACTCCTGAAGAAAGAAGAAAAGTTCATGTGGATAGATAAGTACGTGCGTAGTTTCCAAGAGCTTAAGTAGAAGCTGACTACCGCACTTGTACCGACCATTCCATCTAGTCCTGGAGGACACGAGATCTATAATGATGCGTCATTTAGGGGACTAGATTGTGTATTGATGGACATGGTAGGATTGTTGCACACGCGTTCCGTCAGTTGAGGCCTCACGTGCTGAATTTCCTGATGCGTGACTTGGAACTCGTAATATTAATTCTCACACTAAATATTTAGAGATGTTAGTTGTGTGGAGAAAGATTCTGGATCTTTACTCATCAACAAAGTCCCTAGTATTTATTCTCTCGGAAGGAATTGAATATGAGATAGCGTTGTGAATTAAAACTTTTGAAGGACTAGAATGGTGATATCCGGTGTCACCCTAGAAGAACGAAAGAAGTCATTGAGGCGTTGAGACGAGAGCCTTTAATTGTGCATAGGTTGGTCAAAGTATGGACCTTACTTGAGAAAGTTTGAAATTTGGTTTTCAAATTTGAGGTAGGCCATGTTTCGAATTTTATGGCTACCCTCAGAATTGAACTGGATATTCAGGTTAGAATCAGATGTTTTAGTTGACAAACCGAGATATTTAGAAGATCCTACAAAAGGATACTGATAAGGAAGAGAATGACTTTCAAATTTCTCAGGATGGAACACTCAAGTTCCGAGAGTGATTGGGTGTACTTGATGATGTAACACTCAGGGAAGAGACTTTGTCAGGAATTCATGGTAGCAATTGTAGTACTCGACCAGACAGTACAAGGTAGGTCAGAATCGACGTCAGCTCGATTGGTAGACCAATATAAAGATAGTTACCGCCAGACAGGTTGCAAGTGTTAGATGTGCTAAAAAGTAGAAGTTCAATAATGCAAGCTGGGAGGACTTTTACAATCACTCGAGAGTCCCGAGTGGGAATGGAAGTATATCACTATGAACCTTGTGACGAGCTTGTCAAGGAATCAGAGAGGCATTGATTCCATTTGGGTAATGGTTGATAGACTGACAAAGTCAGCTCACTTCAGTACAGTACAAAAAGATCTCGATTTGAATAGGCATACATAAATGTATGTGTGTCAAATAGTTTGTCTGCATGGAGTGCTAGTGACAAATTTATATCAGATTAAGACTTAAGGATTCCCAGTTTCAGCAGAACAGTCAGATGATTCCCTTTGAAGCAGGACAAAGCAGAGTGTACAGAATTTCAGTTTGTTCAGATGAGGTCAGAGAAAGAAAGGTCACGGCCCAAAGATAGTTCAGCAGTTAGTGATTGTAGTTGCCGTGATCAAAGATAGATTCAAGATCGCTCAGAGCCGCCAGAAATGTTGTATCATTGAGCGTCGAAGGCCTTTAGAGTTCTAAATTGATGATAACATCTTTCTGAAGATGCCACCAATGAGGGATACCTTGCGCTTTAGCACGGAGGGAAAACTGAAACCGAGGTACATAGGTTCCTTTGAGATTCTAGAGAGAGAATCGGGATCCTAACGTATCGTTTTGCATTGTCGCCGAGGTAGGCACAAGTGCATGACTTCTTTCACGTGTCGATGTTGAGGACATATGAGCCTGACCCGACCCGCGTGGTAAATCTTGAAGAATTAGACATGGATGACAGAGTGTCGTACGTGGAAAACCCGGTTCAGAGTGCGGTTCAGAAAGATCAGATTTTGTGTACCAATATGGTCCCTTTGGTCAAAGTGGTCTAACAAAACCACGGAACTGAAGAAGCAACCGGGAAAAGTAAGACTTGATGAGAAGACAATACCCCCACCTTTTTGTTTAAGGATTGGTAAAGGTTTAAATTTCGAGAACGAATTTTTTTTAAAATTTCTGATTTCGATTGGATAAGTTGGGCTTTTCATCAACGCGATTATAGTGCTTTTCTCTGAGATGACTACTCATGAGATAACTAGTCTATCATGTGAAGCCATTAAGGAATATAAATGCAATAGACTTGAGAATTCGATTAGGAATCGACTGCTCGATCGTGCTAATTTGTAAGGGTCCTTACGGCATAGTTAATAATCGATCAGAGATCATAAACAAGTTGGTTTGAATGAGATGTGTAGCTAAACGTGGGTGATTCCACTAATTTGCAAAATTCTCATCAATCGGCACTAAACTGATTTTTCTGTCGTTTTAGCGCCCTGTGTCCGTATTTGAAACTTTGAGGTTTTCACGATAACTGAGAGTCGCCAATGTGTCAAAGTGGTACGTGTGGCTCGAAAAAAATCGACCACGGGTTAATTGCACTAAAAGTTCCTAAAAGCTAACCGGTAGGTTAAGTCACGCTAAAATCGCGTCAGATTGAAATTAATCGTGAATTTGAACTCGATTTCAGAAATTGGAAGTTCTGTCATGTCACAAATCATTTTAGGAACGTCGACTCATCTTTTGAGGCATTTTTGGCAAGTTTGAGATTTTTATGGAAAATCGATCCGGATGATTCAGAAAATGATCGGAAATTCAGATTTCGGGATTTTTGATCTCCGGTGTGAGTTATTTGGTGAAAGGACATTGTGTGGGCTTTTTCTTTGACAAAAACGGACCTCAATCAGAGAAGTTTGTTTAGAAATCGGATTCCGAGAACAATGAAATAGAATTCGGATTTGAGGGAAAAATGTGGAATAGAGGCCCAAGACTTGTTCTTATTTCAATCCTCAAAAACTTCAAATTGTGCAAGTTGGTGTTGAAATGGGCCTTGGATGACCAATTGTTCTTAAACTGTGAAGTTGAGCAAAATTTTTAGTTGTGTTTTATTTTTATTTTTCTTTTCCCCCTTTTCCCCCTTGGTCTTCATCTTTTTGCTTTTTGGACTTCTTTGACTTTGGTCTCTTCTCATCAAGTCGTGCATGTTTCTTTTCTCTCTCTCTCTCTCTCTTTTCTTTAATTCTCGCGTGATTTCCCCCAAACCGACAATTCCTGCCCTTTTATCCCCTCCTTTTTCTACCTCTCTTTTCCATTCATCTTTGACTTTTTCTGCTCTTTCCTTTGTCCTTCCATATGATCGAAGAACCCCACACCCCCACACACGGTCTCTTCTCCTCTGCCATGCCGAACCCACACACGCCAGCAAGCTCCACCGATTTTGATGCCCGTCTCCTCCCCAAAACACATCCGCAAGCCCTCACCTCCGTTTTCCCTCGGTTGCCAGCACTTCAACCATGTCCAACTCTCTAAAATCAGCAACCAGCAAGGCCCTTCAACATCGAAGCAGAAAACCCAACTCAACCGTGGGCTTGCCTCGGGCCAATTTTGGAGCCCGATCCGTGCGCCGTTGGCGTCGCCAATTTAGAGCTTTTCATTCTTCATCGCGTCCCTGTTGTTTTGATCCGAGCGAATCGCAAATCAGGTGAGTTTAACTCACTAATCCTCGTTTAGTAAGTTAATAATGTTTAAGGGTTGATTAGTTTAAATTAAGCTTGGATTAAGTGGATAATTATAAGATTAATTATTTAATTGATCATTGTTGCATGTTAGGTGGATAGTTTAGTAAAATTAAGGCCTAAACAAGCTCTAGTATTTATCTTGAGTAGTTTGGAAATTTTCCGAGCTCGTCTTGGCTTCGATTTAGGCTTTTTCACGCCTAAGTCTCATTTATTGCATTTAATACTTTTTTTCCGTAATTATTTATTTAATTAATTATTTTTCTGAAAATTAGACCATGATAGTCTGTGATCGGAATTTTATGCTGATTGCAATGGTGTGATCTATTTATTTAATTGAGTTTTAATTTGTGCTGATTGTGCACGATTGTGATTTTAGGAATTTATTCCTATAGTTTTTTAATTTCAATAATTAATTGCAAAATCACCGGGCGTCGGTTTACAACGCCAAAAATGGATTTGTGGACTGTTGAAATTAGTGGGATTTTCAAAAGTGAAAATTGTATTTTTGGCTAAAATCGACCGTGTACCCACACACGAATATTTTTATCGGGAAGGATAAAAATGGTGATTTGATTATGATAATTTTCAGCATACTATGAAAGTATGGCTGGCAGCTTCTGGTGAGCATATATATAATTTTCAGCATACTATGAAGGTATGGCTGGCAGTTTCTGGCGAGCATATATAATTTTTAGCATACTATGAAAGTATGGTTGGCAGCTTCTAGCGAGTATATATTTTTTCTGCATATTATGAGAGTATGGCTGGTAGCTTCTGGTGAGCATATATAATTTTCAGCATACTATGAAAGTATGGCTGGCATTTTCTGGCGAGTACATATAATATACTATATCAGTATTTGAAGCAGCTTTTGACGAACTATACTATATATTATCGGCTTAAAGTAAGCAGTCCTGGATTATGATCGGACTTTATAGATAATATTGATTGAGATGACCGGGGAATGGTCTTGTTAACATGTAATCGACTGAGTCGATTGATCGATGATTCGATCTGGATTGATAAATTGATTTGTGAAGTGAATGATGGAAGTGATTTGGTGAATATATGGATTGTATGAATTGAATTGACTTGTAGGAAGGAACTGAGGCCAAGGTAAGTCATCTGACTCGTGATTGTGCTTAGGTAGCCCTTTCGGCGTATTTTCTTCCTTGTTGGGTCTTAAGGGAGTTGAACTCGCTGAGATGTCATCTCACCCCGTTGTGGGATAACATTTTTAGGTCCCTAGTTGACAGCAGTGGAGGATCCGAAGCCTAGAGTTTAGGAGGTGAAGCCCGAAGAATCGGAGATCATGTCCGACTAGTTAGTCTTAGGACAATTCTCTTTTGTTGAAAGCCGATCCCTTTTTGTAGGCTTCTATGTATAAACCTATGTGTTCATAAAAAGGTATTTTATGAAAAATCGGCCCTACTTTTCTATCTCATCTTATTGTTGTCTGGGGATTATTTATTTGCTTTCACATGCGCATTAAAATGAATGGGTCAGCGATGCGTCCTGGGACGTCACTATTTAATCGACCAATAAGAGATGGGCACGTGCTTAGAGGATCGGGATGTGACAAAAGATGTCATATAACTTGAGAAAAGCAAATTGCGATCGGGAACTTGCGCTAAGCACAAGTGTCACCTTGCAAAAGGGTTAGTTGCACCCACTTGGCAAACTCCTTTGGATTCACCTCAAGAGGATCGCGATAGCTCCTTATACTTCACAAACACACTCATATAACTTGTAAGATTGTATCTTGTTTATCAATAATATCAAGTATCTTGTTAGATGTGGTATCACTAAACGTTTCATTACGCTACCTATCAAAGTTTCATAGTTTGGAACCTAGTTAATTATAGATGGACGTGCAAGTAGAATGGAGATAGGAATGATTTGATGATAAAACATGAACCCGACATAAAGCAAGAAGCATTATCCATGCATATGATTTTTTTTTCTATTATTTTATGCATGAGATACTTGTAAATAAGCAACAATATTTATTCAAAATTTTCAATCCTTTTAAATGATATATTTGCATATAAGGAACAAGAATATTTTGCCCTACATGGACAAAAGGCAAAAGGGTGATGAAAGAGAAGAAAAGAATAATTTGCCTGTTATATGGACAAAGCTTATTAAGTTCATGCAATCTCAACAGATGAATTTTACATTTCCATAAATGTCATGCCCCGATCCTCCGAGTATGTGACCATCCCTCTATGGTCGATTAAATAGCGACGTCCCAAGACGCATCGCCAACTCTTTTTCATTTTAATACGCATGCGAAAGCAGATATAAAATCCCAAGACAATAAAACAATGTGATAGGAAAGTATGACCATAAATCTCTCACAGAATACCTTTTTATAAACACGGGTTTATACACCGAAGGCTACAAAAAGGAATTGGCTTTCAACAAAAGAGAAATGTCCTAGGACTAACTAGTCGGACATGCTCGCCGATTCTCCGAGCTTCACCTTCTAAACTCCAGGCCTCAGGCCCTCTACTGCCGTCAACTAGGGACCTGAAAATAGTTATATAATAATCAGTGAGACAATGTCTTAGCAAGTTCAACCCCCTAAAACCCGATTAGGAAGCTAATACACCCAAAGGGCTGCCTAAACACAACACGGTTCAAATGACTTACCTTGGCCTCAGTCTTCTTTCTGCAAGTCAATACAATTGATATTTCCTACCAATCAATTCAATCAGATCGAACTATCGATTAATCGACCTAGTCAATTCCATGTCATCACAACCATCTCTTGGTCGGTCCATTCAATACTATCTATGAGTCCGATCAAAATCCAAGACTCCTCGATCAAAGTGAAATATAGGTAGTACTATCTATCTCCAGATGACATATAGAGCCATCAAGCGAGTATGCATAACGTTCTATCTCCAAGACGACATATATAGTCATCGAGCCGTTATAACATACCTATGTATAACGTTCTATCTCCAAGACGACATATAGAGTCATCGAGCCGTTGTAACACACCGTTAGGTCATACCGTCCTATTTCCAATATGACATATAGAGTCACTGAGCCGGTATACAAGCAATTCCTTCTCAAGATGACATGAGAGTCATCGAGCTGTTAAATCATACCATCCTATCTCCAAGATGACATATAGAGTCACCGAGCCGGTATACATGCAATTTTTTCTCAAGATGACAGGAGAGTCATCGAGCTATAATAGTATAACGTCCATTCTCCAGATGACATATAAATCATCGAGCCGTTATAGTATTTTTGTTCTGAAGACACAATCAAATTACCATTTTTATCTTGCTTGATAAAAATACATGTGTGTGGGTACATGGCCCGGCCTTAGCCAAAATATAAGATTTTCACTTTTGAACCTCCCACTATTTTCAGCAATCCCAAAATAGATTTTTGGCGCTGTAGACCGACGCCCGATAATCTTCCACTTAATTACCAAAATTATCCAATTTAGGAATAAATCCTAAAATCATAATTAAATCAATTCAACACAAATTAAAGCTCAAATAAATAAATAGATTGCACCACAATAACCAGCATAAAATTCCGGTCGTCAGCTATCCCAGCCTAATTTTTGCAAAATAAATAATTAAATTAATTAATTAATTACGAAAAATAATAAATAAATAGAAATAAATCCAATTTAGGCGCATAATGCCTAATTGGACGCAAAACGGACCCGGAAAAATTTCAAGATTCGTTAAATAAATACTAGTATGTGTCTACTTGCTAATGGCACTATCTAACCACCTAACATGCATCGGCAAATAATTAAATTAACTAATTTAATCTAACCTATCCACCTAAATCATGCTTAATTAATCTAATCAACCCCTAAGCATAATTAACCGACTAAGCGGGGATCAGTGAGTTCAACTCGCTTGTTTATTGCGGAAACCGGTTCACCGCGACGGCGGCACGACGGCAGCCGAACTTGAGCTTGTGACAACACCAACAGGCTTGGACCGGGCTTGAAATCGGACCAACAAATCTCAGCCCAAGCTGAGACTTGTTGCCGAAATGGGCTGGACCAAAAGAGGGCTGAAGCAGGCTTTAAATTTGGGCTGGACTTGCGGGCTTGCTGGACTGAGAATGGGCTTGCTAGGCTTGAAACTGAGCTGAAAATGGGCCCAATCGTGGGCTGATGAACTCAATCCGCTGGGCCGAAGACAGGCTGGATGGGTTGAAGCTTGCCGCAGAATTCACGCGCTTCAAATGGGCTGCTGCTTCTGAAGTTCACGGGCTGGGCTGCTGAAAAGAACACTAGTCTGAGCTACACTTGAATGGGCCGTATTGCTGGGCTCGTGGACTTCAATTGGGCTGGATGATTCCTCTAACAGGCGAAGGAGAGAGGCAACGCAGCTGCCTCGGTTTGCTGCTGGGAACGACCGAACGTGAAGATGGCAGCTGCTGGCGACGACGAAGGGAAGCGTCGCCGGCGTGGAGACACGCGGTCCACTGGCCGCTGGTATTGACCGAAGGGAGGGGGGGACAAAAATAGTGGAGAGGGGCTTCGGTGGCAGCTGCAAGGAGAAGCTTTGGTGGAAATGAATTGAAGCGGCTGCGAGAGAGAGAGCTTCAGTGGGACTGAAGATGCGTGGATTGGCTGATTGAAACCACTGGCGTGGATCGAAGCTGCTGCAGCGTTGACTGGAGGAAGCAGCGACCGAATGAAAGAATCGGTGGAGGCGTGAAGCAGCTTTAGTCGAAGACGAGTGGCAGCGTGAGGGAGAGCTGCTTCGGTCAACACCTGGGGCTTCTACTGGGAAATTTGACCGAGTGTGCGAAGGGAGAGAGAGACGGAGATGTACTGGCGAAGACGCAAGGGAAAATGAAAGTAAAGCAACCGGTCTTCGGTAGAGGATACGCTCGAGCGAAAAAGGAGACCAATGTTTGAAGATGGAGTTGGCGAAGGCGTGCACGGGAAGCTTGGCCAAAAAGGGGCCCCAAAGTCCAACAATCTATCCCTTTAATTAATTGCATGTCCCCTATAATACTTTCCAACAAATATAAGTCCATAATAAATCAATTTTGATGCAAATAATGCACCTCCAACAAAAGTTCCGAATTTCACCACTTTAGGTTCAATTTCTTCCAGAAATTCTCCAAATCGAGGTCCAATTTCGATGAAAAAAAACCCTGTACAATTTTCTGCAAGTCCCCAACACTCAAAAGCTCGGCTTGGAAGTCCAAATTTTCTTCAATTGAGCTCATCCAAATTTCCGCTATTTTTCCGCAACTTCCGAACCGGTTTTTCGCAAAAATCTCGGAATCTCTGAAAAATGTTCGAAGGATGAGTCGACGTTCCTAGAATGACTCATGACATAACAAGACATGAACCTGACACAAAGCAATCAATAGTTCAAAAATAGAAAGAAAGATAAAAAGAGATCGCTGAGATTTGTGGAAAAGCTGTCACCATTAGGAATGATTTGACGATAAAACATGAACCTGACTCAAAGCAAGAAGCATTATCCACACATTCGATACTTTTCTTCTATCATTTAATGCATGGAATACCTGTAAATCTATATATAATCGTTACCCAAAATTTTAATTTTTTTAAATGATAGATATGCACATAAAAAGGGAAAAGGGTGAGAAATAAGGAGAAGAAGAATATTTTTCCCTACATGGACAAAAGGCAAAAGGGTGATGAAAGCGAAGAAAATAATAGTTTGCCCATTATATGGACAAAACTTATTTATCCAGATAATAGGTAGGAACATAAACTGAAACATTCTGGAGCTATTGATCTCATGTAATCTCAATAGAAAAATTTTATATTTCTATAAATTTTAATTTTATGACAGTTAATCTTGTCTAATAAAAAATGAGAAAGTAAGGGGACCACTTCGGGTAAAAGCAATCAATAATTCGGAAATAGAAAAAAAGATAGAGAGATTCCTAAGATTTGTGAAAAATCCGTCGCCACTAGGAACGATTTGACGATAAATAATGAACTTGACATAAAGCAAGAAGTATCATCCATGCATATGATACTTTTCTTTTGCCTTTTAAAGCATGGGATACCTTAAGCAATAATCTTCACTCGAAATTTTCAATCCTTTTAAATGATAAATCTATATATAAATTTTCAATCCTTTTAAATGATAAATCTTAACATACAAATTTTTTATTTCTATAAATTTTAATTTTATGATAGTTAATCTTGTCTCATAAAAAAAGAAGAGAAAGTAAGGGAATCACTTCAGATCAAAGCAATCAATAATTTTGAAATAGAAAGAAAGATAAAAGAAAGATTTTGGTTTGTGGAAAATCTGTCGCCACTTGCTTTTGATGGGAGATGCCTACTTGGAGCGTCCCACTTTATAGTAACTCCAATTTGGCTTTGGCTTTGGCTTATATCAATCATCCGCATGAAAGAGCAATTTTTTTTTCCTCCATATCTTTGGCTAAATAAAATTTTGTCATTGGTTTAATCACAATCGTAATTGAGTGAAAGGACATTATCATTATCTTGCCAAGTACACAATAATGGATGGGTTTAACAATTAATAACTTAATCGTGTCTTCCACTTTCATGGACACATTGCATTTTAAACATTTAATTTAACCCACTAGTGATTAAACAAACTCGAGTTATGTCGTAATATTAATGTAAGATGGAGAAAATCTTTCAAGTAAATTTCATACATGTACTTACTCACTTGAACTGCCAAAAAAAAAAAAATTGCACCTATACCATTCTACATGTTCTGCTCACTTCAGATATATATATATAGTTTTCCATTCAACGACTTTAAACAGAAATTTATCCACGTAATAGTAACTACTAAGAGTGGTTTTAAAAATAATTCCATAAAGACTCGAAAACTGACAGGAAGAACAAAGAAAAAAGCAATATTGAAGTCTTTCTTTTTAACACGTACGAATAATTTACTTTATTCGTTCTTTCTTTCTTTAACATGATCTCGAATGAAGGTTTCAGGAAGAAAATGACATTACTTAATACTTCTGCATGTTTAATTTCTTATTGCTCACACAGTTTAAAAATTTCTAATGTTAAAACATCGGAAATCTACGAAACATACTAGAATGTCCTCTAGGATTTTCCATCTTTTTTTCGAAGTTTAGCACACTTACTTGATTCCAAATATTGCAAGGAAAATGTTAAATACTTTGAACTATTTAAGTACAATCGCATAAGCTGTTAATTTAATAATTCATTAAGTTTGTTCTCAATAAAGAGCCGAGGGATGTGCATCAACCATAGGACACCAACGTGACTCACAAATTCCTGCCAAATTTTTTTTAAAAGCAAAAAGTGTGACTCCCGAATCACGTAATTTCATGCAAGAGAAGAACATGGCGTGAAAAGGGGAAAAGAAAGAGCATAAATGGGTCTAACTTAAAGAGAAAAAGAAAAAAAGGAAACATAAATGAATCTAAGCTAAAGAAAGAAAAATGAAAAAAGAAAATAGAACATGACATGGGTCCAAGTTAAAGAAAAAGAGTCCGGCCAAGGATTATAGGCATCGCTTTGCTGAACAGCCAATTTTTGACACCACTTGTTAACATGACGTGAAAAGGAGTCTTGATTGTAAGCGTATTCAAAATAAGTTCAAACGGATTAATAATTTTATACGAAAATAAAGGTATCCTTTTCTAGTTGTCCTTTTTAATTGGTTTATAACACACTTAGATACATCTAGTTAAATGAGTTAACATATTATCTATGTCAACTCAATCTGTTTAGATACAATTAAGCACACTACAGTACGTTTAAATATATTTTTAAAAGGGTTTATATTTTAAGCGTATCATGTTACTCAACTCATTTAACTAAAGTTTCGCGTTGAGATGAGACGATTAATAAATTGAGTCGAATATGTATGTGTGATGAGGACAAGCGCACATGGAAAAGTAGACGCACAAGAGTTATGCAGGGAAATGATGTCGAACATGCGGAAGAGTTCGAAGCAAATGCTCATGCAAAAGAAATTCGCATGCGGACGAAACAAATTTGCAAATCGAGACGTGATAGAGAGACAATGAGCAGGCCCAATGCAACCACAATAACTTCCCGGGGATAAGGTTTTGCTTGCTTAATGAGAAAAAGTGGCTGCTGACTGTTATGTTAGACTTCCTTTTGTCGGTGGGAAGTTTAGACTGCCAAGAACAACGGCGCCGTGGACAAAATCTGCAATTCGAAGCTTTGGATCTTTCCTTAGGAGAAACGACGATAAAATCAAAATATGGATGATGAGACCAATGCATATCAGTCGCGATGAGTTATGTCGACTCCATACGGGACTTATTTCATTTAACGGCTGAGACTGATTAAGTTCATGTGCACATAATTTATGTAAGTATCGCTCAAATGTGACTTGCAAACTGTGGGAAAAAAAAGTCAAAAGAAGAGAAAATCACTCTCACAAGTCAAGTTAAGAACATTTTGTGTGTCATCATGAAAAAAACAAAAAAGAAAATAAAAAGAGGAACATTGCCTAGGGTCCAAGTAAAAAGGAAAAAAAAAAAACCAAAAACATAGCTTAATTTTCACAAAATGACCATTTATATACCTATACTTTTAGTAATACCAAATACATACTTAAGTTTTACCTTTAGAGGTCATTTGACACCTTCAAATTAATTATGTTGTTGGCCAGTAAGATATAATTTTATGTTCCCATAAGAAAATGACCCACTCTAAGATCAATATGAGAACCAGTTTACCAATTAATAGAAGACTGATGCAACAAAGTTTGATTAGCGACTTGAACAAGTAGTCGTGTTTAAATATCCTCAAATATCCAATCAAGATGTATCACGTCATCTATAGTTTGGTTTCATATACTAGTGGTATATATCTAGCATTAATAAAAAGAAGAGACAATACCAAAATTTAGTCCTTAAACTCTTAGTCAATGTTCAATTTGGTTTGTAAGCTTTAATTTTGACCAAATTGATCCTCGAACTCTTTCATTCGAAACAATTTGGTCTTTTTTATATGGTTTTGTAAACGAGGAATCAATACTTTCCATTCTTCAACAAATGTATAGCTTTTTTAGCTAACATGGATTTCCGATTTTTCAGCTCACTATATTATTATGAATGCATGCAAACTGCCCTATATCTATGACTCCACCTATAGCATATGTTAATTCGTTGGGGTTATATTATTCTGTTAATTCTCGGTTTTAATAATTATCTGATATATTGCAGAACGATTGAATCCTTTGACTAGGTTAATTTATCTTGGATTGATAGTAAAATTACTGGATATATCGAAAAGAGTATCCTATATATTTTTATAAATTTGAACCATCCTAGTTGTTTTCTATACTCGAAGGGGTGAGGAGAGGCCAACAGTGTGATTACATCCTTTGAACATGACGCATGCATGATTACAAATTTGGCCTGTCAAGTTCTCAATTTTAAGTTGGTTCAAGAGGATTTTTTTTCAGATATGGAGGATAATCTACTTATCCTATAGAAACACAGTCACGTAACTTGTTAGAAACTATATATATATATATATATATATATATGGGACCGGAGGAACCACCTCCCAGCGAGCGCTTGGCGTAAACCCCCAGGGAGCACTAGCGCAGGGACCCACCTCCCACGGTGCTCCACTTAAGTCGCGCTTTAATGCGCACGCGGTGACTCGAATCTCCCCCCTTCCGCAATTAGAGGGGGAAAGGCCCAAACCAACGCGCCCACAAGAGGTTGGGTTGTTAGAAATTATATTAATTGTCTTGTTAGATGTGGTATCACCGAACATTTCACTAAACTAATTGTGAATGGTAAAGTTTCGCAGTTGAAAACTCAGTTAATTAAAGATGGATGTGCAAGTAGAATTGAGATAGGATCAATTGGACAATAAAATATAAACTTAACACAAAGCAATAATTATCATTCATGCTTGAGATACTTTTCTTCTATCATTTAATGTTTAATATACTTTACTTATGTTTATTCTCAGAATGATTGATTTGTGATTGTAATTCGAGGAGATTTTAATAAGATTAAGTTGTCCCAAATAATATACTACTTTTAATTTTAGAAAAAATACAGTTGTGTTTCACACGACTTTAAATGTCCATTTGCATAGGGGTGAGCATGATTTTAGGATAGAACTTGAAACTTGAAAACCGAAATGGTAGAAATCTATGCGGTTTCAGGTTTCAAGATATACGGGGTAGGTTCTAGGCTCCAAAAATTAGAGAGCCTATTTCGACAAGTAGGTTGCAGGTTGTAGGTTGGTGGAACCTATAACTTAGACTCTAGAACCTACAACTTGGAACAAGTTTTTGTGTTTTTCTTAGTCTATATTTTTGCACGATCTTGCAATATTCCATGGGACTCAATAATGAGTGTATTATCTGGAACTACTAGTCTAAGCTTTCATTTTATAATCAAGACTTTTACTTTACTAATGTTTCATATTTTTTGTGTGTCTAAATATAAGTTATGATTAATGAATTGTAGCAGTAAGTGATGATCATTAAATGTGATAATTCACTATAATCGTTCAATTGATAATATGGATGCAACCAGAGTAAATCTTAAAATCGATTGTAGAAAATGTAGGGTAGATTTCAAGTTTCGGATTTCAAAAAATGAAAAACTTATTTCAACATATAGATTCTAGATTCTAATTGGAAGCTATATGGAACCTGAAATTACTTACCCCTACACTAGCATACGATTTAAAAATCAAGCTTCAATTCACAAAAAATGATATGCAGGTATCTGGCTTGCATGATGATGGTAGAACGGTAATCATAATCCAACCCAACGGAAGAAATAAGAAAAAAAGAAAAAAGAAAATCTTAATGGAGTGTCAGCACTCACACGACTAGCTGAAGCACAGGCAGAGCAAGGCCCGTAATCTGCGCGCGCTGCTTCATCCTCACAATTCCCAAAGTCCCCAGCATTGTCCCTCCCCGACATATCCCCCAACCCTCCCCCACTCCCAACCATTTGTCTTAATATTTAAGTGCAAATATTTTCATTAGTACAAGTTGTGCATCATTCTTACACGCTACAAGAGAGACGATATGCTTCCAAATATATCCTCTTTCATTATTACAGTCTACACTTGTAAATTTCAACTCCAACGTTTCCTTATAAGGTTTACAAACCTCTGTTTTGTAAACTCTCTTGAGGGATAGTGGAGAGGAAAGTTTTGTTGAACCTGAAATTATATTGGAAAGGAGTGATAAAATTCGGAGTAAGCAAAAACATGGCATTTAGCTTCATTTTACATATGTGGAGCAAATGGAACATCCGGGGTTTTGTTATATTGAGCCTTTTACTTCAAGTATTTCTCATTTTATTTGCACCCCTTAGAAAGAAGACAACCAACCACTTCATCATTTTCCTTTTATGGTTGGCCTATTTGATGGCTGATTGGGTAGCTGCATTCACAATCAGGCTCATCTCTCATAATCAAGGCAATTCATCCACTCATGCAACAAAATTATATGGAGCACTTTAGGCATTTTGGGCCTCATTTCTCTTGTTACATCTTGGTGGTCCGGACAACATCACGGCCTTCTCTCTCGAGGACAGTTCGCTTTGGCGACGACACCTGCTCACTCTAATTTGCCAAGTCAGTGCTGCCGTCTATGTTTTTTTGCAGATATTTCCTGACAACAAGTCGCTGATAAACCCAACGATGCTAGTTTTTTTTGCTGCGGTCATAAAAAATGTGGAGAGGACATGGGCACTTAATCTCTCAAGTTTCCCGAGGCTTAGGGAATCGATGCTCTCACAACGTGAGTTTTCTGATGATGAAAATAAAAAATTGGTTGGTGAACTCTCCGTGGAATTTTATAAACTCAAAGATGTTTGGGGGGATGAAGGACGTCCACTGCTTAGCGAGAGTGTTTTGGTGAAGCATGCTTATTACTTCTTTCATATCTTTAAGGTCTTCCTTATAGATCTCACCTTCACACGTGGAGAGCGCGAAATAAGCCGCAATTATTTTAGCAACATTTCTTCTTTGGATGCATTGAGGGTGATAACAATTGAACTCCATTTCATGTACGAGGTGCTCCACACAAAAGCGTTGCCAATACGTTCCAAGAGGAGCTACATTTTCCGCTTCATAGCCATGACTAACGTTGTAGTGGCTTTCATCATGTTCAATCACTTGAAGAAGCATCGACTCCCCAAACTCGATGTGGAAATTACTTATTCTCTTCTTTTGGGAGGGATTGCTCTTGATGTGATATCTCTATTCATGCTCGTTTTTTCCGATTGGACTGTTGCCGGAATCATGTGCCACAGCAGTGGATCATCTAAACTAGATTTATTTCTCCACAAGTTGATACTCACCATAGACAACCTAAGGAAGCCCCAATTCGCCACATGTGAAGTACAGCCTAACACCAACATTATTTACTTGAATACAACATTAATATTTCGAAGGTGGTCAGAATCCATACCTACTCGCAACCTTTTTTCCAAATTTGAATTGAGTTCGAGAAGTACCATCTTTTGTTTCAGTCAAGTAGGTGAGACAATCGCCAAAAGCTGTGGTCTGACAAACCCAGAAGGGAAAAGATCAATTATTGGAAATTCAAATTACGTGCTCAGGAATCCATTTATTAACCAGTTGTGGATTTTTATTTTTGAAGAGATCAGGCGTAAATCCGAGCTTGTGAATGATCCGGCCCAGTTGAGGAGTACATTTGATGCTAGAGGTGATCTGTTTCTCAAACAAATGAATTTGTTTGAGCCAAACTACCAATTTTTAGGGTATGTCACAGAGGTTAATTATGATGCCAGTGTTATAATATGGCATATTGCTACTGAAATGTGGTACAACATGGAGAACCTTATGGTCAAGAATAACAAAAGGGAAGTCAGCAAGATCCTATCTGACTACATCTTGTATCTTTTACTTGATCGGCCTAATTTGATGTCTGCAGTGGCAGTGCAGGGCATTGCGCAAATGAGGTTAAAGAAGATTATGTGTGAGCTACGACGCCTCCTGAGTGATGGGACCAAAGATGTTGCGGGGCTATACGAGACATTGTTTGAACACTCTTTACAAAACTTAAGCTGGGAATCCCTGCTCCGCAAGGCGATCCATTTGGCCCGGGAGATAGAAAAGGCCGGGGAGGAGAAGTGGACAATGATGAGCGGAGTGTGGGTTGAGATGTTGTCATTTGCAGCAATTCACATCAAGGGAGAGGCACATGTACAAGTGCTAAGCAATGGTGGAGAGCTTCTCGCCTTTGTTTGGCTAATGATGGCTCATTTCGGTTGTTTTTGCACACCTCAATGGGGCTTGTATTATGAAAACTTGATCTGGAATTAGATATTTCATCCACATCAACTATCTTATTTACCATTCTGACGACATTCCTATCAGTCTTCGTTTGAATAAAATTTACTAGTTTATGTATCTTTGTGACTGATGCAGAGAATTAAGGGAATTTTATTCCTGACAGTAAGCCTTGCATGTGTCTACTTATATTGAGAGTAAATAATTAGTTCATACTAATAATTAAATAAAAAATAAATCTGAGTTGTGCTTCTTAAGGGAAAATGACAGATTGTACATTCACACAAGGGATAGTCATATTCTCATAGATGTACTGTAAATTCAGGAATATCAGGATTTTGCATCCATACTTAAATTCATAAATGTATAAAAGTATCCAATTATCGTTGAGCAATTTGGACCGACTAGAACGCGATTGTTATTCTCGTAAAGAAGCCGATTTATTAGCTATTCCTCCTATTCTTTTTACCAAATAACTAATAATTGCTCAATTGGAAAAAGATTTTAAGTGGAATAGCGATTTCTTACGAACCAAATGTGCAATTTTCATGTGATGACATATACATTTTCAGGTGGTGTAATTTCAAATAATCTAATCCTGACTCTTCCGCATTGCAAGTGCAAAATATGACTTTGTATATTCTAACGGACATGATATCAATTATTCCCGTCACCTTTCGTAATACAATCAATTGCATAAACCTGGACAGATGGCATCCAAGGTTGATGCTTAAATGCAACTTGCCTTCTTCATAAACAGGACAGCAGTAAGCCAATCGACAATGCACAAACAGAGAGCCAGCTAACAAATGACGACATGCTACATTGCTTGGGTATCAGGAGTCCTCGTTAAACAATTCACAAACCGATTTCATGAGATGCAGGATTATCAGCAAGAATCACGAATCAGCTCTAAAAATTTTGAATGTACCCATCAAAAGTTATGACTACATAACCCCACCATGCCACCTTACACTGCACAATCAACGCTAAGCCCCATCTGCCAAAGTCCGATTTGAAGTGCTGATGTTCAGAACTGCAATAAGTCATACCAGTTAAGATCGGTCCAAGTCACCAAAGATATGACATAAGAATCAGAAATTCCGAATACATCGCTACCGTTATTTCCTCTAATAAAAGCATCGCCATACTTGTTTTTCATCGCGTGCTCTTCCGTCAGTTCCATTGCATTGCTCATTTATCCATCCAGGCGGGCTAGAATACCCGCATAGAACTCCAACCCATCAGAACATATAAGACCAACACACAACTTCAGGCAGCACAAGATCGTGGTTCCAAGCTTAATCGTCAGCGTAGCCTGCATATAGCCATGGGAAGGAAGGGACACCACGCTTGTCAGGAACATTGCAGATCAACCAGTTTTTTTTTTTTTTTTTGGTCAGACTTATTAACCGGTTTAGTCATTATTCGACTCACATCTTGTCCAGGTCTCACGCCGACAAGCATTAAGGCTTACAAAACTACTACAAGTTGACAAGAGAGAGACACCAGTTTTGTCTCTATTAGGATTTCCTATAAATCGAAAAGTAAGAAGGTTTTATTGAGAAGACTACGGCGGCACAAGGCCCACATAAAGGGCATCATCACCCATAATCCTCTCATTTTCATGCTAGGGGTAATCGGAATGGATCAAATGGCTTTCAAGCAACCAAATCTTAATTCCATATAACTTCACTGATTTATCATAAAAAGAGACCCCACTTCTTGCCTTCTCTTTCTCTGCGCTTGTTCTCCCTCCCTCTATTTCAACACCCAAAACAAAAACACCATTAAGTTTGAAAGCCAGGTTTTCTTATTTTTATATATATTAATGCCATCAAAGAAAAGTTTTGGGTATCTTGTAATTGAATAGCAGAACGCATGTGCAAGATCCTTGTTTCTACTCTGTTTTCCGAAAAACAAAATGAGCATTTTTTGTGATCATCATTTAATCAAATCTCATATGAGCTGCCGAGAACTCAATCCCGCACATAGGATTCAGTACAATGCGTAAAAATGAGGACAGGAGTAATCGGGAAACTAAGCATTATGGAGCCACGTCGAGCAAATTTTTTTTTTGAAGAATTCTCCTAACCCAAAGAGAGACCTGGTTGAGAGAAGTAGTGTAATTCAGTTTGACAACAAGACAACCGGTCTCGCGGGACTAGATTACAGGAAATCAGTGGGGGCTTTCATGGCTGCCGGCCCTTTCCTCCTCCTCCTCGGCTCATCCTCCTAATCTTCAACCGGTGCTTCCTCTACCCGAAACGAAGGAAGATCGATAATCGTAATTCAATCAAGCGGAAAAAGAAATCAAAAATTGCCAACTAATTTACACAGAGAAAAGGCTCATGAACAAACGAAATTGATTGCAAATCCCTCGTTCGCTTCCAACTAGAACCCCCCATATACCGAAACGGAGAAGTAAATCAAAGAATGGACAGTGATACTGATGATGAGGAATCAGAGATTCATGTCCAATTATAGAGATTTTCAACAGCTTGATTTAATTTTTTTAAGAATGTGAAAAAGAGTTCACTTTAATTGCTATTTTCCTTTCTTATTTTTCTTTAATTTTCTTTTCAACCTTTCTATTATCTAGTGATTATATGCGCGGACATCAGTATAGGAATCCTTGGAATAAGATCAGGATGGGGAAGCTGGTGGAAGATGTCGATGCTCTCATTGGGACTATATGCTGCTATCAGGTAAATAAACGGCACTTTGAACAACTATCGGATGGTGATACTTTTGTTTCTGGTTCTGGATGTGGATCTGTGGCAATAATTACATGATATGTGTGGTGTCAGTCTTCTATAAGCACGGATTGTCGTACTTGAGCTCTCACTCTTGCGGTCTGATGTCTATATGTGAAACTATGGATCTGTTAAAGTGGAAGATCATAACATGAAGGATAGTATTTTTGGAATGGAGGCGGATGGTGTGTGACATCCAGATTTTTCAACCTTGTCTTCTACTGAATGAATCGGGCATTTCATTGACGCGCCTATAGGGTTATTCTCAGAACTGATCATTCTTGAGATAACTAGACTATCTGGGGAAATTATTAAGGAATTTTAAAGCGATAGACTTGAGAACTCGATCATGAATCGGCTTCTCGACCGTGTCTATCTTTAGAGGCCATTACGGCACAGTTAAAAATCGATTTGAAATCAGGGATAGATTGGTTCGATAGAGATGTGTGGCTAATCGTGGGTGACACCACTAAATTAAAAAATTCTCGTCGACTGGTACTAGATTGATTTTCTTATTGTTTTGGTACCCTGTGTCCGTATTTGGATCCTCAAGATTCTCACAACAACCGAGAGTCGCCAATGAGTCGAGTGGGTTCATAGTGGCTTGAAGAAAATCGATCACGGGTCATTTGCACTTAAAAATTTCTGAAAGTTACCCGGTAGTCTAGATCACGCTAAAAACGCGCCAAATTAAAATTATTTGTGAATTCAAGTCTGATTTTAGAAATTGAAATTTATGTCATGTCACAATAAATTCTAGGAGTATCGACTCAGTCTCGGAAGATTTTTCTGATACCCGACACTTTTTGGGAAAAAGTCATCGCCAGGTCGTTTTAGTGCAGAAAATGCTGAAGATGGTTTTCGATTGTGAAATTGAGATGCATAATAGATGCATGGATGAAGAAAAATAACAATTGAGGCATTGAGATACCAATTGAAATTATGGGAGTCAATTGAGAGAGAATCAAGAGGGATTTGATGAACAATCGAAGCCAAGGGAAGCCAATTTCATAGCTTTCCCTTCCCTCTAGCAAAATGCACCACAATGTCGGAATCTAATTAACGACGCTGGACACTATGACAACATTGGAATCGAATCAACAGTGCTACCTGAGATATTGATGCTTGCCGAAATTGAATCAACTACGGGAATTTGAAACTATAGCTAAACCAAGCTAAGATAACTAGAGAATAAGATAAAAGACTTTTGATGTATTGTTCGGGGGGTCTTCTCGTTGTAGGACTCAAGGAATTTAGAGGGTTGTCTCATAATCGTCGAGTGGTTATTAATCTGAATTGCCGCCTCTAGCTCTTGGCACATTCCCTATTATTCAACCAAATCATTCTGTAACCGCCTCGATCATTCTCTTATCCATTGATAATAACTTCCTTAGCTGGGTTTTTAGTCATCAGCCCCCTTCGTTTCGGGCGCCATTTTGGCTCCCTTTTGGAGCGTTTTTAAAAGCCTTACTCCGAAGTTGATCGTTGAAACTAACCCAAAACTTGCATCATGATGGCTGGACACGTGGCTCCTCCATCATTGACCATCAAATCTCTATTAGTGTACCCCTCGACAACCAATCACTCGTCAATATTTGCAGGACATATATGTAATTCGTTTTGGCCTTGAAGTGATTTTCGCTCATATGACCGACACGTGACACAGCACGGCTAATTTTAAGTGTCAGAAACAAATGCTAATGCAAAAGAAATTGACATGCAAATGAAATAAATATGAAAATCGAGACGTGATGGAGGAGACAATCAGCGGGCCGACGCAACCACATTAACTTCCTCAAGATAAAAGTTTGCTTGCTCAACGAGAAAAGTGGCTGCTTATTGTTTTTCTTGTTTTCCTTTTGGTGGTGGGAAGTTTTCAACTCACAACTTTTGGCTAAACAATTCAAAAGAAGATAAAAATTCGATTCAATAGTCATGTGTAAGTTAAGAACATTTTTGTGGGTCCTTGTGATAAAAGAAGACTGAAAAGAGGAATATTACGTGGGGTCCAGGTTAATGAAAAAAGAAAAAATACCAGAAATTTATCTTAACTTTTACCTAATGACCACTTATATATCCCTACTTTACCAAAAACATACCCGAAATTTACCTCTGGAGGCTACTTTAAATCTTGACCCTATTGACGAAATTATCGTCTTCTTCAAAAATGTTCAATCCTCCCTAAATTCTCACATCTACCTGAAATACTCAAAACCTATTTTCTCGAAAACAAGCAAAGAACCATCTCAACTTGTGTGTATGCACATTGTGTTGTAACCAAAATTCTATTGGAGAGGAGCGGTAAATTTCATATTAAGCAAAAACATGGCGACATGTCTTTTTCTGGGATCAGATTAGCAAAGACCCATCTCAACATGTCTTCATACTGCTGAGGTTGCAAACTGGCAGAGGGAAATAAGAAATAATAATAATAATAATAAGGAAAGAAAAGAACAAGTAAAAAGGAAAAAAATCAGAATTTTTTTTTTAAAATACAAAAATTGTCCATGTCAGCGCCGACCATACCATATAGGATAGCTAATGTTTATGTCCACGATTTTCCAACCAAAATTGGCTTAAATGAAGGCATTAATAAATCGTTGAAAGATTTAACACTAAATTAGTCGAATTGAAACAAATTTGAACTAGCATCCGAACAATAGATTTAAGATAGATTTAAGATGTGTTTTTTTAAATTTCCCAGCCTTTTCACAGATTAGACAAGTATACGTATACCAAATACTCTGACACCACTAAGTGTTTCCAAGTGAAGACATAGGCAACCACAAATTAACTGCGCTTAAATTCCACAAATTTGAATATGGATTAATTATAAAAATATATATTATAATAATAATACAGCTTTCGATGGATGAGACGAGCTTCGTTGTATCGAAACAATGACGATATGACCGATAGGAGGAGGATCTACGAAACAATCAGAGCCTGACACGTGTAGCTTTGGTAGGACAATGTTCAAAATCAATATATGAATGATAATTCTTATTTTTCATAATGTTAAAGTAAACGAGACCAAGCAACAATATACGACCGGACCACGAAAATGAAACTGAACAGAAGGTAGAGCTCTCCCATCCCCATCCGGCCTTGATTCTCGTTAATGACAATTTCAATTATATGACACGACAACATTATTCCAACAGCCTGTATCGATATATCTTCTTGTTGTCCACGTCCAGAAGTCTTATCTACGCTGATTCGGATGAAATTAAGTCCGATCTGCGTCCATAATACATGCCCAATCCATGTTTGTAGAAACAACCGAAATGAATCATCAACAGCCAAACAAAGGTAAGGAGCTCTCCACCTTTGCTCAGAACCTGTACATGTGCCTCTCCCTTGGCATGAGTCGCAGCAAAAGCCAGCATCTCCACCCACACTCCACTAATGACCTCCCACTTCTTTTCAAGGCTTCCCATCTCTCTGGCCAATTCGATCCCCTTGAAAACCACGGATCTAACATACCGGCTGTTAGGCGGTTCCCCACAACGCTCAAACAGTTCCTCGCACGCCTGCTCCACCCCCTTGGATGCAACATCTGGGATGATATACTCTAGTTCGTGCAACGTATCCCTTAATCTCTCTTAGACGATTCTCATCACATTGGACATCACATTAGATTGATTAAATAAAAGATATAACATGTAGTCGGAGAGGATTTTACTATATTCTCTTTTGTCATCTCCAACCATGTTTTTCTCTTTGTTGTACCATATTTCAGTAGCAAGATGCCAGACCAGAATACTGGCGTCATAAGTAGCCTCAGTGATGTACTCTAAAAGATTGATGCAACCAGTATCCCTTGATTTACTCTCGAGAAACAGATTACCTCTAGACTCAAATATTTTCTGCACCTCTATCTGATGATTCGCATTCTGGGATTTACGTTTCACCTCTTCAAAGATAAAAATCCATAACTTCTTACTCAAGGGATTCTTGGACACATACTTCATACTCAAATTCAGCAAACGACATTCGGTGTTTGCCTCACCAACTAGACGGAAACAAGAGATGATCTTCTGAGCCATACGAAATGGGAAATTGCAAATGTGGCGAATCGGGCCCAAGCACTGATCGCACTTGTACATCTTTCTTGGACTGTCCTTTAATCTATCGAGCGTGTACATTTTTGTTGGACTCTCCTTTAATATCTCGGAGAAAATGTTGCAAGTAGAGATGGATTCTGACCACCTTTGAAATATTAACGGTGTATCTAAGACCGCATACATAACATTGGTGTTTGGCTTTACTTCACATGTGGTGAATCGGGGCTCCCTCATGTCATAAATGCCGGATACCAACTTGTTGAGAAATGAACCTAATTTAGATGGTTCTTTGTCGTTCGCCTTGTACCGCTCAAAATAGACAACAGTCCAATCAGAGAAAACAACCATGAATAGAGTTATCATATCAAAAGCAATCCCTCCAAGAAAAAGGAAATAGGTAATTTCCACATCAAGTTTGGAGAGCGAATGCTTCTTTAAGCGATTGAACAAGATGAAGGCCATTGCATTGTAAATGAAGGCCATGAAGTGGAAAATATGGCTACACCGGGAATTCATTCCCAATGCTTTTGTATACAACACCTCATAAATAAAATGGAGTTCGACTGATATCACCCTATATGCATCCACAGCAGAAACTTTTTGGAAATATTTGCGGCATATATCACGATTTTCATGTGTGAAAATGTGATCTCCGACGAAGACCACTGATATTTTATGAAAGAGGTAAGCATGCCTCACCACAATGCTTTCGACAAGCTTTGCTTCTTCTTCATCGGAATATCGATCCCCTAGATCGAGCTCCTTATCAAACTTGTTAAGGGGATGTTCAATTAGATTCACCATCTTCTTGAGCACCGGAAAGCTCGATATAGTCAATGACAGTGTCCTCTCCGCATTTTTTTGGACCCCAGCAAGAAACACCAATATCGTTGGAATCACTAGCAATTTGTCACTAGGAAATATCTGCACAAAAACATAAAAGATGACACTAACTTGGAATATAAGACTAAGCAGGTGCCGCCGCCAAAGCGAAGTGTCCTCTAAAGAGAAGGCGGTGATGGTGGTTGGACCGCCAAGATGTAATAAGAGAAAGGAGGCCCAAAGTGCTTGAAGTGCTCCGTCTCGTTCAGCTGCACAAGCGCATGAATTGCCTTGAGTGTGGGAGATGAGCCCGATTGTGAATGTAGTGACCCAGTCAGCCATCAAATAGGCCAACCACAAGAAGAAAATGATTCGCTCATTGGTTGCTCTCTTTCTAAGGGGTGCAAATAGAAAAAGAAAGAACTGAAGAGAGAGACTTAGTAAGATGAAACCTCGAATGTTCCATTTGTTCAACAAATCCGAAATGGAGTTAAATGCCATGTTTTTGCGTAGCTTGAATTTTATTGTTCCTCTCTATTATAATCATGGGTAATACCAAATGAATAGAAGGAAGAGAGGGGAATGTATATATAGATATTGAGATGGTCTCTTATTTGATTGTCAGAAGATTGTATCTATTAAAAAATTTGAGAAAGTAAAGAATCAAGAACTACCCATTTTGTCAATGAACACAAGGTATTTCATGCATTAAATAGCATTAGAAAAATATTTTATTTATGAATTATGCTTATTGCTTTGTGTCGGGTTTTTGTTTTATTGCCGAATCAGTCATTTCTCAATTCTACAAGACATCCATCTATTTCACGAGTGAACACCAACTACCCATTTTGTCGATGAACACAAGTAAGGTATTTCATGCATTAAATAACATTAGAAAAATATTTTATTTATGAATTATGCTTATTGCTTTGTGTCGGGTTTTTTGTTTTATTGCCAAATTAGTCATTTCTCAATTCTACAAGACATCCATCTATTTCACGAGTGAACACCGTTGAGAAAACCTCGATTGATTTTGTTAAGAGAGAGAGAGAGAGAGAGAGAGAGAGAGAGAGAGAGTTGGTGTCTTATTTTTTATTTTTGCTAAAATTAAAAAACTTGTTGGTTGATTATTTATTTATTGTTGTGGCGGGCGGAGAAGTGAGAAATGGTCGGTTTCGGTGTGCATCATCATCTATACACCTGTCGGCACCCAAAATTCACCGCACCATCACATGCCGGTCACGTGGTTAAAAAGGCTGAGCTGATACCCAATGTGAGCTATATTATCACGTGCCGATCGCATGAGCGGGAGGTTGAAAATAACACTATCATACACCGGGCACACAGGTAGGAAATACAGTGCAAATATACACCTTGGAGGCACTGATATATAATTGATTGTCGACGCACCTATGAAAGAAAACCTCGTGATCGACGGTGATATAAGGGATTGCCATGTGGCCAGTTAACAAAATACAATGAGGAAAATCAAAATGGCTGCCCAGATATTGTTGGCGGTAGATCTTTGATTAAGGTATTCAAAGCATTTCAAAAGACACCAAGGAAGCAGTTAACGCACAGTCGTGGAATTGATTCCGGCAAACTGGGAAGCATTGAGACATAATCAGAGCAGTTATCCAGAAAGTGGGCGAATTGGTTACAAAAAGAACGTGATTAAAGATGGAAACGGTTACCAAGAAGTGAGCAATTATTAAACAGTTAATGAATTTCTCTATAAATACCCTCGTCAAACAACAACGCACCCCCCAAACAACACATGAAATGTCTTTACTTTATCTTTACACTATCGCAATTTAGTTTCTCTAATTATAGCTCTCAGATTCTTGTCGTTGATTAGAGTCCGTTGGGTATCTTTACGGTCGATTAGGTTCTAGTGTTGTAACTCCCGTCCGGCGTCGTTGGTTGAGTTCCGGCGTTGTATCCTCTACACAAGTATATCGTCGTTGATTAGATTCTGGCACTATACTAGCATATGTATAAGCAGTGTCGTTGAGTAAATTCCGGTACAGTTTAAGTTCAAGATTAGTCATCAAGGTTGTACAATTTGTTTATGATTGGAGATTTTAGCCTATTGCATTTGATATCTTTTGTCCGGAATTAAGTAACGAACTTGTGTCTCCTAATAATAAAAGTCGAAAATATAATTCTATGAAAGGTAATTCGTTGCAGGATCAAAACTGGTGAAACAATACCAAATATTTGTGGAATCTGTCTTCTGCTTCCTATATTTCCACGGCCGTTCTTTTCGTCTCACGATATGTTTTCTTATTCTCTCTTCCCCCCCCTTTTGAGAGTATCCACTTTAAGTGAATGATTTCCCATTTATCAAATTATAATACCTCTTAATAAATTGTATAAACGAGAGCTAAAACTTTATGGATCACTGGAATAAATATGAAATTATTTACGTTTGATTATATAGCAAATTGAAATGGTTTCTTACGCTTAGGTTATCCATTGGTACATATTAATATTTCAATTTTGATGTTCGAACCAAATTGATTTATTGTCGAGGTAACCATGTGTCATCTGGGCATGGGACATCTTTTCATCGATGCTTTTCTCAATCTAAAGATATTGATTGTGAATTACAGAGTGACTATGAACTTATAAATTATCCAAAACCTCCACACACACAGACACACACACACACACACACACATATATATATATATATATATATATAAAAGGAAAAAGGAAATGGAACACATTAGAGAGAAGATAAAAGGGGAAAGAAAATTGATCGGCATATCAAAAAAGATAGACAAAGAAATCGAACCTATAGTCAACTGATGTGAGATTTTTTCACCATGATAAATGATAATAACAGTACAATGATGTAAATTTGAGCCCACAAATGTATACTTAATAATGGCTAAATTGATAGGGGCATGCTAGGAACACAAGGTTGCTTGCTGGTACACACATGATTGCCCATATAAAAGCAAGATTGGGACTCAAGTAGGGTTGGAGTTATGCATGAAATGAGGACAATTTTCTTTATGGGCTTCTCAATAAGCCTGGCTTTTACTCAGCTACAAAAAACCCCGGCCGCGGGAAAATGCATTGGGCTTCTAAATTACATGAAATCCCACACGGACTTTTGTTTGCATCGAGACTCTTCTTTTCTTCTTTTGGAATGTGACCATCCAAAAGGTGAATTTAATCTGCACAAGAACGAAGAGAACGAAGCTTTCAATGAACGAGATGACCTTTGTTGTGTGCACCAACAGCAAATTGGGCGGACCGAAACAGAACAACGAGGGGGAGAGCCGAAACCTTTATAGACAATGCACCAAATTTCCATGGCGACAATGATTGACGGAAGATCTACGGAACCAATCAGAGCCTGAAAAGTGTAGCTCCGGTAGCCAAAGCCTAGAGGGGAGATCAAGTGGGGCAGCGACGCGGACAAAGAAGAGCAACTTCAGTGTTCCGAAATTCTTACATATGAATTAGGATTAATATCACGAAAAATTTAAAACTCACACACACGTGATGAATTTACTTTAAATTAATTTTTTAATCATCAAAAATTCCAAACTAATACATCCATAATAAATTTATTTCAAAAAATCATAAAAACTTCTAAACTTGTACATTTGTGACAAAATTAATCCAAAACTATTTTTTTTATGCCAACGATCCAAAATTGATACATTTGTAAAAAATATACTCTCCGTTAAATTGGATTAATATAATAAAAAAAACTACAAAACTGGTACATTATAACAAACAAATAGTAAAATATTAAACTAATACATTTGTTAACTATCACACGTCATTCAATTCAGCAATTTACCAGTAAAATTTAATGGAAACTAATAGAAGTTAAATTTATCATAAGTGTACCAATTTCAGGTAAATTTGTCAAAGATGTACAAGGTTGAGATTTTAGTCAAAAAATTAGTTTTGGATAATTTGTCACACGTGTATCAATTTGAGATTTTTCATAATATTAACCCTATTAATTAATATTTTCTTTCACTCGACCAAAATAAAATTAATATATTCTTTCGACCCAAAAAAATATAATTTTTTCTATCTTTTAGAAAAAGTTAGTGAACGGGACCCACTTTTGTCTATTCCTTTAATTGTGATTTACCGATATGATTGGACCACAAGAATAAAATTGAAGACAAGTTTAATATTGATTTGACGAAAATGACATGATTTCCACAAGCAACATTTTCACTTATTATTGCCCCTGTCTAATCGTATCTACCTTGTTGGCATGATTGATAATTAATACAAAAGTAATGCTCGAAGCTGAAAATCATCTTAAATCATGTGGACATTGACCAATTTAAATGTACTAATCATTTCAGATTCAATATAATTCACTAATTTATTTAATCTGATGATATCATCTCCCCTTATTACTACCGTTCACACACATAATGTAGTTTTTTTTTTGGGATATGTGCAACACAAGTCCTAAAACTTACAAGGAAAGTGCAATTGAGTCCTAAAACTTACAAAAAGTGCAATAAAATTCTAAAGCTTGTCAAATTAGTTCAATTGAGTCCTAAATTTAATATTGTCAGATTTACTAACGGAAAATGCTGACGTGGTGCGAATGTCATATTTTAAATGAATTTATATTTTCCACGTGGCTTTTTTAAATTATTTTTTATTAAAAAAATTTTAAAAATAGATTTAAAAACTAAAAATGAAAAACTAAAATTTATTTAAAAAACAAAACTATTTAAAAAGAAAAAAAGAAAATGGCACCGGCGACATTTCCATTGTAGCCCCCGCCCATCGCCGACCACAGGCTCGCCCGGCGAGGCCCAACCACCCTCGCCAGGTCGGGCGAGGACGCCCAGATCTGGGCACGCCGGCCCTCACGGGGAGCCGACGACCCTCGCCCTCCCTATGGGAGGCCTTGCTAACCCTCGCCTGAGGTCGGCGATGCTCGCCCAGATCTAAGCGTTTCGATTCAGCTCCGTCGCACTCCCGACGCCGTGCCCCGACGCTGTCCAGATCTGAGTGAGTGGGTTCCGGAAGGCAGGGGTTCCGTCGCCGTCGCTGCACCGAACTACTGTCGAGCCGTGCCACCATAGCCCCGACGTCGTCCCCAAAGAAACCAGCCGTGACCCTTTGCGGTGCTGGGCTGCTACCGTTCCCGACATCCTTCCGTTGACCCCCGACACCATCGCTGCACCGGACTACCGTTGTCACCCAGCCGCCACCGACAACTCCACCCAATCCCGCATTGGGGACGTCCAGATCTAGGCAAGCATTGCCGACCCCAGGCGAGGGCCGACTAGGCCTCGCCCAGGGCGGGCGATGGTCGCCGGCCCCCCGTGAGGGTCGACAAGGCCTCCCACAAGGAGGGCGATGGTCGTCGGCCCCCCGTGAGGACCGGCGAGGGCAGGCCACCCCGCCTAGGGCCGGCGATCGTCGCCGGCCACTCCGGCGATGGGCAGCGGTGGAAGCACCACCGGTGCCTTTTTTTTTTTTTTTTTGCACAGTTTTGTTTTTTTAAATAAATTTAGCTTTTCATTTTTTGTTTTTAAATCTAATTTAAACAATAATAAAAATAATGTTAAAAGCCACGAGTATAATAAAAAAAATCATTTAAAATGCCACGTCAGCATTTTCCATCAGTAAATCTGACGGTGTTAAATTTAGGACTTAATTGAACCAATTTGACAAGTTTTAAAACATGATTGCACTTTTTGTAAATTTTAGGACTCAATTACACTTTCCTTGTAAGTTTTAGGACTTATGTTGCACATATCCCTTTTTTTTTAATCTAATCACATTCAACCCCCGCATGTTTTGGTAATCCTCAGAAAACAAAGTGTAGATAAGTTAATTGATGTTCAAACAGTGGATTGGGCATATTGTTTTTAGGAATGATATGTTAAATCATTGATTAAGTTTGTCTCTAAAGATTAATAAATGGATGGGATCATTGTCCAGAAAGCCTTAACTATATTATACTCTAGTCAGTACAGTCTTAAACTTGTCAATTTGATTAATTTAATTTTAAATTTTTTGACGATTTCTCAATATAATCCTTTCGATCAATTTTGGTCTGAAATCGACTGTTGACTATCCTACGCAATTCAACCAACGCTAACATGAACTATTTTTGCAATTTTTAAATTTTTTATTCTTTTCTTTCTTTTCTTTCCTTTCCTCCCACTATTCATTTGGGCGAGTGCTTCACACCCATGGTAGGCGAGGGCTTCATGGCTCTCACCAAACCCCAGAAAAGATGAATAGTGGGAGAGAAAAAGATAAAAACTATATAAAAGATCAGAAAAATTTTATAAAAATGATCAATATCAGCATTGACGGCTACATTAGCACTTTCTGACAAAATTAGCCGAAAAAATTACATTGAAAAACCATAAAAAAAAAAAAGCTCAAGATTAAATTGACCAAATTTAAAGTTTAAGACTTAATTGGTCAATGTTCAATAAATATTAAGATTTTTTGGACATTTTTCCTTCAAAAGAAATATTTGAGTTGTCTTATATTTACCTAATTCAACTCACTTCCTGTCACGACCTCTCTTTTTCCGTCTGAGGGAAAAAGTAAGAGAAGGTTTAGGTGTATTTGCCTAAAGAGGCGGACCAATGGCCCTGGATTAGGCGTGGGCTCTCCCAAGCCCATACCTTGCGCGACGTTGGATTTCGTATTTCAGTTCTTAACAACCTATGTATTTCTAGGAGTTGCCACTAGCCTATTAGGATCGGCTAGAAACCAATTAAGACATGGGAGTGTTGTCTTGATTCCTACGCAACCAGAGATTTCTAGGAACGGGGACTTATTTACACCAATGTTTCTATTAGCGCCCTTGCGGTACCACTAACTTGGAAGGTTGTTTATCTAAATGGCCACACAATCTTGATTACCAATTATAATTTTTATGAAACCACTAAGTGTCCATGCAAATGTTTTTGTAGATTTTTTTTAATGTCTAGACTAATCCTAACATACTTTTGAAAAGAAATTTACACTCAAATTATTGAAAAGCGGTGCAGTAAATAAACATCCAAGAAATTGCAATGACTTGAAAGTAATGCGGAAAAAAAAGACCCGATACAAGTTAGGCAAATAATGTTACATGGCCTTGTTATCACGCCCCGGGACAGGACCCCCATGAGCAAAACAAGAATTTAAATGTGCATGAAATTACTCTAAATGCATGAAACTATTCTAAATAATTTTAATCTATGTAACATGGATTATTTACAAAAAGGATTATAAAATACCAAAAACAGCATTAAATTAGGAAAAATGACTTTATAAAATTAGGAAAATCTCCTAGATGTCATTTTTGGCTTAATTTGATACCATCCATAATTTTTATATATATTTTTTTGAAATTTTCTGATTTTTCGATTTTATTATTTATTTTTATTTGAAAATAATTTCCTAAACCGATCTATGCTTGATTTATACTAATATGGAAGAGCCCAATACATAAATATCACAAGAACGGAGCTAGAATCGATTGTTTCAAGATTGAAGCTTAGTTTGGGCATTTTGTCAAACACTTGGTGTGCATTAAACTAGCCCAAACAGCTTCCTCGAGCCATGTTCGTGGCCTTCAATTTCGACCCATAAGTAATCTCATGTGGAACTAAAATATCAAGGTTATACTACCACATGCAAAGAGCAAGATTAGATAGAAATCGTAGCTTAAAACACACAAGAACGAAGCTGAAATCGTCCTCAAATATGTGGGTTTGAGCTGATTTTGCAAATCTGGGTTTGAACCCAAGCCAAGCAAACAGGTTACATTCCCGTATTCAAGCCCCGACACTCATCACATGCAAGATCTACGGGACACATTACTTGATCCAAGTGAAAATAGGTAGCTTGGGCTTTCAAATGCAACAAACATCATAGAGAATGACCAACTGAACACATCAAAACGACCTCTCCAAGAAGCACACATGCAAAGTCCACACTGACCAGCCATGAATCAATGTGGATAGGCTTGGTTTTTAGCCCAAGTTGTGGATGATTTCATGGTTTATCCAGAGATTTAAAGACCAAACCAAGCTAACCTCAGCATCATTTATACTCCCATATGACATTCATCAAGCTCATGAAGATAGAAAACACATGCAAAGGGAAGTAGCAAGTCAAACATATATGGCTCTTGAAGAGGCTTCAAACACTAGGAAAAATTTCAGTTTCAGAAATTAGTTTTTCGGGCTAGTTTTCCTCTTAGTTTTCCATGGTTAAAACATATTCAAAATTGATCAAAAATACATCTAAGACCCTTAACTTGCTTCCGAGTTTCTTTTTCAAGTGGTTCTTGGCCGAGGAAACCAATAAATTATCCTCCGGGGGCACGTGGAAGTTGGCTCCTTCAAACTGAAAATGAGATCTGCAGAGAAAAAAAACTGACAACGAAGGTTTTTGTTGACCTTCAAAATTAGACTTCAGGACCTCTTTTGTTGGCCAAATTAACACCGAACCAAACTATATGTATTTTAGTTTGGTTTACAAGTCATGGATTTCCTCATTTGTCTCTCAATTTTCTCAAAAACACTCTCTTTCCCTTACTCGTGATCAACTGGGCTCAACACCTAGAAAAATTTTCGGACTTTCTTGGCCCGCCAGGAGGGTACTGTTTCGGGGGACATTAGGAGGCCTTCCCGATCTCCATTTGGGACGTACGACCTATGGTTGGAAAGATATTTTAGTGAAGTTGCACTCTTTAGTTGAAGGTTTTGACTAATTTTGGACACAAGTTTATGAAAATTTCACTTTTCTCTCCCAAGGTTGGTCTGGAATTTCTGGGTTTTTGCTTTTCTGCGGTTGCTTCGAGGGCCTCTTTTCGGGACGACCGTGTGCTCCCTCCTCTTCTTCTCGTCTCCTCCCTCTCATTCCTTGAAATAGCTTGCTTCATAGATCTTATCCCCTAAATTAAGGGATTTTTGGTTGGTCTTTTGTCCACCTAATAAGCTTGTCAACAGGGCTACTTCAACAACTTTCTGACTTTGAGCCAAAATTTTCAACTTCTGCAGCTGTTAAGGTTGCGCATGAGAACATTCCCTAGCCAAAGAATTTCTATTCTTTTATTCCCCGGAACAAAAAAAGAATAGAAACTCGTTTGATAACGGCAAGTTGGTTTTTTGTTCCCGGAATGGTTTTGGAATAGAAACGAGAAGTAAAAAAGTTACTTCTCGTTCCGGCCAAGAATTCCCAGAACAGAAATAAGAAATAAATTGGGCAACCCTAATTTCACTTTCGCGTTCTTCCATTTTCACCTCTCCCTTCGTCCGCTTGCCTCTCTCCAATCTCATCTCCGGTCGCCTCTCTCCGGTCTCGTGGCCGTCGGTCCCGTCGCCGCTAGTCCTGTCGTTGCCGATCCTGTCGTCGGCGGTCTCGTCTCCGGTTGGGTCGCCTCTCTCCGAGCCGGTTGCGTCCAGTCCCGTCGCCTCCGCCTTTCTTCGGTGCCATCAATCCCGTCGTCTTTGGTTGCGATACGACACTCCGGTTGGGTCGCCTCTCTCCGAGCCGGTTGCGTCCAGTCCCGTCGCCTCCACCTCTCTTCGGTGCTGTCAAACCCATCGTCTCTGGTCGCGACGAGGGTGATTGTGATCCGGTTGGGTCGCCTCTCTCCGAGCCGGTTGCGTCCAGTCCCGTCGCCTCCACCTCTCTTCGGTGCTGTCAAACCCATCGTCTCTGGTCGCGACGAGGGTGATTGTGATCCGGTTGGGTCGCCTCTCTCCAAGTCGGTTGCGCTCGGTCCCGTCGCCTCCGCCTTTCTTCGGTGCCGTCAATCCCGTCGTCTTTGGTCGCGACGCGACACTCCGATTGGGTCGCCTCTCTCCGAGCCGGTTGCGTCCAGTCCCGTCGCCTCGACCTCTCTTCGGTGCCGTCAAACCCATCGTCTCTGGTCGCGACGAGGGTGATTGTGATCTTAATGCGGATTGTTGTATTCTTCTGGGGAAGACAGAAGTTGCCTTGAAAATAGAGGCCCTTACTGCAGGATCTCGATATAAGAAGGTGCGTTCTCTCTCCTGGGGTGAAAAACAGAGAACCCTTCTTTGCAATTTGCGAAAGAGAGAGGTACCGTTCGGAGATCCACGTTTCTTTCAAGGTTTTCTTGTGATGTCACGAGCCTGTCCGTGGCTTTGTCGTGAGGATTTTTTTTTTTTTTTTTTTTTGGTGTGATTGGTTCTGACCTTTGTCTAGATGGTCTTTGTTTATATTGATGGGAGTGATTGTAATTGTATATTAGGTTGCGTTGTTGAGGGCTGTGATTGGTTTGAATGAATTCAAAGCCCTTAATTTTTTTCAGCTCGTCTGCGGTGTTATTTTTTTGTCGAATTCTCTTGGGTTGATGGTGTAATGTTTTCCGGGTTTTGACTGATCGAGGGTCTGCTATTTTTCAATGTGTAAAAATGTAGTGCAGGCGGGCGGATTAATGATGAGGATCTATATGCCGTCACCTTCACTTCTGTTGGATTATATTGTATCAATTAGCAGAGAAGTTAATCTGATCTGGTCAATTATTGAAGACATAGCATTGAGTTAGATATGTCAGAGCTGCCTCTATTACAACCTATTTGCTCACATCTCTAATAATAAAGTGTTTTGTGTGTGTGTGTGTGTGTGTTTTTTTTTCTTTTTGGTGGGGGGGTGTGGGGAGGGTGAGCTATTGTGAAATCCTTACACTTTGAGTGGTATGATTTGCATTGGTGGTTCTGCATACTTCCGAGACTTCGTATCATATATCATATGACTGCTCACTATAAGAAAGGCCGAGCTGAGAGTTGTAGAATTCTCGAGTGGACTTGTGCTTATCTTTTGTCAGATTTGCTAATAATTTGTTCTCGAGTCGGTTGGTCATATATGGTTTGTTGCTTTGATTACTTTTTATTGTACATGTTCTAGTTTTTCTGAAGTTGAATCTGCCGCCTACAGTGCCATCGCCTCCGATCGCCTCTCTCCGATCCCACTGCCTGCAGTCCCATCGCCTCTGGTCAAGTTTCTCCGGCTCGCATCACCTTTGGTCGTGTCGCCTTGTGGTCGTCTTGCCCTAAATCAGGTTTGTTGCTTTGATTCCTTCTCATTGTACTTGTTCTAGTGGTGATTCTCACTTTTTTGAAGTTGAATCGTGTCGCCTCGTCGCGTTGCCTCTGTTTGTGCTCGCTTCTCTCACGTTGCTTCCCCCGTGCTAGTGTCGCCCTTGATCAATGGAGGTAGAGTGGATACCTGCACCTAATGGTTCGGGATATGCATGTTAAATGAAGGAAAGCTTCATTTCTTGGATGTAGATAAGCATGTTGCGCTTATGCACATATATCTACTGAATTTTATGGTTGATTTAGATTGAATAAGGCCTATGCGATCTATCTCTCTCTCTTTCGATATGACGCTCGCTCTTTCTCTATTTTCCCTATCAATTGCATACCTGAAACTCTGCTGTAATCTGTCAATGCTTCTTTGAAGTATTGATTACTAAAACAACATGTTTAGTTTATTATTTTTATATGCCTAATTGTAGTTGTCATTGATGCTTGTGTGAAGCTTTGGGTATGTACTTCATCAAACTTTTTGTGGCAATTTTCTGATCAAGAAATATCTCATATATTCAAAGTTATATCTATCTGATTCATTCATGAACTAGCAAGGGATGCCCAACCTTACAAAACTATAAAACAAATGCCGCCTTATGTGCTGATAATTGCTTTGATTTTTTATTTAACTGCAAGTTTGCAATGCTCACTGTCTTTCTTGTTGGAGTATCTCATGTAGGAATTAGAAAGTATTTCTGATATTCTTTTTCCTAACATCTAGTCTCGCATCAAGTAGGAAAGCAAAGAGGTAGTTAGTCTGTCATATGTAGACAACCTTCTGCTCATTAGTGTAATCATGTTTTTGTTAATTTGAAGCTCATTCCTAGTTGATTCCTTTCTTGTACCTGATCCTTGGTTATTGCTGTTAGTAATGAGTAAAGTGAATCACTGCTGTGATTTGTTGTTATCATGTGTGATTAGTTTGCCTATTAAAGCTTATTGTTGTATCACTTCCATCCTCACTAATGGCTTTGTGGTTCAATTATCTGGTACTTTTTTTTTGAATCTTGGTTATGAGTCTAGAGATATTGGTTGTCTTCTGCTGTGATGTTGTATTAAGCTTTCCCTGCTTGTCCTTCTTTTGAATTGTGCTTTCGTATGGTGAGGATTCAAGTAATACGAAAGCTGGTTATCTTGATATGATGTTGCTGGTGAAACAAATGATTTAGTCATGCTTGGTGAGGAACTGATTTTCTACTGGATGTTATGTTTAGATTCACGGATCGAGCTTAGGATTCGACTTTAGATTCACATAATATGCTAAGATCTGGTGATTGATGATGTTATTGGATGATTTTTTGTGGATTGACGATCAATGATCATGAACCTGAGGTTGATTGAGTTTGATTTGTATTACTCTGCAATTTCGTATCTTTGTGATGGACTTACTGTTTTGGCTGAAACGAAGTGCTAGATGAATTTTGTTGACCTCGAGCCCTTCTAGACATAAAAATACACTTCTAGAGCTTCGATTTGATATGTCGTACGCCCATAATGGATGTCATTTGGTTGCTGAAAAACACATTTGAAATCTGTTAATTCTGCAGTAGTTTTAGCTTGATTTATGTTTACTGATTTTGCTATTTTCTGTTTTGTTAGTTCTGTTTTGCTGATTTTGTTGGTTCTTTGTTTACTGATCTTGCTGGTTCTTTGTTTTGAAGAGCAAGTTGTTTAGATTTGGTGATTGATGATGTTATTGGATGATTTTTTGTGGATTGACGATCAATGATCATGAACCTGAGGTTGATTAAGTTTGATTTGTATTACTTTGCAATTTCGTATCTTTGTGATAGACTTACTGTTTTGGCTGAAACGAAGTGCTAGATGAATTTTGTTGACCTCGAGCCCTTCTAGATATAAAAATACACTTCTAGAGCTTCGATTTGATATGTCGTATGCCCATAATAGATGTCATTTGGTTGCTGAAAAACACATTTGAAATCTATTAATTCTGCAGTAGTTTCAGCTTGATTTATGTTTACTGATTTTGCTGTTTTATGTTTTGTTAGTTCTGTTTTGCTGATTTTGTTGGTTCTTTGTTTACTGAGCTTGCTGGTTCTTTGTTTTGAGGAGCAAGTTGTTTAGATCTGGTGATTGATGATGTTATTGGATGATTTTTTGTGGATTGACGATCATGAACCTGAGGTTGATTAAGTTTGATTTGTATTACTTTGCAATTTCGTATCTTTGTGATAGACTTACTGTTTTGGCTGAAACGAAGTGCTAGATGAATTTTGTTGACCTCGAGCCCTTCTAGACATAAAAATACACTTCTAGAGCTTCGATTTGATATGTCGTACGCCCATAATAGATGTCATTTGGTTGCTGAAAAACACATTTGAAATCTATTAATTCTGCAGTAGTTTCAGCTTGATTTATGTTTACTGATTTTGCTGTTTTATGTTTTGTTAGTTCTGTTTTGCTGATTTTGTTGGTTCTTTGTTTACTGATCTTGCTGGTTCTTTGTTTTGAGGAGCAAGTTGTTTAGATCTGGTGATTGATGATGTTATTGGATGATTTTTGTGGATTGACGATCATGAACCTGAGGTTGATTAAGTTTGATTTGTATTACTTTGCAATTTCGTATCTTTGTGATAGACTTACTGTTTTGGCTGAAACGAAGTGCTAGATGAATTTTGTTGACCTCGAGCCCTTCTAGACATAAAAAAATACACTTCTAGAGCTTCGATTTGATATGTCGTACGCCCATAATGGATGTCATTTGGTTGCTGAAAAACACATTTGAAATCTGTTAATTCTGCAGTAGTTTTAGCTTGATTTATGTTTACTGATTTTGCTGTTTTCTATTTTATTAGTTCTGTTTTACTGATTTTGTTGGTTCTTTGTTTACTGATCTTGCTGGTTCTTTGTTTTGAGGAGCAAGTTGTCTTGAAAAAATATACAATAATAGAATGAAACATTTGAGAATTCAAACATTGCACTGAATAGCTACCCAATGTTTATGCACTGAATAACTATCCAATGTTTATGGACATAAATGCAATTTTGATGCTTGTGTCTTTCTTTAGTCTAAAAGATGGTGATGAGAAAAGAAGGCAGCAGCATGTTGCACTTTCTTTTTAATTGTCTTGAACTCATATGATGTTCAACTAGTGAAGGTTACATGGCATCCCAAAAAGAGGCATTCATCGCAAAGTGGACTGAGCCTTTAACGAACTTGTTCGTTAGTTTGTTGGTAGAAGAGGTTAAAAAAGGAAATCGCACCTCTTCTACTTTCAACAAAGCAGGGTGGAATAACATACGGATAGAATTCAACAAACGAGCAGAACTTCAATATAGTGCAGTACAGTTGAAGAATAAGGTGAACAAATTGAAAAAGTAGTATGCTAGTTTCAAGAAGCTTCTTTCACAATCCGGATTTGGCTGGGATAATGTGAACAAGAAAGTTGTTGTTGATGATCCAAGCATATGGGAATCTCATGTCAAGGTATGATTTAACCTTTGATAATTATATATGTACATCCAATATGTTTAATTGTATTGCTGATATATGTCATCATTGTGAAAATTGCAGGATAATATTGAGTGAGTGAAATTCAAGAAGGATGGGTTTCCTCAATATCCTGACTTGTGTATTGTATTTGGTGACACATATGCTACTGGGGACTATGCAGCAGGAAATGCCGAAGATTTGGTGATGTCGGATGAACTTAACATTGGTGGTGATGATGCGACAATGGATCGAGGGACTTTGGTGCACAGCATGTTAATGAGGAAGATTTTATGTCTGACCAAACTCCTACTCCAGTTCATGACAAACATAGGATGGATAAAACTCCAAATACTAAGAGGAGAAGGAAGAGTCAATCATATGATGTTGCTAGCACCTGCAAAGCCTTGCAAGAGATGATCAAAAGTAGGGTTAATCAATCTGTGAGTGGTTCTGTCAACTCACAAGTGACATCACCACCTATAGACCCATTCTCCATATCTGTGGTGATTGATACCCTACTTGCCATGCCTATGTTGGACCCAGATCTCTATAGCAAAGCAGTGGAGCGAGCCTGCGATAATGCCACGTGGAGGGAGGCTTTTATCAAAACCCCAACTGAAATGAGATATGGACTTCTCCAACGTCTTTAGTGGATGTTAGGAAATGTGTTGTGGATTGCATGGAGTTTTATTAGACTATGTTTTTTATGTTGTTGGTTGTTATTTTGTTGTTCAAGATATTGATGTTGAGACTTTTGCATTTGTGTTATGGTTTGGATATGATGGATTGTGCTGAATTTTTATATTTGGTTTGCCTTTTCACTCTATTACTTACGTTATTGGTTTCTATTGTTTTTTATTTTTATTTTTACATATATCTATATTGATTTTCTTATATTCGTGTAATGGCATAGGTACTATGGAAGATGAATCAAATAGTGTGTCTAATGAAGAGGTAGCAGCAGTTGAATGGTATTTGGATGACTTTGATATTGACATAATATTAGCATGGTTATCTCTTGTTAATCTGGACATGTGTTTGCATACGAAAGAGCCTATTAGGGACAGTAAATTATCAGGAGCCGAATGGATAAGGGAAATTGTTTATGGACATTCAGATAGGATATATGAAGCATTCAGGTTAGAGAGACATGTTATTCTTAACCTTTGTGATCTAATGAAGGCAAGAGGCTGGCTGAAAGATACTCGATATGTAAAGGTAGATGAACAAGTTGGGATTTTCTTATCTATGGTTGGTCACAAAAACACAAATAGAGATTTATGTGAGAGATTTCAACGTTCGGGACAAACAATCAGTAAGTTCTTCACTCTGGTATTAAAAGCGCTTCTCAAATTATCAAAAGAGATTATCAGGCCGCCTTCTTTTGATATTGTTCCAGAGGAGATTCTTATCGATCCTAACCATGCACGTTACTTCAAGGTAAGATTTTAATATCAATTTTACATTATTAAAATATATATAGTTGATAATATTGTCTAACACTATAATTTCTTAAAATCACAGGGCTGCATTGGTGCTATTGATGGCACCCACATTAATGCATCCGTCCCTATATCAAAACAAATCCCATTTAGAGGCAGGAAAGGGACTACCACTCAAAATGTGATGTGTGCTTGTTCATTTGATATGAAATTTACTTTCGTATATGCTGGGTGGGAAGGATCTGCCAATGATTGTCGCGTTCTCTCGGCAGCAGCACTCGAGACTCCTCGATTGCAATTTCCTCGACCACCACCAGGTATTTGTTTTGTCTATATTAAGTGATTTTATTTATGATTGTATAGCTATTGCATATCATAACAAACTTATGTATATATTCTTGTAGGGAAATACTATGTAGTAGATTCTGGTTATGCATCACTTCCAGGATTTTTAACTCCATTTAAAGGTGAACGGTATCATTTGAATGAGTATAGGGGTAGAACGAGACGGCCCAGAACAGCAAAAGAATTGTTCAACCATAAGCATTCTTCATTGAGAAATGTTATCGAGAGGTCATTTGGGGTATTAAAAATCGCTTCTCCATTTTGAGACACATGCCTCCATTTTCAATTCGAAAGCAAGCATATATTGTAATCGCATGTTGTATTCTTCATAATTATATTCGCGACCAACACAAGATGGACAGGAACTTTGCCCTTTATGGAGATCCGGATTATCCACTTGGATCTACAGAAGACGAGGTTGTAGATGATGCATCACGTGATGAGGCGGCTGAGATAAACATGATTAGGAAAAATATTGCAAATGTGATGGCAAGGGATCACAATATGCAAGAGATTCCATGACTTTTTATTTTCGACTTTTGCGACGTGTTTTTTGTTTTTTGGTGAAAAATTTTGCAATGTGTTTGTAAACTATTATGAATACATTTCTATTAATAGTATTAAGGTCATCCAATTCTATCTCTATGAGCATAAATGCCATTGAATGTATCATTAATGTGGACAAATAGAAGAGAAGCAAATGGTAAGCTATTGTATAGTTGACACTTCAAGACCTACAAACCGCCATCCGAAGCTTGTATGCTAGTCAAAAAAGAAAAAAAGCAAAAGAGGAGAAGAAAAACACTTCCCTTTATCAAAATTAGCCAAAACCTTATAACGACAGCAAGGTAATTCGGAAGAAGCAAGGTAAAAAGTAACATCAAGATGGGATGCATCAACGGTTCAAAATGCAAGAGACCGAGGTCTTTACTAAGTGTTTTAGGAGTATACTATGAACTAAATGCATAATGACAACAAAGCCACGCCATGCGTGCACCATTCCAACAGTTGGAAATTTCCAACCCCAACCTGACATCCATGTCAAGATTAGAAAAGCCTAAAATCCCTAAGCCACGCATGCACTAGAATTATAATTTTTTTTTTAAAGAGTAAAAACTTAGTCCCAAGGAAATGAGCATAAATTAATTTGGCTAACAATATCACGTGTGCTTTTTTTCGCAATATTTGCTATACCAAACATTAAAATTCGCAAAAAGAAAATATATTATTGAGAATTATAGTTCAAAACATCAGTTTGTGAATACTGATTCCAACAAAGCACTACATAAATTCAATATGCTATAAAACATAAGTAAAGATCCTCACACATAGATATAAAATAATAGCTCACGTTCCATTACAATACCACCTATGTTACAAGCATATTCGACTAGAATGCTTACACCTAATCAAATGTATTATTAATCTAATAATATTTTGATCTTGTCAATTTTTATGTAATATCTAATTTATTCCTTTTTCTTATTTTTAATTTTATTTAAATAAAATTTGGAATAGAAATTTTGTGCAGTTATCAAACGTGTTTCTTCTTTTTCTATTCCAGAATTAGAAATTTCGTGCAGTTATCAAACGTGTTTATGTTCTTTTTTTGTTCCAGAAATAGAAATTTTGTACAGTTATCAAACGGGTTTTTTTGCTCAGAAATTATTCCTCGGAATAGAAATAGAAAAAAACTATTTCTGAAAAAAAATTGTTCCCCGGCCAAGAAATGTTCTCATGCGCAAAGTGTCCGGATTTTGCTGCAATTTTCCCGTGCTTTCAGCAGCTTATCCCTGACCAATTTTTGTCCACTTTCACTAACAATAATGGTCTTCCATCACGTGCAATGATCGGACTGATTGGGATACTGAGTAGGATATGGTGGGGCCACAAATATGCTTACTTAGCAGCTCCGAACTGAGACTTAACCATGGGCTGGTTTTTGGTAGCCGGTTTGAGTGCTTTAATCCATCAATTTAGCTGTGGTTTTTGATCAATTAGCAAGCTCATGTATAGTATTTTAAGATATTGACCATTTTCGCAATTATCTCCACCCAATTTTGCAAGAAAGTCCCTCAAAGTTAGCTATTTTCTTACCCGAGAATGCCCAATCCAATGCAATTTGGTCCTTTTCTCCTGATTTGATTAATTAGACCTGACCCAAGTTCAATTTCAACTCAATTGGGTGCCAAGATGATGATTTAAGGGCTCGGGCGAAATTTTACAAAATTTACAAATTGATCCCTCAACTTTTTGGAAATTGCATTTTGGCCCCCAACTTGCCATTTTAATTCCAATCTGACCTCCTAGGATTGGCTAGTCACATTTAGATCATTGGCCCCAACTTGCTCTTTTTTTTTTCTTTCTTTCTTTTAAAAAATTAATTTATTTTTATTTTTATTTTTTAAGGAAAAACATCTTCCATTTTAAAAATATATATATACTAAACACCTAGATAATCTATATGCAAGAATTTGACATGAAATATATTTGTGGAAAAACAAGTTCCCATTTTTCGGAAATGATTTTTGGGCTAAAATTTATGTGTCAACATTTCCCAAAGGTTTTCCATTAGTTCAAGAGTTGCTCCTATAATTAATTCACTCAAGGTCGAGCCATTCAACAATGTGCCATCTACTTGACGTGACTTGTGAAGGGAGAGAACGTATCATCAGTTACCATCAAAGGGATAGATTATGAGATCCAAAGAAACGAATGAAAGATCATCCTCTCACATTTCAGAATTGAGAAAGAAATGACTTATATTTAACAATCTTTTTTGTTTTGTAATTATTGATGCAAAAGAGCTCCGATTATTTTCTTTGTTTACATACAAATTTAAGATCAGTATCACCATTGACATGACCAAAATAAACAGGCTCCTTCCAATGACTCCAGCTAACTTTACACATACGAAGTAAAGCTCCCATAATAGGCATCATAGAAAAAACAACGCCCAAGGAAGGTTAAATCAACGGGCAAAAAAAATATTACACTATCGACTAAGATTTAAGCTTGTGTAGAAACTAATCAAAAGATCAACAGACCGGACATTTATCAGTCAGCCAAGCTGCTCTGAAAGACCCGAGGATCGCGGAGCAGCCAACGGTGAGTTTTGGACATCACGTTGTTCTGTCTTCAGCAGCATTAGTATCATCTGTCCAACTGCCCAACCTGACAATGGCCCGTTTGATTGGGCATTTGGAAGGCTTTGAGACTCTAAAGTCCCTTGACCAAATGCAAATGCGTTTGGTTCAATTTTTTGGACGACTTTGACAAGATGCAATTGCATCTCCAAATGACTCTAAAGGAAAGCAGCTCCAAAGGTACTTTGAGAAATTGCATCTTTGGAATGCAAGTCCCACGGTATTGTTCATCTTCTTCAGAGAAATGAACGGAGGCTAACGACTGCCAGCCAAGGAGTTGCTCGCGCTGGCGACCATCGCTTGAGGCGTCGCCCAACCCCGATAACCACCGCCTGGGGATTGCGGCCACCCGGCGACCGCCATCTAAGGTCCGGCGACCTCAGGCGATGGTCGCCTGGGTTCACGCGACCCAGGCGATGGTGGCTTGAGGTCACCGAACCTCAAGCGACGCTTGGGTTTACGCGACCCAAGCGACGGCCACACAATCCAAGCGACGACATCTGGGGTTCGTGAACCAAGCGACGACCGCCTGGGTCACGAACCCCAGGCGTCGCTTGAGGTCTTGTGGCAACAAGCAACCGTCGCCATGGTTACGCGAACCCAGGCAACCATCGCCTGAGGTCGCCGACCCAAACGGCCGCTTGGGTCACGACCCTAGGTGTCGCCCGAGGCTCGGTGACAACGGCAACCGTCGCCTAAGTCGTGCGAACCCGGGCAACCACCGCCTAAGGTCACCGACCCGGACGGCGGCTTGGGTCGCAACCTCAGGCGAGGCTGTCCAACGGCCAGATCTAGCTGTCGGACATTGGCCACCCGTGGCCAGAGGCCACCGGCGGCTAGATTAAAAAAGAAATAAAACTTAGCAAAAGTCGTTTACAAAATTTAGTTTTTACCAAACGGCATTTAAGCTAAAGTCGTTTCGCAATGCACTTTAAAATTACAACTTTCAAAATACTATTTGCATTTTCACAAACCCCTTTTAACTCAAAGGTAATTGCATTTTTCCAATGACATTTGCCCAAAGCCATATTTGCCCAAAGCTGAACCAAACAGGGCCAATGTCTTCCACAAGAATCTTCCCATCTAGGATAAAATAGTTACACACACTGTTATCCTCACACTACAAGAACAAAATTGAAGACAAGTTTATTATTGATTTGAGGCAAATAACATGATTTCGGTATGCTATTATCATTTATTGTTGTCCATTCTGTAGCCTTATCTACCCTGTTGACATGATTGATAATCAGTAACGAAGCTCAAACTCGTCTCAAATCGAATAGACATGATCAATTTAAGTGTACTAATCATTTTAGATTCAGTATAATTCACTAATTTATCCCAACCATTATCACACACCCAAGGTTTCTTTTATTTTTAATCTAAACACATACAATCCCAGCATGTTTTGGTAATTCTCAGAAAACAAAGTGTAGGTAAGTCCATTGATGTTCGAACAGTGGCTTTGACGTATTGTTCTTAGGAATGATATGTTAAATCAATAATTAACTTTGTCTCCAAAGATCAATAAATGGATGGATGATTGTCCAAAAAGCCCTAAATATATTGTAAGTCGGTCAATTTAATTCTAAACTTGTCAATTTTATTAATTTAATCCTATACCTTTTGGTGTGAAATCGCTAACGTGACTGTTGATTATTCTATGCAATTCAGCCAACGCTAACATTAACTATTTTTACAAATATCTAATCTCTTATTCGTTTCTTTTCTACTCTTTCCTCCCACTATTCATCTTCTTTTTAGGGCCAACAATTGGGCGAGAGCTTCACACCCATGGCAAACAAGGGCATCACGACCCTCACCAGCCCCTTAAGAAGATGAGTAGTTGGCGAGAAAAAAAAATAAAAACTTCACAAAAAAAAATATTGCAAAAATAGTCAATGTCAGTGCTAGTAGCTACATTAGCAATTTCCACCAAATTAACTGAGAAAACTACATTAGAAAACTGTCAAAATGCTTAAGATTAACTCGGCCAAATTTAAAAGTTTAAGACATAATTGGTCAACAAACAGTAGCTATTATGACTTTTTGACATTTTTCCTTCAGAAGGATTATTTCAGTTGTCTTATATTTACCTAATTCAACTTATTTCCCAGAAGTTTTCCATTAGTTCAAGAGTTGCTCCTATAATTAATTCACTCAAGGTCGAGCCATTCAACAACGTGTCATCTTCTCGACATGACTTGTGAAGGGAGCACGTATCATCAGCTACCATCAAAGAGAGATTATGAGATCCAATGAAACCAATGGAAAGATCATCTTCTCACAAATCAGAATTGAGAAAGAAACGACTCTTCTATTTAACAAAATTTCTTGTTTAGTAATTATTGATGCAAAAGAGCTCCGATTATTTTCTTTGTTTACATACAAATTTAAGATCAGTATCCCCGTTCACATGACCAAATATACAGCCACCTTCCAATGACTCGAGCTAACTTTACCTCTACACATACGAAGTAAAGCTCCCATAATGGGCATCATAGCAAAAACAACGCCCAAGGAAGGTTAAATCAACAGGCAGAAAGAATATTACCCTATCCACTAAGATTTAAGCTTGTGTAGAAACTAATCGAAAGATCAGCAGACCGAACATTTATCAGTCGGCCAAGCTGCTCTAAAAGACCCGAGGATCGCAGAGCAACCAACAGTGAGTTTCGGACATCACCTTGCACCGTCTTCAGCAGCATTAGTATCATCTGTCCGACTGCCCAACCTGACAATGTCTTCCACGAGAATCTTCCCATCTAGGATAAAATAGTTATACACACTGTTATCCTCACAATATCAAATAAAAATTTAATTGACTCCTTGAACGTTCATTTCAAAGTGAAAAGACCAAAGTTTGACATTTCAATCGATGCCCCATATATAGGAGGATAGTGTCTGGTCAACCTCTTTTTCTTTAACCCCATCGACCTATCAAGCCCAATGAATATCGACTAGAATTGCATGCTTTAAGCATACAATAAAAACATATTTCCTTTAGTAAACTCTAGGGAAACCTTTCACAGATAAATTATCAAGATGTTACTAAAACAATTTCAACTGTCTCAAGAGTTGTGCTTTGTTCTTTCTAGATAGTTGAAGAAAAAAACCATGTTGCAAGAGAAATCTAGATCTAGGAGCTTACCTCCATCTTTAGATAGATTGCTGATAAGTTCTTGAATACCCTCCTTGTCCAGAGTATTTTTCAAATACAAAGCAGCAGCAGCGACTTCCTCAGGTGTCACCTTCCCATCAAGGTCCCTGCACAAGTGGGACCATGAACGTGTCAATGTATGATATACAGCAGTGACAACATCTAATTTATCAACTTACACTCTTCAAAACATACCCATAGTGACATGTATCGTACAGTTCATATTCACAGTTTTTCATTATAAAGGCACTATTCTGTTTTCAAAATTTTAATAAGATAGTGAGATGTACTTAAACAGCTAAAACAAAGAGAGCCTTTGAATTAAACTATTAAATGCAATATTTATGCTGTTATTTTTTATATGATTGTAAACCAGATTCCAGTCAAGTGACATTATTGGGATTCCCACCCCAGTTATTGGGAAAAGACTGGGTTAATGTTGTTGTTATAATTGGTGGTGGTGGTGGTACCAAGCGGATGTGGACTCTCAACAATCTCATGCATGAGTAGAGATGAGCGGTTCTAGGTTCCATACAAGTTCCATCTGGAACTTAGAACCTTCCCATTGGAATAGATTCCTCATTTTTTGAAACCTCAAACCTACCTTGCATGCCATAAAACCTAAAACCTACCCTTATCACAGGTTTTAAGGTTGATTCCAAGGTCTACTCGGATTCCACTTATATTAAATTAAAATCTTTAATGACCACCACTTGTCACTATAATTCATTGACCATAAAGACACATGGAAAATATAAATATTAATAAAGTAAGAATCTTAGTTATAAAATGGAAACTCAAATTAATGCTTTTAAATTATACATTCATCATCGAATGATATGAAATATCGCAAGATCTGTGAAGACATCAACCAAGAAAAATATTAAAATATGTTGGAAATTCTAAATTACAGATTTCAAGTTCTAGATTCCTCCAACTAAGAATACGGAACCTACCTATCAAAACAAGTTCATCATTTTTTGGAACTTGTAACTTACCTTACATACCTTAGAACCCGAACCTATAGATTCCCACCAGTCCGATTCTCAGGTTCCAAATTCTACCCTTGAACTATGCTCACCCCTATGCATGAGGCACATTGTCCACTATATTTGACATACCTTGTTCCAATCATGGTTAAAAAAAAAAAAAGTTTGTTGAAGAGCAAGTAGTCCATCCATCGCATTCACAAGATTACTCTCTCCAACCTCAAGTACTCTTCTGTTCCTTTTCCTTGATACTAAAAGTTAAAAGTACAGATCACATGGGTCGTTTCCCTTAAGTTGCTCAATCAAGTAACCCAAGCCTTCACTCCTCCACAAATGTTATCCCTTTGTACTCTCTTCCTCTCAAATCTAATCAAATGCTCATTTTCCTTTTATAGAATTTAATAAAACTTTTCAAAACTAGATCTCTTCAAGGATCTTTTTTAGTGCTTGTGTGTTCCTTTGACCATACAAAGGCGGTATATGCTATCATTATCATACAATTAGAATGAAATGCCTTAATTTTCAATCTGACTTCAAATTTTGTCAAATTAAAGTATGCATAAATGTCCTACCATTTGTTGTTTTGGCACTTGGTTGGGTCAAATGAGTCCCCATCTTTTCCAATATGAAATTGCGCCATTTTTTTTTTCAAACTAGATTTGCCTTTTCTCCTTCTATAATATATGGCCAACTAGAGCACTTGATAATAGTTTAATTTAGAGATGTTAGGCTATAAGATCCAAAAACCCATCTAAGGCACAGAATTCCTATATCTTATAAGAAATGGAGCAATTAGAGTGATGTAAGCATGTTCCAAACCTATCAAGTAGTCGCCAACGGTCACCAATTACAGCATCAACAGTGTCAATTTCCTTCTCTAGATTCTGAAGCATTGCATCAACCTGAAGAATGACAATAGTTACAAGAAAATCATGTAAAATGTGACAGTTGTATGACAATTTCACTCAAGTAGCCACTTTTGGGGGTACTAATTTTTACCTTGTCTATTAGTGCAGATGAAACTGCATCCTGTTCAGCGACTTCATCCATCTGATCATTTTCCTCTCGTGCAGCCTTATAAACCCTCATAGCATCTTTCTCACCATCTGTCCCCTCTTTGTCCACAATGCTATTATAGAGTCCTATCTGAACATATGAAGAAATGCATGGAACGTTGTAATGATAGACCAACAGGATCCTCTACTTGACCATAGAAATATAGCACACAAATCCTCAAGGATCTGCCTGAGTGATGCATCAAAATCAAAAGAATTTCTTATTGCTACATCATTAGTACCAGATAACTATTGTTCACATATTATAAACCACCAAAAGCAACATGGTAGTCTGATATTCTTGGGCAGATAAATCTCCAAGTAAGGGGGCAGTGCAAAATAAGAGAAATTCCAGAACTGATAAGCATCTCAAGAAAACCTAAAAGAAGGTTGAGAATGTGTACAAAAAGACAAAACTACACTCCTGTCAATGACAAAAGAACAGGCAACTTCGATGCAAAATTAGATGACAAATGATCCATCCCGCAGAACAGATACATAACAGATCATCTTCTGTCAATGCAGCAAACAGACTATAAAAGATGCAGTTTTCCCTAAGGCAAAATAAAGCCATACCTCTTTATTGACGAGCTGCAAAACTCTTCACGCTCCCTACTCACTGACTGCAAGAGTTAACAGAGGACAGAAAACCAATTGTTGTCATAAACTGAGAGGACTGCCTATAACAATGGTTTAGAACACAAATCACAGCATTTCAGACTCTGATCCTTACAGATGCTGAAGCTAAGACAGCCAAAGCCCGACTTATTTTGCAGAGATGCTCGTGCTTTTCTAATGTTCTTGTCATAGCTTGTTTCTGTGCTTCCTCTGCTGTTGGCAGAGCCATCTCCTGTAAAGCCACATCTACCCTACTAACTCCAGACTCCTTAGTCCTAGCTTGCTCTTCTTCTTCTCTCTCTCCTCCTCCTGCAGAATAGAAGTCAAACAACTAAATTGATGACAAGCTGCAGTACAATAGAATTCTGCAGCAACTAAACTAGGGGTGCGTTTGTTTCATGACAAAGGAACTGATTTCATGACAAAGGAAAATGCTTTCCAAGAAATCATTTTTCAGGGATATGTTTTCCCCTTTTTCAGGTAAGGGAATTCATTTTCCTAACTTTAAGCATGTATTATTTCTTTGACCCTAAATGGTTTCCAATGACTGATCATTTTCAACATAACCAAGCACGTGAAAGCCCAAAATACTAATTTGCGAAAAATTCTTTCACTCAAACAAAACACCCTAAATGAAATGCATAAGGCAAGGCTTAAGCTCAGGCCCTTAATCGCAGAAATAAACTTAGGAGACCTCTTCCATTCCACTACTGAATTTTTATTAATTACCTCATATTACAAATACATGACAATCACGTGAAGTGAAACATGTATTAAAAGATGGTAGTCTAGTATTAGATTTGTCCAAAATACAATGATGGAAATTTGGAAATGAATTATGACAAAAATACTAATTATCAGCAAAGAGGAACTACAGTGAAAAGTTTTGCCAATTTGCTACAAAGAATAGGGGAAAAAAAAAGGAAAAGAGGAAAACCTTTATCAGTTCTTCTTGCATTGCTAGGTACTCCAATTTCCTTCTTCTTTCTGACACAGAATCTTCAGAAGGTAATGAGGTAACACCAACAGTATCCACAACTTCATCTGGAAGTGAAGAAAGTGTAGCTCCAACAGCTTCCTCTGGTTTAACCCGATTAGATACAACGAAGGCCCTGCACATGGGATCCCACAAATAAAGCTGAACATCTCGCATCAAAGATGAAGAGAAAATAAAGGATCAATGAAGAAATCTGGTTAAGTTGGGCTATTGTTTCAAGCACCACTCAACCAGTTAAGGGACAGGTATTAAATACAGCAAGAGCAAGCTTTTACCTGGAAAGGATCAAAAGAGAGGATGGTAAAGAGTGATTCAGAGACAAGTCCAACCAATCACGAAGCTGCAGAAAGCACAACCCTTAAACCACAGAAAAAGCCACACTGCTTTTTGACAGAACTTAATCGACATCACAAAAAATATTTTATTTTTTTCTAGCAGTCACAGGAAAGGCACTGTCTATGACCCACTCCGATCAGGAAGTCGGGATTCTAAAGCTGTTCCAGGAAGAAGGAAATTCTAGGAGACAAGGAATAGATACCTCCAAAAAGGTAAAAGCATGAAACCAATTTTTCTCCACACAAAACCCCACAGTTAAAAGGATGAAGTGAGATAACAGAAAGCACTAACAAAAACTCCATCTTGCATAGAGATGCTAAGTATACTAAGAGAAGCTAATTATACTAAGATAGCAAGTAACCAATTGAGTGCAATTGCCTTAACTTCTGACATATCAGACAATTCAATTGCAGGTCACCAAACTCAACTGACCTTCTATATATCTGTAAAATATGAACTTATGGATGTAGAGGGAGAGAGATAAAACCTATTTTTCATACAGAATATATACCATAGGTAAGAAAGGTAGGCCATCTTCCTCAAGAGAACTATAGATAAAGGGGAGAAAAAGAAAAACCTGTTGGCGCATGTCTTCAACCGACCGTAATCCGAGCATGCCTCTCTCCCTACAATCTTCACGAAGCTCCTCCTCTGAGAGGGACTCCACTCCCTCTGCTTGAATCAGTTTATCATCTTCTTTAATGCTGAAGTTATACCACGGAAGAAATGTGAGGTTTGGCCAAAAAAAATAATAATAATAAATAAATAATAATAATAATAATAATAATAATAGTCTCCATTTCTCATTTGTGCAGACGCAAGAGTTCTTGTCACCAGACAAAATAATGGAACATAAGCAATTTGATTTAGGAGACTCACATGGCACAGCATTTGCAAAGTAAATGAGACTAAAGTAAGATCGATATTGTACTGTTTCAAGAACGTTTAAGTTTATACATGAAGGAACATGCAGTTCCAGATTCCAACTGCTTTGACAAACAAAAATTAATATTCAGGAAAAAGTCTGAAATGAGAAGGATCCTGTCCAAGGTTGATAAAGCAGGATGCACAGCAACCATTAAACATAGGTCTTTGCTTAATAAAATGTGTCTTCATGGGTCCTAAATAGATATACTCAATCTATGCCACATAGGCTCTGCACTAGTAAAACATTTTGATGAAATCAGTAGCATTTATACTGAAGGAAAGTGTTCAAAGCAGAATGTTTGCTAGTGAGACTGAAGTTTCTTGGCTAAAATTAAACACAAGTAATAGCCAAATAGTTTAGCTGGCTGATGAAGAGGAGAACTGCCCTGCTTCTTTGCAAGGATACATATTATTCAACCTGAGTATCTTAGCCATTTCTTGTCAAGTTCAAAGAAAAGATAATTATCCATCATGGGGCTTAAATAGATTATTTTAGAAAGCCTAGCTAAACAGATTTTTGACGCTTTAGTTATAGAAGATATTGAGTGACAGAAAACTATAGTTTGCCGCATATCATTAATATTCACAACATAGATTAGCTGTACTATTCACTTGCCTATTGCATTTGATCATCACTCAAATAAGGAAAAAGCGATCTCCACTATCCAAGTCTCCATCATCCCCACGACTCAGCCTCAATTAAATTCAATTTGAAAAGAAAATATCTAGCTCCATACCAACACGAAGCAGTTTACTATTAGTACAAAGCTCAAGGAGGAACTAACAGGGGAGAAGTCCCTATTAATTAACTCTGTTCTCAAGTTAGCAAGTCTAGTCCCTAAATTGCTGAAGACATCAAGACTAAAGGAACCCATTGACGATAGGTTAGAAAAAGAAATGAGTATGACAATTAGAGTATTTGAAAGATTTAATTGAAGAAAAACATGTAGATATTTTGTCCCAAAACCACACAAGAAGCATTTAAAAACATCAGTCAGCTACCTCATTGAGCAACAAAAGCGACAACGAAAAAATTAACCAGAAGGTGAAGCTAAGCCTCAAGGTCACGTATCCTTTCCATCTATGATGCCCCTCTTGTTTTTTTTTTTTTTTTTTTTTTTTTTTTATGATAAACTACATATCATCAATAAGGTAATGATGGCTACTGCCCCCACATAAAACAGCTTGGAAAGGGAGGCCACCCATATATAAAATTATGTGTAAAAACTATTTTATAGCATTTCCAACAAAACTAGAATATGAGAATGAACTTCCACTTTAGCAAAATGAAAAATGCATAACTGATTATACCAATAACACTCCCAAGAGAATACTCCAAAGGTCTAAAATACCACCATTAAAACATGGAAGAAATATATTTTAGGGACAATATTCCTGACCTCCGAAGACGCTTACGGAGCATGTAGCGTAAATATGCATCTGTTCCAAATGGGCTGATTCCCATATATTTGCACATGTTTACTAGTCTGGGTCTGAAAGAAGTGAGATGAACCGACAGGAAAAATATGTTATCAGAGCTAGTTCAAGCAAAGAGTTCAGAATTAAAGGAGCATGAGATCAACCTTAAGAAAGGCCTACCTATTGATATTATCTAGAGTAAGCTCATCATTGAATAACTTGGCAAAAGCCAAAATTTCTTCATTATTCACTAGGGCACCTGTTCTGACCTGAGAATCGATATATAAAAATTCAGAGGCCAATACCATGAACGAAGGCTTGAGAATCTGTTACTCAACCCTACCCGATTGAGAAACTCATCAAGATCTTCTGCAGTTTGTTTTAATTCACCACTTCTTGAGTTTTGCACTTCTTTAGCCATTTCTTTGACTGTGTCTTGCAGAAACTTGGCATATTCAATTCTTGCATTTAACCTCCGTTTTAGTGCTTCCTGCACATGAACAAGTTTCAATGAAACAACGAAATCTATTTCAAAACAACAATATCCAAACTAAAGATGAATATAATTGTGTCAATATCATCATGTCCATAGGCAATCTAACAAAATTCAATAAAGTGTAAGAAACATGGGAAATATATGCAGCTGGCATTCTCTATGTATATGCAAAGAATATTTGACAGCATATTCCTGCAATATAGCAATTTATACATTATCGACCACATCAATAATCTTAACACAAATTTAGATGAGTAGGGTCACAATAAGCACACTGTAATGAAGCCTATGATATTTTTAAATAGGGAAGACTCCTTTCTAGCAAAGAAAATCAATGGACATGGTAGCAATAGAAGCAAGAGGAACATGCCCATCCTTAGCAATAAAACTAAAACACCTATATAGATATATAGGGATCTTCGAATGTATAGATTAAGAAGATAGGTGGTCAATTCATTTATAAAGGCCAATGGTTGTAAGTATCAAATTATGCATTGAAAGGTTCCACATTATTTTGGTTCCCAAACAGAAGTGAATTTTTGAAATTGGGAAAAGAAGCCAGCCTTAAGAGGTTCTATTTCACCAACAAAAGTTCCAAGCATATCAAGCCAACTTCTCAAGGAACCTTAATACCAAAGTTTGAACATAGAAATACAGATGAATAGACCATGAAAAGGGTCAAAGCAATATGTAGGACAGACTTGTTTATGTATACCTGCTCTTTCATCTTGTCTTGAAATGTTGAGGGCAACATATTGGGGAACAACGTGAGAAATACTGGCAGCAGAAATTCCATGAATGGAACGATAATGAACACCGCAAAAGGAACTAGCCTAAAAATATCGGCTGTTGTACGGGTTAGCTGCTGCCTCTCCCTTCTTGATAGACTCTTACCATCTGCAAGTTTTAAAAGCAATCTAGAACTAATCCTCACATCTGCCCACAATAATTTCGTCCCCAACCAGTAATGTTGCAATGTTGACACAAATTCTGCTCTCCAATGCAAAAGTTTCTTGGCCCAATCCTCTCTGCCGGAGAAATCACAAATGCAGGCAGCAGATGCGAGTAAGAAATTCTGTCTACAGACCAAACTATTCCAAAAACTAGGAAACAGATGCTAACCTGCTCATGGAAGCCACGGCTCTCAATGCAGGACCAACCCCCAGGAGTGTGGCCCATGCCCTTTGCAGGAGGGACTGGGCTGCTCTTTGTGAATCTTGCAACTTTTTAGCTTTTGCTTTTGCTTTGGCAGAACTAAGATCAGCAACGGCTTCATCACAATCTTCTGCAGATGCTTCCTTTCTCCTTTTAGCAACTAAATCTTCATTGCCTTCATCGTCGCTACCCAGCTCCTGCTGCTTTGCAGCAGCAGTGGAAGCATGGCGAGTGAAGGGAAGCATCCACCTCAGACCCAAGGGATACATGAGCTCTTGTTGTACATTTCCTCGAACATACCCAGCATTTCCACACATTCCCCGAAGATGTCCAACTCCATGATTGCCGGGCAGATTCTCTTTCGCAATCAAGAGAGCCGTACTATTACTTTTTCTGTCTACATCTGCAGATGGAAGTTCAGCGATGCTGCTGTAACCATGTAGATCTCTGTAGAGAGGAGCATGCTCATGCCCAAGACATTGGAGATATTGAACCGAGCGAACTGAGGAATTCAAGTAATTTGAGATGACGCTCCTCCTCCTGACAAGTGCTCTAGATGCCATCCTCACATGAAGGTCTCCTCAAGAAGAGAAGCACATCCAATTTCTTACCAAGCACCCGATATATCTCAAAAGGGTTACTTTTCATAGAACCATGCTGAGAACAACAACCATGGAGGGAATAATCAGAAGGATGGCTTGCCAATTCCAGCACACTATAACCATGAATCATTAGAACCACGGAAGGAACAGTAAGAAGTTGGTTTGGGCTATGCCAACAGTTTGGGACACCATAAGTACGAAGACATTTAGTCACCTTAACAGTAACATCTCACACACAGCAAAACCACAGACAAGAAAGACAGTCACATCCCAGAAAGGGAAATCCTCTGAACCTACTCATGCGAAAACGACGCCCGACGCATTTCTCTAACGCCGAAAATTCCCGCCCCGTTGGATTTGCAAACGCACCAAACACGTCAAACCAGAGACAAGACGACAACAACGCGCGATGGGAACAGTATCTGCAGGAGGGAGATACACATACATATAAATCAAAATTCAAGAGTATCATTAAAATCGTTTTTCCAAAAAAGGGTAAAAACGCAAACAAAAAACAAAACAAGAAAGAACACAAATTTGAAATAATCAAAAGAAAGAAAAATCAAAATTAATCCTCCGCCGCCGCCATCCACCGCCGCCACAAGCGAGCAGATGAAGAAGATGAGCTCATTGAACGGCACGCGATCCAAAATCAAAGAGACGGAACGAAGAACCAACAACGACAACCACTCATCGCGAATTCAAATGCAGAACCGACCGCGCCGCCATGCCCCATCGATTGCTACCGAAACAGACAGAGAGAGAGAGAGAGAGAGAGAAACGGCCGAGAAGAAGCGATGAAACGCACTCACCGATTCGACTGGCCGCCGCCGGAAGCGATCGATCGCGAGATGAGCAAAATGGAGAGCGGGAGAGCTAGGGTCTCTCTCTCTCTCTCTGTCGTCGAAGCTTGCGGGAGGGGAGAAACGTTTGTGAGAGAGGTTTAAGTGGGGGACTAGGAGGTGGGGCGGGGTTCGGGTGCGGCGGCGGTCCACGGGAACCGGGGGGGGCGTCGCCAGCCGTTCGATCCGTCCGATCGCTAGCAGGGAAAGAATAGTCAAAGGCTGGAGGGCCCCACGGAGACCGGTGGCGGTTTTTTTGACGTTCGACAGTCCGTCACGTGGGAGAGTGATTTTTCCCCGTGCTCGTACGCAAGCCCGTCGCCTCTCGCTTCGGAGACACGAGGACCTCACGCGATTTCGCCACGTGCCGCCACCCCAAAAAAAAAAAAAAATTGCTCCCGTCAGATGGGGACCGCGCGAGTCTCACGAAATTTAACGGTGGAGATTACGACCGGTCAGGACGATGTATCGCTCTTGCGTTGTGCGACCCTTAGTGATTGTGGGGCCATCTCGTCGTGACAATGAAAACAAAGCAATTAGCAATGACAATCCTTATGAGTTATGTTAGAGGAGAGTTGCTAGGAAAAAAATGTTAGATTTGAATTATAATCGATGCGAGTGAGGTTGTCACCACAACTCTATCAAGATACAAGTAAGAATAGAGCTACTATTATTAAATGACAAGCACAATTGAACTTATCCTAAACGAATTAAGGCTTCCTAAAATTGAGGAGACACTCGGGTTTTCAACCTATGTGAAGGGATGCCAAATTACTTTGGAATAAATTCCCTACATCACAAGGCCATCGAGCACATTATTAACTGGTGGGGTATTGTACTTGGAAGAATATTCCTTCAAATCTTTTAAAATTATCTCATTGACTTTCAAATATGAATACTCATTTATATATTAAAATTATAGTAATATCATACCATGAATGCCGACATATGATATTCTTTGGAACTTCGTTGGATAGCACAATGTATGGTCTGATTTCAATATGTAAACTTTTTTTAATTAAATTATGATGATATCATATCTTTTTTTTTTTCATGTACTTTTAAGGAAATAGACAATGCTTACTCGAAGGTTTCTTACACTTTAAAGCCTCAATATTACACAATACCCACAAAAGCATGCATGGCACACGGAATCATCCTCACAACTTTCAGTAAGTTAGGGTCTGCATGGTAAAAGGTGTTTCTGTTCCCAGGAACACAAATTTTTGTTTTTTTGTTCCTGGGAACAAAAAGAAATAAACACGCGTTTGTTTGCGTTTTTGTTAAAAATTATTTTTTTGTTCCTAAACACATTTGGAATGAAAAACAAAACAAAAAAAAAAAGTTTTTTTTTTAACAAAATTTATGAACACTTTTTCTCTCTCTTCCATTTTCTTCTCTCTTTTTCTTCTTCTTTTCTTCTTCTTTTTTTCTTTTTCTTTTTTTCTTTGCCGATCGCCGGCTCGGCCATGGCCGGCGACGACCGGCCGTCGAGGGCCGGCGACCTCGCCGGAGCATCGCCGGCCCCGGCGAGGCCGAGCGTCACCGGCCCCTAGTGAGGCTTGGCCTCGCCTTGGCTAGGCGAGCTCAAGCTCGCCTAGATCCGGAGAGGCCGAGCTTGCCCGGCCGGCGAGGCTCGGCGTCGCACAGCGGCTCGGCGGCGATGCCGTGGCCGGCCGCTAGGTGAGCGACCTCGCCGAGCCTAGCCGGCCGTTGGGCGAAATCGGCTCGCGGGACTAGGCGAGGCCGGCCTCGTCGGCCGGATCTAGGCGAGGCCGCCCGGCCAAAAGAAGAAAAAAGAAAAAAAAAAAAAGGAAAAATAAATAAGAAAACAAGAAAAATAAGAAAGAAAATAGAAAAAATAATATAAAAAATTAAAAAATTAAAAGAAATAAAAAAAATTATACAAATTTACCAAACATGTTTCTATTCTTTTTATATTTCTAGAATGCAGTTACCAAACGCGTTTTTTTGTTCAAAAATTATTTCTTGAAGCAGAAATACTTTTTTCTATTTCTGTTCCCAAAAACAACTTTTAAACAGAAATGTTACCAAACACACCCTTAATAACGCACTAACGCAAAAAATATATGAATTTCTGTTTCTTCACAGTCAAGTATCTAAATTTTAATTTATTCAATTAAATACCTCAATTTTTCAAATTTGACTCAATATAGCCTTCCTTCGATAATTTGCCGTATCATGTAATTTTACTGACGTGGCTTACTTAGCAAAATTAATGCACAATTGATAACGTTTCTCACTTTTTTTTCTTTGGTCAAAATAAGGTGGCTCAATCACTTAGCAAAAATTGTGTCATCTCTATTTTCATTTCGTGGGTGATGAGGAGCGAGGAGCACTAGGACGATTCTAGTCATCTAATATGTCTTTAGTTATGTGACGTGACGTCACCTATTACCTCGAGGCCATGTTGGATGCCATTGTAGATAATCAACGGCTATTTAACAATGATATTGTCCAAGCTGGCATTTTCCATCCGCAATTTAACAAAGACCTTACATTGACCCACATTTGAAAAATTGAGGTACCTTTTGAACCAAAAAAAAAATTACGTACTCAATTGTAAAAGCAATAAAAGTTCATATGCTACACTATTATTCGTCTGCCCTAAATTTTCAAAAGACTAAGTTTTAAGATGACGCAACTATTCATCTATTAATCTAGAGGATTAGAGATAGTCAAAATCGTTTTTTTTTTTTTATTATGAAAAGAAATGGCAATAAACAATTGATTTTCTCCATAACTGAACTAAAAATATTTCTTATTTTGCTTTCGAAAACAGAAAGCATCATTCACACTCTGAAATTCTATAGAGTTTTAGAGAGAACCAATGTTTGGAGAGAAACTTTCAAGAATGCTTGTATTGCTTGGATAGAATAAAATGAAAGATATATATATACACACGCAAACCTCTTTTTATGACTATAGATTTACAATCCGATCTTATGGTTCAAATGAACAGGATCGCATCCAAAGACGAGCGATTTAGGACCCCAGAGTCACACGCTTGTATCCTCCATACTTCTTGCGAATAATGAGCTGCAAAAATTGTGCACCCAAATGCCTCTTAGCTTTGCCAAGTTGCCCCTTGCACTCCCATATATCTTTCACCAACTCATGGTGAAAAATAATAAAACTCGGTTTCTATCGTGTCATATGACACAAACCCCTCATGCCAGATTCAAATTTATTTAATTTCTTGTTGTGTAAACGGATCGAATCGAAAAATGCCGAGTGTAGTGGCGATACCCATAATGCGTGATCCGATACCTCCTATAAGCAGGATCAGTGCTAGTTTTAAAACTTTGATATTAAACTTCACATAATCACAAATTTGAAAAAGGAAAAAAAAAAAAACTTATGGTTGGTATCTACAGGTTTTGATTTTGTATCATCAAAATAATTGCAGCTCAGGAAGGAGACCCCAGAGTTGGGAATTCCAATCTACTTTGGAATTAGATTTGCCTGGTCATAATAGAAGATATAAGTAGTAAAATTAAGTTATCTCGAACTTGCAATTTATAAATAATATTAGGTATGGCCCCTGTTATTGTTATTGTTGTTATTTTCGTCGTCGTCATCATCTTTTTTTGAGTACATTATTTCTATTTTTTATTATTAAGATAGGAACCATTTGAATACATTTTGATGATACATCATTGAACTTGTTTTTAGTTTACTTAAAAGTTTCTTAATTAAAAGCAACGCAAGTAATATATATCTACTAAACATCATTATGATTACACAACGTTTATCATGTCTGGTTGCTAGATGAATTCGTATATTTTGGTAATTCCATAAACCTATCGATTGCAAAATGAGATACAGATTAATACAAATGGAATTTCGGGACAACTTTTATTTTAAGTGATTTTGAAGATAACCTTGAGGAGTCTTGATTAATTCCATTATAAGGAAAAAAAATGCACGTTGTTAAATAGAAGAGATAGTGATTTTATTTTTTTTGGTGCGTCAATAATTCTTATTTTCGAATTTGCTAGGCCAAAATTTTCCTTTTGATGACCATTTTGGATTTTCTAGGACTGGAGAAGCTACTCATAAAGGTCAAAAATGAGAACCGGCGCAAAGATCGAAGGGCAATACGGTCATTTTGTTATCCTCATACAGTGTAAAAGAGCTAGGGTTTCGCTCTCGCTCTCTTCTCCAACCCGACAGGCCTCCGCCGCGCTGCTTCCTCCGCCGCCGTCGCGATCTCAGGTGCGACGCTGCTACCCTTCGAGCCCTCGTCCTTCTGCCAATCGCATGTTGTTGTCGGTTTCTGATGAATTCGATCCTGGTCTTGCTTTTCCGCGGCTGAGTTTCGAGTAAATTGAGCTTGGATTAGGTTGGCAGATGTGGTTTCATGATCTTGTCGCCGAATGCTTCGTGCACTGTTCTCGTTAGTAATGATTAAGCGCTGCTGCTGCTGTTTTACATCTTTGTTCATGGAAATTGCTTGTGCGTTTACTTAATTTGTACAGCTTGAAGTGGTGGATTCAAGCCTCGATTCTTTTGAGGTATTCTGGCGGGTTTAGGAAAAACGAAATCGTGTCCCGCGTTTGTTGTCGTGCTATAATCGTGTTTGGGGTGGTTTTGTGCGTACCCAGATGATTACGGGGCAGCTTAGTTTTCCCGTTTCTTTTTTCCTTTTTATGAGGTTGTCTTGAGAATGCCTGCCCCCGTTTATGGTCGTGATGGCTTAGTTATGAGTTCTAATAATTCTAGATCATAACTATGAGTAAATTTATGATTTATAAAGGGCGATGCTATTTCCATCCCTTATATGATTAAATCCACCCAATCTTCACCAAAAAGACACAATTACCCTCTACATTTAATTGCGATTTAAATCGGTGGCCCATATTTATTTACTTTCCTTATTTATCCATTACTTAAGAATTTCATATGTTTAGTTTTATATATGGAAGATTTTCTATATATCACAAAATGTCTCTTTTCCTTACTTTGACTAAGATAAATTTACACGGAGTATTAACCGTGCTCAGAGATTAACTTGTAGAGTGTATATTAATGCCCTTGTTTTCTGGTTTTTCACTTTTAATTCTTCCAATGGGATTCAACCATTCTCTACATGTTACGTCTGTCTTCCAACAATTTGGTCCTCACAGTGGGTATCTACTCTTCATAGCCAGCGCTTTAGTAAAAGTTAATTTTTTGCAACATACGGACTATATGCTAGGCTATTGAAAGCCAGTACTTCATACTCTCTTTCTGGGTTCTTGTGTGTGGATAGCTGCTATTGTTTGTGCCTTTTTCTTTGCATCGACATAGATACACGTTGACTTACTTTGGTTAGCTGCACACCTGAAGTATCCTTCTCCCCCACCCTGTTCTTTTTTTAACTTTTTCTTCCTATTTATATCAGTTTGTCAATTAAGAGGATTTGAAACTGTGCAAAGAACAGACCTACAAACATGAAGAAAATGATAGCCCTTGGTTTCGAGGGATCAGCCAACAAGATTGGCATTGGGGTGGTCACTCTTGACGGCGATATTTTGTCTAATCCACGTCATACCTACATCACTCCTCCTGGACAAGGCTTTCTTCCACGAGAAACCGCTCAGCACCATCTCCAGCATGTACTTCCTTTGGTCAAAGAAGCTCTGAAAACTGCCCAAGTGACTCCTGACGACATTGACTGTCTTTGTTATACAAAGGGTCCGGGCATGGGAGCCCCTCTGCAAGTTTCTGCTATTGTCATTAGGATCCTTTCACAGCTGTGGAAGAAACCGATTGTTGCTGTTAATCATTGTGTGGCACATATTGAAATGGGCAGGATTGTGACTGGTGCTGATGATCCGGTTGTGTTGTATGTAAGTGGTGGAAATACACAGGTTATTGCTTACAGTGAGGGAAGGTATCGGATTTTTGGAGAGACTATTGATATTGCTGTTGGAAACTGCTTGGACAGATTTGCTAGAGTCTTGACACTGTCCAACGATCCTAGCCCTGGATACAACATTGAGCAGGTATGTCACCAGCAGTGCACATGAAGGTCTCTGGTTTGTGCATCCAACTTTAAGTTGGGCTTGTGGCCTTTTGCTGACCTTCAGTTATTTCATTGATGTTAGGATTTAGTCAATTGTTGTGTCATGTATTTGGGACTTTGGTTTTCACTATGCATGTGATAACCTCTTAAAAATGCTATAATGGCACTTATAATAGACTTTGGCCTTGCACCTCATGCTAGTATTATACAAATGAATTTATGGCCCGGAATGCTGTGTGTCCAACTGTTCAGTACCAACATTTTGCGGAGAGAATACTTTGCTGGAGTGTGGGCTTTAGAAAAGACAACAAGAAACGAGTGCCATTGAGAAGCAGTTAGCACGGCCTTAATGGAGGATAACATGAGAAAAGTTCATCTTAGGTCATTTGAACACATGAAAAGATAACAATGTACAAGATCTAGTGAGAAGGTATTGATGTTATGTTGGGAATGTCGGTAAAAAATGTTTGGAAATATCTTACAAATTGTGGATGGAAGCTTTGACAATCTTGAGTATCTGGATCTCATTGAAAACTTGTTGAATGGAATATGACAGCATTAACTGATCCTTATAGAGGGCTGCAACTGGTAGAGAAAGGGTCTCGTCACTGCGATTATTTGTAAACGTTATATATGTTCATAATTTTGTATGCATCATTCCCATTATTGAGTTAGGATCCCGCTCTATTTGCCTAATATTGTGGATTCGTTCATTATCTTGTTTTGCCTTCTCTAAAATGGGCGTAGTTTACCGTTGTTTTTCTTGTGTTGTTGCTTTCTCACTAAACCCTTTCATATCATGAGAATGGAAGTACTTTCTTCCTCCTGTCAACTGATACGCCTCTTATCTCTACTAGCTTGCCAAGAAGGGAGAACAATTCATCGATCTTCCTTACGTTGTCAAAGGGATGGATGTATCTTTCAGTGGAATCTTGAGCTTTATCGAAGCTACTGCTGAAGAAAAGCTTAAAAATAATGAGTGCACCCCTGCAGATTTGTGCTACTCTCTACAGGTAAATTGGACTTGCATCATTCTATAAAAATTAGCAGTTTTTACTAGCTTAACTGCATCTCTGGAGTCACCTTTATTCCGACAAAATATTTGAGCTGAGATTAAAGTTTTTCTTGATGCTTTATGCTGTAGGAAACACTTTTTGCAATGCTCGTGGAAATCACGGAGCGGGCAATGGCACATTGTGACAAGAAAGATGTTTTGATTGTCGGTGGCGTGGGTTGCAATGAGCGGTTGCAAGAGATGATGAGAGTTATGTGCTCGGAGCGAGGCGGCAAATTGTATGCAACCGACGATAGGTACTGCGTTGACAATGGTGCTATGATTGCATACACCGGACTCCTCGCTTATGCTCATGGGACATCAACTCCATTAGAGGAGTCGACTTTCACCCAAAGGTTCCGTACGGATGAGGTGCACGCGATCTGGAGGGAGAAAGAGGAATTGAAGAAAGCGAATGGTACTGCAGGCTAGATGAGATGCCTGTATTAGTTTACGCAGCTGTATATAGCAGAAGAGACTGAAACTAGGATTCCTATTTAATGCAACAGCCTTTAATTACAAAAAGAAATGCTGTTTATTAATGCAGGATGTTTACTTTAGCTTTTTGCACTTAAGTGATAAACAATTATTCATTTTGACTGGGAATTACTCCAAATTGTAGTTCTTTTTTTTCCCTGAAAACATATCTAAGTACAACGAGCCTTGTCAAAAGCAATATATAAGCGGTTGTCAAAAATCTAAAGCTCTGATGAAAAATAAATGATTTGAAAAATATTTTTTAAATTGATAAATTGTATTGCTTAAAATAAATAATTAATAAAAAGTATTTTTATTATTGTTAATAATTTATGTCTAAATATTTTCATAAATAATAAAAAAATTTCTTTTGGCAATTTTTAAGAAATACGAACATCACTTTTCAAAATATTTATTTTTTGAGAAATAAATGCATTCTTGGAAGTAACACTAAAATCCCACGTTCAAAACCTTCGGCAGCCCACCTTGAAGATACTAGCAAACCATGTGAAAAATATCACCAACGCAAAAATTAATTTTATTATTATTTCAACTCATCTCTCTTCGCATGTCATTCCACCTTTCTTTTTCGTTCTTTGTTTTTTTTTTCCTTTTTCTAGTTTTTCGTGTCATCTTTATTGCGGCGGTGAATTTGATTTCGCCATGTGCCGCCACCTAAAAAGTAAAACAAGAAAACATATATAAAATGGGACTTTTAGGGAAAATACCCTCCCGTCAAGTGGGTCCCACGCGAATTTCACGAAATCTAACCGTGAAAATTACAACTGGTCAAGAGGATATATATATATCACTCTTGCCCTGTGTGACCCTTTGTGGCTGAGGTCCTCTCGTCATGACAGTGAAAACGGGCTGATCAGCGACGGCAACCCTTATGGGCCCTGTCGGAGGAGAGTGGCACTTTTGAAAAAAATATTCAATTTGAGCTATAATCATCGTCGCTTATTTTGAGTGAAGTCATGATATCATGGTACAAGTAAGGATAGAGCTATTATTATTCAATGAAAGGGCACAGTTGAACATATCTTGCAAACGAATTAGGACTTCCTAAAATTGAGGAGAGACTTGGGTTTTTGACCTATACGAAGAGATGCCAAATCACTTTGGACTGAATTCTCTGCGCCACGGGGCCATTGAGTGCATTATTAACCGGTGGGGTATTTATTGTACTTGGAAGAATATTCCTTCAAATCTTTTAAAATTATCTCATTGACTTTCAAGTATGAATTCTCATTTATATATTAAAAATATAGTAACGTCATACCATGAATGTCAACACATGATGCTCTCAGGAATGCTCTTGGGAATTTCGTTCCATAGTACGATGTGTGGTGTGATTTCAATATGTAAACTTTTTTATTTATAATATGTTTGATGCAGATTTTTTTTTTTATTAAATTATGATGATATCATATCTTCTTTTTTTTTTCATGTACTTTCAAGGAAATAGACAATACTTACTCGAAGGTATCTTGCACTTTAAAACCTCAATATTACATAATACCCACAAAGCGTGCAGGCACATGGAATCATTCTCACAACTTTCGGTAAGTTAAAGACGCACTGGCACAAAAAATATATGAATTTCTATTTCTTCACGGTCGGGTATCTAAATTTTAATTTGTCCAATTAGATACCTCAATTTTTCAAATTTGGCTCAATATGGCCTTCCTTAAATAATTTACCATATCATGTAATTTTGCTGACGTGGCTTACTTAGCAAAATTAAGGCACAATTGATAACGTGTCTCACTTTTTTTCTTTGGTCAAAATAAGGTGGCTCGCTGACTTAGCAAAAATTATGTTATCTCTATTTTCATACCGTGGGTGATGAGGAGAGAGAGTACTTTGGACAATTTTAGTCATCTAATACGTCTTTAGTGACATGACGTCACCTGTTACCTCGAAAGGCCATGTTAGGATGCCATTGTAGATAATTAACGGCTATTTAACAGCGATATTGTCCAAGCTGGCATTTTCCATCCGCAACTTAACAAAAAAAATTGAGGTACTTTTTGAACAAAAAAAAAAAAAAATTACGCACTTAATTGTAAAAGCAATAAAAGTTCATATACTTGCGGTCTTATACCCCTTCAGTTGATCAAGGATCTGCGTTACTTCTAGTCTGGTGATGGATGTCCTAATGACTTTGGCTTTTTCTAATATACAGTATGGAAACTATGAACTATCATAAAATAATCCTTTCACATATTACACATACATAACAATGGAGCTGCTTCAGCTCCATATCAAGAACAAAAACTATACCTTATTACTTTTTCATTCCAAGGTCTCTTACGTAGACATTATTATATATTCAACGTGGTTGCTCCACAACTGAACACGAAAATGACTTCGAACATCGTCTGCTTCCTTATCCAGTAGTATAGAGTGCTTCCTCTCATTTCCTACATATAGTACAAAACATATGACTTAACATTGATTGAAGTGTTTTGTGCAATGATGACAGTCATGTCATGTTCCAATGCAATGATGGCCTCATGCCAGCTTGCCTAGTAGTAAATCTATGTATTCTCACAAAGTTTTAGGGTAGGTTTCAGTGAGTGATCCTGCTAAACAAAGAACTCGAGCATGGTCTTGGCTTGTTTGCTTCTATTTTCAAGCTACAATACTTGGCTGTCGACCAGTTGCAACGATCGCAACTACCTAGTTGCAATCAAATAAGTGGCTATTATCTATTATTATACTCACCACGGGTACATTTATCACACGTCACACCTTATCTTCTTCATTGCCAGACACATCAATATTGCCGTTGCCCCCTACCCATCATGCCATTTAGACAGATAAAGTCTCACTATCAAAGGAAAAAAGGAGAAGCGTACCAAGGAAGCTTGAATGTATCCTTCCACCAGCCCTGCCTGGAACAGTTTGCAACTATCTTGTCCAAACGGACGATAATTTCAGAAAAAGTTGGCCTCACAACAGACTCTGGATCCCAGCATTCCTCTATCAACCTACACAGTTCCAACATGCCCATGCAATAGCATGCTTGAGAGTTAGCGACCATCAAGAAATCATCCATGCTCTAGAGAAAAAATACGGTCATGATTATCAGTCATCGCTGATTGATCACCATTCTTAACAACTAAAAGCAGTGGTGTCATGGCCACAGCCCTTTCACCAAATCAAGAGTAAGCAAGGTGGAGGAAAGAGAAAGCTGGTAGTTTCGACTCAGTGTAAATAAGTCAGCCTCAATTTGTAATGTACTTACTCTTTCAAATCAGGAGGGTAGTTTTTAGCTTTGATCTTGAAAGGTGGTCGTTTTCCTTCTAAACATATCATTTTGGCTGCCTCTTCTGGAGAACTTGGATAGAAAGGCTGAGCTCCTTCAATCATCTATGCCAATGTGAAAGCACGTGGTTAACATTTCAGTGGCGGTGACCGATATTAATCATCATATAAATCTGAGGCATGTGTCAAGCACCATATGAATGCATAATTATGAATGCATAATTAACTCACTAAATCAAACAAATATCATGCTTCGGTAACACAGCCAAAAACAAATTTGTCTGGCAAAGCAACAGCTTCTGGGAAGAATTATAACTGCGTTTATGGACATGTTAAACTGCATTGAAGACATTGAACACATGGATGTGTTCAATTTTATCATGGTAAAAGTCCAGCGTATAACATTTACCTCATAAAGAATGAGACCAAAGGAAAATGCATCCACACTTCTATCAAATATTTCATCCTTATAAACCTCAGGTGCCACATATAAACCTGCATAGGACGGATAGCATGAGTAAAGCTTGATGAAATCACATTGGAATCATGAATCTGATCACTTAGAATTGGCATCATCCAATTCTATTGAACGGAAAAACTATAAACTGGATGAGTAGAATGATAATATCATCACGAGAGGACTAAATTTCTGCATTCACAAAAGACTGGCCTGCATTTTGGGGAAAGATGTTGAAAACTGATAATTTCTAGGAGGAGTTTATCCATCTAGGATCCTATAATGGAAAGTTTTGTTGCTTGATTAGTAACAACGCCTTTTTACAATCCAGCACTCACATAGATGTAAAATGATTTAGTGCTCAAGGAGTCCGACCAATGATATCAGTATTTGGACTGAATTTTGACTATACATCCAAAAGTTCATTTACAAACAGAATTAAATTGCCACAAGGATGCTAGTTTTTTAAGCAGAAAATTTTGTAGTGGCAACATCAATTAAACAGTAATTTTTTTTCCTGTATCATTTAAGCCTGAATTGGTACTTTTCCATTGTCATTGTATGTCTGAGCACACTGATTAAGGAACTAATTAGATAAAATAAAAAATTCTAAACTTACGCGACATATCAGCTTGAGTCCCAGGCTGTGCAAGTTTTGCTTTATCTGGGGATGCTCTTGCCAAACTTATCAAACCAAATCCAGAGATCTTTAACTGACCCCCACTATCCAGCAAGATATTTCTGGCACCTTATCAATATTTCAGATATTAATGCAAAGCAGATCCGAAAAACAAAATTTATATCCATTTCGCAACAGTATAATAAATCATCTCGAGCATTTAGTTGTCTTACTTAGGCTTTAAGTCACAGTGGATGATGGGATCTGGTTTACATTCATGGAGATAATTCATACCCCTGAGATTATGGGATCAACAAAGAGAAGTTTATAAATTGTAATCAGATACACTATACTACAATTAAAGAGAAAATTATAATACAACCAGAATCCTTAAATGCAGATATTATTAGCTTCAGTGAATGTACCTTGCAATATCAAGAGCAAACCGTAGAGCTTTAGGTGGAGAGAGACGCCCTTTCTTCTGGAGATAGCTTCCAAGATCACCCTGAAACACCAATAACAATATGCATAATAGCCATTAGGCAAGAAAGTGAACAGGCTTAACCAAAATAGCTTTCTTGTACTCTTCAAAAAATTGGAGGGAATTTGTGGAAAACCATAGATTTGGCAACGAAAAGTTTCACTATAATAAGAAAGTTCCAAAAAGAATAGATTTTACTGATACTAATAAAGAGGCTCCAATTTAAAGGCACTGAATTTTAGAGTGTCGAAATATATGAAGAAAATTAAGGATTAAAAGGAATCTATGCCTGGGAACAACCTTTTACTGCATAGGAGGACATCCATTCTATAAGCGACACAATAGCCTCACATTCTCATTGTATAAAAGGGTATTAGTCATAATGGACATTAACCCTTGGAATGATTAGTTTTCCTACTTTAGTTGTGAGCATTAGGTTTGGCCCAAATTTTCAAACCTTCCGTTCCAGTGTTTTAGATGAGGACCTCTCCAGCAGTACCGCTTTGAGCAGTCTCCTCAGTCAAGATAGCTTAAGTAAGAAACAAATTTTGGTTCTCTCCTTATACTCTTCATCGTGTCCCAGATTTAATAGTATGACATGATTGCTCACCCACTTTAGAACATGGATGCAAGCCGTTCCATTATGAACTTTGGCAGGAGAATTTATTTACTTTCACTGACAACACTCAAGTCCTGACATTTCCTCCCAATTACCTAAGAAGACGATGAATAAGACACATAATTTACTTACAAAGAAGACATGCACAGCAGCACAAATGTGCCATACATATGAACACAGAGGGGGAGAGAGAGAGAGAGAGAGAGAGAGACTCACTTTTGGATGGTACTCCAAAACAATCATCATGGGCATGTTTTGAGTGACAGCTCCAACAAACTGAACCACATTCGGATGTCTCACCTTTTCTAGTAACTCTAACTCATGCTTGAAAGCATTGCTGCTCATAAAATAAATAAATAAAGTTCATTGAAGGCATTTCCAGTCACTACGGAACTATCACACAAATTCAAGAATTGCAATGTGTCTCTAGGCACAGAGAATGGTGCTGTAAATTGTGAAAGTGAATACACCTCTTGTGAACTATAGGGAATTTAGTAACGGCGCAACAAAGCAACAAATAGAGGAGATCCAGCAAAATAAAATCAAGATGTTCTCTATTCTAACACAAAGGATTTCCATGGCTCGGATTAACAATAGTGGCCTTGCTTTTTAAGACAACAAAGTGCATACTGAAGTTAAGAGCACTGATTAGTTTATTAAGTAATATAAATATATATATGACACACGTACTTCTTAATAGATGAACAATTTCAATAATACTAAAGCTTTATGATTTCAAAGCTAGGTAAAGACATAGTCCTCCTGCTCCTATTTAAGTTGTGCCAATTAACATGCAAGTAAATGATGCACCAACCGATGCCCAAAAGACTGCAATGAACTGGGGAGAAAATAGAGCATCTGCATTACCCTTTTAGACTAAATAATCAGATGACCATAAGTGGAAACTAGCTGACAAAGATGACAATGAGGCAATGTGGTGGAAAAGGCACACATACAGCAATAATGAAGTACTTGCTAGTACATAAGTGACATCATAATAGTAAACCACATTCCAAATGAAGTGAATAAATGCATGTCATTCGCGTTATATGTTATAACCACAATACATTGTGTAATGAACAAAGAAATATTCTGAGAGTGCAGACAATGATATAGGAACTCACATGGTCTCTGCGTCTGAGTAACTGTCCCTATCCAGTATCTTGACAGCAACCTTTGTCCCATTCCATTTAGCTACTTGATATGTTCCCTGTTTAAAAGGAAAAATATATAAGTACTTGAATAACCAAAATTTCTACCAACAAATGTTCACTAAAGAGATGTCAAGCTAGATTAGCCATGTAAAAGGTAATACTCAAGTATGCTAAGGGCCCACACGATACACGAGGGTCTTTTTCAATAATTTATTGTTGAGCACTCAGAATACAGAATACCATCTCAAATTTATTTTCAAGCTGTCCTAACCCAAGATCACTCAAAACATTCTTAGTGATTATGCATTTATATTGTTTTCTGAGCAAGATTAGGACATATAGGTAAATGGACCTGAGCCTGCCAAAATAATAGTGGAGGAAAGCAATGTCATGCAATTAATTTAAAAAGTTTCCCAAACTGAGTAAAATACACAAACATAAGTCACAAAAGCATTATGATTTCTGAAGTTACCTAGGTTACATATCAAGGATAGCTCTAGTATCTGAAGTAAAACAGGAATGCAGAAAATATAATTTTTCACACAGAAAATTCTTATGTTAGAATCTATTTTGTCAGACAGAGAATACATAAAGTACAACTAAGCTGAGCACTAAGGAAAAAATTCTTACATCGGAATGTATTTTCTCAGACAGAAAATATTAGCGTATAGAATGTATAAAATAAGAGTAACAAGGTCATTGATATGAGACCAGTTGGTAAGGTTGACTTTAGTGTTCCAAAATGTTATATGTACAAAAAGGAAACTTATTTTCCATATTGCACATTGCTGTTCAAAGAGTTTATTCCAGTGTCTCTGTTTTTAACGTCTTTTGGACAGGAGAAGGTGTTCTGTTGAGTTAAAGGACTTCATATAAGTTTCTTTAACTCGACCATTGTGCTATTAGCCTAGTGGTCTGAATCCCTCTTCGAAGCCGGGAGGTGAGGGTTTGATCCCTCACCTCACCCCTCACCTCCACATCTCGCCCCACAAAATGATTCTTGTGCAACGATGCTGCTTTGAGATAAACCAATGGCTTTTTTCCATTGTGCAAGCAAGATCCCACCTTAGGGAGAAGAGTTTTAATCCTCCCTCAGTATTCAGGTTGGACTTATCCAGGTACAGTGGTTCTTTCCATGGTCATCCAAAGGAAAAATTGAGTTTCCTTTATTCAAGATTATTTATCTATGGCGAAATATGATTTAATTTTACATATCTTCAACGAGTAAAACTGATATTTTGAATATAATCAAATGGGCTTAGGTTTTTAATGAAATGGAGTTGTTTAAAGGTCACCCATCAACTATGGTGAGGAAGAGAAACGTGCCTTTGAAACACCGCCGCCCTTCCGAACCTGAAGTTCTAAAGGATTGAGCTCATATTCTGGAACTTCCCGAGGGTTGGCAACAGTCATGGGTGTTCTTCTTGTTTTCTGGAAATACAGGACAAAGCCTTACGTTAGCATTTTTTTCTGTGGTAGAGACCTCAAGTGATCAGATAGGAAAATAGATTAAATCATACAGGGACTTTGGCTCCACGAGCTTTCAGAATGTTGTATACTTCCGGATTTCCATAGTATTTCGCATCGGCAGCTGCCTGTCGAGACAAAAAAAAATCCTCAATTACGACCGAGCTGGAGGCAGATTAGTATAAATCACAACATAAAAGTCCGACCCCATTTAAGGCCATTACGATATGCAGTGTCTTCTTCACAATTAAGCAAGAAAGAGCATCTCCCAGTTAATGCCTCGTGTGGGCATATCTTTCTCTACTGTACTGACAAATCTGCGGGATAAAGACTTCCCAATGCATTAATTTCCTCAGTTATATCTCTTTACAGAGTACAAATCTTTCCATTCACCTCAACATTGTCCAGCGAAGATGAAACATTGGACCATTGCTCTGGCCTCTCGTTTCCATTCTCAAGCCATAAAACTTACAACGGAGCAATTGGAAGAATAATGGGACCCAATTCTCGCTCGATTGACATGAACAGCCAATACGAAGCAACTAAAACGCTAACAGAGGACAAAATTCATCACCCAGCTTAACCAAATGAAGTCGTCCCAAACGCACGTCGATGAGAGGAACAGCAGAGGATGAGAAAGTTACCGTGCTGCCCCACCGGTCGCGGGCATCGATGTTGGCCTTCCTACTGAGCAGCAGCTTGACGACCTCGACGTGGCCCTCGCAGGCGGCGATGTGCAGCCCGGTCCGGCCATCCAGATCGATGCTGTTCACGTCGATCCCTTCGTTCAGCAGGTCCTCCACCCCCTTCACGTCCCCGCGGCACGCCATGAAGAGGAGCTGCATCGTGGAGTCCAGGTTCTCGGGCACCGTGAGCTCGTCGTCCGGGTCGGGGCTCCGCCGGATCGGGTCGAGCGACGACTGCCGCCCGAAGCTGAACCGCATGTTGTTCCGCCGCGGGTCCAGCGACGACTGCCGCGTGAACTGCCGGCTGAAGCTCCGCCTCACCGACCCCGTCGAGAACTGCCGCGATATCCCCCGCTTCAGCTGCGCAGCCAAATCCATTTTTTCTTTTTCCCTTTTTTTCCCCTTTCCTTTCCCACCTCCTTCCTTCACATCAAACTCTACTCCCTCAATTCCAACACCAACAAAAAAAAAAAAACAAAAAACAAAAAATTCCCTCGAATCGATTCAAGGACAACAATGACCGGAGAGAATCGACCTAGCCGGAATGCACGGTTCGGGACCCGCGCGCGGCGTACGCGGAACGCGACATGCACTCACATCACGCGCGGGAATCGACAATGGCGCTCGGGCCGCAGCGACCTGAATCGGCGGCGGCGGCGGAACGAACGGAGCCGGGAACTCGACGAATCGAGAGCTAGGAGAAGGCTCTCGACATCGAGCGAAGAGGAAGAGGAAGAGGAAGAGGAGGAGGAGGAGGAGGGAGACGTATCAAGCCATTGCCAATTCGCATGCAAAGAATAGAGAGAGGAACAGAGAGGAGAGACAGGGGACACGAAGATGGTGGTGGGATCGGAGCGAGAAGCGTGGACAGAAGAGAGAGAAAGAAGAGAGAGAAAGGATGGTCTCCACAGAGATGCGCGAGAGAGACGGAGGGGAAGAAGAAGAAGAAGACAGGGAAGCGAGAGCAGCATGGGCGTTGATTTATATATAAAAAGAAAAACGGAGGGGAGAGAAAACGCGGCAATTTTTGGTTAAGGAAATGAAATGTACGGGCTGGCTTTTCTTCTTTTCTTCTTTCTTCTTTTTTCTTTTTTTTTTGTCTTTTTGAACGCGTGTTGCGATGCGCCAATGGCTGATGGAGCGATCCATCTTTGAGAAGATTTTGCCGGGTTTCCTCTTTTCTAATATACCGCACCTTTTTCGTGACATGATGTGACGTGCCACCACGATTTTAAAAATGCATTTCCGGAGGACGCCGATCCCTACTCCTAGTAGCACGTGAAAATCCCAAACTAATAAATTCATTACGAATTAATATTGTTATAATTAAAAATTCAAAATTAATACATCTATAATAATATATGGATTTTACTATTTATTTATCATAAGTGCATCGGTTTGTGATTTTTTATATTAATTCAATTTAACGAAAACTAACGAAATGTAAATTTATCATGAATATGCTAATTTGAGATTTTTCGCTTTGGCTATATTGAGGTGCTCGATTATTACAATTGATTATTCAGAAGTTTCTTGAATAGTTATTTATGCCAAGAATGATAACCATTTTATATCTGAGATCAATTTTTGACACGAAGTAGATTTTTCTATTTCTCAAAACACGCATTTAATAATAATACAAAATTTCTCCCTCCGAAACGACTATCGGAGGCGGCCAATGGAGGGGCCGAGGGACTAGTATCGTGGAGGGAGTGATGAGAAAAGTTTTTATTTTTCCTTTTTGTTACAAAAATAGAAATGTTGACAATTTTTATTTCTCATTTTTATTTCAAATCTATTCCTAAACTGAAATTTTGTTCTAAAAATAGAAAAATAAAATTACGTTATTAAATGGATTTATGTTCCAAATATGTTTTTGGGAATAAAAAAAATTAGAAAAATAGAGAAACGGAATGATTATTATTTACGCCCTTAGTTTCTTAAGGGCATCGTTTGATCACCCTGATCAACCTATCATAAAGAAATAAATCGTATGGTCTTGCGTGATTTGCTTTCAAAGCATGATTTTTCTCCCCTTATTTTATGAGGCAACAAATTGAATCGGAAGGATGGTCACATGGTACTTCATACGAGGCCTGTGGTCCTCGACATTAATCAATGCTGCTCGACACTTGTACTCGATTTAGTGAAAGCAACACAAGTCAACCCAAACTTAAATTTAAATCGTCACTTGGCTTATCCAAAATGAATAACTCAATATATTTCAATGGGGTGATGTAATATGTAGTCGTCATTTGAAATTCCATACGCAAACACAAATCATTGATTCCTCGATTATTAGGGGTTGGCGATTTTAGATTCTGTTCAAGTTCTACTTGAAGTTTAGAATTTACCAATCAAAATAGGTTCATCAATTTTTAGAACTTAAAACTTACATTACATACTTAGGAATATGAAACCTACCCAGTCATAGGTTCAAAAATCGATCCTATAGTTTACTCAAGTTATACCTATATTTTTAATTGAACGAGTGATCACAATTTGTTGCAATTTAGTCATGGATATGGCCAAAGATGAAAGCTCAAACTAATAGTTTCATATTAAAAACTACCAAAAAGAAGAAATACACTAAAACTTGTTCTAAGTTTTAAATTTCCAGTTTTATTTAAAACTTATTTGTCTGAATAGGCTTCAAATTTTTAAAACCTAAAATATACCATGCACGTGCTAAAATTTGGAATCATGATCATCGCTCTTGTCGACTATCCCTAATAATTCGAGTTGCCGAACGGGCCCCAGAGAAATGCACGGGTCGGCTTGCGTGAGGGTTTCATTTGCTTGCAATTTGGGTCGAAGACGTTGATAATTGCACGTTGACTCCGAAGCTACGCACCACCGTCACGAGTCGTGAAATTCAAGGGGCGCGTCGCTCGAGTATATTCAGGCACGCTGTTAGAAGGATCCGCAGAAAACAAACCACTTTTTCTTTTGTAAAATACATCTAAATTATCATATTATTATTATTTTGATGATTATCTCATCCTACCCTTTTCATAATCAACGGTGCATTAAAATTTACTAGAATACTGAAGAAATTCAGTATAATTGGATAAAATTTAATAACCGTCTATTAAGTTATTCACATTGCGTGCGCATATACTTTTTGTTGTAAAAAATTACAAATTCGATATAAATACATATTTTGTCATATGAAGGCTCGCAAGATAAGTTGCCAATCTTAATAAATCCTTATATTTGGGAGAGAAAAAATATTAGTTTTTCATATGGTCAAGCATTTTTTTTTTTGGTGGAAATTTATTATCAATTTTATGAAATTTACTCATTTGAGATAAGTTGAAAATAACCTTTTCTAAAACAAGCTCACTAATCAAATAACAAAGACACCACTCATTCAATGGTAAATACTTATTTTCATGGTATGTAATGTTTTCAGCGACAACGAAAGATTACTTCCTTTCACCGTCTACAAACTTATCCAAAATGAAAAGTTATCGATTGTTTGAAAAGAGTTGCTAATCAAAAGTAGATCAAAATTTAGTTCATTGGGATATATGACGATGTGGCGAAAAAGTCTTCTTCGTGGAAAAGTAAAGTGTAAAATAAATTAATGAAAATCTCTACTCTAATGAGGGAGGGCGCATTCTCGAATGAATATAACAACCAACCGTAATGATTACGATAAAAGAAAAACCCGCTACTTCCAAACATCTCCCCTTATTTTCACGGCAAAATTGCGAATTCTTATCGACTTAAGTATTGAAAGGCTCAACAAACTGGAAATAAAAAATAAAAAAAAAAAAAAAAGAAATTGAAAGGCTCTTGATGATCTTCTATTTTCGTTGTGAAATCGCGAACTTTTATTGACTTCGTGAATTTCTATTGACTTAAGCATCGAAAGGCTTTTGATGAGGAAGTGGAATCCTCTCGAACCAATCGATAATTGTCAAAAAATAGCTCAGCATGCCTTAGAACACATGCACCAAAGACGTAGCCATCGTTGGGTCACGATTCAAGAGGCTAATCATAGGTGGATTTACTCTATAGCTGGAACGTGGGGATTGGCCACGTTGACCTTGACTTTACTTGCTGACAAAACCAAATTCCATGTACATGACAAAGAAGTTTTGTCCATATTTATTTGGATGTGAATTTTGATGTTGTCGAATCTCCCTTGTCCTAATATTTGACGATTGAGAAGAGACGATCGAGAGAGTTGAGAATAGATATTTGCTTACTTCTTGGCTGGTATTTCATCTATGAGTTCCACACTTCAGGATTTCATAGATATATATCTTTGGAAGTTGGAGTCTAGTCATTGTCGGTGCTATAACAACCGAGTCTCTAATTTTTTCAAAATTTAATGACCTATTTGAGTGGATTTTATTATCGCCAAATGATAAAATAAGATAAATAACGAAACAAAGCCAAACGATACACATGCCTTACAATACCGTTCTCTAATCAAATCGTGACAAAGCCAATTGGAGTTAGGATTTCAATTGAAGTTATTAGTCCCAATTCGTCAATTTGGGGCAAGAACAAAAAAGCCAACGATGTTAGATTGGAATATTCCATCAAGCTATGTTGTTGTATTTGTCGATAAGAGAAATTGTCCATAGTATTTATGATTTTTAAAATTTATTGCAGTTAAATAGTTGAAAAAACATATTTATGACATTTAAGTAAACATCATACGAAAATTATGATATTTATATTGTCTTTTTTTCGTACTAATGTGTCGGTCACAAATAATAATCAAGAAGAACCACTTGCGCCAGACTCCTTTAACTTATGGAATGGGCAACTAGAGTGAGGTGGGCTTTCTTTCTTTTTTATTTTCATCTTTTTGGATCGTTCAATTTAAGTAAAGTTGAAGTAGTAGCATTCGATATTAAAAAGAAAAAAGTAATATTCGATATTCGATCATTCAAGAAAGGGGCCATTTGGACAATCAATGTCAGACAAGAGCCACGTGATCATGTCCATGTCGGTAAAGGCGTAATATCTTTTTTTTTTTATATTTTTTTTACTTTTTCGGGCTATTCACGTGATCTTTGTCGTGTTTGACCCCGAAAATCTCCATCTGGAAATTACTGTACACCTTTGCTTCGGAGAAATTAAGAATTCCATTTTTATTGCATTTTTTAGAAATTATTTACATGGGTACCGACGTCGAAATACTATATTAATGCATCAACTGCAATCAAATGTCGCTTTCGAATATGTTTGTCTCGGATCGGCAAATCCCAATTGACCGGGTCTTGGAGGTTGAGGAGTCGCATTCCAGCGTGTCACAGATAAGACCCGGCTGGAATTCGAAAAGAGATGTTCGTCGGGCCACACGGTTTGTTGCATTGGACAGACGCCGATGGTTGTCACCGATCGACATTGTACGATGATGTGGATGTGATGGAGATGATGTACGTAGTGGTGAGCATGGTCCTCAAGATCAGATTTTAAAAATTAAAGTCGAGAATTAGCTGATGATCTATCTTGAAATCGGACACCACCGAATTCCATGCATTCAGTGTAACATTTTCCCGCAAGCTAAAGTAAAGCGAAAAAGGGAAGAACTTCCCTATTATTAAAAGAACAGTAAAAAGGTTTGGTTCGTATTGATTGTGAGTCGAATGGGCATTGAGTTTGGGATTCAAGATCGTGAGTAACATATATAGAGACGATTTAAAAGAGGTAAGAGTGAGATGAGATGAGACGAGCACTTAGTAATGAGTGTTGAGCTTCATATTAGGAATTTTTTAGTTTTCATTTTTCTCATTTTTTTTTTGGTTGATTGGGAATCGGACCGCCACCCACTGATTCCAATAAATAGGAATCGAGAACCGTTGAATTTTAGTCTAGTTTGGTTTGGTTCTGGATGGTCTAGGGGGTTTCTGGTTCCTTTGCACACTCCTAGGTGTACACAAATGCATAGCTGTGCAAGAGCATGTGATTTTTCGCTTGTTGATGCCACTTGACATGGAGGAGGCGACAAGCGACCATGTCGTGGAGGACAACACAATGGTGAAGAAGAAGGGACAAGGGCGACGACCATCGCTACCCGATGGGGAGGTCGGATGAGCTACGAGGAAAAGATTGGTAGGAGTTCTGGCCGGAGCATTGGCGGTGGGATGCAGAGGTTGGCGGCGAGAAGTGGAGAGTCGTTGGGAGGGACGCGCTTGCGTACTCCCTGTTATAGGCATGGTTAAGGGTTTGTCGGAGAAGAAAATGGCGTTCCTATGGATGAAGAGAATGGCGGCCGTCCGACGTGTTCCGACAGTTAGGGTGGTGCTCTTGACTAATGTTCATTTCATACTTGACGCGATGGAGATCTTTTTAGCCTTTCGGTCTTTTTACACATGCTAAACTTTTGTATCTCTTTTTTTCCTTTGTTATTGTTTTCTCAAATTTGAGAAATGCTTAATTGGTATGTCTATAAAAATGTCAGTTATGTGAATTGATTTGGGTTGTATATGGGTTTGGGCTATCTAAACTGCACCCAAATTTGACCCGATCCATTTATTTGCCACTACTCTAGCTAAAGCATTCAAATGAGGGTAGTAGGGCTGTCAAACGGATGGGTGGGATCCAAAGCGATCCATTCCAAATTGATCAATTTACATGCAATGCAAATTTAACAATCCATACCCGATTTAGATCTATTTTTAATAATTTTTTTTTTGTCAAATTATTATATTTGAAGAATGGGTAGTTCCATGGATCAACTCGTTAAATTAATGAGGGAGCTTCAGGATTTGGTTATGGACAGGGACGTGCACGTGCAGGCGAAGAAAAAAAATTTGAAAGGAAATAATTATTTGTAGAAATTGTAGCTAAGTCAACTAGTGCTAACAATATAAAGGAAAATCTTTCAACAAGAACCAAGAAAGATAATGAGCGAAACCTTATATTCAAATAAGAGGTGCTATAAACTCTCCAAGCCTCCGAGCCCACTCGAAGATGGAAAGGGGCTTTTCTGGCATAACTTGGCCCTTGACAAACTCGGTCCAATCTATAATTATCATTCCCTTCTTATATGCGAAAGTATTTAGTGGTCACATAATACCACGTCATAAAAAGTTGGGGGAAATTATAAAAAAAAAAAAAAAGTCATCAATTTATTATAATTGTGCCCATTAAGTCATTAACTTATTATTTTGACCAATTTAATCACGAACTTTTTGCAATTGTGTCAGTTTAGTCGATTCGGCCAAAATTAATCAGTTGGCACTGATATTGATCGGCGACAATTTTTTTAATAATATATATTTTTTCAAATTTTTTTATCAAATTTTTTCTTTTTTTTTTCCTCCTCTCTCCTTCCTTTGGCTTCGACGATTAGTCATAAGGGAGGGCTAGCCGATAGCCAAACTAAGGAGGCCGAGCGACCCCGTCCAACCACAGGGCAAGCTTGCCTAGTCATTAATTAGGTGAGTGGTCGAGCGAGCTCGCCCTCACTTGATTTGGTAAGGGGGCCTTGCCGTTACTAGGTTTGGCGAGGCGAGCCCCTGTCGGATTTGGCGGTAACTTGCCTTGCCAGTGACTAGTAAGCTTGTCCTTGCCCATTGATCGCGAGGCGAGCCCTCCCTAGATCTAGCGAGGGCTCGCCTCTCTAGGGGCTGGGCGACGGTAAGAGGCGAGGGCTGGTGGGGGCAAGCTCGTCCTCACCCAATGACGGTGAGGCAAGCTTGCCCAATCATCTCAATTCGACAATCAGCCAACCCTGCCCTCTGGCCAATTGCCAAACCCAATGGAAAAAGGAGGGAGGAAGTGGAAGGAGAAAAAAAGAAAAAAAGAAAAAGAGAAAGGAAAAAAGATAAAAAGATAAAAAAATTAATAAATTAATTTGACAAAATAAATGTGCCAGCGACCATGTTAGTGCTTTGCTCGGCCGAATAGACTAAATTTACAGAATTATAAAATGTTTAAAGTTTAATTGGCTAAGAACATAAGTTTAACGATAAATTGGCACAATTCTAATAAACTTAAGACTTTTTTAGTAATTTTCCTTAAAAAGCTGACAGGGCAGGTATATTTTACTAAAAATCAATCATGGCATGACACGTGTCAATGAGACACGTGTCAATGACAAGGATAAATATGAAAATCTTAAAAACCTACCTCTCTCAAGTCTCATTCCATTTTTTTTCCTCCTCCATCCATAGCCACAACCGGAGTTGCCACGCCATGTCCAAGCCGACCACTGTGGCGCGTCCATGGCTGAGCGATCCCTCCATCCTCGCAGCAGTTCGCAATCGCGGCACCCACAAGCACACGAAGCAATACCGCTGCTTTTTCAAAAGCACCAGTACTAACTTGTGACTTCAATGACAAACTAAGTAGAATATTACTAAAAAGCAAAAGCTCGAAGGCAAGAGACGAAGGCACCACAATAGCAAGAGGGCAAAAGCACCGCCGCTCAATCCACGGACCGTATCTCGGTCCATATCCTCTCTGTTGTCCCAGCCGATGGTTGCGGCAAAACGAGATGGAGGTAGCCGGTAGAGGTGTCAACGGTTCGGTTCGGTTCGGTTTTTTTGAAAAATCAAACCGAACCGAACAAACAAACCGAACCGAACCGAACCGTTAGAAAAAACTTCCGAACCGAACCAGATCCTGTGCAAGGTCATATCGAGATCACTGCCGAGAACCACCCTGAGAACTCCATGTCCACCATAACTGGGCTTGCGAGGAGGAACAAGTGCGTGGAGTGGTGGCTACGATACCCTCCCCATCGCCCTCATAGATGCTCTCAAAGTCGGAGGCAATGGAAAGGAAGAGGCTGTCGGTTTCTCAATCCATTTTGACCCATTTATAGTTTATTTATTGGACCCAATTAAACCTGTTTGTTAAATATCATCCCACCCATTTATGACCCGGCCAATCAAATACGAGTTAATGAACGAGTTTTGGACCCATTTTGCCACCTCTGAATGGGGGCATGCAAAAGAATGCACAAATATTCTCAGTGCCATCTGCAGCGAAACCGCATCACAGTGCACGTACATAACCAGCTTGGTCGAGCAGTGAGCAGCTATACCAAAATCACATACTCAACGCTACCGTTGAAAAATTATAAGACGGCAATAGACAACAAACAAGAAACCCTTAATAAGCACATCGATGTTACTACTGGGAACAAAAGTAGCCGCATCCCATCCATTTCAAAAAAAGCAACAGGTGTGAAAGACCCGAAAGATAGCCATTATTCTACTTCCTACGCTTAAGAGGTCCAGTCTTGTACCCGGACTTGCATGGCTTGCCCCATGGTGTCAATGAACCCCTCCCATAGTTCCCGCCACTTTTGCTACGCCCTTCACCTCCTCCGTGAGGATGATCAACTGGATTCATAGCCACACCCCGAACAACCGGCCTTCGGCCCAGCCATCTGCTCTGTCCAGCTTTCCTGAGCTTCCGACTCCCATGGCTAGGGTTCGACACCTGACCAATCGTTGCTCGGCATCGAGTATCGATCAACTTCTCGTCTCCTGAAGGCAGTCTCACCATGACATATCTTGAAGTGGGCTCTTTCAAGATCTTAGCACAGGTTCCAGCAGCGCGAACTAGTTTCCCGCCTTGCCCTGGGTTCACTTCGATGTTGTGGATCATGGTTCCGATACGCATGGCAGCAAGTGGCATACAACTGCCGATTTGGGAATTGACGTCAAGATGAAACATTTGATCCATCATCTTCTCACGGAAGGAATGAACATTTGCATCAGCTGCATAAGTCAAGCCATAGCAAGAATAATGAGGAACAGATTATTAAGTCTAGAAAAGCCTAAGAGCATAAACATTTGGAAGCAGAACCTCTTTTTCATGCCTTTCCCATCAACAACATAAAACTCTTTGCAGTTACACTACTGATTCCTCAATGACTATATACATTGTTGAACATTAAGAGCAAATGTTACAGCATTAGATAAGAATAAAACAAATTACAGGGTATTTTCACATAAACAAAAAGGAACATATAGCATATTAAATATACACAGGATGCTCCAATGGAAAGAATAAGAAACCAGAAGAGACTAAAAACTGAAAGAACCAAGATATGGGGGTGGGCATTTACACCTCCCAAACTTGCCTATACCTATGTGCTAGCCCAGACCCAAGCTTATCCTTTCACTCCCTTGCCAGAAGGCTTAAACTCCAAGAGTTCAACATACCAGACCTGCCTGTACCATTGTTTTTTAAGGATTCAAAGGCCCTCAAAATCTAAAGGTGACTAATCATGCAGAATATTCACCATTCATACCAGAGTTTAAGAGTGTCTATTGATCTAGAACACCAAAATAACTATAAGGACTTGCCAAATGCTCCACTCCATAGACAATGATCCTCCAAAGCTAAGATCATGCAAACAAGTCATCACATATGAGAAACACAACTTAGATGAACATAAAAAGCTGGGCAGTCAGCAAGATTCTAGCCCTCACACTGAAAAGGACATCATTACCAGATTTGACTGAACATTTTTCTCCTTATGTGCACATTTGACCAGACAGTTTTGCAGATAAGTCTCCTCAGTGACCTTATTGAGGTTTTCTTCTGCAATTAGAAATTTTGAAAGTTAAATTGTGGAATTATTTAGCCGCTAATGACCTTTCAAGGAATTTGGTATCACTAAACTTCCAAGAGAACCATGAGAGGACACAGTCCAACAAATGAAACTCCACAAACATATTTCTTCACCGACATCATAAACAACATGATTAACTTCTATTGTACTTTCCTTCAGAAGATGGAGCCACGAGCATCAAACCACCATCCTACTTGACAGCCTAAACCTGAAGCCTCCAAATAAATCCCAACACTCACTGCAAACAATATGTCTCCCATATGCTACAGTTAAACTCTTGACCATTACCACAAGGTAGCATTAATAAAAATTGAAAGCCCTCTCGTTCTTTCCAAATACCCTTGCCCTTGACTATCAATTGCCTGCCACCCTCTCTTCGTGCAAGTTATAACCCTTAACCCGACATAGCAACAAAGAACAACCAACCAACCATAGTAGGAATCGGAGTGGCGAATTCATCTGTTTCCTTTTCCACTAACCCCGGCAACTCGAAAAGGCAAACTCTTTAGCCTGTCTAAAACTATCCAAAGTACTAACGGTAACATAGCTCTATTTGCCTGGCTTTTAGGCCGAGCTACCACTCCCAAGCTTCTTTCGATTGTGAGCCACATACAAAATTAAACCTTCAGCCACATGATCGACGAAACTCCCCGACTTCCGATCAACAACTCGAAATCCCGACGAACCCAACTACGTTCACGCCTCTCCCACCCTTCGCCGCGCATTGCCATCAGCCAAAACGCTTCGAACCAAACTCAAGGGACAAAAACAGGACGCGCCAAACCAGAACACGCACAAACGACACATCAAACCCAATCAGCACTACTTCGAACCGAAGCTAGGGCTCCGAGAATCGAAAAAACTCCCCTCCATTTTCCCTCGCCGATGGCGACTCGTGCCGCCCCCACCCCCCAAATCGAACCAAATGGAAAGCCCGAGAGACAAGCACTACCTGAGGAGAAATTGCGAGGGGTAGTCTGGCTACTGATGCGCCCGTTGACGAGCTTGCTGAGGAGGAAGGTCGAGGAAGCTCTTCCCACCCTCCACGCCATCGTCGTCGTCTTCTTCAAATCGACTTCGATGCGGCCGCGGTGCCGCGACGGAGGTGCGGAGGCGAGGCTGCGGCTGCGGCTGCGGCTGCGACTGCGAAGGAGGGAGGGCCGGAGGCGAGGCGGCGAGCGGGCGGAGGAGGCGGCGGCGGCGGCTAGGGTTTTTGAATTTCCATGGTTCCTCTTTTAGTTTTAGGAGAAGAGTAGCTAAAAAAAAAATAAAAAAAATAAAAAAAAGGGGAATGCTGATGCGACTTGACGTGATTATTTTTCCCCGCATGGTAATGTTTTTTAAACTTCATTAGAACAAAACCAAAAAAAAGTATTTACATTCTAACGATTTTTGAACAAAAGAACGCGTTTGGTAACGTTTGTTCTAAATAAAAAATGAATAGAAATACGTTTGGTAAATTTTATTCTTTTTTTGTTTCTTTTAAATTTTTTTAGATTTTTATTTTATTTTCCATTTTTGCCTTTCTTTTTATTTTTTTCTTCTTTCGGCGGGCAGCCTCGCCCGAGCGCCGGCCATGGCGAGGCTCGGCCTCGCCGATCCGGGCGAGCCCGAGCTCGCCCGGCCAAGGCGAGGCTCGGCGTCACGGCGCGGGCGAGGCCGAGCCTCGCCGCCCGCGGTCGGAGCCGAGCACCCGCGCCCGGCCCGCAGCTCGACGCCATCCCGATCTCACCACGCCATTCGCGACGCCGTCCGCCGCTTTGCCCGCGTCGCCCGTGTCGATCCCGAAGCCTCTAGTGCCACGCCGCCGTCGCACCGTCCTCTGGAGTCCCTCGCCGAACCCTAGCCGAAGATCTCCCCTCGAGCGAGGCCGAGCCTCGCCTTGGCTAGGCGAGCTCGGCCTCGCCGGCGCGGGCGAGGCTCGGCCTTGCCGGGGCTGGCCGAGCCTCGAGGGCGTCGCCGCCCTCGACGGCCGGTCGGCCGCCGGCCATGGCCGAGGCCGGCGACCAAACCAAAGAAAAAAGAAGAAAAGAAGAAGAAGAAAAGAAGAAGAAAAGAAGAAGAAAAAGAGAGAGAAGAAGAGAAGCGTTCCTTTTTTGTTACGAAGAAGTGTTTCTTTTCTCCAGAAACAACTTTTTTGTTTTACATTTTTTTTCTCCAATTTTGTTTCGAACAAAAAAAAAAAAAAGAATGAAATGCGCAACCAAACGCGTTTACATTCTTTTTTTGTTCCTAACAAAAAAAGTACAAAGTGTTCCAGAAACACTTTTTTGGAGCGTTTCCATGCAGGGCCTTTTCCTTTTCTTTTTTTGGAGGGAGGGGACTCCCCTCCGAAAAAAGAAATTTATTAGTCACTCGTGTGTTTAGATTTACTTTTCCTCCAAATGGGACCATCGCTATGGAGATTACTATTATTTTTAAATAGATCGAAAATCTCTTCGTAATGAAACTATCCGAAAAAATTTAACGAAAGTTCTAAATATTGTGTGCGGTACGAAATTAACATTGAAACCTTTCGTATGATTCAATTAAATCCATAACATTTTTCTTTAAATAGTGCAGTCGAGTTCTTTTGATAGAAAGTATCTAAAATTGCACGAATATCATTTCAATATTCCTATAAGGTATATTTTATTTTTTTTAAAAAAATTTTAGGACGTAAATGTATTTTTTTCATCAAAATATTTAAGACTCGATCAAACCAATCGAAAGATTCATAACTCACTTGCACTTATTAATAGTGTTCAAAACCGTGATGGAATAGATCAAAAGTTTAGAACAAAATTGCATTACATATTTAGGGTGTGTTATTCAACATTTTGAAAGTGCTTTGGAAAAATGCAAAAATCTTTAACCTAGAGGAGTTTGGAAAATGCAAATTGTGTTTAGTAAAAAAATCCTTTATACAAATGGTTTTGGCCATAAATTTTATCTTTTTATTAAAAAGAAATCAAATTTGCCAATGAGCCAAATTTGGTAATGGTAGCTAGTACCCATGGTCTCATGACTTCAAACAACTCCCGACAAGGGTTGCTTGAGATCGTGTGATCATTAGGTGAGGATTGCGCGACATCAAACAGCCATTGTTTAGGGGGCACATGTCACGCCCCGATCCTCCGAGCGCGCGAACATCCCACTCTGGTCGATAGAAATGCGACTTCCTGGACACGTCGCCGACCCATTCAATTTTATTACGCATGCGGAAGCGAAACAAATCCCCGACAACATTTAACTTGGGATAGAAAAGCAGGCAATCAATTACAACCAAACAAGCTTTCTTATAAACACATAGGTTTATATACAACACTTTGGATTGTCTACAAAATAGACAAGCTCAACAACTAGGAACCGTCCTATGACCAACTTGTCGACACATTCACCGACTCTTCAGCCTCCACCTTCCGAACTCCGGGACTTCCGGTCCTCCACAACCGTCATCTAGGAACCTGAAATATTTTCCCCAAACCGGGATGAGACTACGTCTCGCCGAGTCCTACCCTCTAAGACTCAATTAGGAAGAAAATACGCCTCGGGCGCTCTAGCCACACAAATAGGATAGAGGACTTACCTCGCCTCAGTTCCTTTCCTGCACGTCAGTACAATTCATATTCAAGCAATGCTCGCACAAGCTGAAACTACCGACACTTATATCGGTCTATCAATTCAATCAATCCAATTGATATCATACGATCCACACATCTATCAATTCATATCATCTATTAAACCATACCATCTATTCATCCATCAATACAATTACGGCTCGCACAAGCTGAAATGGATGCAATGCTCTCACAAGTTGATATAGATGGTAGCTCGCACAAGCTGATATATACATAGATGATAGCTCGCACAAGCTGATATATGGATCGTTGCTCTCACAAGCTGATAAACGATAATTGATCTCACAAGCTGATAATTCAATAATAAACCATAGAATTGGATATACAATCCAATATCACCCAACGATTCAAACTAGTCATAAAAATCAATCACGGTGCTAAAAGCCAACACCGGGTATTTTCAAGTTAAATACCACAACTTCATCATTATCACTCAATTCCACACTTTTGGAATAATTAACCATAATCATCAATAACTCAATTTCTCAATTTAAACATACAAGTAACACAAACCGACCGCACTCTTTGCGATCGCGAAAATTCTAACAACCTATTATCCCAAAGATAATTTTCGAAATTATTAAATAATTAAATTTAATTCCGAAAATTAAATAATTAAATATTATTTTATAATAATATAATTTAATAAAATAATATTTATAAATTCTAAATAATTATTTAATTAAAATAATTAATTAGGGCTTAAACTAGATTACACTAATTTAAACATACAATTAGCCCTAATTAAACATCCATTAAACTAATCATACAACTAATCTAATTTACATTAAAATAATCTAATTTAATCACATAAACCTAATTAGACTAATCTAAACACCCCTTAAACATCATTAACTCACTAAGCAAGAATTAGAGGATAAACCCACCGATTAACGAGCCGAACGGCTCAAAACGACGGGGACGACGCGAGGATCGATAGTCTCAAGGCGGGCCTAGCTTCCGGGTCGGGAAGCCGGCCAAAACGGGCCAAATAGCCGCTGCCATACCCATTTTCCAGCTCTCGTTCGCTGCTGGTTGGGGCCGAAAATGAGCAGATCCGGGCCGGTTGGGGTCGGGAATGGGCGGAGGAGCCGAACCGGACCTAGGCGGGGCTTCACGGTGGTCGAAGATGGGCTGGACGGCTCCGGCGGAGCTCCACCAGATCTGAAATGGCCGCTGGAACGAGGAGCCGGCGAGATGGAGACTGAGGCGGACGGAGCAGCGGTGAGGCGACGGTGTGTAGCGATGGCGACTCCGGCTGCGGTGCGCGGCGATGAGGCCTCAATGGCGAGCTGGCTTCGTCGGTCTTCAACTTGCAGGGCGTCGAACAGCAAGGGGATGGAGGAGAGAGACGGAGATGCGCGCGGGTAGGGCGACGGCGTCGCGGTGGCGCGCGGAGACGAGCGGCGCCGTTGGCCATTGTTCCTAGGAGTGTGCAAAATACCCGGAACCGCCCGACCGCCGGGAACCGGACCGGAACCGCCCGTTCTTGAGGGAACCGGTCCGGTTCCCGGTTCCAATTTTTCGGAACCGGTGGGTACCGGTCCGGTTCCGGTTCCATGGGCGGATCCGCCCACCCGGACCGGACCGAACCTTTTTAATATTAAAAAAATTACTAAAAGAAACCTTAGATTAGATCTTATTTCCTCACTCCCTTTGTCTTCGATTCTCTCTCTCTTTGTCTCTTCCTCGTTCCTCCTAATCCTATCGCCATTTTGATTCCTCCCCGAGCGTCGACGCCGTTGCCGCCGCTCCTCCGCCGCTTCGTTCGCCCCCTCGCGTCGGCCGCCACCCGCCACGGCCCGCGGAAAATTGTTTCGTGACCGTTCTATGTTGAAAACCCGACCATAGACCTCCTCCCCTCCTTCCCAACTCATAGATCCAACCGTTTTATGTTGAAAACCAAAATTTTTCGCGTCAAGATCGGTCCCATGGATCCACCCGGAACCGGACCGGACCGGCGGTCCTGGTTCCCTGGTGGATCCATACAACAAACGGGTGGATCCCGGTTCCAATTTTTCTAACCGGTCCTTAGCGGGCGGTTCCCAGTTCTAGGTCGGGAACCGCTCGCCCGGACCATGCACACCCCTAGCTGTTCCGGCTGCTGGCTACGATGGAAGAGGGAGCTGCTGAGGTCTTCTTCGACTTGCTGGGTTCTTCGTGCAACAAGAAGGAGAAGATGGAGGAGGAGCTCGACGAAGGAGAGAGGGGGAACCGGTCTCTCTCTCTCTCTCTCTCTCTCTCTCTCTCTCTTAGGTCACTCAAACACATGGCCCACCATGACCTCATGGATGATGTCACTCTCCACTATCTCCAACCTCCCACAACTTTAGTCCAATGGTTGCAATTTCATTTTCCGCCGTGGCATGAAATCTTGTACACTTAATTCGATCAATTCTCAATCAATTCCATCCAATTGAAGCTCAATTAAATTAACCCATGTGTCATACTTCAATTTCTATAATCGGGTTCAATTTCACGGTCATGGCCTAATGTTTTTAGGAATTTTCTCAAGCAATTTTCAAGTAATGCCTACTTAAGTCATGACCCTAGGCAACAAGGCTTGGGGTTGTGCGACTTGCTTGGGTCAATGAGAGGTCAATGAGAGAGAGATGAACAACAACAATGAGGGCCAGAGCCAAAAAAAAATTAAAGAATTGACGAGGGTAATTTGAAAGGAAAAAAAAACATTTAGTCTTTTCACTTGAAAACCTCTTGAGGGTGGTTGTTAGATACCTCAAATTTTCCTACAAGAGCTTACGACGTACCGAATTAAACGTGTCCTAAAAATGAAGGGTTTTGTAGTTTAAATTCTCTGCAAAATAGCTATGGCTCATCGGTAGGTCATGCCTACTTCGTGTAGAATCAAATTTGTCATAAGGACTAAAAGGTGGAATCAACACGCGTATCAAAATCCAATAATCACGCATTTAAGGAAATATACCGACACTAGAAAAGTCCATGTCCCCCACGAATATGCTAAAAGCGCGAAATTAGTTCGACATAATATAGTTTGGTATTCCGTCGGAGAATGGTTTGGTATTAAGCCACGTCAGCATCGACGGACACAATTTCCTTCGAAGAAAATATATAAAAAAAGAAAAGAAAAAACCGAAAAAAGAGAGATTTTTGACCGACTTCTGCAGCCCGGCGGCGCTTCTTCAGCAATTCCTTCGTCTCCTCCTCCAATGGCGGCCGTCTCGTTCCGCCCCGCGCCCATCCGCGGCGGCAGCTCTTTCCCGGCCGCCTCGAAGCTCGGCGGCGGCGGTGGCTTCCGGAAGCCTCTTGCCTTGCCGGCGGCCGCCGTGTCTCGCCGCTCGCGCGGGGGGCTGGCGGTGGCGGCGTCCGCGGGGAGCGTCGACAAACCAATCGCCGCCGATAACAACGGCCCATTGCCAGTCTCCAACGGTTCTCCCGTCGCTCGACCCAAGTACGTCTCGCCGGAGGGGCTCATTTTACGTAGTGTCTCGTGTGGTGCTCGGTAGTTTGCTGACACGAGCTGGGGGGATGGTGCTTTTCGATGTGTGTGGTAGAATATTCGTTGGGAATCTCTTGCTGGGATTCCCTTTTTTTTTTGGGTGATGTAAGATGAAATGTACGTGCATGGAATGCGGGCTTTTTTGCCCTGTCGAAGGCGATTCGGCGGGTTTCATGAGGCTATATATAGATTCTGCTATAAGGCTCTGTTTTGCTGACATAAATATTTCCGCTGGTTCATTTTGATTGTGGGTTTTGTTGTTCTCAGTGGATTATGCTTCACTTCCACGAGATGAGCTTGTCTGATTTACGGTTGGCCCAAAAAAGGACTGTCTGATGCACAGTTACTGCATATCCTTTTTTTTTTTGGTAGAATGAGGGTAATGATGATTTAGATGGAGTTGAAAGGATTTTCGATGTTGGTCGTTTCATGTCTGTGGGAGGCTACTGTTGTTGACTAATTTAGAGTATTGTTTTTAACTACCCATGTTGGGATAATTCCAGGGTCAGGAGGCATACGATTTCAGTGTTTGTTGGTGATGAAAGTGGTATGATAAATCGGATTGCCGGAGTCTTTGCGAGGCGGGGATATAATATCGAGTCCCTCGCTGTTGGTCTGAACAAGGACCGGGCCCTCTTCACCATAGTCGTTTCGGGAACTGAAAGGGTCTTGCAGCAAGTTATGGAGCAGCTTCAGAAGCTTGTGAATGTGTTGAAGGTATATTAATAATTTCCATTGCGGAGACCAATTGATTCTTGTCCAACCACGAATTACTTTTCCTAAATGTGAGGCTCATCTTAATTCTGCTTGACCTGTTTTTCTGGTGTGAGTATTTAAATGAGTGCCTTATGTAACCTATCAAGGGGAGTTTGTGGTCACAGGATATGATTTGTATGATCCTCTTTGCCTTTCTCTCAAGCAGAATCATTATATGTTCTCATGCGTCCATAAATCTTGGAGTGTGGATATGTCCATGCTGCTTCTATTTTTGGTTCGTTGTCTTTCAATCTTTATGCATTGGTGTGTGGAATATATGGGGGTTTTCAATTATGCTTCTGCTGTATGCTTCAAAATGAGTTCACTCGATATTTCTCGACAAACACCAAAACAACCCTGCTTCTGTCTATTGTTTTCCTCATCCTAAATAGTTGTTAACTGACATAATCACCATGTGCAGGTTGAAGATTTATCTAAGGAACCCCAGGTTGAGCGTGAATTAATGCTCATAAAAGTCAGTGCCGAACCTGAACATCGTGCTGAGGTAGTTGATCTTTTGTTGAGTGCCACTACATTATTGTTTACCTTAATCGACAACTCATTCTAAATTTACACTTCCCGCTTGCAATGTTCAGATTATGCATTTGGTGGACATCTTTAGAGCAAAGATTGTGGATATTTCAGAGCACTCCGTAACAATTGAGGTAATTTTATGTGACTTTCTAGCTCATGGTTTTACATGCTTAACTGTATATCCGGAAATTCGATCATTTATGGTTTAATTAAGTCTGGTAATTAGAGGTCTGAAATGACCTTACCCTCAACTCAAAGAACATACCAACAGTGAGAATTATAACGTTGGGCGGTATAAATACATGGCAAACTATAATTCTTCTTCTCAGTTCCTATAAGGTTAATAAACGAGATTGTCTCTTTTATATGGGTAATTTTAATCAACACCAACACATCAGAAATCTGCACGATTCCGCTTTAGACCAGGAAAAGGTGCAGCATGATGGCAAGCTATTTTGGTTCTGATAGACATCGGCATTTCTTTCTTTTTATTCAGTTCTGCGGAAAAGATGTGTAAGAACTCTTGTTGCCATCTGATGATGATTGTTGTGGTATCAATCTTTATGAATTGATTAACAATTTATGTAATCACTAAAATGCATTAGGTTCACAATCCATGTTCTTCTGTTTTACAGGGTTAACATGATTTTTACATTTACTATTTAAGTTGGATTGTTTATAGTTATTAGCAATGAGTTCTCCATTTACAGGACTTAAGATGGCCTCGTACTTACAGTGATTTTGTGCAGACTAATGTAATTTGACTATTTACGTTATCAGTATGTTAATGGTGTTGACCTTGACAAGGCTGCTTTCATGGGCTGATGCATGTGACCAGGTAACTGGAGATCCGGGAAAGATGGTGGCGGTGCAAAGAAACTTAAGCAAGTTTGGCATCAGGGAAATTGCAAGAACTGGAAAGGTTGGACACATCTAGATGCCATGTCTAACATCTGTTTTATATTTTGTAAGTCAACAGAGATAGCCTGTATAACATGTGTTTTATATAGCAATTAGATTTTTTTGTTTTTTTAGATTGCTCTTAGAAGGGAAAAACTGGGTGCATCTGCTCCATTCTGGCGATTTTCAGCCGCTTCCTATCCAGATTTGGAAGGAACCCCCGTTGATTCTGTAATTGCGGGTGCTAGAGATAGAACAGTTCCAGGTGAAACTGCTGCATATGTTGGGGTATGTGCATCTCAAAATATTTCTCTCCTTCGCATTGAAAGGCATGTTGTTTCTATATAATGTTCATTTTTCTGTTCTTTGTTTTTTTTTTAATGGTTGTGTTTTGTGTTTAATCTTTGTGCTTACCTATGATTGTTCTTATAAGATATTCTGGCCAAAGTTTTTAATTCTAAGTCTACTAGCTATGCTGGAGACCCTATTCTTGTGGATCTTATATGAGAAACTTGTTGTCTGTAGTTTTATAGCATTGGTTTCTTGACTTGGCTCATAAATTGAATGGCAGATATTGATGTAAATTAACATTCTACTGCCATGTACTTAGACTTGCACAGAGGTGCTTTCAAACTTTGATGCTAGTTTTGGTATGTTGCTATCGTAGAATACGTTCATATTTTCTTCTTCTTTTGTCGTTACTGACTTGAACTGTCTTGAATGAGTCAATTTCTTTGTAGTTAGCTCTGATGCATGTTTTGTAGTTTTCTTTAGTAAAGAAAGGGTGCCTGCTTGATTGATGGTTAACCATAGATGGTGTTTTCTGCATATAATTTGTGCTTTTCTTTAGCTCTTAACGTAAGATTTGTCTGGATTTGTTGGCAGTCGATGGAATGCCATACTGTTTGATGATGTTGCTTTTCTGGTTGTGGATATGTATTTTTTTTTTTGACTTCGCTGAGTATGTTAAATGTTTTCACTGTTGTTTTCTAATGAAGGGAGATGTTTACCCAGTGGAGCCAACTGACGGTTTCAGTTTCAATCAAGTGCTTGATGCTCACTGGGGTGTTCTCAATGATGAAGATGTAAGAACTCTCTGAGTTTTATTTGCTGCTTATAACCTGAATTTTGTTTTAAAAAAGACACCTGTTTAAACACAGCTTTTAGTAATGTTGTTGTCTCTTATCCTTGAAATGTAATAAATGTTGATATCATGTTAAGGGAGACATCATTATTGGTGGGATTGTCTGAGTGCATTTTGCATAACTGGCCTATATTTTCTGTATCATTATATTAGAATATTTCTTATTTTAATTGTGATCTGTGTAGTGAAGGTGTGACGTTTGAAACCCCAACTTTCAAGGGTTTTAAATAGTATTAGCAATATTAACTATGTTATTAATACCTATATTTACCATTCAAGGGTGATTTTAGCTGGAGTATTGACTTAGGGAAAGCAATGAGGACCAAGAGTTTGAATCTTTTCCTTTTCTTTTTCTTCTTTGTTGGCAACTATACTGGTGATTAGGTCCATATTGGTCCTTAATATACTGACTGTAACAGTCTGCATGCTACTGCATCCTGTGGAAGTAGGTTTGGCCAATCTAGATTTTTGTCATAGAACGGTATGGTTGAAAGTAAAGTTACAAAAGTTGGCTCCCTTAGCACACTTTGTATTATTTGGTTGATGTGGGGGAAAGAAATAATAGGATCTCCTAGAATTCTGGATATTTTCCAGCCTCATAGCTTGTTTTTCAGTGAAAAACATAAGTGGCTGCAAGGACCATGTTTATTGGCAATTTGGCTATTCCCTTTTCTGGAGAAGGAAGACAATGTCCATAGAAATCTGAAAAACAGGAAAAGGTCTTTTCGGTTCCAGTCAAGATGCAAAAAAGGGAGGAAGATTGACACTTAATAAAGCAATTTTCATATATATGATCCAGCCAACGTAATAAAAGATAATCAAAATTTTAAACTGGTAAAACAATTTTGAAAGCTTAACTCTAGCAAAAGCTGAAATTGAGAAGACAAAATGTTTGGAAAGTTGTCGAAAATGAAGGTCGGGAAACTTCATGAAATACTCATGGTTTTAATGGAATTGGGACAGACTCATTAGAAGGTTCAACAAATGGCAGAGTTCATTTTATGTGACATTCTCAGAGTTGGTCATTAAAGTAAAATACTCCAATCTTGTGTGTAATTGAAAATTTATTAGTTTTAAGATAACAACTATAATGTCTGTAGACAGTTTTAGTTTTACATCTAGAATATGGCCAAAGTCAAACTTATTCTTTAAATGGGATACCCTAAAAATAAATATAAACAACCAGGGCATTATTAGAATGTCTTCTGACTGAACAATGACAATGCCTCAATTATCTGTTTGATTTTTCTACATCTAGTTTAATTTTTTGTTAAATCTGGTATTAGTATCCAAAGGAGGGCATCTATAGATATTCTATGTAACTTCATTATTTCCTCTATGTGCTAAAAAAAAGTAAGTTTGATGGGAAAAATGTTGAAAAGATGGAGGAAATGATTCTGGTCTATTGTCAAACTTAAGTTATGTTGTACTGCTGAAAAAGCTCATGGCAAGATTTTCCTCTATCACTAATTAAAACAATTTAAGAAGAAGGATCTTAGCTCTCATTTATATTTACTTAAATGTCCCTTGAATATTTGTTTCTACATTAACTGGCAGAAGCTTTTAAGCTCTATATCCTCAAACTGAATTTTCTATTTTAATTGATTCTGAGAGAGTTAGATCCATGTTGCATTGGCACCTCCTTGCAAATGTGAGCAGTCTGCACAGCATTTCCCCTCTGCACTAGTCAGTAACAGCAGCTTAGCAGGCTTGGCCATAGCGCACAATTGCATATAATTGAAGTGTATGAGGCATTTGCTGAAATTGTGGATGTGTAAGGTGGTTGAATATAACCAATCAAGTTATAAAAGATGCAATCTCATTTAAGGAAGAACTTGTGACTTTTGGAGCTCTTTTTGTGAATCAAGCAATGGCAATAGTGTTCAGTTTTATATAACATTGTCTGATTCAATCTTTCTATGATCCATTTGAATTGTCAACATTGGCCACAAAATTTTGTTGCATGGAACAGTATTATCAATTGGGTAAATCATGACGGTTTTTTTTTTTGTCCCTTTTTTTTAACCAGACGAGTGGACTTCGGTCACACACTCTATCAATGCTCGTTAAGGATGCTCCTGGAGTTCTGAATATCGTTACAGGTGTCTTTTCAAGAAGGGGATATAACATTCAGGTAATTTTGGCTTTGGTATCTTATGACTAACACTTTCTCATTCTTCTTTAAATCATTTTAAATCTCTTCTTCAACTTGCCAAACATCCTTATCTGTTATCAGAGTTTAGCTGTGGGACATTCAGAAGTGGAAGGACTCTCTCGCATTACAACTGTGGTTCCTGGTACCGATGAATCAATCAGCAAGTTGGTACAGCAACTTTATAAGCTGGTAGATCTCCATGAGGTGAGAATTCAGCCGTCAGGCGACATTTGTCAATTGCCTGGCTGGGGGAGTCAGGGGTTCAACATCTTGTTTCTTACCTCAGATGCATAGTGTTCCACTCAGTTTCCCCACAGTGCTATGCAGTTTTCCTGCTCCATATGACTCACGAGAAATTATGATGTTGGGGGTCATAGGGTTAAATCTGTCTGATTTTTATAATTAGTTGTGTTGACTTATCTAATTACTAGTTAGGCTTCCTGACTCTAGGTTAAGGATTTGACTCACATACCATTTGCTGAACGGGAGTTGATGCTGATAAAGATTGCTGTAAATGCTGCTGCTCGGAGAGATGTCCTTGATATTGCCAGCATTTTCAGGGCAAAGGCCATTGATGTGTCTGACCACACAATTACTCTTGAGGTGAATTACTTTGGTATCAATAAAGTGGCACTTTTTTTCTTTTTTTGTCTGTAAGAGCTTATCCCCTCCTTTCGCTCAAATATCTGGGTTGACGTGACAAATTTATTTCACAAGTTAGCATACCACTGACTAATTCTTCATAACATTGAAATTGATCAAAGAAGGATGCTTTGAGGATACTTTCCTAAATCTTATGGCTTATGTGAGTAGCTGAAACTGTAGTTTCTTCAGAAAGCACTTGTGTGATCAACTGGGTTCTTTATTGTATATTCCTATGCTTTCTATCGATCTCCTTCTGTAATTGGTACAAAAGTTGTAAATACACTTCAAGGAAATGGTTTGCAGGTCATTATTTCAGAGCCTTGATGTTTTTCATTGAAAACCACAGATGTAAGTTTATATGGACACTTGTCAAGACAGATAATATGAGACAAATATCTATTATTTATGATCTAAGCAACTCAACTGCTCAACCACAGAGTCCTCTTCACATGGTGATAGACACAGCAAGGTCCATAATGGGGTTCAACAAGCACATACACTGAAGTTGATTTACCATCTTCACACTTTGGTTTTTGTGTGAAATGTTTGAAGCAAAATAAACTGAAGCAAAATAAACCAAAAGGAAATAGGGAAGAGAAAATGAAATAATCTGCATGTTTTCCTTGTTAATCTGAAGAATCTGAAGAATCTGGTCATCTGCTTTGTCTGGCTCATATAACAAAAATTGATCTAATATATGAAAAATCGAGAAAGAATGTGTTTATTTTTATTTTTTTTATAGTTCCTTTAAGGGATCAGTTTTGTGCACAGCTTTGCATCAGGAAAGGTTGGGACCAATGAATCTTTTGGGTTCGGGAGTTTTTTGTGAAAGCTATGCATCTTAAGATTAGTCAAAAGAAAAGGACTTATGAGAGCTTGCGAATCTAGATCCTTTGGTTGATGTGAATCTTATCTGCTAAGTGCTTTATCAGTCATTGGTGGGTGATAGCAAAGGCAGTTCACAACTTTTTTTGTGCTCGAATTGCATTTACTTCATCTGCAGCTTTCTGTTCATCCAGTATTATATAAGCATTTACCTGTTAAAGCTGATTATTTGATTGATTTTGGTCCCAGCTTACGGGAGATCTGGATAAGATGGTTGCACTGCAGAGGCTGTTGGAACCATATGGCATTTGTGAGGTACGTCTTTACACACACATTTTTTGTTAGATTTCATATTTTTATTCTCAAGTTGACAATTGCTATATCCCTATATTGAACATCCTAAACACTCTAGGCTAGAACCTTGTCTTCATTAGCCAATTTATTGCTGCTATAAGTCTCCAATGATTCAGACCAAAAAAAAAAAAAAAAAGTCTCCAATGATCAAAGGTCACTTACCTCAGATGACTCCTGAATTTTTCTGTGAACCCTGGGTTTCTAGTGACAGAGGAAGTGCACCTGAATCCATCTCCCTCTGTTTTGACTGTTGATGTACAATACTCTTCATTTATATTGGAAACGCCCAATTAATGCATTTTCCAGTTTTGTTTCCTGGTGTTCCCACCTGTTCCGGAGTTCTGCTCACCAATTTCTTCTCTTGCTTTGGCCACTTCTTTTTGGCGTTTGACTGCTCCATATTGCCCTTCGTGCTAGTTCTTGGCTGTCATGGTAAGGTATAAGTTGTGATAGATAGAAAATTTCTCCACTTTCTAGTGGAAGGAGAAGGGGAATGTAGCTATAAAATGCAAAGGCAAGAACACAGTTCTTGACCCTTCAGAGGAAAGCGTGGATTTTAACATGGTCTTGAGACTGTTTGGTTGAAGGAGGGCGATTGAGGTAGAAACCTTTTGCCTGAGATAAAGAGTTAACTGTTTGGCAAGTCTGATGATTAATGGTGGGATTTAGGAGGAGGAGGAGGAGGAGGAGGAGGAGGAGGAGGCATAGTTCCGGAGGGCAATCACTAGCTTCTATGAGTAGAGAGACCTGTGTTAGATGGCATAATTAATCTAATAACTTTATCCTGCATTAGATATGAGATTGTGCTTCCCTCAGATTCTTTGATCAAGTTAAATTATGCCGCTTTAAATTTGTTTGCAAACTTATCTTACCAAATTACTGATACTTTCTCCACTGTTGCAGGTGGCACGAACTGGCAGAATAGCATTAGTACGTGAGTCGGGCGTTGATTCTAAGCACCTGCGTGGATATGCTTTTCCAGTGTGAGTTGTGAGGCTTCTCATGCTAATGGAAAGTGTGATGAGATAAATGTTTATTTGCCAATTGCCAGGGATCCAAGAGTAGTTCCGTTATATCGATGAGGAAGAAGTAACTTACAATGAGCAATGTAGAATTTTTCATGTTATGCTACGTACCGATGTATGGATGGAGTTTCGTATTTTTGGTGAGGGAACAGAAATTTGCATAATGGAAGTGTGAAAGTTCTTGTAAATGGGTTAATTTTTCTTCTTTCATGACTAACTAGATAGACAGGGGGCCTCTTAAGTCCTCACGCAGAACGACAGTGCAAAGACAAACAGAAAACACATCCTTTCTAGAACACAAGCGGAGGAGACTATGCCAATGAAAAAGGTACAACAAGTGACTTATTCGCGAGAAACCAAGACCACCTGTTTCACAATGTTGCGACCCAAAAACCACCCGACAAGGGCTGCTGGACCGTTTTTGAGCCTTGGGCAATGTCTTTGACATAGATAATCCTTTCCTCTTTGAGCCGAGGCAAAACCGTCTCCAGGAACTTTGGATAGAGATGATGGTACTCAAGCACATCGAAACCTTCCATTGGAACCATGATAGCTTTAAGCGGAGGCAGGGAGCTTCAGCATGGGACCCCTCATGTAAGTATCGCAGGACAGATAGAAATTCTTCACCAACACTCCGTCGGAGCCATAAGCCAATCACTCGCTTGTTCCTCACTGCCTCCCCATCCTCAATCCCCATCCTTTCTTATCTTTTTCTTTTCTTTTCTTTTCTCTTCTCTCCACTACCCAAGAACCTGAAAGGGGAAAAGTGTTAAAAAAAGTCCTAAATTTTTTGTCTTTGTGCCAATTTAATCCTAAACATTTTTTTGGTGCCGATTTAGTTCTAAACCTTTTTAGGTTGTGCCAATTTAGTCATTTTCGGCCAATTTTGGCTGAATTTTGCTGATTGGACGCCAGCCGGCTGACGTTGACAACTTTTAATAATATTTTAATATTTTAGAATTTTTTTTCTTTTTATTTTTCTTTTTTTCTTCTCCTCTTCTTCCTCCAGCTGGTCATCGGACCTCGGCGACCAGCTAGAGGTGACAGCTTAACAAGGTCGAGGTCAACCTCGCTAACTACCTCGCCGGTGGCCACGAGGGCGGCCTCACGTGGGCGGCGAGGCTCACCCTCGCCGGATCCGGCGAGGGTCGAGCTTTGCTAGGCCGCCCTCAAGGCTGGGCAAGCCCCGCGGCTCGCCGGATATGGTGGCGGTCAGCGAGGTGGTGAGCAGCGGTGGACGGCATCGGGCGGCAGCGTTGTGGCGGTGGTCTCGCGTGGCGGGGTTTCCTTGGCTTGGCCGGGAGAGGACTCTCTCTCTCTCTCTCTCTCTCTCTCTCTCTCTCTCTCTCGGTCTCGCCCAGATCGAACGCCCTCAGATCTTGAACCGAATCCTTGAAGAACAATCCAGGACGTGCATAGCAAACAAAGGAAGGTTGGGGACGGAGCTTGTGCAACGGACGACCGCGAGCTCCAGCTTGGTCCGACCAACGCAAGGCACAAAAAAGGACCGAGGCCTACTGGAGCTTCGGTGCTTGAAACCAGGCACGGTCGTAGGCCGATGGCCGCGGCTCAGGTGTGGTGGCTAACGGTCTACCCCTCTGACTCTCTCCCCCTCACTCGCCAGATCTGGCGAGCTGGCGGGGCTCACCCTCGCCGGCCATGGGCAAGGCTCGACCCTCGCCAGATCCGATGAGGGCGAGCCTCGTCGCCCAGGCCTTGAGGGCGGCCATTGGCGAGGTGGCTGGCGAGGTTGACCTCGACCTCGCCGGCCGTTGCCTATGGCTAGTCGCCGAGGTTTGGCGACCGGGCTGGAAGAAAAAAAGAAAAAAAAAAAAAGAAAAAGAAAAAAAAAAAAAAAAAAAAAAAAAAAAAAAAAAAAAAATTCAAAAATATTAAAATATTATTAAAAGTGTCGGCGCCGATCGGGCTACGTCAACTGGCCGGCGTCCAATCAGCAAAATCCGGCCAAAATTGGCCGGAAAGGACTGAATTGGCACAACCTAAAAATGTTTAGGACTAAATCGGCACAAAAAAAGGTTTAGGATTAAATCGGCACAAAGACAAAAGATTTAGGACTTTTTTGGCACTTTTTCCAAGCTGAAAGTGAGGAGGTGTGGGTGGTCGTGTCTCTGTATGTAGAGATCGTTCGATGTTTCTGACCTGCGAGTGGATGGAACCTTTTATAGAGCAAACACAGCCGAATCTTAAATAATAAATACACAAACATGTGCATTATAGAAGAGACAAGTTACAAAACAACAATCACTAAGAAAATCAAGAAGCTGACAATTCATACGTTAAACAAACAACCAAGTGCAGCAATTCACTCGTGCGTTAGATCAATATGGAAAAGCATGCACTCGTGCTCCGGATGACCGACTCGTCTCAGCCGACCAAGAAAACTTCATATTAGAAGGTAAAAAGTTGGTTGGCATAACACGTCCATGCTCTGGAATGATTGCATTGATTTGGACTGATCTTTTGCCAGGTCTAATTTCTCACCTAGATTCTGTCATCCCGACAAAGTGGAAGAAAAATGGACGTCTCACCACGTGCGGCATGTGAATGATTTTCTAAATGAGTTATAAACGAGCTTGAAAAAGATATGGCAATTGGTAGAGGTAAGGCCTAAGTGGGTTTAAACAAAGTACATGAAATTGGCACTCGTTGGTAAAATCCATTCAAACTACAAACTTTGATAGTCAAGCTCCATCTGGTTGATTGGTTTCGGCTCTTATGAAATTCGGGGAGTGGAGCTGGCCCAAAATTTACTTTTGAAACATTTTAGGTCAAATTTAGCTCGATTCGGTTCGACTGTATAAATGACGCTTGTGATATGCAATGTCATTGAACTGTAACAATGGTCAATACTTTCTTCTTTAATTAATAGCTAGTACAAGATCAGGAAAGTTAGCTGAATTAAGTTTAAATAGGTTAGTCAAAATAAGGTCATTACTTCAGCTGACATGATCCATTCAATGAAATTTGTGCATGGTGATATCAGGTTGCATGAGGATGAATCCGAACGATCCTCAATCCTGTCGAGTGGGAGTACACAATCTTGACTCTAATTCAAGGAACATTTACCAAAATAAATTAGAGGTAAATGTTTCCATCACCGGTGAAAATATTTACTCATAATTTATGGCTTGTGATGAAGATATTTTACAATGATTCACCTTTTTAAGATTTAAAATAACGATTTTAATTAAGAAAATATTTTATAAATTGCTCTTTTGTGTGAAACATATCGGATGCAAAATCACATACATACATCACTAAAGGGTGAAAAGTGTTGAAATATTTATCTTTTTTGTTTACTTACTTATAATGGCAGTGACACACTAGGCGGGCAACGGGGGAAGTTTGTGTTAATCATGATTCAAAGTTAATCCAAATTGATTTGAAATTCCACCCATTTTGTAAGGAAACCCAGACCATATTAGAAAGGTCCAAATTGGACTCTTGCCAACAGGATCGTTGGTGATGCGAAATGGGGAAATTAATTTCCCACGAGACTTCTTTTCTCAATGAAGATGAAGACCACGTTGATGCCAAAGAAACGTTCATAGCTTTTCCGGTATAAATATTCTGTTGTTAAATTTGGTCTGAAGTCATCTCTTTGACGAAAATTGAAGAGAGTTGCTGTGATTGAGCGAACGTAACCTTATCTTAGTCATCTCATGTATCTCTTTCCACGAAAAAGACATGGCAGACACACCACCGAACCACAATAATCTGTTAAGTTCAAATTTTAATCCTGCAATTTATTTTTCACTCAAATTATTTTGTTTGTTTATGTGAAATTTGGATGGATCACTATCGACTATTATAAAAGCTTATACTATTAAGGCATAGTTTTAATATTTAATTATTCTAATACTTCCCCTCATGTGTAGGCTAGACTTTGGCCTAAGTTTAAAGTGTAGAAATAAATAATTAGGGAGGTATATAGGAGTCTGAAAAGATTTGAACTCAGAACTTCTTGCTTTGATATTATGTGAGATTTAGAGGGATAATTGCCAATTGTTTAAAAAGCTTAACTATTAAATGAAGACGTGGTTTAATATTAATTACTCTGATAGTTCACATTCTGAGGTAGTTGTCACAATTTGGCATGTCAAACCAGTTTTATTTAAAAGCTTCTTAGAAAGGCATAGCATAAGATTTTATGCTCTATACGGAGAACACATGTGCACGGAAAAGTACAGTATCTACAACCATCTGTTCCTCTGCACCTGCCACTGGAAAACAACACAAACAGATGATCCCTTATTACACGAGACACATTTACAATCAAGCATCCTTTGCATCATTCGTGAGAAAACACGACCACCTGTTTCCCGACATTGCAACCGGAGAACAGCCCGACGAGAGCTGCCGGACCATTCTCAAGCCCTTTGGCGATGTCTTCCACGTGCACAATATTTCCCTCTTTAATCTGAGGCAATACCATTTCCAGGAACTTCAGGTAGAGATGATAGTAATCGAACGCCGAGAAAACTTCCACTCGAACCTGCTTCGGGATAATGTTCAGCAAGTTGTGCACGCCTTCAGGTTGCCTGAGGTTGTACTGCAAGATCATTCCACATGCTGCGATTCGGCCATGAAGTTTCATGTTCAGCAGCACCGCATCCAGCATTTTTCCGCTCACATTTTCGAAGTAGATATCGATCCCCTCAGGGAAGAATCTAAATATTCATGGCGTAAAAAGTCAACTCGAGTCAGCTTCAGAAAACAGGTGCAAATTTCGTACCTTGTACAGCAGTCAACTTATTTGCTCAATCATGACTCACCTTTTCAGTGCTGCATCCAAATCTGGCTCCTCCTTGTAGTTGAAAGCATTATCGAATCTAAACTCGTTCTTCAGCAAATCAACCTTTTTCGGTGAAAACAACAGGAAGAAAGAAATAAGATAAGATTTGCAAGAAACTAACAGGACTGCATTCTTAACTTCTGTGTGAGATGATTGCCTTCTCTATGCTACCGGCGCTGCTAACAACATAACAACCGAACGACTTTGCAAACTGGCCAGCAAGCTGACCAACGGCTCCTGATGCAGCCGATATGAAAACAGTCTCTCCTTTCTTAGGAGAGCATACCTCGAAAAACCCCACATAAGCTGTCAGGCCCGCCATGCCTGCAAAGTTGAGGTTTCTAGAAATTAGACGAGCATCAAAATTTTTCGGAAACTAAAGAGTAGGAGCGATATGGCCACGGGAAGCTCTCACTAGACAACCATACTCATCCGCAAGAGAAGCTAGCCCGAGGGAAACACATTGACTTCACATGGAAAGTCACTAACTACATCGAGAAATTCTCGACTTACTCAGTGATTGCCTAATTCGATAAACTAAAACTGCTGTGGAACTTGCAAAAAGAACAACTGTTGAAAGTGCACAACAACGACAAGACTTTCAGGGAAAAAGAAGTTCATGAACATTGAAAGAGCGAAAGACTGTCAGAGGATCAAAGAGAGTACCAAAAGACCGGTGTATAGTAAGAGAGAGGAACATCGGTGTGCTCCATCTTAAAGCAAGTCTCTGGTGCGGGCAGTAGACTGTACTCCTCTCATCCGGTCATGCCCCAAACCGGATCGCCTTTCTTCTAAGTTCGGATGCCCAGATTCCGAAACTCTTGCCGCTCCCAATCCCTCAATAGACTGCGTAGATGTGTCGACACATACGCAGACAGATTTAGCGTAGGCAAATTTCGAACCGATTCACTAGAATCACACGCGGTACTATTAAGGATCCAACGGACGCTCTGCTTATTACACTCTCATTATCATTCTCTTTTCATTTCAATCAAATCATCATGCTAACACACATGAATGGAGGCGATAACAGCAAGCTGCATCACTCATTCGACGTGATTTTGTCAGCCCTAAATCCTCCAGCACATTATTAGGGATCAAAGAACACCCGGAATAGCAAAACTTAACACAAAGGGATATTTAAATACTAAAAATTAGGAAAGTGACACTTAAATGCCAAAATCAGAATAAAATGGATCAATTAAGTGTCAACAGTGAGAAAATCTGACTAAAATACGGCAAGACAAGTGCAAAACGATATTGTTTTGCATGCTAACGTGGCTAGATAAATGCAAAAACAACGTGTTTTGCTAACTGACGTGGCTAGATAATTAATATAAATATTAACTACATGAAAATTATAATCAAATAAAAAAAAAGATGGAGATTGCAGGTGGTGACGGCTCAACTTTTGCCGTCACCTTCCCATTATCGTTGGCTCTTCTCGATGATGGCAGGGGGCTAGGGCCCGGCGACCCTAGTTAGCCGGTGGTGAGGGCTCCACAACAGCCTATGAGCCCTTGCGCCAATCTGGGGCGAGGGTTGTGGCCCTCCCGTAGATCCGATGAAGGTCACCGGCGAACCTCAACGGAACTGGGGGAGGGCCTGCGAGCCCTTGCCAGGGGCTGGCGACCCTTGCTGACCCCTCTCCCATGGGGAGGCGGCGGTGAGGGCTTAGCCCTTGCCTTTTGCTCCCCCTCTCTCTTTTAAATAAATATAAATATAAATATTTTAATTTAATTAACATTTATATTAAAATTCAACAAAAAGACAAAACGACGCCTTCTTGGTTCTTTGTTATTGACTCAGCTTTCCGATGTGCCATGTAGGTGAGTTATATTATTAAAAAGTTGCCACATAGGATTTCCGACCACATTCTTCGAACTTGGTACTCATGTGTTTTCTTTTTAAAAAAAAGTGATACGTAAGTGTCACTTTCGTAACTTTTGGTACTTAAGTGTCATTCCGTACTAAGTTTTAGTACTCAGGTGTTCTTTTGTCTGCTATTAGGAATTATCCGTGACACAACGAGAACTCTAGGTACACTTTCGAAGGTGGCCTCGAATCCGCTTCCACCTCAGTGGTTACAAGAACTTAACCATAAACAAGATTAAGATACAAAAAAGAAGCCTCGGAAACTAGTCCAAAGATACTACTATCTAGCCACCCTGAAATCAACAATCCAAGAACAGTAGCAAGCAAGAGCATGCAAAGATAAATGCCTCGGAAACTAACGTAAAATTCCACAATTTTTTGATCAATCCCAGAGCAAGTTCATCAACAAAAAATTTCATCTTCTTGTCGATCTTGTTTCTATTTCCCAAAAAAAAAAAAAAAAAAAGGAAAAAAAGAAAAGAATGTAAAAAAAGAATTGAGCTGGGCTCACCGAACCAGGTTGGAAGGTGCCGAGATAACTTTCACCGGAGGCGGGCTTCATCATGCGATTCCTCATGTAAGGATCGCAGGACAGGTAGAGATTCTTCACCAACACTCCCTTGAAGCCTTTGGCGATGGCTCTCGTCAGTTCGATGGTTGACTCTGTTAAAGGAACAGGATCATCTCACCCTTTTACTATAAAGTCAGCTGGTGACTGTGAGAAAGGAAAAGATAGATCAAGTATGCGAAAAACAGAAATAGAAGAACAAAAACAAGCTGATGATCAACAATGAAAAGCTTGTGGTGAAGACTGACATGAGTTGATACAGAAGACATGGATTGCCAAGCTGGCTGACTAATCAACGGAGAAGAGCATGTGATGAAGAAGACACGGATCGCCAAGCTGTCTTAGTTAACGAGTTGTTATTCTGTTATAAACAGTTAGCTAAGTTCGGTAGTTCAGTTTTTCTGTTACTGGAAAGTCAGCTTCTCCCCTTCGATATATATATATAGAAAGAAAGAAAACTTCGTAGGGTGTGGAAAAAGCTTAGCTATGATATGTACATACAATGATACAGAGTAGAGAGAACAGAGGAGGAAGAACAGAGGATCTGTTTTGATTGTTGTAGTTGATACATTGTACAGAAATGAGCTTCTGCTATAAAGAAATAGAGAGCATTTCTTGTACAGATTTTACTTCTTCTGATTCTATTCTTCATCATCATCTGCATCTTCATCTTCACAGACTCAGTCACCTCCATGTCCGACTCTTTAGGAAAGATGCCCTGCGCGACGAAGTCCCTGAATATCACTTGCTTGTTCCTCACTGCCTCCCCAATCTCACTCCTCATCCTTCCTTTTTCTCTTTTCTTTTCTCTCGACCCACGAAGCTATATGTAGAGATGGACTGATGCTTCTCAACTGGGACTGGGTGGAAACGTTTTATATAGCACGAACAAGGGAATGAGCCCAACTTTCACGACCTGGTACTAGGAATCTTAAAGAACAAGATAACTACCAAGGCAGTTGCGCATAGCAGATGGAAACAAGTCTCACGACGGGACACGCACAAGACGACAATCACTAGGCAGTTGCGCATAGCCTGACAAAGTCAACAATGCGCAATCACTCCAGCATTGGATCGTTATGGAAGATTGTTAACTCATGCTTCGAGTTTGTGCTCCGTATAAAATTCATGACCTTTGGAGCATATGGGATATATCCAAGATTCGGCACTAGATATGCGGTGGTCACTTCATTTATCCAAGTTCGATCGGTTGACCAAGAAATGGAAGTCTTTTTTCTTTTTTTCCTTTCTTTAATATAAAAGTCGGACAAGAAGGACAAAGTGGGGCAAGCTTTTGTTTAAGCCGTGCAGTTGACTCCAGGAAGGATTAACATTAACCCGAACAGAGGACTCTTTCTTAGACGCACGAAAGAGTTGTGTTCTTTGGCCACGCTGAGGAGCAGGACACATGGAAATTAATTTGTGCTGCGAGTTTTACATTCAAATTGAGTTGTTTATTCATGAAGATTGTGGGATTGATTTAGGTGTGGGGTGAGTGATTATTACTCTCATTTTTGCATTATTAATGAATTATTTGATGCCGGCTCTCCCTGGGAAAAGGTAACACTTTGTATCAAACAACATAAATCTCCTATGCTCTTTATCGTTTATTGTTTATTGCCAATTCACATTGAATTAATTGCAACATCTTGTTAACTTTCGCGTTAATGTTACAACATTGGTGTCAAAGCTTGATGATAGGATTTGTCTAGATTTTGATTTGGGACTTTTACTTGTCTGATTATTATCTGAAAATTCTAGTTTGCATATATGTCCGGAGCAAAATAATAAATTGGGAAGTTTAACGTGTGACACCCCGAAATTTTTGATCCTAGAGTAGAGTAATAGGGGTTGAGTAATGCGCTCGGTGGGCCGTGTAAGGGCCACGAGTGTGGGCTCGATGGGCCAATCGTTGGGCCACGAATTGGGCCCAGCGTCGTGATGATAGGCCATGAATGGGGCTTGGCATGGAATGGGCCATGCATTGGGCCTAGTGGGGGCCGTGATTGGGCCCGGTGGGCCGTGATTGGCCTTGTGGACTGGGCGTACGTGCGTGAGGCTCAACTTGGGCGGAAAAGGCTCTAACTTGACAACATAAAGTTTTAGATTGGTTGTGCACCAATTTAATTTAAGAACTTATTAAATCATGCATGATCATGATCCCGTGTAAACTAGTCTTAATATTTCTTTTTGTGATTTCTCCTAATTTTCGGTCTTGGGCTAAACTTGTGACATCAATGTGGCGGGCGAGGCCAGCCGGCCGGCCGTGGTCGGTGGCCGGCCGTCGCCTATGGCCGGTGGCCGGCCACCGGAAAAAGCCAAAAAGAAAAAAAAAAAAAAGGAAAAAAAACAGAAAATAAAAAAACAAAAAAATTCAAAAAAATTTAAAAAATATTAAAATATTATTAAAAATTGTCCATGTCGGCGTCGGCAATCCTACGTGGCACCGCCAACGTCCACGTCAGCATTTTCCGGCAAAAATTAGCCAGATAGACTGAATCGGCAAGAAGTGAAAATGTTTAGGACTCAATTGACAAAATTAAAAGATTAAAATTAAAAGATTTAGGACTGAATTGGCAAAAATGCAATAGGTTTAGGACTTTTTGGACAATTTTCCCCCAAATAGCACAAGCGACGTTCTTTCGACACCCTAAGCTCTTCAATACATTTGCCAAATATTATACCGACATCACAAACAAATTCTACAATTTCAAAGCCACCACCAATTGGCACACAAAAGATTTAGCCATGATATTAAAAAAAATAAAAATAAATACACATACAGCACAGGGTCGCTACAATCCTTTGATTCAAATGATCGGACATAATCAGAACTAATACTTGACAAGTCCTCGTGTATTAATTTAGCCAAACCTGAGATCACGATCCAACACTCAGGAAAACTGATATAATATCCGCCATCCATCAGCAGAGACACCGCAACTTTCTCCAAAAACAACACAATGAATGCCCAGAGCAAACTTAAAAAGGACAAAAATATCATACTCAAGAAAACCCACATCACCCTCGATGAACTTTTTCTCCATCTATGTTCTTTGGAAAAAAAAGGAAAAAAAAACAGACAGAACTTGACAACGAAAAGAGTACTTAGGCTTGCTCACCGAACCAGGTCTGAAGGCTTGGACAGAATCCTAGACGTCGGGCTTCGTCATGCGGAACCTCATGTAAGGATCGCAGGACAAGTAGAGATTTTTCACGAGAAAGCCGTTCGAGCCCTCCGGGAGACGCAACTTCATGGTCGACTCACGCACCTCCATGTTCGTATCCTCGGGGAAACCACTCACGTAGTCCCTAAATATCACTTGCTTGTTCCTCACTGCCTCCTCATTCTCGCCCGCCATCGCTCTTCGCTGCTCTTTCGGCAAAACTCTGAACACCCAGAAGAGAGAAGATGAGCAGGTGTGGAGTGTGAAGAGGCCATGCGGGACAGATAAGAAGGCGACCTTTTGGTTGCGCCCTGTGGGTCAGCCGGCGGGGGATGGTAGTTGATGGGGACGGCGACGATGGAGGTGCGTGGAGGATCATGAGGAGCGAGAGCGACGATGGAGGTGCGTGGAGGATCATGGTCTTCGAATTTTTTATTCATTCAATGATGTTCCCAAACTTTATCTTAATATGTAACGTAATCTCTAAACTTTATCTCAATATGTAATGTGGTCTCCGGACTATATAAAAATGTTGAATGCCGTCGTTCCATTAATTCAAGCTCATGGATAAAATTAAATGTCTTCATATGATCAAATGACTACATTAGACATGCACCAAAAGTTCGGGTATCAAATTGACAATTAAAAAGTTTAGGGACAATTTTACATATTGGGATAAAGTTCAGGATTCACATTGCATATTGGGTAAAAATTCATAAATTATTTATGTCGTTTTCCTATTGATGTTCGGTAAAATTTTTGTTCTCGGGAATAGATTTGGAATAGAAACGAGAAGTAGAAAAAAATAGTTTTTTGTTCTTGGAAACAATTTCTAGAATCTACTTTTTTTTTTTTTTTCTCTTCTCTCTTCTTCTCTTTTCTTCTTCATTTTCTTTTCTTCTTTTTCTTCTTCCTTTTGACTGGTTGCTGGCCTTGGCCATGGTTGGCGCGGCTTACGGCTAGATGAGGGCCGGCGACCTCGCCGGAGCATTGCCGGCCCCGAAGACGTCGAGCCACAGTGAGGCATGGTGAGGCCGAGCTCGCTCAGCCATTGGCCAGGCTTGGCCTTGCTGGGCCACCTCTAGGACGGCGTCGCCTAGCGGTGGCCTGGCGAGGCTCGGCCTCTCCAATCAGCGCGAGGCTGGGCCTTGCTAGGCCAGGTTGAGGCTGAGCCTCGCTGGTGGCATGGTGAGGGTGGCCAGCGACTGGCCAAAGAGAAAAAGAAAAAGAAAAGAAAAAAGGAAAAAAAAAGAAAATATAATAAAAGAATTAAAAAATTAAAAGAAAAAAATCTAAGAATCTTACCAAATGTATTTCTATCCCAGGAATAGAAATTTCGAGAAGTTGCCAAACGCGTTCTTTTGCTCGAAATTGTTCTTGAGAACATAATTAGAAAAAATCATTTCTCATCAAAAATTGTTTTTCGGAACAAAATCGTTACCAAATGAGTGACTGATGCCAGAAGATATGTGTTTGACTTTTGACAAGCAATAATTTAGGACTATTAAAATTAGAAAAATAATTTTTCATTTGCCCTTTTCAGCAAAATAAATGGAATCTAAAATCACATAGTCGCAAAGGGTTAAAGCTGTTAAAATATCTCTCTTGCTTGTCTATTTATTAGTAGCAATGGCTGTGACCCTGAGGATGTCCAGCAGCCTCTCAAGCTTTGCCAAGAACACACGGTGATGATGCTTGATTTGGTGGGCTTGATGTATCACTAATTCGGATCGAGTCGAACAAAACGTTGTCCCTCATTTCTGGCGTGCTGGATTCGAGTCCATAACTAGGAAACTACAACCATTCAATGCAGACTTCGCTTATTTGCATGCTCATAGGGTTCTTGTCCTTGTTGATGTCGAAGAAATGCTCATAGAGTTCTTCGCATATAAGTATTTTATTTTTGTAGTAAGTGTGCTTAACATATGTGACGCTTGTGAGAGATACAGAGAATATAGAGAGCCCTCTTCCAAAAGAGTTGAGAGAACGAAAAGAAGCCCTTTAATTTTTGTGAGTTGGGGTTGAATTTAGAATTGGAACACACTTGTGAAAAGGAAATTATCAAAAAAGTCCTAGACGATTGTATTTGTGTTAATTCCATCCTAAATCTTTTAACGTGATCAATTTAGTTCTAAACCTTTTAACAATTTAGCAATGTAGTTCATCAAGCCAAAATTGGCCAATTTTGACAGGAAATCACTGACTTGAATGCCAACCGTTTTATGTGGCACAACTATTGTTAATACTGACAAGTTTTAATTTTCTTTTCTTTTTTTTTTCTCTCTTTTCTTTTCGCCGGGCCTCACTTGGGCGAGCCCCCTTGCCAAATCTAGAGAGGTCAACCTTTGCCTAGGCCAACGTGGCCTCGCTAAGTGTCACCCAGGGGAGGGTCAGCCTAGGCAAGGCCTCGTAAGGGTTGGCTTGGCCTAGTCTGGTATAGTGAATAGGCACTCACCCTTGCCCCCTAAGACTTGGCAAGGTTGAACCTTGCTGGGCCTTGCCCTAGCCTAAGAGAGACCGGCCCTCGATTGGTCCATGGCTGGTGGTTCACCATTGGCCATCCCCCTCTCCCCTCCCAAAAAAAAAAAAAGAAAAGAAAAGAAAAGAAAAAAATTATTATTTTAAAAATTCCAAAAGTTATCCAAGATCAATGTTCATGTTAGAGATTTCCAACAAAAATTGGCTGGATAAACTACATTTACGATTTAATTGGCCAAATTGAAAAGTTTAGAATTAGATTTACATAAATGCAATAAGTTATAATTTCTCTCTCTTGCGCATGACTTTGGTTTTAGGATAAGACCAGACAGAAAATACTGCGATGTATGCACACCGTTAAATCATAATAATCTATTATTTTTGAGTTTCATTTCTTTGATTTATCCCTTACTCAAATCTTTTAATTTGTTCATGCACTTTCCCCATTAGTCATAACAATTTGGTATCTCAAATGAGTCTTATTTAAAGACGATGACACGGTACAAGAAGAAATATTTCCGTTAACATTATTATAGGGAGGCAAATAAAATTCTATACCTGATACGGACAACAATCCCCGAAGGCAAAACAGAGCATGTGCACCCAAAAGTACACTAAGCGACTCATTCGCGAAAAGCTACAAACCGCCACGTTTTCCAACGTTGCCCCCGAAACAACCCAACCAGATGGTCCTCCGTATCATCTGATTCATCCCCAAAGAAAGAAACAACCTCTATGTCCTCGCACGATGGAACGGCAACACAACGGCAAACTGAAAACAACCATTTTGAAAACACGAGAAAAGAGTAGACTATGCCGATGGAAAAAGTACAGAAAGCCGACTCATTCGTGAGAAACCACCACCACTTGTTTCCTGACGTTGCAGCCGGAGAATAGCCTGATGAGAGCTGCCGGAGCATTCTCAAGACCTTCGGTAGTGTCTTCCACATAAACAATCTTCCCCTCTTTGATCTGAGGCAATAACATCTCCAGGAACTTTGGATAGAGATGATAGTAATCGAACACCAAGAAACCTTCCATTCTAACCTGCTTCAGAATGAGGTTCATCAAGTTGTATATGCCTTCGGGCTGCTCGTGATTGTACTGTGAGATCAGTCCACATAGTGCGATTCGGCCACGAAGTTTCATGTTGAGCAGTACTGTGTCGAGCATCTTTCCGCCAACATTTTCAAAGTAGATATCGATACCCTCGGGGAAGCATCTAATCATTTACCACACAGAAAGTCAAATGGAGTGGGCTTTAGGAATGGGTACATATTTTATTTGCTTAATCATCATTGCTATACTCATAGCTCACCTTTTCAGTGCTGCATCCAGATCCGGTTCCTCCTTGTAGTTGAAAGCATGATCGAATCCAAACTTGTTCTTCAGCAAATCAACCTTTTTTGCAAAATAGCAGCAAAAAGAACTTTTAATAGAATGAAATTCGGAAGAGAACAGTAAGACTGTAGTTAGTGAAATGATGATTATGTTATGCATACATTCAACAGTGCCATCACTCTCTTGAGCATTCTCAAATTTTAGAAAGACGGCACTCATCAACCGTGATATGATTACCTTCTCTTTGCTACCAGCGCTGCCAACAACATAACAACCAAACAACTTTGCAAGCTGGCCAACGAGCTGACCGACGTCTCCTAATGCTGCCGATATGAAAACAGTCTCTCCTTTCTTAGGAGAGCATACCTTGAAAAACCCAGCATAAGCTGTCATGCCAGGCATACCTGCAAAGTTTAAATTTGTTGAAATTAGACAAGTCACAGGATTTGCTGAAGCATAAGTGTAAGAATATGGATGGGAAAATTGAAGAGAAAAGTTTTCTGTATTCTCTGTATATTTCTGTACGTACAATGTCAATGTTTATATTACAAGACATGTATGATGAAAAAAAGGCAACTAAATAATGTACATATTAGATTTGATATTAATTGATCTTTGATTTGATCTTGATTGATCTGAGGAATATTCATGTGATCTGAAGATATCTTGCGTATCTTCCAACACTCCCCTTCAAGCTGGTGGCTTGTAGATATCCAAGGCGCCGAGCTTGCTTAAGAGATACGCATGCTGACTTTGACATAGAGGTTTGGTGAAGACATCTGCAGGTTGTTCTTCTGTTCTAATCCCCCGTGTCTCGATTATACCTTCGTGAATTTTCTCTCGAGTGAAATGGCAGTCCACTTCTATGTGTTTCGTCCTCTCATGCACAATGGGATTTGATGCTAGTTTGAGAGTTGCATCGTTGTCACAAAATAATCTGGTTGGTCCTTCGACTCGCACTCCAAGGTCCCGAAGTAATTCCCGTAGCCAAACTATCTCACATGTCGTTTTCGCCATAGCTCGGTATTCTGCTTCTGCCAAGGATAAAGAGACGGTCGGCTGCTTCTTGGTTTTCCACGAAAGTAAAGGATCTCCCAACTTAATGCAGAAACCGGTTATGGATCTCCTACTCATTGGACAAGTGGCATAATTTGCATCACAATACGCTGTCATTCTCATATCACACTTCCTGGAAAGAAGGATCCCAAGTCTAGGATATTTCTTCAAGTACTTCACAACTTTCAATGCAGCGTTCATGTGAGACTGCTTTGGCTTGTGCATGAATTGGCTGAGTGTCTGTACAGCATAACTAATGTCTGGCCTGGTCATAGTCAAATATATGAGTTTCCCGACAAGTTTCTGATAACTCAATGGATCTTTGAGTACTGGATCTACTTGCTGAGACACTTCAGCATCATAATCTGCCGTAGTCATTTTTACATTTTGCTTGATTGGAATCACAGCTGGCTTACATCCTGACAAACCTGCTTCTGATATGATTTCCAATGCAAATTTTCTCTGGCTGAGAGATATTCCTTGATCTGATCGTGCAATTTCTATTCCAAGGAAATATTTGGGTGTACCCAAATCTTTTATGTGAAAGGTAGAATGCAAGTATTCCTTGAAAACTTGAATAGCTACTTCATCGTTTCCCATAATAAGTATATCATCTACATATATCATTAAGTATATAGATGACATACCTTTAGTCCATGTAAAAACAACATAGTCAAATCTAGACTGTTGGAAACCTGCAGCTATCAGGGACTCAGCAAATTTGGCATACCACTGTCTAGAAGCCTGCTTAAGTCCATACAGGGATTTGCGGAGACGACATACTCTATTCTTCCCCTGTCTCCGTAAACCCTGTGGCACATCCATATAAATCTCTTCGTCTAAATCCCCATGTAAGAAGGCATTGTGTACATCCATATGATGCAGCGACCAATCCTGAAAAGCTGCTACTGAGAGGAATGAGCGTACCGTAACATCTTTGGCGACGGGAGAGAAGGTTTCGTGATAGTCAAAACCTTCCCGTTGAGTGAAACCTTTAGCCACTAATCGAGCCTTGTACCTTTTAATCGACCCATTTGCTCGATATTTGATCTTGTACACCCATTTGCAACCAATTGCCTTCCGGTTTGGGGGTAGAGAGACGAGTTCCCATGTCTGATTGTCCAATAAAGCCTGCAATTCTGCTTGCATAGCTTTCTGCCATCTCGGATCAGTGCTCGCCTCATCATAATTTGATGGTTCTCGCTCCTCAAAAATGCGAGAGATGCAACAACGATGCTCCACCGACAGCCGATCAAATGAATCATAAGAGGAGATGGGAAAGAGAATACTTGGCGAGTTTCTGACGCCACATACGTAGTCTTTCGTCCAAGTTGGTGGACGCGTGACTCGCCGGGAACGCCTTGGTGGGGTATTTGCAAGTGATAATTGACCCGAGCCAGTATAAACAGGAGTGGATGAATGATCCTTGCCAGTATTAACAGAAGTGGAGTCGAGCACAACTTCATCATCCGAGATTTGGTTTGTGGGTTGCAGTGGAGGTGTTAACTACATGGCTGATGCAAAGGGGTCCCTTCTGTCTGTTGATGCAGGAAATAGAACATATCCTGGATCATTTGCAGTTTCTTTAATATGAGGCGAAGATTGATGTCCTCAGCTATCTGTGCTTGGTTCCTGTGCAGCAAAAGGAAAAATATTCTTCTGGAACGAAACATCTCTACTAACAAAGAATTCCCCTGTAGATGAGTCATAAATCCTGTATCCCTTTTGTAAAGTGGGATATCCCATGAATGTGCAACAGCGAGCACGAGGACCCATTTTATCTCTAGGTCCCACTATAGTGGCATAACATTGAGAGCCAAAAATCTTCAGATGACTCATATTTGGCTTCCTCCCAAAAAGCAATTCGAAAGGACTTTGACCATCAAGAATCTTGGTCAGCATTCTATTGATTAAATAAACTGCAGTTAAGACACAGTCTCCCCAAAAATTGTCAGGAATGGAAGCTTGAAACTTCGAGGCACGAGCAACGTCCAATAAGTGACGATGTTTCCGTTCCACTACTCCATTTTGTTGTGGGGTATACGTGCAGGAACTCTCATGTAAAATCCCTTGAGATGAAAGTAAACCAATACACTCATGGTTAAAGAATTCCTTCCCATTGTCTGTTCGTATTCGGCGGATTGTCTTGCCAAATTGAGTTTTTGATAAGGAAAGGAAGGTCCTTAAATGGGATATGACTTGACCCTTATATTGCATGAGAAAAATCCATGTGGCCCTTGAGTGGTCATCCACAATGGTGAGGAAAAAACGGGACCCATCATGGTTCTGTGTATGGTAAGGACCCCAGACATCAATATGAAGTAAGGAAAACGAATCATCTGCACGATTTGTGCTCAATGGAAAAGGAATACGAGATTGTTTAGCAAGTGGACAGATATGACATTGCGGATAAGGAAATAAAGAACTGTGACCCATTCTGGAAAAAAGGGAATTTTTTTTATCATTGGTAGTCAAATTACACAACGATTGTTTATTACAATAAAAACGATTGTTTATTACAATAAAAACGATCAATATTTGCCGAATTCTTCCAAAAATATAGTCCTTCAGACAGATTACCCCAATCCATCAGTGTCCCAGTCGAAAGGGCCTGAAAGAGATAGCTATCAGCAATGAAGGAAACCTTACAAGAATTTTCCTCACAGGCTCTAGACACAGAAATAAGGTTAAATTGAAACTCTGGGACATAGAGGACATTTGTGAGAGTGAGCTGAGAGCTAAGATTGACTGTCCCTGTCATGGACACATGAGCAACATTTCCATTCGACAATTGCATAATAATGGGACTATCTAGTTTTTCATTAACAACAGTAAATAGCTTCTTGTCACAGGCAATATGATCACTAGTTCCAGAATCAACAATCCAAGTACTCCTCGATATGGTATTTATTAGGCAATGAGAAATACCTGTAAAGCTGCTCCCCCTTTTTGGAATATCCAATTTTTGCAGTGTTTGCATCAATTGATGATACTCAGCATGTGTGATGGATTGATCAGTTGATCCTGTGGGTTGATAAGTTGTTGCTGCTGATACTTCCTTCTTTTTTTCTCTCGGTCGGCCATGCAATTTCCAACAACTGTCAATCGTGTGATGGGGCCGCTTGCAATAGTCGCAAAATAGGTTGCCTTTATTTTTCAAATTTGATCCATAACTCAGCCCATAATTCGGCCCATGGTTCGGCCCGAAGTTCTTTGAAAAAGGAGGGCCGTTGGATCTGTTTGATCCAGAACCATCCACGTCGTCCAGATCGTCCACATAGCGCGGCCCTTTAGAGCCGTCAGATCCTGCGTGCGATCTGAACCGTCTATCGCCGAACCTTTAAAGGGTTTTTGTTCGGTGAACCCTAGTGACAGATTCCGCCTCTTTTCTAGGGTTTTCATTCCTCCTCTCTCGATTCTAGCCACGAGAGCCAAACCCTCCGTTGCTTTGCTCTTCGTCGAGGTGAGTCTTTGGCTCTCCTCTTGCACTGCAAGTTGGAAAATCCGTCCAATCGGCGGCGGAGGCTCCATGTGTGGCACCCCGAACCCCTCTTAGGACGCCACAGGCACCAACGTTTCACCTTATTACATCTCTAAGAAGAAGCGTCGAAATTAGTAGACACATTTTTTTTTTTTTAAAAGCGGTCCCAGCGCGACTCTTTAGCGGAAGCAAAATAAAACATCACCATCTCTCCCTCCTTCAACCATGATACAAATACACACCACTAATCATCATGATTAAAAGACAAGCCATGACACTTTATTTACATATATCCAGGATGAGATTTCTTTGGGTCGGTACATCAAAAGGAAAAGCTAGGACTCAGCCACATCCGGCTTAAAACCCCAAAAAGAACCCTCGACCCGCTACAATTCACGTGCAACAATCCCCATCATCAGTGTCGGCTAACTATCCCCAAAAAAATCCAACTCCTACTTGTCACGCACAGGCCCTCACACCCAATCCGGTGCATCAGGCGGTGGCGGCGGCAACATCCCACGCATCACACCGTCGCGACGAATGTGGACCGATATGAACTCCTGGACAACAGGGCCCCCAGCCAGGCCTACATCGTACATGACTAAACAGCGCACTCGTATATACGTCAATCTAGGAACAGAGGGACAGCCAAATTCCTCGCACTCGACCTCTACATCGGATGGTGGGCCATAAAACACATCCCGCGTGACAACAGGGAGCGGCATGCTGCTAATCTGAAATGTTGGTCCCCAAAGGGGTGAGTACAACCACTCAGCAGGTAAAAGAATCCAATAGCCACTCAATGCATCATACAATACAATCATAACATCGTACATGCCATTTATGCATCCATGCGTGCTTACCTCGAAGCCTTGCATATACCATCATCATGCATCCATGCACTCATCATCATCATATCACATGTATCATCATCATCACCATGCATCCATGCACATCTCATCATCCTCATGTCATACACATGTATCGTCACATCATAGGTCATCATCATATCATACCATGTCATATCATAATGCCATAAGTGATCATCATCATATCATATCATATATCATCATCATTATGTCATATCATATATCATCATCATCATATCATATATCATCATCATCATATCATATCATGTCATCATCATATCATATGTGATCATCATCATATCATCTCATATATCATCATCATCATACCATATCACATATCATCATCATCATATCATATCATATATCATCATCATATCATATCATATATCATCATCATCATATCATATCATATATCATCATCATCATACCATATCACATATCATCATCATCATATCATATCATATATCATCATCATCATCATATCATATCATATATCATCATCATCATACCATATCACATATCATCATCATCATATCATATCAGATATCATCATCATCATATCATATCATATATCATCATCATCATTTTTCACTTTTATCTTTTAATTCGATCACCACTTCTGTCATCGCAAGATAACCCTCCGGCACACACCACCGGGCATCCGGCCCCCCACGTTCCGGGCATCTCGTATCTCAACTAGCATCACGAGGCATCCTCTCGGGCAAAAACCTCCGACAAGGCTTCCGGCATTTACACTCCCTGGCTGGGCATCTCGCATCCCAACTAGCATCGCGAGACATCCCCCCCGGGCACAAACCTCCGGGGCTTCCGGCACCCCCACTTCCCGGGCATCTCGAAACTCCCGAGGACAATCCGGCCTTGTATCTCAATACAATCCGGCTTCCGGCACCCCCCATCCCGGGCATCCTGATACTCCCAGGGCATTATCATCCGCCATAATAGTTTTCTCATTTATCATCATTCACGTTTACCAATTCATACCTCAACTCAGCATGGCACACAATATAATGGCAAACAAGATCACTTTCATCCTTTGATTCATACATGTATTTCTAATCATCATCATACATGCAGCAAGACATAATCATTGATAACAATGCCATTCATGGAGTCCATGCCATTTAAGATGGTCCATATTTCATGCCTTTTACAAAATTCCAGCATGTACCATTTTTGGAAAATATTCAAATTAAATATCCATATGCTTCTCAAAAATTCATGAAATCAAGGCATGTGATAAACAAGACAATAGAATAATGATTTCATGCAAATTACATAGTCAAATAGAATTCCACTCAAATCCATAATTCACACAAAACAGCATGTAATTTCGGAAGAAATCAGAATGCACAGTTTCCGGAATAATTTGATTAAAATACCCGAACGACCTTCACAAATTACGAAATTTTACCAAGTTATAGCCAAGACACCAAAGTATAATTTTCATGAAGACTTCCAAGCCAAATTCTTTTTAGATTATTTTCTACAGTCACACGAAGCTTCTGGATCTAACACCGAAACGTCCAGTACATGCTTCTCCGAAATACTAGGTTTTCAACCACTTATTCTTATTCGTTTCCTCTGAAATTTGGATATGTTTTACTTAAAAGGGTCCCCTACAACTTTCATTAAGGAACCTAAGTCAAATTTCCAAAGAATAGTCACCATATAGGTCCATGAAGTCTCGGGTGTCCAATACCGCGTTCCCAGATCTACCATCTTCAAGAGTAAGTCGATTCACCAGGCTACACTTGCTCATTTTACTTCAAATTTGAGTATGTTAATATTTAGAATGTTCTCAACAAGTTTAATGAAGAAATCGAAGAGATATTCTTAGTAAATATCAACATACAACCACAAATCCACCGAAAGGTCAGTGAAATCGTTCCAGATCTAAGGTCTCCGTATAATGAGAGTTTAACCCCTTAAATCTCCATCATTTTACACCAAATTTTAGTATGTTGTATTTTAAGATGTTAGCTACAACTTTAATTAAGAAATCAAAGTCAAAATAGAGCTCAAAACATGCATGAAAGTTCTCACAAGGTTCTGACTCAAACTGTTCATGCGAAAACAGCATGCAACTCAAGAACAAACACATTAGCCTCACTCCTATGCCTCCAAACATCCTAAATTTCGACCATACATGCCAAACATTGGTGCAAGAGTAGAAAGTGGATTCCCAACTTGCCTCTAGACCACACAAACGACGGCACACGGCGGCGAACACGGCAGCGAACAGCGACTCCTTCCTCTCGGCTTCTCCTTCCTCTCGGCCTCACTCTCCCTCTCTCTCGCACAATCTCTCTCTCTCCTTTGGGCGGTAACTCAACCGGCCACCTCTCTCTCCTCTTCCCTTTTATTTCCCCCAAACCTCATCATTTGCAATGATTAGGTTGCCTCTCAAATGGCCAATGCATGGGAGTTCTTTTTGCCACTTGGCAAGACCCATGCATGGACTTGGGCATCCCTTTCTTGGGCCTCCTTTTGGGCCGGCGACAGCCCTTCCGTTGGCTCCTATTGGGCCGACCAGCTTGGCCCATTTAAGCTTAGGCCAATGGGTCTAAGGTCCAACCTAAATAAAAATTAAATTTTCCCCTTTTTATAATTTCTTCTATAAATTTTAAATTTTAAATTCCACATGGCCAAAGTCTTGTGACATTTTATTTATAGAAATTTAGTCTATAAAGTGCATGGCCAAGCATAGATTATTATCATTAATCTATCAAATTTAAAATCTCATAAACACAAGCACAAATCACCTAATCTTAAAAGAGACTAATGGCTAAAGCATAAACCATAGGTAATTTCATTACCTATTTAGAGGCTTCAACACACCTTATAGCTTGACTTTGGATTTTTGGGATGCCACACCATGGCCAGAATCTGCGACCTGAAAGTAAGGTAAGAATCGTTGAGTATTAACAAAAAACGCGTCGCTTTCTCTCGATCCTTGATCCCCTTGTACTGTTGGAGGATTTCTTCGGTTCCGATGAGTTCTTCTTTGGCGGCCTCTAGCTCGTTCCAGAGAGCTGATAGCCTGTTGAAGTAGGCCGTCACGGTCATGTTTCCTTGCTTCAGTTCAGAGAGGGCTTGATGCAACGAGAAAATCCTTGCCCGATCCAATTTCCCGTATATCTCTTTTATTCTATCCCAAAAAAATTTTGAGTCCTTTGTCGGAGGCAATCCAGTGGCTATTTCTGGGCTGATGCAATTTCCTATCCATGTCCTAATAAGCTGGTTGCATTTTTTCCACTGTCGCCCTAATTTTTCATCGGTTGGAACGGGAATTGTTCCGTCGATGAACCCTTCTTTGTCTTTTGTGATAAGGGCTCGGCGGAATTCCCGTGTCCAACTCGAATAGTTCTCGGATCCTGTGAGATGGTTGCTGATGAGCTTCAACTCGGGTCCGTCAGCTGTGGAAACATATAGCGCGTCGCCGGGTTCGAGCCGACCCATGGCGGCCGCGAAAGGAAAAGGGAATCCTGTTGGAATTCCTATTGGGAACCCTGTGCTATTTGTTGTCTGCCCCGAATTGAAAAAGCCCGCATTCGAATTTGCTGAACCGCTCGTTTGCTCTGGGTCGATGGTTGAGCCTGCTCCAGTATTGGTTGGTAGGCCTCCATCGGCCTGCACGCTCTGGTAGCCTGGCTATGATGTATCTGGATTCGATCCATGAATCCATGGGTATGGCATCCAATGATAAGGGTAGCTTGAGAAGTTGAACCCTGGATTGAACTGAGCCGGAAAGTGTTGCCAAGGCGTGTGATGAGCGTGAGTTTGCCCTTGAATAGGCTGATGTTCAGCCGAGGAAGTAACAATGGTTGATTCTGGATTAGGAGAAGCAAGTGGAGTTGCATTCCTTCCTGTCTGATTTTCGGAGGTTGAGGTAGGTATTTGTGGGTTTGCCATGATGAAGAGGTTTTAAAGAAAAATTGAAGCAGTTCTGTTTTGCAGGTTGGGCAAGGCACAAAGGCTAAAAGATGAATTCCTACCGGTGGCTGCTTTGTTTTGCAAGTGTTGCAACAGCAAAGGCAGAAAAGAACCGGAGGCAATTCGAAGAAGGTTGCGGAAGCAATACCAAGATCAGAAGACGCTCTGATACCATGTAAGAATATGGATGGGAAAATTGAAGAGAAAAATTTTCTGTATTCTCTGTATATTTCTGTACGTACAATGTCAATGTTTATATTACAAGACTAGATTTGATATTAATTGATCTTTGATTTGATCTTGATTGATCTGAGGAATATTATGTGATTTGAAGATATCTTGCGTATCTTCCAACAATAAGTATAGGAGTGTTATGCCATGGCAAAATCTCAAATGGTCCGATTATTGCCCAAAGGCGAAGCCCGTGAGAAATGTATTGACTTCTCAAGGAAAGCTACTATTTCCCTAGAAATAACTGATTTACATGCTTCTTTCAAAGCGAGAAGACAGCTTTGCATTATTGGCCCTGTCATTCAGACAATTCAACAAGGCCATAAGGCTCATCAACAATGAAAATCCCTACAAGTGATATCTTAACTATCTGATTCTCCTTATTCATTAACAAGAAAGAGATATTACAGTTGATGATTATAGAGCATACCCAAAAGGCCAGTGTAGTAAGACAGAGAAACATCAGTGTGTTCAATCTTAAAGCAAGTCTCTGGTGCAGTAATTAGACTATACTCCTCCCATCCTAGTAAAACCCCAAAGCAAGTCGCCTTTCTTGAAGTTTGGATGCCCAGATTCCAAAACTCTAGCTACTCCATATCCAATGATAGGCTGCATCAATGTGTTAAATACTTCAAATATAATTGCAAATAGTTTAGCAAACAAAAATAGATATTGTACTTCCAAGAAGGAATGATAAGACAATTTCATAATTAAATGCACTACAATAATAGAGACCCTTACCTTTGCTCTGATATTAAAAGTCTGCAACCCGAGTCATATTGAAGCAAGGTAAGTCAAAATGCAGCTTTCTTTGTGACAGCCTGAATTTTTAGATTTCGTTTTCGATTAAATAAATTGGGTCTTTCATCGATGCGCCAATAGTGCTATTCTCTGAGTTGATCACTCACAAGATAACTAGACTATGTAAGCAATTAAGGATTCTAAATGCAATGGACATGAGAATTCGACTAGGAATCGACTGCTCGACCATGTTGGTCTGCAAGAGTCATTTCAGCACTGTCAGAAATCGATTAGAGACCGGAGATAGATCAATTTGATTGAGATATGTGATTAGAGTGTGGTTGATTCCACCTGATTGCAAAATACTCGTTGATCGGCACTAGACCGATTTTTTTTTATTGTTTTGGTACTCAGTGCTTGTAATTGAAACCTTGAGATTTTCACGACAACCGAGAGTCACCAATATGTCGAAGATGTACTTTGTGACTCGAGATAAATCGATCACGGGTCAATTGTACTAAAAATTCCTAAAAGTTATCCGGTAGACTAGGTTACGCTAAAAACACGCCGGATTGAAATTAACCACAAATTTGAACCCGATTTCAGAAATTGAAAGTTTGATGGTGTCACGATCTATTTTAGGAATATCGACTCATCCTCTGAAGATTTTTTAGAGATTTCAGGATTTTTTCGGAAAACCGTTCCGGACATTGAGGAAAATTAGCAGAAATTTTAGGAATATCTCTCTCTTGTGAATGACTTTGGTATTACGATAAAACCAAACAGAAAATACTGCGATGTATGCACACCGTCAAATCATAATAATCTATTATTTTTGAGTTTCATTTCTTTGATTTATCTCTTACTCAAATCTTTTAATTTGTTCATGCACTTTCCCCGTTAGTCATAACAATTTGGTATCTCAAATGAGTCTTATTTAAAGACGATGACACGGTACAAGAAGAAATATTTCCGTTAACATTATTATAGGGAGGCAAATAAAATTCTATACCTGATACGGACAACAATCCCCCGAAGGCAAAACAGAGCATGTGCACCCAAAAGTACACTAAGCGACTCATTCGCGAAAAGCTACAAACCGCCACGTTTTCCAACGTTGCCCCCGAAAACAACCCAACCAGATGGTCCTCCGTATCATCTGATTCATCCCCAAAGAAAGAAACAACCTCTATGTCCTCGCACGATGGAACGGCAACACAACGGCAAACTGAAAACAACCATTTTGAAAACGCGAGAAAAGAGTAGACTATGCTGATGGAAAAAGTACAGAAAGCCGACTCATTCGTGAGAAACCACCACCACTTGTTTCCCGACATTGCGGCCGGAGAATAGCCCAATGAGAGCTGCTGAAGCATTCTCGAGACCTTCGGTAGTGTCTTCCACATAAACAATCTTCCCCTCTTTGATCTGAGGCAACACCATCTCCAGGAACTTTGGATAGAGATGATAGTAATCGAACACCAAGAAGCCTTCCATTCTAACCTGCTTCAGAATGAGGTTCATCAAGTTGTATGCGCCTTCGGGCTGCTCGAGATTGTACTGTGAGATCAGTCCACATAGTGCGATTCGGCCACGAATTTTCATGTTGAGCAGTACTGCGTCGAGCATCTTTCCGCCAACATTTTCAAAGTAGATATCGATACCCTCGGGGAAGCATCTAATCATTTACCACACAAAAAGTCAAATGGAGTGGGCTTTAGGAATGGGTACATATTTTATTTGCTTAATCATCATTGCTATACTCATAGCTCACCTTTTCAGTGCTGCATCCAGATCCGGTTCCTCCTTGTAGTTGAAAGCATCATCGAATCCAAACTTGTTCTTCAGCAAATCAACCTTTTTAGCAAAATAGCAGCAAAAAGAACTTTTAATAGAATGAAAAGAGAACAGTAAGACTTAGTGAAATGATGATTACGTTATGCATACATTCAACAGTGCCATCACTCTCTTGAGCATTCTCAAATTCTAGAAAGACAGCACTCATCAACCGTGATATGATTACCTTCTCTTTGCTACCAGCACTGCCAACAACATAACAACCAAACAACTTTGCAAACTGGCCAACGAGCTGACCGACGGCTCCTGATGCTGCCGATATGAAAACAGTCTCTCCTTTCTTAGGAGAGCATACCTCGAAAAACCCGACATAAGCTGCCATGCCAGCCATACCTGCAAAGATTAAATTTGTTGAAATTAGACAAGTCACAGGATTTGCTGAAGCATAAGTATAAAAGTGTTATGCTATGGAAAAATCTCAAATGGTCCGATTATTGCCCAAAGGTGAAGCCCGTGAGAAATGTATTGACTTCTCAAGGAAAGCTACTATTTCCCTAGAAATAACTGATTTACATGCTTCTTTCAAAGCGAGAAGACAGCTTTGCAGTATTGGCCCTGTCATTCAGACAATTCAACAAGGCCATAAGGTTCATCAGCAATGAAAATCCCTACAAGTGATATCTTAACTATCTGATTCTCCTTATTCATTAACAAGAAAGAGATATTACACTTGATGATTATAGAGCATACCCAAAAGGCCAGTGTAGTAAGACAGAGGAACATCAGTGTGTTCAATCTTAAAGCAAGTCTCTGGTGCAGTAATTAGACTATACTCCTCCCATCCAGTGAAACCCCAAAGCAAGTCGCCTTTCTTGAAGTTTGGATGCCCAGATTCCAAAACTCTAGCTACTCCATATCCAGTGATAGGCTGCATCAATGTGTTAAATACTTAAAATATTATTGTAAATAGTGCAGCAAACAAAAATAGATATTGTACTTCCAAGAAGGAATGATAAGACAATTTCATAATCAAATGGGCTTCAATAACCAGAGACCCTTACCTTTTCTCTGATATTAAAAGTCTGCAACCCGAGTCATATTGAAGCAAGGTAAGTCAAAATGCAGCTTTCTTAACACTTGATATAACTTCCAACAAACCTAGAAGAAGAGCGGCGGACTTCTAATATCTCAGCAGGAATAAAATTGAAATCGATAGTATTAGGTTGGAATTCTAAGCAATTTCTAACGGATGCAACCGAAACTCTGCTTATCCCAGAGTCATGTTTAGTTTATATTTTAATGAATATGTCTAATTATCCTATTTCACGTGCAAGCTATCCCCCACCATTCGTCATGCTTCCACATGAGTGGGAGTGTGAAGCTGTGAAGCAACTTGCATTGCTTAACCCCGTGATTATGTGTACTGTGTAAACGTAAGACATGTAAAATTGCTATGCCAAATAGCATAAACGACGTTCTTTTGACACCCTAAGCCCTTCAATACATTTGCTGAATCTTATACCGACATCACAAATCACTTCTACACTTTCAAAGCCACCACCAATTGGCTCACAAAAGATTTAGCCATGATATAAAAAAGAATGAATAGACATGCAGCACAGAGTGGCTACTATTCTCTGATTCAAATGATTGGACATAATCAGAACTAATACTCGACAAGTCCTCGTATATTAATTTAGCCAAACCTCAGATCATGATCCAACACTCAGGGAAACTAATATAAAATCCGCCATCCATCAGCAGAGACACCGCAAACTTTCTCCAGAAACAACATAACGAATCCCCGGAGCAAACGGGTCAAACTTAAAGAGGACAAAAATATCATACTCAAGAAAATCCACATCGTCCTCAGGGAACTTTTTCTCTTTCTACATTCTTTTGGAAAAAAACAGACAGAACTTGACAACAAATAGAGTACTCAGGCTTGCTCACCGAACCAGGTTCGAAGGAATCGACATAACCCGGGATGTCAAGCTTCGCCATGCGGGTCCTCATGTAAGGGTCGCAGGACAAGTAGAGATTCTTCACGAGGAGGCCGTTCGACCCCTCCGGAAGACGCAACTTCATGGTCGATTCCCGCACCTCCATGTCCGTCTCCTTGGGGAAACCGCTCACGTAGTCCCTGAATATCACTTGCATGTTCTTCACTACCTCCCCATCCTCACTCGCCATGGCTCTTCGCTACTCTTTCGGCGAAGCTCCAAACACCCAGAAGAGGGAAGATGAACAGGCGTGGAGCGTGCTAGTGCGGTATCGTTCTTAGCGACTCAGCTGAGCGTGGAACACGTGAAGAAGTATTGCGGGACAGAAAAAGGTGACCTTTTGTTTCTCCTTGTCGCGTGTGGGTGGGGATAGGAGTTGTTGGGGGCGGTGACGACGGAGCTGAGTGGAGGATACTGTGGAGCGAGAGCGAGATGGTTGTGGAGATACTCCGCGAGGAGGACGAGAGGATACTGTGCAGCGAGATGGTTGTGGAGATGCTCCGCGGGGAAGACGACAACATTCGGGTATGTTCGGTTGTCGTTGGGATAACAGGACAAAGGATCCTAATTTTTGACTCAATGTCGAATATACTCATTGAATTTTTTATTTATTCAATATTATCTATGAATTTTATCTTAATATATAATATGATTGCTGAATTTTTAATTTATTCAATATAATTCTCGAACTTTTGATGTATGTTCAATTTAATTCATTTACTATATGAAGATGTTTAATATTGTTATTTCATTAATTCAGACTCAAGTTCAAGCTCAGAGACAATATTAAATATTTTTATATAGTACAATGACTACATTAAATATGTATTAACAATTTAGGGACTAAATTAGCATTTTAAAAACTCATGGACGGCATTATATATCAGGATAAAAGTCAGGGACCAAATCGACAATTTAAAAGTTCAAGAATGACATTGTATATCAAGATAAAGTTAAAGAACTATATTGAATAAATTAAAAATTCAAGGATCATAATGCACATTATATCAAATTTAGAGACTATTCGTATTATTTTTCTATTGGTGTTTTCTTGTGCATTGAATCAGTCCCGGAGCATAGTGAGTGATTGGTTTACACAGCTGCTCTTCTTGGTTGGGGGCCTCTCTTTTGTCTTCGGGTTGAACACAGTCGAAAAATGGTCATGACCCTCCCATTCAGGTATGGCTCGTAATAATCTATCTTTTGGGGCATACGATGATTCTTTCGTCGTCTGAGGAGTTAATTTACCTACTAAAATATCGCCCGCCTCTACCCAAGATCCCAGCATCACAATTCCATTTTTGTCTAAATTGCGGAGTAAATGGGCTTCTAGATGTGGTATTTCGTTAGTGATCCTTTCGGGTTCTTGGCTTGTCTCATGAGTCTGAATTTCATATTTCCGTATGTGAAAAGAAGTATAAAACAACCTTTTCCTTTTTTTTTTGTTTTTCAATATATATGAAAAAGTAGTAATAAGAATGAGAGGTGTTAAGCTTTTTATCATCCTGGCGTTGAGCTATTTTTCCGCAGGACCTCCCCTACAGTATCGTCACTGCAGTAGAGTTTAACCACCAAGTTCGGGATGGATTGGTGTGGTTCCTCTACGCCTAGGACACCGGAATATTGAACCATGAACGAAGAAAGGCATGAGAGAAAATCATATTGACTAGTGATTGGGACTCGATACAATGATCTATTAGATCGTGTCCTTAGGCATTGTGATGCAATCATATCACATCTCAACTGGGTACCTAAAATTCCACTTTGATTAGCGATTGATGCTAGAGGACACGTGTTTGATTTTTCATAAGCAATAATTTACAACTATTAAAATTAGACAAATAATTCTTGATTTGCTCTTTTCAGCTAAACAAACAGAGCATAAGATCACATAGTTGCAAAGGGTTAAAACTGTTAAAATGTCTCTCTTGTTTGTCTATTTATTAGCAGTAATGGCCGTGACGCTAAGGATGTCCAGCAGCCTCTCAAGCTTTGCCAAGAGCACACGGTGATGATGGTTGATTTGGTGGGCTTGATGTATCACACTTGTTCGGATCGAGTCGAACAGAACGTTGTCTTCATTTCTAGCGGTGCTGGATTCGAGTCCATAACTTGGAAACTTCAACCATTCAATGCAAATTTCGCTTATTTGCACGCTCATACAGTTTTTTTGCATATAATTATTTTGTTGTGGCGGTAAGTGTGCTTAATATATACGAAACTTGTGAGACTATGAAAAAAGCCCTTTCTTATAATTAATTAATTAATTTTTTTTTTTGAGTTGGGGTTAAACACACTTATAAAGAGGAATTATTAAGAAAGTCTTAGACAATCGCATTTGTGCCAATTCCATTCTAAACTTTTTAATGGGGCAAGTTCTAAACCTTTTGTGATTTACTATTGTGGTTCATCTTGCTAAAATTGGCCAATTTTGGGCGGAAATCATTGACGTAAACACCAACCATCTTTTGTGATGTGATCGGCACTAACAATTTTTAAGATTTTTTTCTTTTTTTCTCTTCCCTTTTCTTTTTGTCGGACCTCACTTAGGTAGGGCTCCCTTGCCAAATCTAGAGCCTAGGCGAGGGTGTCCTTGCCGACTGTCACCTAGGGGAGGGTCGGCCTAGGCAAGGCCCAACAAGGGTTGGCCTGGCCAAGTCTAGTGAATAGGTGCTCGCCCTCGTCCTTGCTCAATAGAGACCAGCCCTTCCTAGCCATGGCTGGTGGTTCGCGGCTCGCAATTGGTCACTGGCAAAAAAAAGTGAATAAAAAAATTATATATATTTAAATTAAAAAAATTATCCAAAGTCAATATTTATGTTAGTGATTTCTAGCCAAAATTGGCTAGATGAACTACACTTTAGATTCAATTGGTCAAATTGAAAAATTTCGGACTGAATTAACATAAGTATAATAGGTTTTATATATTTTTTTTATTATTTCTCCCCATTGTGAATGACTTCGTTTATAGAATAGGACTACATAAAAAAAAAAAAAATGATTGTGGTTAACGATTGTAATCATACCTTTATTGTATATAGGACTCATCTTGTTGATATCTCACTATATGCACACCGTCAAATCATGATAATCCGTTATTTTTGAGTTTCATTTCTTTGATTTATTTCTTACTCAAATCATTAAATTTGTTCACGCACTTCCGCATTATTCGTAACAATTTGGCATCTCAAATCAGTTTCACTTAAAGACCACGACACGGTACAAGAAGAAACATTTCCATTAACATTATGGACAGACAACAAGCCTCCGAAAGCAAAACAGAGCATGTGCACCCAAAAATACACTAAGCGACATTCGCGAAAAGCTACAAACCACCCCGTTTACCAACATTGACCCCTGAAAACAACCCAACCAGATGGTCCTCCGTATCATCCGATTCATCCCGAAAGAAACAAACAACCTCTGTGTCCTCGCACAACGGAATGGCAACACAAAAACAGACAGAATGTTAGCTGGGTTCACTCCTATGTGGAGGAGACCCAATGAGTTGCAAGCCCAAAAAGGGCTTGAGCCCATATAATAAGTTATATGAGGAAATATGGTTTCTCATTATCTATATAAAGAGATAGCCGCAAAAAAGGAAACAGTAACAAGAGAAAAAGAGAAAGCAGAAAATCTGGGGTTTGGGGCAATATTTGATTTACATCAAGCTGGCATCGGAGGTCGATTCGTGGTCCGATTGAGCTGAAATTTTGTCAGCATGTTCGTGGCGCAATTTTCTCGAATCTGAACGGTTTGATTTTCGTTTGAAGCTCCCTATATCAGGTTTTTCGTGGATTGATAAAAACTTACGTTTTTGGTCAGATTTATCCTTGATCTCTTGTGAAGTTCATGTGTATTGCCAAGAATTATGTTCTTGAGGTGTTTGCTACTATGTACCTCTAGTATTTGCTAGAGAAGAACAATTTTATTGATAGTGAAGATTTTCGGTGGACTCCGGTCCCGTGGTTTTTTATCTCCTCACATCGAGGAGGTTTTCCACGTAAAAAATCGTCTTGTGTTCGCGTGCTTGGTATTTATTTTACTCTACTATATCGATTCCTATTAGGTTTACACAAGAGGGGAGATTATTTTATTCCGCTGCGTTGATTCGATATTGTTCGAATTGTTACCGTTCTCCCATCAGAGTGGTATCAGAGCATCTGGTTATGGCTTGATTTTTCTGCCTTGTGTTAAACAATGGAAACGAATACGAGTAGAATGGTTACATTGAATGGTTCAAATTATCATATCTGGAAAGGGAAGATGGAAGATCTTTTATATGTGAAAGATTTTTATTTGCCCGTATTTGCCGAGGAGAAACCGGAGAATAAAATTGATGTTGAATGGTCTATATTTCATCGTCAAGTGTGTGGTTATATCAGGCGGTGGGTAGATGATAATGTTTTGAATCATATTATTGAGGAAACACATGCACGCAGTTTATGGGATAAGCTCGAACAGTTATATGCTCGAAAGACTGGGAATAATAAGTTATTTTTGATAAAACAGATGATGGCTCTGAGATATCATGATGGTACTCGTTTGACTGATCATTTAAATTCTTTTCAAGGAATTATAAATTAGTTAGCTGCGATGGGAATCAAGTTTGATGATGAGATACAAGCACTATGGTTGCTTGGTACTTTGCCGGACTCTTGGGAGATGTTCCGAACATCTTTGTCTAATTCTGCCCTAGATGGTACGATTACCATGGATTTGGCCAAGAGTAGTATTTTGAATGAAGAGATGAGAAGGAAGACACAAGGATTGTCCTCTTCACATTCTGATACCTTAGTTGTTGAGAAAAGAGGGAGAAGTGAGTCTCGAGGTCCGAGAAATAGAGATAAAAGTCAAGACAAAAGCAGAGGTAAGTATAATAAATTTGCTAATGTTGAGTGCCATTATTGTCATCAGAAGGGACATATTCAGAGGTTTTTCGCGCCGTTAAAAAGGGAGAAACAAAAGGAGAAAGGTAAAGAGAAGAAAAGTGATCATGACAGCGATGACAATCGTGTCGCTGCACTTAAAGAAGACTTTCTCACTATTTTTGATGGTGATGTGGTAAATTTTGTATCTCATGAGACTAGTTGGGTAATTGATAGTGGTGCATCCGTTCATGCTACGTCTCGTAGGGATTTCTTTACATCATACATGTCAGGTGACTTTGGATCTGTGAAGATGGGAAACAATGGACTAGCTCAAGCTGTAGGCATCGATGATGTGTGCCTAGAAACCAGCAATGGCACAAGGTTAGTATTGAATAATGTTAAACATATACCTGATATCTGCTTGAATTTGATTTCTACAAGCAAGTTGGATGATGAGGGGTATTGCAACACCTTCAAGAATGGTCAATGGAAGCTCACCAAAGGTTCTCTTGTTGTGGCTAGAGGTGAAAAATATTCTTCGTTATACATTATGCAGGCAAAGTTGTCCACAGACAAAATTAATGCAGTAGATAGCGAAGATGCAGCTGAATTATGGCATAAGAGGCTCAGTCACATCAGTGAGAATGGTTTGTCAATATTGGCCAAGAAGAAGCTCCTTTCAGGATTGAAAAGTTCAGCGCTAAAGAAGTGTGCTCACTGTTTAGCAGGAAAACATAACAGAGTTGCATTTAAAAGCTCCCCTCCTTCAAGAAAGTCAGGTATACTGGATTTAGTGCATTCTGATGTTTGCGGTCCTATGAAAACAAAATCACTTGGTGGCTCTCTTTATTTTGTTACCTTCATAGATGATTTTTCAAGGAAAATTTGGATTCATACCTTGAAAACTAAAGATCAAGTGTTAGATGCTTTTAAGCAATTTCAGGCTTCAATTGAGAGACAAACTGGAAAGAAATTGAAATGCATCAGAACTGATAACGGGGGAGAGTATATTGGATCTTTTGATGAATACTGCAGACAACAAGGTATTCGACATCAAAAGACACCTCTCAAGACGCCTCAGTTAAATGACTTAGCTGAGAGAATGAACAGAACATTGGTTGAAATGGTAAGATGCTTACTTTCACAGTCAAAGCTACCTAGATCCTTTTGGGGTGAGGCTTTAAGTATAGTTGTGCATGTATTAAATCTTACTCCATGCGTTCCTTTAGAGTTTGATGTTTCTAATAGAGTTTGGACAGGCAAAGAAGTTTCTTATGATTATTTGCGTGTCTTTGGGTGCAAAGCATTTGTGCATATTCCCAAAGATGAGAGGTCTAAACTTGATGTGAAAACACGACAATGCATATTTATTGGTTATGGACAGGATATGCTTGGCTACAAATTTTATGATCCACTTGAAAAGAAAATTGTAAGAAGAAGAGACGTTGTGTTTATGGAAGATCAAACAATAGAGGATATTGAGAAATCGAAGATGATTTCAGCACCACAGGTTAGTGATAATTTGGTTGATTTGGATCCAGTTCCTCTTACAAATATTCCTACACAGGTTGATGAAGAGCAGCAGGAAGTCAATGTTCCAAATAATGCACATGTTCCTGAACATGTTGAAATAGATAATACTATTCATGAACCAGAGGCTCAATTAGATGTTCCACTGGATGTTCCAGTCCGGAGATCCGTTAGAGACCGACGACCTTCCACCAGGTATTCTGAAGATGAGTATGTATTATTGATTGATGCAGGTGAACCAGAGTGCTATGCAGAAGCAATAGAAAATGAGTACAAAAGCAATTGGTTTGATGCTATGCGAGATGAGATGCAGTCACTTTATGATAATCATACTTTTGAGTTGGTGAAGTTACCTAAAGGTAAAAGAGCTTTGAAGAACAAGTGGGTATATAGGTTGAAGCAAGATGAACATACTTTACAACCACGGTACAAAGCTAGATTGGTTGTTAAGGGATTCGGTCGAGAAAAGGGTATTGATTTTGATGATATATTTTCTCCGGTAGTGAAAATGTCTTCTATTTGTGTGGTACTAGGCTTGGCAGCTAGCCTAGATTTGGAAATTGAGCAAATGGATGTTAAAACAGCCTTCCTACATGGTGACTTGGAGGAAGAGATATACATGGAACAACCTGAGGGTTTTAAAGTGAAAGGGAAAGAGGATTATGTGTGCAAATTGAAAAAAAATCTCTATGGCCTAAAACAAGCACCGAGACAGTGGTATAAAAAGTTTGCGTCAGTTATGACTGAACATGGCTATAAGAAAGACTTCTTCAGATAACTGTGTGTTTGTCCAAAAATTTTCTGATGATGACTTTATTATTCTCTTGCTTTATGTTGATGATATGCTGATTGTTGGCAGGAATGCTTCAAGAATTGAGTTATTGAAGAAACAATTGAGCAAGTCTTTTGCCATGAAAGACTTGGGCTTGGCGAAGCAGATTCTTGGCATTAGAATTACCCGAGATAGAGATGCTAAGAAGTTATTTTTGTCGCAAGAGAAATATATCGAGAAGATCCTTCAGAAATTTTACATGGACAATGCTAAAGTGGTTAGTACTCCTCTTGCTACCCACTTTAAGTTAAATATGAAGCAAAGTCCTACGACTGATAAAGAAAAGAAAGATATGGAAAGTGTTCCATATGCCTCAGCTGTAGGAAGCTTAATGTATGCGATGGTATGTACACGCCCAGACTTGGCGTACGTAGTTGGCGTTGTTAGTCGCTATTTATCAAATCCAGGTAGAGAGCACTGGAATGCAGTGAAGTGGAAACTCAATTGGAACTCAAAGTTATGAGGTATCTTCGGGCACTGAACTTATGAAATCTTGAAACTTGAAACTCGCCTTTCGGACCGGGAAACTTGAGTTAGTTGGATACACAGATTCCGACTTGGCAGGAGATATTGATACTCGTAAATCTACTTCTGTTATTTGATTTCTTTTGCGGGTGGAGCTGTGTCATGGAAGTCAAGATTGCAGAAGTGTGTTGCACTTTCTACAACCGAAGCTGAATTTATTGCAGCGACTAAAGCTAGTAAAGATATGCTATGGATGAAGAAGTTCTTAGAAGAACTTGGGTTCAAGCAAAAGAGGTATGTGCTATTTTGTGATAATCAAAGCGCAATTCATCTTGGTAAGAATTCATCTTTTCATTTTAGATCGAAACATATTGATGTTAGATATCATTGGATTAGAGATGTTCTAGATGAAAAGTTATTGGAACTTGAGAAAATTCATACGGATCATAATGGCTCCGATATGATGACGAAGACTCTATCAAGAGAGAAGTTTGAACATTGCCAATTGATAGCAGGGATGGTGAATCCTTCACATTGTCGTGAGGGGGAGATTTGTTAGCTGGGTTCACTCCTATATGGAGGAGACCCAATGAGTTGCAAGCCCAAAAAGGGCTTGAACCCATATAATAAGTTATATGAGAAAATAGGATTTCTCACTATCTATATAAAGAGGTAGCCGCAAAAAAGGAAACAGTAACAAGAGAAAAAGAGAAAGCAGAAAATCTGGGGTTTGGGGCAATATCTGATTTACATCAAGCTGGCATTGGAGGTCGATTCGTGGTCCGATTGAGCTGAAATTTTGTCAGCATGTTCGTGGCGCAATTTTCTCGAATCTGAACGGTTTGATTTTTGTTTGAATCTCTCTATATCAGGTTTTTCGTGGATTGATCAAAACTTACGTTTTTGGTCAGATTTATCCTTGATCTCTTGTGAAGTTCATGTGTATTGCCAAGAATTATGTTCTTGAGGTGTTTGCTGCTATGTACCTCTAGTATTTGCTAGAGAAGAACAATTTTATTGATAATGAAGATTTTCGGGTGGACTCCGGTCCCGTGGTTTTTTATCTCCTCACATCGAGGAGGTTTTCCACGTAAAAAAATCGTCTTGTGTTTGCGTGCTTGGTATTTATTTTACTCTACTATATCGATTCCTATTAGGTTTACACAAGAGGGATTATTTTATTCCGCTGATTATTTTTCGATTTACCATTCTCCCATCACAGAAAACAACCCATTTTGAAAACACGAGAAAAGAGGAGACCACACCGATGGAAAAGTTTCGAGAAACCATTGTTTCCCGACATTGTTAGAACAGCCCGATGAGAGCTGTCGGAGCATTCTCGAGACAGTAGATATCGATACCCTCGGGGAAGCATCTAAACATTTATAATACAAAAAGTCAAACGGAGTGGGCGTCAGGAACAGTTACATTTTTTATATCCCGTGCGCCAGTCGCTTATTTGCTTAATCATCACTGCTATACTCATAGCTCACCTTTTCAGTGCTGCATCCAGATCCAGTTCCTCCTTGTAGTTGAAAGCATCATCGAATCCAGACTGTTCTTCAGCAAATCAACCTTTTTCGTAAAAATAGCGGCAAAAACAACTTTTAATACAATGAAATTCGGAAGAGAACAGTAAGACTGTAGTCAGTAAAATGATGACGATGGTATACATTCAATAGTGCCATCACTCTCTTGAGCATTCTCAAATTTAAGAAAGACAGCACTCATCAACCATGACACGATTACCTTCTCTTTGCTACCAGCGCTGCCAACAACATAACAACCGAACAACTTTGCAAACTGGCCAACAAGCTGACCAACAGCTCCCGATGCCGCTGATATGAAAACGGTCTCTCCTTTCTTAGGAGAGCATACTTCAAAAAAACCGGCATAAGCTGTCATGCCAGTCATACCTACAAATTATAAATTTGTAGAAATTAGACAAAGGTGTAGGAGTGTTATGCTATGGCAAAATCTCAAATGGTCCGATTATTTCCGAAAGGTGAAGCCCGTGAGAAATGTATTCTTCTCAAGGAAAGCTGCTATTTCTCTAGAAATAACCGATTTACACGCTTCGCAAAGCGAGAAGACAGCTTTGCAGGGCTCTGTCATTCAGACAATTCAATGAGGCCATAAGGCTCATCGACAATGAAGATCCCTACGAGTAATATCTTAACTATCTGATTCCTCTTATTCATTAAGAAGACATAGATATTGCAATCGATGATAAAAAGGCGTACCCAAAAGGCCAGTGTAGTAAGACAGAGGAACATCGGCGTGTTCAATCTTGAAGCAAGTCTCTGGTGCAGTAATTAGAGTATACTCCTCCCATCCGGTTAAACCCCAAAGCAAGTCGCCTTTCTTGAAGTTTGGATGCCCGGATTCCAAAACTCTAGCTACTCCATATCCAGTGATAGGCTGCATCAATGCGTTGAATACTTCAAATATAAGTGAATAATTTAGCAAACATAAATAGACATTGTACTTCCAAGAAGGAATGATTGGACATGAAGACAATTTCATAGTCAAATGCGCTACAATAACCAGAGACCCTTCCACCTTTAACCTTTTTTCTGATATTAAAAGTTTGCAACTCGAGTCATATTGAAGTAAGGTAAGTCAAAATGCAGTTTTCCTTAACCCTCGATATAACTTCCAACAAACTTAGAATGGCATAATTTTAACACAGCGGGAATAAAATTGAAATCCATAGCTATACATCAGAATCCTAAGCAATATGCTGAAGGATCCAACCAAAACTCTGCTCATCCCAGAGTCATGTTTATTTTATATTTCAATTAATACATCTCATTGTCCTCTTTCACGTGCAAGCTATCAGTCACCATTTGTCATGCTTACACATTACTCGTATCGCTTAACCCCATGATTACGTGGACTGTGTAAACGTAAGGAATGTAAAATTCCTATGCCAAATAGCACAAGCGACGTTCTTTCGACACCCTAAGCTCTTCAATACATTTGCCAAATATTATACCGACATCACAAACAAATTCTACAATTTCAAAGCCACCACCAATTGGCTCACAAAAGATTTAGCCATGATATTAAAAAAGATAAAAATAAATACACATACAGCACAGAGTCGCTACAATCCTTTGATTCAAATGATCGGACATAATCAGAACTAATACTTGACAAGTCCTCGTATATTAATTTAGCCAAAACTGAGATCATGATCCAACACTCAGGAAAACTGATATAATATCCGCCATCCATCAGCAGAGACACCGCAACTTTCTCCAAAAACAACACAATGAATGTCCAGAGCAAACTTAAAAAGGACAAAAATATCATACTCAAGAAAACCCACATCATCCTCGATGAACTTTTTCTCTATCTATGTTCTTTGGAAAAAAAGGAAAAAAAAGAGACAGAACTTGACAACGAAAGGAGTACGTAGGCTTGCTCACCGAACCAGGTCTGAAGGCTTGGATATAATCCGGGACGTCGGGCTTCGTCATGCGGAACCTCATGTAAGGGTCGCAGGACAAGTAGAGATTTTTCACGAGAAAGCCGTTCGAGCCCTCCAGGAGACGCAACTTTATGGTCGACTCACGCACCTCCATGTTCGTATCCTCGGGGAAACCACTCACGTAGTCCCTGAATATCACTTGCTTGTTCCTCACTGCCTCCCCATTCTCGCCTGCCATCGCTCTTCTGTTGAGAAGCAAGTGGATGTCCAAGTAAAATAATTACTTTTATTATAGAACAATATTACAACTCTCTATTCTATTACACTCTCACAACTACTCATTGTACTTGCTTTCCTACTCACTCACAACCTTCACACGAACACAATTCTTGCACACACCCACTCACTCTCTATCACTCTACACTCACATCACCTACTCCACCCACTCACACACTCACGTACACACTCTACTCACACCACACAACACTTCTTGCACAAGACCCCCTACACTCTACACAACACCCCCTTACGCACACAAGAGGCAAGTCCCCTATTTATAGGGTGTAAAGTCGGTGGCTCTACTCAACCCACACAACACTTCTTGCACAAGACCCCCTACACTCTACACAACACCCCCTTACGCACACAAGAGGCAAGTCCCCTATTTATAGGGTGTAAAGTCGGCCACGTGTGCTGTGAGTAGAGTGTGTACGTGAGTGTGTGAGTGGGTGGAGTAGGTGATGTGAGTGTAGAGTGATAGAGAGTGAGTGGGTGTGTGCAAGAATTGTGTTCGTGTGAAGGTTGTGAGTGAGTAGGAAATCAAGTACAATGAATAGTTGTGAGAGTGTAATAGAATAGAGAGTTGTAATATTGTTCTATAATAAAAGTAATTATTTTACTTGTACATCCACTTGCTTCTCAACAAGTGGTATCAGAGCAGGTCATCGGAGATCGTGCGAAAACAGTGGTCGGGGACCATTGTAAGTGAGCAAGGCGGTCAAGTTCGTCGAGCCAAGGAGCGGAGTACGTCGGAGTTCTGCCAGTGCACAATCTAGGATTGTGAAGTCGGTTGGTCTGGGACCAGGCTTACTTGGTATAGTGCGGGGCATTATACTTAAGTCACGATGGCGGATTTCTCGAGTTCGGTGAACGGCATGGAGAAGCTCAACATCTTCACTACTCATTCGGCAAAACTCGGAACACTTAGAAGAGAGAAGATGAGCAGGCGTGGAGTGTGCGAGTGCGGTATCGTTTCTAGCGACTCAGCTGAGCGTGGAATGCATGAAGAGGCCACGCGGGACAGTGTTGGGAATATCGGATTCCCTAAAACGAATTCGACACTAAATCGAACCTCTAAACTTGTGCGGAAGACGAGCCTGGGAAGAACACATGCATCACCGATCCTAAGGCACATCACAGAATCGAACGTACCTTGTTAGCCACAGATTAAACACCGACGTCGATATGAGGAAGAGAAACTGATCCCGTTCGATCCGATGACGTCAATTTGCCTTGAAGGGAAGAGAGTGTCGCCTCCTTTTTCTTACTGTTCTTTTTGGGAGTGTTTCAAGGGAGAGAGGGAGGAGGAACGTACGTGCTGCCAAAAGGTGCGTTCCTCCCTCTTTATTTCCCCCTTATATACGTCATCTCTAAAGGACGTGTCCCTTCGGCAAAAGACGTTCCCCTAAAAGTTACAACTCTTCAACGTATCCCTCCATCCATAGGCCCTAATCTTGTGGGTCGGGCTTTTAGGCCAACATGGGCGGACGGGCCAACTTAGGCCCATCACGTTAATAAAACCATCATCTCCCACTCGCACATGGTGGGCCGAACATGATTCTCTTTAGCCTCTCTTCAACATTCATATCGGTGAATAATCCGTGCGACCAGCATACTTTGAGAGCTCGTTGCTATACATCTGTTAGGAATATATAACAGCTCATAATGGACATCACACTCTGAGTAGATTTAGTATGCAGTACCCTAGATCGATTGATCACATTTATATCTTTCTTGATCTCTTTTAAACAATGATACAGTCATAATTGGTCGACCAGTGAATACAAAACTACAATGTGATTCTCCAAATTCGATCTTTCTCTTTCCTTTAAACTCTCAATTTCAGTTCAGCTTGCTTTTCTAGAAATGTCCCATTAGATCGAATCAACCCATGACCATTGGCAACATCTTAAGATAGCAAACACTAAATAAAAATCTTGAGAATAAGTAAAAGTCATGAGGGCACTCAAATTGAGGAACTCTTTTCCTCAAGAGTCTCACACGGCATAAAAGTTGAGATCAAACTTTTGCAACTCTTATTGGTCGTCACATGCATACGTAGTATGAAATACGTATTACGGTATTAACTCATTTCCCATGGAGCGTATGTCTACACCTTCAATACTGTACAGATGATAGTTCAAACATACCCAATGTCTAACTTGAGTTCACGTATCTACTCATTCACATAATTCATCAGAACTCACATCTGGCATCTTAGACAGATAAAGTAAAATATGTGGGGTATTTTACTTTCAGACATAGTACATATCATGTCCTCATCTTAACACTTAGTTAATGCGACATATATATATTTTAAGCTTGAGCTCTCGATTATCACCTAGATAATAAGCTTAAAAACCGTCTCATCTCTATTTATCACATAGTAAATAGAGGCGATTACCCGTGTGAGTGGGCTAATCTTATATCTGTTCGACATACTTTCTCAACTTAATGTAATGCACTGAGCATTAAGATGCATAAAGGTCAAACAAAGATTCATAGGCATTAATAATGAAAAAACACAAGTTCATAAATATGAACAACTCAGGGAAATTACAATATCCAATACATCAGACTCTACACAATCCTAGAGATTTTACATGACCACAAAACACATCTCTAGGTATTGGCTTTGTCATAGGATCTGCTACCATTCTATGCGTAGATATGTACTGTAAGTTCACATCCTTTCGTGCAATCATGTCTTTGACAAAGTTATACTTGGTATCTATATGTTTGGTCTTGCCATGATATTTTGGATCTTTGGTGTACGCTATAGCTGCTTGGCTATCACAGTTAACCAATAATGGATTTGCAACTTTCTCAATAACACCTAAATGATCCAAAAATCTCTTAAGCCAAACTCTTTCTTATACCGCTGCTGATAATGCCACGAACTCAGCTTCCATCGTGGATAAGGCTATACACGTTTGCTTCTTACTGCTCCATGATATGGCGCCATTGTTCAGTAAGAAAGCAAATCCAGAGGTAGATTTCCTTTCATCTAAATCTCCTCCCCAATCAGCATTTGAATAGCCTTCAAGTCGCAGATCCTTTCCTTGATAATTCAGCTTGTAATCAGCAATTCCCTTCAGATACCTCAGTATTCTCTTAACGGCTTTCCAATGTGCTTGACCTGGATTGGATTGGTATCTACTCACCATTCCAACTGCAAAACATATGTCAGGTCTTGTACACATCATAGCGTACATCAAGCTCCCAACAGAACTAGCATAAGGAACATGTTTCATTTGTTCCTTCTCTTGTGGAGTCCTTGGACACAGTCTATGGCTCAATCCTTCATCTTTTGCAATAGGAGTGTCTATGGGTTTACAATCTTGCATACGAAATCGTTCAATAACCTTATTTATATATGTTTCTTGCGAAAGAGATAACGATCTCTTCGAACGATCTCTTGAAATCTTAACTCCACGAATGTATGCAGCCTCACCCATATCTTTCATCTCAAAGTTGGAAGATAACCAACTCTTCACATTATTTACAAACTCCATATTGCTTCTGGCAATTAGTATGTCATCAACATATAATGATATGATCACAAATTGATCTTTGGATCTTTTGATATATACACAATGATCCTCATCTATCATTGTAAAATCATATGCCATTATAGCATTATGAAAACTTATATACCATTATCTCGATGACTGCTTAAGGCCATATATCGATCTCAAAAGTCGACATACCTTTCCTTCTTGGCCTTCTTTAATGAAACTAGCAGGATGTTCCATATATATTTCTTCCCCTAATTCTCCATTGAGGAAAGCAGTCTTTACATCCATTTGATGTAACTCAAGATCCATACTTGTCACTATTGCCAGAATAATGCGAATCGAGGTAAATCTCACTACAGGAGAAAATGTTTCTTCATAATCAATTCATTCCTGTTGATTATACTCCTTTGCCACAAGGCGAGCCTTATGCCTTTCTATCGAGCCATCAGCTTTTCGCTTTATTTTGAGAACCCACTTGTTCCCAATAGCTTTGCGTCCTTTTGGAAGATCAACCAGTTCCCAAACTTGGTTTGACTTCATTGACTCAATCTCCTCTTCCATTGCATGAATCCATTTTTCCTTACTAGGGCAATTTAGAGCCTCATTAATATTTCTTGGCTCATCCTCATCTTGCGGAGCAATTATAAAAGTTTCCCCTCCAATGTCAAAATGTCGACGGAGAATACTTTTGCGACTTGGTCATCGTATGGGAGATTGTACACTTTGCACATCATTCCCCATTATGCTCCCACTAGGATTAGATAATGATGATGTCGTCTCATCATGTGGTTGTAATTGAGAATGAGTTGAATTCAATTCATCACTTCTCATATTACTCCCACTTGGACGAACTCCACTAATATCATTATCTTGATCCAAGGTTTCAAATAGGGAGTAATCTTCACCTATTTCGCCCTTCTTAGGAAATTCATCCTCTAAGAATGTGACATCCCGTGATTCAAATTGAGTTATACTCCCACTTTCCTACTCACCTATGAACACATACCCTTTTGAGTGTTCGGAGTATGTTATGAAAATACTCTTCTTTCCTCTGGGACCCAATTTCCCAAACTTGTGAAATGGCTCATGAGTATAGGCAGCACAATCCCATGGCTTAAGAAAACTTAAGTCGGGTTTTCTACCTGTCCATAACTCATATGGAGTGGAAGTAACTGATTTGGAAGGCACTTAGTTAAGTATATAGGCAGCAGTTAACAACGCATCACTCCAAAAAGTGATAGGCAAGTTAGCATGCGCCATCATGGACCTAACTATTTCCAGTAGGGTTCTGTTTCTTCTCTCCGCAACACCATTTTGTTGAGGAGTATATGGAATAGACAACTGTCTTTCTATTCCTTTTTCATCACATAATTTTCTGAACTCATCAGATAAATATTCTCGACCTCGATCGGATTGCAATACTTTTATTTTCTTGTCTAATTGATTTTCTACCAAGTTCATAAACCTTTTGAAACAACTCAATGCTTCAGATTTATGAGAAATCAAATAGACATATCCGAATCGAGTATAATTATCTATAAAAGTGATGAAATAAACAGCCCCATGCCTTCCTCTCACATTTATTGGACCACAGACGTCAGAATGGATTAAATGCAGAGGAAATTCAGCTCTTTTATCTTTTCCAAATGGTTTCCTTATCGTTTTCCCTACTAGGCAATGCTCACATATGGGCAAATCGACTTTTTCAATATTTCCCAACAAGCCCTCTTTGGCTAGTCTATTCATACGTTGTTGGCCAATATGACCAAGTCTAGCATGCCACACATTCACATCATTATCTTATGAATTAGGAGATGTGAGAAGGGAATAACAAACATTTGCATTAACATAGTCAATATCTAATACAATGAAACCATCCAGAAAATAACCACAACCATAGAAATTTGTACCCAAAAACAAATCCACACCTCTATTATGGAAGTTCATATTGAAACCTAGCTTGGCCAACATTAAAACAGACACTAAATTCCGACGAATTTCCGGAGCATACAATACATCATGTAGGAACAAAGTGCGTCCACCACGCATATTCAGTTGGCAGGTGCCAATTCCTTTTACTTCAACTCGAGTTGTTTCCCACATAGATCCACTTAGTTCCAGTTGGTACTCGTCGGAATTCCACGAAAGATTCTCTATCCTTCGCTACATGGTCTGTCGCTCCTGAATCTACAGTCCACAAATGATTAGACTCAGTTAAGAATACAGAACTTGACACATAAACAAAGTTCTCAAAAGTACAAGGGGTGTGTACCTTCTTTGGCTAGCGACAGTCGCGGGCATAGTGACCCTTCTGGTCATAATTGTAACACTTCACCCTTGTTAGCTTCTTCATTCGAGGACGCTTTCCTCTTTCATGTTGGTCAATCTTTGGTTTCTTCCCCGAATAAGTCGCTCCCTTGCCTTTCCTTTTATCAAACTAGTTAGGACGTTTGCGCTTGGAGCTCGAAGCTCCATGTGAGCTGGAACTAGCATAATAAATTTCAGTTTCCGGCTTAGCCACCAAGAGGCGGTCTTCTTCCAGCTCAAGATGACGCACTGCATCCTCAAAGGTTTTGATATTCTCATTATGGGTCAGGTGCACCTTCATATGCTCCCAACTCTGAGGCAAGGAACGAATCACTACTTGCACTTGCTGCTCATCAGTCAGGACATGGCCATCATCTTTAAGCTCATTAATCATGTTTGACATCTTTCTAAGATGTTGCTTCATGGTCTGACCATGAGGCTTCTTATAAGAGTCAAACCTAATAGTAAGCTGCCTCAGTCTGGTCATTGAAGTATGACCAAATCTTGCTGCCAATGCTTCCCACATTTCCTTGGCATTCTCAAAACGCCTAAACTCTCGCATGACGTCATTTTCCATGCTACTCAGCAACGTAATGCGAGCAAAATAGTTCTTTCTTTTCCAGGCAGCAAATGCATCCTTATTTCTCTTGTGTTGTGCAGTGTTCCCATCTTCAGGCTCTTCCATGGTTAGGTTAAGAGCTTCTACTACCTCTTGCTCTTCTAGCACATATTGGATTTTCATGTGCCAGATTTCATAGTTATCGCCATTGAGCTTTTCACCTTTGTTCAGCTCGGCAACTATGCTCTTTGTGGCTGAAGCCATTGATCTAAACACATCAGACATATATGCACGAATAATTAATGCCTATCATTTATGCATCCACTTTGCACAGACTCATCATATTAATGAACAATTTCAAGTAAGGTTTCAGAATCAAAAGGTCACTATGTTTCCAATCATCCTCCAAAAATCGTAACTTAAAACTATCATTAATATAATTGTCCATGCAAAATAAATTCTATGAAGCTACAAAAACTTCTATCAACTACCCACATCAGTCAACAATAACAGAAAGCAAATAATATTTGACATCTAATAGAATAATAATGCTTTCACATAATACAACCTTACATATCAGTTGCTACATCAACAACAACCAGGTATTAAAACGTTTACATAAGGTATCCATAAAATATAGTAAAATAAAGACAACTCGAAATATCTAAACCCAAGTCAATAAATAAATTGGGAAAGCTCCTTTTTTGTTCAATTTCATGATCTTTTCCCTTGTAACAATCCAGTAATAATCATCTATAAAATCCATCACAATTTTCCTATATGAAGCGGCTTTGTTGACATCCCATATATGATTCAACACTCCATGCCATTCAGGTGGAAGAGTGTTCATGAAAAATCACACCATCTCAGACTGTGCCATGGGACGACCATTCCATATGACATTTTGAATTTTCCCGTTGACTTCAAGAACGTGATCAATTAAGTCGCTACTCTCCCATTGATGATCGATCGCTCGGCTATCAACTTAGAAAGCCTTTCCTTTTGTTCATCGGTGATTGCGCGAATAGGTGTGCATAACTTAAGGGGAGGCATTGTTCCTGCAACAAATGCAGAACAAATAAGGGATTATATATAATCCACATAGACTTAATTGGAAAAAAAAGAAACACATCCTTTTTTTTTTTTTGGTTTTTTTCAACGGTCGTCGGTCAACGGTCAACGGTCGTCGGTCAACGGTCAACGGTCGTCGGTCAACCGGGTCGGGCCGGTCGGGCAAACCGACCCGCACGTGCGGCACATGTGGGCAGCTGACGTCACGATGATGTCAGCTGGCGCGTGCCTCGCACGCGCCAGCGACGCACACGCGCACGTGCGTGCATCGATCATGCGCGCGCGTGCGACGCACGCGCCTGCCCCTACGAATCGGTGCGTGCGTTGCACGCGCCGAAGACACCGGTTCGTTCTGGCTGCGCGTGGGGGTGCATCCGACAGCCTTTGGCGGCGTTCCGCCACTCGTCGCACTCGTCTCGACGAGACCTTCCATCTAACGCCATCAGAAATGGATTTCGACTTACAGAAACTCGAAAAAATGGATGAACAGTTCTCGGGTGTCGGGATTTTTTCGCCTCTTTCGGTGTCGGCCGATTAATTTCACGAAAAGTCAATAAGAAATCATCCATAGACATGAAAGGGGTCGGGAAAAACATGGAAAAGGATCGGGAAACAAGAACTACGGCTCTGATACCAATGTTGGGAATATCGGATTCCCTAAAACAAATTCGACACTAAATTAAACCCCTAAACTTGTGCGGAAGACGAGCCCGGAAGAACACATGCATCACCGATCCTAAGGCATATCACAGAATCGAACGTACCTTGTTAGCCACAGATTAAACACCGACGCCGATATGAGGAAGAGAAATTGATCCCGTTCGATCCGATGACGTCAATTTGCCTTGAAGGGAAGAGAGTGTCGCCTCCTTTTTCTTACTGTTCTTTTTGGGAGTGTTTCAAGGGAGAGAGGGAGGAGGAATGTACGTGCTGCCAAAATGTGCGTTCCTCCCTCTTTATTTCCCCCTTATATACGTCATCTCTAAAGGACGTGTCCCTTCGGCAAAAGACGTTCCCCTAAAAGTTACAACTCTTCAACGTATCCCTCCATCCATGGGCCCTAATCTTGTGGGCCGGGCTTTTAGGCCCAACATGGGCGGACGGGCCAACTTAGGCCCATCACGTTAATAAAACCATCAGACAGAAAAGAAGGCGACCTTTTGGTTGAAAAATGTTGGGTCAGCAGGCTGGGATGGTAGTTTATGGGGATGGTGACGATGGAGGTGCGTGGAGGATCATGAGGAGCGAGAGAGATGGTTTTGGAGTACTTAAATTTTGGTTCAATGTATATCATGATCTTTGAATTTTTTATTCATTCAATGTTGTTCCCAAACTTCATCTCAATATGTAATTTAGTCTTTGAACTTTATCTTAATATGTAATGTGGTCTCCGGACTATATAAAAATGTTGAATACGGTCGTTCTATTAATTCAAGCTCATGGACAATATTAAATATCTTCATATAATCAAATGTACATTAGATACCAATTTGACAATTTAAAAGTTTAGGGACAATATTACATATCGGGATAAAATTCAGGAGTCACATTGCATATTGGGTAAAAATTCATAAACTATTTGTGTCGTTTTCCTATTGGTGTTTTCTTGTGCATTGGATTAGTTCAGGAGCATCGTTGGGGGCTTCTCTTTTGTCGTCAGGTCGAATATGCCCGAGAATCGTCATGACCCTCCCAAGGTTTTTATAAGGGGATCTAAAAGTCCACTTTTCGCTTAGTGACTACGCCAGAAGATATGTGTTCGACTTTTCACAAGCAATAATTTAAGACTATTGAAATTAGAAAAATAATTTTTGCTTTGTCCTTTTCAGCGAAACAAATGGAATCTAAAATCACATAGTCGCAAGGGTTAAAGCTGTTAAAATATCTCTCTTGCTTGTCTAATTATTAGTAGAAATGGCTGTGACACTGAGGATGTCCAGCAGCCTTTCAAGCTTTGCCAAGAACACACGGTGATGATGCTTGATTTGGTGGGCTTGATTTATCACTAATTCAGATCGAGTCGAACAGAACGTTGTCCTTCATTTCTAGCGTGCTGGATTCGAGTCCATAATTGGGAAATTTCAACCATTCAATGCAGACTTCGCTTATTTGCACGCTCATAGGTTCTTTCCTTGTTGATGTCGAAGAAATGCTCATAGAGTTCTTCGCATATAATTATTTTATTGTTCTAGCAAGTGAGCTTAACTTGTGTGAAGCTTGTGAGAGATACAGAGAATATTGAGAGCCCTCTTCAAAAAGAGTTGAGAGAACGAAAAAAAGCCCTTTCTTATTATTAATTTTTGTGAGTTGGGGTTGAATTTAGAATTGGAACACACTTGTGAAATGGAAATTATCAAGAAAGTCCTAGACGATTGTACTTTTACTAATTCCGTCCTAAATCTTTTAATGTGGCTAATTGAGTTCTAAACCTTTCAACAATTTACCGGTATAGTTCATCAAACCAAAATTGGCCAATTTTGGCAGAAAATCATTAACTTAAATGCCAACCGTTTTATGTGGCACAACTAGCCTTAATACTAACAAGTTTTAATATATATATATTTTCTTTTTTCTTCTCCCTTTTGTTTTCGCCGGGCCTCACCTGGGCGAGCCCCTTTGCTAGATCTGGAGAGCTCAACCTTTGCCTAGGCCAAGGTGGCCTTGCTAAGTGTCACCTAGGGGAGGGTTGGCCTAGGCAAGGCCTAGTAAGGGTTTGCTTGGCCTAGTTTGGTATGGTGAATAGGCGCTTGCCCTCGCCTCGGTGAGACTAGGCAAGGCCGACGCTCCCCGGACCTTGCCTAGTCTCTAAACTTTTAATTTATTTAATGTAACTTATGAATTTTTGGTATATGTTTAATTTAATCCCTATACTATATGAAGATGTTTAATATTGTTATTTCATTAATTTAGGGTCAAACTTAGGCTTAGAGACAATATTAAATATTCTTATATACAATGACTACATTAAGCATTTATTAAAAGTTCAGAGACCAAATTGGCAATTTAAAAATTCATTAATGACATTGTATATTAGGATAAAGTTAAGGGACCAAATCGACTATTTAAAAATTCATAGAAGACATTGCATATCAGGATAAAGTTCCAGGACTATATTTAACAAATTAAAATTCAAGGACCACAATGCACATTAGACCAAAATTCAGAGATTATTTGTGTCATTTTTCTGTTGGTGTTTTCTTGTGCATTGGATCAATTCAGAAGCATAGTGATTTGTCATTTACACCGCCCTTCTTGGTTGGGGACCTCTCTTTCGTCATCAGGTCAAACACAATCGAAAAATGGTCATGACCCTCCCAAAATTTTTACGAGATGACTTGAATGTCCGTTTTTGCTTAGCGATTGGCGCTAGAGGACACGTATTTGATTTTTCATAAGCAATAATTTACAACTATTAAAATTAAGCAAATAATTCTTGGTTTGCTCTTTTCAGCGAAACAAACGGAACCAAATCACATAATTGCAAAGGGTTAAAAGCTGTTAAAATATCTCTCTTGTTTGTCTATTTATTAGCAGTAATGGCTGTGACGCAAAGGATGTTCAGCAGCCTCTCAAGCTTTGCCTAGAGCCCATGGTGATGATGATTGATTTAGTGGGCTCGATGTATCACACTAATTCGGATCGAGTCGAATAGAACGTTGTCCTTCATTTCTAGCGGTACTGGATTCGAGTCCATAACTTGGAGACTTTAACCATTCAATGCAAACTTCACTTATTTGCACGCTCATAGAGTTCTTTTCCTTGTTCATGTCGAAGAAATGCTCAATAGAGTTTTTCGCTTATGATTATTTTTGTTGTCGTAGTAAGTGTGCTTACTATTTGCGAAACTTGTGAGAGATATAGTGAATATCGAGCACCCTCTTCCTAGAGAGTTGAGAGTATGAAAAAAAGCCCTTTCTTATAATTAATTTTTTTGAGTTGGGGTTAAACATACTCATGAAAGGGAAATTATTAAGAAAGTCTTAGACGATTGCATTTGTGCCAATTCCATACTAGACCTTTTAATGGGGCTAATTGAATTATAAACCTTTTGCGATTTACTAATGTGGTTCATCCGGCTAAAATTGTCCAACTTTGGCCGGAAATCATTGACATGAACAACGATCATCTTATGTGACAAGATTGGTGTTAATATAGACAATTTTTAATATATATATTTTCTTTTTTCTTTTCCCTTTTCTTTTTGTTGGCCTCAATTGGCTGGGGCCCCTTGCCAAATATAGAGAGATTAACCCTTGCCTAGGCTAGGTGGCCTCGTTGGGCATCACCTAGGGGAGGGTTGGCCTAAGCTAGTGTGGCATCCTAAAATTTCATAACGATCTCTAAATGCACTACGACCCATGAATAGGTGATGGAAGCGCCATCGGACTATATTATAGTCATTAGACCAATGGATTACAATTAAATAAGGCCGAGCATTGAATGGACTATTGCTTTGTTGGAAATGTATCATATGCTCTTGAGAGACCGAGATTGTACTATAAGATGGGTTGATAAGAAATTTTGGCCGTGTACTCTACAAACCAAACTATCCTCGTGTATTGTTTATGGCTGTGCAAATCTTGGTGATTATGTAATTATAGGTGGAGATTAAAGTAAGATATTAGGAGTAGATGTGGGCTGATTTCTTAAGGCCCAAAAACCGCCAAACCGGCCCACGTTTCCTCTTGGATCGGTCGACCAAGGCCCGGCTGATTGAGGCCCTATCAATTGCATGGAATCGACAAGTGGCAGGGGGACTCCATGAGGTGTCGCCACCCCTTGCTTCACCAGAGATCCTCCATGCAAAACCTCATGATTACTAGCTAATCATGAGAGTAAAAGAAAAAGAGGAGGGGGCGGAGTGAACGAGGGAGTGATCGAGAAAGAGAGAGAGAGAGAGAGAGAGAGAGAGTAATCGAGAGAAAAGGGAGAGAGTGAGACCGAGAGAGTTCGAGCGGGCGAGCAAGTGAGATAGGAGGGGAAGAAGGAGACCAGTGGTGCGTGCGCTTGCTGCCGCCGTCGACGCCACCTAGCTTCGCCGTCGATCAAGCCACGCCCGAAGTCCTCAAGTTGCTGTTTTGCTTGCTGTGGTTGCGTTGGACTTAAGGCAAGTGAAGTCCATTGATCTACACGATGCTTGCTGTGGTTGTGTGTGAAGTGCAATAGATTTTGAATGTGCTGGATGTTGGAAATTTCGAAAGTATAGGAGTAGTTCTTTAGGACTAGTAAACTGTTTCATGGAAAAACAGCTTGACCTTTGGCGACTCCGTGAATTTTCTGTAATTATCCAGTTGAAATTTGACTTTGTGTCCTTGATGAAAGTTGTAGAGGAGATCTTGAGGAGTAACATACTAAAATTTGAGAAGAAACGGACAAGTATTGGTCGGTGAAACGATTTTTCTTTGAAAGTGTTAAATCTGGAGACTGTTACCAAGGGTTACAGAGAGTTATAGTGATTATAGCTCATGACTTATAATGAATCTGACTTCGAGCTCTTCACAAAAATTTTACCGCTAGGTTTTGTCTATAACATATCAAAATTTCAGAATTTTCTGAGTTTATTTAGGGGTTATACCGAATTTTTTATTAAAGCTGTGCAATAAGTGATGTTTGAAGTTTTATGGCTGTGATACATGGACCATAACGATTCGTATGACGTTTTCTTGACATGGTGTTCTTCATAAAGAATTTTTCTCTAGATCTCATTTATAACATGTTAAATTATTAGAATTTATTAAGATCATTTACTAATTTTTCCAGAATTTCAATTAAAGGAGTGTATTATGTTTTATCAGAAAATTGTTTTATTTCCAAGAACAAATGAATTACTCCATGAGATGTGGTATCTTGGGTTTTTATTTATACGGCATATGTGGTGACATTTAGCATATCCTATGACATCATAAATTGATTGAAACCTTTGACACTATTGCATCTTATGCTATTTTGAAAGTGAGAAATATATGTATACATTGTGATGTTGATGATACCATCGGACGGCTAAGTCGACGATGCCCTGGGAGTGTCGGGATGCCCGGAGGTGTGTGCCTGATGCCCGGAGGTGTGTGCCGGATTTCCTCGGGAGTTTTCGAGATGCCCGGAGGTGTGTGCCGGAGGCCTCGTGATGCCAGTTGGGGTGCGAGATGCTCGGAGGTGTGTGCTAGATGCCCGGAAGTGTGCCGGAGGTCTCGCGATGCCAAGTTGGGTGCGAGAGTCAAGAGGGATGCAAACACTGGTCCCTAGGAAAAAAATGAGATCCTTTTGAAAATCAAAATGGGAAATGAATCATGCGCATGTGTGTGCATATGGCATGGGACATAATTTGTCTATGAACTTGAGTTGGTACTATTTGGCATTGAAAATGTGGTCATTAAGGCATTGAACATATCTCATGGAGATATATGCATGATTGCATGGATGATATGTGCATTTCACATGAAATCTTGGTTGTCTTGCTTGTTGCATTTTGTAGTTTGATGGATCTTTTACTGCTGAGTGGTTGTACTCACCCCTTTTTGGGGACTAACATTTCAAACTAGGAGTTATGTCTCTGTCGCCTGTCACCCCTAGTACTTACTATGGCATACCGACCGACGTCGAGGTTGAGTGTATGGAGCATCATCACCTTGAGCTACGGGGGTTAGTTTTTGTTCGTGTGTGGGTTCTGGTTTTGTACGATGTTGGATCACCCGCTGGCCCTGTCATTCAGGAGTTCTTGTCCGTGCATGTCCGCTGCGACGGGGTTATGCTAGGGATGCTGCCACCGCCGCCGGCTGACGGACCAGGTTAGGTGTGACTGAGCGCGATGGAGGGAGGATGAAGCTTCTTTTTGGATGGCCGACACTGAATGATGGACCGATGTACATGACTACTATGGGGTTGGGTACTTTTGGTTATAGCCGAGCTTAGTAAAGCCTTGGCCTTTTGATGTACCGACTCATGATGTCTATCAAGTTATGTAAATAAAAGTGGTTCGGCTCTAACTTATATATATAAAGTGTGTAGTTGGTGTGCATTGCATTATTTAGTTTGAGTATGGGTTAGGGAGATATCGAATATGTTTTCGTTATACGAATTGCGCCGGGACCAATTTAAATAATATAAACCCCAGGACTTAGGGACCCATCACGATCCTAAGGTATCAGAGTGATGCTTTGCCAGGTCAAGTGAAAGGTAAGCGAACTGTGGCCATCCTAACGGATCGGGGGCCGTTTCGGGAGTGCCATAGCTAGGCCTAATGAGGGTTGGCTTGGTTAGGTCTAGTGAATAGGTGCTCACCCTTGCTCTGATGAGGCTAGGTAGGGTTGACCCTCGCCCTTGCCCAAGATATATTGGCCCTTGCTAGTTGTGGCTGGTGGCTGGCGGCTCGCGACCGGCCACTAACAAAAATAAAAGGGAATAAAATATATTTTTTAATTTAAAAAATATCCACAGCTAATATCCATGTTAGTAATTTCCAGTTAAAATTGGCTGGATGAACCACATTTAAGATTTAATTGGCCAAATTGGAAGATTTTAGACTAATTGGCATAAGTACAATAAGTTTAAGACTTTTTTTGATAATTTCTCCCCATTGTGACTGACCTTTTTTCTTTACAGAATAGGACCAGATAAAAAAATAAAATTAAAAATGATTATGGTTAAACGATTGTAATCATACCTTTCTTGTATATAGGACTCATCTTGCCGTTCTCTCACTGTGAAATATGAACACTGTCAAATCACAATAATCCGTTATTTTTGAGTTTCATTTCTTCGATTTATTTCTTAATCAAATCATTAAATTTGTTCATGCACTATCGCATTAGCCGTAACAATTTGGTATCTCAAATCAGTCTTACTTAAAGATGATGACACGGTACAAGAAGAAACATTTCCATTAACATTATAGAAAGGCATATAAAATACTACACCCGGTACAGACGACAATCCTCCGAAAGCAAAACAGAGCGCGTGCACCAAAAAGTACACTAAGGAACTCATTCGCGAAAAGTTACAAACCACCCCGTTTTCCAACATTGATCCCCGAAAACAACCCAACCAGATGGTCCTATGTATCATCCGGTTCATCCTCAAAGAAAGAAACAACCTCTGTGTCCAAACAACCCATTGTGAAAACACGAGAAAAGAGGAGACTACGCTGATAGAAAAAGTACAGAAAGCTAACTCATTCGCGAGAAACCAGCACCACTTGTTTCCCAACATTGTGGCCGTAGAATAGCCTGACGAGAGCTGCCGGAGCATTCTCGAGACCTTTGGCGATGTCTTCCACATAGACAATCTTTCCCTCTTTGATCTGAGGCAATACCGTCTCCAGGAACTTGATTGAACACCGAGAAACCTTCCATCCTAACCCACTTCAGGATAAGGTTCATCAAGTCGTGTACGCCTTCGAGCTGCTCGAGATTGTACTATGAGATCATTCCACATACCGCGATTCAGCCATGAGGTTTCATGTTGAGCAGCACTGCATCAAGCATCTTTCCGCCAACAATTTCGAAGTAGATATTGATACCCTCAGGAGAGCATCTAAACATTTACAACACAAAAAGTCAGCTGGAGTTGGCCTTAGGAATGGGTACATATTTTATTTGCTTAATTTTCATTGCTATACGCCCCGAACCCCGAGTACGCGCACATCCCTCGGCGGTCAATTAAAAATGCGACGTTCCAGAATGCATCGCTGACCCATTTTTTTTTCCCTCTTTTAATTAAGCACATGCGGAAGCAAATTAAATAAACCCCCGGTCAACAAACAAACATAGGGATAGTAAAACATGCCAGCGATCTTTCACAAACTACGATATATATATCAAGTTAACCCTACGAGTTCATATATATAAGCCTATCAAAACGTGAACTCCTGCGCGACCTACTAACAGAAGGGTCTAGGTTGGGGCTAACTTCCACCGTACAACTACCGCAAACTCCTACAACCTCCGCCCTAATACCCATATCCAGGCTTAGCCAGGAACTCGGGCAAGTCGCCAGGTGAGCATGGCTCCTTGGGCCCTTTTGGCTTAGTACCTGGGTTTACCACGACACCTTCCGAGATGTCTATATCCATAGGGTCGGTGTCCTGCTCAACCTCGCTCCCTACGAGCAGTCTGTCAAAACCGTGCATAGGACCCTCCCGATCACCGTTCGGTTTCGCAATAAACCAAGCCTAGAAACGGTGGGACACGTGGTACCCCAAACCCTCGTCGACCCAAACTGTAATCACCACTAACTCACGGCATCGATTGGTCCCAGGGATAAGGTAGATGGTGGTCTCTACCTCCATCTCTTCCTAGGTGACCACGAAACAGACCAGGCGGATCTCTATACTAAGGACCTGAAAAAGTTTAAACACGACGGGGTGAGATAAAATCTCAGCGAGTTAAATCATAAACCTCGATTAGGACGCAAAGTTGCCTCGGAGGTAGCCTAAACAGTCACCACAAACAAACTCACCTCGCCTCGGCACACCCCTGCAGGTTAGCACGTCACATATGCCGTTATCAATACCATAAATATAATCAATAACCGGAACACAAAGTTCTCACTCTACAAACAGTTGCACACATCCCGATTATAAGGCAAAACTGTTTTGGCATGTCCCATACCATGCCTAATAGTTTTACCCATAATCAAGTGTAATACAACACAATTATTCACACGTGTTCTGATTATTATGACCCCTTAGCCACGGCCAACTCAAAAGTCAGCGGTCATCCGGTGTAACCGGGCATCGTCCCGCCCCATCGGGCACGGCAATGTCTAGCACACCCCGCCTAAACGGCATTCTATAAAGGAGTATTGATCTGGCCTCCACTACGACTCGGCATCTTGTTGACTTGGGGGCATCTAATAAAATCGGGCATCGTCCTGCGTAAACGTATCAGGACGGATTCCATTAAGTGACCATACGAGCACATATTTAGCCAAGAACACCATGCTTTGCGTTCAAATTCCTCATTTTCAAATAATGAACTTGGCCAATTTTTCTTCTTATTAAAAATCCCGGTAAAATGATCGTGCGTGGTCACGTATTTAGAATCGAACTGTCAAACTTAGTACACTTCAATTTTAAAACTCTGCGATTTTATATAGTACATAAAAGTTGGCGTCAAAACCCGACACCTCGCATTTTTCTATTTAATTGCCTTTAAAACCGAGTTTTGTAATAATAATCGGTAACTACCATCAAGCAATCAATTGCATATCATAGTACATATAAGCCATCAAAATCACGCATAATTCCATCCAAGAAAACGAGTGTAAAATTCTACGTAACGCCTAATCCGTCACTAATTACGCTAATTACGATTAATTAAATCATTCAAAGATTCATAGATGTATTACACTTTTACTAATTTATTTCTAAATCTTTTAATTGTGCCAATTAAATTTTAAATTTTTTCATGTTTTTTCAATTGAATCTATCTGATCAATTTTGACTGGAAATTAATGATGTGGACGCCGCCAACTCTAATGTAAATAATTTTTAATTTTTTTGAATTATTTATTAATATTTATTTTTCTTATTTTTCTTATTATTTTCTTCCTCCTCTAGCTAGTTGTTGGGCTTTGACAACCAGCCAAAGGCGAGGGCTAACCTTGCCAACCTTGGGCAAGGCTCGACGTTGCACCTCAACCTCCCCTAGTGACGACAAGGTCGAGCCTTGTTAAGATTGGGCTAACTTCACCAAATGCCAATAAGGTCAACCTTACTGGCCCTCGCTTGATGCCCAATGACTCGCTAGAGGTGGAAGAAAGGGAAAAAAAGAAAAAGAAATAGAAAGAAAAGAACTTTTTTTTTTTGAAAAAAAGTGCCACGTGAATGACTAATGTTCACATCAGCGATTTTTGGTTAATTTTGGTTAGATGGACTCAACTGACAAAAAGTGAAAATATTTAGGATTGTATTGACACAAATAAAAGAATTAGAATTGAATTGACAAAAATAAAATAGATTAATGACTTTTTCGACAATTTTCTCGCTTGTCTCTACAATTGATTTACAACCTTTGGAGACTGTCCAATTAGACCTAAATCTATTGCACGAATGCCAATTCAGTCCTAAACTTTTCAATATTATTTCCAAACATTTACGCGAAAATCCAATATAGTCTTTTTGACCAATTTTTACTAGGAACCACTAATATGACAATTTAGTCATTACTTATCATCTTATGTGGCATACTGCCACGTCAGTGATCTTTAATGAAAATTGATAGAAATGACTATTGGAATTTTACGCAAAAATATGTCACCATTACACTTGCAACTTCAACTGTCCAATGCAAACACCGCTTGTTGGCACGTGCCATAGGCACATCATGTGCATGCTCCAAGAGAAAAGTTAGCTCAAAATTAATCTTGATTGATTTGAAATTCGATTTATGACGTGTAACGAAGCCTGAGCCATGTTAGGAAATTCCAAATTGGATCATTGCCAACGGGACTGTGAGTGTGCTTAATATGTGCGACACTTGTGAGAAAGAGAAATATAGAGAATATCAGTTCTTGGCCGTTCTCTCACCCTGTGTGAGCTCTCCTTTATCCTGTATGGTGATAGCTTGACCTTTTGAAACCCTAGATTATTCAAACCCTCACCTTGCAGTGAAGCTCCATGGCTGAATAATTGCTCCAACTTGAAAAGCTTCTGGAATATCAATCTTGAGGGCACAAATCTTATTCACAATTACTTGCAATTCATGGACTTGTTCCAGCAATGGTTTAGTATCAATAAACTTGAAATCAAAATACTTTGCGATTAGATATTTGTTGGTACCTTGATCCTCCGCTTTGTACTTGAATTCCAGTGCATTCCAAATTTCTCTGGCCGACTTCATTTCAGTGAATAAGTCGTACAGACGATCGAAGAGTGTGTTCAGAATGTGTCCTCGACAAAGTAATTCATCCTCCGCACATTTCTTCTTCTCCTTATTAACCCTCTCAATGGCTTCCGCACTTGGCTGTCCTCCATTGGAAGTAGACTTAGGATCTTCTATAGGCGCCAAGTTAGGATCCAGTATGTAGGAAATCTTCAGAGTAGTAAGTAAGAACATTATCTTATCCCTCCAGCGAGCAAAATTGTTCCCATCGAACCGGTCCAGTTTGACCATATCTTGATTCATAACTTTGATTGTCTCCGACTCCATTGTCGCAAATTAAATCCTTAAAATTGTTGGAAAAATATGGCTACGAACTTGGTAGAACAATGAAGACGGATACTAAGAGTACTCAGATCGGACTTTGAGGCGTGATATCACTTTCTTTAAGGATTTATTTGCCCCACAATGTTGCTAATGGTCACTGGCAAAAATCCTCCAGGATACAACAAAGTCTCGGTTGAGAATACTAGATAGCAATTCTAGTATTTCTTCAGGATCTCTTTAGAAAACAATCGAAAGAATTGGCTGTAGTTTTTTCAGAAAGAAGACTCGAAAATGACCACCGTTTTCCTTCCGAAAAATGATAAGTATATATATGAAACAGTCTTGCAACTCTTCGTGAAAATTGCCAAAGAAAAATGAACAAACACGTCTTTTAGAAAAATTGTTCGGATAAACAAATGCGACTCTTTGGAAGAAGTCGAAAACCGAACAATTGCAACCCTTCGAGAAATGTTGCAAACCGAATAATTAATTTTCCAAAGGTTGTCTTGAAAAGACATAAACAAAATTCGGAATAATAATTAATAATATATATATTTTTAATAGAATTTCGAATTTTCATTTTATATATTTTATTTCTGAAATTCTCAAAATAAAAAAACAACCTTTGAATTTACTAAAAGATAATAAATAAATAAATAAATAAATAAATAAAAAGCAAAAGGGATTAGTGTTAATTAAACCGCGGGCGCGCAAGCGTGCTAAGTGCTAAGTGCGCCAAATAATCGCGCACCCGCACGCGGGTATGGTGGAGTCTAGCCCCACCCAATCATTCCTTGAGGTACACAAGGCCTTCACTTATAAATTGCGCCACTTCCTCCCACTTTTCCTATGTGGGACAAGGAAAAATACTCAGTTTGTTTTGACAAACAAACCTTCAACAGAATCAACCTTGTTTCCACATGATTAGGGATCCATCTTCCCTCGGTCTCCCTCATCCCAAAACCCACATAGTCCTCCTTTTGAAATCATGACCAAAAGAGCATAAATTGATAAGATGGAGTGATTCGAAGCAACTCCCCTTCTCCAAGTGACTTCCAATGGAGATCTTCACCCAGAGGACTCTCTTCACTCCCAAACCCAAATATAGTAACCCATTCTGTCAATCAAACTTCTCCATAGTCTATCCCCAGTTCCACTTTCATCAAAGCTATCTCTCCATATTACAACCCTGGAAGCGACATTTTAATTGGGTCAAGATGGAAGAAGAATACAAAAAATCACATGAGAATGATAGTGTCGTGCAGAAGAATGGGAGATTTGTGGGCTAAAGAAGACGCCATAGAGCTGGATGCTGAAATTCTAGAGAAAGAAAGGCACGAAAGTGAACTTTTAGTATACGAGAAGCTATTTTCTAAACCAAATGTCAATTTTCAAGCGTTCTTTAGTTCAATGAAGAAAGCATGGAAGATAGAGACCATAAAGTGCGAGATAATAGAACTAGGGTTTTTCCTCTTCATATTTAACTAAGTAGAGGAGAAGAATAGAGTGCTAGAATATGGGCATTGGTCATTTACTAGTAACCTCCTAGTTCCGCAAGAATGTGATCCTAACGTTCTAGAGCATTGTTACGATTTTTCCCATTATGCATTTTTGGTGCAACTATTGGCGCTCCCTCAAGCTGTGGTAACGAAAGATTTTCTGAGGCTAATTACTACAAAATTAGGCAAAGTGGAGGAAGTGAGAATCGAAGCAAGAAACAATAGCTCCCATAAAGTAGGCAAAGCAAAAGTCAGGCTAAACTTGTTATGTCCTCTCAAAATAGGCACTGTTATTAACTTAGGAGGAAGGAATTGGTGGATTGATTTTAAATACGAGAGGCTACCATATTTCTGTTATTCATGTGGTTGTGTAGGTCACTATGCAAATTATTGCCTAAAGATACCTTGAGCAGACTGGATTAGCTCAAGACAAACTAGGAGATACAGATCATAGCTTAAGACGAAAGTGAGAGAATTGAGCCCATGGAAAACTTTCTTTGGGGATATTGATCCATCTCTTAAGGAAGAGGACATTGTGGCTGAATCACCTTTCCCCCCTGTTGGCGAGAACTTGTGCAATGACAACACAATGCTAAATGAGAAGGCTTTAGTTATATGCAATCCAACAGTAAATGAGCCAACTAAAGATGCAAGAATGACTGAATATGTATCGCCAACTTGAGGGAAAAGAGCTTAGCAGACTCAGGAGCTAATTTTGTCCACAACAAAGCATTAGAAATGTGCAACGTCATCCAAAAAAGGAAAAATAGTACTAAAACTCAAGTTGCAAAGAAACGGACACGTTTCGCTCCCTATGAAACGAGAGGATCTCTGGTGAACTTAATTGATGAGGAGAAACCTTTGTACACACCAATTTAGCTGTGGGAAAGGGAACATGCATGAATAAGCCACCGAAGAAGATATGAGGCTTTTGAGTTGCAACTGTAAAGGGTTGGGCAATCCCTTGACAATCCAACATCTTAGAGCCTTAATGGCTCGTGAGAGGCCCAACTTGGTATTTCTCATGGAAACCAAGAACAAAGAAGAGGCGGTTGATTGAGTAAGAAAGCATCTTCAGTTTAACGTTTTAGTTATTATTAATCTTGTTGGAATTGTGGGCAAACTTGCACTTATGTTGTCACGCCCCGATCCTTGGGCACGCACACATCCTTCTACTTGGTCGATTTTATAATGCGATATCTCAGGACTAAATATTGCCGACCCTTTCGTTTATTAAGCACATGCGGAAGTAGTTATAAATCCCCAGACAATAAAGCAATGTGATAGAAAAGTAGGGCTATATTTTTCATATTGAAATTCACAACCATACTTTTATACAGAGCATAACTCAAAGTACTTCACAAAACTATTCATAACCTTCTGGTCTCACACTATTCACATTTAGACAGGATTCACAAAAGAGGATGGGATCTCAGTCCTCATCCGGGTCGTACTCAGGATCATCCTAATCCTCTTCTGACTCTTCTTCACTAAACACACATCCTTCAAGCTCTTTATCTTTTACCGGCTCATCGTCCTCTTTTGGTTCCTTCTTCACAAGCTCATTTACGGGCCTGAAATGTTGTCCCACAACTGAGATGAGACTACGTCTCAGCAAGTTCTACCCCACTAAGACTCAATTAGGAAACCAATACGCTAACCAAGCTGTCTATACACGCACGGGTCAGAGGACTTACCTTGGCCTCATATTCCACCTGCATATTAGCACAACTCAATAGGCACCCTAGCAATCACATCATAGATCGATATCTCGATCAATTGACCTAGTCGATTACATGTCAATCGGACCATTCAAAGTCACTTCCACTCAATCAGTCAATTCACGACAACGGATCAAATCATTGATCAATCGACCTAGTCGATTACATGTCAGTCGGACCATTTTCAGGTCAAATCACTTCTCAATATAAAACCTCCCATTTGTACTCTCAGTCACAGAGCTACAGCAATGCTCTCGGGCGTTGTTATCGCCAAGGTGACATATGTACTGGACAGCACTCGTGCGTTCTTTAAGGCGCTGTTTTCACCAATGATATTCCTAATCACCGAACCACGTATGTCCATAATGAGGCATGCAGTAGACAGCAGTTGTGCGTTCTTTAAGGCGTCGTTTTCACCAGTGATTTCCTTATTACCGAACCACGTATGTCTATACTGATGCAGGTAATAGACAGCACTCGTGCGTTCTTTAAGGCGCCATTTTTACCAGTGATTTCCTTATCACCGAACCACGTATGTCTATACCTCGTACCTGATTGATCTCAGCCAAGATTATTCTCAGTTCAGCCTCACGATTTTCTCTACTTTACAACTCATCAAAGCATTGTCAATGCTAAATAACCACACTCGGCCATCTACCAACCAATCATTCAATTTCACTCAATTTCAGTCAATTAAGGAATAATTCCTCAAATTGCACAATTAATTCGATTTAGCACAACGTAGAGCTCAAATAAATAAATGGACTGTACCACGACAATCATCACGAAATTTCGGTCGTCGGCTATCATTGCCTAATTTCTGAAAAATAAATAATTAAATAATTAATTTCGAAAATTAATAAATAAATACTAAAAATCCAATTTAGGCCCGTAATGCCTAATTGAAGCCCAATAAGGGTCGGGAAAAATCCCGAGATGCATTCAATAAATAGTATAGGCAGTTCTCTAGCTAAGTACACTAACCACCTAACTAATATGCAATGCAATTAACCAATAATCACTAATCCATTCTAATCTAACCACCTAATTGCACATAATTAAATCTAATCAACCCTTAAGCATCATTAGTCTACTAAGCAAGGATTAGTGAGATTACTCACTTGATTAAAAGCGGGGATCGGGACACCGCGACGGCGGCCAAAATCGGGCTTTCAACGACACCGACGGGCTTGGGCCGGGCCTTAAACTTGGCCCAACAAATCTCAGCCCAACTGAGATTTGTTCTTGCGCTGGACTGGGCTTGCTCTTGGGCTTTTCTGTTTTGAAGATGGGCTGACTTCGCTGGGCTTGAAGAATTCAACTGGGCCGAAAACAGGCTGGGCCCAAAGTTGGGTTGGGCTTGCTGAAGATGGGCTTGAAATAAAGTTGAACCGGGCCTGTCTTTGCTGGAGTTGGGCCGAAGATCTGAAGATGCTGGGCTGAAGAGTCAATTCTCTGAACTCAACTGGGCTGCTGGTGGGCCGAAGACGCTGGAATCCACGGCTTGCTTCGTGCGATTCACACAGCCAGATGGAGACAGCAAGCTGGGCAGGAGGATCGAAGATGGTGGAAGCAGCTGCTGGCGTCTGTTGGTGGGTGTCGCGGTCAAAGATGGGGAGAAGTAGCTGGTTCGTTGACCAGCGTGGGGACAGCGAGAGAGAGAGAATCGGTGGGCTTGGTTTGGCGATGCAGGCGTGGGACCCCGTGGAACGTGGGCTGAACGTGGCAGAGCTGGGAGAGACGCACACGGGCAGCAAAGTCTTCGAAAGAGGGAGCTTCGGTTGACTGAATTCGTGCGGCGAAGGAGCAGACGATCGTGGGTTTTGGCCTTCGGTGGGATGAGCCCGAACTTGCTGGACACGTTCGACTTCAACTTCGCTGGCTTCGGTCAACCAAACGGAGGAGCTACTGGTTTCGTTGACTCGGTTGAAGATGGAGAGCTTCGCTGGCATAAGTTCTGTGGGGAGCAAAAAGTAGTGGAGCAGCTGAAGAAAATCTAGGTGGCGGAGGGTTGTTTCTGTGGGGGAAAACAGAGGCGTGAAGCTGCAGTAAGCTGGGGGGAATTAGCTGGAACGAAGAAGATGGGTTTGGTGGCTGTCTTCGAGGAGATGGAGCTGCAGTCTTCAACGGAGATGAAGGGACATGGAAACAAAAGGTAAAAGGAACGAGAAACCATGAAGAGTGTTGCGATAAGGCGAGCGATCGAACAATAGTATAGACAAAAGAAGAAAATAAATCGGACACCAGATTTACGTGGTTCGATCGTAAAGGCACGTCCACGGGAAGAGTAGCGCGGCGAATTTCACTATATGGATTAAGCGATACAAGGAGATTACATACTCAAGTCACTCAAACACTTTCTCGGTGTTTCCCAAACTCCAATTTAAACCCAAACCCAAAGTGTTTATAAATAAATAACTCACTTGAAGATAAACTCACGACATAAAATTACCATGCATTCAAGCTCGAACAAAAACGCTCTACGTACGTCAAACAAGAACAGAGTCTTCACGTACGTATCCTCTTTGTAGGGCTTCTGCAAGCGGTGCGGATGTGCGAAAAGCTCCTCTGACGTGCGGCTCCTCTCTACGGAGGGTTCTTTACGTAGGTCTTCGTGCATGCTGAAAAAGGAAATACGTGTGTGCCCAAGAAAAGTCAAATTCTTGACTTGGGCCCACCTATTTTGTCTATGTGCAGGGACTTCTTCATTGGGCGTGGAGTGTGCGTGTGTGCCCAAGGTCAAACTTTTGACCTTGGGCCCCACCAATAAACCAATCTTCGCATGAAGAGGAAATCCCGTGCAGGAGCTTCATGAGTTTCGGATTCCGCATAATTTCCGAAGAGGAAATTCGTATCTATTTTATTTTTATATTTCTTCTTTTATAAATCCGTAAAAAGTCCAATGAATCTCAAACTCGAGTCATAAATTAACAAAGAGGAAGCCAAGGAAGGGGGCCCAAGGAAAGCACATCTTATCCCTTCCCTTAATTGCATGTTCCCTAATACTTTCTTGACTCATATTTTCTATAATTGATCCAAATTAAAGTCCCAAATTTCAGCCCCATTCCAATTTCGAATTTCACTAACTTGGTTTCAATTCTTTATGAATTTTCCAAATCGAGGTCCAAATTCGACGAAGAAAAATCCCGTATAATTTTCTATAATTCCCTGACACTCAAAGGCTCGGCTTGAAAGTCCAAACTCGCTTAAATTCGGCCCATACGAATTTCCGTTAATTTTCCGCGACGTCCGTACGATTTTCCGTAAAAATCCCGGAATCTCTGAAAAATCTTCTGAGACTGAGTCGATGTTTCTAGAATTTATTGTGACATGACAGAATCTTCAATTTCTGAAATCGGACTCGAATTCACAGTTAATTTCCATTCGACGTGTTTTTAGCGTGACCCAGGTTACCGAGTAACTTTTAGGCATTTTTAAGTGCAAATGACCCGTGGTCGATTTTCTTCGAGCCACTATGAACCCACTCGACTCATTGGTGACTCTCGATTGTCGTGAAAATCCTGATGATCTAAATACGGACACAGGGTACCAAAACAATAAGAAAATCAGTCTACTGTTGGTCGACGAGAATTTTCTAATTTAGTGGTGTCACCCACGATTAGCCACACATCTCAGTCGAACCAACCTCTTTCTAATCTCGAATTGATTTATATCTGTGTTGTAATGACCTCTAAAGATGGACACGGTCGAGAAGCCGATTCCAGGTCGAATTCTCAAATCTATTTGCCTTAAAATCCTTAATGGTTTCCCCAGATAGTCTAGTTATCTCAAGAGTGATCAGCTTTGAGAATAGCCCTATAGGTGCATCAATGAAATGCCCGATTTATTCAGTAGAAAACGGAGTTGAAATTCTGGGATGTCACATATGTGGGATGGGAAGGAGAAAGTAAAAGTGGAATTTAGCTCTAGGGAGTTTATTAGGGGTATTATGCAAGGATCTTGGCAACGGTATTATAATGAGGATCTCTTTTCTCCATGCTTCTACCAACTTTCAGGAAAGGATCATACTATGGCAGACCTTGCGTTCTAGTAACTTGTCCAATTATTTCTTGTGGTTATGCATAGGAGACTTTAATGAAATTTTGTATCAATGGGAAAAGGTTGGTAGATGAGAGGCCGACAGGTATAGGATTGTGGTGTTTTGGGAGTTTGTGAATACTTGTTCTCTTATGGATATTGAAAGTAAAGGCCGTGCTTATAGATGGACCAATAATAGAGAGGGGGAAGAGTTAGTTAAAAAGAGACTTGATAGAGTCATGTGCAACCATTAATGGAGAGTTTTATTCCTAAATGCTAAGGCGTTTGCTTTGCTTGCTATTGGTTCGGATCATAGTCTGATTTTTCTCTCATTGCATTCAATATGGCCCAAAAAACATAAACTTTTTAGATTTGAAGCATATTGACTAGAGAATCCTGGGTGCAAAGAAGTAGTTGAAAATGCTTGGAGAGCTAAAATAGGCGACCGGTTGGATATTGTAAGTAAGACGAGGAAGGTGGCAACTAAATTGGGGAGGTGGAGTAGAAAAAATTTTAAAAATGCATCTTGATAATTTGACCCATTAAGGAAAAACTCATGAAATTAACAAATGCTGAAGAAGGGGCATCAAATGGAGAGGAGTACAAAAAAATTGTTGAGCAAATTGAAGCCTTAAGGAGAAAAGAAGAAATGCATTGGTGTATGAGATCTAGAATTAATTGGATGAAATGGGGGGACAAGAACACTAAATTCTTCCATGCCACCACGATCCAGAGAAGACAACGCAATAGAATCTCTATGCTACTGCTAGATGATTGCTGTGGCACCCCTCGACGGCCCCCGATCTGTTAGGGTCACCACAAGTACTTGTCACTCATCCTACTACATACTAGTAAGGTAAACATTTTTCTTTTTATTTTAAGTGAAACCATAGTTCATAGGAGTTGATCAGTAGAATACTTTTCCATTTTTTTTTTGTAAAGGTCCTAGCGCAGTTCATCAGCGGAAGCATAAACGAGTCTCACCATCCCTCACTCTAATAACAATAATGCAATGTACACCAACTACGCACCAAAAGAAAAGACAAAGCCGAGTCACTTTTATTTATATTTTCACGATGGACATCTCGGGTCGGTTCAGCAAAAATGCCAAGATTTTTAACTATACTTGGCTATAACCCAAAAGAGAGCTCAACCCTATATCGAACATGTACATCCCTCCATCAACAAGCGTCGGCTATCCCCAAAAAGTATCAGCTCCCACTAGCTATATGTGCCATCACACCCAACTCGGTGCATCGGGCGGCGGTGGCGGCAGCATCCCTAGCATCACTCCACCATGCTGGACATGAATAGACAAAAACTCCTGGATAACCGGGCCATCGGCAAGACCCACATCGTACATCACCAAGACACGGACTTGGACATACTCCAGACCAGGTATACTAACACAAGAATGCTCTGTGCACTCCACCTCAACATCAGTAGGTATGCCATAGAAGGTACCACGCACAACTGGTGAAAGAGGCATCTTTCTAATATGAAATGTTAATCCCCAAAAGAGGTGAGTACAACCACTCAGTAGTAAAGATCCACCAAACTACACAATGCATCAAATAGAACAATCAAGGTATCATGAATAAAACACATATCATTCATGCATTCAAGCACACCTCACCTTGTAGCCATGCATATATCACCATACGACGTACATATATCACCAAGATTCATATCATCCATGCTATCAAGCATACATCCATACACATGATTCAATTCTCGATCTTTATCTTTAAATTAGATCACATCATTTTTCTTTCCAAGGACCAATGTTTGCATCCCACAATTTATCGCTCACATCCAACCTGGCATCACGAGAAACCTCCGGCACACGCCTCCGGGCATCCGGCACACACACTCCGGGCATCTCGTACCCCAACTAGAATCACGAGGTATCCCCCCGGCACACACCTCCGAGGCTTCCGGCACACACCTCCGGGCATCTCGAAACTCCCGAGGACATCCGGCACTCACACTCCGGACATCTCGAAACTCCCGAGGCATCGTCGGCTCACACCTCCGATGGTCTTGTTATTATTTCAATTTATATTTACACATGTATCTTAATTTCAACATAGCATTTGATACAACAATATCAAGGTTCTCAACCAGCTTTTGATGTCATATAACATGCCATATGTCACCACATATGCAGCATAATCAACCACTCAAAACATTATATCACATGGAGCAATTTCATTTGTTTTTGAAAATACAACAATTTCGGATAAAAAAACAAATTGCACTCCTTTGGTCATAATTCTTGAAAATTTAGTAAACAGACTTAATAAATTATAAAAATTTGACATGTTATATACAAGATCTTGAGGAAAATATTCCGTGAAGGACACCATATCAAAAGAACATCATACAATTCGGTACAGTCCACACATCACAGTCTTTATAATTTTCGAAATATTGCCATACACAGTTTTATTCACAAATTCAGTAAAAATCCTAAATAAATTCCAAAAATTCTGAAAGTTTTATATGTTATAGAAGAAATCCAGAAGTAAATATTTCATGCAGAACTCGAAACCAGATTCATAATAGATTAAAATCTATAATAACCATAACCGTCTATAACCCTCGGCACCGAATTCCAGTTCTAACCGTTTTGAATAAAGATTTTTTCACCAACCTAAACTCATCCATTTCCTCTAAATTTTTAGTATGTTACTCCTTAACATGTCATATTCAACTTTCATTCAGAACACGAGATCAAATTTCAACCGAAGAATTTTATAAAATTCACAGAATCACACTAGGTCAGCATTACGATTTCCAGATCTAACTTCTTCAAAGAAAAATAGTTTCACCGGTCTATACTTGTTCATTTCTTCTGAAATTTTGATATGTTACTCTAAAAGAAGTTCTCTACAACTTTCATCAAGAAGTTGAAGTGAGATTCCAACTAAAAAAATCGCATGCAGCTCAAGAATTCATCAAAGGTCGGACTGCCTTTCTAGAAAACAGAATGCAAGGCTACCATATTTTCCCTAGAGCTTCGAATTTCTTCACTTCTACCACAACCAAAGTTCATCAATCCCTTACAATACATATCACAGCAAGCAAAGGGTAGGTTTTAGGACTCTACTTGCCTCTAATCCAAGCACAAAACAGCGAGCAAAGACGGCGGGGCAAGGCGGGACTTGGCGGCTCGACGGCAGCGACGAACAGCAGCGATCGGCCTCCCTCTTCCCCTTCTTCTCTCGCTCGCTCGCTCTCTCCCTTTCTCTCTTCTCTCTTTCTCTCGGACGGTCACTCTCTCTCTCTTTCCTCCTTTCTCTTCTTCCCCCCTTGCTCAATCCGCCCCTTCTTCTTTCTTCCCCCTCATGATTAGCATGTAATCATTTCTTTGCATGCATGTGACACTTGGTAATTGCCATGCAAGAGGATGGGCCTCATGGGCCGCCCCTCCTTCGTCGACAGCTTACGGGCTTCATGGGCCGAGCCTCCTCCCCCTTGGTTGACGGCAGCTCCTTTCCTTTGAGCTTCGCGGGCCAGGCCAAAAGGGCCGAATGATGGGGATGATCTTGGGCCAATAAAATTCAACCCACTCTTCTAATTTGTCCTTTTAATCATCATCTAATTACCCATCATATAATTACCTAATTACACTTATTCACTTGGCCATAAAGCTTGCAACATAAATTAATAAATTCTAGCCTATAAACCACATAGCCAAGAATAGAATTTTCTTTCCTATCAAATAATTATCCACTAAAAGCTTGGCCATAAATCTTATTGCAAATTATGGATTAAATGGCTACAATACAACTTGATGGTACTTCCTTCACCTATTCATAGGCCTTAATGTATCTGGAGGTTGCCATGAATTTTGGGATGCCACAATCACAACTAGCGTCAAGATCCCGTTACCCTCAAGCAACATATAACATAATTCTACAAATCATTGTATACTTCAATTGGAACTAGACATTGTCAGCTTATATTAGAGAAATGCCTACCGGTGGTTACTAATGAGATGAATAAGGCTCTAGTCAAGCAAATCACTAGGGAAGAAGTGAGAACAGTGGTGTTTCGAATGGAAGCGACAAAAGCACCAGGGTCGGATGGACTAAATGGTTTATTCTACTAAAGTAATTGGTTAGTAATTCATGGGATAAAGTACACCCCAAGTGTCAAAACTTGGCATAGAGGGACACTCAAGTGTCAAAAGTTAGGAAAGTGACATTTAAGTGCTAATTCGACCAAAATTTAGCCAAAATGCCAACGTGGCGATTTTCGGCGAAGCCAGTGCAAAATGGTGTCATTTTGCACGCTAACATGGTAAAATACAAAAAGAACATTGTTTTGGTGTTGAAATTAAAAAAATTAAATATAAATTTAATAAAATTAAATTTAAAACATTTAAAAATAAAATAAAAATATTTAAAAAACTAAAAAAAAAAAAAAAAAAAGAGAGAGAGAGAGAGAGAGAGAGAGAGAGAGAGAGAGAGAGAGAGAGAGAGAGGCGAGGTGGCAGGGCGAGGGCTCAACCCTTAGCCGCCTGCCTCTTTTAAATTTAAAATTTTTAAAATTTTTATTTTTATTTTAAAATGTTTTAAATAAATTTAGTTTTAAATTTAATTTTATTAATTTTTTACCACGTCAGCACAAAAATGACGCTATTTTGCACTTATTTTGCCGGAAAATCGCCACATCGGCATTTTGGCCGGAGTGGTACTTAAGTGATCTATTTTGTTCCGATTTTGGCACTTAAATGTTACTTTCTTAATTTTGGGACTTAAGTGTCCATCTGTGCCAAGTTTTAGCACTTGAGGTGTACTTTGTCCGCAATTCATGAGGATATGTTTTGGATGGCGGATTCTTTCTTCAATCAAGGTACATTTGATCCTGAAATTAATAAGATTCAGATTACTCTTATTCCCAAAGTCATAAATCCTAAGAGTCTAAAACCTTGGCTTCTAAACATTATATCATTGGAACAAAGTGCTTTTGTAGGGGGTTGATAGATCCAAGACAATATTTTTATTATTTAGGAGGTGTTACATTAGTTAAGAGTTAGAAAGAGAAAGCGGAAGTTTCGAGCAATTTTGATATTAGATATGCCAAAGCCCTATAATAGGGTTGAATGAGACTTCCTTTGTGACTATATGTTGAAAATAGGATTTTGTGATAAATGGGTCTCACTAGTCAAGCAATGTGTTTCTTCAACATCATTTAACTAGAGTTAATGGGGACTCTTGTGAAGTTTTTCATTAATCCCGTGGATTAGACAGGGAGATCCATTATCCCCTACCTCTTTATCATTATGGCTATGTTGAAGTCGTGATATATGGAAGTATAAAGGGAATCCAGCTAAATACTAATTGTCCTACGCTCTTGCACCTAATATTTGTGAATGATGCCATTTTCTTCCAAGATGGTACTATCAGAGAAGCACAAAACTTGCAAACATTTTGCATCAGTATCGCTTTGTATTGAGTCAGTCTATTAACCTTGATAAGTTAGGCATTTTTTTTTTTTTGGGAGAAACTGTCCTTAGGGGCTAAAATCGAACCTTGTAATAGAATTATGAATGCCTATTACTCAAAAAATAGGGAAATATTTGGGTATACCCTTAGACTGGGGTAAATGGAAAAGCAAATGTTTTCATGAGTATTAGCGAGGGTTGATAGGAAATTAGAGGGATGGAAAGAGCAATTAATTTCAAAGGCGGGCGATGAGGTGCTGGTTAAAACAATTGTTCAAGTATTATCGCAATATGCCATGTTAATGTTTGAATTCCATATTTCCATTTGTAGATTGAAATGAGAATTTGAGCTTTCTAGCGGAAACAAAATGCAACATGAAAAGGTGTACACGGGAAAAGTTAGAACTTATTGAAGACTAGGAAAGATCAAGGAGGTTTGGGATTTATAGATCTAGTCTTTTAATAGAGCTTTGTTGGGGAAACAAACTTGGAGACTGAGTTAGGCCTTAGATGCCTTGTGGAGCAGAATTTTCAGAGATCTTTACTTTCTTAGAGGAAATTTTTGGAATGCTAACAAAGGTCCTAAACCCTCTTAGGGTCGGCAAAGCATACTAACGGGAAGAGATGTCATTGAACTAGAGATCAAAGGGGAAGTAGGAGACAACAAAAACATTAGGATTAGAGAGGATAGGTGGTTGCTATCAGGAAAAATAAGAGATCTTGTAAATCTAAATGATTCACAATTTATAGCAGACTCGATTAATCAATGCTCGGGGAATGGAACTCTCAATTACTGAATGAGACCTTTGGAGAGAGTATTGTACAAGAAATTTTAGCTACTCCCTTAAGCCTAAATCCTGAGCTAGATAAACTACTATGGACAACAAACAATTTTGATTCGTAAGAAGTCAAAAGTGATTATAACAACTTTGCACTTTGGGAGAATTCAAACAGAGCATCCAGCATTGACTTCTTACCAAAATCCCAAAAGATTGTGGACTAATATTTGAAAACTATAGACCTATCCCAAAATCAGATTCCTATTGTGAAGTATATGCAACGATGCTCTTCCTACCAAAGAGAACCTTTATAGGAGGAAGATGATACCTGATTTGTTATGTTTACTTGGTGGCCAAGCTCCAAAATCAACAGAACATTTATTTCTTTTATGCGCCTAGACAAAAGAAATTTGGTCAGATCCTAGGCTTGCAGTTGATACCTCACCGATAAATTTTACTTGAATTGACAAAAGGGTATTTGAATTTCTTACCTCGAGAGCCACTCCTCTTTCTAAAGCTCTATTTGTTGGTGTCTTGTGGTTAATTTGGAAAGCGAGAAACGCCTTGATCTTTCAAGGATGTAAACTCAATCCTAGCTTAATAGTTGAAGAAGCAAATTTCATGACCTAGCTATTTACAAGATGCAACTGTAGCACGAATTGTAGAACTACAGAAATTTGTCCTCTAACGAAGAATTGGAACTCCCTATCTCTGGGATCTTTGAAACTGAACGTCGACGGCTCATGGTGTAGCTCCATAATGGGAGGCTTTGTCGTGGGATTTGTAGAAATGAAGATGAAACTCTCATAGATGGGTTTGCAAGGAACATCCATGCCCCCTTTGCCTTCGTAGTTGAAACCCTAACGATAAGAGAAGCTTTGTCATTGATGAAGCAAAGCTGTGAGTTGAGATCTACAGAAGTATTTCAAACTAATCTGCACATGGAGCTTGTATCTGATAGCTTATCAGGGCCACACAAAGACTCCTTGGGCTTCCCGAATCATTAGATAGGATTGTGGCGTATTAATGGCCTAGTTAGGAGGAATTGATTTAAAATATGGGCCTAGAGAAACAAATTAAGCTGTGGATTGGGTAGCCAAGGCCCATTGAGCTGGAATACTTCCACCCAATTGGGTTGCTTGTCTTCCTCATTTCCTTTAGTTAATTTTATGTTTTGATTTGGAACTGGTTGTAATCCATCTTTGAGGTAGTAATCAAAGAAGTTATCTTTGACCAAAAACAAAAAATACAGAGAATATATCGAGAGCCCTCTTCCAAGAGAGTTGAGAGTATGAAAAAAAGCCCATTCTTGTAATTAATTTTTGTGACTTAGGGTAAAATTCAGAATTGAAAAACACTTATGAATCATTGTGGTTGAACGATTGTAATAATGTTTTTACGGATTCTATCGGAATCATCCCATCGATCTCTTAACGTGGAGTAGACACATTGTCAAACCACGATAATCCCTTATATTCAATTATTATTTTTATGGTTTATCTCTTACTCGAACCCTTTTAATCTGTTCACGCACTTTCCACATCCGTCGTAATAATTTGGTATCTCAAACAATTATTATTTAAAGGCAATGACACGGTACAAGAAATTCCATACCTGATACAGAGAACGATCCTCCGAAAGCAAAAGAGAGCATCTGCACCGAAAAGTATAGTAAGCGACTCATTCGGGAAAAGCTACAAACTACCCGATTTCCAACATTGCTACCGGTAAGCAACCCAACCAGATGGTCCCCTCTTTGCACGAGCATTTATAATCAAGCGTCCTCTGGATCATCCCAAATAAGGAGACAGCCTCTGTGTCCTCGCACAACGAAACAGCAACACAAAGACAAACGGAAAACAACCTGATTTTGAAAACACGAGAAAAGAGGAGACCATGCTGATGAAAAAGTACAGAAAGCCGACTCATTTGTGAGAAACTGCCACCACTTGTTTCCTGACATTGCGGCCGGAGAATAGCCCAATGAGAGCTGCCGGAGTGTTGTCGAGACCTTCAGCAGTGTCTTCCACATACACAATCTTCCCCTCTTTGACCTGAGGCAATACCATCTCCAGGAACTTCGGGTAGAGATGAGAGTAATCTAACACCACAAAACCTTCCATTCGAAACCCGCTTCAGGACAATGTTCATCAAGTTGTGTACGCCTTCGGGCTGCTCGAGGTTGCACTGTGAGATCATTCCACATACTGTGATTAGCCCATGAAATTTCATGTTGAGCAGCACCGTATCGAGCATCTTTCTGCCAACATTTTCAAAGTAGATATCGATACCCTCTGGGAAGCATCTAAACATGTACAGCACAAAAAGTCAACTGGAGTCGGCTTCAGCAAATGGGTCCATAATTTTATATCCTCTGCGCCAGTCACTTATTTGCTTAATCATCATTGCCATACTCATAGCTTACCTTTTCAGTGCTGCGTCCAGATCCGGTTTCTCCTTGTAGTTGAAAGCATCATCGAATCTAAACTTGTTCTTAAGCAAATCAACCTGTTTTCGCAAAAAATAGCAGCAAAAGAACTTTTAATACAATCAAATTTGGAAGAAAACAGTAAGAATGTAGTTAGTTAAATGATGATGATGGTATGTATACATACAGTACCGTCACTCCACTGAGCATTCTCAAAATTGATGCATGTCAAGGAGAGAAGGAGGAGGCAAACATAAACCTATTTGTGATTCAAATTGGTGAATTTTTTTTAATTTAGCATTATGTTCTCTCTAATTTTTGTTGTTGGTTTAGCTTTAACTATGTTCTAAATTTCTTTTGTTAGAGCTATAATGGATCTTAATCATGATTGATTGATTTTCAAGACTTGCTCATGCAATATAATTGTTTTGACTATGGTGTTCTTTATCATGATCTTAATGCTTTTAAAAGTTTGACCAACTTTTAAATGATATTTGATGTATGCATGATACTAGATGAAGATTGCATGCATGAGCACTAGTGATATTGAACCACAAATTAAATATAATTCAAGGTACACTAGGTTATTTGTGTGGTTGTGATAGCAGATCTAGGTTGTGACTTGAATCTAGGAATTTCCACAAGAACTTAATGCTTTTAGGTAGTTTAAATTCACCTAAGGTTAGTATGGGTTAACATACCTAATCAGGGATTATTAGATAGAGATTGGCTTGTAATCTAACTTAAGGAAATTTCACAAACACAATTGGCAATTAATTTGTTGCATGACAAGTTAAGAGAATTCATTATGAATGGTTAAGTGAAGTTGAATGCTCTAACATGTGATCTAGGTTCAAATTTTGTTAATTTTCGGTTTGCTTTAGATTAGATTTACTTTGCAATTTTAATTTGCCTTTGAATCCTTTAAGTTTTGGCTATTTTACATTTCAATCCTTTAATTGGTTTAGTTCACTTTTTACTTGTCTTTTCAATTTGGTTAGCCAAATCTTTGGATTGATCACTTTCTGTAAGTAATTGGATAATTAGAGACAATCTTGGTGGGAACAATACTTACTCATCACTTTATTACTTGTAGATATTGTGCACTTGTAATTCACCTAACACAAATAATTAAATTTGTTCACACACTTCCGCATTAGTCGTAACAATCTGGCATCTCAAATCAATCTTACTTAAAGACGATGACACAGTACAAGAAGAAATATTTCCATTAACATTATAGAGAGGCATATAAAATTCTATACCTAGTACATACAACAATTCTCCGAAAGCAAAACAGAGCATGTGCACCAAAAAGTACACTAAGGGTGCATTTGGTAATATTCAGAGAATAAGTGTTTTTGTTTTTTTGCTCCTCGGAACAAAAATAAAACATAAACGCGTTTGGTAATTTTTTTATTCTCAGGAATAGATTTGGATTAAAAATAAGAAACAAGAAAAATTGCTTCATGTTCCCGGGAATGACTCAAGAAATAAGCATTTTCTCTTCTTTTCTTTTTTTCTTTTTTTCTCTCTCTCTTCTTCCCCCTAGCCAATCGCCGGCCTTGGTGATGGCTGGCAACCGGTCAGACGAGACTCGGTGACCTCATTGAAGCCTCGCCAGTCCCCAGCAAGGTCGCCTCGAGCTCATCGGCCACCAGTGAGGCCCCCTGAGGTGAGGCCGACCTTGTGGTGGCCAAGCGAGGTTGAGCCTTGCCTAGCCATGGCAAGGCTTAGGAGGACCTCGCCGATGGCCGGCGAGGCTCCCTAGAGGCTGGCGACTGCTAACAACCTCATCGGTCCTCGTCTAGTCGGTCGCCAGCCGGCAGAAGAAAAAGAAAAAAGAAAAAAGAAAAATGTAATAAAATTATTAATAAATTATAAGAAATTATAAGTCACAAAAATATTTGGGATTGTACCAAACGCAATTCTATTTCGGGAATAGAAATTTTATATAGTTACCAAATGCCTTAAAATGTTTAGAAACTATTTTTGAGAACATAAATAGAAAAAAAGTGTTTTTGAATAAAAATTATTCCCAAAAACATAAACGTTACCAAACGCATTCTAAGCGACTCATTTGCGAAAAGCTACAAACCGCCCCGTTTTCCAACATTGATCCCTAAAAACAACCCAAACAGATGGTCCTTTGTATCATCCGATTCATCCCCAAAGAAAGAAACGACCTCTATGTCCTCGCACAATGGAACGGCAACACAAAGACAACCAGAAAACAACCCATTTTAAAAACATGAGAACAGAGGCTACTAAGTTGATGGAAGAAGTACAGAAAGCTGACTTATTCGTGAGAAACCACCACCACTTGTTTCCCGACATTGTGGCCGGAGAATTGCCGGATGAGAGCTGCCGGAGCATTCTCGAGACCTTTGGCAGTGTCTTCCACATACACAATCTTCCCCTCTTTGATCTGAGGCAATACCATTTCCAGGAACTTCGGGTAGAGATGATAGAAATCGAACACCAAGAAACCTTCCATTCTAACCCGCTTCAGGATAAGGTTCATCAAGTTGTGTATGCCTTCGGGCTGCTCGAGATTGTACTGTGAGATCAGTCCACATACCGCGATTCGGCCATGAAGTTTCATGTTGAGCAGCACCGCATCGAGCATCTTTCCGCCAAAAATTTCGAAGTAGATATCGATACCCTCGGGGAAGCATCTAAACATTTACAACACAAAAAGTCTACTGGAGTCAGCTTCAGGAATGGGTACATATTTTATTTGCTTTATCATCATATTTTATTTGCTCACCTTTTCAGTGCTGCATCCAGATCCAGTTCCTCCTTGTAGTTGAAAGCATCATCGAATCCAAACTTGTTCTTCAGCAAATCAACCTTTTTTGCAAAAATAGTGGCAAAAACAACTTTTAATAGAATGAAATTCCGAAGGGAACGGTAAGACTGCAGTCAGTGAAATGATGATGATGGTATCCATTCAACGGTGTCATCACTCTCTTGAGCATTCTCAAATTTAAGAAAGACAGCACTCATCAACCGTGAACAATTTACCTTCTCTCTGCTACCATCGCTGCCAACAACGTAACAACCAAACGACTTTGCAAACTGGCCAACAATCTGACCAACGGCTCCTGATGCCGCTGATATGAAAACAGTCTCTCCTTTCTTAGGAGAGCATACCTCAAAAAACCCGGAATAAGCCGTCAAGCCTGGTATACCTACAAAGTATAAATTTGTAGAAATTAGAAGCAAAATCTCAAATTGTCTGATTATTTCTCAAAGGTAAAGCCCGTGAGAAATGTATTGACTTCTCCAGGAAAGCTACTACTATTTCTGTAGAAATAATTGATTTACATGCTTCTTTCAAAGCGAGAAGACAGCTTTGCAGGGCTGCCATTCAGACAATTCAACAAGGCCATAAGGCTCGTGAACAATGGAGATTCCCACAAGTAATATCTTAACTTTCTGATTCTCCTTATTCATTAACAAGAAAGAGATATTACATTCGACGATTAAAGAGCATACCCAAAAGGCCAGTGTAGTAAGACAGAGGAACATCGGTGTGTGAAATCTTAAAGCAAGTCTCCGGTGCAGTAATTAGACTATACTCCTCCCATGCAGTTTTACCCCAAAGCAAGTCGCCTTTCTTGAAGTTTGGATGCCCAGATTCCAAAACTCTAGCTACTCCATATCCAGTGATAGGCTGCATCAATGTGTTAAATACTTCAAATATAAATGCAAATAATTTAGCAAACATAAATAGACATTGTACTTCCAAGAAGGAATGATTGGACATAAAGACAATTTCAAATGAAATGCGCTACAATAACCAGAGACCCTTTCACTTTCACCTTATTTCTGATACTAAAAAGTTTGCAACTTGTGTCGTATTGAAATAAGGCAAGTCAAAATGCAGCTTTCTTAGCACTATTAACTTCCAACAAACCTAGAAGAAGAGCGGCATAATTTTAACATCTCAGCAGGAATAAAAGTGAAATCCATAGTAATATATCGGAATCCTGAGCAATATGCCAAAGGATCCAACCAAAACTCTGCTTATCCCAGAGTCGTGTTTATTTTATATTTCAATGAATACATTTCATCATCCTATTTCACGTGCAAGCTATCATCACCATTTTCATGCTCACACATGAATGGGAGTGTTAAGCAACCAGCATCGCTTGACCCCGTGATTATGTGGACTATGTAAATGTAAGACATGAAAAATTCCTATCCCATATAGCATAAGCGACAATCTTTCGACTCCCTAAGCTCTTCAATACATTTGTCCAATCTCATACCGACATCGCAAACCATTTCTACACTTCCAAAGCCACCACCAATTGGCTCACACTTTAGAGACAGAAAAGATTCAGCCATGATAGAAAAAAAAGTGAATAGACCTACGGCACAGAGTCGCCTCAATCCTTTGGTTAGAGCGATTAGGCACAATCCGAACTAATACTTGACAAGTCCTGGTGTATTAATTTAGCTCAACTGAGATCATAATCCAAGAACAGTAGTCAGACATGTAAATTCCACTCGGGAAAACTTATATGATATCCGCCATCCATCAGCAGAGACACCGCAACTTTCTCCTCAAACAGCATAATTAATCCACAGAGCAAACGGGCCAAACTTAAATAGGATAAAAATATCATACTCAAGAAAACCCACATCATCCCCGATGAACTTCTTCTCTTTCTATATTCTTTCAGGAAAAAAAACAGACAGTACTTGACAAGGAAAAGAGTACTTAAGCTTGCTCACCGAACCAGGTCTGAAGGGATCGACAATACCCGGGACGTCGACCTTCGTCATGCGGATCCTCATGTAAGGGTCGCAGGACAAGTAGAGATTTTTCACAAGAAGGCCGCTCGAGCCCTCTGGGAGACGCAACTTCACGGTCGACTCACGCACCTCCATGTCCCTGTCCTTGGCGAAACCACTCACGTAGTCCCTGAATATCACTTGCTTGTTCCTCACCGCCTCACCATTCTCGCCCTCCATTGCTCTTCGCTACTCTTTCAGCCAAACTCGGAACACCCAGAAGATGAGCAGGCGTGGAGTGTGCGAGTGCTGTATCGTTTCTAGCGACTCAGCTGAGAGTGGAACGCGTGAAGAGACCACGCGGAACAGATAAAAAGGCGACCTTTTGGTTTCGCCCTGTGCGTCAGCAGATGGGAAGGTGACGATGGAGGTGCGTGGAGGATCATGAGGAACGAGAGCGAGATGGTTTTGGAGATGCTCCTGAGGAAGACGACAACATTCGGGTGCGTTGATAAAAAAAGCGACCTTTTGGTTTCGCCCTGTGCGTCAGCAGATGGGCGATGGTAGTTGACGGGAAGGTCCACGAGAAGGAAATATTAGGTGCTCCAGGAGCACCATATCAGCGTGGTTTCCGACCACTCACGCGGCACCACCTAGAGACGTGGGCCGCTTGATGTCTTCAGCCGAGAAAATATTGGGTGGTCTTGGACCATCAAATCAGCATGCCTCCGACCACTCATCAAGCGCCATGGATGTGTGGCCGCTGGAGCCGAGGGAATTCATCTTCCCAAAACAATTTTTTTTTTCTTTCCCCTATCACTAGATCTGCACTGCACACAGTAGCATGCACGCATTTATTTCACTCTCTTGTATCCTCTTTTCTTCCATCTCTGAACGTCCTTCCTTTTGAGAAAACCCTCTGCTCCAGCAGCCCCACACATCCACATGGCACTTGATGAGTGGTCGGAGACCATGCTGACTTGGTGGTTTGGAACCACCCAATATTTTCTCGATGAAGGTGCGTGGAGGATCATGAGGAACGAGAGCGAGATAGTTTTGGAGATGCTCCTGAGGAAGACGACAACATTCGGTGTGTTTCGCTGGTGCTGGGATAATAATGGTCTCTAAACTTTTGATTCAACGTACAATATGGTCTTTGAATGTTTTAATATTGTCTATGTAATGTCGCCTCTGAACTTTTAATTTATTCAATGATATATGTTTAATTTGATCTCTGAATTATATGAAAATATTTAATGTTGCCGTTTTATTAATTCAAGCTCGTGAACAATATTGAACATCTTCATATAATCTAATGACTACGTTAGATATTGATAATTTAAAAGTTTAGGAACGACATTGTACATTGAGATAAAGTTTAGGAATCACATTGCGCATTGGGTCAAAATTCATAAACTATTTGTCATTTTCTTAGTGGTGTTTTATTATGCATCAAATTAGTTCAGCAGCATGGTTGGGGGCTTCTCTTTTGTCGTCGGGTCCAATATGGCCGAGAATGGTCATGACCCTCCCAAGATTTTTATGAGATGATTGAAAAGTCCACTTTTCGCTTAGTGACTAACTCCAGAAGATACATGTTTGATTTTTCACAAGCAAAAATTTAAGACTACTAAAATTAGAAAAATAATTTTTGATTTGTCCTTTTCAGCGAAACAAATGGAATGTAAGATCACATAGTTGCAAAGGGTTAAAGCTGTTAAAATATCTCTCTTGCTTGTCTATTTATTAGTAGCAATGGCTGGGACGCGGAGGATGTCCAGCATTCTCTCAGGCTTTGCCAAGAACACATGGTGATGATGCTGGATTTGGTGGGCTTGATGTATTAGTAATTCGGATCGAGTGGAACAGAACGTTGTCCTTCGTTTCCTAGCGTGCTGGATTCGAGTCCACAATGGGGAAACTTCAACCATTCAATGAGAACTTCGCTTATTTGCATGCTCATAGAGTTCTTTTCCTTGTTGACGTCGAAGAAATGCTCATAGAGTCCTTCGCATATAATTATTTTATTGTCGTAGCAAGTGAGCTTAACATGTGTGAAACTTGTGAGAGATACAGAGAATATTGAGAGCCCTCTTCCAAAAGAGTTGAGAGAACCAAAAAAAGCCCTTTCTTTTAATTAATTTTTGTGAGTTGCTTTGAATTTAGAATTGCAACACACTTGTGAAAAGGAAATTATCAAAAAAGTCCTAGACGATTGTATTTGTGCTAATTCCATCCTAAATCTTTCAACATGACCAATTGAGAGTTTTAAACCTTTTAACAATTTACCAATATAGTTCATCCAGCTGAAATTGGTCAATTTTGATAGGAAATTATTAACGTGAACGATAATAATTTTATGTGACACAACTAACGCTAACACAGACAATATTCAATAGTTTTTTTTTTCTTTTTTCTTCTCCTTTTTCTTTTCGCCGGGCCTCACCTAGGTGGGCCCCTATCACGTTTTGAACTCCGAGCGCATGCACATCCCTCTGTGGTCGATACAATTTTGCAATATTTCAGGAACTGTTGCCGACCCATTCATTTTATCAGGCATGCGGAAGCGTAATCATAACTCCAAACAACTTAGAAATGGGATAGTAAACACAGGGTTATATTTTTACAAACCGCATATGTTTTACAAACCACACATATTTCTACTGTAGCGTTTATATATAGAAGAGTCTAACACAACATGGTATTTTTCAAAATGAAGAGCTTCTAGGCTATCTACGCTCCGAGCTCCTCATCCATGGGGCCAAGTCTCTACCTATAACCTTGCTAGACTCTTCGATAGACTAGGGTGAGTGGTCACCCACTATCCAGATCAGACGGCAGACCTGGCAATATCTGGCAGAAGCTACTGAGGCATCCATACTCCATTGCCTGTAGTCCTCTGGTCCTTGCATGTTCACCCTCCATCTAGGGATCTGAAAAAAATTTAGCCTACTACGGGGTGAGATCACATCTTAGCGAGTTTAATCCCTAAATCCCGATTAGGAGAAGGGTACACTCAACATAAAATCTAATCACCTTTCTCACCACTCTCTTAATACCAGTATTTTCCTGCATGTTAGTGTAAATCAAATCGTACATAAAAGTGTCGAGATCATATATCATAGGAATACTTTAACATGTATATATGTAAAGACATAAATATCAACACAATTATACGGGCCCCCAATTACCAGACTAAACTATTATTGCACGTCCCATACCGTGCCACATAGTTTCGTCTCCTAATTAGGTCCCTCTCTTTCGATCAATCATGCACCTCAGGCATTGCCTCGCACCATCAAGCATGGCAACATCTACAACTAGATGGCATTCCGATTAGGAGCATCAGTCCAGCCTCCACTGTGACCAGCATCTATTGACTTGGGGCATTCCCGAATGAGCATCGTCCGGCCCCAAAGGCTTGTGACGGTTCTCATGTCAAGTATGCACTCATCCTATGTCATAACTCAATGATCAATTGCATAGTCCATTCACACTAACAAATACGTGAATTTCCAGCAAGAAACACCTCAAGAACAGTCACAATTTACTACTGACCGGAACTGGCAGAGACTGCCCATTTGCACACTTCAGAGTTCAAAGCCAGAAACCAAATCAAATGAGTTCAAAAAATTCTCAAACTTGAGTATGTTATAAAGGACACCCAAATGAACATTTTTTTATGAAAACACCGAGACCCAGATCCCTCTGGATTCGGCCCAGAAATTCACTCAATCCAGCACTAAAACCGGGTCCGATTCCAGATGGTCTGTTCTCCGAAATCAGCTTGGTTTGGGGTCTAAACCAGGTCCATTTGTTCTGAAATTTGAGTATGTAAAATTAGAAGATATAAAAAACAACTTTTGTGAAGAAAACATTTGGAAATTTGGACCTTAAGGGTCAGTAACAACCCCTATAATCCTAACAGGTCAGGATTTCCAGTCTAGTTCGACTTTCTGTTCCAAGATGACGGAGTTAAAATCGTCTTCTTTTAAATTCCCAAAAATTCTGAGAAAAATATATGTTATAAGTGAAGATGTCTAAAAAATTTCTTCAGAAGGAAATCACCTCAAAATCACAACACATCTCCATCTACAAAAATAGCAAACTGCACGTGTCTAGAAATCAGCTTTGGGAAACAGTCTCTGTTCTTGGCCAAACTGTCTTCTACGGTTTTGATCTTGTTATTTAAACGAAGACTAAGCCTTTCTATGGCTAATATAACCTTTCTAAACTAACACTAAACTATATTTAATCTCATCCAAACCTTTCTTAGCTAATTTCAACTCCTAAACATAGGTACACAACCCCTATTCAAGTTTTAGGAAAACAACTCACCTATGCTAAAACCACACACTTCCTATGCTGGCGGTGAGGTCTCCACTCCAAGAGTTTTCGGGACACCTCAAGATGGCTCTTCTCAGGCCGGCGAGGCTCTTGGCCTACTGCTGAGAAGCCGGTTCCTCAGCTAAGCCGGACCGAGCAGCAACAGCAGGAGTTTCCTGGAGGCAAAGCGGCAAACGGTGGGTTGCACCGGCGAGGGAGGAGTCACAACAGCAAGACAGCAGCAATGACGAAGTGAAGGCTGCCTCTGGTGAGGACGGTGAGCTGAAACTACAAGAGGATGGGCTGTTGGTTGGCGACCACAACTGTGGAAGGAGCTGCTCAGTTTTCGGTACAAAGAAGCAGGAGTTGTGCAATTTTTGGAGGACCAAGAGCTTGCTAGTGACGATGGTTGGTCCTCAAATAAAGGCCACAGCCAAGAAAAACGAAACATGGAGGTAGTTGGGTCGAAGCTTCTATGGGTCTAGAAATTTGCGGCATCAAGATAGAGCTTTCCTCTGTTTTCGGGGTCGCTGGTTTATTGTCCAAGAGGGAGCAGGAGGGGCCGAATAAACTAGCTTAAAAAAGAAGAAGACAAAAGGTTTTGCAGCGGAGAAAAGGAAAGGGAAAGGGAAAGAAAGAGAAAGAAGGAGAGAGAGAAAGAAAATGGTAGGCGTACGGTGCCAATGAGGAGAAGGGATCGCACGGAGGGGGAAAGGAGAGAGAGGAAAAAGGATCATGGGGGTCCCTCTTTCCACATTTCCACAGCCTTTTTGTTTTTTCACAAGAGTTTTAGTACTTTTTCCATGGAAAAACTCACTCCTTTCATTGTCAAGAGACCCACCACACCTAAACACACTTATCCCCTTCAAATGAGACTCAAATGGTGGTGGAATTCCCCTTGGTTCCCAAAGCTCCGAATTTGCATGACTTTTAGAAGCTCACCCTTTTTCCATTTTAACATTTCACAACTCTAGATAATAAGGATAAATCCCCATTTAAACCTCTATAATTCCTTCTCCAAATGTTTCACATTAAAGGCCAAAAAGATCCATTTAAAATATGGTCTCTCTCTCATTCTATTAATTTGCTGCATTTGCATTTTTCACTAATAATTCCCATCGCCAACAAATCTTGAAAATATGTAACAAAATTCCTAAAATTAATTGTGACGACTAAAAGTTCTCAATTTCTGAAATCGGAATAAATTTCGCAGTTAACTTTAGTCAAATGTGATTTTAGCGTGACCTAAACTATCGGGTAGTTTTTGGGAATTTTCAGTGCAATTGACTCGTGGCCGATTGTCTTCAAGCCACCATGTATATCTTCGACTCATTGGCGACTCTCGATTGTCGTGAAAATCTCTAGGTTTCAATTACGAGCACAGGGTACCAAAATAACACAAAAATCGGTTTAGTGCCGATTGATGAGAATTTTGTAATTAGATTAAATCACTCATGTCTAATTATATCTCGATCGAATCGACCTATTTCCGATCTCTGATAGATTTTCGACTGTGTCGCAATAACCATTGCAGATTAACACGGTCGAGTAGTTGATTCCTAGTCGAATTCTAAGCCCGTTACATTAAAATCCCTTAATAGTTTCCCCAACTAATCTAGTTATCTCATGAGTGATCAGCTCAGAGAATAGCACTATAGGCATGTCGATGAAAAGCCTGATTTATTTATTTTTTTGGTTTTATTCAATTAAAAACAAAAGTAGAAAATCGTAGAAAAGGTCACTATGCCCAGGCCAAGGTGGCCTCGCCAAGCTCACCTAGGGGAGGGTCGGCCTAGGCAAGGCCTAGCGAGGGTCGGCTTGGCTCAATCTAGTATGGCGATACAGCCTCCCTTGCTAGATCTAGAGAGGTCAACACTTGCCCAGGCCAAGGTGGCCTCGACAAGCTCACCTAGGGGAGGGTCAGCCTAGGCAAGGCCTAGCGAGGGTCGGCTTGGCCCGGTCTAGTATGGCGATTAGGCACTCGCCCTTGCCCCCAATGAGGCTAAGCAAGGTTGACTCTCACCAAGCCTTGCCATCACCTCTCACCAAGCCTTGCCATCCCTCCGGCCCTTGATTGGCATGTGGCTAGTGGTTCACAATTGGCCACTGGCCAAAAATTAAAAATAACAAAAAAAAGAAAAAAATTTTTTTAAAATTCCTAAAGTTATCAATGGCATTTCCAACTTTTCAAAAAATTGACTAGATGGACTACATTTAAGATTTAATTGACCAAATTGAAAAGTTTAGAACTAAATTCATATAAATTCAATAAGACATTTTAAATAATTTTTCCCTCTTGTGAATGACTCTGATTTTAGATAAAACCAGACCAAAAAAAAAAAAAAACTGTGATTAAATGATTGTAATCATATCTTTGCTGTATATAGGACTCATCTTCAATCTCTTATTGTGAAGTATGCACACCGTCAAATCACAATAATATTTTAAGTTTCATTTCTTTGATTTATTTCTTACTCAAATCGTTTAATTTGTTCGTGCACTTTCCGCATTAGTCATAACAATTTGGTATCTCAAATGTGTCGTATTTAGAGACCATGACACAGTACAAGAAGAAACATTTCCATCAACATTACAAAGAGGCATATAAAATTCTATACCTGATACAGACAACAATCCTCCGAAGGCAAAAGAGAGCATGTGCACCGAAGAGTACACCAAGCGACTAATTCATGAAAAGCTCAAACCACCCGTTTTCAAACATTTCTCCATGAAAACAACCAAACCAGGTGGTCCTCTGTATCATCCGATTCATCCCCAAAGAAAGAAACAAACCTCTATGTCCTCACACAATAAAACGGCAACACAGAGACAAACAGAAAACAACCCACCTTGAAGACAAGAGAAAAGAGGAGACTATGCCGATGGAAAAAGTACAGAAAGCCAACTCATTCGTGAGAAACCGCCACCACTTGTTTCCCGACATTGCGGCCAGAGAATAGCCCGATGAGAGCTGCCGGAGCGTTCTTGAGACCTTCGGCAGTGTCTTCCACATAAACAATCTTCCCCTCTTTGATCTGAGGCAATACCATCTCCAGGAACTTCGGGTAGAGATGATAGTAATCGAACACTGCAAAACCTTCCATTCTAACCCGCTTCAGGACAAGGTTCATCAAGTTGTGTACACCTTCGGGCTGCTCGAGATTGTACTGTGAGATCATTCCACATACCGCGATTCGGCCATGAAGTTTCATGTTGAGCAGCACCGCATCGAGCATCTTTCCACCAACATTTTCAAAGTAGATATCGATACCCTCGGGTAAGCATCTAATCATTTACAACACAAAAAGTCAAATGGAGTAGGCTTCAGGAATGGGTACATATTTTATTTACTTAATCATCATTGCTATACTCATAGCTCACCTTTTCAGTGCTGCATCCAGATCCGGTTCCTCCTTGTAGTTGAAAGCATCATCAAATCTAAACTTGTTCTTCAGCAAATCGACCTTTTTCACAAAATAGCAGCAAAAAGAACTTTTAATAGAATGAAATTCGGAAGAGAACAGTAAGACTGTAGTTAGTGAAATGATGATGATGGTATGTATACATTCAACAGTGCCATCACTCTTGAGCATTCTCAAATTTAAGAAAGCCAGCACTCATCAACCGTGATACGATTACCTTCTCTTTGCTACCAGCGCTGCCAACAACATAACAACCAAACAACTTTGCAAACTGGCCAATGAGCTGACCGACGGCTCCTGATGCTGCCGATATGAAAACGGTCTCTCCTTTCCTAGGAGAGCATACCTCGAAAAACCCGGCATAAGCTGTCATGCCAGGCATACCTGCCAAGTTTAAATTTGTAGCAATTAGACAAGTCACAGGATTTGCTGAAGCATACGTGTAGGAGTGTTATGCTATGGCAAAATCTCAAATGGAAGAGAAATGTATTGACTTCCCAAGGAAAGCTACTATTTCCCTAGAAATAACTGATTTACATGCTTCTTTCAAAGCGAGAAGACAGCTTTGAATTATTGGCCCTGTCATTCAAACAATTCAACAAGGCCATAAGGCTCATCAACATTGAAAATCCCTACAAGTGATATCTTAACTATCTGATTCACCTTATTCATTAACAAGAAAGAGACATTAAAGTTGATGATTATAGAGCATACCCAAAAGGCCAGTGTAGTAAGACAGAGGAACATCAGTGTGTTCAATCTTAAAGCAAGTCTCTGGTGCAGTAATTATACTATACTCCTCCCATCCAGTGAAACCCCAAAGCAAGTCGCCTTTCTTGAAGTTTGGATGCCCAGATTCCAAAACTCTAGCTACTCCATATCCAGTGATAGGCTGCATCAATGTGTTAAATACTTCAAATATAAGTGCAAATAGTTTGGCAAACAAAAATAGACATCGTACTTCCAAGAAGGAATGATAAGACAATTTCATAATCAGATGCGTTACAGTAACCAGAGACCCTTTCACTTTAACCTTTTTTCTGATATAAAAAAGTTTGCAACTTGTGTCATATTGAAGTAAGGTAAGTCAAAATGCAGCTTTCTTAACACTTAATATAACTTCCAACAAACCTAGAAGAAGAGCGGCATAATTTTAATATCTCAGCAGGAATAAAATTGAAATCCATAGTAATACATCAGAATCCTATGCAATATGTTGAAGGATGCAACCAAAACTCGGCATAATTTTAATATCCTCCTGTTTCACGTGCACGCTATCGGTCACTATTTGTCATGCTTACACATGAGTGGGAATGTTAAGCAACTTGCATCACTTAACCCTGTGATTATGTGGACTGTGTAATCGCAAGACATGTAAAATTCCTATGCCAAATAGCACAAGTGACACTCTTTCGACACCCAAAGCTCTTCAATAATTTGCCAAATCTTATACCGACATAGCAAACCATTTCTACACTTTCAAAGCCACCACCAATTGGCTCACAAAAGATTTAGCCATGATATTGGAAAAAAAAATGAATAGACATACAGCACAGAGTTGCCACAATCCTTTGATTCAAATGATTGGACATAATCAGAACTAATACTTGGCAAGTCCTCGTATGTTAATTTAGCCAAACCGGAGATCATGATCCAACACTCAGGAAAACTAATATAATATCCGCCACCTAAAAACAACATAAGCAATCCCCAGAGCAAACTTGTCAAAATTAAAAAGGAGAGCAATATCATACTCAAGAAAATCCACATCATCCGACATCCGAAGCTTATTTTATTCGCTAATTTCCCATTTCAACTACGAGGGAGACGAGTTTGGCGCTCGAGTGGATGACCCTTTTTCTCTTTCTATACTCTTTTGGAGAAAAGACAGAACTTGACACGAAAGGAGTATTGAGGGGCTTGCTCACCGAACCAGGTTTGAAGGAATCGACGTAACCCGGGACGTCGAGCTTCGCCATGCGGTTCCTCATGTAAGGATCGCAGGACAAGTAGAGATTTTTCACGAGGAGGCCGCTCGAGCCCTCCGGGAGGCGCAGCTTCATGGTCGATTCTCGCACCTCCATGTCCGTCTCCTTGGGGAACCCGCTCACGAAGTCCCTGAATATCACTTGCTTGTTCCTCACTACCTCCCCATCCTCACTCGCCATCGCTCCTCGCTACTCCTTTCGACGAAACTCGAGACACCCAGAAGAGAAAAGACGAGCAGGCGTGGAGGGTGTGAATTTGGTACCCTTTTTAGCAACCCGGCCGGGCGTGGAACGCGTAGAGGAGCCTCGCGGGGGCAGAAAAATACGATCTTTCGTCTCGCGTTTTTCGTCTCAGAGACGTACGTAGTATGGCGTGGCAGCGAGCGAAAGATGGTTCTGGAGATGCTCCGCAAGGACGGCTGCGCAGCATCCCAAGGGCTTTCAGACCTCAAAGCGCTTCGGGAATGATGAACCGTTTGGTTCAAATTTGAAGCTGACTTTTTTTTTTTTTTTTTTTTTTGATACCTTTAGCTTTTAACTTTTTTTTTAAAATGCTAAACTCAATCGTATGCCTTTAAAATGCTAAACTCAAAGTTAGTAGAGACTAGTTTTGAGTTTTTAGTATTCCACTTAATATTGAAATTATTTTTTTCCTTCCAAAACTACTCTTATTAATTTTACATATTTTCGATTTGACCCCTAATTGAAAAAGGAGGAAGCCCTCTACCGGACCGACAAAGGGATACAGCCACCGATGAGCCGATCTAGCGTCGGCAGCCATCGCATGATCCTCGCTAGAGATCGCCCGACCCAAGCGGCAGTCGCCTGGGTCGCGTGGCCCCTAGGTTGAGTGACCCTTGCCGAGGGTCGCCTGAGGTCGGGCGACGTCCGGTGGACCTTGGCTGGGTCGCATGACCCTCACCAAAGGTCGCCCGACCTTTGACGGCCGCCGGCGCTAAATCTGGCTCGCTAGCGGACCGGAGAAGGGTTTAGTTCAATTAAAATATATATATATAAAAAATATATATATATACATATATTATACCCATCAAAATCCATTGCGAAAGTTTTTTTTTACTAAACGCACCTTCAACTCAAAGTCTATTTGAAAAATAATTTTACCAAACACAATTACATTTTCCCATGTAGCTTTGGGCTTTCAGCATTTGCATTGGACTCAAAGTCTCTTGCAAATGCTGAACCAAATGCAGCAGAAGGCGACAACGTATGAGGGCATTCGCATTACGCTTTCCTCGTGTGCATCGGGTCGGTTTTGGAGCGGATCAATTGGTCGGTCATTCATGACAACGCCGCTCTTCTTGGTTGACTTGGCGGCTCTTCTTTTCGTCATCCTGTCGAATATTATGGACGAAAATGATCGTGACCCTTCCCAGGTTTTCTACAACCTAGAGGAAACGTGAATGGTTTTTCACAATAGGTAATTTACGACATAGAGGAAAAGTGAATGATTTTCTAAGGTTAAAATGGTTAAAATTAGCAAAAATACTTTTAGAGATAAGTGTACTAAAAATCCAAAAATTTATTACGAAAGTTCTATCAAGTCCTAAAACTTGTCACGGAAGTTTAATTAAGTCTTAAAACTTTTTTCAGAAGTGTAATTAAGTTCTAAAACTTTCAAAAAGCGCAATCAGTAAAAGGATTTAAATTGGACTAATTTGACAAGTTTTAGAACTTGATTATATTTTTTGAAAGTTTTAGGGTTTAATTGCACTTTTATGATAAATTTTAGGATTTAATTATACTTTTTGAAAGTTTTAGAATTTAATTACATTTTTACAACAAATTTTAGAATTTCCAATGTAATTATCTCGATATTTTTTAATCGCTCTTTTCGGCAAGATAAATGGAATGTAAAAGCATGCACAGGAATCGTGGACAGAGTGATTTCATGAGCTTGTTGCAACTCTAATTCGGATGAATATGTTTCTGCCCTTGCTAGAGTTCGACCCCGATCGAGGAAAAAAGAGTGTCGTCCTTCCTTTCTAGCGTGCTAGATTCATTTCCATTGTTGTGAAACTTCGACCGTTCAATGTGAACTTTGCTAGCAGCGCATTCCTATGTGCAGAGAGACAAGCGGGGAAGTTTATGTTGATTGTGGCTTGAAGTTAATTCCTATTGTTTTGAAATTCGATTTGTAATTGAATCGCCGCCCAAATGAGGCTCTTGCCAGCGGAAATGTGGGTGATGCAAAAGAGGTAATTAATTTCGCAGAAGAGTTCTTTTCCTTAACGAAGATGAAGTCCGTGTTGACGCCAGAGAAGTGCTCATAATTTTTGACAATGTAAGTATCCTCTTGTTGAGTTTGATCTGGTTTGCCTAGTAAATGTGCTCAAATACGTGAAATTGCGAGAAACACAGAGAGTGTTGAGAGCGGTCATCCAATAGAGTTGAGAATGTGACAAAATTCCTTTCTTGCGATTGATTTTGTGTGTTCGAGTTTAATCTAGGACTAGAAGTCACTTACGAAAAAGGGTGATTGGGCTATTATAGTCTTATCTTGGACTTCTACGAAGTATGAGTTGGAAAAATTTACTAGGAGAAATTTCTTTCTAAGGAGTGGCGCTTTAGGATGCGTGCGTTGCTGGAAACAGAGAGTTTCACTAGATTACGAAAACTAAAGGAAAGGCTGACATATTGAAAAAGCTAGGATTATTATTCTGCTGAGAATAGGGGACGACGTTCTGTTTGAAGAGGCAAATGAGACGAGTGCAGCTGTAATTTGGATGAACCTTGATGAGCTGTATATGTCGAGCTCTCAAAGAAACTTTTCCTGATACAATGTTCCTTCACTTTCAACCTGGGATTGCCTCTATGAGTTTAATAGTCATTTATGATCTGAAAAATGTGGAGGAAGAGGCATCTGATCAATGGCAGGCTATGGTGCTACTTTGTTCTTTACCCAGCTCTTACGAGCATTGTTGTCTGTCAAATGACGAGTGAGGGCGCATCTGTTGAGGAGTTGAAGTCTGCACTATTTGGGGGCGGTGCAGTGTTTATCGCAACACCATTGAGTGCAAGGTTGTTTGCATTGACTCAGTACTGATAAGGATGCATGACGGGATCATCAGAGCTTTGTGAGATGTTCAACATTTCTGGAACTGAGGAAGAATGTGATTTCTATCGGTACGATGGATTCTCTAGGTTGTCAGTAAACTTATCAAAGGTGCAATCGTGGTCATGAAGGGCAAGTGAGCAAGCGGTCCCTATTATCTTCAGGGTTAGATGCTCACATGCTCAGCTACTACAGTTTCATCCATCTCGTCAGACTCAAATTAGACAAGTTTGTGCCACATGAGACTGGGCACATAACTTAGAGAGGTATGGACACTATGAGTGAGCAAAGTCTTTTATGTGGGTTGAAAACCGAGAAGTAGGACTTTCGCGAATATTGTGTGTTCGACAAGCAATGCAGAGCGAAGTTCAAGACGACAGTTCATAGGACCAAGGATACAATGGTTACTTCCATTCAGACCGCCACGTCAGTGTGGTCTCCGACCACTTATGAAGAGCCATGTGGAAGTTGTGGGGCCACTAGAGTTGAGTAGATGGAATTCTTCCTGTCCAAAACAATTTTTTTTTCTGTTCCCCTATTGCTGGACCTTCTAGACCTGTAGACATTTATTTCACTCTCTCTCTCTCTCTCCCTCTCTCTTAGAAGAAAAGGGATGTCCTTCTCTCTCCCACCCCGTCATTTGAATTTTGGATCTCTCATTTGCTTTTAGGCTCTGTTCATTTCACAGAAAATAATTTACGAGAAAATATTTTTCGAATTTTCCGACATTCGTTTCACGAAAATTGAATTTCTTAAGGAAAATGTTTTCAATGAAGGGAAAAAAAATCTTCTAAATTAAGAGAATGTTAAAACATTTTCCTAAGTAGAAAATATTTTCCTTACTTGATATCTCTTATCTCATACTTCTACAAATCCTCACTTCATCCGCCCTTTTTTTCTTTATTCTTTTCTTTTTTTGTTCAAATTATATTTTAATTTTCTTTTTCTTTTTTTAATTCAAATTATTTTTAATTTCCTTTTCCTTTTCTTTTTCTTTTTCTTTTTCTTTTTTTTTTCTTTTCTTTGTTTCCCATATTCTTTTTTCTTAACTAGTCGTTGGCCATTGCCAGGCGAACCTCAAGCTCGTAGATCTCAAGTTCGCGCTCTGCACTCTTGCTTATCATTTTTCTTTATTTATTATACCCTTCAGTTGTACATTACTCAAGTAAAGGGTTCTACATGCTTTGCTTTTTTTTTCTTTTGTTTATTAGAACACAAAAGACATAGGAGGAGAAGAGACCATTCAACTGGAAGATTTTCATGAGGGCTGTACATGCTTTGCTTTTTTTCTCTTTTGTTTCTTTTCAAAATACATACGAACATTTTTTATAGTAGATGAGCATTTGGTGACAATGAGGGAACAAAGATATAAAGTAAATTTGTTTGGTAAAGGCATGTTCATATTTGATGGATTTATAGGTCGGTAAGTGATGCATGCCTAAGTGGTGAAGTCTTAGAAAATATTTTCCTTACCGAACACCGAAAAATATTTTTTGAAACATTTTCAAGTTTTAGCTGAACACCAGAAAATATTGTTATTTTCCTGGAAACTGACTTCTGGGAAAATATTTTTCAAAAATGGCTCATTTTCCGCAAAATGAATGGACCCTTAGATTTTGCTCCTCCGGCCATCTACTGTGGCATTCGTTTCTGCTCTAGCGTTCCAAATCCTTCGTCTCACTTGGAAGAACCCTCCAGAATTTCCTTGTTTTCTATGTTCTTATCCCGTTCTCTTTCATTCCCAAATCTCTCACAAGTCGTTTTTTTGTCTCTTCCGCGAAAGTTCTCAAAGGACATTATTGGAATCAAGTCCGTCCAAATCCTTCGTCTCACTTGGATGAGGCCCTTGCATTTTTCGCGTTTTCTTTCTGATGAAGTTTGGGAAGGTAAAAGAAGCAAGAATGGGTTTTTATGATGTCTCGAGAGAGATGTTGTGAGTTGACGGGTATTTGATGTTTTTTATTTTATTCTTCCAGACGTGTAAATATGGCCTTAGGCAGCCTACTCCCGTGATCAAGCCTGTGAGGGAGTTGGGAATTTAGATCCAAGCAAATCAGTTCGTGGGTTTGTACTTACTTGGAGATGGGTGACGATGTTTTGGTTTTCACACCCTGGTAAATATGTATACTAAGTTGGGTGATGTTGTGAATGCTCGTCAAGTTTTGACGACATGACAATGAGAAATTATAATGCATTAATATAAGCTCTCCCTGATGTTGGAGAAAGTCATAGCACAATTTGCTTTCCCTTATTACCTTTCAAAAGAATCTCGCCCATAAAAACTCAAGTATACAACAAAACATGATACGAAGAACAATTCCATGTCAGAAATATACTTGCAAAACAAAAATCTTATTCAAATTGTACAAAGTAAAAATCGAGGAAGAAAAAATAAGGAACGTGGTTCCAGTGCTCCACACCAGAAATAAAACAAAAGCAAAACCTCTTCAATAAAACTCAACAACTCAACAAAGCAACCCCTTTTCACCAAAATATAAAAAACAAAACAGGAGCAACGCTTGCTACAATGCTCCATTTCCGCATGCTCAACAGCAACACCAACTTCGTGCTCTCCTTCGCCACGACCTTCGTCTTCGCGGTCCTTACCCTCCTTCGCCGGCAGCACTAGCATCCACACCATGACGTTTGTTATGTCACCGTCCTCCACTTCTTGATAGCCTCTTCAATGCTGAAACAACTTAGATTCGTCGAAACAAATGTCCGCCGTCGAAAGAGCGCAGAAGTAGCGAAGAGCGCTCGAGCAGTAACGAACGCCAGAGCAGAGGATCGGAGGAGCAAAATCTAAGAGCGAAGGGGAGATCCAAAATTTGAACGAATGAGAGGGAGAGAACGCCTTTGCTGCAGAGAGAAGGATGTCCCTTTTCTTCTTCAGAGATGGAAGGAAAGAGGATACAAGAGAGAGAGAGAGAGAGTGTGAAATAAATGCGTGCAGGCTACAGTGTGCAGTGCAGATCTAGTGATAGGGGAAAGAAAAAAAATTGTTTTGAGAAGAAGAATTCCCTCTGCTTTAGCGGCCCAACACATCCACATGGTGCTTGATGAGTGTTTGGAGACCTTGCTGACTCGGTGATTCGGGACCACCCAAATTTTATCAATGGAGGTGCGTGGAGGATCATGAGGAACGAGAGCGAGATGGCTTTGGAGATGCTCCCGAGGAAGACGACAACATTCGGGTGTGTTCCGCTGGTGCTAGGATAATAATGGTCCCTAAATTTTTTATTCAACATACAATGTGATCTTTGAATGCTTTATATATTCAATATTATTTTTGAACTTTATCTCAATATGTAATGTCGCCTCTGAACTTTTAATTTACATATATTTAATTTAATCTTTGAATTATATGAAAATATTTAATGTTGCCATTCTATTAATTCAAACTCATGAACAATATTGAACATCTTCATATAATCTAATGACTACGTTAGATATTGACAATTTAAAAGTTTAGGAACGACATTGTACATTGGGATAAAGTTTAGGAATTACATTGCGCATTGGGTCAAAATTCATAAATTATTTATATCATTTTCTTATTGGTGTTTTCTTATGCATCAGATTAGTTCAGCAGCATGGTTGGAGGCTTCTCTTTTGTTGTCGGGTCGAATATGGCCGAGAATGGTCATGACCCTCCCAAGGTTTTTATGAGATGATCGAAAAGTCCACTTTTCGCTTAGTAACCGACTCCAGAAGATACATATTTGATTTTTCACAAGCAAAATAAATTAGAAAAATAATTTTTGATTTGTCCTTTTCAGCGAAACAAATGGAACGTAAGATCACATAGTTGCAAAGGGTTAAAGCTGTTAAAATATCTCTCTTGCTTGTCTATTTATTAGTAGCAATGGCAGGGACGCTGAGGATGTCCAGTAGCCTCTCAAGCTTTGCCAAGAACACATGGTGATGATGCTGGATTTGGTGGGCTTGATGTATCAGTAATTCGGATCGTGTGGAACAGAACGTTGTCCTTCGTTTTCTAGCGTGCTGGATTCGAGTCCACAACGGGGAAACTTCAACCATTCAATGAGAACTTCGCTTATTTGCATGCTCATAGAGTTCTTTTCCTTGTTGACGTCGAAGAAATGCTCATAGAGTCCTTCGCATATAATTATTTTATTGTCGTAGCAAGTGAGCTCATGTGTGAAACTTGGGAGAGATACAGAGAATATTGAGAGCCCTCTTCCAAAAGAGTTGAGAGAATAAAAAAAGGGTTAATATCCTAAAAAACCCCAAACTGGTAGACAAATTTATCCCAAATTATTTTTTTTACCATAAAAAATCCCAAACTGGTACACTTATGACAAATTTATCCCGACTGACCATAAAAAACCCTAAACTGGTATATTTATGACAAATTTACCCTAAACTAATTTATTCGACCGCAAAAAACCTCAAATTGATAAACTTCTGACAAATATACCCCCCGTTAAATTAGATTACTACCACAAAAAAATCAAAAAAATTGTAAATTGTGACAAACGATGTGTAAAATCCTAAATTGATATACTGATTAACTGTCACGTGTAATTTAACTTAATAATTTGACAATAAAATTTAACGAAAACTAACAGAAGGAAAATTTATCACAAGTGTACCAGTTTGGGGTAAATTTGTCAAAGGTATACTAGTTTGGAATTTTTGGTGGTCAAAAAAATAGTTTTGGGTAAATTTGTCGTAAGTGTACTAGTTTGGGGTTTTTCAAGATATTAATCCATAAAAAAAAGCCATTTCTTTTAAGGGATAAGTGCTGCAGAAATCCTAAAACTTATCACGAAAATGCAATTGAGTCCTAAAATTTGCAAAAAATGCAATTAAATCTTAAAACTTGTCAAATGTTTCAATTGAGTCCTAAAGTTAACATTGTTAGCCTTTTTCTGTTAAAAGTGTTGACGTGGCATTTTAAATAAATTTTTATTTTCCATGTGGATTTTTTAATTATTTTTTTAAAAATTAGATTTAAAACTAAAAAGAAAAGTTAAAAAATTTATTTTTAAAAATTGTTAAAAAAAAAAAAAATCGTGGCTCCTCTCCCCCATTGCCGCGCCGCCTATCGCCGGAGGGGCCGGGCGACGGTCGCCGCCCCGGCGAGTGGCGGCCCTCACCAGCCCCGGCGAGGGCCAACGACCATCGCCCGCCCTAGGTGAGGGCCGGCGACCGCCGCCCGCCCTAGGTGAGGCCTCGTCCGCCCTCGCTTGGGGCTGCCGGGGTCGGCGAAGACTCACCCAAGGTGGGCGACTGGCCGCCGGCGCTCGAGCGAGGGTGCCCAGATCTAGGCTCGCCCCACCCCGGGCAAGTCGTTGTCGGCCCTCACAAGGGGCCGGCAAGGGCCGGCCACCCCCGCCTAGGGCCGGCGACCGTCGCCCGCCCCTCCGGCAATGGGCGGCGGCGGTGGGGGAGAGGAGCCGCTGATTTTTTTTTTTAATTTTAAAAAAAAAAAAATTTAACTTTTCTTTTTAATTTTTGGTAAAAATAAGATAAAATGAATAAATCTATTTTTTTTAAACAAATGAATAAAAAATAATTTAAAAATCCACATGGAAAATAATAAATTATTTAAAATGCCATGTCAGCATTTTTTTTACGGAAAATGCTGACGGTGTTAACTTTAGGATTTGATTGAAATAATTTGACAAGTTTTAGGATTTGATTGCACTTTTTGAAAGTTTTAGGATTCAATTGTATTTTCGTAACAAGTTTTAGGACTTCTGCAGTATTTATCTCTTCTTTTAATTAATTTTTGTGAGTTGGCTTTGAATTTAGAATTGCAACACACTTGTGAAAAGGAAATCATCAAGAAAGTCCTAGACGATTGTATTTGTGCTAATTCCATCCTAAATATTTCAATGTGACCAATTAAGTTCTAAACATTTTAACAATTTATCAATATAGTTCATCCAGCCGAAATTGGTCAATTTTGGCAGGAAATTACTGACGTGAATGCTAACCATTTTATGTGAGACAACTGACGCTAACACTGATAATATTTAATAGTTTTTTTATTTTTTTTCTTTTTTCTTCTCCCTTTTCTTTTCACCGGGCCTCATCTGGGTGGGCCCCCTTGCTAGATCTGGAGAGGTCAACGCTTGCCCAGGCCAAGGTGGCCTCGCCAAGCTCACCTACGGGAGGGTTGGCCTAGGCAAGGCCTAGCGAGGATTGGCTTGGCCCAGTCTAGTATGGCGATTAGGTGCTCGCCCTTTGCCCCAATGAGGCTAAGCAAGGTTGACTCTCACCAAACCTTGCCATCGCCTAAGACTGGCCCTTGATTGGCCTGTGGCTAGTGGTTCACGATTGGCCACTGGCCAAAAATTAAAAAGGGAAAGAAAAAATAAAAAGATTTAAAAAAAAAATTCCTGAAGTTATCCATGGCCAATGTTCACATTAGAGATTTTCAACTAAAATTGACTAGATGGACCACATTTAAGATTTAATTGACCAAATTGAAAAGTTTAGAACTAAATTCACATAAATACAATAAGACATTTTAAATAATTTTCCCCTCTTGTGAATGACTCTGATCTTAGGATAAGACCAGACCAAAAAAAAAAAAAACTGTGATTAAATGATTGTAATAATATCTTTGCTATATATAGGACTCATCTTCAATCTCTTATTGTGAAGTACGCACACCGTCAAATCACAATAATCTTTTAAGTTCCATTTCTTTGATTTATTTCTTACTCAAATCGTTTAATTTGTTCATGCACTTTCCGCATTAGTCATAACAATTTGGTATCTCAAATGTGTCATATTTAGAGACCATGACACAGTACAACAAGAAACATTTCCATCGACATTACAGAGAGGCATATAAAATTCTATACCTGATACAGACAACAATCCTCCGAAGGCAAAAGAGAGCATGTGCACCGAAGAGTACACCAAGCGACTTATTCATGAAAAGCTCAAACCATCCGTTTTCAAACATTTCTCCATGAAAACAACCAAACCAGGTGGTCCTCTGTATCATCCGATTCATCCCCAAAGAAAGAAACAAACCTCTATGTCCTCACACAATAAAACGGCAACACAGAGACAAACAGAAAACAACCCACCTTGAAGACACGAGAAAAGAGGAGACTATGCCGATGGAAAAAGTACAGAAAGCCAACTCATTCGTGAGAAACCACCACCACTTGTTTCCCGACATTGCGGCCGGAGAATAGCCCAATGAGAGCTGCCGGAGCACTCTCAAAACCTTCAGCAGTGTCTTCCACATAAACAATCTTCCCCTCTTTGATCTTAGGCAATACCATCTCCAGGAACTTCGGGTAGAGATGATAGTAATCGAACACCAAGAAACCTTCCATTCTAATCCGCTTCAGGACAAGGTTCATCAAGTTGTGTACACCTTCAGGCTGCTCGAGATTGTACTGTGAGATCATTCCACACACCGCGATTCGGCCATGAAGTTTCATGTTGAGCAGCACTGCATCGAGCATCTTTCCACCAACATTTTCAAAGTAGATATCGATACCCTCAGGTAAGCATCTAATCATTTACAATACAAAAAGTCAAATGGAGTAGGCTTCAGGAATGGGTACATATTATATTTGCTTAATCATCATTGCTATACTCATAGCTCACCTTTTCAGCGCTGCATCCAGATCCGGTTCCTCCTTGTAGTTGAAAGCATCATCAAATCTAAACTTGTTCTTCAGCAAATCGACCTTTTTGGCAAAATAGCAGCAAAAAGAACTTTTAATAGAATGAAATTCGGAAGAGAACAGTAAGACTGTAGTTAGTGAAATGATGATGATGGTATGTATACATTCAACAGTGCCATCACTCTTGAGCATTCTCAAATTTAAGAAAGCCAGCACTCATCAACCGTGATACGATTACCTTCTCTTTGCTACCAGCGCTGCCAACAACATAACAACCAAACAACTTTGCAAACTGGCCAACGAGCTGACCGACGGCTCCTGATGCTGCCGATATGAAAACGGTCTCTCCTTTCTTAGGAGAGCATACCTCGAAAAACCCGGCATAAGCTGTCATGCCAGGCATACCTGCCAAGTTTAAATTAGACAAAGTCACAGGATTTGCTGAAGCATATGTGTAGGAGCATTATGCTATGGTAAAATCTCAAATGGTCCGATTATTGCCCAAAGGTGAAGCCCGAGAGAAATGTATTGACTTCCCAAGGAAAGCTACTATTTCCTAGAAATAACTGATTTACATGCTTCTTTCAAAGCGAGAAGACAGCTTTGAATTATTGGCCCTGTCATTCGAACAGTTCAACGAGGCCATAAGGCTCATCAACAATGAAAATCCCTACAAGTGATATCTTAACTATCTGATTCACCTTATTCATTAACAAGAAAGAGACATTAAAGTTGATGATTATAGAGCATACCCAAAAGGCCAGTGTAGTAAGACAGAGGAACATCAGTGTGCTCAATCTTAAAGCAAGTCTCTGGTGCAGTAATTATACTATACTCCTCCCATCCAGTGAAACCCCAAAGCAAGTCACCTTTCTTGAAGTTTGGATGCCCAGATTCCAAAACTCTAGCTACTCCATATCCAGTGATAGGCTGCATCAATGTGTTAAATACTTCAAATATAAGTGCAAATAGTTTGGCAAACAAAAATAGACATCGTACTTCCAAGAAGGAATGATAAGACAATTTCATAATCAGATGCGCTACAGTAACCGAGACCCTTTCACTTTAACCTTTTTTCTGATATAAAAAAGTTTGCAACTTGTGTCATATTGAAGTAAGGTAAGTCAAAATGCAGCTTTCTTAACACTTAATATAACTTCCAACAAACCTAGAAGAAGAGCGGCATAATTTTAATATCTCAGCAGGAATAAAATTGAAATCCATAGTAATACATTGGAATCCTATGCAATATGCTAAAGGATGCAACCAAAACTCGGCATAATTTTAATATCGTCCTGTTTCACGTGCACGCTATCGGTCACTATTTGTCATGCTTACACATGAGTGGGAGTGTTAAGCAACTTGCATCACTTAACCCCATGATTATGTGGACTGTGTAATCGCAAGACATGTAAAATTCCTATGCCAAATAGCACAAGTGACGTTCTTTCCACACCCTAAGCTCTTCAATACATTTGCCGAATCTTATACCAACATCGCAAACCATTTCTACACTTTCAAAGCCACCACCTATTGGCTCACAAAAGATTTAGCCATGATATTGGAAAAAAAAAATGAATAGACATACAGCACAGAGTCGCCACAATCCTTTGATTCAAATGATTGGACAAAATCAGAACTAATACTTGGCAAGTCCTCGTATATTAATTTAGCCAAACCTGAGATCATGATCCAACACTCAGGAAAACTAATATAATATCCGCCACCTTAAAACAACATAAGCAATCCCCAGAGCAAACTGGTCAAAATTAAAAAGGACAGCAATATCATACTCAAGAAAATCCACATCATCCGACATCCGGAGCTTATTTTATTCACTAATTTCCCATTTCAACTACGAGGGAGACGAGTTTGGCGCTCGAGTGGATGACCCCCTTTTCTCTTTCTATACTCTTTTGGACAAAAGACAAATCTTGACACGAAAGGAGTATTGAGGGGCTTGCTCACCGAACCAGGTTTGAAGGAATCGACGTAACCCGGGACGTCGAGCTTCGCCATGCGGGTCCTCATGTAAGGATCGCAGGACAAGTAGAGATTTTTCACGAGGAGGCCGCTCGAGCCCTCCGGGAGGCGCAGCTTCATGGTCGATTCCCGCACCTCCATGTCTGTCTCCTTGGGGAAACCGCTCACGAAGTCCCTGAATATCACTTGCTTGTTCCTCACTACCTCCCCATCCTCACTCGCCATCGCTCCTCGCTACTCCTTTCGACGAAACTCGAGACACCCAGAAGAGAAAAGACGAGCAGGCGTGGAGGGTGTGAATTCAGTACCCTTTTTATCGACCGGGCCGGGCGTGGAACGCGTGGAGGGGCCTCGCGGGGGCAGAAAAATGCGACCTTTCGTCTGGCGTTTTTCGTCTCAGAGACGTACGTAGGATGGCGTGGCAGCGAGAGCGAGATGGTTCTGGAGATGCTCCGCAAGGAAGACGACAACGTACGGGGGTTTTCGCATTACGCTTTCCTCGTATGGATCGGGTCGGTTTTGGAGCGGATCGATTGGTCGGTCATTCATGACAACGCCGCTCTTCTTGGTTGACTTGGCGTAGACTCGTTAAACGGGCGGATTTGATCGGATTTGAGTCGAGTCATAAATGGTCCAACCCAAATCGATCAATTTAACCTGTTTATGGCCTGTTTATTGCAATACAAAAATTTTGATCCATACCCGACCCGACCCATGTACAATCCATACCCGACCCATCTAACTAAACTTAATTTATTATATTTATAGATATATATATTTAAAAAATTGTATTGCTAAAATAATTTTATACAACACAAATTGAATGGACAATTTTTATAATTTTTAAAATAATTATTTAAAAAAATCGAATTTTAATTATTTTTATTTTTTAAATATAACTTTTCTTTTTCTTTTTTCTTTTTTCTTGTTCTTCTTCTTTGGCCAGCCGCCGGCCACGACGACGGCGGCGGCGGCCAGCCACAAGCGAGCCTTGAGCTCGCGAGCCTTGCTCGACGCCGGCGAGCTCAAGGCTCGCTACATCCGGCGAAGCTCGAGTTCGCTCGACGCTGGTGAGCTCAAGTTTCACTAGATCGACGAGGCCTCAGCCTCACCCGATCTAGCGAGCTCATGGCTCACCGGCGTCGGGCGAGGCTCGAGCCTCACCGGATCTAGCGAGCCTCGAGCTCACCGGCATCGGGCGAGCTCAAGCTCGTCGGGCATTGGCTGCCTCGCCGGATCCGGCGAGCTCAATGCTCGCCCGGGCGGTTGCCGCCATCGCCGTGTCGGTGACCGGAGGAAGAAGAAAGAAAAAAAAAGGAAAGAAAAAAAAATTATAATTTCGGTTTTAAAAAAAAATTGTAAAGTTAAAGAGAGAAGAGAGAGATTGTGAGGTTTTGGCTTTTGGTGAAAATAAATGGGTTGATAAATGGATCTTAAATGGGTGCAGAGCTGATCCATTTAAAACTCATATATCTCACTCTCTATAATTTTAAAATATATTATGGGTGTTTTAGAAAATAAGGCTTGACCCATTAACGACCCATTTAAACATAAATGGGTCAATGACCCATTTTAACACCTCTAACTTGCCGGCTCTTCTTTTCGTCATCCTATCGAACATTATGGCTGAAAATGATCGTGACCCTTCCCAGGTTTTCTATGACCTAGAGGAAACGTGAATGGCTTTTCACAATTGGTAATTTACGACATAGAGGAAAAGTGAATGATTTTCCAAGTGTTAAAATGGTTAAAATTAGGAAAAATATTTTTAGAGATAAGTGTATTGAAAGTCCTAAAATTTATCATAAAAGTTCAATTAAGTTCTAAAACTTATCACGAAGGTTCAATCAAGTCTTAAAATTTGTCTCGAAAGTACAATTAAATTCTAAAACTTTCAAAAAACGCAATCAGTAAAAGGACTTAGATTGGACCAATTTGACAAATTTTAGAATTTGATTATATTTTTTTTAAAGTTTTAGAATTTAATTGCAATTTTGTGATAAGTTTTAGGACTTAATTATATTTTTTGAAATTTTTAGAACTCAATTGCATTTTCACGAAAAAATTTAAAATTTTCAATATACTTATCCCGATATTTTTTGAATCACTCTTTTCGGTGAGACAAATGGAATGTAAAAGCATGCACAAGAATCGCGAACAGAGTGATTTCATGAGCTTGTTGCATCTCTAATTCATTTGAATATGTTTCTGCCCTTGCTGGAGTTCGACCCCGATTGAGGAAATAAGAGTGTCGTCCTTCCTTTCTAGCGCGCTAGATTCATTTCCATTGTTGGGAAACTTCGACCGTTCAATGTGAACTTTGCTAGCAGCGCATTCCTATGTGCAGAGAGACAAGCGGGGAAGTTTATGTTGATTGTGGCTTGAAGTTAATTCCTATTGTTTTGAAATTCGATTTGTAATTGAATCGCCGCCCAAATGAGGCTCTTGCCAGCGGAAATGTGGGTGATGCAAAAGAGGTAATTAATTTCGCAGAAGAGTTCTTTTCCTTAACGAAGATGAAGTCCGTGTTGACGCCAGAGAAGTGCTCATAATTTTTGACAATGTGAGTATCCTCTTGTTGAGTTTGATCTGGTTTGCCTAGTAAATGTGCTCAAATACGTGAAATTGCGAGAAACACAGAGAGTGTTGAGAGCGGTCATCCAATAGAGTTGAGAATGTGACAAAATTCCTTTCTTGCGATTGATTTTGTGTGTTCGAGTTTAATCTAGGACTAGAAGTCACTTACGAAAAAGGGTGATTGGGCTATTATAGTCTTATCTTGGACTTCTACGAAGTATGAGCTGGAAAAATTTACTGTTGAAAAAGCACCGCGTCTCTCTCTTTTAGAGTTCTCTAGATCTCTCTCGTTACTCCTCCAGCTTTCTCTCCCTCTCTCCAGACAATTCTCAGCCGCAATTGTTGACCCAAGTTGCAATAAAATAATAAGGAAGAAGACAAATTTGGTGTGGGAAGTCGGTGGATGTGTGCCGACTTTACACAGGGGTTCTTGCCCCTTGTGTGAGTACGTGTGTGAAGTGTGAGGGGTGTTGTGTGCGTGAGTGAAGTGTGTACGTGAGTGTGTGAGTGGGTGCAGTAGGTGGCGTGAAGTGTAGAGAAATAGAGAGTAAGTGGGTGTGTGCGAGAGTTGTGTCCGTGTGAGGTTTGTGAGGAAGTGGGTAAGCAAGTACAATGAGTTGTTGTGAGAGGATGATAAAACGGAGAGTTGTAATATTGTTTTATATAAAATAAAGCAATTATTTTATTTGTACATCCACTTACTTCTCAACAAGTGGTATCAGAGCAGGTCGTCGGAGGCCGTGTGAAAACAATGGTCGGGGACCATTGTAAGTGAGCAAGGCGGTCAGGGATCGTCGAGCCAAGGAGCGAAGAAGCGAAGGACATCGGAGTTCTGCTTGTGCACAATCTGGGATTGTGAAGTCGGTTGGTCCGGGACCAGGCTTACTTGGTATAGTGCGGGGCATTATACTCAAGTCACAATGGCGGATTTCTCGAGTCCGGTGAACGAGATGGAGAAGCTCAACGACTTTAATTATAATAATTGGAGTACTCGCATGCAATATTATTTGCTTGGACAAGATTTATGGGATATCGTTGGCGGCAACAACACCACACCACCCACAATTGATAGTGATTTAAGAAAGTGGAACATCAAGTCAGGTAAGGCTCTTTACGTTCTTGCCATGACTGTTGAAAATGAATTATTACAGCACATAAATAGTGCAAAGACCCCGAAGGAGGCTTGGGATAACTTGGCGACGCTGTTTGCAAGGACAAACGATGCCAAGTTACAATGCCTAGAGAACGAGCTCCTCTCAATCTCGCAACAAAATATGACGGTGAGTCAATACTTTTCTAAAGTTAAATCTATTTATGAAGAAATTTCAAAATTAGATCCTGAGAATGCCATCTCTGAGACAAGAATGAGAAGAATAATAATTCACGGGTTAAGGCCGGAATATAATGGTATTGTTACGGCCACTCGTGGATGGGCAAATGAGCCAACTCTAACTGAGTTGGAAAATATATTGGCCAATCAAGAGGCCTTAGATAATCAAATCCCTAAGGTCACAATTAAAAATGATGAAAGTGCCCTCTTCAAGTAATAAAAGAGGGTTCAAGGGCCAAAATAGAAATAGAGCAGGTGCAAGAGATGGCAAACCATGGAAAAGTCATGGAGATTGGCGAAGAAAACCAGAAGAGAAGGGTTATCAGCCAGGGGGAGCTCGTCAAGATTGCGATGACGACGACAACGAAGATAAGAGCAACAAAAGGCGTAGCAAACGGTGCTATGTTTGTGGCAAGGTATGACATATTGCTCGATTCTGTTTGTACAGGCAGGAAGAAGGAAATGTCGTCACTTCTTGCAAGAAGGAGATTGAAAGTGAAGAAGAATGGGACTTTCAAGCGCCTGTTGCAATAAAGGAACGAGAAGAGCTTGCAACAGCTTGTATAGTTGAGTTGGATAATTCAACAAGTTCTATCATGACCCCGAATAAGAGCAAGACAAGGGAGAACTTGAAGAAGCAACTAACAATGCCAACAAGCAGTCGTGAAAAGAAACTGCAAGAGATGCAAGAGATGATAAAGAAGCTAAAAGTTGAGAAGGCAAAGATGGAGAATATGTTGAAAAAGAGGGATGAGATGATAAGACAAAAGGATCAAGAACTCGAGGCAAAAGAAAGAGAGCTAGAAAAGTTCCGATGTGAGTTCAAGAAGCCGCAGAAGCTTCAGGACCTCAAGCCCACTATGATGTTCCGAATTAATCATATCGGAAGAGACAACAAACAAATGAAGGAGAAAAAGAAAGTTTTCTTTGAGAAAAAGAGGCCATCTACACCCTACATCCCGTGGTGTAAGGATAGGTGGAATAAGATCGAGAAGAAGAAATTTTATGAGGAAAAGGATCAAGAGGTCTACATTGAAGTGCTTCGGATGGGATTGGATCGGTTGAAGCACGAAATGAAAGTTACAAATGAGAGGCTTGATCAAATGTGTTCCAATCTCAAAATTCTTATAGGTGACATGTCGAATACAAAGACCAAGTTGAGTGAGAAGAAGGAAAAAGAGACTAGAGGGCAAAATGAATTGACATTGCAAAAATTCAAGGATAGGAAAGTCGCAGCAGGAGAAGCAACTGAAGATGGAGCCATAAAGCCATCCACGTATGAGGAAGCTTCGCAATATGCTGAATGGAGGGAGACAGTTGAAGAGTCCAAAAGTAATATCGACATGGTTACTATATCTAAATTAAGAGAAAGTAGTCGGTGAGGGGGAGTGTTGAAAAAGCACCACCTCTCTCTCTTTTAGAGTTCTCTAGATCTCTCTCGTTACTCCTCCAGCTTTCTCTCCCTCTCTCCAGACAATTCTCAGCCGCAATTGTTGACCCAAGTTGCAATAAAATAATAAGGAAGAAGACAAATTTGGTGTGGGAAGTCGGTGGATGTGTGCCGACTTTACACAGGGGTTCTTGCCCCTTGTGTGAGTACGTGTGTGAAGTGTGAGGGGTGTTGTGTGCGTGAGTGAAGTGTGTACGTGAGTGTGTGAGTGGGTGCAGTAGGTGGCGTGAAGTGTAGAGAAATAGAGAGTAAGTGGGTGTGTGCGAGAGTTGTGTCCGTGTGAGGTTTGTGAGGAAGTGGGTAAGCAAGTACAATGAGTTGTTGTGAGAGGATGATAAAATGGAGAGTTGTAATATTATTTTATATAAAATAAAGTAATTATTTTATTTGTACATCCACTTACTTCTCAACATTTACCAGGAGAAATTTCTTTCTAAGGAGTGGCGCTTTAGGATGCGTGCGTTGCTGGAAACAGAGAGTTTCACTAGATTACGAAAACTAAAGGAAAGGCTGACAGATTGAAAAAGCTAGGATTATAACTCTGCTGAGAATAGGGGACGACGTTCTGTTTGAAGAGGCAAATGAGACGAGTGCAGCTGTAATTTGGATGAACCTTGATGCGCTGTATATGTCGAAATCGCTCTCAAAGAAACTTTTCCTGATACAATGTTCCTTCACTTTCAACCTGGGATTGCCTCTATGAGTTTAATAGTCATTTATGATCTGAAAAATGTGGAGGAAGAGGCATCTGATCAATGGCAGGCTATGGCGTTCGCGAGCGCTGAACAAGGGAAGATAGCGGGCGACAACAAGTGTAAAGCTGGAGTTCACGTGGGGAGGAGGCTTGTCAAGAATGAAGTCATTTCGTTCGCCTTTTATCTCTTTTCCAGCCTCGTGGCCAAATCCCTCAAGACCCACCTCTTCACCTACCTCATCACCGACCCCAGTTGCGACGAAATCACGCACTGGTCGAGCAAGGTGCTGAGGGGGTCCTTGTTCTTTCTCTCCACGGCCACCTCCATCATTGGCGGCGTGTTGCTCTTGTACTCAATGGTCGACATGATTCAGCTGCGGCTCGGCAAGGTCACTTGCAAAGGTATCGAGACTTTAAATGCTGTCGGTGTTCTGATCGCGATCAACATCTTCGCATTGCTCATCTACATACCCTTTGTCGCACACGCCATCGTCAAATCCACAACGATCTTTGATAGCCTATGTCCCAATTTGTACCACATGCCAACGTCCACTATCATCTGCTTCCCAGAACCCTTAGTCGCACACGCCATCGTCAAATCCACAATGTTCTTCGACAAACTTTAGTACACACCCAAAAAATCCCTATTCAGAACCATCAGCCGGATCATTGGCGAGTGCAAAGTAATAATTTTGATGCTGTGTGATTTCTTTTATATAACTACCTACATAGAATTGAGAGGTGGGTGTCGAATAAATGGGGCTTTCTTTGCTGTCCGGAATATGAATCAATACATGTATTTGTGTTTATTAGTGTGCTTCTCTGCGTTTACAGTTTATGCATGCATATTGTTATCTACCTATCAATGGTTGTTCGCCAAAATTAACAATCTGGCATTAACACCTGAAATCGCATGCGGAAAGAAATCCCGATTCAACTATCAAATGACGACTTATCAGAAGGTAGCTTCTGTGAATATTGAAGAGGCAAATGAAATAAACAGCATTTCTCCCACAATTTACAATTGAGTAGCGCTTGCGATGGACATGAGCCGAGAGTTGTTATTGAGGCCAAACTCCTGGGGACACTTGACAGAGAAAAGACTAATCACGCCTCCCTCCAGATCTGAGTTGCTGCCACTAGTAATTGCATTCTTTATCACGACTTCTGTTTTTGTGCTGGAATTTCGTTCTCGACTGACGGAGCAGGCCTCCTCATCAAGTCTCTTGCTCCTCTCGACATTCTCATCCGCAACATCGGCCTGTTTTTTTATAATCGTCTTTATCGCCTCTGCACAAAAGCCAGACACGCATGCCATAATCAATTTTACACAATAAACCAATTCTTTGAAGGGATATCAAAAAACATCGACGGACCACTCTCCCTACACTTGAAAATATTTTCTTTTATCGAAATTAAAGTAGATCCAATCTATTTTTAATAGCAGATAGCACAGAACCAAAAAAGTCCCCGGAAAAACGCCGTATTGCCCAACATCTTGAAAATTACGTTTAAAAGATTTTTAGAAACTTGCCAAAAGTACCCAGAAAAAACAGAGGGAATAACGGGACATTACTTAAAGTTGTGAAGCAATCTCTAACGCTCTAACTGATTTCCAATGGTGAGGAAACAGATTTACTTTACTTTTGTGAGGTGAGGTTACCAAGAGATGTGATTCCTAAAGTTGAACTGCTTGAACAAGCTACTGAAGGCAGACTGACTAAAGTGGGTCTTTTAAAAAGCAAATGTGAGAGAAACCCATAGATAGCTATGGAACTGAGGAAGAATCTGATTTCTATCGGTACGATGGATTCTCTAGGTTGTCAGTAAACTTATCAAAGGTGCAATCGTGGTCGTGAAGGGCAAGTGAGCAAGCGGTCCCTATTATCTTCAGGGTTAGATGCTCACATGCTCAGCTACTACAGTTTCATCCATCTCGTCAGACTCAAATTAGACAAGTTTGTGCCACATGAGACTAGGCACATAACTTAGAGAGGTATGAACACTATGAGTGAGCAAAGTCTTTTATGTGGGTTGAAAACCGAGAAGTAGGACTTTCGCGAATATTGCGTGTTTGACAAGCAACACAGAGCGAAGTTCAAAACGGCAGTTCATAGGACCAAGGATACAATGTTTACTTCCATTTAGACCACCACGTCAGTGTGGTCTCCGACCACTTATGAAGAGCCATGTGGAAGTTGTGGAGCCACCAGAGTTGAGTAGAGGGAATTCTTCCCGTCCAAAACAATTTTTTTTTCTTTCCCCTATTGCTTTTTTTTCTTTCCCCTATTGCTGGACCTTCTAGACTGCAACATTTATTTCACTCTCTCTCTCTCCCTCTCTCTCCCTCTCTCTTAGAAGAAAAGGGATGTCCTTCTCTCTCCCACTCCGTCATTTGAATTTTGGATCTCTCATTTGCTTTTAGGCTCTGTTCATTTCGCAGAAAATAATTTACGAGAAAATATTTTTCGAATTTTTCGACATTCGTTTCACGAAAAATAAACTCCTTAAGGAAAATGTTTTCAATGAAAGGAAAAAAAATCTTCTAAATTAAGAGAATATTTTCCACTCTTGAAAAGTGGAAAACATTTTCCTAAGTGGAAAATATTTTCCTCACTTGATATCTCTTATTTCACACTTTTACAAATCCTCACTTCATCCGCCCTTTTTTTCTTTATTCTTTTCTTTTTTTTGTTCAAATTATATTTTAATTATATTTTTCTTTTTTTAATTCAAATTATTTTTAATTTCCTTTTCCTTTTCTTTTTTACTTTTTTACTTTTTTATTTTTTTATTTTTTTATTTTTCTTTTCTTTGTTTCCCATCTTCTTTTTTCTTAACTAGTTGTCGGCCATTGCTAGGCGAACCTCAAGCTCGTCGATCTCAAGTTTGCGCTCTGCACTCTTGCTTATCATTTTTCTTTATTTATTATACCCTACAGTTGTACATTACTCAAGTAAAGGGTTCTACATGCTTTGCTTCTTTTTTCTTTTGTTTATTAGAACACAAAAGACACGGGGGGAGAACAGACCATTCAACTAGAAGATTTTCATGAGGGCTGTACATGCTTTGCTTTTTTTTTCTCTTTTGTTTCTTTTCAAAATACATACGAACATTTTTTTCTAGTAGATGAGCATTTGGTGACAATGAGGGAACAAAGATATAAAGTAAGTTTGTTTGGTAAAGGCATGTTCATATTTGATGGATTTATAGGTCGGTAAGTGATGCATGCTTAAGTAGTGAAGTCTTAAAAAATATTTTCCTTACCGAACACTGAAAAATATTTTTCGAAACATTTTCAAGTTTTAATTGAACACCAGAAAATATTGTCATTTTCCTGAAAAATGACTTATGGGAAAATATTTTTCAAAAATGGCTCATTTTCCGCAAAATGAATGGACCCTTAGATTTTGCTCCTCTGGCCCTCTACTGTGGCGTTCGTTTATGCTCGGGCGTTCCAAATCCTTCGTCTCACTTGGAAGAACCCTCCAGAATTTCCTTGTTTTCTATGTTCTTATCCCGTTCTCTTTCATTCCCAAATCTCTCACAAGTCGTTTTTTGTCTCTTCCGCGAAAGTTCTCAAAGGACATTATTGGAATCAAGTTCGTCCAAATCCTTCGTCTCACTTGGATGAGGCCCTTGCATTTTTCGCGTTTTCTTTCTGATGAAGTTTGGGAAGGGAAAAGAAGCAAGAATGGGTTTTTATGGTGTCTCGAGAGAGATGTTGTGAGTTGACGGGTATTTGATGTTTTTTATTTTATTCTTCAAGACGTGTAAATATGGCCTTAGGCAGCCTACTCCCGTGATCAAGCCTGTGAAGGAGTTGGGAATTTAGATCCAAGCAAATCAGTTCGTGGGTTTGTACTTACTTGGAGATGGGTGACGATGTTTTGGTTTTCACACCCTGGTAAATATGTATACTAAGTTGGGTGATGTTGTGAATGCTCGTCAAGTTTTGACAACATGACAATGAGAAATTATAATGCATTAATATAAGCTCTCCCTGATGTTGGAGAAAGTCATAGCACAATTTGCTTTCCCTTATTACCTTTCAAAAGAATCTCGCCCATAAAAACTCAAGCATACAACAAAACATGATATGAAGAACAATTCCACGTCAGAAATATACTTGCAAAATTGAAATCCTATTCAAATTGTACAAAGTAAAAATTGAGGAAGAAAAAATAAGGAACGTGGTTCCAGTGCCCCACACCAGAAATAAAACAAAAGCAAAATCTCTTCAACAAAACTCAACAACTCAACAAAGCAACCGCTTTTCACCAAAATATAAAAAACAAAATAGGAGCAAAGCCTGCTACAAGGCTCCATTCCGCATGCTCAATAGCAACACCAACTTCGTGCTCTCCTTCACCACGATCTTCGTCTTCGCGGTCCTCACCCTCCTTCGCCGGTAGCACTAGCAGCCACACCATGACATTTGTTATGTCACCGTCCTCCACTTCTCAATAGCCTCTTCAATGCTGAAACAACTTAGATTCGTCGAAACAAATGTCCGCCGTCGAAAGAGCGCAGAAGCAGCGAAGAGCGCCCGAGCAGTAACGAACGCCAGAGCAGAGAATCGGAGGAGCAAAATCTAAGAGCGAAGGAGAGATCCAAAATTTAAACGAAGGAGAGGGAGAGAGAATGCCTTTGCTGCAGAGAGAAGGACGTCCCTTTTCTTCTTCAGAGATGGAAGGAAAGAGGATACAAGAGAGAGTGTGAAATAAATGCGTGTAGGCTACTGTGCAATGCAGATCTAGTGATAGGGGAAAGAAAAAAAAATTGTTTTGGGAAGAAGAATTCCCTCTGCTCCAACGACCCCACACATCCACATGGCGATTGATGAGTGGTCGGAGACTATGCTGACTTGGTGGTCCGGGACGACCCAATCAGGTGCGTGGACGATCATGAGGAATGAGAGCGAGATGGTTTTGGAGAGGCTCCTGAGGAAGACGACAACATTCGAGTGTGTTCCGCTGGTGCTGGGATAATAATGGTCCCTAAACTTTTGATTCAACGTACAATGTGATATTTGAATGTTTTATATATTTAATATTATCTCTGAACTTTATCTCAATATGTAATGTCGCTTCTGAATTTTTAATTTGTTCAATATAATATATAAAAATTTGATATATGTTTAATTTGATTTCTGAATTATATGAAAATATTTAATGTTGCTGTTCTATTAATTCAAGCTCAAGAACAATATTGAACATCTTCATATAATCTAATGACTATGTTAGATATTGACAATTTAAAAATTTAGGAACGACATTATACATCGGGATAAAGTTTAGGAATCACATTGTGCATTGGATTAAAATTCATAAACTATTTATGTCATTTTCTTATTGGTATTTTCTTATGCATCAGATTAGTTCAGCAGCATGGTTGGGGGCTTCTCTTTTGTCGTCGGGTTGAATATGGCCGAGAATGGTCACGACCCTCCCAAGGTTTTTATGATGATGAAAAGTTCACTTTTCGCTTAGTGACCGACTCTAGAAGATGTTTGGTTTTTCATAAGCAAAAATTTAAGACTAATAAAATTAGAAAAAAAAATTTTGATTTGTCCTTTTCAGCGAAACAAATGGAACGTAAGATCACATAGTTGCAAAGGGTTAAAGCTGTTAAAATATCTCTTTTGCTTGTCTATTTATTAGTAGCAATGGCTGGGACGCTGAGGATGTCCAGCAGCCTCTCAAGCTTTGCCAAGAACACATGGTGATGATGCTGGATTTGGTGGGCCTGATGTATCACTAATTTGGATCGAGTGGAACAGAACGTTGTCCTTCGTTTTCTAGCGTGCTGGATTCGAGTCCACAACGGGGAAACTTCAACCATTCAATGCGAACTTCGCTTATTTGCATGCTCATAGAGTTCTTTTCCTTGTTGACGTTGAAGAAATGCTCATAGAGTCCTTCGCATATAATTATTTTATTGTCGTAGCAAGTGAGGTTAACATGTGTGAAACTTGTGAGCGATACAGAGAATATTGAGAGCCCTCTTCTAAAAGAGTTGAGAGAACCAAAAAAAGCCCTTTCTTTTTATTAATTTTTGTGAGTTGGCTTTGAATTTAGAATTGCAACACACTTGTGAAAAGGAAATTATCAAAAAAGTCCTAGACGATTGTATTTGTGCTAATTCCATCCTAAATCTTTCAACGTGACCAATTGAGAGTTCTAAACCTTTTAACAATTTACCAATATAGTTCATCCAGCTGAAATTGGTCAATTTTGATAGGAAATTACTAACGTGAACGATAATAATTTTATGTGACACAACTAACGCTAACACTGACAATATTCAATAGTTTTTTATTTTTTTATTTTTTCTTCTCCCTTTTCTTTTCGCCGGGCCTCACCTAGGTGGGCCCTTGTCATGTCCCGAACTTCGAGCGCATGCACATCCCTCCGTGGTCAATACAATTTTGCAACATCCCAGGAACTGTTGCCGATCCATTCATTTTATTAGGCATGCGGAAGCGTAATCATAACTCCAAACAACTTAGAAATGGGATAGTAAACACAGGGTTATATTTTTACAAACCACACATATTTCTACTGTAGCATTTATATACAGAAGAGTCACAACATGGTATTTTTCAAAATGAAGAGCTCTAGGCTATCTACGCTCCGAGCTTCTCATCCATGGGGCCAAGTCTCTACCTACAACCCTGCCAGACTCTTCGATAGACAAGGGTGAGTGGTCACCCACTATCCAGATCAAACGGCAGACCCGTCAATATCTGGCAGAAGCTCCTGAGGCATCCATACTCCATTGCCTGTAGTCCTCTGCTCCTTGCTTGTTCACCCTCCATCTAGGGACCTGAAAAAAATTTAGCCTACTACGGAGTAAGATCACATCTCAGCGAGTTCAATCCCTAAATCCCGATTAGGAGAATGGTACACTCAACATGAAATCTAATCACCTTTCTCACCACTCTCTTAATACCAGTTTTTTCGTGCATGATAGTGTAAATCAAATCGTACATAAAAGTGTCGAGATCATATATCATAGGAATACTTTAACATGTATATATGTAAAGACATAAATACCAACACAATTATATGGGCCCCTAATTACCAGACTAAACTATTATGGCACGTCCCATATCGCGCCACATAGTTTCGTCTCCTAATTAGGTTCCTCTCTTTCGATCAATCATGCACCTCAATGGTTTCAATTTACAGGCCTTGGCCCATGTAACAAATAGCAGTCTTTCGGTATAACCGGGTATCCCCTTGCACCATTGAGCATGGCAACGTCTACAACTAGACGGCATTCCGATTAGGAGAATCAGTCCAGCCTTCACTGTGACCAGCATCCGTTGACTTGGGGCATTCTCGAAGGAGATCGTCCGGCCCCAAAGGCTCGTGACGGTTCTCATGTCAAGTATGCACTCATCCTATGTCATAACTCAATGATCAATTGCATAGTCCATTCACAATAACAAATACGTGAATTTCCAGCAAGAAACACCTCAAGAACAGTCACAATTTACTACTGACCGGAACTGGCAGAGACTGCCCATTTGCACACTTCAGAGTTCAAAGTCAGAAACCAAATAAAATGAGTTCGAAAAATTCTCAAACTTGAGTATGTTATAAAGGACACCCAAATGAACATTTTTCATGAAGACACCGAGACCCAGATCCCTCTGGATTCGGCCCTGAAATTCACTCAATCCAGCACTAAAACCGGGTCCGATTCCAGATGGTCTGTTCTCCGAAATCAGCTTGGTTCGGGGTCTAAAACAAGTCCATTTGTTCTGAAATTCGAGTATGTCAAATTAGAAGATATAAAAAACAACTTTCGTGAAGAAAAAATTTGGAAATTCGGACCTTAAGGGTCAGTAACAACCCCTATAATCCTAACAGGTCAGGATTTCCAGTCTAGTCCGACTTTCTGTTCCAAGATGACGGAGTTAAAATAGTCTTCTTTTAAATTCCCAAAACTTCTGAGAAAAATATATGTTATAACTGAAGATGTCTAAAACATTTCTTCAGAAGGAAATCACCTCAAAATCGCAACACATATCCATCTACAAAAATAGAAAACCGCACGCGTCTAGAAATCAGCTCTGGGAAACAGTCTCTGTTCTTGGCCAAATTGTCTTCTACGGTTTTGATCTTGTTATTTAAACGAAGACTAAGCCTTTCTATGGATAATCTAACCTTTCTAAACTAACAATAAACTATATTTAATCTCATCCAAACATTTCTTAGCTAATTTCAACTCCTAAACAGAGGTACACAGCCCCTATTCAAGTTTTAGGAAAACAACTCGCCTATGCTAAAACCACGCACTTCTTGTGCCGGCGGTGAGGTCTCCACTCCAAGAGGTGTAGGGACACCTCAAGATGGCTCTTCTCAGGCCGGCGAGGTTCTTGGCCTACTGCTGAGAAGCCGGTTCCTCAGCTAAGCCGGACCGAGCAGCAACAGCAAGAGTTTCCTGGAGGCAAGGCAGCGAGCATTTTGCTCGAACGGTGGGTTGCACCGGTGAGGGAGGAGTCCCAACAGCAAGACAGCAGCAACGGCGAAGTGAGGGCTGCCTCCGGTGAGGACGGTGAGTTGAAATTGCAAGAGGGTGGGTTGTTGGTTGGCGACCACAACCGTGGAAGGAGCTGCTCAGTTTTCGGTACTAAGAAGCAGGAGTTGTGCAATTTTTGGAGGACCAAGAGCTTGCTGGTGACGATGGTTGGTCCTCAAATAAAGGCCACAGCCAAGAAAAACGAAACATGGAGGTAGTTGGGTCGAAGCTTTTGTGGGTCCAGAAATTTGCAGCATCAAAACAGAGCTTTCCTCTGTTTTTGGGGTCGCTGGTTTGTCGTCCAAGAGGGAGCCAGAGGGGCCGAATAAACTAGCTTAAAGAAGAAGAAGACAAAAGGTTTTGCAGCGGAGAAAAGGAAAGGGAAAGGGAAAGAAAGAGAAAGAAGGAGAGAGAGAGAAAGAAAATGGTAGGCGTACGGTGCCAAGGAGGAGAAGGGATCACACGAAGGGAGAAAGGAGAGGGAGGAAAAAGGACCATGGAGGTCCCTCCTTCCACATTTCCACAGCCTTTTTGTTTTATCACAAGAGTTTTGGTACTTTTTCCATGGAAAACCTCACTCCTTTCATTGTCGAGAGACCCACCACACCTAAACACACTTATCCCCTTCAAATGAGACTCAAATGGTTGTGGAATTCCCCTTGGTTCCCAAAGCTCCGAATTTGCATGACTTTTAGAAGCTCTCCCTTTTTCCATTTTAACATTTCACAACTCTAGATAATAAGGATAAATCCCCATTTAAACTTCTATAATTCCTTCTCCAAATGTTTCACATTAAAGGCCAAAAAGATCCATTTAAAAAATGGTCTCTCTCTCATTCCATTAATTTGTTGCATTTGCATTTTTCACTAATAATTCCCATCGCCAACAAATCTTGAAAATATGTAACAATATTCCTAAAATTAATTGTGACGCATTAAAGTTCTCAATTTCTGAAATCAGAATAAATTTCACAGTTAACTTTAGTCAAACGTGATTTTAGCACGGCCTAAACTATTGGGTAGTTTTTGGGAATTTTCGGTGCAATGGACTCGTGGCCGATTGTCTTCAAGCCACCATGTACATCTTCGACTCATTGGCCACTCTCGATTGTCGTGAAAATCTCTAGGTTTCAATTACGAGCACATGGTACCAAAACGACACAAAAATCGGTTTAGTGCCAATCGATAAGAATTTTGTAATTAGATGGAATCACATATGTCTAATTATATCTCTATCGAATTGATCTATTTTCGATATTTGATAGATTTTCGACTGTGTTGCAATGACCATTGCAGATTAACACGGTCGAACAGTCGATTCCGGGTCGAATTCTCAAGCCTGTTGCATTAAAATCTCTTAATGGCTTCCTCAACTAGTCTAGTTATCTCATGAGTGATTAGCTCAGAGAATAGCACTATAGGCATGTCGATGAAAAGCCCGATTTATTTTATTTTTTGGTAAAAAAGAAAAGCCCGATTTATTCAATTAAAAACAGAAGTAGAAAATCAGACTGTCACAGCCCCCCTTGCTAGATCTGGAGAGGTCAACACTTGCCCAGGCCAAGGTGGCCTCACCAAGCTCACCTAGGGGAGGATCGGCCTAGGCAAGGCCTAGCGAGGGCTGGCTTGGCTTGGTCTAGTATGGCGATACAGCCCCCCTTGCTAGATTTGGAGAGGTCAACACTTGCCCAGGCCAAGGTGGCCTCGACAAGCTCACCTAGGGGAGGGTCGGCCTAGGCAAGGCCTAGCGAGGGTCGGCTTGGCCCGGTCTAGTATGGCGATTAGGCGCTCGCCCTTGCCCCAATGAGGCTAAGCAAGGTTGACTCTCACCAAGCTTTGCTATCGCCTAAGACCGGCCCTCGATTGGCATGTGGCTAGTGGTTCACAATTGGCCACTGGCGAAAAATTAAAAATAACAAAAAAAAGAGATTTTTTTTAAAATTCCAAAAGTTATTTGTTCACATTACAGATTTCCAACTAAAATTGACTAGATGGACTACATTTAAAATTTAATTGACCAAATTGAAAAGTTTAGAACTAAATTCATATAAATACAATAAGACATTTTAAATAATTTTTCCCTCTTGTGAATGACTCTGATTTTAGGATAAGACCAGGAAAAAAAAAAACTGTGATTAAATGATTGTAATCATATCTTTGCTGTATATAGGACTCATCTTCAATCTCTTATTGTGAAGTATGCACACCGTCAAATCACAATAAAATTTTAAGTTTCATTTCTTTGATTTATTTCTTACTCAAATCGTTTAATTTGTTCATGCACTTCCCGCATTAGTCATAACAATTTGGTATCTCAAATGTGTCTTATTTAGAGACCATGACACAGTACAACAAGAAACATTTCCATCAACATTACAGAGAGGCATATAAAATTCTATACCTGATACAGACAACAATCCTCCGAAGGCAAAAGAGAGCATGTGCACCGAAGAGTACACCAAGCGACTTATTCATGAAAAGCTCAAACCATCCGTTTTCAAACATTTCTCCATGAAAACAACCAAACCAGGTGGTCCTCTGTATCATCCGATTCATCCCCAAAGAAAGAAACAAACCTCTATGTCCTCACACAATAAAACGGCAACAAAGAGACAAACAGAAAACAACCCACCTTGAAGACACGAAAAGAGGAGACTATGCCGATGGAAAAAGTACAGAAAGCCAACTCATTCGTGAGAAACCGCCACCACTTGTTTCCCGACATTGCGGCCGGAGAATAGCCCGATGAGAGCTGCCGGAGCACTCTCAAAACCTTCAGCAGTGTCTTCCACATAAACAATCTTCCCCTCTTTGATCTTAGGCAATACCATCTCCAGGAACTTCGGGTAGAGATGATAGTAATCGAACACCAAGAAACCTTCCATTCTAATCCGCTTCAGGACAAGGTTCATCAAGTTGTGTACACCTTCAGGCTGCTCGAGATTGTACTGTGAGATCATTCCACACACCGCGATTCGGCCATGAAGTTTCATGTTGAGCAGCACTGCATCGAGCATCTTTCCACCAACATTTTCAAAGTAGATATCGATACCCTCAGGTAAGCATCTAATCATTTACAACACAAAAAGTCAAATGGAGTAGGCTTCAGGAATGGGTACATATTATATTTGCTTAATCATCATTGCTATACTCATAGCTCACCTTTTCAGTGCTGCATCCAGATCCGGTTCCTCCTTGTAGTTGAAAGCATCATCAAATCTAAACTTGTTCTTCAGCAAATCGACCTTTTTTGCAAAATAGCAGCAAAAAGAACTTTTAATAGAATGAAATTCGGAAGAGAACAGTAAGACTGTAGTTAGTGAAATGATGATGATGGTATGTATACATTCAACAGTGCCATCACTCTTGAGCATTCTCAAATTTAAGAAAGCCAGCACTCATCAACCGTGATACGATTACCTTCTCTTTGCTACCAGCGCTGCCAACAACATAACAACCAAACAACTTTGCAAACTGGCCAACGAGCTGACCGACGGCTCCTGATGCTGCCGATATGAAAACAGTCTCTCCTTTCTTAGGAGAGCATACCTCGAAAAACCCAGCATAAGCTGTCATGCCAGGCATACCTGCCAAGTTTAAATTAGACAAAGTCACAGGATTTGCTGAAGCATACGTGTAGGAGCGTTATGCTATGGCAAAATCTCAAATGGTCCGATTATTGCCCAAAGGTGAAGCCCGAGAGAAATGTATTGACTTCCCAAGGAAAGCTACTATTTCCTAGAAATAACTGATTTACATGCTTCTTTCAAAGCGAGAAGACAGCTTTGAATTATTGGCCCTGTCATTCAAACAGTTCAACGAAGCCATAAGACTCATCAACAATGAAAATCCCTACAAGTGATATCTTAACTATCTGATTCACCTTATTCATTAACAAGAAAGAGACATTAAAGTTGATGATTATAGAGCATACCCAAAAGGCCAGTGTAGTAAGACAGAGGAACATCAGTGTGCTCAATCTTAAAGCAAGTCTCTGGTGCAGTAATTATACTATACTCCTCCCATCCAGTGAAACCCCAAAGCAAGTCACCTTTCTTGAAGTTTGGATGCCTAGATTCCAAAACTCTAGCTACTCCATATCCAGTGATAGGCTGCATCAATGTGTTAAATACTTCAAATATAAGTGCAAATAGTTTGGCAAACAAAAATAGACATCGTACTTCCAAGAAGGAATGATAAGACAATTTCATAATCAGATGCGCTACAGTAACCGAGACCCTTTCACTTTAACCTTTTTTCTGATATAAAAAAGTTTGCAACTTGTGTTATATTGAAGTAAGGTAAGTCGAAATGCAGCTTTCTTAACACTTAATATAACTTCCAACAAACCTAGAAGAAGAGCAGCATAATTTTAATATCTCAGCAGGAATAAAATTGAAATCCAAAGTAATACATTGGAATCCTATGCAATATGCTAAAGGATGCAACCAAAACTCTGCTTATCCTAGAGTCATGTTTATTTTATATTTCAATGAATGCATCTCATCGTCCTGTTTCACGTGCACGCTATCGGTCACCATTTTTCATGCTTACACATGAGTGGGAGTGTTAAGCAACTTGCATCACTTAACCCTGTGATTTGTGAACTGTGTAATCGCAAGACGTGTAAAATTCCTATGCCAAATAGCACAAGTGACACTCTTTCGACACCCTAAGCTCTTCAATCATTTGCCGAATCTTATACCGACATTGCAAACCATTTCTACACTTTCAAAGCCACCACCGATTGGCTCACAAAAGATTTAGCCATGATATTGGAAAAAAAAAATGAATAGACATACAGCACAGAGTTGCCACAATCCTTTGATTCAAATGATTGGACATAATCAGAACTAATACTTGGCAAGTCCTCGTATATTAATTTAGCCAAACCTGAAATCATGATCCAACACTCAGGAAAACTAATATAATATCCGCCACCTTAAAACAACGTAATCAATTCCCAGAGCAAACTGGTCAAAATTAAAAAGGACAGCAATATCATACTCAAGAAAATCCACATCATCCGACATCCGGAGCTTATTTTATTCACTAATTTCCCATTTCAACTACGAGGAAGACGAGTTTGGCGCTCGAGTGGATGACCCCCTTTTCTCTTTCTATACTCTTTTGGACAAAAGACAAATCTTGACACGAAAGGAGTATTGAGGGGCTTGCTCACCGAACCAGGTTTGAAGGAATCGACGTAACCCGGGACGTCGAGCTTCTCCATGCGGTTCCTCATGTAAGGATCGCAGGACAAGTAGAGATTTTTCACGAGGAGGCCGCTCGAGCCCTCCGGGAGGCGCAGCTTCATGGTCGATTCCCGCACCTCCATGTCCGTCCCCCTGGGGAAACCGCTCACGAAGTCCCTGAATATCACTTGCTTGTTCCTCACTACCTCCCCATCCTCACTCGCCATCGCTCCTCGCTACTCCTTTCGACGAAACTCGAGACACCCAGAAGAGAGAAGACGAGCAGGCGTGGAGTGTGTGAATTCAGTACCCTTTTTATCGACCGGGCCGGGCGTGGAACGCGTGGAGGGGCCTCGCGGGGGCAGAAAAATGCGACCTTTCGTCTGGCGTTTTTCGTCTCAGAGACGTACGTAGGATGGCGTGGCAGCGAGCTCGAGATGGTTCTGGAGATGCTCCGCAAGGAAGACGACAACGTACGGGGGTGTTCGCATTACGCTTTCCTCGTATGGATCGGGTCGGTTTTGGAGCGGATCGATTGGTCGGTCATTCATGACAACGCCGCTCTTCTTGGTTGACTTGGCGTAGACCCGTTAAATGGGTGGGTATTTTGGTCGGATCATAAATGGTCCGATTCAAATCGACTCATTTAATCCGTTTATGACTTGTTTATTGCAATGCAAAAATTTTGATCCATATCCGACCCGATCCATACCTAATCCATACCCGACCCATTTAACTAAACTTAATTATTATATATATAGATATATATATTTAAAAAATGTTATTGCTAAAATAATTTTATACAACACAAATTTAATGGATAATTTTTATAATTTTTAAAATAATTATTTAAAAAAATCTAATTTTAATTATTTTTTTATTTTTAAATAAATTTTTATTTTTTTATTTTTTTAAAATTTAACTTTTCTTTTCTTTTTTCTTGTTCTTCTTCTTTGGTGGCCGCCGGCCACGACGACGGCCGGCGGCGGCAGCCACAAGCGAGCCTCGCTCGACGCCGGCGAGCTCAAGGCTCGCTAGATCCGGCGAGGCCTCAGCCTCACCTGATCTAGCGAGCTCATGGCTCACCGGTGTCGGGCGAGGCTCGAGCCTTGCCGGATCTAGCGAGTCTCGAGCTCACCGGCATCGGGCGAGCTCGAGCTCGCCAGGCGTCGGCGGCCTCGCCAGATTCGGTGAGCTCGAGGCTCGCTTGGCGATGGCCGCGCCCATCGCCATCGTCCGTGACCTGGAGGAGGAAGAAGAAAAAAAAAAAAATTATAATTTCGGTTTTAAAAAAAAAAAAAAAATTTGTAAAGTTAAAGAGAGAAGAGAGAGATTGTGAGGTTTTGGCTTTTGATAAAAATAAATGAGTTGATAAATGGGTCTTAAATGGGTGCAGAGCTGACCCATTTACGACCCATATATCTTACTCTCTTTAATTTTAAAACCTATTATGAGTATTTTGAAAAATAAGGCTCGACCCATTAACGACCCATTTAAACATAAATGGGTCCATAAATGGGTCAATGACCCATTTTAACACCTCTAACTTGCCGGCTCTTCTTTTCGTCATCTTGTCGAACATTATGGCTGAAAATGATCGTGACCCTTCCCAAGTTTTCTACGACCTAGAGGAAACGTGAATGGCTTTTCACAATTGGTAATTTATGACATAGAGGAAAAGTGAATGATTTTCCAAGTGTTAAAATGGTTAAAATTAGGAAAAATATTTTTAGAGATAAGTGTATTGAAAGTCCTAAAATTTATCACGAAAGTTCAATTAAGTTCTAAAACTTATCACGAAAGTTCAATAAAGTCTTAAAACTTGTCTTGAAAGTGCAATTAAATTCTAAAACTTTCAAAAAACGCAATCGGTAAAAGGACTTAGATTGGACCAATTTGACAAATTTTAGAATTTAATTATATTTTTTGAAAGTTTTAGAATTTAATTGTAATTTTGTGACAAGTTTTAGGACTTAATTATATTTTTTGAAAGTTTTAGAACTCAATTGCATTTTCACGAAAAAATTTAGAATTTTCAATACCCTTATCCCGATATTTTTTGAATCACTCTTTTCGGTGAGACAAATGGAATGTAAAAGCATGCACAAGAATCGCGAACAGAGTGATTTCATGAGCTTGTTGCATCTCTAATTCATTTGAATATGTTTCTGCCCTTGCTGGAGTTCGACCCCGATTGAGGAAATAAGAGTGTCGTCCTTCCTTTCTAGCGCGCTAGATTCATTTCCATTGTTGGGAAACTTCGACCGTTCAATGTGAACTTTGCCAGCAGCGCATTCCAATGTGCGGGTGTGGGGAAGAGACAAGCGGGGAAGTTTATGTTGATTGTGGCTTGAAGTTAATTCCTATTGTTTTTCAAATTCGATTTATAATGGAATCGCAGTCCAAACGAGGCTCTTGCCAGCGGAATTGTGGGTGATGCAAAAAAGGTAATTTATTTCGCAGAAGACTTCTTTTCCTTGATGAAGATGAAGTCCGTGTTGACGCCAGATAAGTGCTCATAATTTTTGACAATATAAGTATCCTCTTGTTGAGTTTGATCTGGTTTGCCTAGTAAATGTGCTCAAATACGTGAAATTGCGAGAAACACAGAGAGTGTTGAGAGCGGTCATCCAATAGAGTTGAGAATGTGACAAAATTCCTTTCTTGCGATTGATTTTTGTGGGTTCGAGTTCACTTATGAAAAAGGGTGATTGGGCTATTATAGTCTTATCTTGGACTCTACGAAGTATGAGTTGGAAAAATTTACTAGGAGAAATTTCTTTTTAAGGAGTGGCGCTTTAGGATGCGTGCGTTGCTGGAAACACAGAGTTTCACTAGATTACGAAAACTAAAGGAAAGGCTGACATATTGAAAAAGCTAGGATTATAACTCTGCTGAGAATAGGGGACGCCGTTCTGTTTGAAGAGGCAAATGAGACGAGTGCAGCTGTAATTTGGATGAACCTTGATGAGCTGTATATGTCGAAAACGCTCTCAAAGAAACTTTTCCTGATACAATGTTCCATCACTTTCAACCTGGGATTGCCTCTATGAGTTTAATAGTCATTTATGATCTGAAAAATGTGGAGGAAGAGGCATCTGATCAATGGCAGGCTATGGTGCTACTTTGTTCTTTGCCCAGCTCTTACGAGCATTGTTGTCTGTCAAATGAGGAGTGAGAGCGCATCTGTTGAGGAGTTGAAGTCTGCACTATTGGGGGCGGTGCAGTGTTTATCGCAACAGCATTGAGTGCAAGGTTGTTTGCATTGACTCAGTACAGATAAGGATGCATGACGGGATCATCAGACCTTTGTGAGATGTTCAACATTTCTGGAACTGAGGAAGAATCTGATTTCTATCGGGACGTTGGATTCTCTAGGTTGTCAGTAAACTTATCAAAGGTGCAATCGTGGTCATGAAGGGCAAGCCAACAAGCGGTCACTATTATCTTCAGGGTTAGATGGTCACATGCTCAGCAACTACAGTTTCATCCATGTTGTCAGACTCAAATTAGACAAGTTTGTGCCACATGAGACTGGGCACATAACTAAGAGAGGTATGAACACTATGAGTGAGCAAAGTCTTTTATGTGGGTTGAAAACCGAGAGTAGGACTTTCGCGAATATTGCGTGTTTGACAAGCAACACAGAGCGAAGTTCAAGACGGCAGTTCATAGGACCAAGGATACAATGGTTACTTCCATTCAGACTTGTGGGGACCTTCTCAGGTGCAATCTAAAGGAGGTGTCAGGCACGTGGTAACCTACTTTAGCCCAAAAGCCTCGCTTTACTCTCTAAAGCGTATTAATTGGGCTTTTGTATGTTTTAAGCAGTTTAAGCTTTTGATAGGCAATTAAACGGGCAAGAAAATCAAGAGGCTTAGAATAGACAACGGGTAGAGTTCTGTTCTCATGAGTTTGACAAGTTATGTAGAGAAAACAGAACTGACAGGCATGGCACCGTGCCTGAAACACCACAGTAAAAAGGAGTCGCAGCATGAATGAACAAGACTTTGCTCGAGGGAACCCAATATTGCTATTGAAGGCTGCATTGTCACAAGATTTCTAGGCTGAGGCCGTCAACTTGGCATATCACTTGATTAACAGATCTCCAGCATTTGTCGTGTTCCGAATTCTAGAGGATGCGAGAACTAATAAACTTGCTGATTACTTGAGCCTCAGAGTGTTTGGACGCCCTGCTTATGTTCATGCTAGGGAGGCAAAAAAGAGTACATATTCCTAGCCTATGCACCAGAGGTGAAAGTTTAAAGGCTGTGGTGTTCAGACCCTAAATCACCGAGATTCATCATCAACAGAGATGTCACCTTCGATAAATCAACGAGGCTCTAGAGTAGCAAGGAGACCCATGCTGTAAAAAGGGAACATGGATATCAAGTAATGAGTTTGAGATGAAAGATTTAGGTTTAGCCAAAAATATAGTTGGTATGCAGTTCGAAAGAGAGAGAAGTCAGGAACGTTTCAGCTATCACTGGGTGATTGCATACGTGAAGTCCGGAGGCAGTTTAGCATGTGGAACGCCAAGCTATGAGTGCCCCACTAGTTGCGCATTTTAAGCTGACTCATTCGCGAGAAACCACAACCACCTGTTTCCCGACATTGCGACCAGAGAACACCCCGACAAGAGCTGCCGGACTGCTCTCGAGCCCTTCCGCGATGTCTTCCGTGTACACAATCTTCCCCTCTTTGATCTGAGGCAATACCGTCTCCAGGAACTTCGGGTAGAGATGTTGGTAATCGGACACCACAAAACCTTCCATCCGAACCCGCTTCAGGATAAGGTTCATCAAGTTGTGTATGCCTTCGCGCTGCTGGAGGTTGTACTGTGAGATCATTCCGCACACTGTGATTCGGCCATGAAGTTTCATATTGAGCAGCACCGCATCAAGCATTTTTCCCCCAACATTTTCGAAGTAGATATCGATCCCCTCAGGACAGCATCTAAACATTTAAGACAGAATGGGTACAAATTTAATATCCTGCACACCAATCATCGTTATTATATTCCTGGCTCACCTTTTCAGTGCTGCATCCAGATCCAGCTCCTCCTTGTAGTTGAAAGCATCATCAAATCCAAATTTGGTCTTCAACAAATCAACCTTTTTCACGAACATAACAGTAAGAGAGAACTTTAAGTAAGATGAAATCCAGAAGAGACTATAAAGACTGTATTTTTAGCAATTATGTTTAGTGAATTGATGAGGGTACACATTCAACACTGCCATCAGTCTCTTAAGCATTCTCAAATTTGAGACATACAGCACTCATAATATCTCAAGTGCTTCTTTTGGATCTAATTCTATTTGAGTTAACTACAGGAACATGCACTCTATTTCAGACGCTTGCCTAGTCACTCATCATGAAACAAAAGTGAAATTTGCAGATGCCAACCATGCTTGGTGAACCATTAACATCGACATGATTATGTGCTTCTTTCAACACTAGACAAATGTGGGATGATTACCTTCTCTTTGCTACCGGTGCTGCCAACAACATAGCAACCCAACAACTTTGCAAACTGGCCAACAAGCAGACCAACGGCTCCCGCTGCTGCTGATATGAAAACTGTCTCTCCTTTCTTAGGAGAGCATACCTCAAAAAACCCGGCATAAGCTGTCATGCCTGGCATACCTGGAAAGTATAGATTTGTAGAAATTAGATGAGTCATAAGATTTGCTGAAGCTTAAGAGTACGAGTGTTCTGCTATAGCAAAATCTCAAATGATCTGATTAATTGACCGAAGGTGATGCCCCTGACAAATGGATGAGAAATAATCAGTTTACACACTTCTCTCAACACAAAAGATAGCTTGGCAAGGCTCTATTGTTGAGACAATTCAACAAGAGCATACGGCTTATTAACCAGGAAGATCCCTACAAGTAAAATTCAAAGGAAGCATGCTTTTCCCTTGCATAGCTAGAGGCTGTCCGTACTTGAGAATGAAACAGACAGAACAAAGTATCTTAGTAATCCAATTCCTCTCATTCTTTAACGCTGAAAGAGATATTACACTAGATGATCAAAGAGCATACCCAAAAGGCCAGTGTAGTAAGACAGAGGAACATTGGTCTGTTCGATCTTAAAGCAAGTCTCTGGTGCAGTGATTACACTATACTCCTCCCATCCAGTGATGCCCCAAACCAAGTCACCTTTCTTGAAGTTTGGATGCCCAGATTTCAAAACTCTTGCTACTCCATATCCAGTAACAGGCTGCATCAATGTGTTACATACTTCAGAATATAAGTGCAAATAGATTTAGCAAACACGAATAGACATTGAACTTACAAAAAGGAAAGAGTTTGTTTCATTTGAATTTTACTTGTCGAGTGGACTTGTCACAAATTTGAGCTTGATTTATTCATGCGAGTTCATAACTTACTGTTGGGATCATGAATTGAGTAAATGTAGCGAAAGAGATGATTGCACTTACAGAACCAAGCTGAGTGAGGTACTTGATGATGGTGAGATTATAGGGATCGCAAGCCAGGTACAAGTTTTTCACGAATATGGTCCCCGGACCGGAGTTGGCCTTCAATCGCTCCGAACTCGTCCTCACTTCCAAGTTGGTCTCTTTCAGGGAACCTCGTACCTGCTCTCTGTATATCACCTGTTTGTTGCTCATCACTTCCACTGAAGCATCGTTGTTCTCCTTCTCCATCGTCTTTCTCTCTCTTCTTGGATTTGATTGGTGAGAAAGATAGCCAAACAGTGCACTTGTATTTATAGGGAGATGGGTGATGAGATATGCAGACATTGCTTCCGTGTGCTCTTGTGTCGTCGGCGTGTATGTTTGCGTGTGCCTTTGTGTCGTCAGTGGAAGTATTATTCCAATCCCTTGGGAAAAAGAAGTCGATCAAAGTGGCCAATTGAATTCTAATCATTAGCTTGACCAAAAACAAATTCTAATCATTAGAAAATGATCTGATTTAAAAACTTTAAGAAATCTTTTATGTGGTAAGGAAGAATTTGAAGAGATATTTTGTACTAGCATCACCAATAGCCACAAAAGTTTCCTTTCTTCAGCACAAGAGCAAATTGCCAAGCAAAACCCAAATCTCTCTCACGAAAATGTGTGGCTGAGGGTTGACCTTCCACATTGCAAGCTAATGGGACGGTTAGCCGAACATTTTCCAATATAAAAATCATTCCTTTTCAAGAATTAAGGTATGCACATCACCAGAATTCCTATTCCACACATCCCTGACCTCCCTGACTTGAATCGAGTGTAATAATGTGAGGATGTAGTAGGGTGGTGAAAATGGTAATCATTGATTGAAAAAACAAATGATGAATGAATGAGCTTATATGTGTCGGCCTAAAAATTCTGATCTAGACTTATCCATGATTGGAAAAGATTAAAAACTGCTTTTTATTTAAAAATTGATCGTGTCTGAATGAGCCTACCTAAACCTAACTGAGCCAAATCTGAAAAGGGAACGGCTTAATTAGACTTGCCCATTTTCCGATTTAGGCCCATACAGTCCAAGGTCACTTCAACAACAAAGATGCGATAAGGAGTCTTTATTTTTAGTCGACTTTGGAATCTACCTCCCTCTTTTAATATTAGAAATTTTGAGATGTCGTGCCATGAAATCTCTCTGCTTTTGGTCCGCTCAAATATGACGATGGAGGCTTGCTTGGCATCCATTGCTCTTACTTCACTTCACTAGTAGGCCTCCACATAATTTGCAGTATTCTCGATAACTTAATAATCTGCTTATTGTCTTGTTTCTTCGATTGGATTGATGTAATTCTTTAGCTAGTCGTCGCTTTGCATTTGGATCGCTAATTTTGGACGCCAAGTAAGCGAAATCTATATATGTTCCACCATTCTTAAACTCACAAATCTATTTGTTTTATTTCTTTGATTGTGTGACGTAATATCAGTTATTTGTTAGACTAATTTGGTAATTTTTTCCCTTTATATCATTTGCACTAACGTTTCTTAGACTGGACAATGTGACACCAGGTAAAGCAAAATAAACTAGAGTCATTCTTATTCTAATATCAAATTAAATTCTCTCTCCAATTTGAAAATGTTATTGCTGTTGTACTCGATGAATTTTATTCTTCATTTTGCTTGTCCCTTTAATTAAGGCTTACACTATTTCAAGAAAAGTACCCAAAAAAAAAAAAAAAAAATCCTAATCCTAATCCTATGGTATTGCTATTAATTTAGTTCTAAACCTTTTAATTAGATCAATTACATATTAAATATTTTCACATTAATACCAATTCAGTTTATTTAGCCAATTTTGGCCAGTTGACGCTGATGTGGACGTTGACCGTCCAGCTAACGCTAACGTGACAATTTTTAATAATTTTGTCTTTTTTCTTTTTGTTTTCCTTTTCTTTTGTCGCCTAGCCTTCGCCGCCTGTCGATGAGGGTCGTGGCCCTCGCCTAGGCTTGTGAGTGAACTGGCTTCGGCCAAATCTGGCGAGGCTAGGGCAAGGTTGGTCACCTTGCCTATGGCCCTGGGTAAGGCCGAGCATGGTTCGTGAAGCCCTCATCCAATGGTTGACTAGCTGCTGGAGACTTGTCGCCACTGTTGGAGAAGAAGGGCAAAGGAAAAAGAAAAGAAAAAGGAAAAAAAAAAAAAAAGAAGAAAAGGAAAAAATCAATAAAAAATTTCAAAAAAATAAAAATAAAAATATTTAAAAATTGCCACAACAGCATTCTTCGTTTACTCGGTGTCTAGTCAACACCAACTGGCCAAATTTGGCGGGAATGGACTAAATTGATACAAATGTGAAAATATTTATGATTAATTGGTCAAATTAAAAGATGTAGGACTGAATTGGTACAAATGTCATAAGTTTATGAATTTTTTTTTTAGTACTTTTACCAATCATTTCTATCCCCTTATTAGCTCTTGACACTTTCTTCTACATTGAATTGATTACATTATCCTTATGGATCCTACTCTTGATTTAAGATTATTTATTGCCTATGATTTTGTTCGTTTTCTTTTGTTTCAATTTTTCTAGAGACCGAACTACTCATTCTCCTCTCAAATAGCATTTATTTAAGTGAGTTGTGGGGTCCACTCTTGGTTTTAAGATTATTGTTTGGTTTTTTTCTTTTTTTTTCCCCCTTTTCTTTCTCCATTTGTAATAAAATTTGGGTACCCCTTTTGCAAATTTTATTTGACGGATAGCTAATTAATTATTCAACCTAAAAAAAACTAATTATTGTGTTAATGAATTTGTATATTTCTTTTTTTACTAGAAAAGTATTATTCCAAAAATAATCTAAGCACAAATAAAAGTAAAAAGAAATATCTACTAGTTTTAGTATGCATTTCGTTTAATTATAAATTTAATATATATCAATACATTATAATCCGTGCATTTTAACTATACAACTATAATTTTATTTGGTGAATCTAATTGTCAAGTTTTTGATTATTTATTATGTAATGCATTAAATAAAAGCGTGACCCTAATCCGTTCTGTTTATAGTAACAAACTTCAAAATGATGGTTAATCAAATAAGATTCGGTCTTTCTTCTCCAATGCAATGTCAATCACAATAACTATATCCCTTATCACAATAAAAAAAACATACTTTTCTCTCTTTGACATTTCTATAGAGACAAGATAACCTTAAGCAAGAAGATATTTCCACACTATACTCAAAAGATTCTAATGCATTAAAAAACTTGTTGACACAATTGATTGCTATTCTCCATTCATAGTTTCATCATCGATAGATGCAATTAAGCAAATTGTCTTCCATATGCATTACAAAAAATAGTGCAATGAGAGATGAGTAAATTGTGTATAATGCATACATTAACCACAGGGAGAAGTATACTATCAGTGTCATAAGTTGTGTACGGCGCTCACTTTGGTGCCAAAAGTTTCCGTTGGATCACTTAAGTGTCAAATCGGAGAAAAAATGATCACTTTGGTGCCATCGGCGAGAGATTCCGGCCAAATTAATTACATGACTTTTATATTTAAAAAAAAAAGTCACGGTGGCTTTAAAACGACTTGTTTTCCATCATCTTCAAGAAATGACGTTGTTTTGTCATTATACGTGGACATCTTCATAGAAACGATGACGTATAGCTCATGGGGATTCAAATTAGGGTTTCGGGGAAATTAGGGTTTCGGGGATTGAAATTAGGGTTTCCGCCGCTTGCCGCTCGGCCATTGTTGTTCACCCGCCATCGCTCGGCCATTGTTGCTTCGCCACCATTGTAGTTGCTCGACTAGGTGAGCGAGGAGAGATTGAGATTGTTGCTCAAGCAAGAAGTGGCAGGAAGAATATGAAGCAAAGGCGGAGGAGGAAGAGGAAAAAAAGGGGTCGAAGGTGCCGCTGGTGCGTTGCTGGTGCTGATGTTGGTGCGTTGTTGGTGGTGGTGGTGGTGGTGGTGCATTGCTAGTGGTGGTGGTGCTGGTGCTGGTGCCATTGCTGGTGCCATTGCTGGCGTAGGTCTTCAAGGAAGAAGAAGACGACGTTCCTTCTCTCTCTCTCTCTCTCTCTCTCTCTCAATTTGGGGATTTAGGGTTTCTAAGTTGGGGGAACACGCGAAATGGCGTTGTTTTGTTGTTTGGATGGTTGACTGTACTCTCCGACAAGCCACGTCTTCTTCAAAAATTAATAAAAATGTGCCACATTGGATTTTCGGCCAATTTCATCGGCGTTGGCACTGAAATGATCGTTTTTCAAATTTTTGGCACTTAAGTGATCCGACAGAAACTTTTGGTACCAAAGTGAGCTCCGCACATAACTTATGGCGCTAATAGTGTACTTCTCCCTTAATCACAATATCAAAGTCGAAAAATTCATTATTGTGAGGGATAATCTAGGGAAATAAAATAAATAATTTGCTAACAGAACTAACATTTTTTTACTTCAAAATATAATTAGTTAGGTTACAACATTGGAGGATAAGTTCAAAAGAAAACAAACATGAAGGAAATGTTAAAATGTAACGAGCGTGGAAGAAACAGCTAAGATGAAAACAAAAAAAGTTATTTGAAATAGATGTGGGCAGTTTTGTCTTTTAATTGAAAAAAAGAAAAAAAGACAGGATAAGTTCAAAAGAAAACAAACATGAAAAGGAAATGTTAAAATTTGTAATATTTTTTATTTCTTTTAATTTTTTAATTTTAATTTTAATTTTTTCTATTTTATTTTTTATTTTTCTTATTTTTTATTTATTTTTCCTTTCTTTCTTTTTTTCCTTTTCCTTTGTTCTTTTTTCTTCTTTTGGCTGGCTCTTCCTCCCGGCGTCTCCTCGCACGAGCGTGGAAGAAACACACTGCTAAGATGAAAACAAAAAAGTTATTTGAAATAGATGTGGGCAGTTTTGTCATTAAATAAATTTGAAACCGAAGAAAAAACAGGAAATAATCTTAAATCAAAATTAAGACCTATAGTAGATAGTTTAGTCAATCAATGTGACAAGGATGTCAAGCCAATAACGGGTGAAAATAGCATGAGCCTTAATTAATTAATACATTCTTTAGGACACTCTTATCGCACATCTTAATTAAGCCTTTTCTAAAATTTGGCATTCCTTTCAATCATTAAATTAACGCTATCTTCAATTATCTTACGTTTTCAATTAACGAAAATTTAATTTTATGTTTTGCATTAAAAAATTCTTGTCTTTTTATCAACTTTTTGTATTCTTTTGTTTGGAAGAGTTTATTTGAGTAAATATAGTATTAGCATCATTCATTTTGTTCATGCTTTTTTTCTATCTCATTTAAAATGTTATACTTGCCATTTTACTTGATGGAAATTCTCTTTTTTGATGATGCTACACGTCTGTGGCGTGTATGCGAAATCTCTCATTCCCTTTCTTCCTCTTCTTCCTTTTCTTCTGTTTTTGCGTGTCTCGGCCTCTTATAAACTGAAGGCGTCCACCGTTTGCTGTTTTGTTGACTTTTTAACTCTGTTTTTTTTTTCCTTGCTCGGTTAAACTCCAAATGTTGCACTAAGTGCACATCCATCTATTTCAAAAATTTAATCAAATAATTTATATTTGTGTGTTCTCGCTGCGTTGATATTTCTCTATGCTTTATCCATCATAATTATATATTTTTGTCTAAGTGTTTTTCATTTGTTTATGATTATCATGAGAAAAATATCAATTTTATTCCTTTTCATGTAGTTCTTTTTAAATATATTTAGAGTTAATACCCTGAAAAATCCAAAATTGATATACCTTTGACAAATTTACTTTAAATTAATTTTTTGACCATAAAAAATCTCAAACTGATACATCCGTGATAAATTTACCAAAAACTAATTTTTTAATCACAAAAAAATCTTAATGTATATTCTTGTAATAAATTTACCCTTCATTAATTTTTGTCAAATTTAAACGTTAAATTTATTGACATAGATGACACATGGTGATGTAGTATGGTGACATCGAAAGTCCACATCGAAATCCATAGGGTAAATATCATGAAAAATCTTAAACCGATATACTTGTGACAAATTTAATGGTACTATCATGATAGATTTAATGGTACACCTATGACAAATTTGGGATTTCTTGTGGCACTAATCCTATGGATTTTCATGTAAACTTGCCATGTCATCACAAAATGCCATTATGTCTCATCCGCGTTAGCAAATTTAACGATAAAATTTGACGAAAGTTATTAGAGGATAAATTTATCATATATGTATCAAGTTGAGGCTTTTGGTGGTGAAAAAATTAGTTTTGGATAAATTTATCACAAGTTTACTAGTTTGAGGTTTTTAGTGATAAAAAAAATTAGTTTGGGGTAAATTACCAATTTGGGGGGTTTTTTAGGGTATTAACTCATATATTTAGTTATTAATACCATTGATAGTCAAATAATAAATATTCAAATTGCGTTTCAGGAAGTGTTAAATTATGTCTCAAGTTTAAGACCGTGCGAGAAATCTCAAGAAATCTATTTTCTTATTGGGTTAGGATTCATCAACACGATGTGTTTTTTTTTTTCTTTTCTTTTGGTGAAAAGAAATTTTCATTCATTACTAAATTGATACATGAAAGGGAATCTCAAAGGTCACAGTAACAAAACAAACTCATAGATCTCCGAAATAAACAAAAAACCAAAAATCAAGGCGTTTCATCAGAGCATGATTGATAGAGATTATCACAAGCTCATCCTTCAAGAACAAATTTATAACTGGATTCAAGTGAAAGGATTGGTAGCAAATTACCGAATCACACAGCACCATCAATGATAAGCACATGTCGAGATTTCCATTTGTAATTATGACTTTGCCTTTTGGTAGTGTGGGCCTAAGTTTGGCATCCCCAACACCACCATCATATAGAGACAACATAACTATGTTAAAAAATCTTAGATTTGACACCCATGAGAGTGAGCCATGTAGTTAATGTGAAGTGCCAAAACTTTGAATGAGCACAAATTTGACACTGAAGTTGCTGTGAATATCATTGAAATTGGAAGTGGAATACTTATTCATTAAAACTCTAGAATCTATAATTAAATCAAAGAGAAATGATCTCATATAAGATTGGGAGAGCAAAGTTTCCAAATTTAAAACTTGATTGGGAGAATTAAGAAAGAAATAAAAAGAAATAAAACGAAAAGGAACTAGGAGGGGAGGGAGAGATCCAGGGCAAATCCCTCCCCTGTAGAAGTGGAGGAGACGAAAAAAGGTTTAGAGAGAGAATCAGACCATGTAATTTGCTTGACTAGTTTTGGATGAAGGGGCCATAAGGTAATTGGCTTATTCGATTTTGGTCAAAGAAGATGTGTGGTTGTTTGACTATATGTAGCCGCACGAGAAAGAGAGAGAGAGAGAGAGAGAGAGAGAGAGAGACTACTGGACAAAATAAGGGCTCACATGTTCTCTATTGGCTTATTCGATTTTGGTCAAAGAAGATGTGTGGTTGTTTGACTCCTACATGTAGCCACACGAGAGAGAGAGAGAGAGAGAGAGAGAGAGAGCCACTACAGGACAAAACAAGGCCTCACATGTTCTCTAATTATATATTTATTTTGGGGGTAAAAAGGTTTTTGTCAGAGGAGACAAAACATAGTAATATATGTATAAATATATGTATTATATATTTCTTTTTTTGCACTCTTGCCTATCTTGTCCTTTTCTTGTGAGGACAGCCCGTCGGTTCTCGAATAGAATGCACACTTTGAGCCGCACGAGGGAACTCTCCAAATAAGGAGCATCGGACGCACGTGAATTTTATACCCAAATTGTGTTGTGGGACTTATGTGTAATCTAGGGGGAGGAAATACTGAAGTGCATCGATTGTAATTTTGATTAACCAATTATAGTGAATTATTTGTTATTAGCTCCACTTGTATAGTAGAAACTGACCCTTGGACTGAATAATGTAAATCTTTAATGTCTTTAATTGTTCATTGTTTATTTTTTGGTGATTTCACAGTAATTTGAATGGCATAATCCTGTCAGCCTTTGCATTAACTTTACAATGGAAAGTTTGGTGACTATAAATTAGAAAGAGACTGGATGGTCTTTATACGTGCAAAAATGTCTCAAACTTATTGTTTGGATGTTAATTCAAATATAAACTTTTCAATTTAGCCATTGTAATCCTAAATTTTTTAACAATTTTGTTGTAGTCATTCCAACCAATTTTTGACCGATAATTGTTGACGCGGATGATTAATAATTCTATTTTAGATTGAGTATTTTTACTAATTTAAGTTTGATATTTATTAAGTTTTAATGAATTTATTTGCAACTCATGTAATTTTATTGAATTTTGTAGGAAACATGACTTTCAGATTTATAAGGAACCATGCGCATCATTTGCAGAAGATGTGAGAATCGATGCAAAATTTTCCCAAGTTTGTGTTGGATTTGTAGAGCAGTCCCCGCGCATCAATATTTTCCAAAATATTTGAATATCTCTAAGGATATTTCAATATCTTTAAGGATATCTCTATATCTTTAAGAATATGTAAATATCTTCCAGAATATCTTATCTTGAAGAAAAAGCCAGCCAAGACCAGTGTACATGACCATAATTGAGGATAGGTTCAAAGAAAATTAAGGATAGGAATCTTAAGAAGAAAAACTCCTAATTTGTTGATGAGTCCTATTCAAGACCTAATGAGAGGTTGACTTAGGGAAGATTTTTGGAGGCTATATAAACCCCTCTTGTGCCACATATTTTAGTTTCTGGGAGGAGCCTTGAAGCTACCATCGCATTTTAGGTTTTCTTAGTTAGTTTTTTATACTTCTATTTCATTAGTGGAATTGGCGCATATCAAGGAGAGAAGGAGGAGGCAAACCCGAATCTATTTGCGACTCAAATTAGTGAATTTGTTTCAATTTAGCATTATGTTCTTTTTAATTTTCATTGTTAGTTTAATTTTAATTATATTTTAAATTTCTTTTGTTAGAGCTACAATGGATCTTAATCATGATTGATTGATTTTCAAGACTTGTTCACGCAATATAAATTTTTTGATTGTGGCGTTCTCTATCATGATCTTAATGCTTTTATAAGTTTGGGCAACTTTTAAATGATTTTTGATGTATGCATGATACCGGGTGGAGATGGCATGCATGAGCACTAGTGACATTGAACCATAAATTAAATCTAGCTCAAAGTACACTAGATTGTTTGTGTGGTTACGGTAGTAGATTTAGATTGGGACTACTTGGATTAAATCCGGAAATTTCCACAATAATTTAATGTTTTTAGGTAGTTTAAATTCACCTAAGGTTAGTGTGGGTTAATATACCTTATTAGGCATTATTAGATTGAGGTTAGCTTGTAATCTAACTTAGAGAAATTTCACCAACACAATTGAAAATTAATTTATTGCATGACAAATTAAGAGAATTGATTATGAGTGGTTAAGTGAAGTTGGATGTTCTAACACTTTGTGATCTTGGTTGAAATCTTGAAATTTGTGTTATTAGTTTTCGGTTTACTTTAGATTAGGTTTATGCAATTTTAATTAGTTTTCGAATTCTTCAAGTTTTGATTCTTATAATTTAGTCTTTTAATTGGTTTAGTTCACTTTTACTTTTTTTAGCTAAATCTTTGGATTGATCACTTTCGATAAGTAATTGGATAATTACAAACAATCTTGATCGAAACCATGCTCACTCATCACTTTGTTACTTGTAGACTTTGTGCACTTACAATTCACCTAACAAGTTTTTGGCGCCGTTGCCAAGGATTGATTTCCAATTACTATTGATATCGAGTGATTCTTGGTTTAGACTAGCCTTTATTTTTTTTTTAAATTTATTTCTTTGTAGGTCAAACTCACCTCTCTATAAAAGGTGGGAGGAGACAAGAGTGCGATGCTCCCGCCACCCCATACATGGTGCGCATGCGGGATGCCATGCAATCTCATATTACTCATAACGACTCGATATCTAGGCTCTCACATCGATGAAGAATGTAGCGAATTGTGATACTTGGTGTGAATTGCAAAATCCTGTGAACCATCAAGTCTTTGAATGCAAGTTGTGCCCGAAACCTTCGATTGAGAGCACATTTGCTTGGGTGTCACATATGGCATTGCCCCTAGTCCCCTTCACCCTTTCAATCAGGTGAGCGGGACTTGGGTGCGTACGATGGCCTCCTGCGACGACCACGTCCCGGTTGGCCCAAAATTGAGCGTCGGAGCGATCAACACCACGACATTCGGTGGAGATAAGACCCTAATGATCAATGTCGCCCGTGCCACTCATGCGCACACTCTGTGAATCTACTCCTTACCAATGGGACCCAGGTCAAGTGGGTATCGAAGCCAACAAAGAGACCTTGGAAAGTTTAATTCCAAGATTGAAAGAACCATTTTTAGGAGAAGAAGAAAGCAAGCACAAGCAATTCTCATTGCAATGCCCGAAAATCAAGAGGACACACCTCTAAGGAGGACTTTGAAAAATTATGCAACACCAACAATTCAAAAAAGCAATCATCCTACTTAATGCATCAAGTTTTACATTCAAAGTCTTATTGGTGCCAATTTCATGAAATCCTCATGGCTTCCGGGCATGCTATCTTTCAGTTGGCCATCGATAGCTATTGGTTGCCATCTCCTCAAGTAAATTAAAAGCTTCTTCGGCTGACTTGTTTTACAAAGTGCCTCCAGCTGCCGCATCTGGACTAGCCCAAACGATGGGATGTGCTCCATTATAAAATGTGTGCATTTGCATCCAAACTAGCAGTCCATGGTACATGCATTTTCTTAGTAGCTCCTTAAACTTCTCCCATGCTTCATAAAAGGACTCACCATCTATCTGCATAAATGTAGTAATATTGTTATACATTTTGGTAGATTTTGCAGGAGGAAAATACTTACTTAGGAAATTTTAAGCCAAGTCTTGCCAAGTTGTAATAAAGCCTCCAAGAAGAGAGGTCAACCAAGTCTTAAATTTATCACGAAGAAAAAATGGGAAGAGTTATAACTTAAGAGCATCATCAGTAATGCCATTGAATTTAACAAGTGTCACAATTTCAAGGAATGCTTCTAAGTGTAGATTTAGATCATCATTAGGTGATCCATTGAATTGCCTTGCATTTTTAAGCATTTGAATTAAGGATGGCTTGATTTCAAAATTATTGGCTTGCATCGCCAGCCTCCTTATACTGAATTGTGCTTCTTGAATTGTTAGTGTTGTATAATCTTTCAAAGTGCGCCTTGGAGGTGCATCTTGTTGATTTTTAGCCATTGCAATGAGGATTGCTTGTGCTTGCTTTCTTCTTCTCCTAAAAAAGGTTCTTTCAATCTCGGGATCAAACTCTTCAAGGTCTCCTTGTTGACTTTGGGTGATGTGATGCTCATCCCACCTCTTATAGAGAGGTGAGTTTGACCTACAAAAGAAATAAATTAAAAACAAAAGAAAGGCTAGTCAAAAACAAGAATCTCTCAATATCAATAGTAATTGGAAAATTATCAAATCAATCCCTAGCAACGGCACCAAAAACTTGTCAAGTAAATTACAAAGCACACAATATCTACAAGTAATAAAGTGATGAGTGAGTATCGTTCCCACTTGGATTGTATCTAATTATCCAATTACTTACCGAAGGTGATCAATCCAATAATTTAGCTAACCAAGTAAAAAAGGCAAGTAGAAAGTGAACTAAATCAATTAAAGGACTAAAATATAAAATAGCCAAAACTTAAAGGATTCAAAAGCTAATTAAACTTGCAAAATAAACCTAATCTAAAACAAACCGAAAATCAACAAGGCAAGTTTCAAGATTTTAACTAAGATTATAAAGCGTTAGAGCATCCAACTTTACTTAACCAATCATAATCAATTTTCTTAACTTGTCCTATAAGAAATTAATTTCCAATTGTGTTAATGAAATTTCCCTAAGTTAGATTACAAGCCAACCTCAGTCTAACAATCCCTGATTAGGTATGTCAACCCACACTAACCTTAGGTGAATTTAAACTATCTAAAAACATTAAGTTCTTGTGGAAATTCCTGAATTCAATCTAAGTAGTCTCAACCTAGATTTACCACCACTACCACACAAACAATCTAGTGTACCTTGACATAGATTTAATTTATAGTTCCATGTCACTAGTGCTCATGCACGCAATCTCCACCCGGTATCATGCATGAACAAGTCTTCAAAATCAATCAACCATGGTTAAGAGCCATTGTAGCTCTAACCAAAGAAATTTAGAAAAAATTAAAGCTAAACTAAAAATTAAAATTAAAAAGAAAATGCTAAATTAAAACAAATTCACTAATTTAAGTCGCAAATGGATTTGGGTTTCCCTCCTCCTTCTCTTGTGCCAATTCCACTAATGAAATAGAAGTATAATAGCTAGTTAAGAAAACCTAAAATTTGGTAGTGGCTCCAAGGCTCCTTTAGAAAACTAAAATATGCGGCACAAGAGGATTTTATATTGCCTCCAAAAATTTGCCCTAGGTCAGCCTCCCATTAGGTCTTGAATAGAACTCCTCGGCAAATCAAGAGTTTTCCTTCTTAAGATTCATATCCTTGATTTTCTTTGAACCTATCCTTAATTATGGTCAAATACACTGGTTTTGGATGGCTTTTTTCTTTCAAGATAAGATATTCTAGAAGATACTTAAATATACTCAAAGATGTAGAGATATCCTTAAAGATATTGAAATATCCTTAGGGATATTCAAATATTCTGGAAAATATGGAGGTGTAGGGACTGCTTTGCAAATTTAGCACAGACTTGGGAAAATTACGCATTGGTCCTCGCGTCTTCTGCAAATGATGTGCATGGTCCATTATAAATCTGAAAGTTGTATTTCTTACTAAATTCAATAAAATTACATGAGTAGCAAATAAATTCACTCAAAATTCATCAAAACTCAGTAAATATAAAACTTAAATTAGTAAAAATACTCTATCTAAAATATATTTGTCAATGAAGACCGTTTTACATTATATATTCGGGATTGACATAGACAAATTTTTTTTTTTTGCTTTTCTATGATTTTTGAATAATTTTTTAATTTTATTCTTTTCCTCTTCCATTATTGATCACCACGGCCAGTAATCAAACACAGGCGAGGGCCAATGAGGGCGAGCCTCCCCCAAGGCCCATGAGGCCAGGCTGTCATTGAGGCTTGACAATTGGCAAGCAAGAAGGAAATAACAAAAGAAAGAAAAAGGAAAAATTCATTTTTTTTTTAAATGCAAAAGTTGACCACATCAGTGTTGATTATGCCACGGAGGATAGTCAACACTAACATTAGCGATTGCTAACTAAAATTGGTTGGAAGAACTATATTAACAAATTATTAAAAAATTTAGGACTAAATTGATCAAATTGAAATATTTAGAAATAAATTGGCATCTATATAAAAATTTTATAACTTTTTTTTTTGGAAGTTTGTATTGATTATGGCTTGAAGTTAGTTCTCTTTATTTTGAAATTCAACTTATGAATTGGAAGTAATCATGGGCGATATTAAGGAAAGCCCAAATTGGACTCTTGTCAACAAGATCATGAGGACTGCAAAAAAATGAAAATTAAATTCTCATTTCTCATTGAAGATGAAGTCTATGTTGATGTCAAAAAAGAGCTCATAGTTTCTCACATACAAATATTTTGTTGTTAGAATTTTATCTGGTGTACATAGTTTGTGCACTTAATATGTATAAAACTTGCAAGAGACGCCGAGTGTGTTGTGAGCCATAATCCAAGAGATTCAAGAGTATAAGAAAATTTCTTTCTTGCAACTGATTTTAGTGGGTTCTAGTTTAATTTAGGATTATAAAACACTAATGAGTGAAGGTAATCAAGTACTTGCCATATTATTTTCCTCTATTGCAGTGAAATCATTTCATCAAACTCTCCTCTAGGAGTATGCACACATTTAGACCACATAAATCCATTTCTTTTAATTCTATTTATGCAATTTATAATTTACTTATAGTACGCGGATTTCATGGAAAACTTCTTGATGAAAGAAAACATTTTCGTGAAAATCATTTTCTAAGAAAATGATTGGTCTTTAGTTGTTTGGTGGTATTCTTAAAAGTGAGACATAAAAAGTTTTCCAATGGTTAAATCTTACTTTCTTTTCCACATTGAAGATAAAGTCCACGTTGACCTAGAGAATGGCTCATAATTTGTTGCATAAAAATATTCCTTTGTCAAGTTTGGCGTGGTGTGCATAGTCATTACGTTTAGCATGTGTGCAACTTGTGAACGGAGGCTACATTTGGTTGTTCAAATTTTTAATCAGGATAGAACTAAATAGGATATTTTGCTATATTCTATCAACTATTTGGTGATTGCAGTAATAAAATTGGATATATTTATATCATTGATTTATGGGATTTTGGATTTATTTTAGGATCGAAAAACACAAATGAGTGAGTGCGATCGAGCGTTTGTAATCTTATCTTCATCTCCTATAGTGAAATCATTTTGTCAATCTCTCCCATAAAAGGATATACACCGTTGAATCACGTATATCTGTTATTTTCAGATTTTATTTTTGCAGTTTATTTCTTGTTCAAATCGTTGCATTTGTTTACGGTTCCAGGACAATCGTAACAATTTGGTCCATCAAACCAGTTTTATGAAAGTAGATGACATGGTACAAGACACATTTACATCGACATCTTAGAGAAGCGTAGCGTAGTACCTTGTTCCAGATATAGTGGACATAATTTCCGAGAGCATAGGAGCTCATGTGCACCAAAATGTACGGTAAGTGACTCAAAAGTCCTTTGTATCATCCCTAAAGAAAGAAAACAACCCCTCGAGGAAACATCAGGAAAAAAAGAGACTATGCCCATGAAAAAGTACAGAAAGTTGACTCATTCGCGAGAAACCATGACCACCTGTTTCCCGACATTGCGACCGGAGAACACCCCGACAAGAGCTGCCGGACTGTTCTCGAGCCCTTCCACGATGTCTTCCACGGAGACAATCTTCCCCTCTTTGATCTGAGGCAATACCATCTCCAGGAACTTCGGGTAGAGATGATAGTAATCGGACTCCACGAAACCTTCCATCCGAACCCGCTTTACGACTAGGTTTATCAAGTTGTGTATGCCTTCGTGCTGCTCGAGGTTGTACTGTGAGATCATCCCGCATACTGTGATTCGGCCACGAAATTTCATGTTGAGCAGCACCGCATCAAGCATCTTTCCACCGAAATTCTCAAAGTAGATATCGATTCCCTTGGGGAAGCATCTAAACATTAAAACAGAAAAAAGTCAACTCGGGTCGGCTTTGGAATGGGTACATATTTAATATCAGTCATTTGCTCAATCATCATTACTATATTCCTGGTTCACCTTTTTAGTGCTGCATCCAGATCCAGCTCCTCCTTGAAGTTAAAAGCATCATCGAATCCAAACTTGTTCTTCAGCAAATCTACCTTTTTCCCAAACGTAACAGTAAGCGAGAAGTAAAGAAAAAATCGGGAAGAGGCTATTAAGCAATTACTTTTGAAGGAAACACTAGACAAATGTGAGATGATTACTCTCTCTTTGCTGCCGGTGCTGCCAACAACATAACAACCAAACAACTTTGCAAACTGGCCAACAAGCTGACCAACAGCTCCCGATGCCACCGATATGAAAACAGTATCTCCTTTCTTAGGAGAGCATACCTCGAAAAACCCGGCATAAGCAGTCAAGCCTGGCATACCTGGAAAGTTTAGATTTATATAAATTAGATGAGTTTCAAGATTTGCTGAAGCATAGGAGGAGTGCAATTCTATGGCAAAATCTCAAACGATCCGGTTTAACTGACTGATGTGATGCCCCTGACAAATGGATGAGAAATAATCAATTTACACACTTCTTTCAGCACGAAAGACAACTTTGCAGGGCTCTATTGTTGAGACAATTCAACGTGGGAATACAGCTCATTGACAAGGAAGATCCCACAACTAAAATTTAAAGGAAGCACACTTTTTCCTTGCATAGCTGGAGGCTGTCCGTACTTGAGAATGAAATAGACAGAACAAAGTATCTCGACAAATCGATTCCCTTCATTCTTTAACACCGAAAGAGATATTGCACCAGATGATTAAAGGGAATACCTAGAAGGCCGGTGTAGTAAGACAGTGGAATATCAGTGTGTTCGATCTTAAAGCAAGTCTCTGGTGTAGTAATTAGACTATACTCCTCCCATCCAGTCATGCCCCAAATCAAGTCGCCTTTCTTGAAGTTTGGATGCCCAGATTCCAAAACTCTAGCTACTCCATATCCAGGAACAGGCTGCATCATTGTGTTGAATACTTCAGAATATAATTGCAACTACATTTAGCAAACACGAATAGACTTTGAGCTTACAAGCAGGAAGGAATATGTTTCCTTCGAATTTTACTTGAGGATTGTAACTGTCACAAATTTGACTTTGACTTATGCATGCGAGTTGGAAACTTACCGTTGGCATCATGAATATAGTGAATGTAACGAGAGAGATGGCAATACTTACGGAGCCGAGCCGAGTGAAGTACTTAATGAGGTGTAAATTGTAGGGTTCGCAAGCCAGGTACAAGTTCTTCACCGCGATGGTCCCAGAGTCCTTGTCGGCCTTCGGTCTCTCCAAACTCGTCTTCACTTTCAAGTTGGTCTCTTTCAGGGAACCTCGTACCTTCTTTCTATAAATCACCTGTTTGTTGCTCATCACTTCCACCGAAGCATTATTGCCGTCCTTCTCCATTCTCTCTCTAGAGCAGTGTTGTCACCCTCTCTCTCTCTCTCTCTCTCTCTTCTTGGATTTTTTCTTTTTTGGTCGAAATGTCTCCTTGGATTTGGTTGGTGAGAAACATGGCCAAACAGTGCACGTGTACTTATAGGGGAGATGGGTGACGAGATATGCTTACGTATGCCTACGTATGCCATTGTGTCATCGGTGGAATAGTATACTCCTTGGGGAAAAAAAAGTGGATCAAAGTGGCCGATTGAATTCTAATCATTATAAAATTCTCTGATTTGCAGCAAAGCTTAAAGGAATCTTTTATTTCGTTGTGCGGAATTCGAAGAGAAATCTGAAAGGGTTGTGCTAGTGTCGCTAGTAGCCACGAAGTTTCCTTTGTCCAGCATAAGCGTGGAAATTTTCAAACTAGTTGACCATCCATTTTCCAAATTAATAGGATGATTAGCCAAGCATTTTCCAATTTAAAAATCTTACAATTTTTAAGTAAGCTCTGCACATCGCCAGTTTTCCTTTTCCACACATTTTTGACCTCCTCGACTTGATTCAAGCGCTATAACGTGTGTATGCAGTGGGGTGGTGAAAAATCGTGATAATTGATTTTAAAAACAAATGATGAATGGATGAGCCTGATTGCATCGGCCTGAAAGTTTTGATCTAGACTTATATAAATTGATTGTGTCTCAATGGACCTATCTAGACCTAACCGAGCCAAACTCTTAGGTTACGTTTGGCAGTCGGGATAAAATTCAGGATAGGATATGATTTATCCTATCCCACGTTTGGTGCTTGCTCAAGATAGGATAAAGTCGGATATAAGGGGGATATAGACAGGATAAAATTATCCCATGGGGGAGGTGGGATAAAGGTGGATAGGATTTCTAACGTCCATAATAAGAAAGTTTTTTTTTTCTCAAATAACAAACTTATTAAATTAATAAAATTGAAATTATATTTCAATATAAATAATATTTGAATTCTAATTTAAGAAATTAAAAATAAAAAAATAAAATTTTATTTTTAATTAATCTTCATTTAATTTATTTATTCAACTTTAATTCTATCTTATAATAAACATTCAATCTATAAATTAAATATTTATATTTATTATATATTTTAGGTATTTTGTATTTTAGGTATGTTAGTACAATTTACTATTTGATAAAATTTTATTAAAGAATATGATGAAAGGGGAAAAAAGAAATAATAAAGAAAATAAAATAAAGAAGAGGAAAAGTAATAAAAATAAATTAAGGAATAGTGTTATGAGAGATTTTCACCATCTCCGTTTATGAACATTTAGGTTCATTTACATGATATGCCGTTTATATAAAAAAAAAAAAATGTACATAATATGATGTGACCATATCCGACTTTAATACTGATTAATCAAACAATGGATAGGATATTAAAAAATCATAGGATTTCATATCCTATCCTATCCAGTCCTATCCCGATTAGAAATCCGGACGACCAAACGTAACCTTAAAAGACTTGACTAGACTTACCCATTTTTCGGTTGAGGCCAGTACCGTACATGATCACTTCTACAACAAAGGCGTGATGGGCAATCTTTTTTTCTAGTCCAACTTGGGCATCTACCTCTTTTGATACTCATTCAACATTGCGAGATGTCGTGCCATGAATGTTTCTACACTTTTGGACTGCTCACATATGATGACGGAGGCTTGCTTCGCATTCGTTGCCTCTATATAATTTGCTGTATTCTAATAACTTAAAAAAAAAAAATGCTTATCGTCTCGTTTTTTGATTGGACTGATGTAATTCTTTAGTTAGTTGTAGCTCCGCATTTGGATGGTTGACTTTTGATACCAACTAAAGCAAAATCTATATACGTTCCACCATTCTTGAACTCACAAATCTATTTATTTTTATTTCTTTCATTGAGTGACGTAATATTAGTTATTTGTTAGACTAATTTGGTAATTTTATCCCTTTATATCATTTGCCCTAACCAAATAGACCGTAGCCTTTCTTATTCTATTTTCAAATTCAATTCTCTCTTCAATTTGAAAATGTTACTGCCGCTGCACTCGGTGAGTATTAATTCTTCATTTTGCTTCTCCCTTTAATAAATTGATATGTTCTTCTGGTTATTCTTATCGCACTTCTTAATTAATGCTATTTGAATATTTGGCATACCTTTCAGCTATTTATTTCCCACTATCTTCAACTGTTTTACGTTTTCAATCGACGAAAATCTAATTTTATGTTTTGCATGAAAAAATTATTGTCTTTTTACCAACTTTTTATATTCTTTTGTTTGGAAGAGTTTATTTGAGTAAATATAATATTAGCTACTTCAACATTTAAAAGTAAAAAATTATTGTCTAATTCATTTTTTTTTCATGCTTATGTCATTTAAAGTGCTTTTTTTTTTATATTCTAATTCATTTTCTTCGTCAGTGACATGCACGCGAAATCCCTTTTTCCTTTCTTCTTTTTTCTTTTCTTTCACTTTTCTTTTCTGTTTTTGCGTCTTGGCCTCTTATAAACTGAAAGCGTCCACCGTTTGCTGTTTTGTTGACTTTTTAACTCTGTTTTTTTTTTTTTTTTTTCCATTTTTTCCCTGGACTTGGTTAAACTCCAAATGTTACAGTAAGAGCACATCCGTCTATTTCAAAAATTTAATCAAATACTTTAGATTTGTGTGTTTTCACTATGTTGATCTTTTCTGTGTTATATTTGTAATTATTATATATATTTTTCTAATGAGTGTTTCTCATTTGTGTATGGTTATCACGAGAAAAATATTAATTTCATTCCTTATTCATATAGTTCTTTTTAAATTAAATGAATATATTTAGTTGTTGATACCATTCAAAGTGAAGCAACAAATATTCAAATTATGCTTAAGAAAATATTAAGTTATATTTTGAGTTTGAGTTTGTGTGAAGAATCTCAAGAAATCCATTTTCTCACTGGGATTTGGATTCATCACACGACGTAGTTTTCTCGACTGGTGTCCGACGAAGCGGCCACAAGGTTATTGACTTATTTGGTTTTGGTCAAAGGAGATGTATGGTTGTTTGACTCCTATACATAACCGCACAAGAGGGAGAGTCATTATAGGATAAAATAAGGGCTCATAAATTCTCTAAGGTAAAATTACCAAAAATGTACAAAACTTATTGCAATTGTGTTAGTTCAGTTCTAAACTTATTTTTTTGACCAATTGAGTCTTAAACTTTTTACAATTATTTCCAATTAGGCCATTTAGCCAAAATTGGTTGACCGACGCTGATGTGACAACTGACCGGTGCTGATGTCCCGATGATAAGGCCAAATCGTTATAACAAGTCCTATACCGTGTCACACAATTTCGTCCCATAATCAGGCGCGGACAATTCATATCAATGGTTCCATCCACACCCAATATTCACTCTCAATATTCAAATTCCCAATCCAACCTCAACATCCCCACTCAATAATCCGACTCAATACTCAATACCAGGCTAAAGGTTCTAAAAGTGCCATCTCCTCACAAAATTCCGACATCGCGTGGCACTTAGTCCCTAACCACATCAGTCATAGTACGAGGTATTAGAGGTGGCTCCCACGAATTCACAGTGTCGTGTAGCACTTAGTTCTCGACTATACTAAGTAATAGCTCAAGGTACTAGAAGTGACTCCCACGAATTCACACAGTCGTGTAGCACTTAGTTCTTGACTATAAAAAACACAAGTACAAGGTTTTAGAAGTAACTCACACGAAATCTCGTTATCGTGTAACACTTAGTTCTTGACTATGCATGACAGTATTGCAAGGCTTCTAGAGGTGGCTCCCATATGACTTAATTCACCATGTAGCACTTAGACATTTACTACAATAAGCAATGGTACAAGGTATTAGAGGTGGCTCATACGAATTTTCATTATCGTGTGGCAACTTAGTTCTTTATCGGCTCACAACCCAATGGGTTCCCTCAACACAACACATGTGACCTCAACTTTCAATAGACATCTTGCCCTGACTATAAATCATCACACAATTAATCAATCACGGCCAAGGCCATTGTGCTTTGCGCACCAATTTCTCAATTAAATAATGAACTTAGCCTATTTTCATCGAGTTAAAAATACCCAATAAAAATAATCGTATGTGGGTACACAGTCGGCTTGAGCCAAAAATGTAATATTTACCTTTTCAAAAATCCCACGATTTAATATAATCTCTAAAAACATTTTTGGTGTAAAAAACCGATGCCCCAGTATTTTCTGATTAAATACTGAAATTATACAATTTGGGGATAAATACCAAAAATTACAAATTCCACTCAATTTGCACAAATTAGAACTCAATTAAATAAATCAAGCATACCATTGCAATCAATAAAATTCCGGTTACCGACTATTCCGGTATAATTTCCTGAAAATAATAAATAATTAAATAAATACTAAAAATAATTAAATAAATGTAATTAATTACCAAAAATAGCAATTTAGGCCGGAAATACCTAATTAAATACCAAAACGGGCCCGGAAAATTTCCAAACCAATCTAGATAAATAACACGATATATCTAGTCCCTAATTAAGCTATTCTAACCTAACATGCACAAACGAATAATTAAATCGCTAATCCGATCTAACTAACCACCTAAACCTTAATTAGCTTAATCTAAATACCTCTTAAATGCCATTAACTCCATAAGCAGAGTTTAGTGAGTAAACTCATTGGTTTTGCGATTTGGTGAGTCCATAACAACAGCGACACGGAAACGGGCGACAAACCTCCTAGCGGCGACAAAAAATGGGGACGGGATGGGCTTGAAAATGGGCCTTGAAGTCTGCAAACCCTTGCTGGCTTTGATTCTGTTTGGCTGAGCTTGCTGGCCGGGGCTGCTGGTGGTGCGGCCAAGGAGTTCCGGTGGTCTCGGTGAGGCGGTGAGCTGGTGAGGAGTCGGGCCTTGGGGTAGTGGACGTGTGGGCTAAATTGCGGGCTGTTGGGCTAGCTGGAACACTGGAGTTGGGCAGTGGTGTCGCTGGAATGGAGCTGCTGCGTGGGCTGTTACAGGCGTTGGACTTGATGGAGATGCAAGGGGCTGCTTTGGTGGAGAGGTGCAAGGGAGTTGGCGGCTTGGTAGAGGCGAAGGAAGTTCGATGGGTGACTTCAACACCTGGGATGGTGGACTGACGATGGTGGAGCAGCGAGCGAGGGAATTAGTGAAGATGGGAGCTGGCTTGTGAGTCAACTTCGGGCTTTGCTGGAAGGGGTTCTTCGCAGACATGGCGGCAAACAGAAGATCGATGGAGAAGGGGCAGTGATTTCGGTTGAGGGACAGAGGATGGTGGGACTGCAGGGTTCGAAGGGAGGAGCTACTTCGGTGAAGGAACAAATGAAAGAAAGCATAAGACAAAAGGGTCGGGGGAAGCTACGCACGAAGAAGAAGGGGGATTAGCTGAGGCGTGCTCGAGAAGTTGGAGAAAAGGGGGGCCAAAGTCAATGTAAATATCTCATATTCATCACTTCTTGGTCCCACAAGCTTCCATACATATCCCTTTTGTCCCCCAATCCTTTATGCACATAAAATTCCACAAATAACCAAGTTGAGATCCAATTGTTGCAGCCCTTGTATCAGCCTACGAATTTCACAATTTTGGACTTCAATTTCTTCACCAATTCTCCAATTTGATGTCCAATTTTGTTGAGGAAGAAGTCCACACAATTTCCACAATTTCCCTTCACCAAGTAGGTCACTTTGGAGCAAAAAAATCCCCTTTATTTGGCCCATCCGAATTTCCTTTTGTTTTTCGAATCGTTTGAATTGATTTTCGTAAAAATCCCATACTTGCTGAAAATTTCTCGAAAGATGAGTCAACGTTCCTAAAATAAATCGTGAGATAATAGAACTTTCAATTTTTGAAATTGGGTTCAAATTAGCGGTTAATTTCAATTTGACGTGATTTTAGCATGACCTAACCTACTAGGTGGCTTTTAGGAATTTTTAGCGCAATTGACCCATGTTCGATTATTTTCGAACCATATTGTACATTTTCAACACATTGGCGACTCTCGATTGTCGTGAAAATCTCGAGGTTTCAAATATAGACACAGGGTACCAAAACGACAAAAAAATCGGTCTAGTACCGATTGACAAGAAATTTTCAATTAGGTGAAATCACCCACACTTAATCACACACCTCTGTCAAATCAACCTATCTCCGGTCTCTAATCAATTTTTAACTGTGCCGTAATGACCCTTGCAAATTAGCACAGTCGAGCAATCGATTCTTGGTCGAATTCTTAAGTCCATTGCGTTTATATTCCTTAACGGCTTCACCTGATAGGCTAATTATCTTGTAAGTGGCCAACTCAAAGAAAATAACTATAGGCGTGTTGATGAAAAGCCAAACTTATTCAATCGAAAACAGAATCTGAAATTCAGGATGTCACACTCAACAAAGGGAAATCATGCTTTCAATTCTTATCATACTTATATACATTGGGTGATGGACTACATAGCAAAAGGAAAAACCTAAACTAGGAGGAATCAAAAAGGAACTCATCTCCCAAGCACCACTTCTAGCAGACGCTCTCATGATTTTCCATCTGTCCACGCCACTTGATCACATAATTCTACACCCAAAAAGTTACGACTATGCAAAATCAAAAGCATTCCCCCTTCACACTACACCATCTCTAGCTTCTACTACTCCCTATCGTCTCCATCATCACCATTGTGGTCTTCTGGGTATGGAATCAGTCCTTTGAGGTTCCTATCTACCAAAATATAGATGGTGACGAAATGATACGATGTAAGACTCTCTGGCACACTTATGTCCACCTTAAGAACCATCATGCATCTCACAAAAACCACACCTGGAATAGCTATGAAGAAAAACAAAACTTCACACAAAGACACAAAGGTTACGAGGTTCGGCAATGTGCCTACGTTCTCGAACAAAGCTTTCGATCTCTTTTTTTTTTTTTTTTTTTTTTTGAGCATTTGCCATTGTTTGGCCATATGTACATAAAAGGTTGTCACAACTAAGGAAACAAGCAACCAAAATAAAAACAGAAAAATGAAGAGATCCCAGAATTATAGGAATACAATATTAACAAATCTCCTTTCTTAAGATAGGAGAGAAAATCATGCCAACACTCCCCCTCAAGTTGGGTTGAAGACCTCGTTGGAGGTCAATTTGCTTGTCATTTCTTGAAATACTCCCTTGGGTAATGCTTTGGTAAAAACATCGGCCAGTTGACCCTCACCACGAATGTACGGAGTCTCAATTGTCTTGTCTTGCACCTTTTCTTTCACAAAGTGGCAATCCACCTCTATATGTTTGGTCCTCTCATGAAACACTGGATTTGAAGCTACATGAGTTAAAGCCTGATTATCACAAAACAACTTTGTAGGCTTGGTCATGCAATTGCAACCCAATTCCTGAAGTAGAAGTCTCAACCACACAATTTCACTAGTAGTAGTAGCCATGGCTCGATATTCTGCCTCTGCGCTCGAACAAGCAACCGTCGTTTGTTTTTTGCTTTTCCAAGTGACAATGTTTCCTCCCACAAAAGTAAAAAACCCCTGTGGTAGATTTCCTGTCTATAGGGTTCCCGACCCAATCTACATCAGTGTAGCCAACAAGCTCTATGTGACCATTATTTTTCATTAAAATTCCCTTCCCAGGTGTGGCCTTCAAATATCGTAGTAAATGATTTATTAGCTCCATAAGCCCTCGAGTTGGTTTCTACATAAATTGACTTATGTAACTAACAGTATATGCTATGTCAGGTCTAGTGATAGTCAAATAAATAAACCGTCCAACAAGTCGCTGAAACTACCCAACATCATGTAATGGAGTGTCATCTAAAATAAACTTACTATTATACTCCATAGGAATGTTGGCCAATCTAACTCCCAACTTCCCAATCTCTTTCAGCAAATCCATGACATATTTTTTCTGAGATAAAAATAATCCTTTGTGAGATCTTGCCACCTCAATACCCAAAAAATACCTCAATTTGCCAAGGTCTTTGATATCAAATTCCTTGCTCAAATGCCGTTTAAGTGCTTTGATTCCAGGTTGATTGCTGCCTGTAATCACAATATCATCAACATAAACAAGTACAACAACTATACCTTTGTCGTCAGCCTTGGTGAACATTGACGAGTCTGCTGTCCCTCTTTTGAATCCAACCTTGATGAGTGCAGCACTTAGTTTACCATACCAAGCTCTAGGTGATTGCTTAAGACCATATATGGCCTTCTTCAACCTACAAACAATTCCATCTTTATTATGCAAGGGGTGACCAGGAGGAAGATCCATATTAACCTCCTCCTCCAAATCTCCATGAAGGAATGCGTTCTTTACATCCATTTGGAACAAGGACCATCCACAATTAACAGCTATTGACATAAGAACACGCACAATGTTCATTTTAACCACAGGTGCAAATGTCTCTTTGTAGTCTATACCATATGTTTGAGTGTATCCTTTTGCAACCAGCCTCGCTTTATACCTTTCAACTGATCTATCACTATTATATTTGATCTTATAGATCCATTGGCAACCAATTGTCCTCTTCCCTCTTGGAAGTTGTACAAGTTCCTAAGTATGATTTCGATCTAAAGCCTAAAGTTCATCCTTCATTGCATTAACCCAAATGGCTTTTTCCCTTGCTTCCTCATAGTTGTGAGGTTCTTGTTGTTCTTCAATAGCAAATAAGAAACTCAAAAAATTGTGAGATAATTTGTCATATCCAACAAATTCTCGAATGGGATGTTGAATTGAATAATAAGTAGTAAAATCTCAAAGTCGAGTTGAGGGTCTAGTGACACGAGATGATCTTCGTAATAGGATTACATCTGTTGCCCTTTCATTTATCAGTCCATTAGTGGCAATTCTAGGTTCAGCTTTTGGAACAACAGTTGTCTCAATCTCTCGATCCACTTCTGAATTTTCTTGATCTACAAATTTGTGACCCGAAGCACAGCTCCCATTGTTGGCTTTGACACCCCCATTGTTAACTTTGGCTTCACCAGTCCCATTAACATCCATAGGAATAGGAGCAAATTCATAGGAAAACTTCTTATAATAATCTGTGCACTCCCCCTGAATGTGGCTCTTAGAAAAAAACATATAAGTTTCATCAAATACAACATCCCAAGAAATATAAATACGCTTTGTGTAAGGGTCATAACACTTGTAGCATTTCTTGACAGATGAATAACCAACAAACACACATTTCATGGCACAAGGATCTAGCTTTCCTCCAGTTTGAGAGTGAACATAGCAGACACACCCAAAAATCCTCAAGTAAGATATATCAAATTTTCGCCCATACAACACTTCCATAGGAGTTATATACTCTAACACTTGACTAGGGAGTCTATTAATTAAATAACAGCTAGTCATAACTACATCTACCCAATATGATTTAGACAAATTTGCAAAGAATAACAAGGCCCGGGTGACCTTTAGTAGGTGACGATTTTTACTTTCAGCTATTTCATTCTGTTGTGGAGTACCCACACATGTTGTCTCGTGAATAATACCCTTGCTTCGTAAAAATACCTGAAATATATGATTGGTGTATTCAGTACCATTGTCAGTATGAAGAACCTTCACAAAAGTATTAAATTGATTACTCACCATATTGCAAAAATCCTGGAAAACAATAAGCACTTCACTTTTGTACTTAAGAAGGTAAAGCCAGGTAGCTCTCGATTTATCATCAGTAAAGGCAACAAAATACCGAAAACCCTCTCTAGAATCAACATGAGAATATCCCCAAATGTCTGAATGTACCAAAGTAAACAATTCAGTTGATTTATGCAAATGTTTAGGGAAAGGCAACCTATATTGCTTAGCAAAGTGACATGGATCACAATTACTAGAATCATGAGTCAAAGACATGTTTAAGGACTACAACACCCGATCTGAAGGATGACCCATGTGCCAATGCCATAGACGAGAGTTATCCACATTCCCCTTCCTAGCCACAAACGGTTCACCATGCAAATCTAAGGTGTACAGCCCATCCCGAAGTTGTCATTCACCAATCATCCTCCTAGTATTGCGATCCTGGAACAACACCTTCTGTGGAGTAAAAATAACATTACAATTCCACTGTTTAGCATATTTGCTCACAGATATTAAATTAGAAGATAATCTTGGAATCAATAAAGCCTCAGATTTTTTCGAAAGCACATTCAATTGCCCAACACCTTGGGTTGGTACCTACACTCCGTTAGCTACTGTGATCGGTGGATACAAAGAGCTAGAACTAGTATTAGATAGAATATGTGGGGAACTATGATTGGGCCCTGCAGTGGTAAAACCTGATGAAATGCAAGCTCCTATGGAACTGTTTTCGGGTTTGGTGGAATTGAATCAAGAGTACCACTTACAATTGAATCAGGAACCGCCGCTAGAAAGGGAACTGAATCCGATCCTGCTTGACTTTCTTTGCCTAGGAACTCTGGGATGAATACCCGTTCTTAGAGTGATAGTAGCTGTGAAAGTCTCCGGTGTGATTGAATCAGTAATCGCTCCTACCCTTGTTCATGTTCAAGATTTTCTAACTGTTCAATCATCCCTTGCTTCTTTTAAAAAGTTTTTGAAGGAAGGGTGGGAAAGCCACATAGTCTCAAATCGAAAAGGGGAAAGAGGTTATGTCATTTTCATTTCCCAACAACTCTATAAATTCAGCTGAGATGTACTGAGTAATTCCAGCCGTATCATTAATTACCTAGTAGTGCACTCGCTACCTTAAGAGGTAAAAAGGCTATTGCTTAACCATGAATTAAACGTGGATAGAAATATACCGCGTTATTTGTGTAACTTTCAATGATAAGGTGATCCAAAAGACCCATTGTAAGCCGGGAATATTAATAATTTTTAATGCACTTATGTTTATTTTAATTCACATAGAGATATAATGGATTAATAAACTGAGTAGGTTTGCTATACCTAGAGATAGGATAGTAAATAGATTAGGAAATTCCGCTATCACATGTTTGATATCGTTCGCGCAGTTTTCCCTCGCCCCATTTTACAGTGGGACAGGAAATGCGATGACCATCGATGTCAGAACGCTTTGTTTAGCTATACGATCAGTTCAAAACACGTTTGGAATGTTCAAACTTTCATTCGAACAAAGGAACTTGTTCAAGAATTCCTAACTATTGCATGGGAACAGGTTAATCTTCAAGTATTTTTCCTTTCCAATACTCTCGCGTCATGTAATGTCGTATGTATGATAGAGATTAAGCTTCCTTTTTCAATTCAAAGTAAATTCCGTTGTTTAGAAAGATTCTTTGGTAGGAAGGTCTCTCAATTCATTCCTCTACTATGCTCCCAACAGCTGATTCAAAGGACGACGATATAGTTACCATGCTTACCAGCTCTTACCATTGCCGCCTATAGATATAGATGGGAGGTAGGCGAGGGTAAATTCCCCAATATCACACTAAGAATAGCTAGGATTTCCAGAAGAAAATGCCATTCGTTTGATGAGAAAATTGTCAAAATGACAAGTTATTAGGATCAACCATATCATTATAAATGTTCAATCCCTGCTGATGAAAGCCATGTCACACGACACCATCAAAGTTCCTCAAGGCTATCATCTTTTATAGATTTTAACGTTTTCATCAAGTACCCGTTTACTGCAACCAAATTTCCAGCTACACGTTTTGACGCAGTCATCGAAGTGATTATTAAAGCAACTTCCTAGCTTGTTTGTATTCTATATCCAATGATAGGTGGAAACATGGTTCTGGTTTAAAGCATTTTTCCTTTTTTCAAATTCTCTTTCGTTTTCTGCATATTTAGAGGCACTTTAAATGGTGACAATTCTTATATCATTTATACTAGTTTCAAATGTAATTTCTTTTTTTCTTACATAAAATAGTCTAATTGTTCTAATTGTCCTCGTAAACAATAGAGGCAAGTACAATAATGCAAGTCAACAATGTTACAAATGAATTGATCGTCCTTAACAAAAAGATAGGATTACATAAGCTGAGACAGAAAAGAATAGGTGCTTACCTTCCTAGTTGTCCTTTTATAAGATGCCGTAATGAATTTTTTGTGTATAGTTTCTGTCATGCCACATGTCCTTTACTAAAATTTTCATTTTTCCTTTTCATTGTATCGATAGAAGTCTAACTAGAAAAAGATATCTCTAAACCTTTGAGAAGAGAATCATTGGTTTGACCGACGAACTACGTGGGAAAATGGACCTTCTTTCTTGGATTTTCAGCAAGCATTTTTTTATAAAAGAAGATGGCTCTTTTTAGGCACACATTACTTTACCTACTACCTTGCCAATATCAAAGATAGCCTATTCTTCTTCCCCCTTCCAAAATGAAAGTGCCAGAGCATATTCTCAAGCAGTGACAGTCTCATCATTGGCAAGTCTCATCCCCCGTCCCGAATAGACGAAGAGGAACAAGCTGAAGAAAGGCGCGCGAGAGAGAGTTGAGTATCCACTCACCCCCCCTCTTCCACAATTAGGTGAAGACCAGGAGGGCCGGAAAGCCCAACGGGAAACCTTTCACTGCGCCACACGATTCTTTCGCGAAGCGCTCTCTCAGACGTTTCCACTCCTGCCCTCGCAAGCAAAGAAGTTTCAAGATACTAGGGGTTAGCTCTGCTGCTGGTCCACAAGCAAGGTAAGTAGGTCCATTGCCGGTCGGCTCCGGACCGAAAAGACCTAACGGAGTAATCCCAACTCTAGGATCGGAGATGCTAACGGGGCGGGAATAGAAGTGGGGGACCTCTCTACCGCCTGTGTCTATCTCCTGTCAAGTATGCTCCCCAGACATAGACTACGTACAGGGGAGTACTTTTGGAAAGATAGACTTTTGTATTCAAGAAAATATTTATGAATGTGTGACCTTGATATAAAATAGGTGAAGTAATATACACGTCAACAATAAATCGATTTCTAGACTCAACAGAAAGTGCACTAATATTACCAGAAGTCTTGGCCAAATTTACGAATTCAAGCCTAAAGGGACTTGAACCATGTGTCTGAAGTAGCTGCTGAACCTGTAGCGCTAGAGACTCCAACTTGGATTGGAAGTCTATGGTTTTCCCTTGAATTGCTGTCTTAGTGTCCGGACCTTTGTCCTTATTTGGACGCAGCTGAGGATGTAGAATCCAACATCGTTCCTTGGAATGCCCATCTCAATCACAATGATCGCAATTGAAACGAAGGGGCTTCTTTCCTTTCCCTTTGTCAAATCAAGTACCACCATCACTTTGCCTGGCATTAGAACTAACAACTTGCAAAGTGTTCTGATGATCCTGTTGATGGTGCCATAATCGAGTCAGAATGCATGACTCTCCTCCTTGTTTCTTCACTTTGTATTATGGAGCAAACAGTATTAAAGGACGGCAATTGCAGCCTCATAAGAATGTCATGTTTGGTGTCTTCAAACTACGGCCTTAGGCTTGCCAAGAGATAAAAAAAATTCTATCTTGCTCTTCCCTTTGCACATAGTCACGCACATTCTGGGTTGCAGGTCTGTATTGACGGAGTTCATCCCACTATTTTTTTATGTTCCCTAGATGTTCCGTGAATGATTGATTTGCACCTTGCCTAGAGGTAGCAAGACTTTGTTGAAGCTCAAAGATTCAAGATGCATTATTGGCTTGACCATACATCTCAGACAACGAATCCCACAATGTTTTGGCCAAATCTGAATGAGCAAAAATCTCATAGATTTTAGGCTCCATTGAGTTGAAGATCCAAGTCATAATGCCGTGATCGCTTGCTTGCCATTCTTCAAAATTTGGATGACTTTCATCGGGGGCTTTAGTTTGCCCAGTAATATGTCCAACTCTCGATCGGCCTCCAAGCGCAATGGTCTTTGCTCGTGACCATGGGAGAAAATTCCTTCCATTAAGCAAAATAGATGTAAGACGTTGGTTGTTTACCTTATGCACCATAGCTTTCACTGATTCAAAACTTGCACCTTTGTCGGGAAGTTTTCCAGATTCTAATTCTGAAATTGTCATGGTGCTCACCCAAAAACAAAAAAAAAAACGACACAAAGAGGATGAGGTGAGTTCTTCAAATAATCGGGTCATAACCTGCTCGATACCATGAAGAAAAACAAAACTTCACACAAAGACACAAAGGCTACGAGGTTCGGCAATGTGCCTATGTCCTCGGACAAAGCTTTCAGTCTCTTTTTTTTTTTTTTTTTTTTTTTCATATTGAGCATCTGCCATTGTTTAGCCATATGCATAAAAGGTTGTCACAACTAAGGAAACAAGCAACTAGAATAAAAACAAAAAAAGGAAGAGATCCTAGAATTATAGGAATATAATATTAACAAATCTCATTTCTTAAGATAGGAGAGAAAATCACGCCAACAAGCTAGATCCATAAACCCATACAAATCACTCGTAAAATCTATTGGTTGCACCATAGCAAGAGGCGGAAGACGCAGTTGTTGAGGAAATTTCCCTAAATGATTTTGAAGATAAAAAAAACCTTTCCATAAGTGTTTAATGATTATGATAGTGATTTTTTCCATGTGGAAACTCTGATATTTATCATCAGATGTTACTTATCAGACTCAGATAATTAGACTTAAAGACTTATCAAGATGTTTTGGTTATCTATGATGAAGATTATGTCATGTCATGATAATCAAGGACAACGGTGTAATTTATATGAGCATTGTCAAGACAATACACATCATTAGATGTTATGAGAAGATTTTAGATCTTCACAATTAGTTTAGGTCATGTGAAGCACAATGGCTAGTAATATGGCTTGGATTTTTTGCTATATTTATTGATTGTCCATGAGGGATGAATATCCACATAATCCTTCCTTGTTGGAGATTTATAATTCCATGAGACAATCATTGAAGACAAGGCGCACTTTCCAAATGTTGTAATCAACTTATGGAAACCTTATCTCTGTTGTATGGGCAGCAAAATCAAGGGAGACTTTATTTTAGCAACCTAGAAGCAATCGGGTTGTCCTGAATCATTTAGGTTTAACGGATGGATTGGATGAAGATCCTCAGAATTTATGTCCAACAATCATTTTGGACAACAAAGAGTATAAAAAGAGATTGTGATGTTGAAGGGAATAAGAGATTGGTAGTCTACAAATTCCAAAGTTGAAGGAGAGTTTCGTCTTTACACTCGTCTTCGTGAGCTTAACTTGTAATCTCTTAGAGGTTGTTTTCAGAGTGTGAGATCGGAAGATTGGATCACACTTATTTGAGTCGGAAGTCTTCGATTGTTGTAACTTCTAATGGATTCATTAGTGAAATCCAGCTGATAAGCTATCACCATAAGAAAGTGTACATAGGCTTATCATAAGTTGAACCATTATAATTGTCATGTGTAATTTTCTCTTTCCTTTAATCTCTTATTTATTTTGTTTATTGCACATAGTAAAAGTCTAATTAGCACATAGTTCTTCATCGGACATTGTAGAAGATATGATCATTGCAAAGTTTTTCATCAAACTTTGTTATTTTGTGATATTGAACTTGGTTGTTTTAAATTCCTCTTTAATTGCTTATAATCACCTATTTACCTCCCGCTAGGTGATAGTGCTAGCCATTATAGTAGGAGTTAGAGGCATGGTCAAATATCTCTAAAAACAATAGAAGTGAGCTAACACTCAACAAGAGAAATAGCTATCTCATAAACGAATCGATCGAATCAACACTCGATTCCTAGGACACTTCTAGCATCATAACAATCAACACATGAGAATGAGCACACATCACACATTCGATGCAATATCTCTGGTCATGTGCATAATGATCACACATATTTAATGCATCATACACTTCATTCTTAGTCACACCACTTTATTTGGGTCCACCCCTATCTCATGGTTCAACCGGGATTGCTAGCTGGCCTGTGCGAGTCACTTCTGATTTAATGTTCGGAATTCTGTGGTTTGCTAGTCGCAGGCATTCCCCTACTATCACCCAGGGTATCTTGGTTTGCTAGCCAAGACATTCTCCTCTGCATCCAATCCTAGCCATTGCCGAGTTCTTAGTTTGTTAGCCAAGACTTCCACGGTTCTCTTTAACTGCAGGCATTCTTGCTACAACCTAGGCATCCAAGGTTTGCAGGCCTTGGACATCACAAAATAGCAAATTTTCTCAAGCACCACAGGCATATCATACACATGCAACGACATTAGAATCATATGCTATGAATCACATCCCATTTAGCACACCTTTCACTAGGAAAGATACTATGTCATCGCAAACAATTTAATGCCTCATTAGTACACCCAAGCCGTTTACAAATAATAAATTCAAGAATAGGTGCTCATGCAATCATCTCAAATTTACAAACAAATGGCATTTAAATTGAAGTCAAACCTATACTGTGAGATAGCCTAATGAGTATGATTTCTATCTCTAGTAGAGCACAAGCCAAGATTCAATCACCTCCAAACATAAATTCATGATTTACCAAAAATGGGCAAAACAAAATAGTTTTGAATAATCTTCGAAATCGAAGTCATTACTTTATCAAATGAACTTGAAAAATTTTAAAAATTTAATATGTTGTAAAAAAGATCTTAAATAACATTTTTCATGAAGGAACTAAGTGCAAAAAATTTTGTATCAAGAGTAGTAATTCGCACAAAATAAAGAAGAATCTGGTTCACTAGAATAGAGCAACTAATCTACAATATATACTCATCTCACAGCACAAAATGTGTCAAAACATTTTGAAATTTGGATATGTTATAACTAAAGATGTCTTATACAATTTTTATGAAGGAAGCAAGTCCAAAATCAATAGAGAAAATGTTTCTAAAATTCAAGAAAACAATCGGGTCACTGTTCCTACTGCACTAGGCAGATTAGACACGGTAAATGATTAGGCTTATATATCAATTAACCTTAAAACAATCTAAAATTAAAGTATGTTGTAAATCAAGATGTCTTGCACAACTTTCATGAGAAAGTCTCATCAAACTCGAACCATAGAAAGCTCCACAAAATTAATAAGTAGATAAGGTCCAGAAATTCTAGTTCTAGAAATCCAAACTATAGCACATGAACAATTACAAAACTTGCACCACATGAATTCATTGCTTAAAAACAAACCAAAACCTGAAGTCCTAAGTCACATGCAACATCCATCTTCAATTATAGTCAACAAATTCTTACATAAGGGCCAAATAAGGACATGAAACTCACATGCAAGACCATATAAGCCACGAAAACAACATGCAATGCTTCATTTCCATAAAATCTAGAAATCATAGCTTCAACTAAGCCACCAAATGCACATTTTCTACATCTACTCAAGCCAACAAGGACATGCAAATAAGAAGCAACACAAAACAACTCATATTCTAGCAAAAATCGAGCCTCAAAAGGATCAAGAAGAGTAAAAGAGAGCCACTTCTCCATGCTTTGCTTCCCTTGAGCTCTAGACCTTCCTTCCTTGAAGAAGACCTTGATTCTTGAAGGAAAATGCAAGAAATGGAAGAGAATGAGAGAATGATGTTCAATGAGGGAGAGGGAGAGAGAGCTCACATGAGAAAGAGAGTGAGTAAAATGAAATAAGAGAGGGAGGGGGAGAGAGAGAAAGGTCGACTGAATAAGGTGGAGAAGAGAAGTGTTTTCCCCAACACACTTCTTTGCATGAATCCTAACTGGATCAAGGAGAGGCAGCTTAATCATTAGGCTAAATTCAGCCTATTTTGCAATTTAAATTCAATTGCAAGCATTTCTATTGGGCAAGAGGGGTGACAAACATAATTAATGTTTTTAATTTCATGCAAAATAAGAATAGGGCGGGCCCCACACACACACACACACACACATATATATATATATATATGCATATTAAAAGTCTAATTATGTCCTAAGGTACAACCTTAAGCATATACAAAAACAGTACAAGGCATAGGTCACATGCCTTCATCCTTAATTTGCTTATTGAATTTGATTGTTGAAAAATTAAATTTCCTACGTGATTTACTAATAGGGCTAGGTGGAAATTGGGGATGTCACATAGTAGATATAAGGGTGTGCAAAAAAACTGGGACTCGCTTAGACCGCCCGGAACCAGACTAGAACCGCCTGGAATCGGACCGGAACCGCTCGAAACCGGTGATTCTTAAGGGAATCGGTCCGGTTCCCGGTTCCATGGGCGGATTCGCCCACCCGCCCACCCGGACCGGACCAGTTATATTAGAATAATATTTTATTTATTAATATTAAAAAATTGAAATTAGCAAATCTAAAATTTAAAGCTACAATCACTATCTTGTCTTAATTTACTACTTTTCTACTCCATCTCATCTCTCTTTAGTTTAATATCTCCCCGAGCTCCCTCTTCCTCTCCAATTCACCTTTGGATCTACTCTCCTTTGAGTCCTAATCCAAACTTGGTGAAATAGTGAGTTGATTCTCTTTTCCCCCTTGAAATTGAACTCTCCCTCCACGTTGTCGCCATCCTCGTCACCACCTTCGCATTCACTGTCACTATCGTCCTCTTCGTTATTGGGCTCGTCCTACTTTTACCTCCCCCCCCCTCCTCCCCCTCCTTAGGCCTCCCCACATCGTCCCCATTTTCAGGGACAAGGGCAAACTCCAAGTCTAAGAATGGCTCATTGTCCCCATTGTCCTCATTGTCAATCTTAAGGGAGGAGTGGGAGATGGCAGAGGCGGTGGCGAAGATGGTGGTGGTGGTTGGGATGGAAGCGGCGAGAGGGTTGCAACCGCCACCATTGCGGTGCTAATACTTGAGGAAAATAAAGCTACCATGGTCAGGAAGCTAGAATAAGTAGATGTGGGGAGGGCGAAAAGGTGAAGGTGCGGAGGTTGGACCGGTTCTATGGATCCACCCGAGAACCGGACCGGACCGGCGGTCCGGTTCCCGGGTGGATCCATGCAACTAGCGGGCAGTTCTTGATTCTAATTTTTCGGAACTAGTTCTTAGTGAGCGATTCTCGGTTCTAGGTCAGAAACCACCCACCCGGACCATGCACACCACTAAGTAGATATAAATGTTATCTTTGACAAAGTGATTTGGTGAAAATGTTTGTTGGTTGTTCCACTATTCCAATTCCTCTTGTCACAAGTATTCTTTTTTGGATCCTTTCTCAGGTGAAGTGACAATCAACTTTTATGTACTTCATTCTTTTATGAAAGACTTGGATTTGCTACCAATTTAAGTGTAGTATCATTATTACAAAATAACTTGGTTGATCCATTGACTTTTACTCTGAGGTCCAAGAGTAAACCTTAAATCCAAACTATTTCGCAAACGTTCACCTTGACTCGATACTCTGATTCTATGAACGATAATGATTGACTATTTCTTTGTCTCCCCTGAAATAAATGATTTTTCTATTTTGATACAAAAACCAGTGACATATTTTCTAGTCATTGGATAAGCAGCATAATCTGTATCACAATAGATTGTCATCTTCATTTGATGATCTTGAGACAAAAGTATATCAAGTCCTAGACATCCCTTCAAGTACTTCATGACCTTTAATGCTGTATTCATACAAGAATACTTTGGGTTGTGCATAAATTGATTGAGTATTTGCACTGCATAACATATATTAAGTCTTGTCATGGTAAGATATTTTAGTTTTCCAACAAGCCGTTGATATCCTAACGGGTCTTTAAGCAATGAGTCCTTGTTGAATGATGAACCCACGTCATATTCATGTGATGTCAAACTTGATATTACGCTCAATTAGTATAAAAATTGGTTTACAAGCTGATAATCCTAATTTTGAGATAATTTCCAAAACAAATTTCCATTGGCTGAGACATATTCCCTCTTTGGATCAAGCTATCTCAATCCCAAGAAAATATTTAGGAGGTGTTAAATCCTTTATGTGAAGAGTAGAATGCAGACATTTTTTGAATTTCTCAATGGTAGATTCATCATTTCCCATGATAAATATATCATCAAAGTATATCAATAAATTAATTGACAATGTACCTCTAGTCAATTTAAATAGAGTATAATCATGCTTGGAATGCTGAAAGCCTGCGTTTGTGAGTGCATCAATAAACTGGGCACACCATTATCAAGAAGCTTGCTTAAGCCCATAGAGGGATTCACAAAGACAACACGCTCGAAACTCCTTCCCTCTTCGTAAACCATGTGGAATTTTCATATAGATTTTTCCTTCTAGGATCCCCATGTAGAAAAGCATTGTGGACATCCATCTGGTGCAATTGCTAATTGCACAAAGTAGCAATGGATAGAAAAGATCGAATGGTTATTTCGGCAATTGGGGAAAAGATAATCAAAATCTTCTTATTATGTGAATCCCTTAGCGATTAAACGGGCCTTGTATCATTCAATAGATCCATCTACTTTAAGTTTGATAGTGTATATCCATTTGCAACTAGTGGGTTTACAATGTGAAGGTAATTGAATAATATCCCAAGTATGATTTTCCGTAAGAGCATGTAACTTGACCTCCATAACTTTTTGTCAATGCGTATCACGTGCTTCTTTTATATATGAGGATGGTTCTTGTTTCTTGGAAATATGACTGATACAATATGTGTGTTTTAGGGATAGTCAACTAAATGAAACATATAAGGATATTGGATTATGTGTATTCGGGAATGCAATATTGGACATATGTAATCTTTGGTCCATGTGAGGGGCAAACAAGATGTTTAGAGCGTCAAGGTTGTTTAGTGATTGTCTATTCAGTAACCATCATGCAAGATCCATCAACAAAAGGTTTTGAAGATATTATTGGTGAAATAGATAAATGATTCTCCTCAGATAATTTGGATGAAAACCCAATTGTTTGGTCCAAGGAATTAGGACTAGTTGGTGTAGGCAGGGATATCAGAACTGAACTGAAAAATTGAGCCAAAATCGAAATCGAACTAAATCAAACCGAACCAAAATTTCATGCATTTTTTATTCGGTTTGATTTGGTTTTCGGTTTGGATAATGAAACATAACCATTCTTTTTTTCCAATTTAGTTCAATTTGGTTAACCAAGTTGAACCAAAATTCTCAACAAAACTTAGACGCCCAATTTAAAATCTCTCTTTTTTTCTCACCATTTATTCAGTTCAATTCTAATAAGTAAGGCAAAAATAGAAAAACCGAAATACCAAACCGAACCGGGTGTATTCATTTTGGGTCAGATTTGGTTTGGTTTAAATTCACACCTTATCAGTTCGAGTTACCAAGAAAATCAAACCAAATCAGATCGTATACACCCTTAGGCGCAAGTGGTTTTGGTGCAACAAAGATGTACTGGGGTGCCATGGATAGATCATCTTCTAACAAAAAAAAAATCTGTTGTTGGATCTCAATAGAGATGATTGGGATGAAGAGGTCATCTCTTGAAATGGGAACACATCTTCATGGAAAATTGCATCTCGACTTACATTGAAATGGCTTGTAGATTTTTCATAACCTAATGGCCTTTCTATAGAGAAGAGTATCCTATGAAAACACATCAAAGGGTGTGGCAATCTATTTTATCCTAAGGGCTCATAGTTGTCACACAATATAAACATCCAATAACTCTTAAATGATCAATTCTAGGTTTTTTCCTAAAAAGCATCTCAAAATGAGTTCAACCTTCAAGGATTCAAGTTGGCATGCAATTAATTAAGTAGGTTGTCGTCACCACACAATCTCCCTAAAATATTTCAAGAATTGAAAATTGATATTTTAGGCTCAAGCGACTTCCAAGAGGTGTCAATGCTTGTGCTCAACGATCCCATTTTATTAGGGAGTATAAGTACATGAACTTTTGTAGAGTATTACTTGAGAGGATAAAAAAGAGTTGCGTTCACTAGTGAAGGACTCGCATCCATTATTTGGAAGAATTCTTTGGACAAATTTGTTGAAGTGATTCTTAACTAAGGAGAGGAATTTCGATAGGAAAAGGTTGACTCTTGGATTACATAAGGAAGACCCAGGTGGCACGGTATAATCATGGACAATAGTGCAAAAGAAAAAAAAAAAAAGAAAAAAGATCCATCATGATGTGGAGTATGATAATGATCCTAGATATCCATATGGATCAAGGAGAATGCACTAGTAGCTAGAGATGTACCTATTGGAAATGGTCCCTATGATTGCTTAACCAAAGGGTAAATTGGACATTTTGGGCAAGGAAAACGAACACTTTAATAAACGTTGATGAGAAATAAAAGTTTTATTACTAATGGTAGCATTACAAGAAATGCTCTTATTCAACAATATAAAGTTTTTGGAAAAATTGATCCAAAAACATAATCCTTGTGTGATATTACCCAAGCCCATTAGTTTCCCAGTCAAATGGTTTGAAAGAAGTAAATTTTAGAATTGAATGTTGCATGGCAAGAATTGTCCTCATAAATTTTGGAAATAGATATGAGATTGAACTCAAAATCAAGGATGTAAAGGACATTCTTGATTTTAATGTTTGGGCTAAGATGGACAATGCCAATTTCACTAATATAAATAGGGTTTTCATTTGGGAGACATATTGATATGCAAGATTTGGGTCTTTTTTGAACATGGAAAAAATGTTCATTGCAAATTATATGGTCATTGGCATATGAATCAAATTTTTATGCATCAACTAAAATAAAATTCCTTTTTGAGAAAGAAATACTTGAAAAACTCTTAATTTTATCAATAGTTCTCAATTGACTCAGAGTTTTCATAATGTTGTGATATTGATTTACGGTCATTGTCTAATGCATTCTTTCGGTGCCTTGTACTAAAACCTGGTAAGTAGAAACTTCTTTGTCCCTTTTTCTTTATCATTTGGCTTGCCAAGCAAATTTCAACACGTACTAGCAGTATGATATGGGCATTGGCAATAGTCACAAAATTTATCTTTTGTTTTGGATTTTTGTCCACCATTCTCACACCTTGTGAACCATTAGATGATTTAAAGATTGGGGCTAACGTGGCATGACATGGGCCTTTAGATTAGGCCAAATAGCTAATTAAATAGTGGTCGTTGGATCATGATCTCTGATCTTGGCCATTCGTTCAAGAAAGTCCTCTAGGGTTTGTTTTTGCTTTCAGTTGAGCAGCGCCGCTTGCTAATGCTCCAAAGGTACCCGAAAGCTTCCCAGACTTGTTTATGGTGGTTCCGTTGAAGCCGTGAGGGTGCCTTCAACTCTTCCGTGTTTGGCCATCACCAACCATTGGCCCTATTCTAGGACAGCCAACTAGTAGATTTGGTCGAGTACTGGCATTGGTTGCATTGCCAAAATCTGCCATCAGAAATGTGAGAATGTTTTATTTAAGATTAGCAAGAATCAAGTCACTTTCTTCCTCTCCTTCATCACTTCATACTGTTGGAGGGTGGCCTCTGGTCCCCCGAGTTGCTCCTCGACTGCCTCAAGCTCATTTCATGGATTGAAGTAAGCAATGGTTGAAAGGTTCCCTTGCTTCAATTCCAACAATGCCTAAGTGAGCTAGAACAATTTTGCTCAATCGAGCTTCCTGTACATTTCGCGTATGTTTTCCCACATCTCCTTCGAGTCCTCAATTAGTGGAAGTTTAGCCATGACATCGGGTGTTAAGCACTTCAATTGGTTGCACTTTTGTTGATGCCGTTGCAATCGTTCATTGGTTGGAAATGGGACAACTCCATCGAGGAAGCCGTCCTTATCTTAGCCGAAAGTCGCGAGCCCAAGTGATATAGTTATCCCGCAAATGAGCTGTAGATTGAGCCGAAGGTCTGGTCTGTTGATCGGTGAGGTGTAGAGAGGGTCACTGGACTCCAGGCGGGTCGCCGCTGGCTGGATTAATGTGGGGGAGAAAACGGGATAGGGTTTTGTCCTTGGACCCAATTGAGTGGAATCGAGTCTATGGTCCGGACTAGTCTAACCCAATCCATCAGCTAGTTGGGTCTCAAAGCTTGGGGCTCTTTGTTCTCTGAATTGGCCTTTTTGTGCCCATGTCTGGCTTGGTCTAGTGGTCCATTGGCCTTGAACCGAAGATCAGTGGACTAGTGGCCACTGGAATGGGCCAAAAACTTGAATAGGAGTAGGGTCAGTGTGTTGAACGGAAGGACTTTCTTCTTCAACTGGATTAATTTGATTAGAATCTTGGCTCCGAGGTAAATTGTTTCTTTCCTTTTTTGTGATTTGATTTTTTGACATGGTATCAAAAAGTTTGAATTCCTACCGGGGTGCTGTTTTGTTTTGTAGAATTAGGATTGCAACAACAAAAAATAGAACAAAACTGGAGGCAATTCTAGAATCGCAAAAGCTAGGCCATGAAAGAAAGTTTTGATACCATGACAAAATTGAAAGGATTGGAGGAAATTCTATTATATTGTATCAATTTGTGTATACGTAAAAAGGTCCATTTATAATACAAGGAAGATAATTGAAAATAGGAAATTGAGTATTTAAGGTTACAATTTCCTATTCTACAGAATCAATTACAAATTGACACAATCAGAATCAGAATCAATATCCTTCATATATTCAATCATATCTTTAACATGCAGTAACCGGAACTTTCTAACACCTGATTTGACTCAATCAGAATCACAACCAAGAAGACAAGGTGTGCTTGTTTGAACCATCACTTTATGGCCTTAATCAATTTCCTATATAATGTTACAATTGATTTGACTCCTTTACGATTGGTTAGTAGTATAGAAGGAGTTCTCATGAAAACTGTTAGTATAAAGGTTCAAGGATGTTAGCTATTGCTGGTAGATATTTTATAATATTTTGACAATATTCGAGAACATGTCCAATAATGATGAACTGAAACAGCGATTAAATGCCTATTGATAATCATCCCAACAGTAACTGATTCTGATTTTTTGTTACCGGGAGTACTTTGGGAATAAAATCGTGTTTGGTAAAATTTTTGTTTCCGGGAACAAATTTTTATTTTTTTGTTCCTAGAAGTAGATTTGGAACAGAATCAAAAAAAAAAAAGAAAAGTTGATTCTTGTTCCGAGAACAAATCTAAGAATCAAAACCAACTCTTCTTGTTCCATTTTCTCTTCTTCTTCTCTTTTCTTCTTCTTCTTCGACCGCCATCCCGCGGTTGCCATTCGCCGCCGATCACCGGCAACCGGTCGGGCGAGCTTGCCGAAGGCAAGCCCAACCACCGGCGAGGCTCGCCCAACCCTGCCAATGGCCAAGCAGGTCTTGCCCAGCCTCACGCCAATGGCCAAGCAAGTCTTGCCCAGCCCCGGTGAGGTCGGCCTCGCCAAATCTAGTGAGGCCAAGCCTCAGCGAGGTTGGGCGAGGGCTAGGCAAGCCTCGCCCAGCTACCGGTGAGGCTCGGCTGATGAGGGCTAGTGACGCTCCGGTGAGGTCGCCGGCCCTCATCTGGCCGGTTGCTGGTCCGGCAATCGACCTAAAGAAGAAGAAGAATAGGAGAAAAAAAAAAAAAAAAAAAAAAAAAAAAGAAGAAAGGAAAAAAAGAAAAGAAAAAAAGGAAAAAATTATAAAATCAGAAATTTTGGATAGTTACCAAACAGCTTAAAATGCTTAGAATTTGTTCCCGGGAACAGAATAAAAAAGAATCATTTTTGATCAGAATCTACTCTTGGGAGCAGAATCGTTACCAAATGCGCCCTGAAAAATGAGTGATGAAAAACCTAGGGGTAGACAAACATATATTGTGCACAGAGAGAGAGAGAGAGAGAGAGAGAGAGAGAGAGATTCGGCTATCACTAGGTAAGTACCGAGACAGCTTAGCATACAAAACTAGTTGCACATTTTAAGCTTTCGACTGATCTTGAAGCATGGTCAAAATATGAGAAAAATTACTTGAATTTTCGCATACTGTTAGTATTGTGAGTAGTTATATGAGTTATCTTGGAAGGAAACACTGGAAATAGGTTTTGTGATAGGGATAATGGATGTTTGTTAAACATTTTGTGAAAAGACGGGCTCCCAGAGATCCTTGATAGGTTACATGTTAAGTTTTGTAGGTTGTGCTTTTAGTTGGAAAGCATAATTATTGCTGAGAATTGTTTAGCCAAAAATTGAAGTAGAGTATATGACGTCAATCAAGGCAATGAAAGAAGTTGTATGGCTTAGAGGTTTGCTCAATGATATGGGACTATAGTAGGAGAATATTGTTATTTACTACAACGATCAGAGTGCAATACATTAGGTTAAAAATCGAATGTATCATGATGTCAAGTACCATTTTGTACGTGATTTCATGCAATTGGAAACCGCATCCGTTGAGAATGTGCACATGATAGAGAGACATATTAATGAAGCTTATTCCATTAATAGGGACAATGACATCTGTTAAACATTTTGTGAAGAAAGGAGCTCCTAGAGATCCTTCATAAGTTACACGTTTAGTTTTGCAGGTTGTGCTATCAGTTGAAAAGCGTAATTATTGCTAATAACTGTTTTGCCAACAACTAAAGTAGAGTATATAACGTCAATTGAGGCAATGAAGGAAGTTATATGGCTTAGAGGTTTGCTCGATGATCTGGGACTTTGGTAGGAGAATATTGTTGTTTAATACAACAATCAATACATTCAGTTAAAAATTGAATGTATCATGACTGGACCAAAATACATTAATGTCAGTTGCCATTTTCGTATGTGATATTGTGCAGTAGGAAACCGCATCCGTTGAGAACATGCACATGACAGAGGGACATATTAATGAAGCTTATTCCATTGAATAAGTTCTAGTACTACTAATTGGACTTTGGTGAGTGTCTGTAGCATGTCAGGAGCCCAGAGAGGCTCGAGGAAGACGATGATCACGACGATGAAGTTGGACTTTTTGCTGAGGTGGATATTTATTGATTATGGCCTGAAGTTATCAACTATTTTGAAGTCTGAACCCACAGATGAATCACAAGGTAGCTGGGCCCCAAATTAGATTCTCGCCAGCAGGACTTTGGACATTGCAAAAGAGATTCGGAAAAGACTTTTACTTTCCTCATTGAAGAAAAAGTCCACGTTGACCTAGAGAATGGCTCTTAATTTGTTGCATATAAATATACTTTTGTCAAGTTTGGTCTGGTGTGCATAATGAGTGCGTTTAACATGTATGAAGCTGGCGAGATACAGAAAGTATCGAGAGCAGCCATCCAAGAGAGTTCATAACATGAGGAAACTTTTTTCCTGTGATTGATTCATGCGATTTTGGATTTATTTTAGGATAGGAAAACACTTATTAGTGACTTCTGCATCAATTATAATAGAATCATTCCATCAATCTCTCTCATTGGAGTAGACACACCGCCAGACCACTTAAATCTGTTATTTTCAGATTTTATTTCTACAATTTATTTATTATTCAAATCGTTTCGTTTATTCATATTTCCTCGGTAGTCACAAAGATTTGGCATCCTGAACCAATTTTATCAAAGGTGATAACACGGTACAAGACACATTTACAGCGACATCATAGAGAGGCATAGCATAGTATTTTGTACCCAACACGGAGAACACATCCTCCGAAAGCATGAGAAATCATGTGCACCGAAATGTACAATAAGCGATTCATTCGCGAGAAACTCCAAGCACCTGTTTCCCAACATTGCTACCGGAAAACAACCCAATCAGATGGTCTGCTCCCTTGTAAAAGAGACGCATCTACACTCAAAAGACAAACAGAAAATAACCCCTTTTGGAAACACAAGGAAAAGAGAGATTATGCCGATGAAAAGGTACAGAAAGCTTAATCATTTGCGAGAAACCATGACCACCTGTTTCCCGACATTGCGACCAGAGAACACCCCGACAAGAGCTGCCGGTGTTGGAAATTTCCTATAATATGGGCTTACATTAATTAATTGATATTCTATTTTAAATAATCGAGTCAATGGATATTCCAATATTTATTGAACCCTACGGTGATCTGATTGAATTGGGTATTGGCATCTATTAATAATGGGCCTAGTTGAGCAGCAAAGTATAGGCAATTGTGTTTAAGTAAAGCCCGTAATGGGAAGGGCCTAGTTGACACACTGTGGATTAGGGTTTGCTAGGTCCCCTCTCTAGCTTATAAAATGGTAGGTCATACCTATCAGTTGCTTTCATCTCATTGAAAGTTGCTATATCGAAATAAGTCATAGAGAGAAAGATCCGGCATTCTAATAGATCCCTGATTATCAAAGTGATTTACTTTTCTTCAAGTGAAGCAATGGCTCAAACATGTACGATTTAATTCTGCTGTGTTTATTGATCTCGGTGTTTTACAATCATATATGAATCCATTTTTTTCTTGATTGATTAGTTGTTTATGTGAATAAATTTTCAACATGTGGTATCAGAGCCATCATATATGATTGTAGAACCCAATTTTATTTTTTTTTTATGGAAAAATACGAAATTTTCCTCTTCGAGCCGAATATGGGCATTATTTTATCTTGTGGATTTTTTGCTTGATTGATCTCAAAACCATAGGACTTTTGTTCTACATGTCGAGATCTTTCCAACCATATATAATTTGTATAATTTCGTTGAGAATTGATAGAGAATTTTAAATTTTAAATTCTAAGGTTTATACATGAAAAGTTCTAGAATTTTCAAATTACTTGCAATTGATTGATGTTTGTTGTAAATCATTGCATGGGTATTGTTATATATGTGTTTTAGCATCTTTTTGTTGCATTAAAGTAAGCCCACATCTTCCTCTCCGTTCTTTAGATTTCGAAATCTTAAGTTGGAAAACCATTGCTTCATGTTTGTTACATGATTGTTTTGGCATGAGTGGCATGATACTTATAGTTTCGACCAGCTGGCAATGTGTTCTAGTTCTTTTAGATACTGATGCGATATCAATTGCTTGGAGTAATTGTGTGCATAGTTACAATAATTTGTCTAAAGTCTGTTTCAACCTTTTGTGTACAGCTACTATGTTCACAATAGGGGTGTGCATGGTTCGGGCAGGCGGTTCCTGACCTAGAACTAGGAACCGCCCGCTAAGGACCGGCTCCAAAAAATTGGAACTGGGATCCACCCGTTTGTTGCATGGATCCACCTGGGAACCTGACCGCCGGTTCGATCCGGTTCCCGGGTGGATCCATGGAACCAATCTTGACGCGAAATAATTTTGGTTTTCAACATAGAACGACTACATGACATCAAAGCAAGCCAAAGAAAGAAAAACCAAATTTAAGTACATGGAACAAACTCATCAAGTAGAGTAAATTAGACAAGGTTACAAGGATCGTACTTCCATATCCAAAGCAACCAAAGATATCTCCAATGAGTTTCTTGACATGACAAACATTTTCCACATCATCGAGGACAATCAAAACTCTCATGTGGCCACATAAGTCCCTGAAAAACACACACAACTATCAATTGTCAACCCGCTAGCCATGCATCGCATCGAGCACGTAAAACTACTTATAACAACAACTCAAGTGAATCCAAATTCAAAGAGGGCCATCAGAAATGAAAAGAAAAGCATCTTCCAAAAAAGAGTTGAATGTAGCTAATAGCCTTCTAAGGTGAAATGGTGACTTCCCATTTCTCTCCCAAAAGCCAAAAATATTTCCCACCACAAGATGATTGGGCTATCAAACCAAGTGTTTGTCCTTGATCACACCAGCAAATTGACTCATAACAGAAATTGTATAAATCCTTTCGAACAGTACCTATGAATTCCACTTAAATAATATCCAGGAATATAGCTGAACCACGATTTTGCCACAATGAAATAAGTTCCTCCAACTATTGCCAAGTATATTATCTGCAAATACGCAAATCACATAAGCCAAAACTGATAAAATCAAGCATAACATATGAAAAAGGAGTAATGATAACAAAAACAAAGCCCTTCAATTTATCACCCCATCCCTCCACGCCATATATCTAAAGGGTAGTTCAACCTAGTAGTACAGTCAAATTCAGGAGGTGAAGCCAGTTTCCTAACCCAGAAGGAAGAAGAACAAAATTGAAAAAAAAAATTAAAAATTAAAAAGCTCAAAACTTTATCTCCTTCTCACAACCTTGAGCATAGAATTTACCGACGATCAGACATACAAAAAATCAAAAAACAGCAAAAGGGAAAAGCAAGCCAGGATTCTGCAAATTCAAGCATGAACACCGACGAAGACAAAGCACCAAGATGAACAGCGATTGATTCCCAAAACAAAGACTCGAACTTCACTACGTTCCAACCTATTGGGTAATCAAACCGAAGTACAAGTTTGCAAGCGGACGATGAATCGAGAGGCAAGTTGGAAGCCGATGATTGTACCTTGTTGAGTGACGGAAAAGGGGGCTCGATCGAGATGGACAGCAGAGGCGGAGGAGCAGCGGCTATGGCGGGTGGCAACCGGCGCGAGGGGGCGGACAGCAATGGCGGAGGAGCGGCAGCGGTGGTGTCGACGCTCGGGGAGGAATCGAGATGAAGAGACTGAGCGAGGGGGCGGACAGCAAAGGCGGAGGAGCAGCAACTGTGGTGGGTGGCGACCGGCACGAGGGGGCGGACAGCGGCGGAGGAGGAGCAGCGGTGGCGGTGTCGATCCTTGGGGAGGAATCGAAGACGAAGAGATTGAGGAAGAGAGAGAGAGAGAGAACCAAAGACGAAGAGACCAAGACGAAGAGATGAGACGTGAGACGTAGGGTTTCTTTTAGTAATTTTTTTTATTAAAAAGGTTCCAGTCCGGTCCAGGGGGGGGTGGGCGGATCAGCCCACGGAATCGGGAACCGGACCGGTTCCCATAAAGAACCGCCGGTTCCCTCAAGAACCGCCAGTTCCGAGCGGTTCCGGTCCGGTTCCGGGCGGTCCAGGTGGTTCCTGAGTATTTTGCACACCCCTAGTTCACAATGAATTTATCTCCGGAACTAGTGGCTGCCTAGCATGTGTGGGTATTGCTAGGATTTATATACAGAAGTTGTCAACTAACTTGACATGTGCATCCTTTATCTATAGAACTGCGGTTTTTTTTTTTTTTTTTTTTTTGACAATTCTGTCGATTGAAGTGTTGAACAGTAATGGGTTGACTATCGGTAGTTGATTTCTCGATAGACATTTATGCAGCTCCCAGTAAAAGAACTCAAATCTGTATTTTTTAGCGTGATTTGTGCTTTGCGGTTAATCGTCTACTTGTTTGAAAACGGCGGTGAAATCCCAAGGGAGGTTAAAGTCACAGTAGCTGGCTGTCTGAAATTTGTCAAATTTTTGGGTTTTGTCAGTTTTTGAATCGGTTTGTGAGATGGATTTCGATGCTGGAGCATGGTGGGTTTAGGTATTGGGAAATCTCATGATGCGGTCTTCTTGAACGTTGTGCTTAAAGTAGCATAAATTAAAGTAAATTTTAGATTGTTTTAAATTGGGAGGATCTGATTCTTTATTATATAAATCTTTGTACTAAGGATATGATTATTTATTTAATTATTCTTTGTTCTTCCTCTGTGGGTGATCAAATTAGAGAATGATCTTGAATTTGCATCGCGTACGTGTTGTGCAGGATCATCAGCTGTGGGATTGATTTATGTATCGTTGGTTGGTTGTTGATGTCTTTCTCTTCTGTCCTTAGTGCTGAGTGGCGTGCCTTTGTTCTGATTATTTATATGCTACTAATTTGAGAAATATATGGCACTGTTCTGCTTCTCGTCGCCCATTGTCGGAAAGCTTAGCGTACCGGTAGTTTGAATCTTGGGCGGTTTTACTCGAACCTTTAACTTCTCTTGACTTGGCTCAAATCATCTTTCCTGAAGAACCATTGCTTGAAACTTCTTTAAATATGGTTTTAGAGTTCGATAGTTCTAACTAGATTGCACTGTTAAACTAGGGAATTGACATGGGAGACCTTCTGGATTGTTCCCTCTTAGAACAAGAAAAAGAAGAAAAATCATATAGAAGATAGAGCATTATGTTATCTTGCCAAACGTGGTTTGTTCATTGCTACTGATATCGGGCCAAATGTTTGCCCTTACTTTGATGCACACAAGGAAGGGGTGGTAACAGAGGAGCAGGAGAATATATGTGCTAATGTATTTAATGGACAGTGCACGATTTTTTTTTTCATAGTGCTTTTAATCATAAGACCAAAGCAACACCTTTTAACTGGTACTCATGGTTTAGGGTAAACCCTAGTTGTTGGATTGACTGGAGGCAGCGAAACAGGTTTTGTGGGAAAGGATCATGGCACTGTGCCACAGTTGTGGTTTTTCTAAATTTTGCTTTGCAGTACCTTAAATAGGAAAGAAGCTTCAATGCCTCATCAGGCCTATTCCAGCCACAGGGAAAAGTCTGTTTGGCTTAGCTTTTAAGTTCTTTAGCCTCCAAAACTTTGTACATGAGAAAGGAAATTATTCTTATCGTTAAGACATTCCGGAAAGATTCTAGATGACACATCTCAATACTTGTATATTTAAAGGGTTTCAGGTATTTGATTATGAATCAAAGTCCAATTTCGAACTCTACCAGAAAAGTAAGAAGGGAAAAGTAAAAAGTGAAGCCAGTCCCTATTCTGGAAATCGATTTTCTAATTGATGATTGTTTACCTTGGAAGAAAATAGAAATCGTAACAATTCATTTGTTCATTATTGGTAAACTAGTCATGGAAATTAGTGTATGTGCCTTTCTTTTGTCTAGAAATTTAGTATTTACTATTAATGGCACTTATTTTGTTGTAAGTGCTCAATTGGGTGAAGCGTTCTACTCTCTTATCCAGTGAAGGTTCTTGGATGGTAATATTCGCATAAGTTGGTGATTATCTTGGTCATTGTGGTGACTTTCCAGCTAGTCTTAGAAATAAGGAGAATAACTATTTCATGCTGAAAATTACTGCCCACTAACTGCAACATAGAAATCTATTCATTCAAAAAAAAAAAACTTGGCTAGCTGGATGATACGCTATTTATGATATAGCTCTTGGAAATTTGTTTTTTAAGTAAACCTCATAGGAACCTCTATTATGCTATTACATAGTGGTTCCTTCTTTGCAAACTAATTCGAAATTAATGATGGAAGTTGAAACTCAGCATTTGATTGATCAGAGAATTTGATCGATATCCCAAGCTTTCATGGTTTACTATTTTGCTCGAGTATCTTGTTAAACAAATGCACACAATATCATTGGTGTACCAGTGGCGGTCTTGAACAGGAGAACAAGTTCTTTGGATTATTTGCCGCAAGAAAGCATTGGTATATTCATCATGGTGCATAGGTTTTATTATTAATTAATTAATTATTTATTTATTTATTTATTTATTTATTTATTATTATTATTATTATTATTATTATTATTATTATTATGATTTGGGGATGTACCTGTCTGATGCGTAAACTTACGAGTCATAGGATTGAGGGAAAGTATTCTGCTGACTATGCATGTAAGGTCTTAGGGTGCCAAGGCATTATGCGATATGTGTGTGGTGGCAGTCGCCAGAAATCGTAGTTGATGTGATCATATTTCTTGATGGGGTCAAAGAATAAATCTTGTAAAATTGCCTAGATTATGTTGACCTTCTCGAGTTGGTTGTCATTTGGTTATGAAGATTTTTAAGAACTCTTCTCTATCTTCAAATGTACATGAGCGTTTCTTCCCACTCAGAGTACAAATTAGAGTAGTGAGTTTTAATAAATAAATAAAAAAAACGTGGCAAAAATTGTTGCTTGATAAATGCAATATGATCTTGGGAAGCACACGTTGTAAAGTGATTCATATTGTTTGATGAATTTTGGGCATAAATTATTGGAGTTCTCTATTGATAAAAAAATTAGTATATACAATTACTCGCCCAAAGGGGGTTATTGTGTATATTAATTTAGAATATAGCATGAAGTTTAATTCCCATATTTAAAAGATGGGGATGTATAATTGAAAAATATTTATCTGCCCAAAGGGGATAAATGTTTTGAAAATTATATGTAATTCCCCTCTATATTGATATTATAGAGATATGATTTAAATGATTTGTCTGCCCAAAGAGGATGGATCCTTGACAATTATATGTAATTCTCCTTGTTGTTGCTTTATAAATTTCATGCTATGAAAAATAATAGTGCATTAAACACTCTGCCCAAAGGGGAGTTTATAATGTACTAATTATTTTTGTTGAAATGCTTATTGCCCATAATTGATCTTATTGCATTATTTGTGATAAACAATTACTTTTGCTATAAATAACAAGAATGCTACGGTTGAAATGTTAATTGGATCAAATTTTATACTGTTAAGGACTTGATCAAAAAGGGAGACATTGTGATTCAGAATATTATAACTGAGTCTATGTTGGCTAATCCTCTAACAAAAAGGCTTACGACCCATTTTGTTTAAAGAACATGTAAAGAATATGGGTGTCTTAGATTCTTTTGATTTCTTTTGTTAGTGGGAGTTATATAATTTGTATTTCTGGATATTATAGTTATATGCAGACTGATAATGCTTTTATGATGTCTATTAAAGCATTTATTTTCAATGATTGTTGTTATTGATTCTATTGTTATCATTTCTCATGTTGACTGAGAAATGGAAGTATAAAACAGTATCTTTAAACAAATTTTAGTTTAAAGATGACTGAATGTCACTGATCTCATGTTGGATTGTGACATGATTGTGCAATTTCATGTTGTTTAGAAATTGCACTAATGCAGTTTCATGTCATTGAGAAATTGCTTTGAGGACCGATAAGAAATAGTGTATATTTTGATCACATGTTGGCACTATTTTTACTACACTACTAGGCCCATGATCCATGAAAATATAATGCTTATTATATGTGATTATGGAAGGTCATGTGTTGTGGTATTTTCTTAACACATTGATCTACATAGTCCTATACTAAGGTTATATAGGATTGGATTGGTTTTGAGATACCGTTATTAGAATATTATTTTTAAAGTTGTGGCCACATAAAACAAAATTTTCAGTTATTAACCCGATACTGTCGTTTTCAATATAAAATCTTTTTTAAAATAAAATAAGTTAATTAATGTAGCCCAAGTGGGAGAATGTTGGAAATTTTCTATAATATGGGCTTACATTAATTAATTGATATTCTATTTTAAATAATCGGATTAATGGATATTCTAATATTTGTTGAACCCTACAGTGATATGATTGAATTGGGTATTGGCATCTATTAATAACAGGCCTAGTTGAGCAACAAAGTGTATGCAATTGTGTTTAACTGAAGCCCATAATGGGAAAGGCCCAGTTGACACAATGTTGATTAAGGTTTGCTAGGTCCCCTCTCTAGCCTGTTGACACCTAATTTTAGCACATCTAGGAAAATAAAGAAAATAAAAATTGCATTGGAACAAATAAAAGGAAAAAATGAAAAAAAAATGGGGAAAATCGATTTGATTGATTATGCATGAAAATTTGAAATTCTGATGGATATTCAGATTTTGATAAATGCATAAGCAATTAAAAATCAGGTGAATAAATGGCAAAGATTTTGATAAAATGGAAGGAATCGGTGCAAAATCGAGCTGATTGCGAAATCATGCTCCGATTTGCAGTCATGACTTCATGCAACAGAAGATGGAAATTTGAAATTTGCCATAGAAAGCGGCTGTTCGGAACCACTATAAAAGGAGTTGACTTGCACAGGGTTAAATGGAGGCGAATTCGAAAAATTTCAGAGGCGAATTGAGAGAAAAATTCGTGAAAAGAGAGAAGAAAAGCTTGAGGAGAGAATTCGTGAGGAAAAAGGGTAAAAAAAAAAACAGAGAAAGAAAGAGTGAGAGAGAAGAGACGTGAGTGCAAAAGGGGGCAGAGAGAGCACATGCAAATAGACAGAAAAGAGTAAAAAAAAAAGAAAGGAAAAGGAAAATAGGTCTTCTTCTTCAAGGGGGGAAGCTCCTTGCTGCCGCCGTTCACCCAGACCGCCTCCGCATCGTAGTAGCCACTCCCGGCGACCTGCAATTCCACCCAAGCACCGGTAGCACCTCCGCCCGAGCACCACCGCACCCCTGCACCCACTTGCCACCAACCTTCCGACGAACACCGCTCGCTCGTTCGCTTGTGCATCTGCTCGACCCAGCAGCTAGCAACGCCCCTGCCTCCGAGCATCGTCGCCGCGGTTGCACCTTCGCTCGACGCTGCAAGCATTGTCACTGCTCATCCCCGCGTCCGCCCCACTCCCTGCCCCAATCGTTGCTGCAGCTACCCCCATTCCTTCCGGCGAACCCACGTCGCTGAAGTTGCTGCACCGCAACAACATCTCCGTCGCCCGGAGCAATTGCCGACGCTCCTTCTGCCTTCTCCTGCACATCCGTTCGGGCCAGCACCTCCTCACCACCTTGCTAGATGCCGCCCCTAGCCTAAGTGACCACCAGCAGCTCGCTCGAGCGCTACCACTGCAGCCACGCCTCCCTTTGCTAGCAGCCCGAGCTGATCGCAACACCTCCGCGCCCCTGCAGCAGCCCGTGATGCCACTGTTCTCTACCATCGCTGCTCCCACCACCTCACCCACGCCTGCACCAGCGACGTTTGCAGCTCCGCCGCCGCACCTTAGCCCGCGCCACCACCGCCTGCAACCTGCTCGTCCATCACTGCCGCTGGTCCGTCCGCGCTTACTCCCATGGCGCTGCCGTCCTCCTAGAGCCCCCCCTTAGGTAGTTTAGTTTATTTTTATTTTATGTTATTTTATTATTTTTTTAAAGTTTCGTTATTATTATAAGGTGGTTTTCATTTTATAAATATTATAGGTATTATCCGTAGGGTTTTACCCAAAATTATCGTAATTATTAATTTGATCATGTTGGATTATTTTTTAAATTATATTAATTTTTGGGTATTTTGGTAGAATTTCAATTGTTAAATCATTATAATTATTAATTTGATCCATAAGATTTCGAATCAAATTTTTAATTATTTTGAACTATTTGTCGTGATGATTAGGGTTAGAGTAATTGTTAATTTGATCTGTGAGACAACATGTTATTTTTTCGATTATTTTAATCATTTATTTGTTGAATATATTGATTGTTTAGATTTAATATTTATTTAATAATTACTCATCTTAAAAAAAAACTAAAAAAAAAAAAAACAAAAAAAAAATCAAATCTTGCATTAGAGTGTATTGGTTTAGTAAATTAGGATTGCATTTTTAGGATTGCATTTTTTGATAATTTTGGAATAGATTAAAATAAGATCTTAGATAATGTTTGCACACTTTAGTAATTTCATTTTTTTAAAAGAATATTTTTCTAAGATAGGATAGGGGTTAAGTCAAATTAATCCCTAAAATAAATTAGAAAACTATTCATTTTAGATAGTTTAATTAGGGTTTTTATTAATTCCGAATTTCGATAAAAAAATACAAAAATATTAGGTGCATGTTAATTAGTTTGCATAATAGGTGCATTTAATTAGAATTTGTTTGTTAGTAGAATCAGGTCATTTAGTTAAAATGCATGTTTTATGATAAAATTCTAATTTTAAGAAAACCCAAAAAAAAAAAATGATTGCTTGCTTTGTGTGATGCAATTTATTTATTTATTATTTTTATTTGAATGTTTTAATAATGGATGAGCACCCATGTGGTCACCACATTTGCATGATAGCAATTTAGGTTAAAATAAATTAGCTGCTTGCAAAAAATATTTTTGAAAATTAAAAAGAAATGGTACCGAAAGGGCATTAGAGCAATCTAGTGTAACCAAGTCCCCGTACCCTTAGTCTCCAGTTCGTAGGAGTAAAATAATTCTCCGATTATTTTACTTAAGTGTCTAACCGACCTACCGTAAACTGATTAGTGGCAACTTCTAGATAATAATTATTTGCATGTTAAATATTTGAACCTTAAGTCGCAAATTCAAATGGGCTTGGGAGAACCCGAGCTAAGTTTAAAGACTTAGTAGTCCATTAGCCTAAACTTAGGTGGTACACCCGAAATTTAGGTCGCGACAGCTTGGCGACTCCGCTGGGAACTTGTGTTAAAACACTTAGTGGACTTAGGCCAATTTTTCTTTTTCTTTTGAAAGTGTTTTTGTTTGGCAGCGAGGACACCAGGTAGGTCCCTAACATTTATGAGGTGTTAAATGTTCTTGCAAATGGGAGGTATAAAGGGAATAGTATTTGCTAATCCTTGTCTTGCAGGAAAGAGTGGGGATGAATAATTTATTTTTCCCAGATTTAAAAGTGTTGATTGCATTTAAATTGTTGTGCATGTTTTACTGCTTTTAACACTACACTATTGTACACACAATTTGTGGTCGGACCTGGACTTGAGAAGGATACTTCCTCCAAAGGAGACTGCTATGTGGAGGTTGACCTTCTTTCCTTGAAATTTCTTTCATGGTATCAAATATGTTTGTCCATATCCGCGAGACTACATGATCATTGGGCATTCCATTCGACTGAGCCGAGGTTAGGAGGACCTGACATATTAATGTGAGACTGCAACGATCAGATCATCCTCTTAGCTCCACTTTGTTAAGCTATCTAGATAGAAATCGAGCCTCACACTTCATGCGTGTGTTTATGTGATTGTCATCCCTTCCCGGTGAAGATAACTAGTCTGAATTCTCACTTTGCAATTTACCTATTTTATTGCAATTTTGTCGGTCCATAACAATAGGTTTCCTTTCGTCTTGTTATATTTTCCTTAGGGAAAACCATCAAACCGTTCCTTTCCACTTTTGAGGTTAAAAAATGATGTCATATGGTCTTGGAAGAAGGGGTCAAAGCATTCGAAACCCCACCGAAGCCCCTCGGAGGTCCCATTCTATTGGATTAAGGCACTGTGGAAGAGGTGAAGAAAATTCTGGAGGATAGAGACAAGAAAGGCAAAACTTGCCACCCAAGCAAGAGCGAGGGAGGCAAAACTCGTTGCCCCCAATAGTCGCGAGATGTTTCTTGGCCTTCCTAGAATGATGCAAAATGAAGTGGAGGTGATGGACACCTTAGGGCAGCCAAGTGGTAAGTTCGACTACTATGTGAAGTATTCGGCTCCTCCTAGCTTTTACATCGACCCTCAGGTTATCATCCCAGATGGATGGGGAGGCATGGATGATCCGACAAAGACAGAAAACCCAGATGATGCACTGGAAGGAATCACAAGCCTGTTAAATGACCTCCCATAGGTGCTGTTGACAAAGGACCATCAGAAGAAATGGGCCCAGCCCACAAGAGTGAACTCATTTATTGCTTTCACACACTCCCCTGCGTGGGAATTTTTATTGCTTTCTAGGGAATGTTTTCAATTCATTCTTTTTAGTTTTTCATTTAGGGATTGAGCATTGCATTTACCATTTAATAAATGTAATTCGATTGATGAATATCAATAAAATTACAAGTTTTGAGTACATGATGGGGTATGCCAAACTAGTCCAATGATGATATCCAATCATGAAAAGAAAATATCATCCATGGAGAAATCTTGAGGACTGGGCTTCTTCATGCTTCCTCATCAAAAAAAAATCAAAAAAAAAAAGAGAATAAAAAGAATCATCATTTTTGAAGCCATTTCCAAAAGCATGCATTAGGTTCGCCCTATTTAATTTTCTGACTCATTTATTTCATGTTTCAGAGCATTACTTTTTCGGCCTAATGAGAATGCATTTGAAAAAGGCACACCAGGTTGCAATTAGCCCAACTGTCAAGGACACATTTCTAAGGAATTAATGTGACAGATTGGGGGCATGATAGATTTTGGTAGTGACCCGTCTGAGATAAAATCTTGACCCAAGCCAAAATTGGATATTCCATTTGCTTTTACTCTGATGTTATATAGTATCATATTCAAGCACGTTCTCTTGTGCAGGGGCAAAAATGGATTTTTAGTCTTAAATGATAGGGACAATCCAAAGACATCAACTACCAAGGCAATCCCATTGTAGAGGAATCCTTGAATGAATGCTTAAAACCATTTTGCAGTGTGGAAACTGTTTGAAGTTGACAATTTTTCATGCCTAAAGCTGTTGAGTTCTTTTATAAAAGGATTTTGCATTATGACTCTTACATGTTTTATCCATCAATTCCACTAAAGAGCATCAAGATGGACTAATTTAATGAATGATGTGGAATTGATTGAGCATACTAAATGAGACGAGTCAGGATGATGAAAGGCAAACCTTATCCTATACACAATCCTTTACAAATACACTTGTGAGATGAGTGTAGGAAGGTTCATATACACAAGCTAAAGAGTTCTCTCGCAAAAGGTACGGCAACCGAAATGATGAGAGGCAATTCATTTCTCTATCCCAAACACTACAGGTGATTCATTGCTTAACCATTTTGAGCCCATACACTTATGGATATTCTTTTCAAATTACCCCTGTCAAGAATCACCCCACATCGGGGCAACTGGGAGATAAAATGGCATCATGAGGTGATGAAAATGAATCGAAATTTTCTTGTTCTCACTTGCATCAATCTTCAAGTCGTGCTATTACATTGAATTCATGTGTTAATTTAAGTGTCTTAGGATGACGAAGATCATTTCTTTCTCTATCCTACATATTTATACCCTTTGCATAGCCCACTTGAGCCTGCAATTTCATTTCTTTAAACCCAGTTGATGATCATCCCCCACACTGGGGCAAGGCAAAAGACAGATGAAGACCCTTGAAATTTCAAGTGTCATTCAAAGTGTAATTCCTTGACGCATGCACTGTGCGCAAGAATTGAAATCAAAATAGAACTAAGGGGCATGAAAAAGCAGTGTGCCTGGTAAAAGCAAGGCCAATGCCCATGAAAAAAAAATGAAAAAAAATTGCATGAAAACTAAGGGCATGAAAAAAAGTGATATGCCTAGTAGAAGTAATGCCAATGAAAATGAAAAAGAAAGAATCATGATAGGTGACTATAAGTTGCAAAAGGTTGTATCTCAATGGAGCAATACTCAAAGAGTTCAAATCAATGGCGCATCCCTGGCGAAAGAGAAGACCAGCGACAATGCCTAGATGATCATCAGCTTTGACCTTTATACACATTTTTTAGCCTAATGATCCTTTCGTTTCTCAACCCATGAACCCAGCCTATGTTACGTCCCTTACAAAGTCTCTTCAGATTAGGGCACTTGAATTAACGTAGGGGTTCATATGTTTATAAGCATCGCTCAAAGAAGTGCAAGCAAGATTATTTCTTTCTCATTTTGTAGGGTTCTTGACTTGTAAACCCGGAGATGATTACGAAACTGTTCTTTCAATAGCCTTGACTCAAAGAATCCATTTGTTAAGCCGTTGACCAAGCCCACAATATGGTCCATGTTAAAGACCTCCCAGATTGGTAAGGTCGTACCGCTTGCGAGAATACTCGGACCCCTGTCAAATGAGAATGAGTGAGTCATTTCTAATTGAAAGTCTCTCATTTAGTATTCTTAATAAATCCATGTCATGAGTGAAAATTGTCTTGAACGATAATTCTCTTTAGTGGAAATTTGGGTGATGCAAAGGTCATTATGCATGAGCCCCAATTGAATTGATAAAAACTTCAGTGGATTTTGAAGTGTGCTTTCCAGAATAGCATTAATTGCTTCTTTCTTTGGTGAATGCACTTTTGCTCTAATCATGTCTGACAAGTAATGTTTTCTCAAAGACCCAAGAACTCCCGATATTCAAGTTCCTTTCAAAATGCCTCATGATATTAGGAGATGAGGAACTATCACGAACATTCAAGGTCCATCCTTAATGTTCCAAAATTTTACCAGGAGGTGAAAAACCTCTACAGGATATCTAAATTCCAGAAGATATATCCTCAAGAATCAGAGATATCACCAGGTAAGTATATCTCTACCCATACTCTAAATACTTGTCATTGTACAGGTATTCTCTCTCAAGTACATCGACACTTGACTCGGTCAAGTTGTCCTTTATATCGACCTAGCGTGCTTTCGTAACCTAGAGTCTCTCTCATCGACTCGGCGTGCTTCCGTAGCACGGTGTCCTTTATATCAACCTGACGTGCTTTCGTAGCCCAGAGTCCTCTCATCGACCCGACGTGCTTTCGTAGCCTAGTGTCTTTTATATCAACCTGGCATGCTTTCATAGCCCAGAGTCCCTTTCATCGACCCGGCGTGCTTCCGTAGCCCGGTGTCCTTTAAATTGACCTAGCGTGCTTTTATAGCCCAGAGTCCCTTTCATCGACCCGACGTGCTTTCGTAGCCCAGTGTCCTTTGTATTGACCTGGCGTACTTTCATAGCCCAGAGTCCCTTTCATCGATTTGGCGTGCTTTCGTAGCCCGGTGTTCTTTATATTGACTTGGCGTGCTTTCGTAGCCTAGAGCCCCTTATATCGACCCAGCGTGCTTCCGTAGCCCGGTGTCCTTTATATTAACCCGACGTGCTTTCGTAGCCCAGAATCCCATTCATCGACATGGTGTGCTTCCGTAGCCCAGAGTCATTTCATTAAGGATCAGAGATGTCACTAGGTAAGTATATCTCTATCCATACCTTAAATACTTGTCATTGCACAAGTATTCCTTTTCAAGCACTAGCGCTTGACGGAGTTGCCCCCCAAAGATTTTTCCCAGATTCATTCTAATCAGGCGATCGTAGAATAGTACGGGTATTGGAAAATGAATCCCAGTTTAGGCGACCATAGAATGGTACGGGTCCTAGACAACACCTATTCAGGCGACCGTAGAATGCTACGAGTCCTAGACAACACCAGTTCAAGCGACTGTAGAATGGTACGGGTCTTGGAAAATCATTTTTTTGTCAAAGCGACCGTAAAATGGTATGAGTCATAGACAGCATTCAGGCAACCATAGAATGGTACGGGTCCTGAAAATCATTTTTTTGTCAAGGTGACCGTAAAATGGTACGAGTCCTAGATAGCATTCAGGCGACCGTAGAATGGTACGGGTCCTGGAAAATGAATCCCCATTTAGGCGACCGTAGAATGATACGGGTCTTAGACAACCTCAGTTCAGGCAGCCGTAGAATGGTATGGGTCCTAGACAACCTCAGTTAAGGCGACCGTAGAATGGTACGGGTCCTGGAAAATCATTTTTTTTCGTTTAGGCGACCGTAGAATGGTACGGGTCCTAGACACAATCAAACAATGCCATACTAGCCGACCGTAGAATGGTACGGGTCTTGGAAAAGCAGTCTCTTTGCGAAGTCATGTTACTATTCTGGGCGACCGTAGAATGGTACGGGTCCTGGACATGTAACACCAATCTATCTTGAGTTACTCTACCATCCTTGAAGGTAAATAATTCCAAGTAAGTTCCTTTATCATTTACATTAGCATTTCCATGCATCATATAAATTTCATTCAAAATGGGATTCAAAGAGGGGCAGTTGTTGACACCTAATTTTAGCACATCTAGGAAAATAAAGAAAATAAAAATTGCATTGGAACAAATAAAAGGAAAAAATGAAAAAAAAATGGGGAAAATTGATTTGATTGATTATGCATGAAAATTTGAAATTTTGATGGATATTCAGATTTTGATAAATGCAGAAGCAATTAAAAATCAGGTGAATAAATGGCAAGAATTTTGATAAATTTGAAGGAATCGGTGCAAAATCTAGCTAATTGCGAAATCATGCTCCGATTTGCAGCCATGACTTAATGCAACAAAAGATGGAAGTTTGAAATTTGCCATAGAAAGCGGCTGTTCGAAACCACTATAAAAGGAGTTGACTTGCACAGGGTTAAAGGGAGGCGAATTCAAAAAATTTCAGAGGTGAATTGAGAGAAAAATTCGTGAAAAGAGAGAAGAAAGAGGAGAGAATTCGTGAGGAAAAAGGGTAAAAAAAAAAAAGAGAAAGAAAGAGTGAGAGAGAAGAGACGTGAGTGCAGAAGGGGCCAGAGAGAGGACGTGCAAATAGACAGAAAAGAGAAAAAAAAAAAGAAAGGAAAAGGAAAACGGGTCTTCTTCTTCGAGGGGGGAAGCTCTTTGCTGCCGTCGTTCGCCTAGACCGCCTCCACGTCGCAGCAGCCACTCCCGGCGACTTGCAATTCCGCCCGACCACAGGCAGCACCTTCGCCCGAGCACCACCGCGCCTCTGCACCCACTTGCCACCGACCTTCCGGCGAACACCGCTCGCCCGTTCGCCTGTGCATCTACTCGACCCAGCAGCTAGCAACGCCCCTGCCTCCGATCGCCTCTGCCTCCGAGCACCATCGCCACGGTTGTACCTTCGCTCGACGCCGCGAGCATTGTCACTACTCGTCCCCATGTCCACCACTCTCCCTGCCCCGATCATCGCTGCGGCTGCCCCCTTTCCTTCCGGCGAACCCACGTCACTGACGTTGCTGCACCACAACAACATCTCCGTTGCTCGCCCGCAGCAGTTGCCGACGCTCCCTCTACCTCCACCTGCGCATCCGTTCAGGCCAGCACCTCCGCGCCACCTTGTTGGTCGCCACCCCTCGCTTGAGCGACCACCAGCAACTTGCTCAAGCGCCACCACTGTAGCCACGCCTCCCTTCACCAGCAGCCCGAGCTGATCGCCGCACCTTCGCGCCCCTGCAGCAGCCCGCGACGCCACTATTCGCTGCCATCGCTACTCCCGCCGCCTCACCCGCGCCTGCACCAGCGACGTCCGCAGCTCTGCGCCGCGCCTCAACCTACGCGACCACCGCCTGCAACCTGCTCGCCCATCACTGCCGTTGGTCCACCCGCGCTTACTCCTATCGCGCTGCCGTCCTCCTGGAGCCCCCCCTTAGATAGTTTAGTTTATTTTTATTTTATGTTATTTTATTATTTTTTTAAAGTTTCGTTATTATTATCAAGTGGTTTTCATTTTATAAATATTATAGGCATTATCCGTAGGGTTTTACCCAAAATTATCGTAATTATTAATTTGATCATGTCGGATTATTTTTTTAATTATATTAATTTTTGGGTATTTTGGTAGAATTTCAATTGTTAAATCATTATAATTATTAATTTGGTCCTTAAGACTTCAGATCAAATTTTTAATTATTTTGAACTCTTTGTCGTGATGATTAAGGTTAGAGTAATCGTTAATTTGACCTGTGAGACAACAAGTTATTTTTTCGATTATTTTAATCCTTTATTTGTTGAATATATTGATTGTTTAGATTTAATATTTATTTAATAAATACTCAAAAAAAAACTAAAAACAACAAAACAATAACAAAAAAAAATCAAATCTTGCATTAGAGTGTATTAGTTTAGTAAATTAGGATTGCATTTTTAGGATTGCATTTTTTGATAATTTTGGAATAGATTAAAATAAGATCTTAGAAAATATTTGCACACTTTAGTAATTTCATTTTTCTAAAAGAATATTTTTCTAAGATAGGATAGGGTTTAAGTCAAATTAATCCCTAAAATAAATTAGAAAACTATTCATTTTAGATAGTTTAATTAGGGTTTTTATTAATTCCGAATTTCAATAAAAAAAATACAAAAATATTAGGTGCATGTTAATTAGTTTGCATAATAGGTGCATTTAATTAGAATTTGTTTGTTAGTAGAATCAGGTCATTTAGTTAAAATGCATGTTTTATGATAAAATTCTAATTTTAAGAAAACCCAAAAAAAAAAAAAAAAAAATGATTGCTTGCTTTGTGTGATGCAATTTATTTATTTATTATTTTTATTTGAATGTTTTAATAATGAAAAAGCACCCGTGTGGTCACCACATTTGCATGATAGTAATTTAGGTTAAAATAAATCAGCTGCCTGCAAAAAATATTTTTGAAAATTAAAAAGAAATGGTACCGAAAGGGCATTGAGCAATCAAGTGTAACCAAGTCCCTGTACCCTTAGTCTCTGGTTCGTAGGAGTAAAATAATTGGAGAATTATTTTACTTAGATGTCTAATCAATCTACCGTAAACTGATTAGTGGCGACTCCTAGATAATAATTATTTGCATATTAAATATTTGAACCTTAAGTCGCGAATTGAAATGGGCTTGGGAAAGCCTGAGCTAAGTTTAAAGACTTAGTAGTCCATTAGCCTAAACTTAGGTGGTGCACCCGAAATTTAGGTCACGACATAGCCTATAAAAGGTAGGTTATATTTATCAGTTGTTTTAATCCCATTGAAAGTTGCTATATTGAAATAGGTTATAGAGAGAAAGATCTGGCATTCCAATAGATTCCTGATTATCAAAGTGATTTACTTTTCTTCAAGTGAAGCAATGGCTCAAATAGGTACGCTTTAATTTCGCTGTGTTTACAATTATATATGAATCCGTTTTTTTCTTAATTGATTAGTTATTTATGTGAATAAATTTTCAACAGCTGGACCATTCTCGAGCCCTTCCACTATGTCTTCCATGTGCACAATCTCCCCCTCTTTGATCTGAGGCACTACCTTCTCAAGGAACTTCAGGTAGAGATGATAGTATTCGGACACTAGGAAACCTTCCATCCGAACCCCGCTTCAGGACAAGGTTCATCAAGTTGTGTACGCCTTCATGCTGCTTGAGGTTGTACTGTGAGATCATTCCGCATACTGTGATTCGGCCATGAAGTTTCATGTATAGCAGCACGGCATCAAGCATCTTTCCGCCAACATTGTCAAAGTAGATATCGATCCCCCCAGGGAAGCATCTAAACATTTAAGACAGAAAAATGTCAACTCGAGCCAGCTTCAGAACAGGTACATTTTTAATATTTTGTACATCAGTAACTCATTTGCTCAATCATCGTTATTATATTTCTGGCTCACCTTTTCAATGCTCCATCCAGATCCAGCTCCTCCTTGTAGTTGAAAGCATCATCGAATCCAAACTTGTTCTTCAGCAAATCAACCTTTTGAACGAACATAACAGCAAAAGAGAAGTCTAAGTAAGATAAAATCCAGAAGAGACTATTAAGACTGTATTTTTAGCATTTATGTTTAGTGAAATGATGAGGGTACACATTCAACACTGCCATCAGTGTCTTGAGCATTCTCAAAGTTGAGATATACAGCAGTAACAGCATTCATCATATCTCATGTGCTTCTTTTAGATCTTATTCTATTTTAGACGAGAGGAACATGTGTTCTATTTCAAACGCTTGTCTAGTCACTCATTATGAAACAAAAGTGAAATTTGCAGATGCCAAACATGCTTGGTGAACCATTAACATTGACATGATTTTGTGCTTCTTTCAATACTAGACAAATGTGGAATGATTACCTTCTCTTTGCTACCAGCGCTGCCAACAACATAACAACCCAGCAACTTTGCAAACTGGCCAACAAGCTGACCAACGGCTCCTGCCGCCGCCGATATGAAAACAGTCTCTCCTTTCTTAGGAGAGCATACCTCAAAAAACCCAGCATAGGCTGTCATGCCTGGCATACCTGGAAAGTTCAGATTTGTACAAATTAGATGAGTTTCAAGATTTCCTGAAGCACAGGAGTAGGAGTGTAGTGCTGTGGCAAAATCTCAAATGATCTGATTAATTGAACGAAGGCGAAGCCCCTGAGAAATGGATTGACTTCTCAGAGGAGGCTTCTATTTCATGGAGAACTAATCGATTTACACACTTCATTCAACACGAAAGACAGTTTCGAAGGGCTCTATTGTTAAGACAATTCAACGAGGGCGTATGGCTCTATAACAAGGAAGATCCCTACAAGTAAAAATTCAAAGGAAGTACACCTTTTCCTTGCGTAGCTGGAGGCTGTTCGTACTTGAGAATGAAATAGACAGAACAAAGTATCTTAACAATCTGATTCCCATCATTCTTAAACACTGAAAGACATAACACACCAGAAGATTAAATAGCATACCCAAAAGGCCGGTGTAGGAAGACAGGGGAACATCAGAGTGTTCGATTTTAACGCAAGTATCTGGCGCAGTAATTAGACTATACTCCTCCCATCCAGTGATGCCCCAGACCAAGTCGCCTGTCTTGAAGTTTGGATGCCCAGATTCCAAAACTCTAGCTACTCCATATCCGTGAATAGGCTGCATCAATATGTTAAACACCTCAGAATATAAGTGTATATCCGTTTAGCTATCACGAATAGACTTTGAGCTGACAAGAAGGAATGAGTGTGCTTCCTTTGAATTTTACTTGTCGAGTTTACTCAGTCGCAACTTTGGGTTTGATGTAGACATGCGAGTTCATAACTTACTGTTGGCATCAATATCGAATCAATGTGACTAGAGAGGTGGCGGTACTTACGGAGCCGAGCGGAGTGAAGTACTTGATGAGGTTGAGATTGTAGGAATCGCAAGCCAGGTACAAGTTCTTCACCGCAATGGTCCCTGAATCTTTGTCGGCCTTCAGTCTCTCCGAACTCGTCCTCACTTCCAAGTGGGTCTCTGTCAGGGAATATTGGACCTCCTCTCTGTATATTACCTGTTTGTTGCTCATCACTTCCGCTGAAGCATTGGGACTCTCCTTCTCCATTCTCTCTCTCTCTCTCTCTCTCTCTCTCTCTCTCTCTTCTTCTCCTTTTTATTGGATTTGATTGGTGAGAAACATGGCCAAATAGCGCTCGTGCATTTATTGGGAGAGGGGTGATGAGATATGCAAACGCTGCTTACGTCTGCTCTTATGTCATCGGCATGTATACTTACGTGTGCCGGTGTGTCATCGGTGGAAATAGTATTTTACTCCTAGGGAATAAAATAAGTTGATCAAAGTGGCCAATTCAATTCTAATCATTAGAAAATTCTCTGATTTGTGGTAAAACTTCAAGAAATCTTTTACGTGGTAAACGAAGAATTTGAAGAGAAATCTGAAAGGGTTGTGCTGCCATCGCCCCTAGCCACAAAATTTTCCTTTCTCCGGCACAAGTTGTGGAAATTTCCAAGCAAGTTGACGAGTTGGCAAGCATTTTCCAATTAATGTAATTTTTAGGCTTCGTTCGTTTCGCGGAAAATAATTTCCGGAAAACGTTTCTCGAATTTTCCGGCGTTCGTTTCATGGAAAATGAATTCATTGGGGAAAATGTTTTCCATAAAAAAAAAAAAAGTCTTCTAAATCAGAAAAATGTTTTCTACTTTTAAAAAGTGGAAAACATTTTCTTCACTTGATCTCTCTTATCTCACACATCTATAAATTATCACTTCCTCCTCTCATTTCTTCTTCTCCTTTTCTTTTTTAATTCGAATTATTTTTTAAATTTTCCTTTTCTTTTTAATTCAAATTATTTTTTAAATTTTCCTTTTCTTTTTTAATTCAAATTATTTTTAATTACCTTTTTCTTTTCTTTTCTTTTTTTTTTTTTTTTTCTTTGTTTCCCATCTTCTTCTTTCTTGGCTAGTCGTCGGCCGTAGTTAGGCGAACCTCGAGCTTATCAATCTTAAGCTCACGCTTTGCACTCTTGTTTATCATTTTATTTATTTACTCTACCCTACAGTTGTACATTGCTCAAGCAAATGGTTCTACATGCTTTGCTTCTTTTTTCTTTTGTTTATTAGAACACAAAAGACGTAATGGAAGAACAAGCCACTCAATTGGAAGATTCTCATTAGGGCTGTACATCATTTGCTTCTTTTGTCTTTTACTTCTTTTTAAAATCCTATACGAACATTTTTTAGAGTAGATGAGCGTTTGACGACAATGAGGGTACAAAGATATAAAGTAAGTTTGTCCGGATTTAAAGGCAAGTTTATATTTGATGGATTTATAGGTCGGTAAGTGATGCATACCTAAGTGGTGAAGTTTTAGAAAATATTTTCCTTACCGAACACCGGAAAATATTTTCCGAAACATTTTCAGGTTTTAGCCAAACATCAAAAAATATTGTCATTTTCCTGGAAAATGACTTATGGAAAAATATTTTCCAGAAATGACCCATTTTCCGTGAAACGAACTAACTCTTAAAAAGCAAAGCCACACATCACCAGTTTTCCTTTTCCTCACATTTTTCGTCTCCTTGACTTGATTCGAGCGCAGTAGTGTGCATATGCAGTGGGGTGGTGAAATCGTAATCATTGGTTGAAAAAATGCAAATGATGAATGGATGAGCTTAAATTTCTTTTTATTTAAATTGATCGAATCTGAATGGGTCTACATAGACTTAACCGAACCAAAACCAAAAAGAGGATTACTTAATTAGACTTACTCATTTTTCAGTACAGATCGATACGATCCATGATCACTTCTAAAACAAAGACACAACAAGCAATCTTTGTTTTTGCATCTTTGTTTTTGACCAACTTTGAAATCTACCTCTCTCTTTCAATACTCATTTGACATTTCGAGATGTTGTGCCATGAATGTTTCTCCGCTTTTGGACCGCTCACATATATGATGATGGAGGCTTGCTTCACATCCGTCGTTCTTACTTCATTTCACTAGTAGGCCTCTATATAATTTGCAGTGTTCTGATTACCTAAAAACCCACTTATCATACTATTTCTTTGATTGGATTGATGTAATTCTTTAATTAGTCGTTGCTGTGCGTTTGGATCGCTAACTTTCGATACCAAGTAAGGCAAAATCTATATATGTTTTACCATTCTTAAACTCACAAATCTATTTATTTTTATTTCTTTGATTGAGTGACGTAATATTGATTATTTGTTAGACTAATTGGGTAATTTTATCCTTCTATATCATTTGCCCCAACGTTTTGTAATGCGAACGATGTGACGCCAAGTAAAGCAAAATAAACTGGTCTTTCTTATTCTAACTTCAAATTCATTTCTCTCTCCAATTTGAAAATTTTATTGCCGTTGTACTCTTATTGCATTTCCTAATCAACTCTTTTGAATATTTTGCATTCCTTTCAATAATTAATTTAACACGATCTTCAATTGTTTTACGTTTTCAATTAACGAAGATCTAATTCTATGGTTTGCATGAAAAAATTCTTGTCTTTTTTTTTTTCAACTTTTTATATTTCTTTTTTTTTTTTTGGGGGGTGGGAGTTCATTTGAGTAAATAAAAACTTACTGTCTAATTCATTTTCTTTATGCTTTTCTTCTATCTTATTTAAAGTGCTATACTTGGTTATTTACTTGATGGAAATGCTCTTCTTTGCATGTACGCAAAATCCCTCTTTCCATTTTCCTTCTTTCTTTTCATTTCTGTTTTTGCGTTTTTCAGCCTCTTATAAACTGAAGGCGTCCATTGTTTGCTGTTTTGTTGACATTTCAACTCTGTTTTATAACCAAAAAAAAAAAAAAAAAAAAAAACCTCTGTTTTCTTTTTTCTTTTTATCCCTTTGCTTTGTCGAACTCCAAATGTTACAGTAAGTGCACATCCGTCTATTTCAACAATTGAATCATATTATTTATATTTGTGTTTTTTCTCTGTGTTTATCTTTTTATTCTATTTATTTTTATTATATTTTTTTTTTCTAATGAGTGTTTCTCATTTATGTTTGATTGTCAAGAGAAAAATATCAATTTCAGTCCTTCTCATATAGTTTTTTTTTTTTAAAATTAAACAAACATATTTAGTTGTTAATACCATTCAAAGTCAAACAACAAATATTCAAATTATGCGTAAGAAAATATTAAATTGTATGTTGAGTTTGAGTTGGTGCAAGAAATATTAAGAAATCCATTTTCTTATTGAGATCAGGATCCATCAGACCATGTAGTTTTCTGGACTGGTTTGTTTGGCCTTTTCGGTTTGGTCAAAGGAGATGTCTGGTTGTTTGACTCCTATACGTAGCCACTCAAGAGAGAAAGCCATTAAAGAAAAGGAGGGGTGAAAAGGTCTTTGTCAGAGTAAAGAAAACAAAGTAAAATATAGTTTTTTTTTTTTTTTTTTTTTTTTGGCTTTCACGAGGGCTCAGATACACGAGAATTTTGTGGTGTGAATTGTATATCCAAGTTGAGTTGTAGCACTTACTAGTAATTTAGGTGTGGGAAATATTGGAGCGTGTCTAATGATCATAACTTCAATTCTCTAATTATAATGAATTATTTACTACTGGCTCTCCCTGTGGAGAAAATATCGATACTCGGATCAAATCACGTAATCCATTCATGTCTTTTATTTTTCTCATTTATTTCTCTAGTAATTTCATCTTGATTTAAATTGCAAAATCTTGTTAATTTCCTCTTTAATTTTAAAATGAGAAGTTTTGTATCTATACATTTTAAAGAGATTGCGTGGTCTTTATACATGCAATGCACATGACATTCTACTAGTAATTTGAAGAGGGATAATTACCACAAAAGTTTTAAACTTATTGTTCGAATGTCAATTTAGTTCAAATTGTTTTAATTTAGCCAATTTAATCCTAAATTTTTTGATGATTTGTCACTATAATCATGCTGACCAGTTTTGGCCGAGAATTGCTAATGTGGACGAAGATGGTCTTATGTGGCATAGTCGACGCTGATGTAGATAACTTTTTTCTTTTTTGTGATATTTAATTTTTTTAATTTTTTTTTATCCCTCTTCCTTTGCCGATTTCCATGGCCAACAATCAGCCATAGTCGAGGGCTGGTGAGGGCAAGCCTCACATGAGGCCCATGAGATTAGCCTTTGTTTGACCCTTGCTTATCGCTAGTTGCCAGGGATTGCCAAGGCCTGACAACCGGCAAGCAAGAAGGAAATTTAAAAAATAAAATAAAAAACGAAAAATTCAAATAAACTATAGATGTTTAGAAAAATATAAAAAAAAATGCAAAAAGTAGATTACATTAGTGTTGGCTGTGCCACATTACTGGTTAAAATTAGCTGGAAGAACTATATTAGTAAATCATCAAAAGATTTATGAATAAATTGGCCAAATTGAAGTATTTATGACTGAATTGGTATCCGTATAATATATTTAACATTTATTTTTTTGGCAATTTGTATGGATTATGGCTCAAAGTTAGTTTCCACTATTTTGAAATTCGACCCACGAATTACAAGTAATCTTGCGCGATATTAAGGAAAGTCCAAATCGGGCTCTTGTCAACAAGATCATGAGTAACGCAAAAAATATATATTAACTTCTCAAAAAATTTCTTTTTCTTATTGAAGATGAAGTCTATGTTGATGTCAGAAAAGTGCTCATAGTTTCTTGCATACAAATATTATGTTGTTGAATTTGGTCGGGTGTGCATAGTTAGTGCGCTTAATATGTACGAAACTTGCAAGAGACACAAAGTGCACCGAGAGCCACAATTCAAGAGATTCGAGAGTTTAAGAAAATTCCTCTTTTGCAAACGATTTTTGTGGGTTCCTGCTGCATTTAAAATCAAAAAACACTTATAAGTGAGTATGACTGACTAACTGTAACTTTATCCTCCTTGATTATTGTGGATTTATCTCTTTGATCTCTCCTGGTAGATTAGGCATATAATCAAACCACATAAATCTGTTATTTTTGGATTTTATCTATGCAATTTATAGCTTATTTTGGGTATTCGTGTTTCATAGAAATCTTCTCGATGGAAGAATATATTTTCGCAAAATTAATTTTCTAAGGAAATTGCTTGTCTTTAGTTATTTGATGGTGTTCTTGAAGGCGAGACAAAATTATTTTCGATGTTTAAACCTGACTTTAAGAAATTAAGCTCAATGTTATAATTATGGTTTGCTCCTAATATGAGATACCAAAGTGATATCCAAATCATTGTCTAAAATATTACTGAGTATAAAATTTTATGGATTTTCATTATCAAAATAATGCAACCTAAAAAAAGGACGCCCAAGAAGAAAATGCAAATAATTAACAAACTTAATCTATCAGTACTCTTTCGAATACCAAAAAAAAAAAAAAAAAATCAATCAGTGCTCATAAAGCTTTACGTGAAAATAGATCTCCATTCCAAAAAATTAATCAAAGAGGGATACAGAATAAAAATCGAAACTGGAAAAGAAAAAAAAAAAAAAAAAAAAAAAGAAAGGTCATCGTAAAATTAAAGACAAGAACATCCTAAATTGGCATTTCCACGGACACCTCTTGTATTATCCTTCTAAAATATGCATCATACAGCCGAGTGACAAATAACCAAATAACAATTTAGTCTGACAGAGATGCAACAAATTGAGCAGTTGAAGCTAATTCTAGTATCAATTTGAAGAGGAGATGAAACAGTTTTGACTCTTTGAGAGTTTGCTGTGAAGAAAAGAAAGGATAGAGAGTGAAGACTAGTAGGGACAGAGGGAGAACAGAGCACGCTTGTAGAAAATGAGTTTGAAAAAAACGATTTCTTCTTTTTAGGACAGAGAAGTCATTTTCCTGGATGTTGAGTATTGTTTTTTTATCTTGCCTGAAAAGTTTTTTCAATAGATTATCCACTTTCAACAAATCAAACGTATTGATCTTTAGAAAATCATTTCATGGAAATCCTTTCCATAAAAACAATGACACCCTCCAAATTGCTTCGATTCTTCACATTTTCACGCTAGTCAAAACAGTTCGATCTTTCAAACCAGTTCATTTAAAGGCGGCGGCACGGTCAGGGAAGATCCATTTACATCGACATCTTAGAGAGGCACAGAATGAAATTTTATACCAATACAGCAGAGAACATATCCTCCGAAAGCATAACAGAGCATTCGCACCCAAAAGTGCAGTAAGCGGGAAACTACTAGTTTCTGTTTCCCACCATTGCAACCAGAAACAACCCCATGCCCCTTCTTATACAAGACACATTTGCACTCAAATGTCCTTTGTATCATAGCGGCAATGCAAAGACAAACGGAAAACAACTCCTTTCGAAAGCACTAGGCAAAATAAGACTATGCCGATGAAAAAAAGTACAGAAAGCTAACTCATTCGCGAGAAACCACGACCACCTGTTTCCCGACGTTGCGACCGGAGAACACCCCAACAAGAGCTGCTGGACCGTTCTCGAGCCCTTCCGCGATGTCTTCCATGTACGCAATCTTCCCCTCTCTGATCTGAGGCAATACCATCTCCAGGAACTTCGGGTAGAGATGATAGTAATCAGACACCGAGAAACCTTCCATCCGAACCCGCTTCCAGATAAGGTTAATCAAGTTGTGTACGCCTTCGTGCTGCTCGAGGTTGTACTGTGAGATCATTCCGCATACTGTGATTCGGCCATGAGGTTTCATGTTGAGCAGCACGGCATCAAGCATCTTTCCACCGACATTTTCGAAGTAGATATCGATCCCCTCAGGGAAGCATCTAAACATTCAAGACAGAAAAAAGTCAACTCTAGTCGGCTTTGGAATGGGTACGCATTGAATATCCTGTACATCAGTAATGTGCTAAACTATTGTTACTATATTCCTGGTTAACCTTTTCAGTGCTGCATCCAAATCCAGTTCCTCCTTGTAGTTGAAAGCATCATCGAATCCAAATTTGTTCTTCAGCAAATCAACCTTTTTCCCAAACATAACAGCAAGCGAGCATTTTAAATAGAGATAAAACCGGAAAGATTCAAGGAAACACTAGACAAATGTGAGATGATTACCTTCTCTTTGCTACCAGCGCTGCCAACAACATAACAACCAAACAACTTTGCAAACTGGCCAACAAGCTGACCAACTGCTCCCGATGCCGCTGATATGAAAACAGTATCTCCTTTCTTAGGAGAGCATACCTCGAAAAACCCAGCATAAGCCGTCAGACCTGGCATACCTGTAAAGTTTGGATTTATGCAAATTAGACAAGTTTCAAGATTTGCTGGAGCATAGAAGTAGGAGTGTAATGCTATGGAAAATCTCAAATGATCCGATTTAATTGATCGAAGGTGATGCCCCTGTCAAATGGATGAGAAATAATCAATTTGGACACTTCTTTCAACACGAAAGACAGCTTTGCAGGGCTCCATCGTTGAGACAATTCAACAAGGGCATACGGCACTTAAACAAGGATAATCCCCACAAGTAAAATTCAAACGAAGCACGCTTTTTCCTTGCATAAGCTGGAGAATGTCCGTACTTGAGAATGAGATAGACAGAACAAAGTATCTTAACAATTTGATTCGCCTCATTCTTTAACACTGAGAGATATTGCACCAGATTATTAAAGAGCATACCCAGAAGGCCAGTGTAGTAAGACAAAGGAACATTGGTGTGTTCGATCTTAAAGCAAGTCTCTGGCGCAGTAATTAGACTATACTCCTCCCATCCAGTCATGCCCCAAACCAAGTCGCCTTTCTTGAAGTTTGGATGCCCAGATTCCAAAACTCTAGCTACTCCAAATCCAGGAACAGGCTGCATCATTGTGTTAGATACTTCAGAATATAAGCACAACTACATTTAGCAAACACAAATTTGAGTTTTGTTTATGCATGCGAGTTCATAACTTAGTGTTGGCATCATGTGTCGAGTAAATGTGACGAGAGAGATGGCGGTACTTACAGAGCCGAGCTGAGTGGAGAACTTGATGAGGTTGAGATTGTAGGGATCGCAGGCCAGGTACAAGTTCTTCACCATGATGGCCCCCGAATCCTTGTCGGCCTTCGGTCTCTCCGAGCTCGTCCTCACTTCCAAGTGGGTCTCTTTCAGGGAACCTTGTACCTTCTCTCTGTATATCACCTGTTTGTTGCTCATAACTTCCACTGAAGCATTGCTGTTCTCCTTCTCCATTCTCTCTCTCTCTCTCTCTCTCTCTCTCTCTCTCTCTCTCTCTCTCTGTGGATTTGATTGGGGAGATACATGGCCAAATAGTGCACGTACACTTATAGGGAAGACGGGTGATGAAATATGCAGACGTCGAAGACGTGTGCCTCTGCGTCATCGGCATGTCTTACGTGTGCCGTTGTGTCATCCAAGATCACTACGGTGGATTGTGGGCAGCAATTTCCATTTCAAAGAAATGGGCAACCGGTTGAAATCTAAACAATATATTATTATATTTGCTAATCTTAATTAATTCAACAGGGAAACTAGATAAATAAAAAAAACGATAGATACGATGAAATGAAGGTTTTGTTTTCTTACTTTATTTAAGGAATAATATAACCATCGTTCCTTTATTTTTGTCCAAAAATCAAAATCAAAATCATCCTTCTTTCTTTCTCTTTTTAAAAAAAAAAAAAAAAAAAAACGTCCCTCAACTTTTTAGAAAATGTTGACGTACGGTCCTTCCATTATAATTTTTCCCTTACTAATCGATTTTTGTTGACATGGATTCAGAATTAATTATATAGACGCTAGTGAATATGTGTCACACTGAAATACATATGTCATGTCATGATTTACTGAAAATTATTATAAGTAAAAAAGGCACCACATCAAATAATATTAAACGAAAAAAAAAACAAAGTTGAGAGAGAGAAAGAGATGGAGGATCATTGTCATAGCCATGAGCTCAAGCTCTAAGCTTGCAACAACCATGGTCATGACGGCCACAACCACTAGAGTTTCGAATTGTGAAGCTGGAGATCGTGGTTGCTCGAGATAAGCTCACGGTCATGGTGGCTCAATTGGTGGTTGTAAATGGTTACAAATCATAGTTTTTGTATTATTATGGATGTTTTGTGGGTTTTCTTTAAGTTTATCTTTTCTATTATTTTATTTTTATTATGCTCAAATTTAAGAAATTTTACTTTGAGGGATTAAAGGAAATCCGAGATTTCACTCCAAATTTCCCAAAGAAATAGGATAAACAATTTATCTTGTTCCCTTTACTTGTACTATTAACTTATTTGTTCTTTCAAATAACTTTTTATAGCACTTTATGCTTCATATTTGATGAAGTGGCATGTCACATAATGCTCAAGCATGTATAAATTACTCCACCTTTCACCTGCCCTTAAAACCTACCTTAATACCTTTTCTTTGAAAGAAGTACACCTCAAGTGCTAAAATTTGGCACGAAAGGGACACTTAAGTGCCAAAAATTAGGAATGTGACAATTTTTTGAAAAGTGAAACACTTAAGTGCCATCTACGATTAACTTTGCTGGATATCCTACATGGCAATTTTTTATTATTTTTCTTACCTACGTGGCTCACCAGAGAGCAGACTAAATAAAGAAACACAAAAACGACATCATTTTGACACGGATTTGAATTTTAATATAAAAATTAATTTAGTTAATTTATAAATAAATAAATATTTTTTTAAAGGGGGTGGAAGGAAGAAGGCAGCTGAAGGCTGAGCTCTCGCTGCCGCCGCCTCCCCGCCGTCACTAGGAAGGGCCGACGAAAGTGGGAGGAGGGTTGGCTAGGATCGCCGGGCCTTGCCGGGGCCAACAACCCCAGTGACCAGCGGTAAGGGCCCACAAACCATCACCCGGATCTTGGGCAAGGGTCGCCACCCTCCCCTAGATCCGGCGAGGGTCGGCAGGCCCTCGCCCAAATTTAGGGCGAGGGTCATCGCCCTCCCCAAATCCGGCGAGGGTCGACGACCCTCGCCAGCCAAGTGGTGGGGGCCGATGACCTTGGTTGACTCTCCCCCACCGTTGCCGGCCCTTCCCAACGACGACGAGGAGGTGGCGGTGGCGGTGGCAATGGCGAGAGCTCAACCCTCACCGCATGCCTCCTCCCTCCCCCTTTTTAAAATTTTTTTTTAAATGTTTTAAACGAATTTAGTTTTAAATTTAATTTAATTAATTTTTATATTAATTATTTACCACGTCGAAGCAAAAGAATGTCATTTTTACATTTGTCTAGCCACGTTAGCGTGACAAACGACATCATTTTGCACTTACCTCACCGGAAAATCACAATATCAGCATTTTGGCCGGATTTTCTTGCTGTTGGCACTTAAGTGATCCATTTTGCTCCGATTTTGGCACTTCAGTGTTCTCTGTGCCAAGTTTTGGCACTCCAGGTGTCTGACACTCCTTTTTCTTTCATGTAGATTTCTAGAGAATTATGGTTCTTGAAATATAAAGAGAATGTTTAGCAAATTCCTATCATTTCCAGCAATTAAAAAACCATTTGCATTTCTGAAAATTACGTTAGAACTTTAGCTGAAGAATTTTTTTTTTTTTTTGGTCCTTTTTAGGAAGCTTTAGCCTTCTCTCTAAATAGACTAGTGAAGTGGAAAAACCGGATCCGACCCCCAAAGAAAAAAAAAAGTGGAAAAACCGGCAACTCAAGTTTGTGGGTTACTCGATTTAAATTGTGCGATGGAAGACAACCCATCATTTGATTGCGGATAACGGTGCCGTTATGCTCACTTTCCTCATTCCAATTCCATTTCTCTCTTCAATTTGTAATTGTGATTGTCGTTGTCCTCGGTGAATTTTAATTCTTACTTTTGCTTTTCCCTTAGTGATATATTATTCTGGACACTCTTCTCGCACTTCTAAATTAACTCTTTTTGAATTTTTGGCATTCCTTTCAATTATTAAATTAACTCTTTCTTCAATTATCATACATTTTCAATTAACGAAAATCTATTTTTTTTTTTTTTTGCATGAAAAAATTCTTGTCTTTTTTTCAATTTCTGTTTTCTTTCGTTTGGAAGAGTTTATTTGAGTAAATATAATGTTAGCTACTTCAAACTTTATATTTGATTACTTACTGTCCAATTCATTTTCTTCATGCATTTTTTCTGTCTCATTTGAAGTGCGATACTTGCTTTTTATATTCTTCTTCTTTCTTTCCTTTCTTTTCTATACTTGCTTTTATAAACTAAAGGGACTCGGTCAAACCTCAAATGTTACACTAAGTGCCCGGTCTATTTCAAAAATCTAATCAAATAATTTATATCTGTGTGTTTTCACTGTGTTGATCTTTTCCTATGTTATATTTGTTATTATTATATATTTCTTTTCTAATGAGTGTTTCTCATTCGCATATGATTATCACAAGAAAAAAAAATCAATTTCATTCCTTCTCATATATTTCGTTTTAAAATACCATTCAAAGTCAAACAACAAATATTCAAACCGTGTTTAAGGAAATGTTAGATTATATCTCGACTTTGGAACCGTGTGAGGAATATCAAGAAATATATTTTCTTATTTGGTTCGGATTCATCGGACGATGTAGTTTTTTTTTTTTTTGGTCGAAATCGGACGATGTAGTTTGCTCGATTGGTTTCCGACGAAGGAGCCACCCACAAGGTTATTGGCTTATTCAGTTTTGGTCAAAGAAGATGTGTGGTTGTTTGACTCCTATGCGCCGCCGCACGACAGAGAGAGCCACTACAGGACAAAATAAAGGTCGCATATTCTCTAATTATATATTTATTTCGGGGGTGAAAAGGTTTTTGCCAGAGGAAACAGCCCGTGGGCTCTCGAGCAGAACGTAGACTTTGAGCCGCACGAGGGAACGCTTCGAACGAGCATCGGACACACGTGAATTTTGTGCTTTGTTTTATATTCAAATTGGGACGTAAGACTCATGTATATTCTGGGTGTGGAAAATATCGAAACCTGTTCACGATTGTAATTCTAATTTTTCAATGACAGTAGATTATCAGCTACCAGCTCTCCCAATAGAGTATGTACCTAGATTTGGACCGAATGTTGTAAAGTTTATGGTGTTTTTAATTGTTCATTGTTTTATTTATCTAGTGATTTCGAGTTGATTTAAATTGCAAAATCTTGTTAGTTTCAGTATTAATTTTACTATGGAAAGTTCAGTGTCTATACATTACACTTGAAATTCTACTTGTAATCTAAAAAGGAATAATTACTATAAAGTCTTAAACCTATTATTTGGACATCAATTCAGTCATTAATTTTTTTAATTTAATTAATTTAGTTTTAAATCTTTTGACGAATTGACAATTTACTTATTCCACCTATAATCGCTAACGTGGACAAAATCAAACGTATTGATCTTTAAAAAATCATTTCATGGAAGTCCTTTCCTTAAAAACAATGACACCCTCCAAATTGCTTTGATTCTTCACATTTTCGCGCTAGTCAAAACAGTTTGATCTTTCAAACCAGTTCATTTAAAGGCGACGGCACGGTAAGGGAAGATCCATTTACATCGACGTCTTAGAGAGTAATAGAATAAAATTTTATACCAATACAGTCGAGAACATATCCTCCGAAAGCATAACAGAGCATTCGCACCCAAAAGTGCAGTAAGCGGGAAACTAGTAGCTTCTGTTTCCCCACCATTGCTACCAGAAACAACCCCATGCCCCTTCTTATACGAGACACATTTGCACTCAAATGTCCTTTGTATCATAGCGGCAATGCAAAGACAAACGGAAAACAACTTTCAAAACCACGAGACAAGATAAGACTAGGTCGATGAAAAAAAATGTACAGAAAGCTAAATCACTCACGAGAAACCACGACCACTTGTTTCCCGATGTTGCGACCAGAGAACACCCCGACAAGAGCTGCTGGACCGTTCTCGAGCCCTTCTGCGATGTCTTCCATGTACACAATCTTCCCCTCTTTAATCTGAGGCAATACAGTCTCGAGGAACTTCGGGTAGAGATGATAGTAATCAAACATTGCAAAACCTTCCATCCGAACCTGCTTCCAGATAAGGTGCATCAAGTTGTGTATGCCTTCGTGCTGCTCGAGGTTGTATTGTGAGATCATTCCGCATACTGTGATTCGGCCATGAGGTTTCATGTTGAGCAGCACGGCATCAAGCATCTTTCCACCGACATTTTCAAAGTAGATATCGATCCCCTCAGGTAAGCATCTAAACATTCAAGACAGGAAAAAGTCAACTCTAGTCAGCTTTGGAATGGGTACATGTTGAATATCCTGTACATAAGTAATGTGCTCAATCATTGTTACTATATTCCTGGTTCACCTTTTCAGTGCTGCATCCAGATCCAGTTCCTCCTTGTAGTTGAAAGCATCATCGAATCCAAACTTGTTCTTCAGCAAATCAACCTTTTTCCCAAACATAACAGCAAGCAAGCATTTTAAGTAGAGATAAAACCGGGAAGAGACTATTAAGCAATTACTATTCAAGGAAACACTAGACAAATATGAGATGATTACCTTCTCTTTGCTACCGGTGCTGCCAACAACATAACAACCAAACAACTTTGCAAACTGGCCGACAAGCTGACCAACAGCTCCCGATGCCGCTGATACGAAAACAGTATCTCCTTTCTTAGGAGAGCATACCTCGAAAAACCCAGCATAAGCCGTCAGACCTGGCATACCTGTAAAGTTTGGATTTATGCAAATTAGACAAGTTTCAAGATTCGCTGGAGCATAGAAGTAGGAGTGTAATGCTATGGCAAATCTCAAATGATCCGATTTAATTGATCGAAGGTGATGCCCCTGTCAAATGGATGAGAAATAATCAATTTGGACGCTTCTTTCAACACGAAAGACAGCTTTGCAAGGCTCCATCGTTGAGACAATTCAACAAGGGCATACGGCGCTTAAACAAGGATGATCCCCACAAGTAAAATTCAAACGAAGCACGCTTTTTCCTTGCATAAGTTGGAGGCTGTCCGTACTTGAGAACCAAACAGACAGAACAAAGTATCTTAACGATTCGATGCTCCTCATTATTTAACACTGAAAGAGATATCGCACCAAATGATTAAAGAGCATACCCAGAAGGCCGGTGTAGTAGGACAGAGGAACATCGGTGTGTTCGATTTTAAAGCAAGTCTCTGGCGCAGTAATTAGACTATACTCCTCCCATCGAGTGAGGCCCAAAACCAAGTCGCCTTTCTTGAAGTTCGGATGCCCAGATTCCAAAATTCTAGCTACCCCATATCCAGAAACAGGCTGCATCATTGTGTTAGATACTTCAGAATATAAGCGCAACTACAATTAGGAAACTCGAATAGACTTTGAGCGTACAAGAAGGAAAGAGTATGCTTCCTTTGAATCTTACTTGTTGAATGTAATTGTCAAAAATTTGAGTTTGGTTTATGCGTGCGAGTTCATAAATTACTGTTGGCATCATGTGTCGAGTAAATTTGACGAGAGAGATGGCGGTACTTACAGAGCCGAGCTGAGTGGAGAACTTGATGAGGTGGAGATTGTAGGGATCGCAGGCCAGGTACAAGTTCTTCACCATGATGGTCCCCGAATCCTTGTCCGCCTTCGGTCTCTCCGAGCTCGTCCTCACTTCCAAGTGGGTCTCTTTCAGGGAACCTTGTACCTTCTCTCTGTAAATCACCTGTTTGTTCCTCATAACTTCCGCTGAAGCGTTGCTGTTCTCCTTCTCCATTCTCTCTCTCTCTCTCTCTCTCTCTCTCTCTCTGTGGATTTGACCGGTGAGACACACACATGGCCAAATATTGCACGTTTACTTTATAGGGAAGATGGGTGATGAAATATGCAGTCGCCGGTGACGTGTGCCCGTGTGTCATCGGCAGCATGTCTTACGTGTGCCGTTGTGTCATCCGTGGAATAGTATTCCAATTGGGAGATGCTAGCCTAACGGCCACCGTTATCCAAGATGATGACGGTGGATTGTGGGCCGCAATTTCCATTCCAAAGAAATGGGCAACCGGTTGAAATCTAAACAATATATTATTATATTTGCTAATCTTAATTAATTCAACAAGGAAACTAGATAAAAAAAACAATACATACGATGAAATGAAGGTTTTGTTTTCTTATTTTATTTAAGGAATAATATTACCATCGTTCCTTTATTTTTGTCCGAAAACCAAAACCAAAACCATTCTTCTTTCTTTTATTATTATTTTTTAAAAACGTCCCTCAACTTTTTAGAAAATGTCGACATACAGTCCTTCCATTATAATTTTTCCCTTACTGGTCTATTTTTGTTAACATGGATTACAGAATTAATCATATAGACTTTGGTGAATATATGTGTCATGTTGAAATATATATGTCATGTCATGATTTACTGAAAATTATTATAAGTCAAAATGGCACCACATCAAATAATATTAAAAAAAGAAAAAAAAAAACCAAAATTGAGAGAGAGAAAGAGATGGAGGATCATTGTCGTAGCCATGAGCTCAAGCTAGAGCCGAGTGATATATAACCAAGTGACATATAACCAAATGATGATTTAGTCTGACAGACATACGACAGATTGAGTAATCGAAGCTAATCCTAGGTATCAATTTGAAGAGAAGATGAAACAGCTTTAAGAGTTTGCTACGAAGAAAAGAAAAGAAGACAAGTAGGAACACAGAGAGAATATAGATTTAAAAAACGGTTTCTTCTTTTCAGAATAGACATTCTCCCCATTGTGAAGTATCATTATTTTTCTCGACTGAAAAGTCTTTTCAACAGATCATCTAATTTCAGCAAATCAAACATATTGACCTTAGGAAGATCGTGTCATGAAAATCCTTTCCATGAAAGCAAAGACACCCTCAAATCGCTTCGACTGTTCACATTTCCGCGCTAGTCAAAATGGTTCGATCTCTCAAACCAATTTATTTAAAGGCGACCATGCATAGTGAAGGAAGATAGATTTATATTGACCTCTTAGAAAGGCATAGCAGGAACTTTTATACCCAATGCAGAGAACATATCCTCCAAAAGCATAACAGAGCATTCGCACCCAAAAGTGCAGTAAGCGGGAAACTACTAGCTTCTGTTTCCCCACCATTGCTACCAGAAAACAACCCCATGCCCCTTCTTATACGAGACACATTTGCAGGAAATTTGTACCATAACGGCAATGCAAAGACAAACGGAAAACAACTTTCAAAAGCACGAGGCAAGATAAGACTATGCCGATGAAAAAAAATGTACAGAAAGCTGAATCATTCGCGAGAAACCATGACCACCTGTTTCCCGACATTGCGACCAGAGAACACCCCGACAAGAGCTGCTGGACCGTTCTCGAGCCCTTCCGCGATGTCTTCCATGTACGCAATCTTCCCCTCTTTAATCTGAGGCAATACAGTCTCAAGGAACTTCGGGTAGAGATGATAGTAATCAAACACCACAAAACCTTCCATCCGAACCCGCTTCCATATAAGGTTCATCAAGTTGTGTACGCCTTCGTGCTGCTCGAGGTTGTACTGTGAGATCATTCCGCATACTGTGATTCGGCCATGAGGTTTCATGTTGAGCAGCACGGCATCAAGCATCTTTCCACCGACATTTTCGAAGTAGATATCAATCCCCTCAGGGAAGCATCTAAACATTCAAGACAGAAAAAAGTCAACTCTAGTCGGCTTTGGAATGGGTACATATTGAATATCCTGTACATAAGTAATGTGCTCAATCATTGTTACTTTATTCCCGGTTCACCTTTTCAGTGCTGCATCCAGATCCAGTTCCTCCTTGTAGTTGAAAGCATCATCAAATCCAAACTTGTTCTTCAGCAAATCAACCTTTTTCCCAAACATAACAGCAAGCGAGCATTTTAAGTAAAGATAAAATCGGGAAGAGACTATTAAGCAATTACTATTCAAGGAAAAACTAGACAGATGTGAGATGATTACCTTCTCTTTGCTACCGGCACTGCCAACTACATAACAACCAAACAACTTAGCAAACTGGCCGACAAGCTGACCAACAGCTCCCGACGCCGCCGATATGAAAACAGTATCTCCTTTCTTGGGAGAGCATACCTCGAAAAACCCAGCATAAGCGGTCATACCTGGCATACCTGGAAAGTTTGGATTTATACAAATTAGAAGGGTTTCAAGATTTGCTGAAGCATAGGAGGAGTGTAATGCCATGGCAAATCTCAAATGATCCGATTTAATTGACCGAAGGTGATGCCACTGACAAATGGATAAGGAACAATCAATTTACACGCTTGTCTCAACACGAAAGAGCTGTACAGTACTCCATTGTTGAGATAATTCAACGAAGGCATATGGCACTTAAACAAGGAAGATCCCCCCAAGTAAAATTCAAAGGAAGCACGCTTTTTCCTTGCATAGCTGGAGGCTGTCCGTACTTGAGAACCAAACAGACAGAACAAAGTATCTTAACGATTCGATGCTCCTCATTATTTAACACTGAAAGAGATATCGCACCGGATGATTAAAGAGCATACCCAGAAGGCCGGTGTAGTAAGACAGAGGAACATCGGTGTGTTTGATCTTAAAGCAAGTCTCCGGCGCAGTAATTAGACTATACTCCTCCCATCGAGTGATGCCCAAAACCAAGTCGCCTTTCTTGAAGTTCGGATGCCCAGATTCCAAAACTCTAGCTACTCCATATCCAGGAACAGGCTGCATCATTGTGTTAGATACTTCAGAATATAAGTGCAACAACAAATAGCAAACTCGAATAGACTTTGAGCGTACAAGAAGGAAAGAGTATGCTTCCTTTGAATCTTACTTGTTGAATGTACTTGTCACAAATTTGAGTTTGGTTTATGCACGCGAGTTCATAACTTAGTGTTGGCATCATGTGTCGAGTAAATGTGACGAGAGAGATGGCGGTACTTACAGAGCCGAGCTGAGTGGAGAACTTGATGAGGTTGAGATTGTAGGGATCGCAGGCCAGGTACAAGTTCTTCACCATGATGGCCCCCGAATCCTTGTCGGCCTTCGGTCTCTCCGAGCTCGTCCTCACTTCCAAGTGGGTCTCTTTCAGGGAACCTTGTACCTTCTCTCTGTATATCACCTGTTTGTTGCTCATAACTTCCACTGAAGCATTGCTGTTCTCCTTCTCCATTCTCTCTCTCTCTCTCTCGGTGGATTTGATTGGGGAGATACATGGCCAAATAGTGCACGTACACTTATAGGGAAGACGGGTGATGAAATATGCAGACGTCGGTGATGTGTGCCTTTGCGTCATCGGAATGTCTTACGTGTGCCGTTGTGTCATCCAAGATGATGACGGTGGATTGTGGGCCGCAATTTCCATTTCAAAGAAATGGGCAACCGGTTGAAATATAAACAATACATTATTATATTTGCTAATCTTAATTAATTCAACGAGGAAACTAGATAAAAAAAACAATAGATACAATGAAATGAAGGTTTTGTTTTCTTATTTTATTTAAGGAATAAGATAATCATCGTTCCTTTATTTTTGTCCGAAAGTCAAAATCAAAATCATCCTTCTTTCTTTTATTTATTTATTTTTTAGAAACGTCCCTCGAATATTTGAGTATAGTCCTTCCGTTATAATTTTTCCTTACGGATCGATTTTTGTTGACATGGATTACAGAATTAATGATATAGACGCTGATGAATATATGTGTCGTGCTCAAATACATATGTCATGTCACGATTTACTGAAAATTATTATAAGTCAAAAAGGCACCACATCAAACAATATTAAAAAAAAAAAAACCAAAATTGAGAAAGAGAAAGAGATAGAGGATCTTCGTCGTAGCCATGAGCTCAAGCTCTAAGCTTGCAGCAACCATGGTCGTGGCACCCACAACCACTAGAGTTTCGAATTGCGAAGCTCGAGATCATGGCTACTTGAGATAAGCTCAAGGTCATGGTGGCTCAATTGGTGGTCGTAAATGGTTACAAATCATAGTTTTTGTATTATTATGGATGTTTTGTGGGTTTTCTTCAAGTTTATCATTTCACTTATTTTATTTTTATTATACTCACATTTAAGAAATTTTACTTTGAGGGATTAAAGGAAATGCTGATAATTGAGATTTCATTCCAAATTTCCCAAAGAAATAGGATGAACAATTTATATTGTTCCTTTACTTATACTATTAACTTATCTGTTATTTCAAAGAACTTTTTATAGCACTTTATGCTTCATATTTGATGAAGTGGCACGTCACATAATGCTCAAGCATGTATAAATTACTCCACCTTTCACCCGCCCTTAAAACCTACCTTAACAGTTTTTCTTTCATGTAGATTTCTAGAGAATTATGGTTCTTGAAATATAAAGAGAATGTTTAGTAAATTCCTATCATTTCCAGCAATTAAAAAACCATTTGCATTTCTGAAAATTACGTCAGAATTTTAGCTGAAGAAATCTTTTCTTTTCTTTTTTTGTCCTTTTTAGGAAGCTTTAGTCTTCTCTCTGAATAGACTCGTGAAGTGGAGAAACCGGATCCGGCTACTCTAAGTTTTATGATGACTTTTCTTTACACAAAAATTTTCTCCATTCCAAAAGAACAATCAAAGAGGGATACGCTAAAGTGGGAAAAAAGGGAGAGGAAAAGAAAGGTCATCATAAAATTAAAGATAAGAACATCCTAAATTGGCCTTTCCACATACACCTCTTGTATGATCCTCCTAAAATGTGCATCATATAGCCGAGCTACATATAACCAAATGATGATTTGGTCCGACAGACATACGACAAATTGAGTAATCGAAGCTAATTCTATGTATCAATTTGAAGAGAAGATGGAACAGCTTTAAGAGTTTGCTACAAAGAAAAGAAAAGAAGACAAGTAGGAACACAGAGAGAATATAGATTTAAAAAAACGGTTTCTTCTTTTCAGAATAGAGAAATCATTTTAGTCATTGTGAAGTATCATTATTTTTCTCGACTGAAAAGTCTTTTCAACAGATCATCTAATTTCAGCAAATCAAACATATTGACCTTCGGAAGAACGTGTCATGAAAATCCTTTCCATGAAAGCAAAGACACCCTCAAAATCGCTTCGACTATTCACATTTTCGCGCTAGTCAAAATGGTTCGATCTCTCAAACCAATTTATTTAAAGACGACCATGCATAGTAAAAGAAGATACATTTATATTGACCTCTTAGAAAGGCATTGCAGGAAATTTTATACCCAATGCAGAGAACATATCCTCCGAAAGCATAACAGAGCATGTGCACCCAAAAGTATAGTAAGCCAGAAACTACAACCCCGTTTCCCAACATTGCTACCAGAAAACAACTCCATGTCCCTTCTTATACAAGACACATTTTGCTGTCAAATTTCCTTTGTATCATCGCCAGAAAAAGAAACCACCTCTATGTTCTCGCATAACAATATGGCCATGCAAAGACAGATAGAAATCAACATGAGACTATGCCGTTGAAAAAGTACAGAAAGCGGACTCATTCATGAGAAACCATGATCACTTGTTTCCCAACATTGTGGCCAGAGAACAGCCCCACAAGAGCAGCTGGACCGTTCTCGAGCCCTTTGGCAATGTCTTCCACATACACAATCTTCCCCTCTTTGATCTGAGGCAACACTGTCTCCAGGAACTTCGGGTAAAGATGATAATAATCGGACACTACGAAACCTTCCATTCGAACCTGCTTCAGGATAAGGTTCATCAAGTTGCATACGCCTTCGGGCTGCTCGAGGTTGTACTGTGAGATCATTCCACATGCTGCTATTCGGCCACGAAGTTTCATGTTGAGCAGCACTGCATCAAGCATCTTTCCGCCCACATTTTCGAAGTAGATATCAATCCCCTCAGGGAAGTATCTAAACATTTAGGACAGAAAAAGTCAACTCAAGTCAGCTTCAGGAACAGGTACATATTTTAAATCTCGTACATCAGTCATTTATTTGCTCAATCATCCTTAACATATAACCTTTTCAGTGTTGCATCCAGATCCAGTTCCTCCTTATAGTTGAAAGCATCATCAAAACCAAACTTGTTCTTCAGCAAATCAACCTTTTTGGCAAAAATAACAGCATGAGAGAGCTTTAAATAAGATGAAACTCGGAAGAGACTAATAAGACTGTACTTCTAACATTTATGTTTAGTGAAATGATGAGGGCATATATTCCAAACTGCATTACTCTGTTGAGCATTCTCAATTTGATAAATACAACATCATCATACCCCAAGTGCTTCTTTAAGATCTAACTCTATATATATGTGCTAGATGCTTGGTTAAGCCAATAAGTTTTATAAGAACATGAACATACTCTCTATTTCAAACACTTGTCCAGTCACTCTAGTATTAAACAAAAGTGAAAATTGGAGATGCCAAATATGTTTGGCGAACCATTGATACGTGGGCCATTGTGTTCTTTCTTTGACACGAGATATGGAGGGGGCAGTGTACTCGTGCTTAAACAACTACTGTACAAGGAAACACTAGACAAATGTGACATAATTACCTTCTCTTTGCTACCGGCGCTCCCAACAACATAACAGCCCATCAACTTTGCAAACTGGCCAACAAGCTGACCAACGGCTCCCGATGCCGCCGATATGAAAACAGTCTCTCCTTTCTTAGGGGAGCATACCTTGAAAAACCCAACATAAGCTGTCATGCCCGGCATACCTGCAAAGTTTAAATTTGAAGAAATTAGAAGAGTTGCGAGATTTGCTGAAGCATAAGGAGTGTTGCTTTGGCAAAATCTCAAATGATCTGATTAATTGCCCAAAGGTGAAGCCCGTGAGAAATGTATAGACTTCTCTAGCAAAGCAACTATTTCATTGAGACAATCGATTTACACAGTTCTTTTAATGCGTAAAGATAGCTTTGCAGGCTCTATCATTAAGAATATTCAACAGGGGCATATGGTGCATCAACAAGGAAGATCCCTACAAGTAAAATACAAAGATTGCACACTCTTTTCTTCCGTAACCGGAGGCTATCCATATTTGAGAATAATACAGGACAAAGTAGAACAAAGTATGTTAACAATCTGATTCCCCTTATTCTTTAACATTGAAAGAGATATTACACTAGATGATTAAAAAGCATACCCAAAAGGCCGGTATAGTAAGACAGAGGAACATCAGTGTGTTCAATTTTAAAGCAAGTCTCTGGCGCAGTAATTAGACTATACTCCTCCCATCCAGTGATGCCCCAAATCAAGTCGCCCTTCTTGAAGTTTGGATGACGAGATTCCAAAACTCTAGCTACTCCATATCCAATAATAGGCTGCATCAATGTGTTACATACTTCAGAATACAAGTGGAAACACATTTAGCAAACGCAAATAGACATTGAACTTACAAGAAGGAAAGATTGGAAATAAAGATAATTTGATAATCAAACATGTTGCAATCACCAGAAACCCTTTCATTTTAAAAGTTTGCGACTCTAGTCACATTGAACTGAGGTAAGTCAAAATGCAGATCCCTAAACACTTAATATAACTTCTAACAAACCTAGAAGAAGAGGAGCATAATTTTAACGTCGCAGCAGGAATAGAAGTGAAATTCACAGTAATACATTAGAATCCTAAGAAATATGCTAAAGGATGCAAACACAACTCTGCTTATTCCAGAGTCATGTTTATTTTATGTTCCATTAAATACATATCATTGTCCTATTTCATGTGCAAGCTTTCTGACACCATTCATCATGCTTACACATGAATGGGACTGATAAAGCAACTCGCGTCGCTTAGCACCTTGATTTATGTGGACCGTATAAATGTTTGACATGTAAAATTCTATGAAAAATAGCGAAAGCGAGGTTCTTTCCTCTTTCAACACACTAAGCTTTTGGATACATCTTCCATTCTTATAGCGACATCGCAAACCATCTCTACACTTCCAAAGGCACCACCAATTGGGTCACACTTGCAGAGCTCAAAAAGATTGAGCCTTGATAGGAAAAAAATGAACAGAAATATAGCTTATTTTATGCAACACCTCTACACTAGTCGACATAACCACGAGCAGAGACACCACAACATTCTCCTGAAACAAAATAATTAATCCCCAGAACAAAGTGGTAAAAAAAAAGGACAAAAATATCGTACTCAAGAAAATCCACAACATCCGACATTCGGAGCTTATTTTATGCAACACCTCCCCCAGTTTCGACAACGAGGAACATCAGTTGACGCCGAGTTGATGACCCATATTTTCTTTCGATGAGAATTTGAAACGAAAGGACTTCGGCGTGCTTACCGAACCAGGTTGGAAGGATTCGCGGTAACTGGGGACATCGAGCTTCCTCATGCGAATCCTCATGTAAGGATCGCAGGACAGGTAGAGATTCTTCACGAGGACGCCGTTGGAGCCCTCCGGGACTCGCAACTCCAGGACCGATTCGCGCACCTCCATGTACGTCTCCTCGGGCGAACCGCTGACGTAGTCCCGGAATATCACCTGCCTGTTCCTCACCACCTCGCCACTCCCATTCGCCATCGCTCTTCGCTGCTCTTTTCGACTGCCAGAAGAGACAAAGAAGATGAGCACGTGTGGAGTGCGGATGCGGGTCCATGACGCGGGACGAGGCCTTTTCTGCCTTGAATGACAGAAAGACAGACGACCCTTTTGATCTGCATCGCGGGCAAGGGGGAAAAGTTGACGGGCGACGATGGCGATGCGTGGAGGAAGACGACGACGTTTCGGTGTATTTCCAGAGCGGTCCGATGTTAATAATGCCGCTCTTCTCATTTCCAAAAAATTAAACTCACGCTTAATTTGATTTTTTTACTTGATATTAAACATGGACATGTTTAATCGGGAAAGTAAATAAAGTCTTAAAAGATTTGAATTCGAAACTTCCAACTTTGATATTATATGCGATTTAGTAAGATTACCATTAATTATTTTAAAAATTTAAACTGTTAAATGAATGTATGATTTAGTATTTAATTAATTCAATAAACACTCATAACCAGAAAGTAGACTTTTGCTTAATGATTCATGTCCCGAAAAAATGGGAATGATTTTTTTTTTTTCTTTTTTTGTATTGGCAATGATTCAGAAGACAAGAAGGACAAAGGTCAAAGTGAAAGATTCCTGCAGAAAATGAAAAGGATTGGAGACTAGCGACGTGTGGGGAAGTGGGGTGATCAATAGGGTCATAGAGATTGGTCTTCCCCAACGTTTATGAAGTAGATGTCGATCCCCTCGGGGAATATCTAAAGACGAAACAACGAAAAGCCGTAAATTAGTCTTAACAAATACAACAAATACACATTTTGTATCATTCAGGAACACATCATTCTTTTTTTTTTTTGGTTGAACAGAAAGGTATCATTTAACTCATATGCAAAGGTGGTTATTTTTGGTGCTGCAATCTAAAAGGGTGTACAAAATCAAAGACCTAAATTCAAAACCGGCTAGACCGGACCGAACAACTTGATTGAGTCTTGTTTCTAGGAGTGTCGGTACGGTCCTAATTCCTAAAAGTGGAACAAGTGTCCGGGCAGTCTAGTTTCTAGGAGTTTCGATACGCTTCTTGATTCCTAAAAATGGAATCGATGTCTGAGCGGTCCGGTTCCTGATTTTAAGGGAGAACCAGACCAGATTGACTACATATATATATTTTAAAAAGTAAAAGTGACCAGCTTTTTTTTATTATTATTAATTCTTCATACTATAAGGCATTAAGTAGTGGAAAAAAAATGACCGGTTCCATTGGATTGGACCGGACTGATGGTCAAGTCCCAATGTGGAATTGGGGAGCGGATTGGATCAAAAACCGATCACCCCTATTGTAATCGAGCTCCACTTCTTCTTTGTAGTTGAAAGCTTTTTCGAACCCAAATTTGTCCCAGAGCAAATCAACCTGTTTCGCGTAATGCAATTGCAGAGAAAAATCTAAACGGAATTTGATCAAAGAGAACGGCTAACAAGATTGCATGGTAGGACTCGCGTTAAGGTGTGCACATGAATTGCCTTCTCTTGGCCACCGGCACTGCCTACCACGTAATGAGCGAGCAATTTCGCAAACTGGCCCGACGAGCAGACCGACTGCTCCCGCAGCTGCTGATATGTAAACAGACTCTCCTTTCTTAGGAGAGCACAGCTCGAAAAAGCCGACATGAGCCGACAAAGCCGGCATGCTTGCGACATAGATCAAATTTGGAAATTACACGACAAGCAAAAAGACGGTCGAGAAAACGAGTCAGAGGACCAATATGCGAGGAAAATACTTAGATGGTTTTATTCATAAGCTAGCATTGAGAGCGAAACCACATGATCGGAGCAATAACATACCAAGAATGCCATTGTAGTAAGAGAGAATAATGCCGGTGTGCTCGATCTTGAAGAAAGTCTCCGATGAGGCAAGTAAAGCCGTACTCCTCCCATCCGGTGATCCCCCAAACCAGGTCACGTTTCTTGAACTTTGGATTCGCGGAGTCCACAACTCTGGCCACTCCAAATCCAGTGATTTGCGGCATTCAACGCGTCAAATACGACTTCAGAACCAATTTAAGCGCCAACAAACAATTGCTATCATCGCTAACGACGCTTAGCTACAACACAGAACATCACTGATTTGTACTTACCGAGCCGGTGCAATGAATGGTACTTACCTTACCATCTTGGGTGAAAGAGACCCTTGCCCGACGCCGATGAGGGTAGCCCTCACCTAAGTTTTGGCGACCTCTACCATGGCTGACAAATGGTAGGAAACAAAGAAAAAAAAAGTAAAGTAAAAGAAAAAAATAAAGAAACAAAAATTAAAAGTAAAAGATGAGAATGCCCTTCGGTATGAAAGATTATACTTTTTTTGTAAAACTAATATGGCCACTTCAAACTTTTTTTGGAAAAAAGTTCCACTTTAGGTTGCCATTTAAAACAAGGTCTACGTCAGGGGCTTATTTGAGAAAATAAGAATATTTCAGACCCTTATTTGGAATTTTCACATCTTTTTCTCCTACTAATTATCCATTCCATCTGTATTATTAATTAACACTTATAAATGCTCCAAAAGGGAAAGAAACATTCTATAAGAATTCAGACAATGGCAATTAAATATATTTCACTTAATCTGATTTACCCATCTAAAAAAGACAACCTAATCTAGCCATTCCATATTTGAATTAAGGTAATGGCAAAACATTCATTTACAAATCCCTTCTAGTTGGCATAAAACAGGCAAGTTCTTCATTCACGTTTTGTATCAAATAAATCACACTTTTGTTTGCTTTAAATAGGACAAGCAATAGGGTCATTATCAAATCAAAAGTAGATCAAAATGACTTATTCATCGACTAGATTCCTTGTATTTTTTACCATCTTCCTCGTTTCGCTTCAATGCGGTTGTGGAGCGCTATTCAAGCGGAAGCGGGTGTATGTTCAGATGACCAACAGGTTACCAGGACAAGTGAACCTCACGATTCACTGCAAATCAGGAGATGAGGATCTAGGCTTCCATGCGCTCGCCCCAGAAGGCCATTGGGGATTTCAGTTTCGACCCAACTTTTGGGGATCAACATTGTACTTCTGTAGCTTTCAGTGGCCAGGAAATATTCACTATTACGATATTTATAAAAAGCTAAGGCTGCGTTTGTTATGATTTCTTTTTTCTGTTTTTAAACAATTTTTCTGTTTTTTTGTTTCTGGGAACAAAAAGGAAACAAACGCGTTTGTTTGCGTTTTTATTCCAAAATTATTTTTTTGTTCCCAAAAATACATCCGGAATGTAAAAACAATAAACAAAAAAAAAGTTGTTTCTTGTTTCTAAAACACATTTTAGGAACACTTTTTCTTTCTCTTCTATTTTCTCTCTCTTCTATTTTCTTATCTCTTTTTCTTCTTCTTTTTCTTTGGCTGGTCATCGACCTCGGCCATGGCCGGCGACCGGCCGTCGAGGGCCGACGACCTCGCCGGAGCGTCGCCGACCCTTGGCGAGGCTCGGCCTCGCCTTGGCCGGGCGAGCTCGAGCTTGCCCACCCGGCTCGCCCGGATTCGGCGAGGCAAAGCTCACCCGGCCCGACGAGGTCGGCCTCGCCTTGGCCGGGCGAGCTCGAGCTCGCCCAAATCGGCGAGGCCAAGCTCGCCCGGTTCGCCCCAGATTCGGAGAGGCCGAGCTCGCCCGGCGGCCGGCGAGGCTCGGCGTCGCCGAGCCATCGCCAGTAGCGGGCTGTTGGGCGAGCTCGGCCTCGCCGGATCCGGGCGAGCTCGAGCTCGCCCAGCCAAGGCGAGGCCGAGCCTCGCCCGGCTACGATGAGGCTCGGCCTTGCCGGGGCCGGCGAGCCTCGCCGTGGCCGGGCAAGGCCGCCGCCCTCGTCGACCCGCCGCCAGGCCATGGGCCGAGGCCGACGACCGACCAAAAGAAGAAAAAAAGAAAAAGGAAAAATAAATAAGAAAAAAAGGAAAAATAAATAAGAAAAATAAGAAAGAAAATAGAAAAAATAAAATAAAAATATTTAAAAATTAAAATAAATAAAAAAATTATACAAATTTACTAAACGTGTTTCTATTCTTTTTATATTTCTGGAACAGATTATCAAACGTGTTTTTTTGTTCAAAAATTGTTCCCTGAAACATAAATATTTTTTTCTATTTTTGTTCCCAAAAATAATTTTTAAACAGAAATGTTACCAAACGCACCCTAAAAGTCACCCCGGTTGTCACGACTATTTCTGGAACGTACAGCCCGATGGTCCATGTTTGTTCAATTATGAAACCAAGGAGTACGATTTTTGTGATCATTGGAATCCTCCGGTCCCATCCCTGACCAGAAAACCCGTGTTGTAATTATATGAGGTGCTTGGTGTGTACACTTTGATGAATCAATAATAACTCTCATGATGTTGTTCCTTTTTATTTCTTTTACGAGATTCCACGTGATTATCGAGTAATGAATTTACTTTGTATCTCTCCTTCATCAAATTATTATTTAAAAAATTATACTTGGTAGTGCTACCTTCAAGAGGTAGCGAATCCCCTTAACCATAATAAATTAAAACTCAAGATGACATACAAATTACATATCTAGATTCGTGCCAAGTCCTCCAACCCCAAAAGCCCCTGCAGACCTTGCTATTTTCAAGCCTACAATCGTATTTTGATATTTATTGATACCTAAATCTTCATCAACAAGCACAATATTTTCAAGCCTACAATCATTTAAATGCGACTTAATGGGGATGTCACGCCCTAAACCTCAAGCGCGCCAACATCCCACCATGGTCATTCAAATGCGACGTTCCCAGGTTAAGTCGCCGACCCAATCAGTTCTTTAATGCACATGCCGAACGTATTATAAAATCCCTGACAATAAAATACGGGATATAAAAGCAGGAAGCAATTCAACAATATAACACTTTCATAAATCAACGAAGTTACAAACGAAGGCCTACAGCTAAAAGTCTACAAAAGACCGACTCTTAAAAAGGAACTGTCCTATGACCTACAAGTTGAACACATTCTCTAATGGGTCCAATTGCTTCATCCGCCGTGGCATACAAATTTTGAAAGTTTGTACCTCAATTCTTTCAATTTCATTCAATTCTCTTCTAATTGAACCAAATTGAAGTCCATCAATTAATCCAATATTACCACACTTCAATTCACATTTTCACTTGACCAAAGAACCATCTTGGGTCCCAAAAGTACGATCAAAAGCGGGCCTACCAATTTTTCCGAACCAAAATAACCATACTTTGATTTTTCGCTGAAAAACTCTGTTTGTAGAAAAATCTTCTGAAGATAAGTCGATGTTCCTAAAATGATTTGTGATACGACACAACTTCCAAAATCTGAATTCGGGTTTGATTTCATGGTTAATTTCAATTCGGCGCGAATTTAGCATGTCCTAATCTATCGGGTAGCTTTTATGAATTTTCGTGCATTTGACTTGTGGTTGATTATTTTCAACCCACAAAGTACATCTTTGACACATTGGCGACTCTCAATTGTCGTAAAAATCTCAAGATTTCAAATATAGACACAGGGTACCAAAACGACAGAAGAATCGGTCTAGTGCCAATCGACAAGAATTGTGCAATTAAGTGGAATCACCCACACTTAATCACATACCTTTGTCAAGTCGACCTATCTTCGATTTCTAATCGATCTTACTTTGTCATAATGATCTCTTGTAGATTTGCACAGTCGAACAGTCGTTTCCTAGTCAAATTCTCAAGTCTGATACGTTAAAATCCCTTAACGGCTTCACCTAATAGACTAGTTATCTCATGAGTGATCGGTTCGGGAAAAGACTATAAGCACGTCGATGAAATGCCCAACTAGTTCGATCGAAATCAGAACCTAAAATTCAAGATGTCACATTAATAGTAAAAAGTCTTTTAAGTGTCTTTTTAAGTGTCAATCCATTTAATGTGTACTTAGATGTTGACTTTTTTTTTTTTTTTTTTTTTTTTTTTTTATCAAATCTAAAAAGTCAATTCTTGGTCATCACTTTGTAAAATTTGTGAAAATTGTAAAAATAAATAACTCTTTCCTTACAAACATAGTTCGACTTTTGAATTTTTCAGTTTTGATAGAAACGATCAAGAGTCAACTTTTCGATCAAATAAAATACTTTAACCCTTCATCAAAAAACTCCCAAATTCATTAATTTAATTTCTGTTTTGGAAATTTGATTCAAGGACCACATCAATTCAACATTTCAAGGCGGCCATGTTCAAGCATAAATTTTCGGATGCGATTAACCTTTCATAGCAAATTAAATTTGTACAATTTAAATCCGATTAGGCCAAATTAATTCAATTTCAATATCTATTTTGGCATAATCAAGTCAATTTGGGAAAATTAAGCGAAAATGAGAAATTGCGAGCAGGGTGGAGTCGGGTAAACCTAGTTGACCTGATCTAGTTCGGCTTAATGATTTGACGCCCAATTCGACCTAATGGGTCAAACCAATTGCAACGGCCAAGGTCTATAGAACAATTTGGGGAATTAAGAGAGTTAAGGCCTCAGGCCATCGCAGTCAACCGAGTCAATCCGATTGGGTCCAAACCGGTCCGATCCATTGGCTTGAACCCCAATTAGGCCTATTTGGCCGAATGGCCCAGCCCATGGCCGGCCCCTTTATCCCATATTTCCAAGATTGCGGGTATCCATAATTACCAAAATGTCATGTCATGTCACCAATCTATATGAGCTTCAATTAAGGCATCCACCCCATCCAATCTTAGCCAACTAAGATGTCATGTCACCCATCCATGTGCATTAACAAGAGCCAATAAAATCATTTCTTAGCCATTAAGGGTTGAATTAGGGCCATTAAATCATGGATGAGGTGTGGGGTCAAGATTTGCTTTTAACTCAAGTTTCCCTCCAATTTTTTCCTCTCATCTTTTCTATTATTTCCCTATGGCTGAAATTCCTATTATGAGAAGCAATAACATACTTGCAATGAGAGATCTCTCTCACTTGGCCATCCCTCTCTACCGCTGGTTCCTACACTTTGTTGGCCCTTCTCCACCTTTTGTCTGCCATAATTATTGCGCAACAGTGATCCTAGGCCATTGCCTGAGCTGACCTTGATAGGTGTTTGTCTTGATCATTGCCGAAATTCCTTGATTCCGACTGGTTTTCTTTATCCGTTCGCCGATGAATCAATTAAAGGTAGGACTTCTATTTCAAGAACAATTTTGTTGGGATAACAATGCAACCTAGAGAGGGGCGACTAAGTTGTTTTAGAAAATTTCAACAATTCTAGAAAAATTGCTAACCATTATGAAAATGGATTAAGCATATGTTTTATATACTGCGAACTGGTTGTGTGTTAGAGCAAGTAAAAAAAAGATGAAGAGAAGCACACAATGATACATAGTGGTATGGCTTTACACAAAGCTTATGTTCAATGTCCATACTGATAGCCACAAATCAGGCTAGATTGCACTAATAATTTGCCAGACAAGTTACACTTAACAGCTACAAACCAATCTAGATTGCACTAATAATCTACTAGATAAGTTACACTTAAAAAGCACCAATCTATCTTGATAGATTACACTATCAGGAAATAGGTGCTGTCATCCGTCTTGAATGCTTGATCTTTCACATGATTACAATACGGCAAGACCTCTATAGTGGAAATATTAAGAGAGTACAACAATATCAGCTAAGAACACGACTTAAGGCAAATTTGGATTTATGTATTGCATGACTAACGTTCGGTCTTTAAGATATTCTATTTATATAAGCATATCCAACCATCCCGTTGGAGATGTTCTAGAGAAGTAGATAGCCGTTAAAAGTTCGTTGGTGCTGTTGTCCTGAGTGGTACTACCCATACAATCATTTTTCCTGAATATTTGCTAGCGATCTCAAAACTGGTTCTACTGTTGTCCCATTGCTCAATACTGAGAAAAGCCTGTTTTCCAATCCTCTGATGATTTTAGGTTCTACCGCTAGGCATCTCCAATCGACAATGACTATATTCGATTTTTTCATGAAACATTCTTGGATGTTATTTTGAGATCACTAATGACATCATATTTTCAGCATCGATAGAAACATCATTATCAGATAATCTTTAAGTCCTTTGGTGCTATTTATGAACATGATAGATTTGTGATCTTTTTTCAACACGAATATAATTTCTGTCTTCAATATATTATCAATTGAACATTTGCAAATCTCATAGTAAATATTATACCAATGATAGTTTTGGGATCATTAGATTGCCTTGAGATATTTCTCCAACAAATTTCATATGATCATCCTATGATACTAAGGTTGATTATACTTTAAAATTGAAGTGTTGTCTTCGATTTATAATTAACTCTATGTCAGGATGCAATGAAATTGATTAGTTTATAGTTGTTAGAACAAGTTCGGTTTCTAAAATTAGAGCTAATTGCATGTTTATATTAATCCCGGATTATAATCTGTTGATAGCCGAATAGTTTAGGTTGAAATCTTAACGTCAATTTTGGTATCTGGTTGTTTATTTAACTCAAGCTCAATTGAAGTTTGCATGACCAAATTCTTCACTAAATTCGTGTGGCCGAGTGTCTAATAGTTTAGATTTGATGTTAATGTGAGTATTACCTTGCTCTATATTTGGTGCATGTTAGATGAATGTTGAATAGCAGTCAGTCGACATGAACGAGGTTGAATTTGTGAAGGTTTTTCTAGAAAAATTGAGTCTTATATGACCTTTGTGTGCTTATAAATTTTTTGGGAAAAATCTGTTTAGAATTGGGAAAATTTGTCTTCTATATATTTGTAGTCAAGATCTAATCTTTAAATTGATATAAAGTTCATCAAATTGTAACATCGTTTGGTCTGTCAAAAGTTCATCCAAAGTCACGAAGAAAGCGGGTGTTTGATCGGTGAAAGCTGTTCCTGCTTTGACTGAACTTGTTTTTCAATAGATCAATTTACAATGGACTAATTTGCAATAACTTAAAACTTGAAAGTCGCTAAGGAGGTCCTGAATTGAAAATACGTAAGATTTTGTAATTTTGTAATTAGTCTTAGGTGGTTATTTTAATTGAACAAGTTCAAAATCGGGATTGGCCTTCAAAACTGTTTCAGGGTGAGTCTTTTCCGAAAATGTGGCATTGCGTCATAGATAGAGGGGTTTTTTGGCAAAAATTCAGAAAATGAAAGTTGAAGAGCACGTATTAAACTAGTGGTCTGTCAATTGTGGCGCCATTTGAGATCCATTTGATATTTGCCTCATATTTTTGAAAAATCGGGTCGAAATAGGGTCAAGTCCTAAGTGATCGGACTTAATTGAATAAACTATATAAATTGGGCCACAATTTGGGGAATTGACCTCAATGAAAGTTGAAATTGACATCCTAAGATTTAACTAGCAATTGGAATTGCTCAATTTGGAGTCCATTAAGGTTCTTTATTTGGTTAAAATAGGTTAGCTAGAGAATAAAAATCAATTTATACTTATGATCATTCTCCCAAAAAGTGATTAGCTTAATCTATATCAGTGTCATAAAATGAGTAGAATTGTAGGCTCTCCTTAATCTCGGATTAAGATTTGTCTCCGATATCAAATTTATGGGGTTCGTGTCCCAAGAGGCATTGCGATGACTGTGGAATTGATGAGCTAGCTTAGCTATATGTCCAAATTCGGGGTTTGAGTATGTTTTGGTGATCAGTAAAGTGCTTCCTTAAATGAGTTACAGAAGAGGATATCGTCAATGCACATTCACACGTGCATGCACACGCTCGGAGAGGAAAAAAAGGTGTTCGGTACATCTCAACCGTATTTTATTTATGAGTAAATGGCACTATGCAAGGAGATGCACGCACAATTCATATCAACATCTTAGAGAGTAGAAGAGCCTTTCGAACAATTTTATTTACCCAACAAAACAGAAAATATATCCTCCAAAAGCACAAGAGAGCTGGGACTGTGGAGGTTTCATCGCAGTTCTCATTGAAATCATTTGTTTGAAATCTAATATAAAGAGTTCACGGGAAAAAAAAAAAAAAAAAAAAAAACCAAGAATATAGATTTTTAACAGCTAGAAGGCTAGTTTATCCCAAAAATTAATTTTCGGAGGCAGAATTCTACTGGTCCATGCCCAAAAACAAGGATTTCTTTTAGTGCCGGTATATTTAAATTAATGTTGAAAAGACACCGTAGGTAGAAAAAGTGACAAGCGACTTTTTTCTAGATAAATCGTTTGGGAACTTATTCACAATCTTTGAGTTTACTAACCTTTTCTTATTGTTTGCAAGTTTGCAATTGTGTGCTAGTTTACCAACTTTTATTCTAATGTTCGAATTTACTAACTCTTAAAGAAAATTACTTACAAAAACTAGGCTGTCTTGTCAACTTTTGTCAAAATATGCTGCCAACTATTTTGGTCACAAACTCTCATTTTTGAGTTAATTACCGGCATTTAGTCATCTTTTTTTTAATATTTCGTCACTATTTGCCTTAGTTGGCAACTCTTCACATTTACTAAATCTTTTTAAAAATTATCAACTTGAATTAGCATGCGTGACATGTTAATTTTTTCCCATTGAAATATTACATAGCATATGCGATTATTAACTCTACTTTGAGTTGCTCATTGAAATTTTGTTGGCCTTTTTCTTTTTAAATTGTCAACTTTTCCTATGTTTACAAACTCATTTTTGCATTTCTTAGCTAGATATAGCTTCAAAATCTTGAAAAAAAGACGGATTGTACTTTCTCCCATGTGTTCCCTTTGCCAGCGAGAAGTTGAAATGGCAGAGCACCTCCTTTTTTTTTTTTTTTTTTTTTTAAATGTACGCCCAGAAAACCCGTCTAGAACCATGCATATCTTAAGATCCCCGGTCCATTTCATAGGGTTCCAAACGAATTCAAAACTGGTGTTTACGAAAAGTTGAAGAAAAGAAAGAAGGTAAGATCTTCCCGTCCCCCGAGCTTTCTACTATGCGGTACATTTGGAAGGCTGGAGGTGCCTTCATCTTCAAAGACTCCACACCAGACGCTGCCTCAGTTGCTATTCTTTCGACGTCCCTCTGTGCCACTTCTGAACTTCTAACTCAAAAAAACTCGAAGAAGTGACCTTCCTGCTGCACAGTTTCCTACGATGATGGGCTCGATCAAAGTGAATTTCGGCGCTGCTTTTCATGGAGCTATTCAGCAAGGCTCTGTTGCGATCATCTGCAGAGACCGGAGTGGTGTTTTAACCAATGGAATAAATTAACCATTACGAGCAGAAACTTGTTCTTTACTCGAATCCTTTGAATTTCATGGTGACAGAAAGCAAACTAGCCTCTTGCTGTGAATCCGACAAGTCCACTAATTCAAGTGCATCGTCCAAGACAACACGGTTTCCTGGGAGATCGGGAATCTTGTGACAGATTATAAAGATCTCTTAAAGGAATCTCCGAGTTTAGCCCTAGCCCATCCCATGGAGGTGTAACAGTGTAGCGGACCGGGTGGGTAAGCAGTCTTTATCAGCCCGCTGTTTCTCTTAAAGAGCTGATGTGATCCTGTGGGTCTGTACTCTTCCTTCACATACTGAAATCGCTGAGAATGCCGCCTCTCTTTCTAAGAAAAATAAGGTTAATTTAATATCGCATCCATCTTTCATTTGTTATTAATGGCTATTAAGAAACTTTAAATTATTGTCTAGATCTTATGCTAATTGTTTATAATGCGCAAAGTAAGTCATATGACCGAACTAGCACAAAATGGGTCTTATCGGCTTAGTTCACCACATAATTTATATTACATGTTTGATTAAATTTATCTTGGTCTGTTTTTAGGATATGCTAGTTATAATTGACTAAATTACGAAAGAATTGTGTTATTAAAGTTGAGGAAATATCCCTAAATGATTTTGAAGATCAATAAAACCTTTCCATAAGTATTTTATAATTCTGATCATAAGTTTTCTAGGTGTGGTGCTTGGAGCAAATATATTCATCAGATTCAAGACACTAGTGAATCTAGTTCTCTATGTCAAGATATGATTAAATCTTCTTGATCAAAGGCAAATGTGTAATTTGCAAGGATTATCAAGACAATCAAACGTTAGGAGAACCTTCCATATTTGCGTATGATGTGAAGTGTAATGGCTAGTAAATTGGCCTAAATTTCTTTCTATACTTATTGATTGTCTAGGAGGGATGATATCCGCGCAATCTTTCCCTATCGAAGGATCATAATTCTCATGACAATCATTGGAGATGAGATGCACTTTCCAAAGGAAGTAATCAACTTATGTAAACTTTTCTATGTTGTATAGGCAGCAGAATCAAGGGAGATTCCATTCAAAGGAACCTAGAAGCAATCGGATCATCTTGAGTCATTCAGGTCCAACAAGTGGATTGGATGAATGATCCTCAAAGTTTATGTCCAATGGTTGTTTTGGACAATGAGGAGCATAAAAGAAGATTGTGATGCTAAAGGGAAAAAGAATTGTAGTCTATAAGATCCAAAGTTCAAAGAGAGCCTCGTCTTACATACTTGCCTTCGCGAGCTTAACTTCTAATCTATTAGAGGTTGTTTTTTAGAGTGTGAGATAAGAAGTTTAGATTACACTTACCCAAGTTGAGAGTACTCATTTACTGTAACTTCTAACTAATTTGTTTAGTGGATTCCAGCTAATAGGTTGTTAGCGTGAAATAGTGGATGTGGGCTTATCAAAGCTAAATCACTAATAAACTTGTCGTGTGCAATTTTCTATCCCTTAAACTCTTATTTATTTCTTTCGATATATTACTACACATCAGTAATATCTAAGCATTGCACGCCTTTCCCCAAACATTGTCCTACTGCAATATTAGTTTCAATTTTCTTTAAATTCCGTATATTCACCTATTAACTCCCTCTAGGTGATAGTTCTAGCCCTAATAACTAACAATAGTGAGCATAAAATTGACCTCAATCTTTTTTCCCCGTAAATTGGACAGGTGAGGAGATTTAGATAGCTAGATGTATCTTATCCTAATGAGTAGCAATTAGTTGTCCTTCAATGTTGATTTGACATTATTGGACTGATTGAGTACTTATTCACCATCCATTATGATATATGCCTTGGGATATATAAAATCGAAAAATTAATGTATCCTATTTTCTTCAAATATGGTCAATTACTCAAAGTGTTATGACAACGTGATAATAAGACTGATTAAACGATATTAATATTAATGGCACTACTCGTAAACTCGTTGGTTTCTGGATAATATCTTACTTGTAACTATTTTTGGCTAGCAACAGGATATAGATTAAATTGTTTTCTTTTTATATGATCTAAATATAAATCCTAAGATTTGCAAAGCATTTCATGTAACTTTATCAGAATATTATGGTCATAAACAGTGTTCCGGTGCAATGTGCAGAGACCCAACTAGTGTTCACCAAACATCGTGGTCTTGTCTCGCAACTCTTCATGTTCGGTGATTCCCCATTGCCTTAAGTGCGACAAGAAACGAAAATTGTAGGAAATATAATAAAATCCTCCGAATCAAACAGCATCATCTTCATGATCAATAGTCATTTTCAACAGTATCTATTACTTAAACCCTTGTGTATTTCATCAATCAGTTGAATATAACAGACAATTAGTACAAAGCCAACATTGCAAGGCCAGGCTTTAGACCAGCCTTTTCATAATCAAGGTGGGAAACAGCCACATGCTCAAGCAACATTCACACATGTAATCTTTTACCACTATATGTTTCTACTTCTACGCAGTACATATATTACAACACTCGATTGATCATATTCAACGTTTTGCACTATAAGCAACTGGAGGGTTGGACCAGGCCAAAGGCCAATCCACCAGCATTAACACAAGAAGCTTGAGCAGGTCGTCGATCGTTTTTGTAAGTGAGCTTCACATCTTCTAATCTTATTCCTGTGCACGGGTTCTTCGGACTGCAGTCAAATTTGACAGCCACCTCCGTCGCTGATGTCCCGTGAATGTTTTGATATGTCACATCGCTAATTTTTACGCCTGAAAACTATTTGGACAAAATCAAAGTTAGAAGTGGTAAGAATAGACTAATTATATATAAACCCTAAAATGGACGTAGAAAATGGAGAAAAGAAAAAGAAAATTTTGCATAGACTCATTGCAACAAACTCCGGTTTAATGGAACATTTGAGCTAGTCTTTTTCGGAGTTTTCCATGACATAAGAACTATGATCGATATAGTAATATTGGTAAAACAGAAATCAATTGATATTTTTATTTTCTTACTAACGTAAATAGAGATAACTTTACAATGAGAATAACGTGCATGATCCCACTCTATGATGGTTTTGGTGGTAATTGCAAGTATTTTTGACCAATCTATTAGCTAGCAAACGAGTTCTCGTGATGACTAGATCATGGTGGAATGAATGGGTCTCGATCATGAATGGGTCTCAATCTAACTATGATCGATTCAATGATGTTGTTTTCCCTAGGCTTATTGCTAGGTCACACGCATTATTGTTGATAACGACGGTAACCCAAATCTACATGTCATTACGAATCTAACACAATATGACTTGTCCTAATCTATGGTGATCCATGTCAACCTTCAAATTAATGAAGAAAAGACTCTTTAGTCTTCATTATAAACGAACAACGTGTCTCCACACATACCTGACCAGGACAATTTATTTTGTTGGGGCAGTAATTCTGGTCGATGACGATTGGGTTTTTGACGTTGGACATCAAGGCATGTTGGAAGAGGATGTTCTTGGCAAATCCGGTGCTGGGTCTACCCCAAGATTTGATTCTCAACCCGTTTTGTGTCCCTCCAAACATAACGTTCTTGACTGTCACGTTCTCAACCCCTGCCTCCTCAAGGTCCTTCCCGAGGCTCCCAATGCTGTGTACAGATCATCAACCAATATATTATATACATTCCTAAAAATATTAATTGCCATCTTTACTTAAACCACAACCTTTCTTGCATTAATTAATTACTTTTAGTGTTGAAGATCTTCAATTTATTTCTAGTACGGGAGTACTCAAATGTTTAAAATATAAGAAGATTCCAATTTAAAGTTAAGTGACATGTAACTCGTTGATGTTTTCTTTCTATATGTGGTACGATATTTTCATTTTGGCGAGAAAGTTAAAAGCAAGAGTCAGAATCCCTCGAACAGGCCTAACATTTTGGCCTCTCCATATGGTACATGTTAATTTCTTGAATGCTCAGTTAATTATCAGATTTAATGTTTTCCAGTTGTAGTTTTCTTTTTTCTGGGGTTTAGCGATTATAATTACCTGATTCCGTGGCCCGGTCCACACATGACATTTTCGATCCAAAGATTTGTAGTGCCGGCGCCGACCGAGACACAGTCATCCCCAGTTCTGATTTTTGAGCTCATGATCGTGACACCGGAAGACAATTGAACATGAACGCCGTCCGTGTTAGGGCTGTCACCGGAGGCGAAAACCTCCACTCCTCGCAGCCTCACGTTTTGGCATCCGTAGATGACAATATGAAAAAGCTGACTGTTAAGCGACATCAGTTTGCTCACCGCAATGTTCTTTGAGTTGCTGAAGAGTATTGTCTAGAAAGTCGTTCGTGAAACAACCACAAAGTCAAAACGTAATTGTCGCAAAAGAGAGCACATTTGATTAACAAGCAAGAAACCCTAATTGTGATTGTTATTTCTCAAAACCCACTTAGCTTCTTTGTTGTACTTTAGGTTAATTATTTTATCTATTTATCTTGCACATAATGATTAGCCTAGGAGGACATAAAATATTAATATTATTGTAAAAGATTATGGATGTGTTCATTTCTATGAGTGTTCTTGTGCAAGTTTGGACCGTGTTAGAAAATTACACTAAGACAAACTCTAGTAACACGAGGATCATGGAGATCAATATAGAGATCAATATAGACTTAAAGAAAAACATGTCGATATTGTTGTGTGATTCAAATGAAATTACAAATGACTATAATAACAACAAATGTATGTATGTATGTATGTACCGTGGCTCCACTGGGGCAATTCTTGCCGGAGGCTTTGCAAGCCCACAAGGCGGCACCTTGCCCGTCAAGGATCCCACCGGAGATGGACATGCCATCCACGTACTGGAACAAGAGCCACGTCCCGACATTCCCAAGCACGCTGTAATCCGTGGGAGCCGTGATGACCCCTTGGATGTGCCACCGGATGGCGTTGTTCTTGCACGGCCCAGTGAAGGTGGCCCCTCTCACTAGGAACCGTCCAGGCGGCACGCTGATCATGGCTGGCTTCTCAGAGCCGCAAGCCGCGAGCCACGCGCCCACGAAGGCTCGCGTCGAGTCTGTGACACCATCGGGCTTGGCCCCAAGAGAGATGACGTCATACTCGGCCGTGGTCGCGGCAATTGCTGCTTGTGAGCTGATGATGGCAATGTGGAACGCCATGAAGAGAAGCGAGGCCACACCAAGAGTGCTGTGGCTACTCATCGGTAATGCCATTTTCTCTTGGCCCACAGAGAGAGAGAGAGAGAGAGAGTTGATGGCAGTTGGAAGAGAGGAGAGTGGTGGGAGTAGTGGGAGTAGAGAGGCGGTTATTGGGGGATTTATAGGATTTGAATTGGATTCAAGTGCATTGAATTGCACCAAGTTGACGACTCAAGAAAGTTGCTCATCGATTGATTGAATCGTAGGACTTTGCCATTGGCCCAAAAACAAAGAAATTATAGGACTTTGCTTGCGTTCCATGGTCCACAGGGACGTATCTGCGTCCACACTATACTTCCGGGCACTTAAATTCCCTTTCTAGCTCCGGTTAGGCATTTTAATTTTTCATTAAACCCTTGAGCTAATTATTTAATTAGTGGCGAGATAAAAATACATAATATGCGAAGCAATCGAGCCTAAGGTTCTACAAGGCTCTAGTTCTTTTTTAGACTTCCTTTTCTCATGATTATCATCTAAATATATAAATGAGAATTTGGACCAAAGGTTCTAGTTTTGCTCCTCGTGCGTGATGTACGAATGATTGGCACGGTTGCTTGATTCATTATAGATAGGATCAAAAGTTTTAATTAAAATCATTCAATCCCCTCCCCCTCTCCCTTGGGATGAGAAATTGTTCAATCTATAAGCCTACTAAAGTTATAGTTGAACTCGACATGCAACAATTTGTGAATAAGCAACGTGTTTATAGATGGGCTCAAATATGCTAAGTTTTTTTTTTTTTTTTTTTTATGTCGCCATTTATATGAGATAACATGGTCCAAAAACCCAAGTCTTGTATTTTTCTTTTCATTGTGGATAAATTAGACAACCCTTTTGAGGATTTGTTCGTAAACGATTTTCTCTAGGTAGAACATGTTTCCATTAGCCTTTTCCATTAAAATATAATAAAAACCTATTAATTTTTAACATATAATATAGAAAAATTACCTATACTGAGTTTAATAGGTGAACTTTTCTTTACAAAAAGTGGAGGAGCAGATGTATATAATTACCATTGATCAAGAATAGAGAAAATTGTCTAAAAAATCATAAACCTAGTGTATGACCACCGATTCAATTTTACACCTTTCAATGATGGTAATTTAGGCCTAGACCTTTGAACGATTTTCTAATTTCGTCCTAAATCTTTTGAGGATTTCACAACATAATCCTTCTGATCAAATATCAAAATAATAAGTTTATGAGTAAATTGGCACGATGAAAGATTTATGACTAAATTAGCTATCATGAATTTTAAGGCTTTTTAGATGAATCCGGTCAGGAATACGTTCTTTGTGGACCAATAATCAATTATTAACTCATGGAAAACCCTAAATAAACTCATCTCTTTTGGACACGTGTCCTAAAAAGAGTAAGAACGCGAAGAATCAAAATGGAAAAAAGAAGGCACGTGTTTGCTTCGAACGTACAACAATTAGACAAAACTTTCTTTACTTTAAAAAATCGTTTTTCTCCAATAAGGATAATTTCCGAAATTAGGACATCAAGGGCACTAAGCTATTCTCGTCTTTGTCATGACGAAACGTGAGATTATGGAAGATGGTCGTGACTAAAAGTCGGAACGTGAATTGACCCTTCAGGCGGCGCGGCACGTGTGTTCTCAATCATGAGATCGACCCTTCCAATTCAATTTTCATCCTTTACCCCCACTTAGTTATAAAGCAAATCCACATATAATGATGTCCATTCAATGCGAGTGTTGAACTTGGATCCAATGGACGTAAGGTGCTTCCCGCATGATTAAGTTCAAAACCCCACGAGAACCACATTGTTTTTTATGGTCACCGCTTTCCATCGCGTGCTGGAAGTTCGAGTGTCCATAAATTTTCCAAACAACCCCCTCCACTCGATTTCCAAAGAAATTTTTCCGATTAGTCGTAAGTCTATTATACGGATGCCAATTCAATTATAAATGTTTCAATTTTATCATTGAATACTAAACTTTGGGAAATTCCATTAGAAATTGTTAGCAAGATAGTGTGTAGTGTAAGATAATAAGTGATAACTTGATAACCACGTTAGTAATTTTTCAGTAAAAATTAATCAAAAGGACTACATTAAGACTAATTGGTAAACTAAAAAGTTTAGGACTAAATTAACATGTGTAAAATAAGTTTATCACATATTGGATATTTTCCTCCTTAATTCCCCTTATTTCCTATCTAAATTATTAGGGCTTTTGTTATAAAAAAAAGTGAGTGCAAGGATTTGTTAAGCAACTAAACAAGAAAAATATTATAATTTTAATTGCATGAATTGCTATCATTATATGTACAATCGATATTCTAATTATTAATGTAGTGTTAGGTTATCACTGACTTTTCTTTTTTTTTTTTTTATCGATTCTACTCTACTCCTACTCTAACTCTCACATTCAAATTTTTGCTTTGCATTCTTATAGAATATGGAAGTCAAAACATATATCTGAAACTAAATCGTCCCCACCCCCACTCCCCTAAAAAGGTAAGGATTCAAACCTCTTATATTCCCTTTCCCATGTGAGAATAGTGGCTACTGGGGCAAACCTTAGTAGTGCACTAACTATTCTACATGGCATGCTGATGTGAACAACTTTACCTAAAATGATGTCTTATTAGAATATTCATGTGAGCAATTTTTGATGGTACTTGAGTGGAATGACTACATTGGAAGTTCACATTAAAGTGTAGAATTATTTTGACAAAATTCAAAAGTTTATGAATGGACTGACATTCATATAATAGATTTGTGATTAAATTGATAATTTTCTCGTTCATTGTAGACTCCCTTTAAAGTAAAGGGATGCAAATACATAGCGACAATTATGTGTTTGAAAATATCTTATGTTCCTAGGGACTGGAAGCGTTCCGCCTGGTTTTATAGCACCTAATATTTTTTTAGTAGTTTTTTACCAAAAAAAAAAAATATTTTTTTAGTAGTCAAGCATTCTCGAGTAACTTGTCAATTACATCTATAAAAGAAATGTTTTCATTATTACAAAATATATTACATGTACCCACAAGATGCATTGATTACATATAACACGAGAATGATAGTGCAATGAATCTTTAATTGAGTATTTAGCAAGTGTCTTAGAGAACTTGTTAAGAAAACTGGTTTTTTTATTTATTTATAGACTTTATAATATTTTAAGATCAAATGATTCCAATTCGCGACGTGTGTACTATCTGGGACATATTCAAGAACCAAACCCTCCTTTGCAAATTTCTTTGCAAAACCCATCAAAAGGCCTCGACAGTCCTCGTACTTACGGCGTACGTTCTCGCCCAATGCATCCGTGGCAAACGATCATAAAAACAACGAAAAAGTGCAGTTTCTAGGTTTACCCATCAATCTGACAATCGCTTCAAAACCTTCCAAAAACGGCTCAATCTGTATTTCTTCCGGATCACTTTTGACTTTTTTTTTTTTTTTTTGGGGGGGGTGGAATATTTTGCACACCGAAGGGAGTGCAGTGCTCAGGGGTCAAGATAAAGGCGCGCGAGTCACGGTTCTCTCTCAAAGCCGCAGAGACTTCGTACTCGGACAACCGTTGCTTTTGATGGCCAAACTCGAAAGCAAAAGCTGACCTTATCAACCGTGCCTCCTTAGTCTACACTATAAGCAGAAGATAAGCAGAAGAAGATAAGCAGAAGATAAGCAGAAGTTGCCAGGGTTTGCTAAAAACAACCTTTCAAAATTTCAACACCCGTAAAATCGGACTGTCAAATCGTAAGATTATAATGGGTGCCCGAAAATTTTAGAGAATATGTAATTCCATTATTTTAGGTCATAAGTTAGACCAAAAAAGAATTATTTATACTGAGATTGAACTTAACAAAAATGAACGGCTTAAATTAAGGGAAAATTCAATGTTTTGGATCATGTCTATTTATCGTAAGAAATTTATATGTATCAGAGCAGAATGTTTTTGAGTTTAAGTCTTTGTAGGCATTTTATTTGTCTTCATCATGATATATTTTCACGCCTAATCTTTAGTTAAAAGTCTAGACTATGCATGAAGCGGAGCGTTATAATTTGAGAGTCTCCAATCCATTTACCCATCATTGCTTTATTGAAGGAGATAAGACCACTAAAGCCCATCCCTCCACAATCTTTCCTAGTTTTGAGAGTTTCCCATTTCTTCCGATGTAGCCTGGATTTCGCCTCATTCTACTTCCACCAAAAGGAAGCAATCCTTTGCTCGATCGCTGTACACACAGTAATTGGAATTTTGAAAAAGGACATGACATATTGAGGCAAGCCTTACACAGCGATCTTGATAAGTGTTTCCTTTCTTGATTCGGAAATAAGTTTTTCCTTCCAACCCTCCAAGTTCATGTTCACTCTTGCCAAGATCCATGCCAACAATTGTTTTTAGTTTGACCCTAGTTGAATGGAATCTCAAGATACTTCCCTGTTTTGTTAAAAACTAGTACTTTTAACTTTGAGGCTATGTTCCTACTCAGGTTTTCCGAGCATCCCCTACTAAAAAAAATCCATGATTTCTTCAAGTTGATAGCTTATCCTGAAGCAAACTTAGCAAAGTAGTATCAATTCAACACTACTGCTAAGTTCTGACATTCCTTCATCTTTCCATCCAAACAAATATGGCAAAATCCGCAAATAAAAGGTGAGATAAGGAAGGACAAATCCTATCAAGCTTGATTCCTGTAATACTCCCATCCACGATTGCCTTGTTCAGGAGATGAGAGAGCACATTAGACAGCATCATGAATAAGTATAGAGATAGACATCTTGCCTTCTGTCTCTCGTAGGTTCGAAGAAGCCCAATGGTTCTCCATTAAGTTTACCACTTAAAGTTACTAATGTTATGCATGCCATAACCAAAGACAATCATTTCTCGCAAAAGCTCATTTTCTTCATCCTTGTTTCCAAGAAATCCCATGACCTTGATATTTTCCGGTAAATTGGATAGGTGAGAAGATGAGATAGCTGTCTTATTATCCAAACGAATAGCAAGGAGTGTCTTATTATCTTTCAACCATCCATTATGATTATGCTTTGTGATATACATACTTTTATAATTCAAGTATGTTATTATCTTTCAAGACCGTCAATTACTTAAGATGATAAAATGATGGGAATAATTACCATAAAGTCGTAAATGCTTATTTTAGTTTAAACATTTCAATTTTTGGCGAACTTCATCCTAGACCTTTTGTCAATATAGTCATTCTTGCCAATTTTAGTCGAAATCGCTAACGTGAACAATGATTGTCTTATGTGGCATGACCAAAACTGAAAGAAAGCAAGAAGAAAAGGAAGGAAAGGAGAACGAAGCTGGAAAGCATGAAGAATTTCTATATTCACTTGTATATTGAGAATGTACAGACTCCTAAGATATAAGACTAGGTTTGTACAATTATCGAAAATAAAAAATTCTATGTATCAATCTATATCAATCTAGATCTAAATCTAATCCTTAATTGATATACACATAATTGTAATCAAATCAGATAAAAAACTTACAAGTCAAAAGCCTCATATCTTCTAACACTCCCCCTCAAGCTAGTGGCTTGTAGATGTCCAAGATGCCTAGCTTGCTCAATAGATATGCATGCTGTTGATGACACAAATGTTTGGTAAAGATGTCTGCTGGCTGCCCTGTTGTCCCAATTCCTTCAGTTTCGATCACCCCCTCTTGGATCTTTTCTCGTGTAAAGTGACAGTCCACTTCTATATGTTTGGTTCTCTTGCGTACTATAGGATTTGCTGTCAGTTTGAGAGCCACATCATTATCACAATATAACTTCATTGGTCCTTGCACTTGTACTCCGAGATCCTTAAGCAATCCCTGTATCCACACTATCTGACAAGTGGCTTTAGCCATAACTCGATACTCTGCTTCGGTTGAAGACAACGATACAGTAGGCTGCTTCTTGGTCTTCCATGAGAGGAGTGACTCTCCCAATTTGATGCAATATCCAGTGACCGATCTTCGACTTATAGGACACGTAGCATAATCAACATCACAATATGCCGTCATCTTCATATTACATTGTTTAGAAAGAAGTATTCCCAGTCCTGGACACTTCTTTAGATACTTCACAACATTCAAGGCAGCATCCAAATGAGACCGCTTCGGACTATGCATGAACTGGCTAAGTGTCTATACTGCATATGAGATATCGGGTCTAGTCATAATCAGATATATGAGCTTTTCGACAAGTCTTTGATACCCTGATGGATCTCTAAGTATGGGGTCATCATTTTGAGATATCCCCTTATCATATTCTGCAGTAGTCAACTTAGTATTCTGCTCATTGGGAATGACGGCTGGCCTGCATCTTAATAAACCTGCTTCTGATATAATTTCTAACACAAACTTTCGTTGACTAAGGGAAATTCCTTGATCAGATCGAGCAATTTCAATTCCAAGGAAATATTTAGGTGCTCCTAAGTCTTTAATGTGGAAGGTGGCATGTAAATATTCCTTGAAATTGTCTATAGCAATTTTATCATTTCCCATAACAAGAATGTCATCGACATATATCATCAAATAAATAGATGACATACCTTTAGTCCGTGTGATTAAAGCATAGTCATGTTTAGATTGTTGGAAGCCTGCTTTTGCAAGAGCATTTGAAAATTTGGCATACCATTGTCTGCATGCTTGCTTCAATCCATAAAGGGATTTACGAAGACGGCATACTCTATTCTCCCCCTGTCTCCGTAAGCCTTGAGGGATATCCATATATATTTCTTTGTCCATATCACCGTGTAAGAAGGCATTGTGCACGTCCATTTGATGTAGACTCCAATCATTAATGGCAGCAACAGTAAAAAAAGAACGAACTGTGACATCTGTGGCAACCGGAGAGAATGTCTCGTGATAGTCGAAACCTTCTCTTTGTGTGAATCCCTTAGCTACCAAACGTGCCTTATATCGTTCAATGGAGCCATCAGCACAATACTTAATCTTGTAGACCCATTTGCAGCCAATCGGCAATCAGATGGAAGTGGGACAAGATCCCACGTTTTATTATCAATTAGTGCCCGAAGTTCTGCCTTCACAACTTGCTGCCATTTTGGGTTAATAGATGCCTCATCATAACTATATGGTTCCTTATCTTCTTATAGACGACTAATACAACATCTATGTTCCTGTGATAATCTATGGAAGGAAACATAGGAGGAGATTGGATATTGAGTACCTGGAGAATTGTGAGTAGCACAGATATAATCTTTAAACCAGGTTGGAGGTCGTGTGGCGTGACCAGAATGTCGTGGATGATGGATTTCCGCAGAAGGAATTGTCTCATTGGGGTTTGGCAAAGCAATATCCTGGTCTTCCTCAATAGCAATAGAGTCGACGAGTCTGGTTTCCAGAACATCTTCTAAGCAGTTGGGATTCTCAGCTGAAGTTGATGTTGTTGCTGGAATAGGGTGAACAGTCCTCGACTCTGCTAGCGGTATGTAAGTGGAACCTTGAGGTACTACTTCATCAGATAAGAGGCCACGAGAAGAGGATGTTGTCCTTGTATTTTCATCTAGAGATACCTTCTCAGAGAAAGGAAAAATGTCTTCACGAAAGATGACATCATGACTTACAAGGAATTCCTTTGTGGAAATGTCAAGAACCCAATACCCCTTTTGTAAATTGGGATATCCCATGAAAATGCATCGCCGAGCACATGGACTCAGCTTGTCTTGAGGACCCACTGTTGCGACATAGCATAGACATCCGAAGACTTTGAGATGTTGTAGTTCCGGCTTCTTCTGGAATAGCAATTCAAAAGGAGTTTTCCCTTTAAGTATTCGAGTGGGCATGCAGTTGATTAAATAAGTCGCCGTGATCACACAATCACCCCAATAATCATCTGGAATTGATGCTTGAAACTTTAGGGCTCGTGCGACTTCCAATAGATGACGATGCTTTCTTTCAACCACTCCATTTTGTTGTGGAGTATAAATACATGAGCTCTCATGTTGTATGCCATATGTATTAAATAGTAAGGAGCAATCATGGCTGAAAAATTCTCTTCCATTATTAGTACGGATCCGCTAAATGGATTTTCCAAACTGATTTTTAGATAGTGCTAGAAAGCCTTTTAAATGAGAATACGCCTGATTCTTAGACTGCATCAAGAAAATCCATGTCGCACGAGAATAATCATCTACTATGGTGAGAAAATAATGAGACACATCATGATTTATGGTATGATAAGGTCCCCCAAATATCCACATGAATCAAAGAAAAAATCTCGCTAGCTCGGGAGCTACTAGATGGAAAGGGCGTACGAGATTGTTTGGCAAGGGGACATATGGGACATTGTGGACAAGGAAAGGAGGCACTATGACCTAATCTCAAATGTATAATGAAATTCTTATCATTGGTAGTCAAGTTACACAATGGTGATTTATTCAAGGAATTGCAGGAAGAATTGAAATTACTTGTCCAGAAAAAAGTCCTTCAAAGAGACTACCCAAACCCATCGGTTTCCCAGTCGAAAGGTCCTGAAATAAACAAGTGTCAGCATTGAAAACTACGCGGCATGAATTTTCTTGGCAGGCTTTTGACACAGAAAGCAGGTTAAATTGGAATTCCAGGACATAGAGAACATTCTGAAGAATAATCTGGGGACTGAGATTGACTGTTCTTGTGATATTGACGTGAGTAATATTTCCATTGGGTAATTGCACGGAAATAAGATAATTCAATCTGTCATTTATACTTGAAAAAAATCCCTTGTCATATATAATGTGATCGCTTGCCCCTGAATCAATTATCCATGCCTTTCTGGAGATAGAATTAATCAAGCAATATGTAATACCTGAGAAACTCCCTCCCTTGTTGGAAGTGTCCAATTTTTGCAGTGCCTGCATCAGCTGATGATACTGACCATATGAAATGGGCTATTTAGTATTTTTGCGTAACTTGGTAAGCTGCTGAAATTTTTCTTTCCTTTTCACCGGATTTTCCATGCAATTTCTAGCAATTATCAATCACATGATTAGTACGTTTGCAATATTCGCAAAATAATTTACCCTTTCCTTTGAATTTTTTTGCGAAATTCCTTGATGTCGTGGCAAAGATCTTGCCGTCCATCCCTTTAAGTGCGGGCTCCTGTCCGCCATTCGATCCGATCGCAAGATCAAACCCTTGCGAACCGTCCAATCCTCACATCCTATCTCGCACCGTCCATCCAAGCCGGTTTAAAAGCTCGCGATTCCTCTTCTGCAAACCCTAATTTCCCTCGCCCCTCTTTCTCTCGATTTAGGGTTAAAGTCCTGGTGGCTGCGTCTCGCCGCTCACCGAGGGCGGCAAGGGCGACACTCTCGCCGCTCCTGGTCTAATCCGGCGTCGCGAGTCGCTGACTCTCCTCCTGTATAGCCAATTGGAAAATCCATCCGATCGGTGGCATGGGATCCATTGCGAGGATCTGTGAACGAAAGCCGAGGTATGTTTCGTTCAAAATGAGGAGAAAGCGTGTAGCTTTCTCCCTGTCTTTGATGGATCTATACTACTTGATTGTGGATTCTGGGCCCTCGAGCTTTTCCTCAGCCGCTTCAAGGCTGTTCCACAAAGACGAGAGCTTGTTGAAGCAAGCTGTGACTGTCATGTTCCCTTGCTTCAACTCGCTGAGTTCCTACATTAGGGTAAAAATTTTAGCATGATCTAATTTCCCGTACATCTCTTTAATGTTTTCCCATATGTTTTTTGCATCTTCTGTTGGTGGGAGTCCAGCCGCGACCTCTGGGGAGATGCAATTGCCAATCCAGGTTCGGACCAGGCGGTTGCTCTTCCCCCAGAGTCGGGCTAGACGTTCATCGATGGGTACTGGAATGGTTTCGTCGAGGAAATCATCTTTGTCTTTTGTTGCCAAGGCGCGCCGAAATTCCTGTGACCACCTCATATAATTCTCTGGCCCGGTCAGCTGCTGGCTGATTAGCCGCAATTCCGATCCGTCGGTGGTGGAAACGAACAGTGGGTTGCCGGGTTCTAGTCGTCCGGTGAGAGCCGCCGCTGGAAACGGTAGAAAACCGGGTGCGAGGTTCAGGTAGGTATTCGTTCCTTGACCCGATTCGCTCGATCCGATCGGATAACCCGCATTGTAAAATCCCAAGTAGGGATTTGTTCCTATACCCGGTTCACCTAACCTGCTTGTCTACTCCAATCCAATGGCTGGGCTTGCCCAATTCGTGGCTGGTGAGCTCCCATCGGGTTGGATGTAGCTCTGGTGGCCCACGTATGTAGACAATGATGAATTTGGGCTTGGCCTAAAATAGAGTGGATAGGGAATAGCCTCAAGTTGAACTGAGTCTGCGTGGGCCGCCACTGTACAGGTTGGGCTTGAGTCGGCTACTGCTCCACAACTGGAAGTGTTGTGGGTTGATTCTGAGCCTACGAGTGTTGAGGCGTTGCATCTCTAGTCGATTGATTACTGGTGGCAGAGACGCTGTCTTGTGGGGAGACCATGGTAAGTAAAGAAAAAACTTTCCTTTGAGATTGATCCTAATGCTGAATGTAATCTTCTTTTGCAAGTTGAAGATTCTTCCAGCAGAAGGTCGAGGTGGAAGCAATTTCAGAAGCCTGGAGGCTCTGATACCATGCAAGAAAGCAAGAAGAAAAGGAAGGAAAGGATAACGAAGCTGGAGAGTGTGAAGAATTTCTGTATTCACTTGTATATTGAGAATGTACAGACTCCTAAGATATAAGACTAGGTTTGTACAATTATCAGAAATAAAAAATTCTATGTATCAATCTATATCAATCTATATCAATCTAGATTTAAATCTAATCCTTAATTGATATACACATAATTGTAATCAAATCAGATCAAAAACTTACATGGACCTTTTCTTTTCTTTTTTTTTCAATTTTTGTAAATTTTTTAATATACTTTTTTTTTTCCTTCCTTGGCTGGTCACTCTGGGTCTTGCTAATGGCCAGTGAGAGTCAACCCTAGCCAAACTCAAGCAAGACTCGACCTCACTAGATTCGGTTAGGTTTACCCTCACCAGTGGTTGAGCGAAAGCTCGACCCTTACTTGAGGTTGCTGAGGTCAGCCCTTGTTGGCCCTCACTAACAACCAGTCACTAGGCATTTCCAAGGCCTAGCAGCTGACCAAGGAAGAAGGAAAAAAAGAATGAAAGAAAAGAAAAAGAATAAATTCAAAAGATTTATAAAATGTTTAGAAAAATTTTAAAATTATTTAAACAATCATCCACGTTAGGGTCGGTTTTGTCTCATTGGATGGCTAATATCCACATCACCTATTTTCGGCTAATATTAGCTAGAAAAACTACATTAGCAAATCGTCAAAATGTTTAAAACTAAATTGATTAAATTGAAAAGTTAATAACATAATTGGCAACTACATAATAGGTTTAAGATTTTTTTAAAAAAATTTTCCCTTAAATGATGTAATGATAAGAACAATTGAATAATATTTATATCAGTAGCAGTATTTATCGTAAACCCGCTGGTTTCTTTATAACATCTTCCTACTTTTTACCAGGATAGAGATTAAATATTTTTTATTTTTTTTTTTAAATATAAAAATACAATTTACTAAGCATTTCATGCAACTTTATCAGAATATTACGATCATAAACAATGCTCCGGTGCAATGCGTAGAGACCCACTAATGTTCACTAGAACATCGTGGTCTTGTCTAATAACTTCTCGGGTTGAGATTCTCCGTTGTCTTAAGTGCGACGCAAAACTAGAATTTCGGGGAATATGATAGGATCCTCTCAATCAAACAATATCATCTTTGTGATTGATAGTCATTACCGTGTCAATCACTCATAACTAATCCGGAACCATTTTCAGCAGTATCTACTAGTTGAACACTTGTGTATTTCATCAGTCAGTTGAATACAGCAGACAATCAGTACAAATCCAACATTGCAAGGCCAGGCATCAAACCAGCCTTTCCATGATTAAGCTGGGAAACAGCCACAGGCTCAAGCAATAATCACAAGATACATGTAATCTGCCACCACTATATATTTCTACTTCTACACAATACATATATTTTACAACACTTGATTAATCGTATTGATATTTTGCACTATAAGCAACTGGAGGGTTGGACCAGGCCAAGGGCCAATCCACCAGCATTAACACAAGAAGCTTGAGCCGGTTGTTGATCGTTCCTGTAGGTGATCTTCACGTCTTCCAATCTTATTCCTGTGCATGGGTTCTTCGGACTGCAATCGAATTTGACGGCCACTTCCGTTGCCGATGTCCCATGAATGTCTTGGTACATAACGTCGCTAATTTTCACCCCTGAAAACTGTTTGGATGAAATCAAAATTAGAAGCAGTAAGAATAGACAAATTGTATATATAAAACCTAAAATGGACATGGGAAAATGGAGAAAAGAAAAGGAAAATTTTGTGTGAAATCATTGCAACCGGTTTAGCGGAGCATTTGAGCTGGTCTTTTTTGGGATTTTGCATGACACAAGAACCATGATCGATGTGGCAACATAGGCAAAAAAAGAAATTAATTCGTAGTTATATTTTCTTACTAACGAAATAGAAAAAAATTATAATGAGAATAATGTACATGATCTCAACTATGAAGGTTTTGGTAGTAGTTGCAAGTATTTTGTACTAACCTACTAGCTATCAAATGAGTTCTCATGATGATTAGATCATGGTGGAATGAATTGATATCGATTTAACCATGATTGATTCAATCATGTTGTTTTCCCTAGGATCAGTGCTAGGTCGCATGCATTATTGTTCATAACGGCGGTTGCCCAAATCTACATGTCATTATGCATCTAACCCAATAGGACTTGTCCAAATCTATGGTGATCCATGTCAACTTTCGAATGAATGAAGAAATGACTATTTGGTCTTTATTACAGGCGAACAATTAATTTATTAATTGATTAATGTCTCAGCACATACCTGACCAGGACAATTTATGTTGTTGGGGCAGTAATTTTGGTCGATGACGATTGGGTTTTTAACGTTGGACATGATGGCATGTTGGAAGAGGATGTTCTTGGCAAATCCGGTGCTGGGTCTGCCCCAAGATTTGATTCTCAGCCCGTTTTGTGTCCCTCCAAAGACAACGTTCTTAACCGTCACGTTCTCTACCCCTGCCTCCTCGAGGTCCTTCCCTAGGCTCCCAATGCTGTGTACGAATCATGAAACGATATATTATATAAATTCCAAAAAATATTAACTACCATCTTTTTACTTAAACCACAACCTTTCTTGCACTAGTTAATTATATTTAGGGTTAAATATCTTCAATTTATTTCTAGTATAAAAGGACTCAAATGGTTAAGGTACAAGAAGATTCCAACTTGGAGTTATATTTTAAGTGACGTGTAATTGGATGATATTTACTTTCTAAATATGGTACGATATTTTCATTGTGGTAAGTAAGTTAAAAGCAGAGTCAAAATCCCTCAAACAGGCCTGACATGTTGGCCTTTCCATATGGTGCATGTCAATTTCTTCAATGCTGAGTTAATTATCAAATTTAATATTTTCTAGTTGTATTTTTTTTCTGGTGTTTAGTGAGGACGATTACCTGATTCCGTGGCCTGGGCCGCATGCCACGTTTTCAATCCAGAGATTTGTAGTGCCGGCACCGACCGAGACGCAATCATCGCCTGTTCCGATTTTTGAGCTCATGATCGTGACACCGGAGGACAATTGAACATGAACGCCATCCGTGTTAGGGCTCTCGCCGGAGGCGAAAACCTTCACTCCTTGCAGCCTCACGTTTTGGCACCCGTTGATGACAATGTGAAACAGCTGACTATTGAGCGACGTCAGTTTTCTCACCACAATGTTCCTTGAGTTGCTGAAGAGTATTGTCTAAAGAGTCGATCGTGTGCATGCACCCAAAAACAAATAATTAAGAATAAAAGAATGTTATTTGTGTGTAAATAACCACAAAGTCAAAGCATAACTGTCGCAAAAGAGAGCACATTTGATTGACAAGAAGGAAAAAACCCTAATTGTGATAGTTATTTCTCAAAACCCACTTAGCTTGCTTATTGTACTTTAGGCTAATTATTTTATCAATTTTTGCACATAATGATTGGTCTAGGAATTCATAAAATATTGATTTTTTTTTTTTTGTAAAAGAATATAAATGCGTTCTTTTCTACGAGAGTTCTTGTACAAATTTGGACCGTTTAGAAAAGTCTGCTTAGACAAAATAACTCTAGCAACATGAGTTTTATGGAGATCAATATAGACTAGTAGAAACTCATGTCAATACTATTGTGTGATTCAAATGAAATTACAAATGACTATAATCAAGACAAATATTTGTATGTATGTACCGTGGCTCCACTGGGGCAATTCTTGCCGGAGGCTTTGCAAGCCCACAAGGCCGCGCCTCGCCCGTCGAGGATCCCGCCAGAGATGGACATGCCATCCACGTGCTGGAACAAGAGCCACGTCCCGACATTCCCGAGCACGTTGTAAATCCGCGGGAGCCGTGATCACCCCTTGGATGCGCCACCGGATGGCGTTGTTCTTGCACGGCCCACTGAAGGTGGCCCCTCCCACCAGGAACCGTCCCGGCGGCACGCTGATCGTTGCCGGCTTCTCGGAGCTGCAAGCCGCGAGCCATGCACCTACAAAGGCCCGTGTCGAGTCAGTGACGCCATCGGGCTTGGCCCCGAGAGAGACAACATCGTACTCGTCTGTGGCTGCTGCAATTGCTGCTTGTGAGCTGATGATGGCAATGTGGAACGAAATGAAGAGAAGTGAGGCCACACCAAGAGTGCTATGGCTACTCAGCGTTAATGCCATTTACTCTTGCCCGAGAGAGAGAGAGAGAGAGAGAGAGAGAGAGAGAGAGATGTGAGGGAGTTGATGGCAGTTGGAAGAGAGGTGAGTGGTGGGAGTAGTGGGAGTAGAGAGGCGGTTAATTGGGGGTTTTATAGGATTTGAAGTGGATTCAAGTGCATTGAATTGCACCAAGTTGACGACTCAAGAAAGCTTCTCATCGATTGATTGAATCGTAGGACTTTGCCATTGGCCCAAAAACAAAGAAATTGGAGGACTTTGCTTGCGTTAATGGTCCACAGGCATGTATCTGCGCCTACGCTATACTTCCGGACACTTTAATTCTCTTTCTAGCTCCGGTTAGGCACTTTAATTTTTCATTTCTCTCTTGAGCAAATTATTTAATTAGTGGAGAGATAAAATTACAGAATATGCAAAGCAACCGATCCTATAGTTCTACAATGCTTTAGTTCTTTTTTGGACTTCCTCTTTTCATTGTTGTCATCTAATGATATAACTAAGAATTTGGACCATAGGTTCGAGTTTTGTTTGCTGTACGAGATGCACAAATGATTGGTGCAATTGGTTGATTCAATTACAGACACAGGATTAGACCTTTTTTATAAGAATTGTTCAATCCCCAACATACCCCTCCTCGCCTTTTTATGGTGAGAAATCATTCATTTTATGATCCTACTAAAATTATAGCCAAACTTGACACACGACATTTTGTTAACAACTTAGATGTTTGTAGATGGGCTGGAATAGGCCAAGCGTTTCTTTTTTCTTTTTATGTCTCCATATATATGAGATAATATGGTCCCAAAACCAAAATCTTCTATTTTTCTTTTCACTATGGATAAATTTGACGATCCTTTTAGGATTTGTTCATCAAAGTGATTTATCTCTTGGCATAATGTGTTTCCATTAGCTTTTTTCATTAAAATATAATAAAAACCTATGCATTTTTAACATAGAAGATGTTAAAATTACCTATATTGGGTTTAATAAATGGATTTTGCTGTGCAAAAAGTGAAGGCCTTAGATGTCTATAATTACTATTGGTCGAGAATATGTTCTTTTGTGGATCATTAATCAATTATTAACTTATATGGCAAACCCAAAATATGTTTATTGCTAAATGAATAAACCATCTCTTCTGGACACGTGTCCTAAAAAGAGTAAAAGCCGAAGAATCGCAACGGAAGAAAGAAGACCACGTGCTTGCTTCGAACGACCGACAAATGGACAAAACTTTCTTTATGTTTGTAAATTATTTTTCTCCAATTACGGATAATTTCTGCAATTAGGACATACAAGTGCCCCAAGCTATTATCGTCTTCGTAACGACGATTCGTTCGCGCGTGCACGTTTCATGAAACGTGAGATTGATCGAAGACGGTCGTAAACAAAAAGTCGGCACGTGAATTGACTCTTCAGGCGGCGCCGCACGTGGGTGCTCAATCATGAGATCGACCCTTCCAATTCAATTATTTCTCCCCTCCTTTACCCAACTTAATTATGCAGCAAATCGAATCCCATCCGTAGCGATGATAGTCCATTCAATGTACGGGTTTTTTTTTTGTACGCAATGTACGGGTTGAGCTGGCATCCAATGGACATAATGACGCCACGTAAGGCGCTTCCCATCTTTAAGTTCAAAACACCATGAAAACCATATTTGCTTCATCACCACCATCCAATGGACATAATGACGCCACGTAAGGCGCTTCCCATCTTTAAGTTCGAAACACCACGAAAACCATATTTGCTTCATCACCACCACCACCACCACCACTTTCGAATGTTTCCATCATTACTGCTGGAATTCGAGTTTGAGAATCCTCCCAACTCGATTTTTTATGAAAAATTGTCAAGGGTTTTTGTTAGAGAAAATGCATTTAGGCACTTGATAAACAACTAAATGAGGAAATCAATGCATTGACTATTCTTGTGATATGTACGATCATTATCTTAAAATTGGATATTTTTCCTTACTTGTTAACGGGATCCAAATGTCAAAAGTTATCTTTGAAATGGGTAATTTATTTTTTTATTTTTTTTTTTTAAAAACCTCAACTTGAGGTCTAATCCCAATTTTGCTTTAAGTTTTTTTTTTTTTTGTCTCATAAAAAGTCCATACCCAAACCTGCCCATATGTCCAAAAATCGGCACTAATTTCTTCAATATTGTCAACATTATGAGGCTACAATTGTTTCTTATAAGGTAAGGGTGTTGATAAAAAAACATGGATTCTAATAATGAACTTTTAGCTAGTCTAATACTGACAAATTTGAGTTAGTGGCGATTTTTAGACATGTGGGTAGATTTGTGACTAGAGTGAGATTGAGGATTTTTCTATAAAACAAAAAATTTTGGGACAAAATTGGAACCATACTTTTTAGGGAATTAGGCTTTTCAACCTAAACAAACAAGTACTTTTTATGACCTTGGTTAATAGAGAACATCTAGAATAAACAAAATTAAAAGGGATTGATGAGAAATACACATATAATTAGGTTCAAAATAGAATGTAATAAGTGTACAGAAAATTCTAAAATTCATCATGAAAGTACAATTAAGTACTTATTTTCTCTTTTTAAAATGCAATCTGTCAATAAAGTGCATTGAATCCTAATACTTTTAGAAAGTGAAATCAAGTTCTAAAATTTGTCATAAAATGCAAATTAATTCCTAAAAATTTTCAAAAATTCAATTAACAGAAGTACTTGATTGGACCAATTTGATAATTTTCAAATTTGATTACACTTTAGGTTAGGACTTAATTACACTTCAATGATAAGTTTTAGAACTTGATTTCATTTTTTTAAAGTTTTAAGACTCAAGTAAACTATGATAATAAGTTTTAAGACTTTCAATATACTTATTCAGTTATGCCCCATGAATTTTGGTTCAAAACCCATGAAAATTGATGAATTTGGATAGACCTTAAATAAAGTCCTTCATTTGGCCATAGTATCTATATCTATATATTTATGGTGGAAATTTCAACTCCCTCATTCCTGTATTTCCTATAAATCCCTCATAATCTCAATTTTCTTATTGTAAATCAACAGAGAGAAAAAGTACAATTAACTAAAAAAAAGAAAAAAAAACGGTAAAATAAAATTAAGAAACTAACAGCCCACTTTCTGTCGCGAAAATTCCAAAAGACCCTCTCGATTGGATGAGCTTTCCCAAAAGACCCCCGAAAGCGAGAATTTTCTCAACCGGCTCAAGGTTTACCATTCCAATTGAACCCTACCTCATCGCCGGTTGCCAAAAGCACGTCGTGATGGCCATGGACAATCACATGCCTATTTTTTGCAATGCATGGTAGAAAACTAATAGCTCTCTAGGCGATCTTTTTTAGCACATTGATGTCATGTGACATATAATTATTCCTTTCAGATTAACAAGGAGTTGATTATAATAATAATTATCAATTTAGTTCTAAACATTGGATGTCCATATATTCATAAATTTTTCAATATTGTTAATGTACTTCTAAATCTTTTTATGAAATTTTTAATATAATCATTCTAGTCAATTTTGACTTAAAATTGCTAATATGGCATATGATTCTTACCAACCTTTGTACACGGCACGTTGATGTGAAGGAATTCAAATACATAGGAACAATTACACGTTTGAAAATATCTTATGTTCTTAGGATTTTACAACTCCTAGTGTCAGAAGCATACCGCCTAGGTTTAAAGAACATATAATTTTTTGGGTTATGTTAATTAGTATTATCGAGTCACTTTTTAATTATATCAATTAAAGAAACATCTTCGTTATTATAATAGTATTGATTACACATGATACGAGATACAATAATTACACATAACATGAGATAGATGGTGTATCGAAAACGATAAACTTTCTTTAATGGGGTATCTTGCAAGTGCCAAAGCGAACTCGTAGACAAAACCTGTTGTTCGTGAACACACTTCATAATAATCTGAGATTAAAGATATACAGTTTATGACGGGTCCACTATCCAGGACACATTGAAGAACCAAACCCTCCTTTGTAAATTTCTGCATCTCATCAATATTTGGAAAACCCATCAAAAGACCTCGACAGAATTCGTACGTAGGACATCCGTACTTGCCCATTGCATTCGTAGCAAACCATCTTAAAACAAGAAAAAGAGCAGTCTCCTCATCAATCACACAATCATTTCAAAACCTTCCAGAACGGAATTTGTATTTCTTTCAAATCACTTTAACTTTTTTGGGGATGACTGCTTTAGCTTAACTTAAATGAGCAATTTTACACCGAAAGGAAGAGCTTAGGGGTCAAGATAAAGGCACTCAAGCACGGTTCTCTCTCCAAGCCGCAGAGACTTCGTACTCGGACATGCATTGCTTTTGATGGCCTACCCCGAAAGCAAAAGCTGACCTTATGGACTGTGCTTCCTTATTCAACACTATAAGAGGGAGATAAGAAGACGTTGCTAGGGTTCTTAAAAACACCCTTTTGAAATTTTTCAACAGCCGTAAAATCGTAAGATTACAACAGGTGCCCGAAAATTTTAGAGAAGATGTAATCCCAGTTATTTTAGGTCATAACATAGTCCAAAAATATTATTATACTGAAATTGACTATAACAAAAAAGAACGAATTTTTTTGGGTCAAAACAAAAACAAATAAATGAAGTAATTTAATGGAAACTTGATTGTTTTAGATCATATCTATATATTGTTGGAATATCTATATATTAAACTACGTTTTTATCTAAGAGCTTTAACCTTTTTCAAGAGTTATAGTGACACCACAATTACATGGCATTAGAGCATGAGGTATTTGTAACTCTTTCTAGACATCTCATTTGCCTCCCTCATTTATATCTTCATGCTTAGGCTTAAGTCAAAAGCCTAAGCATTTTGGGTTGGGGGGGGGGAATTAGAATATTAAAAAAAAAAAAAAATAAACCATGCCCTTCATTTAACAATTGAATCTTTTAGAGCAAATGGTAGTGGCACCATAAAATTTTACATATAAACATGCAATGATCATTACACGGCTGTCATTTAATGAATTTTGTAGCAATGTTATTTTGAGGCTGGATCTATTTCAAAAACCTTAATTATGTGTGAATTCTTAGGTATACACACCTAAATGGGATTTCAGGTGACATATGATATTTAGCAACTATATAACATAACGAAAAAAATAAATAGATTGCCTAATGTTGTGTCAAATAAATGATAAATATCTCAAAATTTATTCACATGATCAAGTTTAATATTTAACCTGAAAGTTGACCTATAAATGATCCTTTTGCTCGTGCATCTACCCAAAAAGTTGTTAAGGCAATGTATCTAAAATTTGTGAAAATCAAGGGGACAGCATGGCCAAAGAACATACATAGAAAAAGAGGGCTCATGATTGCTTTGAGACTCCTATTGTTTGAAGAAAACTAATGTAATTGGAGAACATTTTCTAAGGAAGTCATGTTCCAGTAAAATATCATAATCACTGTATTTGGCCAAAATCCAAAAACGAGTTAAAAAATGATTTTCACCATTTGAAATAGAAAATTGATCTGTGTTTTCGTTAGGGAATGAGTCATCTTTTCTAGAGTACTTTGTTGCATTGCTTGGTTTCTATGCTTCATATGGTAGTTTTGTGTTCGATTGATGCGTCTCCAATTCACGCGACTGATAGCAAGATCCTGTGGAACCAACAGTGGAAGCAGATAAATAAGAAATACAATCCACATATCTTGTCCTCTCTGAAAAATGGATAAGAGCATAAGAGATTATGGGGCTCAACAAAATCGGATAATGTGAGAGTGGAAGAAGAAGACGCATATATGAGGCTGGAGCCAGAAGAATGGCAAGCGACAAAACTCTTTTGCGTGTTCAGGAAAAATAATAAGATCTCTATAGAGCGACATGATTTTCCTAGATTAACTTATATTCCCCCAAAGAGACAAAGGATGAGTCGAAGGCATCAATCCAGGCTGCCGACTCATTGATTTTAATTACCGAATGTTGTTTTTCTCACCACGGTCCTGTCGCAAACTTTGCATCTCTGCCGTCTTCGTCTCCACTGCACGGTTTGCCAACTCAGGTTCGTTGGCTTTTGCCTCGATGGTCCTGTACTTTTCTCCAAGAAAGACATTAAACGAATGGCAGGAGTCACTCTCCTAGGACCACCCTAAGCAAAACATATGAATGAAAAATCTACACCAAAGTGACTATGTTGATATAATCATCTTCTAATTTGCTAGATAGCAACCGTATGCCCTGATTAAGAAAGTCCCCTGTCTATATGGAGTCTTTAGCAGAAACAGCGAAGAATCTGTCGATATATTCAATGCATTGAAGCTGCAGTTAGGAACATTTGTTCCACTATAAATGCACCCGGGTATGGGGCAGATCCCAAACAGTAGATCAACCAGTGCGGATCTCGTCCTCAAACTTCTATAAATGCAATTCCAACCATAACCATGTCTAGCGTGAAGCGTGTGTCCTCTTGTTCTCTTTCTTTTCAAACTCGCTTAATAGTCTTCTCCTTTGTCCGTCCCCTTCACTTTGATATAAGTACCTTTGACAAGAATTCAAACGACATACTCTACGAAGGAGTTGCAGTACCAGCTGATGAAATCGCTGATCTCAACCCCAAAGGCACCACCATTCCTCAGGAGTTTCGGGTAGGTCGCATTCAGTATTCCAAACCAATCTATATAAGAGATTCTATTAGTGGGAGACAAGCAGACTTCTCTTATCAATTCTTCTTTCACCGTCGTTCCTTTCAATCGCATCAAATACAGCGACCGCATTGCTTTTTTTCTTGCTCCTACTGGCTTCACTATCCCACCCAACTCGGGTGGTGGGTACCTCGGATTGTTCAATTCGAGCACAGTTGATGATGGGCGTAGGAACCACATCATGATGGTTGAGTTCGATGCTTATGGGAACACACAACGACATTATAGCACATGGGAATCAACAAAAATTTGCTCTCTTCACTTGTTTATTCCAACTGGGATCCCGGATCACACAGAAGAAATCCAACTAATGTTATGGTAACCTATAATTCCACTAGCAAGAATCTTAAGTGTACTGGTCGTTTGATGGCGAGCTGGTTTCTTTGGACAAGAAGAACTCTTCACTTTCTTCACAACGACAGGACCGAAGACTTGGCCAAGGACGGTCTTGCCAAATTTATAAAGGACTTTTGAAATGAATAGGTCGCCTAGTTGCTGTCAAGAGAATCTTCACCAGCCCCAATCATTCCGAGAAGGTCTTCATCAATGAAGTGAAGATAATAAGCCGCACAGTGAAATCTGGTGCAATTGATTGGATGGTGTCAGGAGAAAGGGAATATTTGCTCATTTATGAATACATGCCTAATGGTAGCCTTGATAATCATCTCTTTGGAACTCGAAATTTTTTGTCTTGGGATGTAAAGTACAGGATAGCACTAGGCCTGGCATCGGCCCTTAATTATCTTCATGAAGAACTAGAGCAATGCATTCTTCACAGAGATATAAAATCAGCCAACATATTGCTAGATGCGGACTTCAACACTAAGCTCGGTGACTTCAGACTAGCTAAGCTCATCAACCCCCATTTCAAGACTCAAACGATGGACGAGGTTGGGACGTACAGTTATCTGGCACCAAAATATCTCAACGGACGAAAGGCCACTAGAGAGTTCGACATGTTCAGCTTCAGGGTCGTGGTTCTAGAAATAACTTGTGGTAGGAAGACCTATCAGGTAGGAGAATTTGATGTCCCCGTCTACAAGTGGATTTGGCAGTTTTACCTTGCTAGATGTATGCTTGAAGCAGCGGATGAGACGTTGGGTTCAGCTTCAATAGGAAGGAAATGGAATGCTTGATTATGGTGGGACTGTGTTGTATTCATTTAGATCCCAAGAGAAGGCCAAAAGCATGCCAAATTATCAGGTTTCTTCAGCTAGAAGTCCCTGTGCCCGAGCTTCCACTCGCTGCATTCGAGGCTCCCACTTTATATCAACCATCACGACTAAGAATAGGGTCTTCTTATTGTTCTCCTAGTCCAAAATCAGTTCAATTAAGCAAGATGGACCACGGATCCTAAAGCCACACAACAACACATGTTGACTTTTGGGATGGAGGAGGACATTGAGATTCAGTGAGATATTCCTCACCCAGTCCTTTTACCCGTAAATAGGACCCGGGGCATGACCATTTCTGCTCATTCAATTTGTTCTTCGTGTATCCCCATCGTTAGTAATATGCTATGTATGCATTGTACGCTTATCTACTCGCAGCTCAAGCTTTTGAAGGAAAAATGGCTTGTCTAACGCCTGTAATACATATTTTCTCCTGCATGCTCGATTAGTGGCTTGAAGTTGATGATACAGACCCATTGTAGGTGTAGAACAGAACGCTTGCATCGGCATGAATGGACATTCTCAATTTTCTCTGACATTCCTTTTAAAGTAAATTCACTTCGTGCAAGTTAATTAAGAAAAACAAAGCCATTGTGCAATAGTGCAAGTTCATATTTCCTTCAAAATAAATTCCTTTAAAGTAACGTTTGATACTCGATTGAGCACGGTTTTCTCAAAGCCGCTGAGACTTCGGTCGATGGCCTCCCAAGAAAACATAAGCTGACCTTATAAATTGAGCTTCCTTATTCAAAACTGTAAGTAGAAAATAAGCAGACGTTGTCAGGGTTGTTAAAATCATTTTCTAAAATAAATTCGCTAGCCGTAAAATCAGATCGTAGCATTGTGAGATTATAATGGGTCCAAAAAATATTGAGAAGGTGTAATCCCTGTTGTTTTAGGACATAAGTTAGTTCAAGAATTGTTATACTGAGATTGAATATAATAAAAATTCAAGTGTCAAGTCGATTGTTTTGGATCATGTCTATATATAAGTGCACTTATCATTAGACAACTGTGATATGATTAATTTGTGGCTATGTTATTTTGGCCTGTTGCCTTAAGTGCGACATGAAACTTAAATTTCAAGGAATATAATAGGATCCTCTGAATCAAACAATATCATTTTCGTGATCGATAGTCACTATTTTGTATATTATTATAATAAATATGGGGGTCATTTTCAACAGTATCTAATACTTAAACCCTTGTGTATTTCATCAGTCAGTTGAATGCAACAAACAATCAATACAAAGCTAACATTGCAAGGCCAGGCTTCAGACCAGCCTTTTCATAATCAAGCTGGGAAACAGCCACAGGCTCAAGCAATATCCGCAAGATACATGTAATCTACCACCACTATAGATTTTTACTTCTACACAGTACATATATTACAACATTCGGTTGATCGCATTCAATGTTTTGCACTATAAGCAACCGGAGGGTTGGACCAGGCCAAAGGCCAATCCACCAGCATTGACGCAAGAAGCTTGAGCCGGTTGTTGATTGTTCTTGTAGGTGAGCTTCACATCTTCTAATCTTATTCCTGTGCATGGGTTCTTCGGACTGCAGTCAAATTTGACAGCCACTTCGGTCGCTGATGTCCCGTGAATGTCTTGGTACGTCACGTCGCTAATTTTTACGCCTGAAAACTGTTTGGATGAAATCAATGTTAGAAGCGGTAAGAATAGACAAACTATGTATATAGACCCTAAAATGGAAGCGGACAAATGGAAAAAAGAAGAGGAAAATTTTGCGTGGACTCATTGCAATGAACTCAGGTCTAATGGAGCATTTGAGCTAGTCCTTTTTGAGGTTTTGCAGGACATATGAACCGTGATCGATGTAATTGATTAAAAAAATAAATAAATAAATTAGTAGTTTCATTTCCTTACTGACGTAAATAGAGATGAAATTTACGACAAGAATAACTTGTATGATCTCACTCAATGATGGTTTTGATGGCAGTTGCATGCATTTTGGACTAATCTAATAACTATTAAACGAATTCTTGTGATGATTAAATCATGGTGGAATGAACTGATCTCGATTTAACTATTATCGATTCAATCATGTTGTTTTCCCTAGGCTCATTGCTAGGTTGCACGCATTATTGTTTATAACAACGGTTACCCAAATCTACATGTCGTTATTAATCTAACCCGACAGAACTTGTCCAAATTTATGGTGATCTATGTCAACTTTCGATTTAATGAAGAAAAGACTCTTTAGTCTTTATTACACGCGGACAATTAAATTAATTAATCGATTTAATGTCTCGACACATACCTGACCAGGACAATTGATGTTGTTGGGGCAGTAATTTTGGTCGATGACAATTGGGTTATTAACGTTGGACATGACGGCATGTTGGAAGAGGATGTTCTTGGCAAATCCGGTGCTGGGTCTGCCCCAAGATTTGATCCTCAATCCGTTTTGTGTCCCTCGGAACACAGCGTTCTTGACCGTCACGTTCTCAACCCCTGCCTCTTCAAGGTCCTTCCCTAGGCTTCCAATGCTGTGTAAAACCATGATCCAATATATTATATAATTTCTGAAAATATTAATTACCAGCTTTCACTCGAATCACGTCCTTTTCTTTCTAAATATGGTAGAACATTTTGATTTTTTCGATGAAATCAAAAGCAAGAGTAAGATCCCCGAAGAGATTTAACATTTTGGCCACTTCATGTGGTACTTGTTAATTTCTTGAGTTCTGAGTCAATTATTATATTTAATAGTTTTTTTCTTTGTTGTAGATTTAATAGTATAATTACCTGATTCCGTGGCCCGGGCCACAAGCAACGTTTTCGATCCAGAGGTTTGTAGTGCCGGCACCGACTGAGACGCAGTCATCACCAGTTCCGATTTTTGAGTTCATGATCGTGACACCGGAAGACAATTGGACATGAATACCATCCGTGTTCGGGCTGTCACCGGACGCAAAAACCTTCATTCCTTGTAACCTCACGTTTTGGCATCCGTTGATGACAATGTGAAACAACTGACTATTGAGCGACGTCAGTTTGCTTACCGCAATATTCCTTGAGTTGCTGAAGACAATTGTCTATAGAGCATTCGGATGCATGCACCCAACAACAAAAAATTAGTAATAAATAAAAATAACATTTGTCTTTTAAGTAACTATAAGTCAAAACGTAAGTGTCACTAAAGAGGGCACATGTTGATTGACAAGCAAGAAAAACCCTAATTGTGATAGTTAGGCTAAATAATTTTTCTATCTTGCACTCGATGATTGGTCAAGAAGTTCATAAAGTATTAAATTTTATTGAAGATTACGGATGTGTCCGTTTTTGTTTCTAGTAGTGTTCTTGTGCAAGTTGGACTGTGTTAGAAAAGTATAGTTACTTACACAAAATACTCTAGCCACATGAGCATGATGGAGATCGACATCTACTAGGAGAGACTCGTGTCATTATTATTGTGTGATTATAATGAACTCAGACATTAGATGTATTTGTATGTACCGTGGCTCCACCGGGGCAACTCTTGCCGGACGCTTTGCAAGCCCACAAAGCGGCGCCTTGCCCATCGAGGACCCCGCCGGAGATTGACATGCCGTCCACGTGCTGGAACAAGAGCCACGTCCCAACATTCCCAAGCACGTTATAATCCGCGGGAGCCGTGATCACCCCTTCGATCTGCCACCGGATGGCGTTGTTCTTGCACGGCCCGCTGAAGGTGGCCCCTCTCACCAGGAACCGCCCGGGCGGCACGCTGATGGTGGCTGGCATCTCGGAGCCACAAGCCGCGAGCCATGTGCCCACGAAGGCCTGTGTCGAGTCCGTGACCCCATCAGGCTTGGCCCCGAGAGAGACGACGTTGTACTTGGCGGCGCTCACGGCAATTGCTGCTTGTGAGCTGACCATGGCAATGTGGAACACCGTGAAGAGAAGTGAGGACACACCAAGAGTGCTATGGCTGCTCATTGAAAATGGCATTTTCTCTTGGCCCACAGAAATAGAGAGAGAGAGAGAGAGAGTGCGTGTGTTGGGAGTTTATGGCAGTTGGAAGAGAGGTGAGTAATGGGAGTAGTGGGAGTAAAGAGACGGTTAATTGGGGTATTTATAGGATTTGAATTGGATTCAAGTGCATGAATTTGCACGAAGTTGACGACTCAAGAAAGCTGCTCATCGATTGATTGAATCGGAGGACTAGGCCTTTGGCCCAAAAAGAAAGAATTGGAGGACTTTGCTTGCGTTTATGGTCCACAAGTACGTATCTGCGCCTTCACTAAACTTCCCGGTACTTTAATAATCTTGTTAGTTCCGGTTAGGCACTTTAATTTTTCAGGAAGCCCTTGAGCTTAAGGGAAATTGTCCAAAAGTCCTCAAACCTATAATATTTTTACCAATTCAATCTTAAATATTTTAATTTTACTAATTGAATCCATCCATCTAATTTTGACCGTAAATTGTTAACTTGAATTAAGGTTGTCCTACGTGGTGCAGGTGCAGCCAGCATTGACATAAACAATTTTTTATTTTTTTTTGAATTATTATTATTTTTTTTTTTTCGCTTCTTCATCTAGCCGATCACTAGGCCTCGACGATAGTCAACAATTGGCCAAAGGCTAGGGTTAACGAGTTCGGCCTCACCTTGGCTCCTCATCTTTGGCTAGGCAAGGCTTGCCCTCCCCAACCACCGGCGAGGTCGACCTTGCTAACTCGATGAAGGGGAGCCTTGCCGTCACTACGTAAGGCCGGTCTCACCAATTCCTGGGTGAGAGTCAAGCCTCGCCAATGGCAATGCAAGGTCGACCTTCTTCACACCCAATGATGACAATGTTGACCTTGCTAGGGGTGAGCAAGGCTTTCCCTCGCTAGTGGCCTATAGGGGTGAGTTTCGCTAAAGGTTGGCAAGATCGACCTCACCGACTCTCACTTCTAGCTAGTTGTTGAGGCCTAGTGACCAACTAGAAAAAGAAGGGAAGAAAAAAAAGATTAACAAAAAAAAGAGAGAAAATAATTAATTAATATTTTCATATAAAATATTGAAATATTATTAAAATTGTCCACATTAGCACTAGTCATATTACGTAAGATGACTAATGTCTACGTCAGTGGTTTCTAGCTAAATTTGGTCATATTAACTCAAGTGCCGAACAAAAAAAAAAAAAAAAACTCAAGTGGCAAAACATGAAAAGGTTAAGGATTTAATTGGTAAAATAAAAAAAAAGTTTATGACTGAATTGGCAAAAATATAATAAATTTATGACTTTTTGAACAATTTTCTTCATGAACTTATTATTTAATTAGTGGCAAGATAAGATACAGAATATGCGAAGCAATCGAGCCTATGGCTCTACAACGCTTTTGTTCTTTATAGACTTCCTTTTTCCATGGTTGTCATCTAATGATACAACTGAGGAATCGGACCAAAGGTTCTAAATCTGTTGATTCAATTACAGATATAGCATCAGACCTTTTTATAAGAATCGCTCGATCCTCCCCTTATTTTTGGTGAGAAATCATTCAGTTTAGGAACCTATTAAAGTTATACATGAACTTTCAAAAAAAAGAAGTTATAGTTGAACTTGACACGCGGCTTTTTGTGGTAAACTTAACATGTTTATTGACGGGCTGGGATAATCCAAGTGCTTTTAATGTATAATATGGACGATCACCTTGATTTTCCCAAAACCTAAATAATTTTTCATTGTGGATAAATATGACAACCCTTTTAGGATTTGTTCGTTGAAGTGATTTATCTCTAGGTATAACACGTTTCCATTAGCATCTTTCATTAAAATATAATAAAAACCTATAAATTGTACCAAATACAATATAGAAATATTACCTATACTAGGTTCAATAATTGGATTCTGCTTTGCAAAAGGTGGAGGCGTTAGATGTATATAACTACTGTTGGTCCGTCGAGAATATGATCTTTGTGGCCCAATAATCAATTATTAACTCATGTGGCAAACCCTAATTACATACATTGCACTAGCTAACTTCTCCTCCCCGCATACTACGCTTACTCCTAAATAAACCCATCTATTCCGGACACGTGTCCTAGAAGAGTAAAACGCGAAGAATCACGATGGAGAAAGAGGGCATGTGTTTGCTTCGAATTTGCGACAAATGGACACAACTTTCTTTATTTTTAATTTATTTTTCTCCAATACGGACAATTTCCCAAATTAGGAAATCAAGTGCTTTAAGCTATACTCTGCTTTGTCATGACGGTTCGTTCACACCCGCACGTTCGATGAACCGAGAGACTACGGGAGATGGTCGTGACAAAAGTCGGCACGTGAATTACCGCTTTGTACGGCGTCGCACGTGTATCCTCAATCGAGAATTTTGACTCTTCGAATTCAATTTTCATATCCTACACCCAACTTAGTTATACAGCAATATCCACATCCATTAATGTTGTTCCATTCGATGCATGTGTTGAGCTTGGATCCAATGGACTTAATGACGACACGTAAGGTGCTTCCAATCATTAAGTTCAGAACCCCACGAGACCCACATTGCTTTTTATGGTCACCACTTTCATTAATGCTGGAATTCGAGGGTCCAACTTTCCAGGAACTCTCTCACCTCGATTTCCAGAGAAATTATACAATCGGCATTAAATTTATTGTAGGTACATCAATTCAACTTCAAATTTTCAAATTCACCAACTAGTCTTAAAACTTTGCATTGTTGAAGAAAACTTCCGTATTTGTTTTGAAGCTGACAAAACGTTTCCATCAGTCTAGTCTGAAGGCTTGCAGACTCTTTCGTCAAAATCTGAAGACCGCCGAACCACCAGACTCAAGATCCAAAGTCTACCTTCATTGACAGTTTCTAAACCGTCGAAGAAGACCTATCCAGAATTGAATATTTCTTTAAAAATTTGATTCTATCGACTAAAGAAGATCTCTCGGTTGGATATACCATCTCAGAATCTATTATTCGTTTTGAGTCGGGTAATTTAGATCCGTTGATTGGCGAAACATATTTGGAAAGTTCTACTTATAGAAACCTAGATCTTGATTATATGGGTGAGCAGGATTGGTGGGCTATCGTCATATTCCTTAAATAACTCAAAATCTCCTTAATTGATTCTGTCCAACGGGTAGATTGGAAGAGCTCATTTGGAAAGTGCCAATGGTTATGAAGGCATGGAGTAGTACATAAGGAAGATGTTCTAGTTATTCGAGTGTGTGCGCGATAGATAAATTCCAAAGTCTGAAGCTCCTTATTCTTCGTCAATTCAACTGTTGAGTGTAAACTTGTACTCAAAAGAGAGTTTATACATTTGTGAGACCTTGAGGAAGTATAGCAAAGTCTCTACACTGTGGAATCAAGGACGTGATACTATAACGACTATTTTATTTCATAGTGAAATCTAGCCGGTGGGCTGTCAGTGCGAGAAAGTGGACGTAGGCTTGGATTAAGCCAAACCACTATAAACTTTGTGTTCTTATTCTCTTCTCTAAACTCTTTTACTTTACTCGCAACTTTATTCATTTGTTAGAGTCTCGTTTCTATTTCAAAGTCTATTGTTAAACAGACTCAGGTTAAAAAAGTTTTACACTATACTTCGCAAAAGTTTGTTTTTCGCACCTATTCACCCCCTCTAAATGCTCGTACTAGCATTTATAATTGGTATCAGAGCCTGTGTACTCATTTAGATTGAAGTGTTTTTACTTCAGAGTTAACGATTCATGGCTAGTATGTTGGCTCCAGGTTTGATTGAAGGGCAAAGCAACACCAGACCACCTTACTTTGATGAGAATGAATACAGTATATGGAAAAGCAAGATGAAAGCATTCCTAAGATCGAAAGACCCTCTTGAATGGGATGTGGTAGACAAAGGAATTATTCCTAAAACTACAATAGTCTCAGAAAGGGGAAAAAAAGCTATTAAGTCCAGCGAGATGACTCAATAAGAGATAACCAAGAGACAAGCTTTTGATGCAAAAGTAATTTATTCTTTATATTGTGCATTATCTCCCACTGAATATAACAAAATATCTTCTTGTGAAACAGCTAAAGAAGTCTGGGATAGATTGCACATCACCTATGAAGGAACTGATCGAGTGAAAGAAACCAGAATCAATATTCTGCTCGGTCAACATGAAGCATTCAAGATGAAATTAGGAGAATCTATCACTGACATGTTTAGTCGTTTTACATAAATCGTGAATGGTCTTGAGTATCAAGGTCAACCAATCCCTAGACCCATGAAATTTAACAAGTTACTGTGTTGACTTTCCAAAGATTAGAATCACGTGAAGACCTCAATAAGGGAGACACTAAGGATCATGCCACTCTCTGTGATGAATTGATTGTCACTCTTCAGTCTTATGAAGTTGAGCAAATCAATAAAGATGAGGATCCCAAAGGTAAAAAATCTATTGCATTAAAATCTAATGATGATTATGATGTTACAGATTCAGAAGATGATACGGACGACGAAGAGCTTGCTCTCATGATAAGAAGGTTCATAAAACTGAACAAAAAGGGTAAAAGGCTCAATTGAAGGAGGATTTGAAAAAGCTGGAAGGGATTATCTAGTCGATGAGAAATTTCTAGCTTATTCGCGTTCCAAAGCAATCCTAATTCCATTCTCTTTTCGTCTCTACCTTTTTAATGCTGACAAAAAGGGGGAGAAGGTGCAGATTTGAGATTTAACTCTTGTTTGCCTTGACTTTTGATTGACTTTACTTTTGTTTGGATGTTTGGTTGTGACTGGATTTGGATTTGGATTGTTTGATCGTTTAAATGTTTGCTGCAGTATCTTAAGCACTGTTGGTATTTCATGGCAAAGATAGTTGTTTATTTATAGGACTAACTTATTTATTTCCTGTGGATGCAGATTTAATGCTATCTTTACTAAACCAATTATTTTTTGTGAGATATCCATGTTTGCTTGAGTATTGTCTTGCAGGTCAAAAATATCCAAATCTGCAGGAAAGTTTTGTCACCATCAAAAAGGGGGAGATTGTTGGAGAAAACTTCCGTATTTGTTTTGAAGCTGACAAAATGTTTCCATCAATCTAATTTGAAGACTTGCAGACTCTTTCGTCAAAGTCTAAAAACCGCCGAACCACCAGACTCAAGATCCAAAGTCTACCCTCATTGACAGTTTCTAGACCGTCGAAGAAGACCTATCCAGAATTGAGTATTTCTTTAAGGATTTGATTCTATCGACTAAAGAAAATCTCTCGGCTTGATATAGCATCTTAGAATCTATTATTCATTTTGATTCGGGTAATTTAGATCCGTTAATTGGCGAAGCATACTTGAAAGGTTCTATTTATGGAAACCTAGATCCTGATTGTATGGGCGAGCAAGATTGGTGGACTATCGTCATATTCCTTAAATAACTCAAAATCTCCCTAATTGATTCTGTCCAACGGGTAGATTGGAAGAGCTCATTTGGAAAGTGCCAACGGTTATGAAGGCATTGAAGAGTATATAAGGAAGATGTTTTAGTTATTCGAGTGTGTGCGCGATAGATAAATTCCAAAGTCTGAAACTCCTTATTCTTCGTCAATTCAATTGTTGAGCATAAACTTGTACTCAAAAGAGAGTTTATATATTTGTGAGACCTTGAGGAAGTGTAGCAGAGTCTCTACACTATGGAATCAAGGACGTGATACTGTAATAACTCTTTTGTTTCATAGTGAAATCCAGCCGGTGGGCTGTTAGTGCGGGAGAGTGGACGTAGGCTTGAGTTAAGCCGAACCAATATAAACCTTGTATTCTTATGCTCTTTTCTAAACTCTTTTACTTTACTCGCAACTTTATTCATTTGTTAGAGTATCATTTCTATTTTAAAGTCTACTGTTAAACAGACTCAGGTTAAAAGTAAAGTTTTACACTATACTTCGAAAAAGTTTATTTTTCGTACCTATTCACCCCCTCTAGGTGCTCGTACTAGCATTTACATACACGAGTTCTAATATAGTCTTTGCGATTTATTTTCGTCAAAAATTGTTAATGTGATGATGTATTATGTAGGACGGCCGGTAGGATGGCTGATGATGACTCGACCGTCACGCTACCAATTTCCAGTGAAAATTGATTAAAATGACTATATTAAGGCTAAATTGACAAATTATAAAATTTAAGACTAAATTCATATTTGTTTTACATGACACACTGATATGGACAACTTTATTTGAAACGACGTCCTATGAGAATCGCCATGTGATCAATTTTTTGCAACAATTGGGTGGAAGGACCACACTATTCGCACAAAGGTGTAGAATTATTTTGGAAAAATTTGAAAGTTCATGTTTGAATTGATATCCATATAATAAATTTAGGATTGGATTGATAATTATCCCATTGATCATAAGTTCCCTTTAATGCGAAGCGATTCAAATATAAAGTAACAATTATGTGTATGAATATATCTTATGTTCCTAGGGATTTTCAACACCTAGGGTAAACAACATTCCGCCTAGTTTAATAGTACAAATATTATATTTATGGTTATGCTGACGAGTATTCTCGAGTCACTTATTAATTACACATATTATAAAAAAATTTTCATTATTATAGCATTGATTACACATAACACGAAATATACCGATTATGTTAACAAAACCCGTTTTTTCATTTTGCAAATTTCTTCATCTCATCAATATTTGTAAAACTCATCAAAAGACCTCGACAGAGTTCGTACTTACGGCGTACGTACTTGCACATTGCATTCGTGGCAAAAGATAATAAAACAAGGAAAAAGTGCGGTTTCTAGGTTTACTCATCAATCACACAATCGTTTCAAAACCTTACAAAACGGGTCAATTTGTATTTCTTCCAAATCACTTTGACTTTTTTGGGGGACGACTGCTTTGGTTAACTTAATTGAGCACTAATCCCTTCCCATATTTTAGACCGAAAGGCGCACTTCGGGGTCAAGACAAAGGCGCTCAAGGACGGTTCTCTCTCAAAGACTTCGTACTCGGACATGCATTGCTTTTGATGGCCTAACCCGAAAGCAAAAGCTGACCTTATGAACCGAGCTTTCTTATTCAACGCTATAAGTAGGAGATAAGCAGACGTTGCTAGGGTTCTTAAAAACACCCTTTCGAAATCTCGATAGCCGTAAAATCGGGTCATAAAACATTACGATTATAATGGTAGCCCGATAATTTTAGAGAAGATGTAGCCCAGTTATTTTAGGTCATAACTTAGACCAAAAAGATTATTATACTGATATTAAATATAACAAACAAGAACGGATTAATTCAAGGGAGAATTTATTGCTTTTGATTATGTCTATATATTGTTGGAATGTTTATGTATTAAACCACGTTTTTATTTAACAATTTAACATTTTTGAACGGTTAATATTGACAGTAGAATTACATGGCGTTAGAGCGTGGAGTTTTGAATTCAAACCTTTTTGGGCATCTTATTAGCCTTATTTATATTTTCACAATTAGACTTAGGTCAAAAGTCTGGCCTATGCATGAACTGGATTATTATAATATATAAATATTAAATCACGTATTCATTTAACAATATACTCATTTAGAGTAGTTGGTAGTGGCACAACAAAATTTTAAACATACATTTGCACTTATCAATACACAGTTGTCATATGATGAATTTTGTGGCTATGTTCTTTGTCTTATCGCTAGATCTATTTCCAAAAGCCTAATCATGTGTGAATTCACAGGTAGAGACACCTAAATGGGTTTTTCAATTGACATACGATATTAACCATTTTAATAACATAACTAAAACAAATAATTTGGTCACCTAATGTTGTGTCAAATAAATGATAAGCGTCTCAAGATTTATTCACGTGATCAAATTTCATATTCAACCTTATAGTTGACCTGCAAATGATCCTTTTACTCGAGTGTCTACACGAAAAGTTGTTAAAGCAATATGTCACAAATTTATGGAAATCAAATGGGACGGTACAACCTAAGAACATACATAGAAAAAGAGGGCTCATGATTGCTTTGAGGCTCCATTTTTTTTTTAAAAGGAAATTGTAATGTAATTGGAAAAAAAAAATTCTTAAATAAGTCATTCCAGGAAAATATTATGTTTTCCTATATTTGGTCATTTGAAATAGAAAACTGATATATGTTTTTCATTAGGGAAAAAATTATCTTTTTCCAGAGCACTTTATCGCATCGCTTGGTTCCTATGCTTTATATGATACTTTTTGTGATGGATTGATGCATCTTCAATTCACACGACTAATAGCGAGATTACCGTGAATTTAATTCAGATTTTCTGAGAAATTGTAGCAAGTAGTTAGTAGGCTTGTTATCACAAGCATCACAAATCCAATTTGATCTTCCAGCTCCAACTATATACGTAGAACCAACAGTAGAGAGCACACAAATAAGAAGAAATCCTTACATCTTGTCTTCACCCAAAAATGGATAAGAGCAGAAGAGATCATGGGGCTCAACAAAATCAGATAATGAGAGATACAGAGAGTGTGGAAGAAGGAGACGCAAGAATGACAAGCGACAAAACTCTTTTTTGTGTTTCGGGGAAATGATAAGATTTCTGTAGAGCGATGATTTTTCCAAGATTAACTTATTTTCGCCAGAACAAACAAAAGATGAGTGGAAAACATCGGTCCATGTTGCCGACTCATTTCATTTTAATTACTGAATGTTGGTTTTCTCTCCATGGTCCTGTCGCAAATGACTTTGCATCGCTGCCGTCTTTGTCTCCACTGCATGTTTTGCCGACTCATTCAACTCGGGTTGGTCGCCTTTCGTGACGACAGTCCGTAACTTTCCCCAAGAGAGGCATTAAACGAATGGCAGGAGTCACTATCTTACGACGGCGCTAAGCATAATATAGTTATGAAAAATCTACACCAAGTGACCATGTTGATATGATCATCTTCTCGTTAGATAGCTTGTGAGTTCAGATTAGATCTGATAGTAACATACATAAATGTTTCATGGTAGATCAAAGTCAAATGAGTTTGCACCTCCGCCGTCTTCACATCCCATTCATGGTCCGCCAACTCACTGAACTTAGGTTTCTCGGCTTTCATCCGGACAGTCTTGTAATATCCCCGCAAGTTACACATTGACAAATGGCAGCGGAGGCATCCTAACAGACCGGTAGACTTGAACCTTATTCCAACATAAATAACTTTCTTAGTACAGCCCTAAGCATAATGTAGTTTTGAGAAATGGTCCAAGTGACCGTGCTGATAAATTCATTTTCTCGTTTGCAAGATAGCGACTGCACCCGGCAAGCAACAAGGTCCCTTGTCCATATTGAATCTTTAGCCGAAACAACGAAGAAGCTGTTGATGTGTTCACCTCCTCAAAGTGGCTGTTGCTAACATTTGGGCCACTAAAGATTCAAGTGGATCTGAAAGCTTTACCTTGCTGAAAACATGGTAGAAGCAGTGGATGGGAAGCTGGCTTCGAACTTCGACAGGAAGGAATGGAATGCTTGATGATGGTGGGATTATGGTGTGTGCATCCTGACCCAAGAGAAGGCCAAGAGCAAGGGAAGTTAAAGAGTTTCTTCAGCAAGAGGTCCCTATGCCTGAGCTTCCACTCGTACGACGCTCCCACTTTATATCAGCCATTACCACTAATGATAGGATCTTCTTCTTCTTCTTCTTCTTCTTCTTCTTCTAGCTCATCTCCTCACTGTACAAGCTTTTAGGGGGTAATTGGTTTGTCTAACAACTGGAATTTATATTTTCTCCTGCACGCCCAATTTGTGGCTTGACGTTGATAATATAGACACATCAGTAAGATTGTACAGCAGAACTTTGCATAAACATGAATGGGCATTCTCAGTTTTCCGATACTTCGGATGTTGTCTATTGGACTAAACCTTCGAAGTTCATTCGCTTTGCCAACATAGGCATGAACAGGTCTGGTTCCCGCATAGCGTTTAATATTTTTCCTGAATGGGTCTTGTTCCCCATATTATGAAATGGTTTGGCACGGGCAGAGAATGGGCTTTTTCTTGCTTCCGCTGAGAAGTAGCCCATCATATGAGCCTAGGATTAGCCAAAATAAGCCCATACTTTAACCATTTTACTTCTCTATTTTTCTATTTTTCTGCTCCCAAGAATAGATTTAAAATAGAAGTCTGTTAGCAATGCAATTTTATTTTTCTATTCTGGAACAATTTTTTTATTCTAGAAATAAATTTGAAATGGAAATCAAAAGTTAAAATTTTTATATTTCTAGAACAAAAATGAAAAATGAAAACTCTTCTCATCGTTCACTCTTATCATTGCCTATCACCTAATTGTCACCAGACGCCATCTGCCAAACCCTCGCCGGCCACCTCCCTGCCTATTGACCGCCTCCGACCACCATATGAGATGGAGAAATTTTGTGTCGTTATGAAACAAATTTCTATTTTAGGAATAGATATTTTGTATGGTTGTCTAATGCGTATTTTTGCTTAGAAACTCATCCGGAGAATAGAAATAGAAAAATTAATTTCTAGCCAAAAATTGATTTTTGGAACAACATAATTATCATTCACGCCCTAATATTTTTGGAAAATACCGGCCCAACGGAATTTGATCCAGTCTAGACAAATTGTTTTCTTAGGTTTAACTAGACTGAATGGAAGGTTCAAACTAGTTGAACTGGCTGGCCACATCTAGATTCAGCAACATTAAAGTGTTTGATCAAAATCTTTTTCATAAGATAAAAGGTTGAGTAGGGGCGACTAACGTACCCCTCGAGGGGATTAGTATAAGGGCTTGGTCGCCCGTTACAGAATATTTGAACTGAATCATAACCACCGAGTTCATCCGTAGGTGTGCGAGCCACCGTAGCACCACCACATGCTATTTCTTAAAGATTGGGATCCACAACGGCCACACGCGTTTACGATTTTGACTATGACGGTCAAATACAAACGGTTGAGGTAGCGTTTGAAGAAAAGGCTTGTATTTATGGATTGGGCATACAAAAAAAAGGGTTTGATTTCACACAACTCCAAGTGCGAACGAGTCTGACCAAAAAAAAGAAAAAAAAGTGCAAACAATAAATGTTTTAGGCCATCCAACTGGAGACTTTGACTAATTCCTTATCTGGCCAACTAGGTTAATGATTTTTTTTTTTTTTTTTTGACTCGGGATTTATGCTGCCTAACTTGGACTTTGTCTCCTATGCTCTTATCCTAAATAATACTGGTTCTTGTTTTCTTTTGGGTTTAGTGCAAGTTAAGTTATCTTTTCATTACATGGTGTTTGGTGACATTGAATAAGAAGAAATGAAAATGGAAATTGAGGATGAAAAACACTTCATTACCATGTTTTCGCCGGGGTGGGAACGAATAAGAAGAAACGTCTGTGACTATGACTTAACAAGATGGGATTTCCCATATATCGAAGAATATTTACCACAAAAAATAACAAATAAAGTGAATTTCAGATAAAAGTCAGATGAGTAGTCATTTTCTTAAAAATATATCCGAAGTGAATATTATTTTAAATAAGAATCTACAGTGATCGACACAGTTTTAAATAAGGACTTCAGTGAACACATGCATCTCACTTACATTTTTCAAGTTACGGTTAAGGGCATTTTTCTCCAAGGTTAATTTTTCTTTCTATTATTGCTTTCCCTATCTTCTTTCTTTGTTCTTCTTCTTTCTTTTTCTTCAGCCGACACTTCAGTTCATCTTCTTCCTTTTCTCTCCTTTTCTTCTTCCTTAGCACACTGAATGAAACCCCTTCACTTCAAACAAAAGCACAAAGCAAAAGCAACATCTGGGGTAAGTTCAGATCGACTTGTAAAAAGAGTTCGACTGAACAGTCGACCTGAACCAGCAGAAGCGAAAATTATCAATAAGTCAAAGATGATTATGTCCCTTCGTGCTTACGACTGAACCAGCAGAAGCAACAATCAAAATTCTCAACCATTTCAAGTGAAGATGGGTTAGGATGGAGACAAAGAATTACGTCACTTTGTGCTTACAACAAAAATAAATAAGGAAATAAATAAACGTATTGACTTGAAATTCGCTGAAAATTAAAGAAGTGAAAGAGAATTGTTCGTTTGTATAGGATGGGCTGTTGGCGGGAGGTGGGAAAATTCTGTAAAAAAATGTTTGTGGCATCCTCTCAATAGGGATCACTCTTGCTCACGTGCACGCTCACAGATGAGTCCTTCTCGACGCCTTCCTCGGCTCTCACCACCTAAAGCATCGACAGCTCGCTGCCACTCTGGTACATCCTCCGTGGAAACGTGACTGATCCAGAGGTGACGGCGATGACTCATGGGGTTTCACCGGCAAATTGGGGCTTCCGGTTCCACTGGAGGACGGATTGCAGGAGGTTCTGTTCTTGACGGATTGGAGGAGGCTTTATATGTGATTGCTTCTCTCGCAAATATAGTTGGTGTGATTTTTCATTTTTCTTTATTTTTAGGAAAAAAAAGTTAAGCACCAAGTGAAAGTAGGAAGAAGATGAAACGAAGAGACAAAGAAGGAAGATGATGAATAGAGAAAAATTTAAAAAAAAAAAAAAAAAAAAAAAGCATGTGGACGAAAATGCCCCATCATGGTGGCATCACTGGCATGTGAGATGCTCATGTTTTGCCAAACCCTTAATTGGGACTATATTATCAGTTGAAGCCCTTGATTAAGATCAAGATAATCACTTCAGGCCCTTAGTTGAAACAGTGTTCACTTTGAATCATTGTTTTAGAAAATGGCCACACTTTATATCTTTATTTGAATTTTTTTCCAAAAATAAATAAAGAAGTATGGCACAATAGTTTTCTCCTCCCTTTTTTCATTTTCCTTTCTTGGGCAAATTTTGAAATGAGTTGCATCGACTTCCTTGTTTTATTGTAAGTTGCAATCATATTTCAAAGTACAAGAACCTTATCGATTATGGAAATTTTAATTATATTTATCAGTCCGATTACTTGGCATTATTCCAATTCCTTTAAATTTTATTTCATTCTGATTAACCGAATGAGTGGGGACAAACAAAAAGAAAAGGCCAAAACTTAATTAAAAAATGACAAGGACCATGTTGATATAATCACCATCTTGTTGGATAAAGATTTAGAAAAGTCTCCCTTGTCCATATAGAATCTTCAGCGGAAACAGCGAAGAGGCTGTCGTCGATCTGTTCACCTTGTTGAAGCGGCTGTTTGGTAAATTCGGTCCGCTATAAACCACGCCGGCAATGCGCCGATCTCAACCAGTTCAAAAACAGAGCGCGAATCTCGTCTTCTCGCACTCGTATAACAATGTGTAACGTTGCAGCATGCGACCTCTCGTTCTCTTTGTTTTCAGGCTCGCTTATTTGTCTTCTTCTTGGTCTTCTACCCTATTATATCCTTTGTCAGTCCCATTCAGTTCGATATAAGTAGCTTTCACAGCAACTCAAACGGCATACTCTACAAAGGAATTGCAGAAGTGCATATTTTCATTGATCTTGTTAGAATATTTATAAAATAAACACGCTTTCATCTAACAACTTATACTTTTAGAACAGTCGGTTGTGGTCCTAGAGCCGGAGATCCTGAGTTCAAATATGTACAGGCCCCGTCTACCTCCCTAATTAAATTTTCATGTTTAGTATTTGGCAAAAGATCAAACTAAGCGTGAGGAGGAATCTAATATTTTAAGTTTTTAGAATAGTTGGCAATAGTCCCATAAAATCTTCATAAATTTCACCTCAAAAGCTACAATAAAAAAAACAAACAAACAAAGGTAGGCCGCATTCAATATTCCGAACCCATCTATATAAGGGATTCCAACACTGGGAAACAAGTAGACTTCTTTACCTATTGGTGGGTTTCTTGGATTGTTCAATGATAGCACTATTGATGATGGGACTTGGAATTGAATCGTGGTGTTTGAGTTATATTATCTTTAGAGAATTGATTGGATATTAATTTTTAATTTGCTATGAAAATAACAATTTATTCTGGACTACAAAAAAACCAAATATTAAATAACTATAAACCGTTGTGGGGTCTATTCCTTAAAGAATTTATGACTCACAATAAGCTGTTATTTTCACAATAGCCCGAAGACTATTATGCTTGTAAAACCCTTATTTTTATAGTACACTTGTCTATACTTGTAAATCAAACAAATTTGGAGTAACGTATAAACTATTTTCCCCCATTTCTTAAATTACATTAAGATATCTTTTAATAATGTATTTCTACATTTTTTTTTTTGGTTAAAATAAGTGTAACTTCCGCTTCATCAAAAGTATAATCAAAGACGTACATGATATGATAAGCTAGGGAAACAAAGGAAAAGAACCACGAAAACTGAGAAACACGAGAAAGGCAAATATCTCCCAACACCTAGTAATAAGAAGAGTGAAATGGGGATGCGATCTTATTCATGTTTACTATGGTGTTTGGTGACTTGGATGAGAAGAAATGAAATGGAAATTGAGAATGAAGAAAGCTTCATTATTCCAATTTCTTTAAATTTTGTTTCATTTGGATTAACCGAATGCGGGGGGGGCAAACAAATAGAAAAGGACAGAACTTAATTAAAAAAAGAAGAAAAATAAATAAAAGGAGAAAACAAAATTTCTTAGGACGGCCTTATGCATAACGTAGTGATGACAAAATGACAGTGGCCATGGTTGATATAATCACCATCTTGTTGGATAAAAATTTAAGAAGGTTTCCCTTGTCCCTATAGAATCTTCGGCGGAAACAGCGAAGAGGCTGCCGTCGATATGTTCACCTGGTCGAAGCGGCTGTTACGTACATTTGGTCCTCTATAAATCGTCTCGGTAATGCGCCGATCTCAACCAATTGAGAAATAAGTGCGAATCTCGTCTTTCCACTTGTATAACCATAGGTAGCATGCAGCGCGCGGTCTCTTGTACTCTCTCTTTTCGCGCTAGCTTAATGGTCTTCTTCCTTGTTTGCTATCCTATTATCCCCTTTGTCAGTCCCGTTCAGTTCAATATAAGTAGCTTTGACAACAACACAAGCGGCGTACTCTACGAAGGAGTTGCGGAAGCACGTGGATTCGTTGATCTAACCCCTCAAGGCCCCACTGAACAACTGTTTAAGGTAGGCCGCATTCAGTATTCCGAAACCATCCATATTAGGGATTCTATTAGTGGGAGTCTAGCAGACTTCTCTACCAATTTTTCTTTCACCATCGAACCTTTCACTAGCACCAACTACAGTGATGGCATAGCCTTTTTTCTTGCTCCTGCTGGCTTCACGATGCCACACAACTCGGCTGGTTGGCTTCTCGGATTGTTCAGTCCCAGCACAGTCGATGATGGGGCTCGGAACCAGATCGTGTTTGTTGAGTTTGATACTTTTGTGAACCCAGATTATGACCCCCCAGTGCGGCACGTAGGAATCAACATAAACTCGATTTCTTCAATTGTTTATTCCAGTTGGGATCCTGAATCACACAGAGGAAATGCAACTAATGCCGTGGTGACCTATAATTCTACTAGCAAGAATCTTAGCGTGTTCTGGTCGTTTGATGGCGAGCCGGTTTCTTTGGACAAGAAAAGCTGCTCGCTTTCTTACCAAATCGACCTCACTCAAGTTCTTCCTGAATCAGTAGCGATTGGCATTTCAGCTTCTTGTGGCGGCGTTGGGGAGAGACACATCATCAATTCATGGGGATTTACTTCGGCGTTGGATATTGTACCTCCCGCATCGACCAATTCATCTGTAAGGATGTATAGGTTGTTCACATTTATCACAGCTCCTTTAGCAGTTCTAATGCTGATTATTTCAGCGGGGTCTTGCTTATTTATGATAAAAATGAGGAAAAAATTTGAGCTTAGTGCTCTGACAGACATTGAGAAAGAGATAAGAGCGTTGCCGCTCAAATTCTCTTACCAAGAGTTGTTTGTAGCTACAAGTGGCTTCCCACACGATCGAAGACTCGGCCAAGGAGGGTCTTGCCATGTTTATAAAGGACTTGTGAACAGTTTAGATCGCCAACTTGCTATCAAGAGAATCTTCACGGAATCCAAACATTCCCAGAAGGTCTTCATCAATGAAGTGAAGATATTAAGCCACACAATACATCGAAATCTAGTGCAATTCATTGGATGGTGTCAAGAGGAAGGTGAATTTTTGCTCGTTTATGAATACATGCCTAATGGAAGCCTTGATAATCATCTCTTCGGAACTCGAAAAGTTCTTCCTTGGGATGTAAGGAACAGGATAGCTCTAGGCCTGGCATCGGCCCTTAATTATCTCCATGAAGAACTAGAGCAGTGCATTCTTCACAGAGATATAAAAGCTGCCAACATCTTGCTAGACACCGATTTCAACACTAAGCTTGGCGACTTTGGAGTATCTAAGGTCATCGACCCCCGATTCAGGACTCAAACGACCGATGTGGTGGGGACATACGGTTATCTGGCACCAGAATATCTTAATGGACGGAAGGCTACTAGAGAGTCCGACATGTTCAGCTTTGGGGTCGTGGTTCTAGAAATCGCTTGCGGTAAGAGGACCTATCAGGATGGAGAATCTCATGTCCCACTGTACAAGTGGGTCTGGCAGCTTTATCTTACTGGAAATATGCTTGAAGCAGCGGACGAGAAGTTGGGTTCGAGCTTTGATAGGAAGGAAATGGAATGCTTGGTGATGGTGGGACTATGGTGCGTGCATCCAGATCCCAGGAGAAGGCCGAAAGCAGGACAAGTTATCAGGTTTCTCCAGCTAGAAGTCCCTGTGCCCGAGCTTCCACTCGCCACATTCGAGGCGCCAACTTTATATCAGCCATCACCGCTAAGGATAGGATCTTCTTTATCTTCTTCTTCAATTCAAGCATCAGTTCCCGTTGAGCAAGATGGACCATGGCTCCCCAAGCCACACGGCAACACGTTGATTTTTGGGATGGAGGAGGACAAACATGGGAGTCAGTGAAATGATTCCTCATGCACAATCCTTTTACCCCTCAATAAGACTCGAGGCATTGACCATTTCTGCTCGTCTTTTGTTCATTCTGTGTTCCGGTCGTTGGTGTTATGTTATAAATGCATTTTAACCCGTCTCCTCACTGCCCAAGCTTTTGGTGGGAAATGGTTTGTCTAACACCTGGAATTTATATTTTCTCCTGCTTGCCCAATTTGTGGCTTGAAGTTGATTATATAGCCACATCTGAAAGATTGTACAGCAAAACTTTGCGTAGACATGAATGGGCATTCTCAGATTTCCGATACTTCGGATATTGTCTATTAAACTAATCCTTCAAAGTTCATTCGCTTTGCCAGCATAGACAAGAACCGGCGTGGTTCCCTGGATGGTGTTTAATATTGTTCCTGTAACAAAAGTCGGAAAAGGATTTCCCCATTATGAAATGGTATGGCACGGGCAAAGAATGGGCTTTTTCTTGCTTTCGCTTAGAAATGGCCCATTATATGTATTTGAGCTATGACTATGAGTCTCGGCTTAGCCAATTGAAAGCGAACACCGGTCCAACTGAATTTAATTCGCTCTCGATACTTCGGCCGGTCCATCCGGATTCAGAAACATTAGCTGTTTGAGTTAAATATTATTAGATTAAAGCAAAGGGGTGAGTGGGACTATCAATCTATCTCTTTAAGGATTACTCTAAGCTCTCCACGAGTGTAGCCGTAAGAATATTTTAAAACTCTTTATTTGTTGAGTAGACACAACTTTAAGCTCTCTCAACAACCACAAAAATCTCAAAGTTTTTGTGACATCCTTTTATGTTTCAAGTGACTAATTCATTAATTACATGTTATTGAAAAATTCTCATAAATCTAGATTCAATCTTTTTTAACAAAAAAAAAAAAGGGGGGGGGGGAAGAGTGAAGCGTTTGCATAAATGCTTAAGGTACTAAAACAGTTTGTCCTCCCACAGTTGTTGGAGTTTTGCAAATACACGATATTACTTATGGAGAAAAGAAATAAATGCAACCAAATAGACATGGACACTCGTTTAGTTGGAGGAAAATGATACGGTATGAGTCGATGTTACAAGCTTATAGCAGTAGGCAAAGGCAAACGCCTCCTGGTTTCAACTTTTTTCAATTGGAATACTAATGGTGAGGCATGACAACTTTACTCGACTTATTACGTCACAAAAGCAAAAAAAAAAAAAAAAAAAAAAGAATACTGGACTAGCTCTAAAAATGGAGGAAGTGATTATTTTGAATTGTTATAAACATTGACTTTGACTTGGAGTTTAGTGGGATTTTCATTTTCATGAACTTCAAAAAGTCATAAACATTGACTCGACTTGGAGTCATACATGGACTTCTATTAAGAAACATGTAGACTCTATTTATTTCAACTGAAACCCAAAGAGACGGATTAGATTTCTACAATTATTAAATATGCCTTATGCATGCATTCACCTCTCACACAGCCAGGAAATCTCAGGTGCACGCATATTCTATGAAATGAGAATACACTCATATACTAACATAAGCATGTTGGATGTTCGAATACATTAATTTTTATTACTTATTCGAAATATATTTTTCATACCGATATTTTTTGTAATTGAAAACATAATTTAATATAGTAATTTTACATGATACGTTAGAAAAATATTATACTGCCTATATTATCTTTATTGTAACTATAAAATCATGTATTATAATAATTACATAATTAAAAGAAGTCCACTTCTATCGTTTGGAACAAAAGACGTTCCGCATCCCCATTTCTCCTCATGCCCGAGCAATCCACACTCCAAATAACCTGGGTTTAGCCTATAGTATTTGGATATTAGCAATAATTACCCGACTTTTAAGGCAAATCCCAACTGAATCGACATTTCCACAGTGGATGCGGACACAAGCGGAGGACCATGGCATCTCTCTCTACAATGCCTCCATTTTGGGGGCTTTGCCTATATGGTCAGCCAACATGTGAATTTTGTGGCTTGATTTGTCTCACACTCAAATTACCACGCCCCTACCCAATTCATATAACTTTAAACGATTCCAATTAAGATCTCTCCGACAACTTGAGTCTTTCTACCTCTTCTACCGTGTCTCTGTGATATCGTGATGAATGGTACCATCGTCCTTATGGGCAACAAGACAATTAGCATTGTCATTTTAAAATTAGTAATCTAAAATGAACGGTGTCTTTATAAACACGCAAAGTACACCAAGAAATATCTTAATATGAATAACGACACAGACCCAAAAGACTTGACTTGATTTACGACCGGCCCCGCAAAAAACTTGACGGACTTGTCCGCAATCTCCGTAACGGTGCTGCTCTTGCTCCTAAGTTGACATGGACTACTTGTCTAGATGGGGTCTTGTCATCGATTTACAAACTAAAACTGCAAGACTAGATGTGCCTTTTCTCTCTGATGACGAGTATCATATGGGGACCTTAAATGCGCTACATATATGATACACATGCATGTACATAAGATGCATGTACATAACCATAACTTGTCAGATTAAAAGAGAAATCTCTCCCTGCCCTTCTCTATAAATGATCTAGGTTTGATTAAAGGACCCTTATACCCTTCATTCCAAAACATGAACTCATCCTCAAGAGGGCCTTATGTATATACACACACATACATGTAAGCTTTCAGATTGAAATTTATTTTAACACAACTTTAGATGGAAATTCCAATTTCTTCATGCTCATCTAATTAGTCACTTTATATGTTCCTGGATTATTGAATCTAATTTCTATTATTCATATCACTTCTTATTTTCTTGTTTAATAGATTTGCATATGAGAAGGGTTTTAAAATTTATGATATGGATAATTTAAATTTATTACTTAGAGAGGCCAATTCATAATCTGAATATATTTTCGCCGATCCGGACATGCGCTCTCTTATCCATTTTTCTTTTGTGTTCTTTTCTTTATTACTTCTCTTTTCTCATTTCTTCACTTTGCCCCTCCTTAGCCCCAACTCCTACATATATAGTTAAGCCCCTTCTTAATCGTTGTCCACTATCGCTGTCAACTTCATCTAAGCCATGTGATCCACTACACTTGCCTCTCATACCAACTCAAACCATTCTCTCTCTCTCTCTCTCTCTCTCTCTCTCTCTCTCTCTCTCTCTCGGGATATGTGGAAGCCAAGGGAAATGTGACCACGAAACAACTAGAATTCAGGTTACTCTCATGATTCCCCCCTCTTTACATATTCCCAAAAGGGCTCTGTCTCTGCTGGGCATCTCCAACATCTGGCCCCATCACCTTGATCCCCTCTTTCCTTCTTTTGGGTAACATCCTAACATGGGCTCTCATATGATTAACTCGTTCATTTAATCTTCCAAAATATTCCTGAATGGTCTCATAAATTTTCATTTTAGAATTTTCAAATTCTCCTCTTGAAGTTCAAGACAAATAGTATGTACCTTAACTAAGTTTTGGAATTCTTCTTGTAATATCCGTCATGCCTTCTTTGCTGTCTTTGCTCCAATTATTCTTGGAAATACCATTTCCAAGAGTGATTATTGAATAACACATAATGCCCCTACATCCTTTTGTAATTGCTCTATCGAAATGCTTGCACCTTCGTGTGGAGTCGCATAACCCTTTTTGGGCCATCAAGAAGGTAGTCATTTTAATGCTCCAATAGTTATAGTTATTCTCATCAAAAAAAGGAACGGGAAATGAGGATGATGCAGAGTTGGCCATAATTTAGTTGTTGAATATTTGGACAGGTGATTTTCAGTAGAGTGTGGTTAGGATAAATGACCAATACTAACCGAAGACATGGCTTTAATACTACCGTTGGGAAGTAGAAGAATGGTTAGTTTTGTAACTGAGTGAGGGATTTAGTGAGTTCAAGTGTAGGCGCGTAGACTTATCAAGCAACAACGGAGCAAGGACTTTTATTATTATATTGGAGATGGAAGATAGTGGAAGGCAACGGAGGGAGCACAGGAGGACGAGGAGTTTTATATCATGAAGGCATGTCCATAGAAGGCATGTACATAGGACTTAGTTTTCTTCTGCTGGACGTGACCCTCAAGTGAGGAGGGGTTGGGTGTTTGTAGCCCTCTTCCACGCCCATTTCATGGAAAAGAATTCTACACAAATTTGCATGGACTTCCACATTTCAGATTACTTTTCTAATAGTATTTTTTTTTTTTTTTTTTTTTTACGACTCTCTGGACTATCCATCCAAGTTTTTTTTTTTCCTAAATATCTTGACCATAGACTTCTAGAAATGGGTCATTGATTCAAAAGTCTCCCTTGTCCATATAGTCTTTAGCGGAAACAGCGGAGAAATTGTCGATCTGTTCAACGTGTCCAAGCCGCTGTTTGGAACATTTGGTCCACTATAAAGCACCCCGGTATAGCACCGATCTGGATCAATTGACAAACGAGCACGAACCTCGTCCCTGCACTTGCACAAACCATGCGTAGCATGCAGCATGCGAACTGTTTTTCTCTTTCTTTTCACACTCGCTTAATTGTCTTCACCCTTGTCTGCTATCCTATTATCCCCTATGTCAGTCCCGTTCAGTTCAATATAAGTAGCTTTGACGAGAACTCAAATGACATACTCTACGAAGGAGTTGCGGTTGCGGTAGCGTCTGGATCCATTAATCTCACCCCACAAGGCGGCCTCCAACAGAAATATAAGGTAGGCCGCATTCAGTATTCGAAACCCATCTATATTAGAGATTCTATTACTGGGAGACAAGCAAACTTCTCTACCCATTTTTCTTTCACCATCGAACCTTTCGATCGCAACCAATACAGCGACGGCCTGGCATTTTTTCTTGCTCCTACTGGCTTTACAATCCCACCCAACTCGGCTGGTCCGTTTCTCGGATTGTTCAATGCCAGCACAGTCGATGATGGGCCTCGGAACCGAATTGTGATGGTTGAGTTCGATACTTGTGTGAACACAGAATTTGACCCTCCAAAGCGGCACATAGGAGTCAACATAAACTCCATCTCTTCGATTGTTCATTCCTCTTGGGATCCCGAATCACACAGAGGAAATGCAACTAATGTCGTGGTGACCTATAATTCTACTAGCAAGAAGCTCAGCGTGTTCTGGTCGTTTGCTGGCGTGGCTTCTTTGGACAAGAAAAGCTGCTCGCTTTCTTACCCAATCGACCTTGCTCAAGTTCTTCCTGAATCGGTCGCAATTGGCATTTCAGCTTCTTGTGGCAGCGTTGAGGCGAGTCACATCATCAATTCATGGGGGTTTACTTCGGACTTGGATGTTGTACGCCCCCCGTCGACCAGTTCATCCGTAAAGTGGGCACACTACAGCATCTATAGGTTGTTCACATTTATCACTACTCCTTTAGCAAGTCTAATGCTGATTATTTCGGCGGGGTCTTGCCTATTTACGATCAAAATGAGGAAAAAATACCAGCTTTGTGCTCTGACTGACATGGAGAAAGAGATAAGAGCATTGCCGCTCAAATTCTCATATCAAGAGTTGGTTGAAGCGACAAATAGCTTCTCACAGGATCGAAGGCTCGGCCAAGGAGGGTCTTGCCATGTTTATAAAGGAGTTGTGAACAGTTTAGATCGCCAAGTTGCTGTGAAGAGAATCTTCATGGAATCCGAACATTCCAAGAAAGTCTTCATCAATGAAGTGAAGATCTTAAGCCGCACGATACATCGAAATCTGGTGCAATTCATTGGATGGTGTCAAGAGGAAGGTGAATTTTTGCTCGTTTATGAATACATGCCTAATGGTAGCCTTGATAATCATCTCTTCGGAACTCGAAAAGTTCTTCCTTGGGATGTAAGGTACAAGATAGTTCTCGGCCTGGCATTGGCCCTTAATTATCTTCATAAAGAACTAGAGCAGTGCGTTCTTCACAGAGATATAAAGGCAGCCAACATATTGCTAGACATGGATTTCAACACTAAGCTCGGTGACTTCGGAGTATCTAAACTTGTCGACCCTCGTTTCAAGACTCAAACAACTGATGTGGTGGGGACATACGGTTATCTAGCACCAGAATATCTCAACCGACGGAAGGCTACTAGAGAATCTGACATTTTCAGTTTCGGGGTCGTGGTTTTAGAGATTGCTTGTGGTAAGAGGACCTATCAGGATGAAGAATTTCATGTCCCATTGTATAAGTGGGTTTGGCAGCTTCACCTTACTGGAAATATGCTCGAAGCAACGGACGAGAGGCTGGGTTCAAGCTTCGATAGGAAGGAAATGGAATGCTTGATGACGGTGGGAATGTGGTGTGTGCATCCAGATCCCAAGAGTAGGCCAAAAGTAGGACAAATTATCAGGTTTCTTGTGAGTATTGCAAGCGGTCTAATCACTCCATTGACAGTTGTTGGAAGTTGCATGGGAAACCAGCAGAAAAAGGAAAAAGGATTTCGGCGGCATATCAATTGCATGGATCCACCGGCCCAAATTCTGATCATCCTATTACCCATGGACAATACCAAAGAATCGATGCAAGCTCTGCAAAATTGGATGTCTCGACAAAGGAGGCAATTTTTCAAGTATCACACCTAGCTTGATTAACTTTATATCAAGGAAAGCATGGATTATCGATTCAGGAGCAAGTGACAATATTATATGTGACAAGGGTCTTTTCTCGAAAGTAAATGAGAGGCTGAATTTTCCTATTTCTGTACAATTGCCTAATGGAAATATTAGCCATATTAATGTGACAGGGACAGTCAATCTCAGCCCTCAAGTCATTCTTAAAAATGTCCTTTATGTCCCAGAATTCCAATTCAATCTCATTTCCGTGTCGAAAGTTTGCCAAGAAAATTCATGTCGAGTAGTATTCAATGCTGATAACTGTTTATTTCAGGACCTTTCGACTGGCAAACCGATGGGCTGGGGTAGTATTTCGAAGGACTTTTTTTCTGGTCAAGTCTCCCAAGTAATTTTGATTTATCCAGCTTTCCATTAAATAAATCCTCCTTGTGTAATTTGAGCTTGAATGATAAAAATTCTCTTATGCATATGAGATTAGGCCACAAAGTGCCACCTTTCCTTGCCCTAAATGTCCCATTTGTCCCCTAGCAAAACAGTCTCATTCCCCTTTTCCGTCTAGTAATTCTCGTGCTAGCCAAATTTTTTCCTTGATACATGTTGATATATGGGGACCTTATCATAAGGTTAATTATGATGGATCTCGTTATTTCCTCACAATAGTCGATGACTATTCTCGTGCGACATGGATTTTCTTGATGCAATCAAAAGATCAGGCTTACTCTTATTTAAAGACCTTTTCGCCTTATCCAAAAATCAATTTGGAAAGTCGATCCGGCGAATCCGAACTGATAATGGAGCAGAATTTTTAGTCGCAATTGTTCCATACTTTTCTCCTCTCATGGCATTCATTCAGCATGAGAGTACATGCACTTACACACCACAACAGAATGGAGTGGTTGAGCGCAAGCATCGGCATCTTTTGGAGGTCGCACGTGCCTTGAAGTTTCAAGCTTCAATACCAGATGATTATTGGGGAAATTGCATCATCACAGCAGCTTATTTAATCAACCGTATGCCCACCAAAATACTCAATGGACGAACTCCATTCGAGCTACTCTATGGCAAAAACCAGATTTACAACACCTCAAAATTTTTGGCTGTCTTTGCTATGCTGCAACATTGGGCTCTCGAAACAAGTTGAGCCCACGTGCTCGAAAATGCATCTTCATGGGCTATCCTACTGCAGAAGGGCTATCGAGTTCTTGATATGTCAACAAAGGAATTTATCATAAGCCGTGACGTGCTTTTCCATGAAGACACATTCCCTTTCTCCCAAATGGTGTCCACAAATGAGAATTCCGACATCAGCTCTAATTCTCATCATTTATCATATGATGACGCACTCTCTGCAGACCATGGTTACATACCGCTAGTCCAGTCGAGGAATCCAATTCCCCCTCATATTCCAGCAAGGACTTCATCTTCAGTGGAGAATCCACAATCCAGCTAGAAGTCCCTGTGCCCGAGCTTCCAGTCGCCGTATACGAGGCCCCCGCTTTATGTCCACCATCACCACTAAGAATAGGATTTCCTTCTTCTTCTTCTAGTCAAGAATCAGACCCTGTTAAGCAACATGGACCATGGCTCCCAAAGCCACACAGCGACACGTTGAATTTTGGGATGGAAGAGGACAAACATGGGTGTCAGTGAAATGCATCCTCATGCACAGTCCTTTTACCCCTCAATAAGACTCGGGGCATTGATCATTTCTGCTTGTTCTTTGTTCATTCTGTTTTATGGTCGTTGGTGTTATGTTATAAATGCACTGTTAGCCCGTATCCTCACTGCCCAAGCTTTTGGGGAAAAATAGGAATTTATATTTTCTCCCGCTTGTGGCTTGAAGTTGATGATATAGACACATATGAAAGATTGTAAAGCCTTACTTTGCGTAGACATGAATGGGCATTCTCAGATTTCCAATACTTCGGATATTGTCTATTGAACTAATCCTTTAAAGTTCATTCGCTTTGCCAGCATAGGCATGAACCGGCTTGATTCCCCGCATGGTGTTTAATATTTTTCCTGTAATAGAAGTCGGAAAAGGACTTCCATATTATGAACCGGTTTGGCATGGACAAAAATGGGCTTTTTCTTGCTTTCGCTGAGAAGTGGCCCACTCAGATTAAACACCGGTCCAACTGAATATAGTTCAGTGTAGACCAATTGCTTTGGTTGGTTTGACAGGATTAGATAGAACGACCAGTTCAAGCTAGTTGAATCGGTTGGTCCATTGGCTGTTTGATTAAAATATTTTTTCATTAAAGTAAAAGGATGAGTCGGGGGACTATCAATGTGTCTCTTTAAGGGTTACGCTAAGGGTTTGCCACTCGTTACGGAATGTTTTGAAATGAGCTGTAACTAGGGGATCAAAATCTATCCAGGAACTAAAAGCCAAATCAGTGGGGCCGATTCTCTGTTTCTGAAATCTATCCAGGAACTAAAAGCCAAATCAGTGGGGCCGATTCTCTGTTTCTGAAATCTATCCAGGAACTAAAAGCCAAATCAGTGGGGCTGATTCTCTGTTTCTGGAATCAGGAACCAAACGGATGCCTCCTAAATTCAAACTGGACCAAGCCGACAAGTCCGGTTTAGTTCTTAAGCCAGTGGAACTAGTGGCATGTTCATTTTTTTTTTTTTTTAATTTGTCATTAATGTTCAAGACGAATGGAAGATGTCATCGATAATCAAGACATTTCTATAATCAGTGCGTTACGTGTAACATTGTAGGTTTTACAAAGATTTTTTCAATTTGGTTGGAATAAGCAAACACTGTTGTATTTTGATTTTTTTTTCTTGTTATCTTCCTCATGTGCACGAGTGAAATAGGAGCCGTGTGTGCCTATTTGTGTGAGAACGGGAGATAGATTAGTTTTTTTTTTTTTTTTTTACATATTTTTAAGAAATAAAATAATTAAAAATTAAATAAAAAATCAATCAAGCCCAAGTGGGTGATTCCACACCTAGAACTAAGAGCCGGATTGAAATTTACTAATTCCAGTTTTATGGAACTGAACCGGTGCCTCCGGAGTGGGCAGTTCCACCACGGGCTATTTGTTTAAGTCAAAATTGTGTCTTGAGACTGTCAACTACAATATTTTTATGGAATGCACACACAACAAAGGGTTTGATTTCACACGCCTCCAAGTGCAAACAATTCATGTTTAGGCCATCCAATCGGACTTTAACTCATGTCTTATCCTATTTTTGAGGTTGATAAGATGTTTCATTGCCTTGATTAATCACCCCGTTTTAGCTAAAAGGGCTGTCTTTTAGGGAAGAAAATCTATGTGCAAATTGGTTAACAAATTGAATCATTCAATCCTACGATATGAACATCGCTCCAGCATTAAATAAGCCACAGATAAATTTTATTTCCCTATCAATAGGAGATCAATCTGGTTTTGAGTTTTGTTAGGCAAATATTAATGTAATAAAGGCTGTCTTTTATGTAGTGGCCCATACGGTTGCAAAGATCGGCGCTCCTTAATCTTCTCCGGAATCTCTTCAGGTCTCACATGGCCTTCCTCTATATGGACATGAACGTCTAACTACACATAAGTGAACTCATCTCTGTGTGACTCATCGTCAAAGGAACACCAGAACATGTGCATTAAATTCACTGGCGATGTCATGCATTCAGAAACTCAGACGCTAAGCAACCTCCGATGCTAAGCAACCACAAAACACAGTTGTCTACCTTGTCTCCAGGACCAGAGATACCACGTGTCCTCCATCGTTCTCCGATAACTTAAAACTTCCAGAACAAACCACGGCGCACTTGACTCTCGTACGGTGCTAGAACAAGCATGTCGATGTCCATTTCTCAACCCTTCTATCTGTATATGGGGATTCACTTCTTTCTATATCTTTGATTTCTGCAAATTCCCACATCGAACATGTATCGGGTGCATACCGGAGTTTTGTCCTCCTATCAAGTGCTAGGCATGGAAGCTTGAAGATACAAAATGTTTTCGACATCATCATGTCTATTGACTTATAATCTGTGACGCCTTGTGATGGTTATTCCTGAACAATATGCAACTTAATAGGACGTCTCCTCCATGATGTGCTTCTCCAAGTTCGCGTACGTTCTTGCCGTCGACCGTGGATGCTCGGTCCACAAACTTGGTCCTAGCCATGTTATTTGGTACAGCTCACTCACATGGACTTCCTCAAAGCATAATATATGCAAGAAAAGACAGCACAGAACCACCGTACGTCGCATGCAATTACGTCGATTACGTGATAACGTGAGCGTAACGTGAGCGTAGCATCTAATTCACTTGCATTCTACTCATCATATACATGCAACATAAAATGGAAATAAAGAAATTTATAAAAATAATGCGAAATTATCGTGTTAACATGTGAAGACGCAGCTTATAATATGCCACGCCGTAGGGTTTAAATAGCCTCCTCCTCTTCTTCCAAACCGTCGTGGACACTTCCCATCAGAACTCCAAGAAAATGGCAAAGTCGTTCCTCGTGATTAATAGCTCCATAAACAGTTCATGGCTTCTCTTAGTATCATTCTTTCTCATTGTGGCCACATCTCTTAAACAATCGGAAGCAGCCTCATATAACGTGCTGAGCTACGGGGCGAAGGCGGACGGGAGGACTGACTCCACCATGGCATTCCAAAGAGCGTGGTCGTCGGCCTGTGGCTCGGCTGTGCCGGCCACAGTCTATGTCCCGCCGGGAAACTTCGTGCTGAAGCCAGTGGCGTTCACTGGACCGTGCAAGAATAGGATCTTGTTTCTAATCGCGGGGACTCTAATAGCTCCGTCAAATTACTGGAGTTTGGGGAATTTGGGGTATTGGATATTGTTCATTAAGGTAACGAGGGTTACGGTTCATGGAGGGACTCTCAATGCACGAGGTTCTGGTTACTGGGCTTGCAGGAGTTCTGGCAAGAGTTGCCCCGTGGGAGCTAGGGTGAGTTCTACTAGCTTTGTGTGGATTAACTTGCGCATGCATTGTATGTATATTATATAGTGATCGATTTTCGTTTCGCTTGAGTTTCTTTTCTTTTATTATTCGGCTGTTGCGCTTGCTAGTACATAGCGTGATTGACATATCGGCCTCATTGTTTGACGTATGACAATCATCATATGGCTAAGTGAAGGTAGCCACCTCCTGAACTGGTTGGTGATTTTCGACGTATTGCAGTAATAGTCAATCAGCTGCCCAAATGACACAGGATAATCATACTGCTCGTTTTCATGTCTTTTTTTGGGCAGTCAATATCGTTGGAAGGGTCGAGCAATGTCGTGATCAGTGGCATAACATCCATGAACAGCCAGAATATTCACATCGCGATTGACAACTGCGTGAATGTGCTTATCCAGAACGTGAAGATAAGAGCACCATCGCAAAGCCCCAATACTGACGGCATCCACATCAGTTCTTCCACCGGAGTAACCATTGCCTCCTCCTCCTTCATGACCGGTGACGACTGCATCTCCATTGGTCCAGGCTCCAAGAATGTCTGGATCCAGCGTGTTGCATGTGGCCCTGGGCACGGCATCAGGTACACAAATAAAATCATTTACAATTGAAGAGATTGATATACTTTTGATTCCTGTCAAGTTTTCAGCATGGAGTGGTTTTATTTGTGTTATCATCGATTTGATTTCTCCGTATAATAGTTGACCTTCATACGGACTGAGGATATCTCTAATTTACTGTATTCTATACAATGTGGTTTGATATTCTCGTGTTTGCGACTCCGGGTAACTGCACACTATCCAATACCAAAAACAGTAGCCCAACTGATCCACTAAATTTCTCTTTTAACTGTCCTGTTGTTTTATATTAACTATATCACTAAATAACGTGCGGAATTCGAAACAAAATGCAGTGTTGGAAGTCTGGCAGAGAATGCGAATGAAGAAGGAGTTGAGAATGTGACAGTAACAGGTGCAGTTTTCACAGGAACTCAGAATGGAGTGAGGATCAAATCATGGGGAAGGCCAAGCACTGGATTTGCTAGAACCATTTCTTTCAGGAACATCATCATGAAAAATGTGTTTAACCCCATCATCATAGACCAAAATTACTGTCCAAGCAACACAAATTGCCCTAATCAGGTACTTGCTTAACCCTTCAGCAGATCTTCATCGAAGAAAATCTTCATTTGTATTGGATGAAATTTGTTGACCGCGATTCTGAACAAACCATCATCAACCTCACGTGACTTATATTTCCTTTCGTTTTGCTCGTTTTATTCTCTCTGCAGAATTCAGGTGTGAAGATTAGCCAAGTTACATACAAGAACATCAAAGGAACCTCGGCCACACCAGTTGCTATGAACTTCGTCTGTAGCCCGACAAATCCGTGCTCAGGCATTGCATTACAGAACATAGAACTCAAGTACCTTACTGCACAAGCCACTTCTTACTGTAAGAATGCTGGAGGCAGCAGCAGAGGAATAGTTGTGCCGAGAAGTTGTTTCTGAATTTAATAAATTTCTTTCACTCAAGAGTTGAAGTTTTTTTTTAATTTCATGCTAGTTTATATGTAAATAAGCACGTTTCATTTTTTTGTCTTTCGTAATGCCCATTGTTCAATCGGAAAAGCAACCACTGCAAAACAAAAAACTCCAACTTCCACTGGACTTTAAGCATTTTGTCACTCCTGACTTAATCTTTCAGCAGGTAACCACAAATTCTTCTCGCTAAAGCTGAAAATGCACAATTTACTGATAGAATATGCTCTGTACAGAACAAGATACATCATGGAAGCTCAATAAGTCATTCCCTTATATTTGAGGAAAGATTTTGCATCTCCCCAGGAATTATACACAGACAATATCACCATGCACCCAAAATCTTCTCCCGATTACTTTCCAAATTTCCACCTCTATGGTAAAAGAAAAAAGAGCTATTTTGCCAACAAAATTGTACAGCCTTGACTAACATGTCATTAGTTAAAGAATAGAAGATGACCAATCTAGTTGAAGAAACATCTGAAAGCACGGTAAAAGAATTTGAACCTGCTCCTAGAAGCAAGAAGCTGAGTATTTACATCCGGATATTGCTTCCTTTGCATGAATCTGAGGAAACCTTCAGCATCAGAATAGAATGTGCAGCTGGTAAGGACGCATAAGGTCCCAAAAAAATATCTCATTCCCTCTTGAGCATTCAAGGGTTGTGCGAATTCCGGAAGTTGTCAATGTCAGTAGAATTGCTGTGCTGCCGATGTTCAGGCAGGTAAACTGAACCACCTTGGCTTTTTCTGGAACCGTCCAACTTTGAGTCCACATGAAGCATCTTGGATGAATAGCAGTGACGCACCCGGATCTTGTGGCTCCATGTTTCGGTGGAGCGACTTCCTTGGATCATCAACTTTAAAATCACTTCCTTATCCTGGGTATCTTCAGACCACCAGTTCTGTGGTATACCCTCAACCAAGTCCTCTAGTGTATGCAATTCTTCATGGTGGACTGAAACCTCCACAAATTGTTCAGGTTTTATTATGCCACCAGCTGGCGTCACCTATATTAAAATATGACACAAGATTTCCCCAACTTCAGTTGGTAGATATGTATCTACGAAATATGCAGGAATGATATTCATGAATAGTAGCGGAAAAGAATTTGCTAGGAATACAAACAAATATTCTCAGGATAACGTGAATCACTTATAGTGTCCTCTTCCATCAGAAATCAAATGGATCCCTTAAGAAGAAAAGACCCATAAATTGAGTTTGCCAATATATAGAAGCATGCTTGCATTGTTTTTTAGATTGATGCACAAAGATTTTACTGTAGATATACCTGGCTATAATAATGTCTTGGAAAACTTTAGTTGATACAGTTAAAACATCCCCTAAACTAAGCGCACAATTTGAAGGGACCACGTACATTATGGCAATGATACAACCCAATTCTCCAGGAGATGACGGGAGAACATAGGAAGTGTTGGAATCGACTATCAGATGAATGCTGCTAGATGGCAATAATCTAGTGAAAATGGAACACCTCCTACTGCTAAGTTGTCCTGGGACCAAATGTGGTCAGGCTGCTGCCAAAGGTAGTTTATTTAATTAGACGGCTAATCCTTGGCTTAATTGGTAACTACAGTATGATTGATTAGAAAAGGCTTCTTGATACTGATATTTAACTGTCATTCTTTTCATCCGGCCTATGCAGAGAAACGATACCTCAAGCCATCGTGGGAAGCCGAAGGAACCTCTTGGATGTTGATCTGATGGATGAGCATTGTCCTTCAAAGCAGACCGACCTTCACAGGTAAATCTAAACACGGCTTTGTCATCAACACATCTGTTGGTGATTTTTAAAATGAATGTGTCCTGGTTCTTCAGAAGTATGCTGTCAGTGCTCACAACAGTTTCCGGAACACGACGCATTTCTGCTAGCATGGTCCTGATGTTTTCATTTGATTTCACTATATTCCCAAACTCTTGTCTCCTAACTGATCGATCAACATGAGCAATTTCAGCACTGAACTTACAGCGTACAGGTTTGTGATCACTGTCAATCACATCCATACAAGCCTCATACCTTCAAAAAAGAAACAGCTTTAATTTTATGCTGAATTCCCCAAATTTAAGTGGGCACAGATGAAGTAGCACGTACTGTAATATAGATGTGACAATGGGACACTCCAAGCTGCATTCTGACACTGAAGAGGACCGGTTGTCACGATAGATGATTCTGTCACACCAAGCAGGAATGCGCTTCTTCTCCCCAGAATCATATCCTGATACAGAAAAGCAACTGCCTTCAATACCGGTAACAAAACAAGAACCAATTAAAAGCAGGCACAAAATTTTGGGTAATCTTCAGTAAGCTATTTGGTTCCATGGACTTTGCAATACTTGCAAGAAGCTAAGATCCTAGATTATTAATTCTTTACCTCCTAAACCTGCTTGGTGACGTTCAAACTTGTAAGTTGGAGGAAATCTGATGAGTGCCTCGCGCATTCCTTGGAATACTTTCCCTGCCTTCATTTCTGCTCTCAGTTGATCCTTTTCTCTAAGCCAATCAAAGCTTCTCTGGGATACAAAGTCCCTTGCTTCATCATAAGATATACCAAATAGTCTATAGTTGAAATCACCAAGAAACACCACCATATCTGCCTCTGACAGATCAGGTCTGCCCTCCTCAGAGTTGTGACTCGTGTTCTGTGAAACACCAGTCCTTGTTACTTCAACATAATAAATCTAAATGTATATATTTGAGTGGCAGGAGGAGCACAAGGGCAAGAAATGCTAGCGAGAGTAAATGATTGAAAGAACTACTCACACTCATACTGCGAGGCATCTGTGCTGAAGAGGAGACACCAGCTGCAACAGAAAGCACAAATGGCAAGCCAGAAGAATAGAGTAGCCAAAATGAATATATGCACAAGGCAAGATAGCAAGACAAAATCAGGTATGGGACCATACCAGCTGCAGCATTGAGTACATTATATGATCGGCTGAATGCCATAGTTCGGTAGATGTGATCAAAATCAGCATTCCGCCGATTGACAGCTTCCAAATGTGCTGCCAAGTGACAGTTCACAAAGCATATAATCCGATCATAGACACGGATCCTCAAGCCTACACCGCCCTGGTCAACCAGCCAGTCATATCAGTGAATGTCAGGTAGGAGGCTATAAAGACTACACAAACTCCAAGTTTACAATTATCCAAGTCTGCTTCTGCAAACATGATAAACTCTTAACTTCAAATAAACTAGGAGGTTTATGGAGGAATGGGACAAACCTTATTACCAATTGCACGACCAAAGCCACACGCAACTGCTGCAACATCAACATCTCCAACGTGCGTTCTGAGATTCTTCCTAACCCTGTACCAAGTACAGCAAAAAAGGATGTAAGAGACCCTAGGATGTAATGGGAATATATCTGGGGTTAGGGATATTGGATGTTGGCCCTCTGGAAGTTAAAAAGTAAGACCAGTTTAAGCTGCATACACAAAATATTAACATAATAAAACCAGAGATACGGCATGAGGGCTATAAACTAAGGGACATCAATGAAGGTGAAGTCAAATTTATAGTCCCGTGGATTTGCAAACAGATTATGGGTATTTCAAATCGGAAAAATGCCCTAATCATTGACCTGTAAACATTGCAATCACAGTTATCCTGCAAGGACTTACCAGATAGCTATGAGCAACCCAGCCAACTGCCTAGACCCCATACGCTCAAAAGTATTTCCTTCATCCAAAGTCTTCCCAATAGTATCCAGCCACCAATGTCCAATTGAACTCCCTTCAAGCCCTACCTAAAATGGGCAGACTGTGTGAGAACTCATCTTAAGAAAAACTTCAACGGCAAGTATACATCAAACACATGCTTGAACATGCATGAACTCAAGTGCCAAGCAGCAAGAGGATGAGGAAGGAAAAGATGGAGCAAAGAAAAACATATCTTCAAAATTAACTAGAGATGCATATGATTGAGAGGGGCCATTTTAGAAATTAACTTAGGAGTTTCATCAAATACTGGAGGATTGTATAAACGGAAAAACTGCAATAACTATTTTGCTAAGAAATATATGCAGAAAAAAAAGAAAATAAAAGATATCTCCGTTAAGGGATCTGATCAAATTCGTGAATTGGCTGATGGTGTCAAATGATGGAGTGAATTATTGGGTAACCTAATTTCAGAAAATCAAAAGGATATTTCAATAGGTCTTGGTTCCCCTATAAGTCCTAGAGAATGAGGCCGTCTATTTTCCACATTTGCTATCAAGAAACAAAAGAACCTTTAAGCATAGCCCGATTGACCCATCGTCAATCATCAATAGAAGTTAAAATAATCATACAGTTTCTTTTGCGGCTGACATCGCTAGAAACCCGGCACCCATCTCCACTTCTTGGCACCCAATAACAACAATTCCAACATCTGAGGCAGCAGAACCTATCCACAATGAAAGTGACTCTTGAGAAGCTCTTCCCTGGCCAACATTCCACGTACCAACTAATATTTTGACATTGTGTTGTCTTGTGTATATTTCTTCTTTTGCGGACAATTCTGACCGTATAATGTTGTCAATAGGTCCTGGAGATGTTATATTCCACCCCCGTATGCCACCATGAGTGGCTAAGCTATATATATAATTTTTGCCAACTGCCAATTTTATCACCGGGCTGCTGTGAGCAATCCACCCAGCAATTACATTTCCCTCGAGGTCCAAGACCTGGATTAATCCACTGATATAGCCTATATAAATTCGTGTTCCAAGAGTACAGAAGCATAGAACTGCACAAGCATGGTGATTAAAATCTTGCAAACGGTTTCCACGTCCATCCCACTGCACCAGTAACCCATTTGAGCATCCAGTCCAAATCATTCCATCGGCAGTCTGAACAATTGCTTCTGTTTTCTTGGTATTTTCTTCCGTAAATGCCCCAGCACCCTTTGTAGCCACTCGACGAACTGCGTCAGCAGCTCCCATTATGGCATTACGAGATCGCTGCAAAAAACTAGTGCCCTGAGATTTCTCCTTTTTCGATGTAGAGACAAATTTAACTTTCATTTCATCTTCCACCGCTTGATCTGGCACTGAAGCAACATCAATACGGTTCTCGATCTGACCCTCTATGTTAAAACATTTCAAAAGCTCTTTTGTGCGAGCATTCCTGCAAACAACCATGTTGAAACTAAGTATCTTCAAAAGGAAGAAGATTGTCATTAGCATTCCTGCAAACAATTACCATGTTGAAACCAAGTATCTTCAAAAACAAGAAGACTGTCCTTGAAATGATTTTTGTACCAAATCATCTCTATGTTATCTTTCAAATATGATACTAGCCTTCATATGCTGAAATGCTCAAGTTACATATCCCGTTTGAGTGTCCCAATCATTCTCAAATTGCTACATCTGAAACTTCTGGCTGCATACATCCGGAAGCCCCAAAAATACATATTGGGAATTGGATACCAGCTAGCATTAAATTCAACTTTTTAAATCAATAGCTACCAAATAAAATATATACATATTTAAGAGAATAAAGCAAAACACTTTTTCCAGTACAAGATCCAAATAAAAGCTGAGCTAGAAATCAGATTTCCCACCAATTCATCTTGCAGTTAAACAACAGACAATTGGAAAGATATCAACATCATCCGCAGAAAATTACTTCTAGAAAGCCTAAAAATGTTGAATAAGAAGATTGATCTCTAGAATGAACCAATAGATTTTAATCAGACAGCATGCTCAACTAGAATCAAGAACTAAGTTTGACAATTGACTGCTACCTTTTCTCTTTGAGCAATTTCATGTAAATTTTCCTTGTTAACAAGTTATAAAAGAGATCTTCATAAGATAGACACTAGGCCAGTCCCAAAGAAGAGATGTCTCAAGACACATACCATTTTGAAAACGAGAGTGCTCCCACAGCCCAAACTTTTCCCCTAACATTATCTGCTGCTAAGCACTTCACATCCGAAGAAGAAATGCTACAAGCACCATTGACGGTGACTTGGCTCTTCAGGTCAATGAATGATCTCTCCACCAGTAGAGCGGCCATGTGTTTTTCCTCTGGTGATAGAGAGAGAGATTTTTCAATGGTTTCCCATGGCCATATTTTAATAACGCCACCTTCGAATCCAGTCCAAAGATCACCTGTAGGAATCAACATTACTAGGTCAGTACCCAAGTTTCAAATTCTAATGCATAGTAACAGTACAAATGCAGATACAGGCAGAAATCATTACAACAGCAAAACGTCCATTCATGGTCATGTAGACAGTCCTTCAAGAGCAAGAGTACTCTAAAATAACAACAGGACGGTACAAGCAGTAGAGCATTCAACCATTTTTAGTTTAAACATTACAAAAACTTTGGAGCAAGCACATGCTGCAGTCACTTGAGGACTGGAATCATAGATGAATACAATTCATAAAACAAGCCTTCAACTTGGCAGTTGAACATGACCCTCACATTGGCCTAAGGACTGGTGCTTACATATGCAGAAATGCGGGCTGCTACTTCATCCCCATGTCACGAGCAAGTTCCGTCAATCATGCCTGCTCTATTTCACTGAAAATAGTTCCCTAGAAATTCATACGTGTTCACAAAATCAAGTCCGGAAACTGTTTGAATGTCCTAATTAAAGACTTAAGCTGATGCGTGGAGCGAGCCTACATAAATATAAGGCATATTGAAACCCAACGGACAAGCAATGCAAGATATTATTATAAGGCTTTCTTCCTAGAGGAAACTAGACGAAGAAGGAGACTTGGAAATGACAAACAAAGAGCCTCACAAGGAATGAATCTACGGAATCTGGTAATTATATCATGTAAAGGATAAACTGGAAGAGGGGGACCACATGAATATAACACCCCATAAACAAGTAATGTGGGATATTTTCATAGAAACAACCAACTTGAACTGCCAGAGATGCGCCACACGCATAATATGGTTAATAACCTAAAAATGAATATTCACCGTCATCCAGATGCTGCATAACTACATTGTCAACCTTTATGAGCGACCACTTTGGCCCGGAAATTAATCAAGCACATTCAAAACTGAACTTGAAAATCAAGAAGACAAAAGAAAATAAAGGGTGACCATTACGGTCTCATTGTCTTGATTGGAAAGGGGGTTGGGCGGATATCCAAGTGAGCTTCTAATGTCCTATATTACCAAGTGAAATGTGAATATCAAGCACGGACTCAGAACCAACATTATTAATTGGCAAGTTTGCTCTAGGCCAAAGTAAAAGCATACAAAACTAAGACAACAAGCAGTGCCACAAAGAACAGGTACGCTGGCCGAATCATTCAATCACGGTCTCTTACCATAAGAAGTCATGACCATGGAAAGCACTGGACCGCGATGCGCCTGCCACGACAAGCCTTCCTTGAAAGGAGAATCCAGCTCCAAGGGCTGGTCCATCTTCCAGGATCTGATCTTCCCATCCTTATGACCAGTCCACACCAGCCTATTCCCAGAGTCAACCATCATACACATGGTGGGTGACGTTGTCACCGACTCATGGAACGGCACAGCATCCTCATCACCTCTCCGGGTCCTACCCCCGAGCCCTGACCCAACCTCAAACACCTTCTCGAGATCCCAAACCCGCACTCCGCTCTCCTGGCCAGCCCAAAGCTGCGTATCCATACAAGCAATGTTCCTGAGGAACTTACCCACCTGAGTCTCCTTCAGGGGATGCGGCCTCAGCTCCAGACACGGAGGCCGGCTCGGATGCACAGCTGAGCGCGGCGGCACACGGAAGATCCCTGCTCCGCCGCCACTCGCGACGAACTCCGGCATGGGATAGAGATCCTCCCTGGCGGAGGCATTGCCGGCAGCCACCATGTGAGAAACATAATCAGAGTCTTCACCACCTGGGGAGGCGGTGGAGGAGTAAGGGAAGAAGTCATCCGCGTCGTCATCATCGGAGGAGGAGTGATTGGTGTAGAACTTGTCAATACTGGAGGGGATGAGGTCGTCGTCGAGGCTGTGCTTGCGGATCTGGCGGCACTTCTTCTGGGACGAGGGGGTGCGGAGCTGATGGCTGTAGGAGTGGATCTTGCGCGGCGGAGGGACAGAGCTCAGGGAAGCGATCGCGTCCCTGTCATCGTCTTCCATTATCTCGCCCTCCATTTCATGTGATTTTTTTCAGAGTAATTCGGTTGCGCTAATAGAAGAGAGAGAGAGAAGTGAAGGATGGGAATGGGAGTGAAGAGCGAGAAGAGAGGCGAGGATGATGGAAGCGAAGGGACAAGAATGAAGACGAAGCAGGGGAGCGAGACAGAGAGAGAGAGAGAGAGAGATAGAGACAGAGACAGTTTCAGTTCGTTGGTAGTTATCGTGGCCACACACGTGTGACGTCGTTCGTGCGGCTTTTCCCGCGAAAATTTGTCAATGAAAATGCCAGTTCAATCTCCCTTTACTTTCCCCAGGACAAGACTCCGCGCACATCGTGCTGGAAATTTTTCGCAAAGGTGGTTCACCAAAATGAGAAAAATAAGGGGAAAATTTCACAAAGTCAATTCGATTGTCAAACTAGAGGGACAGATAAAAAAAAAAAAAAAGGTCAGCCCTCTGAGGTTCAAATCCCAGACTAGTCCAGCCTCCTATCCTGAAGATTACTAATCGGCGATGTCATCAGTTCATCACCTTATCGGATCGCCTGCAATCTCTAAAAGGTCTGACCATACGACAATTGTAACAGTAGAAAGTCGATCGTCCACCTCTTTTTCAATTGGGACAGGCCTATCTTTCTCTCTCGATGTGGAATGATTTACGACATTAGACTAGTTAGGACGCGCACTTGGCAGCTCAAAGACTCTCCATTTGAATGAATGATACGGAAAAATGGCTTCAACAATAAAACCTTGCTTGATGCTGTTGTTGCAAATCAGTAAACGCTTAATCCTACGAGAACAATTGCATTGATGGAATTTTCGGTGGTCGGAAAGAAGTCAAATTGACATCAAACTTCAATGTAGAACTGTAAAAGTTTTTAAGTTAAGAGGATACAGTCAGGTCTTGCTCCTTCTTGTAATCAACTTTGGGAAGTGCTTTTATTACTCAACAACAAGCATGCACCCGAGCATCCAGCTTATCTTTCGAGGTGAATCAGTCAGCATGCTCGGTGATTAAGTCCAGAGTATCTATACATATAGAAGTGCCACCATTTGAAAAGACTGAAGGAGAAACGAGGGGAAAGAGGGAAAGCAAATTTGCCTCCCAACTTTTACTTTTTACTTGTAGTTTCCGATTGATGTATGACAAGATTGGAGGATTGACAATGCTGTAAGATATCAAAGCAAAGAGTTGACTCTTATCTTCCTCCACCTTCCAATCTTTTCCTTTCCCTGGGAAACAGAGAAGTCATGTTAGAGCTCTTTGATATATGAGCCCACATCCTGACAAACATGATAAGACAGCAACCTTTTCCCTCTTCTGTGTGCAACAGGAAGAGAAGTGTTGCATGCACTGCCAACAAGCATTTGACAGTTTTGGTAATGCTTCACCAGTTAATGAAAGTCTAGGCAATAAACCAGTGAGAAAGGATATCACCACCAGCAACACTACTACACTGTTTGACCCACCTTAGACAGCTTAACAAGATTGACCTAGCCTATTTGAAGTAAAGAGTTCTCAAATAGTGGGTGTAAGGTTTCAGTCCTGTTTGTCCGTATTCGTTCAATGTGAACTTTTCCAATTCTATCAAGTATCCGTCAAGAATCGACTTAGAATGTCTCACAACATTACAAAGGCAGGAACACAACAAATACCAATGGTGCATCTCATAGAATAACTTCACATCAAGAATAGAGGCAACCACATAGACATACCTTGCGGGGTCCAACAGCCAGTTCATTATCCATAATGGAGATAGCCTCGAAGCCCATGGGACACAATACCTCCTCATAACTGTACAAATACAAATTAGCCTATTTTGCAGCCATAACTATAGCTTATATTATGCAGCGTTCTGCTCATGACACATGTATAAACTACACTGGTATCTAAACCAAATTAAATAATGAATGCTTACTCTGATATCGACACTTTATAAGGAGGTCCACCAATGTGATCGCTGATCTGCACAACCACCCAAGAAACATAAGATGTATTGATCTAGTCTGAAATATTCTTCAACAATCAATTATAATCATTGGATTTTCGAAGAACTATCATGAAGCATCCTACAATCAGCAAAGAACTAGAGATTAATCTCAGAAACCTGGTCAGCTTTAGAAAAGGCTGAAAACTTCTTCCTATGAAAGAAGGAAAAAGAAAGAGAGGAAAAAGGAGGGATAAAAAAAAAATATATATATATATATATATATATATATATATAAAACAGCAAAGTGAAATGTGCTATTATTTTTTCACATCTTCAGCCATCACAACAGTAATGTGAACCTTATTAGCATTTGCAAATTTCCCAAGTCCACTCAGAGACCAATTTACACAGTCAAAGTAATTCTGTTCGATTGCGAAAAAAGAAGCATCAATAGAAAGGAATAAGAAAAGCATATTAGAGAGTAAAAATTAGAACCGGAAACATCAGGGTGATGAGCTCGCCATCTGGTCTCAATAATCCACTCATTTGCTCTGCCCATGCTACTCTCATTTCCGGCTCAATTGCACAAAAGAACCTGCTCATTGCAGGAAAAAGAAATATCTGATCTCCATTAATTTCCTCACACAAATCGAAGAAGATGGAAAGAACACAATGGCTTAATTTGCCTTACGTATAATCAAAAATAAGATCAAAGAGCTCTGTCGGATGCCAAGTGAAGAAATCCTCCTTCAGGAAGATGAAATGATTTGCATTTGGTGATGAAGAGAACAGCTGCCTCATATATAAGACGTTGAATGAGACTTTGGGTAAGAGAATCAGCTAAGCAAACATCTCACTATGGAACACAAATTTAAGTTCCAGACCACATCAGCTTTTTCAAGCTCGTGAAACACGCTAATTGAAGAGAAACAACACACAAAGCATATTATGGCACGAGAGCTTCACTTTACTATTTAATGGCATCCTGCAGTAGTCTCAAGAATATAATTAGATGTTGGCATGCTATATGATTGCCTACTAAATAAATCAACCGAGCATAAAAGAGCTAATTCACTAAAATATATGGATAATATGATAAACTAAATGGTACTATGGTACCAAATTTTATGAGAAAACATAGCTCCACTCAAATGATTCTATGTTAATGTCTATCTACTGGTGAACTGACATTAATAGCAAGCAGCGAAGCAACAATCTCTTGGTTCTTAGCATGTCATGGTATTATAAGTAATAATTACATGACAATATTATGCAGCAGATATGCCCCTTGAACTGGCACTACTAAAGAAGGAAATGCATGATTTCTGGTCCCAAGCACTTTCTGCTGATAGTAGCCATAGAAATTATATTCCAACAAAGGCAACTTCGAGCAAAAAGAAAAGGTAAGTGTCAGATCATCACCTTCACAGGATAATGAAATAAGTTGCTACATACAGGAAAGCAAAGTAAAACACAATATATACTCATGATTGAAGAAATCTTGCTTGAATAACTTTAACAAATTCAAATTATTTCAGATTGGTAGGTTGTCCGTCGCTGTGGAGCCCATGTGCTATATACAAAAAGAAGAGATACTCCACACCCAAAAGCAAGCAAGGATGCAATGTGATGCCCAGTCACCACCATGATGCATAAATTTGAGCCCAAGAAGTGTTCTTACCTGTACTGCTCTATTTAGGGCGATTTCTGATATGTCTATTCCCACAACATAGCGTTCAGGACAGGCTATAGATACCACATCATAGCCCTGCCATATCCAAGGAACTTTGTAAGGCCCAAAACAGCAGTTTTTTGCTTTGGATCTCATAGGTTGCTCAAATAATCAAAGTGATGGTACCACTTACCATGCCACATCCAGGAACAAGAGCCCTGCCTTTTGGAAGAGCACCCATCTGGTGAAGCTGCTGAAGTATTGGGGTCGGTTTTCCTAAATCCCAAGGGGTCAATCCTTGCTCCCAGCACTTCTCCCAACCATCTAATAAGTTAGGGACTCGAGTTATTACATTACCATATTAAGTTCAACAGCCTAACCCCCCCCGCCAAAAAAAAAAAAAAAAAAAAAACGGGGGGAAAATAATAACAATATAAACTAAATAAGGCACTGAGAATTCTTCCCCTTTGAAACCATTTTCTAACAAAAGAAAATTTACTTGTAGGCTCTTTGAACGGAGGCCTTTGAACCAGTGAAACTATATCAACCAACGACTCAAAGAACCTGGTCCACCTCTGGAAAACTATTTTGCCTAATCAAATTGTATCAAAGACTATTTGTGGATCCAAAATTGCTCATATGTCCTCAGAACAGTGTCAACAGGACACAAAGCTTGTTGATACTTCCATCTGCCAAAACTTTACGCTTTTTACTATTATAAACGCATCAACCAAGGTGTCACCTCACTACTAAAGATATTTCATCTCCATAAATTCTCCTCCCTTGAATTTCCAGGGAAAGAACAAAAGGAAATGAACCCATCAGTGATATGGACTAAACTCACGTCGTCAACCTTCGATTTGACCAAACACAATCTTAATTTCATCCTCAGTTCGCTTTTTCTACGGCTTCAGTGGAAGTTCTGCTAGGATTTTGACAGTCAGCCCGTCCAAAAGGACGTCTTTTGAACTTCTAGCAACAACAGAAAACGCCACTCCACACGTCTCATGCGATAAAACTGGGATTAAATCTTCCCCCAAAGCACGTTCGCAAAATCTACCCAACTCTACAAGGATTTTCTCTCTTTATCCGCATCTAAAACGGTTCCACACGAGAACAACAGACCGAATCAGCTGAAATCCCAGCTATCAAATCGAATCACTAGCCTCGAATTTCCTCAAATTGACATAAGCAGAATTGGCCAGAGGGAAAACGAAGCGCGCACGGAATCGAGGGAGCTCCGAGGAGTACCGGTGGACTCTCCACGGACGACCCGCTTGATCCGATCGACGTGGGTGGCGAGCTTGGACTTGGCGGCGGCACCGTCGTCTTCTCCGCCGTCCGCGGGCATCGGGGCGCCGGCGCCCGCCTCGCCGCCGCGGTCGCGGCTGAGATTGCGGCGCGGAGAGGGCGGGAACGGAATGGCCGGCCGCGGAGCTCGGACGGATGACGTCACGATGGCGGTCAAAGAAGGAGCAAAAGAGGGAGTTCGCATTTAGCGGGAAGCAACGTTCTCGTCAGCCCCGCCGCCGTTTATCGCCGATTCTCGTTTAAAATCCGAGGGCGGAGCGACGACGGTAGACGACAAGAGAAAATGGGCCGGGCCGGTCCGGGTCGGGCCGGGTCGGGGCACTAGAAACCCGAAAGTATTTGCCCGAGCCTGTTCATGGTTTTTGAACAATATTAATTATTTTATTTTGACTTTTTTATTAGGTCTCTTGTTGGTGTAAAAGATTGTTTACACGTTCAATATAGTCAACACATGGAAAGATTTGGTTTTGAAACTAATTCCAAACACACATGTTACTTGATTCGACTGTTAGTATGTAAGGATGATTTTACACTTGCGATGGATTTAAGAATAGTCAGTCTTTTTTAGTACAACGACCGAACCTCGATGGAAATTTGAGACTCTCAGTAAAAAGAACTTTTGCATTTTAAAAGAGAAATCTGAAGTGATGTTTTCATTATATGATAGGTTTTTTTTTTTTGGTTGAAACACTATATGATAGGTTGACAACATAGATTTTCATTTCATAGTTCTTTTGCTCACACAAAATGAAATGTATTTGATTTTGTTCACACTAATGTTGTTGCATGGATATTAGAATACCTTCATGAATTTTGCAGTCTATTTATTTCATAAAAATAAATGATTTTGAATATATTTGGACATAAGGACAACACTTAACATTGAAACTCTCATGTTAGCTATGTTCAAGTGAGAGCACTAGTAGAATGAGTAACCTCTTGGAGAAGTCTGTGACGGATAAAGCAGATGATACTTTAAGTGAAATAATTCAAGAATGTCACAATATGATATTAACGTGGGACCTCCTCTAGTAGATGTGTCAAAGTTGGTAGGCCTATAACAATTCGGTCTAACAAGGGCGGGGATTGTTTGCTAGGTCCAAAGAACTCATATAAATAGCTACCGGTAGGCTTTTATGAAAATTCTAATTTTAAAGATTCATTCGCAAAAAAGGGTTGTCTTATCCACACGCCAGATGGGGTTCTAAGTTTGTATTGTTAAAATTATTGCAGCTTAAGAAGGACTTGGAAAAGGCTAAATTTGTATGCAGTAAGGATTGGCGGGGTGAATTCGAGTTCAATTTGGAATTAGATTTGCCTTGTTGCAAGGAATTAGCTTTGATGCATAAGTGAATTAGCCAGCCCTTCACCGTTTATGACACTACAATCGTCACTCCATAGTAATAACTCAACATACCTTTAGGAAAGCTGTGGATCAGCTCTGGAAGGCTAGTAGATTCGGCAATAACAATGTCGCCGCGGTCTCCTCCGTCTCTCCTTGCATTTGTTCGGTCGCCATCTTTCGGAGCACGCCGTGAACGAAGAAGAAGATGCTTGGGAATGTGAATGCTGCAGAGCCGACGTATATATGAACAGACTCGAGCGAGAGGGGACCGCTTGAATTCCATGGAGCTCAGAGTTCACCAATTTTCGATCACGGAAAACTTTGGGAACAACCGCGACATGCGATATTCAGAGCGCCTCTCGAAGCCTCACCGCAAACACAGCTCTCGGACCGAAAATCTTGATTGGAATCATCTTCTTTGTTAGCCTGTGTTGTTGTTTATGTGTGCTGTAGCTATCTGATGCAGAAATGGTCCTGTCTCGTGAGTGTTGCCAAGAGAAATGGTCCCGGAAGTCCGACCGGTCCTATTCGGCCCTGAAAAGCCGGCAAGATGTTAAGAAGAAATTTCCGTTGGGATTTCATCGACCGTGTGAAAATTGATTCGAGACCGAGTCGAGTGTAGAAGGAATGTTCGGGTGGGATTAAGAGTCCTATCTGCAGATTTTGCTCATTGTTGTCGCGAAACTGGAGCATGTTAAAGGTTTCCGAGATGTATTATTCGGGCGCATGGATACGGAGATCTGCTGTTCCAGCAGCTGAATTCTTGTTACTAAGAATGTTACGGCTGTTAGAACTAGTATGCTCCCGTCTTGTCTGAAGTTCCAATACAGTTTCGGCTCTTGCATTATCGGAGGGGCTAGCCATGTTATCTAGCCATGTTATCTCAAGACTCATAATTTGGTAAGAACGATGAGGATATCTCTCCAACGGATGCGCTACGTCGCATAAGATTGACAAGTCAAGCCCTGAAATCGCTTTCGATCCATGAAACATGCGTCGCTCGGGGCGTTTGTCTTGTTCATTTGCAGCTATAGGACTGGTCCGCCACTGCATGCCATTGTGGAGTCACAGGTGATTAAGTTGATCATCGAACGCACTCCAACTATCGCAAATGAATTGGAGATGGAAGCAGGCGTTGAAGCACGACAAGGAAATCAAGCCGGCACGTACAATCTGAAACCAGGGAGGGCAGCAAAATCAGTGAAGTCCGATTTTTTTTTCCGTTTCGGCTTTCTCCATGAGATGCAGGGCAGTTAAATAAGTCGATTGTGTCCGATTTGGGTCAGGTTGAAAATGATTCAATCCATATTAACTCATTTAACCCGTTTTGATACATTTTATGCAATGTAAATTTAATAATACATATCTAACCCGACTCATATTATCAAAATACATTAATATTATAAGAAAACCATTTTCTAGGAAAATAATTATATTTTTTGTTCGATTGAAATATGAAAATAAACTATAAGATATTTTCTGTTTTTGATAAGGAAAATCTTTTACTCATGCACCCTTTTAACAATTGTTTTAAATGGATTTTTTTTAATTATTTTTTTCTTTTTCTTTTCTTTCTTTTTCTTAAAAAAAAAATAGAAAACTGAAAATTAATGGGTTTAAGTTGACTTATTAATGGGTTATAAATGGATTTGAGATAAACTCATTTTTCAATTGGGTTCTATTATGATAAACCCATATTAAAGCTTTAGTTAACCCATTTTCCACCCAATGAATATGGGTCATCATTTTGCCACCTCTAAGATATGTACGCATGATGAGATCATGACACGTGAATGTGCGTCTCACCACAAATCAAGTTTGGAAAGTATCGGCGAAGGTTGCAAAGATGTAGCTTTAGTCATAAACGTATCCCCGCCACTTTTACCTCGCAAAAATTTGAACTTCGCTCGTGAAAATTGAGCTCCAAAAATGAAAAAATCTAGTGACATTTATTTTTTTATTTCACATAATAGAAAAGTAAATAGATTTGAAATAGAAACAAAAAACATTAAAAAAAAAAGTAACTTCTTGTTCCCGAGAACAATTTCTAGAAATAAATCCATTTTTTCTTTTCCATTTTTCTTTTGTTCTTCTTCCTTGTTGCAACCACCGCTGGCTCCCCTGCCAATTGCCGACCACCTCCGGCTGCCCACGGCCATCATCGACCGATCGCCGGCCACCGCTACCCGACCACCGGCGGCCGTGGTCATTGCGCCACTCGATCATCGTCGGGCGACCACCGGCAGCCATCGCTTGACCGCCGGTGATCATCATTGTCGCCGCCGCCCAACCGTCATCACCGCAACCCTTGACTGCTAGCAACCATCATCGCCGCCGCCCACAGCCCACCGACCACCCCCGCCAGCCAACGACTGCCACTAATCGACACCCGACCGCCGCACGACAGTCGCCCGACAACTAGCCACAGTTATCTCTTTGGACTGTCTAAGGATGTGAACACTTACTCCGGCAACAAGTGAAATGGTTGGATAACCATTCTCGAGCTTAAGTACCTTAGTAATCCCTGGTCAATCATTTCCTTAATTGCTACTTTCATTTTGCTTGGGCTCACTTTGGCATAGACCTTATATGGAATCCTTGGCTACTACAGGCCAGGTTCTTGATTTCTCGTAGAGTGGAGATTATCTTATAAGCATTTTACGAGTTATAAATCTTCGGTGAAAATCTAGAATTAAGATTGTGGCTAATAGACTATTAGGGTGCGTTTGGTAATTTTTCTATTCCTGTTAGAATACGTTTGGTGTACGAATCATAATTTTTTTTGTGCCATAAAATTTCTTTTAATATTCTAATACTTTGTTATATTTTTGTTCTTTTCTTTTCTTTTTCTCCTCCTCTAAGCAGCAGCGGCGGCTGGTGGTTGAAATTTCACCATGCAGGCCCTTAGCAACCAATTTACAGATGAATCTGTGAGATGTGTTGGTCTCACATATATAGAAAAGATGTGATTGGTCGATCTCTAACTACGTGATGTGTATTTGTTATGTAATTTCGAGTTTAATGTGGTAATATACTTTCTGAAACCCATCTTAGTCTTTTTATGTCAAATTATGACTTTCCACTGATAAATCTTTCAACCTTTTTGCAATTCTATTAAGTGTTTAAATTACGTGATGGATGTAACGTTTTGGATAAAATTGAGCTAAAGTTTTAAAGCATTCTTTTAAGAGGTGATAAAAAAGGGGCTCTAAAAAAAGGTGCTGTACTCGTTTCAACCAGATTTTGAGAATGTTGCCTGTGGTGTCAAAAAAATAAATACGTCAAATCTAATCACCAAGACCAAACCGGCATCAATGTTAATGCAAATGAACAAAACTTTACCACGCCGTTCAATGCTAAGCTCTTCCTCACTCCTACCGGTGGTTTCTCATGAAATGGTCTCTTTACCTTGCTATCATTATTTAAATTCGTAGTTCACCAAACAGTAGATTTGATAGGATATGAGGATATCTGACTTTAAATCTATAGTTCACCAGACAGTTGATGGGATATGAAAAAATTCATGGATTTCTTATCCTATCATATATAGTCCTATCCCATTTAGAAATCCGAACGATCAAATGCAGCCTAAGGGCCTCCATGGCAACATTTCTGTTTCTCCCAATTTCTGTTCCTATGTTCCCCGAAACCAAAAAAGAACATAAATCCGTTTAGCAACGTCAATTTATTTTTTTATTTCACATAATAGAAAAGTATAATAGATTTGGAACAGAAATAAGAAAAAAAAAAAATAACTTCTTGTTCCCAAGAACAATTTCTAGAAATAAATCCATTTTTTCTTTTCCATTTTTCTTTTGTTCTTCTCCCTTGTTGCAGCCACCGCTGGATCCCTTGCCAATCGCCAACCACCTCCGGCTGCCCACAACCATCATCGGCCGACCGCCGGCCGTTGTCGCTTGATCGTCGGCGATCATCATCGTTGCCACCGCCCAACCGTCGTCACCACAGCCCTTGACTGCCAACGAATCGCCGCCGCCCATAGCCCACCGACCACCCCGGCCGGCCAACGGTCGCCACCAATCGCCGCTCGACCGCCGCACGACAGTCGCACGACCGATGCACGACAGCCGCACGATCGCCGCATGACAGCCGCCCAACCACTGCACAAAAACCGCCCGAGTACCAACCGTCGTTTCTCCAAGCGGTCTATGGGCTGTGGGGCGAATTTATAATAAATACAAAAAATTATAAATCGCACCAAACACATTTCTATTCTTTATTTCAAGAATAAAAATTTTATATCATTACCTAACACATTATTTTACTCAGAAATTATTCTCCGGAGTAGAAATAAAAAAGAATTATTTCTGAAAAGAAACTATTCCTTGGAGTAGAAGCATTGCCATGCACACCCTAAGACTTTAGAAAGGCAGAGGCAGAGAAACATAAACCCCTTCTACATGAGAAATGGCTTTAAATCCCAACATAGAGCTTAGCCAAACCATGGCTCACAAGCCACAGCCAGAAACATATGACGATCGCCAAATCAAGGTTGAGACCAATGGTGGTGAAAACTTCCGTGAAGATGAGCCGAGGTCGCCCGAGTCTGAGTGAATCATCTCCATCAATAAGAATCTCAACCGAGCTGAGCGGGACCACGAAGTGCATGCTCATGGGCAAAGCACTCCATTTACAATCCCACACCATCTCAAGGATGGCAAGGAGAAGGCCTGTGTCTTTGTTCTTCTACTCTCTGAGGTTGACAAACCACCCACTTAATTGCCTCGGCAGGAGAAGGCTAGAGTTTGACTCATTACCCCTTGAGGGCGAGCTCCATTGCCTCGAATTGTTCCAGCAGAGCCTCCTGTCCTGTGCCCGGGTAAGCAACCCGGCGATCGTCACAAATTAGGCTACAGTTCATCCACTGCGTGATGGAGCTTCGGGAAAAAAAAAAAAGGATCAAGTTCAGAAACAGGGAGGTGGAGGGTTTTCAGAAAATCAAGTTCAAGGATGGGACCCTCGAGATTCCCCGGCTTGTGATCCAGGATACAATGAGGTTGCTTTTCCTCAACTTGGTAGCCTTCGAGCAATGTCACTTCAATTGCGGCAACGACGTCACTCACTTTGGCACAGACCTTGTATGGAATCTTTGGCTACTACAAGCCGGGTTCTTGATTTCTCGAAGAGTGGAGATTATCGATTCTTTAGGGTGCGTTTGGTAATTTTTCTATTCCTGAATATTTTTGTTTTTCTTTTCTTTTTCTCCTCCTCTAGGCGGCGGCGGCTGGTGATCGATTCCCTAAGTCTTTTGAAGAGCTTAAGGTTATCTTCTCTCAATAGTATAAAATAAAATAATCGATTTCATATAATTATTGGCAATATAATTACGAAAAAGAGCTTAAGGTTATCTTCTCTCAATATTATAAAATAAAATAATCGATTTCATATAATTATTATTGGCAAATTCATTTACATAAAAATGATATCGTTAAAAAAAAAAAGAAAAAGAAATATTTACGTGAAATGGAGTACAATTTAAGGTCTAATTTATAATGAAGCACATATTTTAACTTATAACAGAGTACATATATTGATTTTTATAATAAAGTCGATATAAATATTACATGTTCACAATAAAGTTACAAATTTTTAATCTGTAATAGAACCTGATTCCCGACTTCGCTCCCCTTTCCTTCTTCAACCTCCGTCAACTCTCAGTGCGCACACAGCAGAACGTATTCTGCACAGAAAGAGAGAGAGAGAGAGAGAGAGAGAGAGAGAGAGATGGCGAGGGCAGTGAGAGGAGTGATCCTCGACGAGTCGGTGCTGTCGGCCGCGATCGGAGATGGCTGCTCCCTGCAACCGGACGCCGACCCTCTTCTCCGCAGGCTTCGCCACTCTCAAATCCCCACGGTTCATTTCTCTCTCCCCTCTTCTTATCCCTCCATTTGCTTGTGCATTGGTCTTGGATTCGTCTCGCATGCCCATGCAGTTCTCCCCGTTTCGGCCTGACCATCTTCCCCGTTTCTGACTTGGGTCGTGCTTGAATTGGAGAATTGCGAAGTGTTTTTTTTATGAAAATTTGACTGCTTTGGCTCGCTTGTCTTTGCCGTGTCTGGTTATCGAACTGTCATGCGTTGTTCTCTGCTTTTTCGATGGAAGACTGCGGAGGGACCTCCTCCTCGTCTTCCCTTGTCTTTGAATTCTGATCGTGGGTTTTGCCGGTATTGAGCTTTTCGTTTGATCTTCGCAGGGAATCTTGAACGAGGACGATGCGTCGGCTGAGAAGGTAGTTTTTGTTGTGCCCGTTTGATTTCAAGATCCAAGAAACTCATTGGGAAAATTAAAGTTGGAAAGCCAATCTTTTTCTTTTGGCCTTGATATTTCCGTTTTTCATAGAAAGAAATGCCTTTGCATGCTAAAGTTCTAAATGCACCCGGTGTGAATCTCGGATTCAAATGGAAGTTCATGTAGCTTACAGAGTAATCTGATTTTTGATCATTGCGTTGCATCTGGGAATGTGCATGTTGGAAGTGCATGGAAATTAATTCCACCAAGCAATTTAGGGCTGAAATGTTTACTTCTGCTACCTTTAGCTTTACTTCCTGTGTGTTCCTTGTCTCGATTATGGAGCTATTTTCTCTTTGTCTGTGCTTGTCTTTGCATACCCATTGTGTGAGGTTGAAAGTTGATGCTCTGCCTGCACTGTTTACATCTTTGATGTTTGTGCATCAACTCTAGTTTGGTCATACTATTAACAGTTTTGTCTGCTTGATGTAGTGTAGGTGGGTCTTTTGAAAAAGCTGGCAACAACATACTCCTTTGATTACTTTAGCTTCAATCCTTTCTCCAAAGATGAAGCCACACATGATATTTGCAAAGCCTGGGGGGAAACTGAAGGGCATATTCTGTACGTAGTCTCTGAGGCTAAGAAGGAAGCCTGCGTTAGATTGAGAAGCTGCAGTTGGTTGACCACTGTTGTCAGTAAGTGGCATGATAGTTGCTTTCTTGCTAGCTTTTCTGTATGTCATGGGAGACAGGTGGAGTTAGGCAAAGGACATAAATAAAACTTTGGTTTACAGCACAAAAATCATGTCATGCATGATGTAAGAAGTGGATGGCATGCTTCACAGTATTTTGTAGATCTCTCTTATCAAAGTAACTTGTGCCATCTAGATCTTGATCTCATTTTCCTTCATGGCAACCTTCTAAAGTTTGAAATGCTTGTTACCTAACTTAGTAGTTCTTTGGTGGTGGCCATAAAACTAAGGCATGTAGAATGAATGTTTGAGAGTACTAGTGAATACTGGAAGCATCATTTTCGTAAATAAATGACTTTAGCAACTGCTTGCTAATTTGTTTCTAAATGTATAAACACACATTTTTACATACATGTATCAGAACATGGGTGCTGGTTTTCTTTCTGATACATGTTTGTGTTGCATGAGTTGCTATTAATCAATTAAAACTAAAAAAGATATTCAATCTTATAAGACTATCCATCCTTTTTACCTACACACACACACACACACACATATATTCAATACTGGCAAATATGCTGATTCAGTTTGGTCAGGTTGTTAGCTAGCTAATATTGTTATTGTTCTTTTTGTCTAAACTGCTAATAGTTTTCCAATTCAGAACTCAATAGCGGCAGTAAGTGTGAGGATTGGGGCTTGCATATTAACATGCTTGCAGAACTCCCTTTGACTATATGCAACTTAATTAAAAAGGTAGTTTATTGTTACTCTGCCCATTTCATAATATGATAGCTCTTCATATCTTCTTGTCACTTTAAGTGCATTCCTAATTAATGTGATGGTATTTCTTGTTCTTAATGCACATTGAAGGAAAGTGGGAATGATGTCCTGAAAGTTGGTTACATCATGAAGCCATCACGTGAAGAAGACTTTGCTAAGGTGAGCACCAATGGTGGAGGTAAGTTAGAATCATTAATAAAAGAAATTCTAGGTGCTGCATAGAAATCTTACACCAGCCGTGACATTATGTTTATCAAAAGAGTAAATCATGGAGTAGGATACTTTTTCTAGGGTGTAATACCTCACGGAATGTTTGATTCTCCATATATTACTTGGCCTTGAAGAGCCTTGGCTCTCAAGCATCTTCATTTGCTTTTTGAAACTCATGAAAGAAATAGAAAAAGAAACTCCAATTCTTATTAAAATCCGAAACGGCTGAAAGTGCTTCTAATGGTGCTGTCATATGTCTATTGATTCTATTCTGCTGCTCATCCTTATGCTGAAATCTCCATACTTTGGGGTAACTTTTACAAAGATGGTTTTGTAACTGTTGCAGAGAGGGGCATTCCCAATGCGTCCTACTCAAAATGGCCTGTGTTTTGTGCCCTCATCTTCAAACTCCCACTAGCTTCTCAATTAAAAGGGGTCGACTTGGTTCTTCATAAAGCTACTGACGAAATAGTATCCTTCAACTTTAACAGCTCCTCAGAACTAACTGAAAGAGTTACATTTAGTGAAGGCATGCAAAAACTGAAAAGGTAACTTCTACTACCAATGGCAATTTGCATATAAATGTTTTTTCTCATTGTATAAACTGCTGCCATTAATATTTATCAGTTATTTAATTTTTTTCCTCACTTGATCGTGATGACTTTCAATTAGAATGATCTACATTTATTTAAATATGCTTAGCTTATCAAGTGGAAGATACTGTTAATTAACTCATAATGCAAATGAGCTTCGTCAGGAGGTGCTTTGCTGGCATATGGTTTACTGAATGCACTAAAATCTCATACAAGGAATGCTGTTCTCGCACATCTTAGCTTTTCTGTTCTAATTAATCAAACTAGACAACTAGAGACAAAAGAACCAGTGGAACTCTGGTGTTAGAGAAATGAAAGGTTATTCTGTGTTGCTAATCAAGTTTTTTCCTTGGCAGGTACTTGGAGCATAATCCACAGTGTTGTGTCATTGATCCATTTGATAATGTTTACCCTGTATTGGATCGACTGGAGATTCAAAACTTACTATGTGGACTACAGGATCTCAGCATGAAGGACAGTTGTAAAATCAGGGGTCCCCATTATCTCAAGGTTATTTGTTGGTGATGTCTGTTTTTGGCAAGCATATATTGTTAACACAACCTGGTGATCTCTTTTTTGGACAATTCTTCCTAAAACTGTGTCCATGAGTATTGTAGATAAAAATTTTAATTTTAGGCACTTTAAGTCTAATTGGCTGTTTGTGATTTTCTGTAGAATTTGTAGAGATCAGCTCTAGATTGATCTGAAGTTTATATGTGTGCAGGTTGATACTTTCAATGAGCCTGAATTAATAACAAGACTTTCAGAAGCAAAGCTATCTCCTCCCTTCATAGTAAAGCCACAAGTTGCCTGTGGAGTAGCTGATGCTCATAGTATGGTACTGATATTCATTTCTTATTTGTCCTTAATTATGCAACTTCAACTTCACCTTCATTTCAAGTGAAGTTGTAGTGCTAGAGTAGCTTTTCTATTTCTGTTGTTCCTACTCTATTCTATTTGTGCTACTTATTGCTTGATGTTTCTTTGAACAGTTTTAAGTAAACTTTATTAAACAAAATAAGATGACTTTATATTCTGGAAATCCATGTTTGTAAGATGCTTCTCTTTTTTTTTTTTTTCCATCTTTACCTTTCATGAAATCCATAGTAGAAATAAGATGATTTCCATTCAGAGTTTCCTTTTGCCTTGCTTAGTAATACCTTCTTTTGACGGGACATTGCGATGTAAATATGCTCCACAAGCACTCTGCTTTGGCTGCCTATTGGCAGAGTGGTCTGTTAAACTGAGTTTTTATTGTTTCTTTTTGGTGAATTCATTTTATCAATTTGAAGAATAGAGGAATACTAGAATGCAAAATAGGTTAGTCCATCACCCACCTCCAACACCAGCTACGAAAGTAAAAGAAGGGGCTTGGTGGAGAAAAAAAGGAGAACAAAGAAAAGGACTTGTGAGAGGGAAGATGGGAGAAAATATTTTGGACCATGAGAGATAATTTCTCCTTGAAGTTTCTCCCAGCAGCAAGGTGTCGGAGAACTCTATATCTTACTATATGAATGGCAGCAATGACAAAGCCTTATCCTACTAAGTGGGTTTAGCGAGATGAATCCTATTATGTCATTGCAATCAATTTTCAATGGATCCTATTAAGTTCTACGTACTCCATATATTTCCTTAATGTCTTCTCGCACATCCTTGTATGTATTTTGGTGACTAGCGTCTCCACATCCTTGTGAAGTAACACTTCTCTTAAATCTGTTGTTCATAAAGATGGTCCCACTGTCAGCATAACTAGCTGACCCATTAGTGGAGGAAGTGGCTGATGAATTCAACTTGTCTTTTGCTACTACAGTAAACTAGTTTTATGTACCTTTCTTTAGCATAAAATAGTGCATCATGTGTTATGTGCAAGATTATCATCACTTTATAGCAGTGAATTTCTAGCTTGTGAATGTATGATGATTCTTCCTGAACCATGTACCAGGCAATTGTTTTCAAAGTGGAGGATTTCAAAGATTTGAAAGTTCCAGTTCCAGCAATCATTCAGGTAACTTCATGAACAATTTGTGTGGCAAATCTGTTCTTTGCTTTAACCTGTTTCTGTAGCCTTATTAGTTTAGTTATGTATATTGTAGTAATATCACTTACAAATTGGATGATCTTGAGATCCAATCATGGACTCTCTTTTATTGCTAAAAATATAATTTGGGAAAACTGCAATATAAACATCTGTTGGTGTGGGATTAGTTGTTTTCTGGAATACATTTGTATATCAGTCTTATTCAGGAAAGAGTTTAAAGTACAATGGGCTCAAGATATTTCGTCCTTTGTATTTGCATAAAATTCCATCTCTAAGTTTTGGAGAAAATTAGAATATTGAGAGCAAGACAACCAGAGGATTGTTTGCTGAGCTCTGTCAGTTCCAGCTCATGGTTTGCGTCTTTTTGTCCTTTGATGCTGCTTCACAGTCAAAATTTTTAGTGTGGGTGGTGCATGGAATTTGTTAAGATATCTTGATCTTTGTTATTTGGTAATTGGTTTTGATGATCCCTCATATAACAGGAGTATGTTGATCATTCTTCTACCTTGTATAAATTTTATGTCCTGGGAGATGAAGTTTTCCATGCTGTTAAAACATCTATCCCAAATGGTGATGTGCTGATGAAATTACCTGGAAGAAACAGACAACAACCTCTAGTCTTTGACAGGTCATTCTTGCATCTTTCTTTTGTTGGAATTGATCTTTGACTAATATATATATATACAGGGCATGTACAATTGTTCGCGTATATAGAGGCATCTTTAGAAATAATTGATATTAGCTTTTGACAGAAGATTTTCTTTTAGTTTGAAATCTTTACCCACTGCCACAAACTCACAGTCCGGTGGAGATGATGGCTCTATTGCCAAGACTTCTGCTGCATCTCTCAATATTGATCTGGTCACTGATGCTGCAAAGTGGCTTTCCAAAAGGCTTGGCCTGACCATCTTTGGTTTTGATGTTGTCGTAAGTAACTTTTTATATCATTTTGTGAAATCTCAAACGTTATCAATTCAAAAGTTCCTAATTTGATGGAGATGAGAGTATGCATTATTATACTTCTAGAGGAGAGAAATGAACTGTTAAGGTGCTACAATTTTATGTGACTTTAAAATGATACTAAGGTTGGTGGATCCTCACTAAGACCAACATCTTATCATGAATAAAACTTGACATCTGTTCTTCTCCAGCCTCTAATGAAGATTTGCCATGTCTTAGGATAACCAGAATTGCATTTTTATATCGAACTTAAAGAAGCCCGATAGTGGAATCGCGGAGAGTACAACAACCTGCTTAGTCAGCTCCTGTTGAGGCCACGTACTTATATTACTTTTCACAGATACATTACATTAGTTTTTTGAATAAAATAATCATACTTATTCAAGTGGTTAAGAGTTGGTTCTTCAGATAATGAGGGCCACTTTGTTATGAATTATATACTTAGTGAAAGAACTATATATCAACAAAAGTAAAGTGTGGGACAAACTCTTTTAGCTTTTATTCTGGTGGACTGAATGTTATAGTGAAGGTAAATGAAGAGTACTGAGGAACTGGCAGAATACCTTGCCGGTTAACCCTTTCATGTGTTTAACGTAGTTGACATTTTGATAAACTGAGCTTTGAGAGTTTTCCAACTTTTCATATTCATCATCTGTTGCTGGGCTGTTGAATTTCAGGTTCAGGATGAAACTCGGGATCATGTAATTGTAGATGTGAACTATCTCCCATCGTTCAAGGAGGTGCCTGATGACATCGCAATACCTGCATTTTGGCATGCTATTAGAAGGAGCTACGAACTGAGAAGGACAAACTGATAAGAAGGTGGTTTGCCATGTTGATTCCACCTGCAATTTTTTTGATCTCGACTAACTTTATCGAAGGCCTAAAGAGGATGATTTTGGAGATGAGGCATTTCATATAGCATGCTTTTTCGTTTCTGTGCATGGTCTGTCCATGAAAAATATTACTCTGCCTGTTCTCCCAACTGGCTTCTCAGAAATTTATATAACGAGGGCTAAGCGATCATTGACATTTCATGGGTCTAACTGCAATTTTAGAGTTTGAGCATGCCTGAAAAAGATGCCACATTTTTAATCTCAATGTTTGGTTGGATAATCTAGAGATTTGATTGAAGATATGCTTAGTTGCATAGTGCTTTCAACTTGTTCAGCTGGTGGAGTATGATTGCCAACCTTAAATTGTCTTGAGAGGATTCTTCAACCTTAAAAGTGGATAAGTTATTTCTCAAGTTATGTAGTTACCAGTGGAACTGATGGATTTGGCCAAAGGCAAGATTTCTGAGATGGTTACTAACTAGTGAGCATGATGTTTGGAAGAATTCTGCATGCAATGCCGGTTGACAATAAGATGTCAGGTGAGCATCACATAGGACGGTTGCTCACTGATTTGCCATTGATGCCACGCAATATAGCCACTCGATGTTGCTTCTCTCAAGTTTCTTTGTCTTAGCTCCATCACATACACGGATGGCATTAATTGAGGCAGTGCATCGAGTAAGTAACTTCTGCTTTTGAAAAGTCGGAAGCGATCATGAGCTAATTACACCGAATTATTGTGTTGTACATTTACGATCGATCTTAGACATAGTGGCGAGATGCCGACAAAGTAGGGTCGATCTGCTGAGCTTTGGCTCTTCCTTTTGCACATTATTCATTGTAAACTAGCCAACAATAAGCATGTGCTCGGGAAGAAGAATGATGAATTGTGGATGGATGCCCAGGAAATCCTTTTAATCCATGGCATGATGTTCTCTCTTTCTGGCACGAGACAACACGAAAGAACAAAAGGGGAAATACATACTTGAATCTGTCACAAAGTCTTGAAATTTCGCTAGAATAGAACGAAAGGACCAATGCACAATTTCATTTTGAAGGTGTAGTTTTTTGTTTTATATATATCATTTTGTGCACGGGATGCACCAAGCGTAAGCGATACGCGGGACTTCTTGAGAACGAACCAACTTCGCAAGCGGGCGAAGGGGGAGAAAGAGAAGCATGTACCCATTAAAGAAGAAAGATGAAACGCAAAGGGTGTTCTATATTTTGAATATTTATACCTTTTTACCTTAGCGGCAATTTAGCTATGATTATGAATATGATTTGAAATAGAACAGCTAAATTAAAATTTTCAATGCATTATAATTGGATTTTCTTGATATACATCTGTTAAGCAACTAATTAAGGTAATTTTGTGGTTTCTCTGAGCAATTGCTGCTTCGGCAAGTGAATTATCTTAAATTAAGCTCACTCATTAAATGCCGTGATCCACGCATTACTACCAAAACCGCTATGGTCGTAATATGACATGTACCGCCATTTCCAAAATGTTGGAATTTAATTTTTTTATTAATAGTTTATATTTTATTCCCGAACAGAACATCGTAGTGGCCTATTAGCTCAGCTGGTTAGAGCGTCGTGCTAATAACGCGAAGGTCGCAGGTTCGAGACCTGCATGGGCCAATTTTTTTACTTTTTTCTTTAATTTCTTTTCTATTTTCATCCCATCTACTTTCTATATTTTTGTTCTGAAATCTTTTTTGGCGCATGAACAGCGTCAAAATTAGAAGCTTGTTCGGGTCAAAAAGAAGCTTTCCTGGATTTGTATTAGAAAAAGAAAAATATATGTTACTTTATTTTTCAAAATTTTGAAAAGTAATGGAAAGTACAATTTTTTTTTTGAGAACTATGAAAAATGATGGGGAAATCCATATATCAATACTGGTATAATTCCTTTCACTTTTCATATTTTTGCTCTCAAATCTTTTTGGGCTTGTGAGGAGCGTTAAAATTAGAAGCTTGTTTGGGTTATTAAAAAAAGGAAAAAAGCCACCAAAAATTTCTAATTTTATCCATGATGGCATATTTATCTGAAATTTTTTTATGATATAAAAACTTCAAATGTGTACTCATGTGACATATTTTCCCTCTATCAAAGTTCTATTAGATTTTCTTTAGTTAAAACAAAGTCGTTTTTACTTCACTTATGTCAATAACATTTGCTTTCTAGTGTTCATGTATGCAAATTTTTAATGGTTCTCATTGACAAAATCTTGACGGATGGCACATATGTCATATGAATGGTTTAGAGTAAATATGAGGTAAGAACAATATAAGTGTTAATATTTTTCGTACTACATTCATTTGAGTACAAAATCTTTTTTTTTACTCACTTGAATGCCACTTTCGATTTATCCCATCGAAAAAGCTAATGTGGCCATTGGAAAATATTATCTAATATTTTTATTATTTTTATGATTTTTTTTTTTTTTTGCTTTTTTTCTTTAGGGTTGGTGAGAGTTTCCACGACCCTTGTCTTGCAAAATCCTCACCCAATGTAGGCGAGAGTCACCTTGCCCTTAGTCGTAAAGGCCTTGGGCAAGGCTATTAGGGCCTCGTGGGTAATTGGCGAGGGCCCTCACTGTCTTGCTCTCGTTGTGAAGGCCTTAGGTGACGGCGTCGGGGCCTCGCCAACAACGGGCAAGGCCATGAGGACCCTCGTCAGTGGCCGCCCAAAGTCAGCAAGGCCCTGATGGCCTTGCCCAAGGCCCTCATGGTTGAGGGCAAGATTTCCAAAATAAATAGAAAGTGCACAAAATGTCGGACAATCATGAAAACTCAGTAGGAAATCCATATAATCAGCACCAGCAAGCTAAAATCTTTTTCTTTCCTTTTCTCATTGTAGATTTGAATGTTTCAAAAGGTTGTGCTTTCCTTTAAATAAGTGGTAAGAAATTTGGGAAAATAAATAAAAGAATTACATCTAAAAAAAATGAAAAAAATCTTAGGGCCTGCATGTTTGTGTTCTTTTTATCTATTCATGAATAAATTTTCTGTTTTTTTGTTCCCGAAACAAAAAAAAACGTAAACGCGTTTGTTTACGTTTTTATTTAAAATATATTTTTTTGTTTTAGAACAAAAAAAGAATGGAACGCTATTGTTTGCATTTTTGTTCAAAATCTGTTTTTTTGTTCCTGAAAAAAAAAAAAAAAAAAAGTTGTTTTTTTTTGTTCCATAAAAAATTTTGAAATGAAAAACAAAAAAAGTTTTTTTTAAGAAATACTTTTTTTTTTTTTTTTTCTTTTTTTTTTTTTTTGGCCGGTCGCCGACTCGCCATGGCCGGCAAGGCCGTCGAGGGCGGCTATCTCGCCGGAGCGTCATTGGCCCCGGTGAGCTCGAGCCTCACCGGGGCCGACGACGCTCGGCCTCGTCCGGCGACGCTCGGCCTCGTCTTGGCTGAGCAAGCCTGAGCCTCGCCCAACCACGACGAGACTCGGCCTCACCGGGGGCTAGAGAGTCTCGCCGTGGCTGGGCGAGGTTAACGGCCCCCATCGGTCGGTCGGTCGCGAGAGGCGGCGGCCCGCCAAAAGAAGAAAAAGAGAAAAAAAAAAAAAAGAAAGGAAAAAAAAGGAAAAATAAAATAAAAACATTAAAAAATAAAAGAAACAAAAAAGAATATAAATTTACCAAATATGTTTTATTCATTTTTTATTCCCTAACAAATTTATCAAATACATTTTTCTAAAAAATTATTTCTCCAAAATAAAAATAATTTTTTTAATTTATATTCCTTAAAATATTTTTAATAAAAATACAAAAACAAACGCATCCTCTGAGAGACAGCCCTTTTCCAGCATAGACATAAAATCGATCCCCAAAATTTGAAGTCCCCGCTCGCGCACCACCATCCAAAAATCAAATCCATCTTCCGCTCAAAATAAAAAAAAAAAAAAAATAAAAAGTTAAAAAAAAAGGCTGTACACACACCGAACTCGAGTCAGCCGAACTTCCTCCCTCTCTTTCTCTCCCTAGCCCGACGACAGCGATGGCCGACCCGTCCTCCTCGCCGCCCCCTCCTCCGATCCCTACCCTCCTCCTCCCGCCGTACTCTCCGCCTCCTCCGCCGCCGCCCCCCGGCCCGGAGCAGCCGCCGCCGCCGCAGCCGCAGCCGCGGATCCTCTTCTCGTTCCCGAAGCGGCCGGCCCTCCGGGTCACCTCCGAGTACGACAGCGAGAGCTCCGTCTTCCTCCAGAAGGTCTCGTGCAAGCTCCTCGACGGCCTCGCCAAGCTCAAGCTCTCCTTCCGCAACGACCGGAAGGGCGAGGTCGCGGAGCCCCGGCTGTCCTTCGTCTCCAAGCACCTCTCCCTCCACTACGACGTCGAGGAGCAGAGCGCGCTCCTCCAGTCGGCGTTCGACGTCGGCCCCAGGCTGCACCTCAAGGCCGAGCACGATGTCAAGGTCCCCCCCTCGATTCGACTTCCATTCGATTGAATTCGAAATTTGCTCGATTGATTGGGAAATTCTGGATGGAAAAAAAAAAAAATATAGTAATTTTCGTTGCTTTCATGGATGGGTATATAGTAATGTTGTTGCTTATGTGAGCTTGTGTTTCGGTAAATGCGTGTTGGTCTTGAATTGTTGCGTTCTTTGCTGAGCTTGCGGCTTGTGGCCATTGATTACCTTTTTGCTGAGTATTCTGCTTCATCAGGCACAACAAGGAGTTATGTCGCTGGTTGCGGACCTTGCCGAGCCCGGTTATGCGCTTGAGCTGTCGTCTCCCGTACCTACTGTGGGATTGGTTAGTAGATCCCTTTGCATGGTTGTTGAAGTATCTTTTAGATGTGCTTATGTAACCTCTGGTTTATAACGACGAATTTTGTGCTCCTGGTGCTTCCTGTTTGCTGAAATTGAAATATTTAACCATTGTCCATATGCTTATGAGGCTAGTATGTCGGTTAATATGTCGACTTGACTTGAACACTAGAAAGAACAGAAGGGTACAGGTGCCAAACAATGGGCGAAAAAGCGTCAATTCAGTTTGAAAGGATGCCCATGAGATCTAGTTTATGCACTGTCCTACCAAGCATCTGCAATTTTCTTGTTGGATTTTCTTTCCACTTCTCATGCACTTCGGAAATGCGTATGTCCCGAGCCACAAAATCTTTTCAATTTATAAAATAACATCCAAGTTGTGAGAAGATTAAAAGTTTCATGCTGGGGAGGCATTATTGTTAAAGATTTTTCTCCATGACATTTTCAAATGCATACCTCAGTGCGGAGATTGTCTATCATCACCCTTGTGCTGAACTATTTGTGATCATGTATTTTAGCACTGTCTAATCATTCTTGTGTTGACTTGATATCCTTATTTATAGCCAAGGGCGACGCTAAAGTTCCCTCTTGGTGAAGTCTCACTTGAAGAAAGAGAAGAGGAGGAAGTGAAGAGAACGTTGTCAATAAATGGGATCCTTAAAAGTCAAATCTGGAATGGAGTGTGCAGTGCCCAATATGCAGAGGAAGAACTGAAACTAAGATATGCTTTTAAGGTGGTTCCTGTTGGCTTTTGTGTATTTTGAACTTGTGGGGCTTCCTTTTTTCTTTTATTGGGTACTTCTTTTCTCCTAGTCTAGGGATTTACTGCTCAATATGGTTTCATTTCATTCTGTGTGAACATATTCCATGCCCTAACATGGAGAGCATTATGTTAACTGCAGGATGAGGAGCTGTCGTTTATCCCAACCATTTCTCTGCCTTCGAATGCTCTCTCAGTTGCACTCAAGCGTAGATTTAGTCCTTCTAGCAAGTTGAGGTTAGAATACTTCATCATGCCTTTTTGATCCCACCGATTAGTGACTTAGTCTGATTATAAGATCTAGCACTTGAATGATGAATTTGGCAGTAGATGTTGCTTATGGCCCATCAGCTATATTATTTAGTTTTTGCTGATGAAGCAACTGTTGTTGTGACCATGACCGAAAAATGATTACGTAGACATTCGTTTTTGATCCAGAGTTCCTCACTTGACTTCTCTGTTTGGCTCATGTTCAAATTCTTCAATGACAAGAAAAAGCACTGTCACAGACTCATGGTCAATTTGGTTAGCCATGATTAGTCTTTGGACATGTTAGGTGTCACGATAGGTATTAAATTCTGCCTTTGAAGCAATGCTTTTGTCATCGATTACCCAAACTGGCATACACTTCTTGATGATGAATATTCATTTAGAGTATGAAGTTCCCTCAATAGAGGCAGTGAGGTGGTATTAAACATCAATTTACATTTACTTGCTGGTCTTTTGCTGGAGATCATAACAGGTTCTCCATTACTTAAGCTATGTTCATTCATTTTGTTTTGTGAGCTAATTTTACTATGTCAGTAAACTCCGTACTCTTCTCTGTGCTCTTTTTTAATTTATTTCAATACTTCATATCAGCTTAATTTTTCCAATGGAGGGACATGTTGTGATTAATATTATTTGTTCAATGTTTAGCTACTTGTACAATTTCGATAGCGATTACTGGAGTGCAGTCTACAAGCATACTTATGGCAAGGATTTCAAGTTTAAGGCCGGGTACGATTCAGAGGTCCGCCTAGGTTGGGCATCTCTTTGGGTAAGTGCTGTACATGAGCGCATTTCCACATTGATGCCTCAAGACTATATTGATTTGAGTAAAAGTACTATAACAACTTAAAGCCTTATCCCACTTAGTGGGGTCAGCTCTTAGGGAAATAACAAATCTAGTACCCAAAATGTGAAGAAGTTTCTGTTGTGGTCCTAAGAGTTGCTGTGCTCAATGGCACATCTCTCTCTACTTTCTGTACTTGTATTAGATTAGTCGAATGTGAATAGCCTTGGCATTCACACAATTAAGTACCTAAATATTTCCTGCATGAAAGAAAAACTATTTCCTAATTCCTAGTGCCTGGTAAGATAAGGTTAGCGATTTTTTGTTTGCCTTGACACTGTTGTTCCCTTGATTTAAAGTGCTTATCACATGAAAATCACTTTTATAAGCTCCCTAGGGTTAGCGATGAACTTTGACTTTAAAGAGCTTCTTGATCTAGGTTGGAGATGAAGTTGGCAAAGTGAAGACAGCGCCAATGAAGATGAAAGTTCAGTTCATGCTCCAAGTGCCACAGGATGACATTAACTCATCACTCTTGATGTTCCGTGTTAAAAAGAGGTGGGATATATGATCAATTGTGTTGGACGAGAGGGTGTCGTAGTGTGACAATGCGCCACTACCATGCGTGTTCCGTAAGGTAGTGCAATTTATGTATCACCTGCTGTCATGCCAATATTTCCTACATGAAAGAGGTTTACTGTTATCCAGTCACTTGTATCTTATATCGAATTAGCCGTCTGTTGACAAAAATCTGGGGGTTGCAGCAATTTAATCATTTAAAGCGTCCTCCACAGGCAGTGACGGATAAATCTTTGGCAGCTAGAGTTTTGAAGTGTTTCTATATGAAATAAGTCAATGCTTTGAACATTTTGAAAAATTAGAGGTGAAAAAAGGCCAGATTGGAGTTTCGTGACTCTCTTGATAACTCTATTTGGACTTGCATGACTATTTCTGCATCTGGCTTGCTACACAAATACTATAGCTCGCAAGAAAATGACTGGCTGAAAATCTCATCAGCTAGCCTAGCCTGCAAGGAGAAATGGAGGGAATTGACTTTGTATTTGCCAAGCAACCAGCCTTCCGAAAGATGGTCCCTAGCTCTTATAATAGGTAGGATATGCATCTCTTCCCGTCAGTAAGAGGAATACTAACACTAATGGTTTTTGAACTTTTGTCTATCGTGTTATGTCGTTGACAGTTTTTTGATACACAGGCCGTCACTGCATTTTTTTTTAATAAAGAAATCGAATTTTCTACAAAAAAAAAAAAAAAAAAACATTTTAATGATGACTTGCATTTCGTGTTTCTGACATATAAGTAACATCGTTCAGGGGCATTTTGGTTAAAGTACGAGAGAGCAAATGAGTCAATTTATCGATTCAAGGGCTGTTTTGGTCGTTTTCTTAAGTTTATGGGCAGTTCTTTTATGAAAATTGATTGATAGGATATGCGAGAGTCTGTACGAAGCTTAAACATTATTCAGCCTAGGCTAGGATTTTCAATAATGAAATCTGTTGATATGGGCATCAATCTCATAATATTAAAGTCGGATTGAATTGCAAAGAAAATTGCACGCATACCATTTCTAATTTTCTACATGTAGTACTCACTCTGGATAGACAATTTCTTTCGTTCCTTTTTTTTTCCTTCCCCGTTCAGTGACTTTAAACAGAATTTTCATCCACGTAACCCAGCTGCTAAGGGTGGTTTTAGAATTACTTCCATAAAAACTCCAAAAAGTGACGAGGAACAAAGAAAGAAAGCGACATTGAAATCTCTGCTTTTCACAGGTATGGAGAATTTACTTCATCCTTTGTTTCGTTTATCTAAAATGATCTCAAGTTAAGGTACGGGGAAGAAAATGACTTTCTTAATATCATAAAAAAATTTCAAATTATATCAATTGTGATGTAAATATCTCAATTTTTTTTTTTTGTATCACAAAAAATTTTAAACTTGTCTATTGTGACGTAAATATGTTCAACTTTTTTTTCGTCACAAAAAAAACTATAACTTATACATGTGTAACATATATATTTTCTATTTTAATTTCATCCGGTGTATATTTATTACACTTGTATAAATTTGAAGTTTTTTTTATGACAAAACCAAAGTTTGGAGTATTTGTCACAATGGATAAGTTTAGAATTTTTATTGACACAAAAAGAAGTTTCGGGATATTTGTGTCACATTTGCCATAATTTGAGGTTTTTTGTGATATTAACTTCATATTTTTGCATGTTCATTCTCTTTCGACTCTTGCAATTTAAGAATTTTTAATATTAAACATCTGATATCTACAAAAACATACTAAAATGTCGCCAATTTTCCATCATCTTTCGGAGCTTGAAACGCCTACTCGATTTCAGATTTTGGAACGAAAGTGATAAATGCTGTGAAGTACAGTCGAATAAACTATTAATTTGCATGTTCTATAATTTTATTTTCTATGATCAGTGAATTTCGAATAAAGAGCCAAGGGCTGCGCGTCAATCATAGGACCCCAATCGCGTAATTTTCAAAAATATTTAACGTGACTCACGAATCACGTAATTTCGTGCAAGTTAAGGGTACTGCCTGGGGACCGTGAAAGAAAAAGGAGAAAAGAAAGAACATAAATGGGTCTAAGTTAAAAGGAAAAGACGGAAAAAGACAAAAAGGAAGTGGGTCCAAATTAAAGAAAAAGAGTCAGGTTAGGGATCGAAGCATCACCCTGTGGGGTGGCTAATTTTTTACACAACTCGGTAACATGACGTGAAAAGGAAGCATGATTGTGATTGAGTTTTGATGGTTAATGTTTTTATACATAAATTATTACTCGTCCTTTACTAATTGTCCTCTTTAGTCTAATTATGACATGTTTAGAAACAATTAGTTAAATATTATATGTCGACGTGATCTGATTAGATACATTTAGACACACCACTGCACATTTAAACATCCTTTCATTAGGGTTTATCTCTTAAAAGTATCATGCTGCGCAACTCATTTCACAAAGGTGTCGTGTTTGGCTTTTAAAGACAAAGCACGATCAATAAACGAGTCGAATATGTATGAATGATGCAGACTAGCTAATATAAAAAGTATATTCCTAAGAGTTACGCGGTGAAATGATGTTGAATGTGTAGAAGAGTTCGAAGCAAATGGTCATGCAAAAGAAATTCACAAGCGGATGAAATAAATTTGAAACCAGACTTGATGGAGAAGATATTTAGCGGGTCCAATGCAACCCCATGAACTTCCTGGGGAATAAGGTTTGCTTGCTCAACGAGAAAAGTGGCTGCTATCTATTCTTTTGGTTTTCCTAATATGGAGGATAACCTACTTATCATATATTCACTCTCATTTGACTCGTTAAATAAAATCTTACTCATAAAAAATATAAAGTGTCTGGTTAGATGTGGTATCGTCAAACATTTCCCAAAGTTAATCATGGATAATGAAGTTTCGTAGTTCAAAATTCAGGTAGTTACATATCAAAGTGCAAGTAGAATTGAGACAGGACTAATTTGACAATAAAATGTCAATCCAACGGAAAGCACTAAGCATCGTCCATAGATGGGATACTTTTTTCTTGTCTTGCCATTTAATGTACGAGATCCCTTACTTTCTTGGGTTCTTGTATAGATTCCATCTTCTGACAAACAAGTAAGGAACTATCTCAACATGTATATATACATTCCCTATTATCCCTCCTATTGATGTAAAATCACTAGATATATTGAAGAGAAAAACCTACATATAATCATAAATTCGAACATTCTTATTCATCAAGTTTTTGATTCTCGAAAGTTTAAGGAGAGACTACTAGCATGATTACCTCATCTAAACGTAACCCATACATAATTACAAATTTGGCCGGTAGTGTTCTCAATTTTAATTTTGTTTGTTAGGATTATATTTTCCCCATAAGGAGGATAACCTACTTATCCTCTATAAGCACACTCATGTGACTTGTTAGTATCGTATTCATCAACAATATCAACTGCCTTGTTTAATATGATATCACAAAACTAATCGAGGATACTAAAGCCTCATTGGTTGAAACTTAGGTATTCACTTAAGGATTTGCGGGCAGCATTGAGATAGGATGTTTCGATGATAAAACATCAACCAGACAAAGCATTTAGCATCATCCATGCATGAAATACTTCTCTTCTACCATTTAATGCACGAGATATCTTGCCTCTATTCATTTTGCTGGTAATTGGTTCACGATACTATTATCTTCTTGGCTGTTTGAATAGAGGAGAGTGATAAAATTCAAGCAAAACTATTCACGATAGTATTACCTTCTTCGCTTTTTGAATAAAGAGAGGCGATATAATTCAAGCAAAACTAAGCTCAACATGTACGTTACCCAGATTCCTTTTAATATCTTCAGGCATTTTGTCCATGACACAAAACGAAACAAAGCTTGACATGTACGTTACCTTCTTGGCTTTTTGAGAACCATCTCAACATGTAAGTTACCCATATTCCTCACACGCTTTTCATTGTAACCAGAATTATAAAGAGAGGAGCGATAAAATTCAAACTCAGCAAAAACATGGGTTTAAGCTCCATTGGGGATCTATGGAATGAATGGAACATCCGAGGTTTTGTCATATTGAGCCTCTCACTTCAGACCTTTCTCATTCTATTTGCACCGCTTAGAAAGAAAACAGCAAACCCCCTCATTCATTTTCTCTTGTGGTTGTCCTATTTGATGGCTGACTGGGTAGCCGCATTTGGGATCGGGCTCGTCTCTCACAACCAAGGCAATTCGCCAACTCGTTCAATTGAAGTAAACGGAGCACTTCAGGCATTTTGGGCCTCATTTCTCTTATTACATCTTGGCGGTCCGGACACCATCACTGCCTTCTCCCTGGAGGACAGTTCACTTTGGAGACGGCACTTGCTCAATTTTATCTTCCAAGTCATCGCTGCAATTTACGTTTTTGTACGAATATTTCCTAGCAACAAATTGCTGATGATCCCAACGATACTGGTTTTTCTTGCCGGGGTCATAAAAAGTGCAGAGAGGACACTGGCGCTTTATTTCTCAAGCCTCCCAAGGCTCAGGGAACGGATGGACCCACGGTGGCAGTCTAATATAGGTCAACTTGAAGGGTTTGTTTATGGACACAAGAATGAAGGGAATAAATATTCTGATGGAAAAGAAGCATACCTTGCCGAGTGCATTTTGGTGAAATATGCTTACGGATTCTTTCACATCAGTAAGGTCTTCCTCGGAGATCTCATCTTCAACAACGCCAACGCGAAATAAGCCGCACATATTTCCACCGAAAGTTTCTGCAGTGGATGCCTTAAGGGTGATATCAATTGAACTCCAATTCATGTACGAGATGCTCCACACAAAAGCATTGACAATAAGGTCCAAGTGGAGCTACATTTTCCGGTTCATCTCCTTCACAAATGTTGTGGTAGCTTTTGTCATGTTCAATCACTCGAAGAAACATCCACTCCGCAAACTCGATGTGGAAATTACTTATTCCCTTCTTTTTGGAGGGATTGTTCTTGATGTGATAGCTCTATTCATGCTCATTTCATCTGATTGGGCAGTTGCTAGAATCATGGGGTGGGAACCGCGATCATCTCAACTAAATTCAGTTTTTCACAAGTTAGTATTATCCACCATGGATCACCTGAGGAAGCCCCGATTCACCCTATGTGAAGTAGAGCCTAATGCCAGTGTTACTTACGAAATGTTAGATACACCATTAATATTTGAAGATGGTCTGAATCAGTTTCTGCTTGCAACTTTTTATCCTTGAGTTTGAAAGAGAGTCCAAGAAAGATTTATAAGCACAATCGGGGTTGGGCCATCATTGCTTTATCTAAAATCAGCAGTTGTTCCCATTGAAGATCATCGATTTTATTCTTCTAGTGGAAGAGGCAATTGACAAAGCATGTGCTCGTGATGGAAAAATTCAAAAGATATCGAATACGAGGTTTGTGTCCAAGAATCCCTTTGTCAAGGAGCTATGGGTCTTTATTTTTGATGAGCTAAAATATAAATTCAAGGGATTGAATGATATAGAAGAGGTGAAGAAGATGTTTGAGGCTAGAGGTGATCTGTTTCTCAAGACTAGATTGGAAGGGATCAATTGCCATCATCTTTTAAGGTATATCACCGAGCTTAATTATGATGATAGTATTATAATGTGGCATATTGCCACTGAAATATGGTACAACAAAGAGAAAGAAGTGAGAGATAATAAAAGGGAATTCAGCAAGATTCTCTCTGACTATATGTTGTATCTTTTATTAAATCAGTCTAATGTGATGTCCGTTGTGGCGGGCGTTGCCCAAACTACATTAGGGGAGATGTTACAAGTACTAGAGATGTTTAGCGAGAATCGTGCCATCAATTTAGAGACGCTATGCATGGAATTGTTTGAGTATGCCGACTCCGGAAGTACAAACTACTTGGCAAAAGAGATGGAAAAGCTCGAGGAAAGGAAGTGGGAGGTGATCAGCGGAGTGTGGGTGGAGATGCTGTCGTATGCAGCAATTCATGTTAAGGGAGAAGCACATGTGCAGGTGCTGAGCAAAGGTGGAGAGCTTCTAACCTTTGTTTGGCTGTTGATGGTTCATTTCGGTTGTTTCTACAAACCTGAATGGGGCATATATTTAGGAAGCCGGTTTCAGATGTTTGAGGAGTTAGTAAACTAAACGGCACGCCTTCTGCAGCGAATTTATGGTTCGTCGTGATGCTTTCGATCCAATCAATTTCCGTTTCTTGTGTGATTGTGTGTAAAATAATCTAGATTTCCGTTGTATTTTGTGATGGAAGCTATATTTCGATTGCTATGGAATTAATACAAGATTTAGGGCTACGTGCGATTTTATATCTGTGATTTATGTTGACATGTAATCCCTGTGCGAATAAAATAATGGATGGCATGTGAGAATGCAGTGGATGTTGCACGATGGATGGAGATCGCGTTGAGATATTAAAGCCCGAGCAAGGAAGCGGTTTCGGGTCGGAACAAGATGGAAAACGTATACAACTCGATTCGTTGATTTCTATTAGACGACCAGTTTTTCATATTCCTATGAACCTAAAGAAAGCTGCTCGATTCACCATGGTAAAGCCTAAACTATCGAAAAGGATCAGTTCACCATAACGTTATGTATTTAAAGTCATGAAACTTATGTAGTTAAAGTCGAAATTGAGAGTCTATTTTCGTTTGTACTTGCCGCGTCGCGATTGACTTCACAAGTGTCATTGTTCATAATACACATGCAACAACAAGCTTTAGCTTATTTGTCATCCCCGAATTATTATCTCATATTGCATTTAAACGGTTAAAGAGAAAATATCTTCTGACGTACTCGTAAATTATGTAACCGATATTTTCTTGACCACTTGTGCAACTAATATTGAAAAAATCACGCCAATAAACTCAAGGACGTTTATTTGATTTTAATTATAGTAAAAGTAAAGACAATAATATCATATCTAATTTATAAGTAGGTTAGTTATAATTTGCATAGAACTTACTAGATTGAATGAGTAAATGTTACTTAGCATAAATATATCTCACTGGAGTTACGATAAAAACAATTATTAAAAAATGTAAAATACGTATCAAGTGTAGCACATTATTCTCCCCCTCTACCACGAGAAATGTGAATTGTTCTCAGCCTCTCAAGGAAATCACAGGGCTTAGGTGAACTTAAATCACGACAGAGGGAGAAGGGACTAACATAGCAGAGGCCCCGATGGGTGGTGTGGCGACGCCCGAAGCGGCAACGGGCGGTGGCCGTCAGCAAAGGTAGTTTGTTCACATAGCCGTCTGTCCGACGCGCTCGTTTTAGTGAAGAGGCAAAGTGGCAAAGTGGAGGAGAAAGGGGTTCGATCATCCAAATTACATCTTTCCTTTTTCGTTAAGTTAGATAAGCTCCAGGTAGCATCCCACACAGGCCTGTACCCAAGACGGTCCCAGAGAAATTTGCCAAGCATTTAAGAAGACGATAAGGAGAAGGATTTATTTCAGGCGACATGCCAAATTATGACAGTCAATTCAGACTCAGAAATGGGACAACCTTATCGCAAGAAGCACACGGTCACTTCAACATGATACAAGAAAAACAAGTTAGACTTTTACGGAATTTCTGAATCCACCCTTGGCAACCGGCATTTTGATTCCTGAGCTAATCATCTGGCACTGTGACCATCGAACAAAGCCTTCATTGGTTTATGATGAGCTTCACCCGATTCATTCAATCAATTACCTGGCGCTATCTCAAGTCAGGACCCCATGAGTCGATCCAGGACTAATTTCACGACAGAGGGAGCATCAACAGTCACCGCCACCTTCACTGTCGATTTGTCGGACCATTCCGTATGTTCGCCGAACCTATTCGACAAAGTCGGTATAGCTGGGCGGTTAGAACAAGCATACTCAAGTGAAGGAACTTCTACAAGCATAACATATGAGAAGGGCAATCCAACCTCCTACGGTTTAAATTAGAAACACTACCTATCCTCGATACTTCTATTCTTTGTTATTCAGCAACGATAGAAGAGGGAAAAAATAAAATAATATTCTGTCCCTGGAAGGGTACTTGAGACGCAAATCTGGTTGGTCAATAATAGGGGCAACAAGAAGAAGCATAAGACTAAGACCGGAACCAGAACACTACCAAATTTGACAAATGGTGCTGCTGTTTCCATTGGTTGCATCTTTTCAAAATCGAAACTTCTAGGAACTAACTCTTTATTTTTCCAGAGTTTAAGCAGATTTCAAATCCAGCACTGTGCCCTTCACAATATATTAATTAGATCCTGGACTTTTTATTAGGTTTAACTAATATCAGACAGCCTTGCTCCATGACATGATGCCCATCAACGGAAGTCGGCACTCATAAAATATTATGTTGAATTAGTATAACAAGCGATCTGAAAAGGCCCCGATAATTGAGTTGCGGCATTCTACCTACCTTTTCTGTCCATTATATAGTATAGTAAGCCCTCTAGTGATACCAGTTGTTTGCACTCTAACCAGACCTTCAGTGAAAGTTACGAGTGAAGGATTAATAGATGCAAGTATTGCTGTTGGATCGTGGAGGTAAACTCCTGCACAAAGATGACATGTTAAGTGTTAATAATAAATGATGAGAAGATAATAAAAACCATGTCCTGAATCAAGATGTTTCAATAAGCATACCTCTGGTCAAGTATGCTTCACGATGATAGGAAAAGTATACTTCCAAGATTCTGGAGAGGTACTGAGCAAATCTTTCTATTTGATTGAACCAACTTATCTCTATCTGCATCTGTAGCGTCTCAAAACAGTTCAGATAAAAAAACGAATAAAAAAACATGGCCATCCACTTCTTCTTCTTCTTCTTCTTTATTTAAATAATTAGATATGTAATTGACAAGACAAGGACTACTACACAATTTAAATCTTTTGTTAAATGGATGAAGTCCCTGGTTGTTGACTGGCCTGACTTTTGATGTCACTACTGTTTAGGCAGAAAATTTCAAACGGTAAGAAGCTGAATATTTGTAATTTGTCGCACTTAATTAATGAAAATGTTGCTTCATAATCCATAGCACATCCTTTGGCCCAAAAAAAGAAAAATAGAGTAAGCGGCAAAAGTAGACTTGCAAAACTATGCTGGAAAACAGTCTGACCCTTAAGTAAAATTTACCCTTCGGTTAAATCATCAGAAAAAAACTAACAGCATAGGTTTCTCCAAAAGCAGCAGATAGGATGTTCTACTTATAATGAGAATGATTAAAGAATCTCTAGAAAATCACTAGCCTTATCTATGCATACTCTATGCTAGATCTCTCTTTAAGTCCATCAAAACATGAGCACTATTAGCAAATTTTAACACTAGCTGACTTTACCTGTTAAAACAACTTGATGGGTTACATTTATTCCTACAGCCAGAACATCAGCTCCACTGGTAAATACAATGTCTGCAGCATCTGGGTCGCCAAAAATCTGGTCAGCAGTCAAAGATGTACAAGAATGAGAAGGAGAGTTAAAGCTCTTGACCTGAGCCATTCACATAACTTCAGGTTTGAATGGTAAGTCTCTCCAACCCGAAGCAATAAAACAGACATCTAGAAGTTATTTCAGATAGAACCAGGTATGTCCAACCCAACATACACCACCAGTATGATGGGACAATTAGCAGAGAACATTAGGCCACGCGGACTTCTTAGCCATGGATAATTAGAGAAAAAGAGCCTTCAAGCAAACTTCCGGCAGCTGCTCAGGTTTTACATTGCAAATTTTAGATATTCATCTCTAGCGCTAAAAAGAAAAAATTTACAACTTACATTAGCTTCAGCTGCTGGATTCATGTTGCCATTCACAGAAAAAGTTTCATCAAGAAGCACGCTCTGCCAATCTTTCTGGCAAAGTTTGGATCTTGTTGAAGAGCCTGGATTGTACATCCATTTAACAACATATGTATAAGTCATTACGAAACAAGTATGGTACATTTTTTACTACCTAGTGAAACAAGCATGACAAAAGATCAAGAAGCTGACCAGTGCAATATTTGTGGGTGGGCCCAATGCAACCACAGTAACTTCCCCAGATAAAGGTTTGCTCGCTTGATGAGAAAAGTGGCTGCTGACTGTTCTATTGGTTTTCCTTTTGGAATATATTTTCTACCAATAAAGATTTCGATGATGAATTACATTTCATGTTCTGACGTAAAAGTAATATCGTCACTTCACTCTTAAAGCTGAGTTTAGTGGAGTTTAGTGGCATTTCGGTTATAAGTATTAATCAATTTCTCGATTTAAAGGGTATTTTGTCATTTTCCTAGTTTATGGGCATCTCCTGTTTGAAAATGTTTGAGAGGGGCTATTAATCAATTCATAGTCAATTTAATGTTTGAAAATGTTTTAGTAGAGTGAAGAGGTATACGGGAGTATGTTTAATCTATGCATAGGCACATTTCTAAATTCGAATATCTAGTTTGGAGAATATAGCGACCTCTTGTATCTTATTGGGATCCTAACTAGTTTAGAATAGGTTACTGGCCACTTTAGCATAATGATGATTTAATTTTAAAAAAAAAAAGGAAAAACAATTGTGATAGGTAGAGTTTGGAAGAGTTTGTATTTAGTGTAAATGTTATCCAGGTCTACCAAGCAATCTTGTTAAATCACTCCAAGGTTTGCTTGTTATCATTTCATTAATTAGCAATGAAGAAATTTGATGATTCAGGATCTGAAATTACTTCTGTAGAAACTGGAAGATTCACAAAAGAAAAAAAAAACTTTTAATAGGTATGGAGAATTTACTTCATCCTTCCTTTCTTTATTTAACATGATCCTAAATGAAGGTTTGAGAAAAAAATGACGTTGGTAAATATTTTTGCACCATTATTTTCTTATGGCTCTCGCAATCTAAGAATCTTTTATATTTAACATCTGAAATCTACAAAAGAAAAAACCAACCAGAAATGTCCTATTCAATTTGCCATCCATCGTTTTTTGGAGCTTAAAAACCCACTTGATTTCAAATCTTGCTAGGAAAATTGTACATGCTATTAAGGACTGTCGAATAAGCCATCAATTTAGGTATTCATGGGTTCATTTTCCTGTACTGGTGGTAGAATAATTGAATAAAGAGTCAAACAGTTGTGGTCAACTATTGGACACCAACGTGACTTACGAATCACGTAATTTCGTGCAAATTAAGAATATTGCTTGGGGACCATGGAGAAAAAGAGGGAAAAAGAAAAAAAGAAAAGAAGAGACGGAACATAAATGGGTCTAAGTTGAAGAAGAAAAAGAAAAAAAGAAAAGTAGATGAAGCGAGTCCAAGTTAAAGAAAAAGAGTCGGGCTAATGATCATAGCATTGCTTTTTTTGGACGGCTATATTTCGACACGACGTGATAAAGGATAGGGATAACGGCCCGTTTATGAATTTTGGCTTAATATTTAATTTAGTCCCTAAACTCTCTCTTAATGTGTAATGTGGTCTATGAATTTTTAATTTATTCAATGTAATCCATAAACTTTTTATACATGTTTAATACAGTTCCTGAGCTATATAAAAATATTTAATGTAGTCATTTTATCAATTTAAGAACAAAGATTGCATTGAATATTTTCATACAATTTAGGAATTATATTGAATATATACAAAAGTTCAAGAATTATATTAAATAAATTATAAGTTGAGGGACCACATTATATATTAGGCCAAAAAGTCTTAAAATTTTGCACTTTCAGTCCTTTCTAAGTTACTTGCACATCCATCCATTTTGCAAATGAATGTAACACAAAGTATCTCATGCATTAAATGACAAGAGAAAAATATCTCATTTATGAATGAAACTTCAATATCCATGATAAGTGATACCACATCTAACACGACACTTGATATTATTAGTAAATGAGAATATATCTAACAAGTCATCTGAGTGTGCTTGTATAGAATAAGTACGTTATCTTTCGTATCAAAAAAATAAAATCCTCTCAAACTAACTCAAAATTGAGAACCTGATGGGCCAAACTTATAATTATGTATGGTTTACGTTCAAAGGGAGGTAATCATGCTGCTTGTCTCCTCATCCTTGTAAGTGTAAAAGACTTGATGAATATGATGCTTCAAACTTATTGTTATATATAGGTTAGTCTCTTTAATAAATTCAGTAATTTTGCATCAATTTAAGATAGATCAACACTGTTAAAATGCTCAATAGTTCTACAAAATATCATATTAACATTAAAATTGAGAATACACATGTTGCAATGGTTCCTTGCCTGTTTGTTAAAAGACGATGTTAATTAAAAAAATCCAAAGTAGTAAAAGAATCGATTCATTATGGACGATGTTATTACTTTGTGTCGAGTTAAGGTTTTGTCATCTAATCAATTCTTTATCAATTCTACTACACAGCCACTCATTCCACGAATAAATGCAAGCAAGGTATCTCATTTATTAATTGGCACTCATGCATATATGATGCTTATTGCTTTGTGTTAAGTTGACGTTTTATCATTGAATCGGTCCTTCCTCAATTATTTGCATGTTAATCTGTTTCGTAAATGAATGTAAGCAAGGCATCTCATGCATGAATGAAATTTCAATATTTCCTATTATAACAAGTTGTTCAAAAGGATCTCTCATTCTTCCATCAAATATTCTACTTCTAACATGACACTAGATATTATTGATAAATAAGAATATATCCATAAGTCATATGAGTGTGCTTGTATAGGATAAGTACATTATCTTCCATATTAGGAAAGTAATCTCAAGCCAACTTAAAATTGACACTCTAACCGGCAAAACTTATAATTATGCACGGTTTACGTTAAACGGAGAAATCATGCTAGTTGTCCCTCTTAATCCTTGAGAGTATAAAAAACTTCAGGAATAAGATGCTTTAAATTTATTGTTATACATAGGTTAGTCTCTTCAATATATTCAATAATTTTACATCAATCCAAGATAAATCAACCCAGTTAAAGAACTCGATGGTTTTGGAAAATACCATGTAAACATATCGAGAATTAACAAAATCATGCAACACCCAACAAACTAGTCAAATAGTTACCCGTTTGGTTAAGATACGATGAAGTCATCTTTGGATCTTAATGTTTCTCACTTGGAAGAGTCAAAAGATTGTAATCTCCATGTTATTGGTGGAGTCTTATACAATAAAATATAATTAATACACACGCATGAGTTGATTTGCATGCATCTATAATAGTATATTGTGCCGAAAAATCGTGGGACAAAACCATATATATGTGCGCGGGCGCGCTAAAGCATGGATCGGTATTAAATAATAAGATTAGTCAATAGGAACTATTCCTCGTTTACACAACCACATAAAAAACCAAATAGATTGGAATCAAAAAGCACAAGGATCAAGTTAACATAAATTAAATTTTGTATATCAAATTGTTGACACATAAATTTTGGTGACCCATGTAGTCATTCATTAATTACATAGGAAATTAGGAATTAGTTCTTACCCCTAAACAAAAATAATTTTCATCAAATTGCATGAGCATATAGGGGTTAGGAGCATTTGCATTGATAGCAATACATTTTATTAATTTTTTTAAAAAAATTAATTAATTGTTAATTATTATTAATATTGAAAAAGAAAAAAAGATGGAGCGGGACCGGGCCAGGACTCGCCTGCCCGGCCCCTTCTTTCATTCCTTTTTCCGCTTGGGCCCAGCCCTCTCTTCCTCTTTTGCTCCTCTCCTTCCCTTACGCTCTTTTGCAGCGCGAGGAGGACGCTGGGCACAAAGGATGGCAGAAGCAGGACAGGGGCAGAGGTTAGGGTCTGGCCGACATGGGCCGGCCCTGTCTGTTTTGTTCACTTCTTTCGTTGGGGTGGCTTGGTTTGATTCCTAGGTAAAGGTTTATTTTTTTTGGGCCGGGCTTTGTTGCTGCGGTTTTCTTTTTTTCCCGGGTGGGCTTATTTTTTGAGCTGGACTGAGCTCGCATGTCAGGCCCAGTCCGGCTGAGGGCCTAGGGTCTGTTCGGACCGGGACAAGATCGGAGATCCGACCCGGGTCCATATTTTCGGATTAAAATTTGAATTTAATTTTTTTTATTAAAATATATTTTTTATAAAATATTTACAAATTCTGAAAAAAATTCTAAAAATTAAGAAAAAGCTTAAAAATTAGCTTTTGTGTAGTTTTCTCTTAAAAAGTGTAAAAATCCTTGATAAAAAATTGAGCTTAAAATTGAACAAGCTCTTAGGGCATTATAATAGGATTTGAATGTTTTTAGAGATGAATGCTAGGTTGCTATTTAAGCATTTCTATTTCGATTATCACTTGATTGCGCACTTTCGATATGTTGATTGTGGTTTCCCTTTAACCTAGTTAGGAATGCAAATTTTCCTATTTCTTAGCATTAGATTCTTATTTTTCCTTGCAATTTATTTAATGTTTCCTTAGTTAATTGTTATTTTAGTAATTGGGTATCCGCACATCGCCTCAAATGTTAGTAGATAGGTTTAAAAATCAATTTAAACGGCATGATGAATAAGTTTAGGTATTGAAATGACACTAGTTGATTAATTAGTATTATTAAGTCATCGGCCTTAAATTCTCTAGTTATGTAGGAAATGAAGTATACTCTCCCCAATCTTATAGTATTAATTTGACTTAACATTAAATATCCCAACGTCATGCGAGGTATGAGCTTAAGAGAGCACATGCCTAATTAGGAGCCATAGATCCACCTTTTAAACAATATCTCTAAACTTATATGTCTTCCTAGCATAGTTTGATAGGCGCTTCCTACCTTGAAATTTGGAACCACCCACCAAAAACCAGTTTTGAAAAATTGAAATTAGGAACTGCTCGTTGATTTTGTGGATCCATTAGAAAACTAGACTACCAGTGCAGTTCGATTCCCTGGTGGATCCATGGAATTTATCCCACTAAACTTCACGTACTTGGTGCATTATTCTTTAGCAAGCCAAAGTAAAGCAAAAAACAAAGAACTTCCATATTCTTAATTATAAGATTAGTAAAAAGATTAGGCTTATATTGAAAGTTAAGAGTTGATGAACACGAGTCAATGGGCATTAAACTTGAGAGTCGAGATCATGAGTAATAGATAGAGAGGTGATTCAGATAAGGTAAGAGTGAGACGAGATGAGATGAGACGAGAGGAGCACTCAACAATGGGTGTTGAACTTTAGATTAGGGATTTTAAGGTCTTCATTTTTCATTTTTCATTTTTTTTATTGGAAATTTTTCTTAAAAATAAATATACATTATATATATTGCTAGTTCGATTTGAGTAGACGGTTCCATATTTAGAACCGGATTGGTCCCTAACCCTTTGCATTATTTGTGTATAAAAGGGTTAATCCGTCTAAACTCTTATAATCATGTGTCCTTTTCATGTCATGTCAATGAGTTGTGTCAAAAATTGGTTGTCTAACAAAGCAGTGCTACAAACATTTGCCTGACTCTGTCTTTGACTTGTTCATGTCGTTTTGTTTTCCTTTTTTCCTTTAACTTAGACCCATTTATTAGGGGGTGCAATGGGATATATCCGAACTAGAACCGAACCGGATCAGCTAATTTTTAGGAGCGTTGGAATCGATGATGGGTGGTCCAATTCCCAGCTTTGGGTGGGAATCGGACTGCCCGAATTAGACCGATTTTTGTAGAGAAATCAAAAACTGGATTTCATACGCGATATATTTGCTCGTCACGACAGCCAGGGTGGTCTCCCGTGCAAGGACACTGACTTTCAAACGCGCCCGCGTGTGCAAACTCCGCCTTCACAGCCTTAAAAAAATCCTCCTTTACCCTTTTTTTTATTCATTTCCCCCTTTGTTTTCCTTAATTAATATTTTTTTGTCCTTTTTTTTTCTAAAAGGAACCCACAAAAAGAACAAATCCCACTTTCCCCCGCAACCCGCCTCTCGCGGTCTCTCCTATGTCCGCCCTTAAAACCCTCGCCACTTCTTCTCTCCTCCTCCATTAGGTCACATGTTTATTCTTGCGACTCCGAAATATCTCTTCCTCTCCCACAAAATCAACTGCAGATCTCTTAGATTTCTTTGCTCTCTCTCTCTCTCTCTCTAGAAAAATTTCTTTTGAAACATCGGGTTCTAGTGAGATTGGTTCTAGGGATTCCAGTGGCTGCGCCGTGTTTGTGTGTGTGCGCGTGCTCGTGTGGATATGAAGATACAGTGCAACGTGTGCGCAGCGGCGCAGGCGACCGTCCTCTGCTGCACCGACAAGGCGGCCTTGTGCTAGTTCCCATCATCTCCACCCTCTCCGTCTCCCCCTTGCCTGGTGGTTCGCTTCCATCATCTTCTTCACCTTTGCATTCACGGCTTCCATTGGATTGCCTCGGAACCAAATTAAATTGGAACTGATCACCCCTATCATTTTTCTCCTTATTCCTTACCCTTTTTTCTTCCGGTCCCATGGAAGGTTCTTTAACTTAAAAGAAATTACGTGATTGGCGTTTCACGCTTTCTTTTTAAAAGAAATTGACAGAAATTTGTAAGTCTCGTTGTTGTCCTATAATTGATTGATGCAACAACTCTTGCCTCTCTGTTCAAAATTTATTGATTAGATTTTGTGCTGGTGAGCTCCTTTACATTTGTCAATTATTCTACCGACAGTATAGAAAATGAACTTATAATATAATTAAAGTAATAGCTTGTTCGATTTATTCAAAAGCGTCTACTATTTACCTTACAAAATTTGAAATCAAGTTAGTGTTATAAGCATAAAAAAACGATGGAAAATTATATAGGACATTCTAGTATGTTTTTGTAGATTTCATATATTCAATGCGAAAAGTTTTTATATTTTGAGAGTCATAAGGAAATAACATGCAAAAATACAGGCTACGATTGGCAGCCAGGATAAAATTCGAGATATGATATGATTTATTCTATCCTACGTTTGGTGCTTGCTCGACATGATAAAGTCGAATATAAAGAGGATATAGGCGGGATAAAATTATCCCATGTGGGAGGTGGGATAAAGGTGGATATGATTTATAATGTCCATAATAGGAAAGTTATTTTTCTCGAATAACAAACTTATTAAATTAACAAAATTGAAATTATATTTCAATATAAATAATATTTGAATTCTAAATTAAGAAATTAAAAATAACAAAAAATATAAATTTATTTTTAATTAATCTTATTTTAATTTATATATTCAACTTTAATTCTATCTTATAATAAACATTCAATCTATAAATTAAATATTTATATTTATTATATATTTTAGGTATGTTAGTATAATTTACTATTTTATAAAATTTTATTAAAGAATGATGAAAGGGGAAAAAGAAATAATAAAGAAAATAATATAAAAAAGAGGAAAAAAATTAAGGAATAGTGTTACAAGAGATTTTCACCATCTCCGTTTATGAACATTTATGTTCATTTATAATGATATGCAATTTATATAAAAAAAAATATATAAAATATGATGTGAATATATCCGACTTTAATACTTTGTGATTCACCAAACAATGGACATGATATAAAAAAAAAAATCCAAAGATTTCATATCCAATCTTATCCAGTCCTATCTCGATTAGAAATTCGGACGACCAAACATAGCTTAAACAATGTCATTCTCTTCCCCAAATTTTCATTTGAGATCATGTTAAATTTAGAAAGAAAGGATGATGTCAATATTTTGCACCCGTTAAAAGCACATATTTTATTATCGCTTTCTTTCTTTTTTCTTCTTATCATTTTCTGAGTTTCTATGAAAGTTAATTATACAACTGCTATTAGTAACTACAATTCCGTGCATGAAAATTCTGTTTAAAGAAACCGAACAAAAAAAACAAAAAAAGAACAAAAGAACAAAATCTGTCCTCAATGACTACTACTTGTAGAAAGGGTATGCATTCAACTTTTTTGTAGTTCAAGTGAATAACTACATGTAGGAAACTTACTTGTCAAATTTCCTTTATCTGACGTTAATCTTATGAGATTGGTGTCCATATCAGCATATTTCATTAATGCTAGTTAATGAAATGATGATATTGAAATTTTAGTTCAAGTAACTATTTGAACCAACTCTTTCGCCATTGGCTCAAATAATGTTTACTCTTTATATGGATTCTCCTAAATCCTACCGGTCGCAATGTGATTTCTCACATTATTTGGAGTAAATTATTATTTTACTAAATTTGTCACAAACCTATGCTAAATCATTTAAGAGTCCATGGAGAATTGGTGATCTATCCAAAACCAAAAGTAAATCATGCAAATAAGGTAGTAATTGTGTAACGTCTGAAATTACCAAAAATAAAATGACTAAAAAAAAATAAATATTGGAAAAAGATACCATGAGTGTTGTAATTTTTGTACAATAATAATTTAAATGCTATAATTTTTTTCGATCAATCGACACGTTACTTAAAAAATTGTTCGCTTGAGTGCTTCCAATAATATATTTGGTGATTCATCTTTTGTGCCTTTTTGTAATAATATTTAAAGTCTAATGTGGTTTTCTTCCCAAAAAGAATTAAGCCTAGTGGCCACAGTTTCCTTATGGCATCAGGAAGTTTCCTTATGGGATCGGGAAAGTGGGGCGTTCGACCCCAACTTCTGGGAATGGGATCTATTGGGTCATTATTTTTTAAGGGCGGGCTCCTTGTGGGCCATCACCAGCTCCTCTAAGTAGCTCATCATTGTACTCCCAAAAAAGTATATTAAAAGAAAATAGATTCCTATTTCTTAAAACAATATAACCTTTACTTCATGAAAATTTAAATGTCAGTGATACTTTTTTTTTTTTTTTTTTTTTTTGGGTCTGAAATAGGTAGTATTATTACTAACGCAAAGTAGAAGTAGCGTTTTGCATATTATCAAAATACAACAGGTCACGCAAAAACAAAGGAGGGTTGTGAACCCAATCGGAAGGAAGTAAAGAAGCCCGATGGGCCTTTGCGGCCCGGTCTGCTACCATGTTCATTTCCCTCTTGCAGTGAGCTATCCAAAGATTAGGGCATCGAGGAAGTGTCGTCATGCAGTCTTCAATCAGAGATCTGATTTCCCATGGGGGCAGATTAGGGTTCCGTATCGCCTCAACAAGAGATAAGCAATTAGTTTCTAGGCTCATCCGATCTGTATTTTTTCTGGTCTGCATCAAGAAGTGGATCGTGAGATTTAACGCCATCACCTCTGCTTGTAGTGTAGAGGAGACGGCCACCGATCGAGCGAAGCCATCGGTTATGATGCCGGATGAGTTTCGACAAACACAGGCGATCGAAGCTTCTCCGCTATCGGGCTAGTAAGCTGCGTCAATATTGAGTTTTATCTCTCCTTGATCCAGTGGACGCCAAGACTGATTCTGATCTGATTGCTACACGCTTTGACTCTGTTTCTTCCAAGTTGGGCTCCTGTTTGATGTGGCGCTAGCTATGGCTATCTGCACGATCTGTTCCGAGTTGGGTTGCTGCTGGCGAAAGATAAAATTATTGCGGGCTTTCCAGATTTGCCAGAGGATGGATGCAGTTGTTTCCAAGTCTGGTGAGTTGGCTCTTTGTTCTATTAAATCGACCAACCATGATTCTATCCAATGAACTCCACTGGTTTGATGCTTGATGTTGATTTTTAGGTGATCCCATATGTTTTGTGTCCAATGGCAAAGCAAGAACAAATGTTTTGGTGTTTCAAGTGCCTTATCTTCGCATAAACTGCAAGTGGGATCTTGTATGATGTGTCGATGGTAGAGATTTTCTCTAGTTGGCAAAGCGTTATTACAAACTGACCATAGGAAAGAACAGATTTTTGGCGTAGAGTTCATTTTCCATATTGCATTCCATAGTCTGCAAGATACCTGAAAAGAGGAAGATGCTTGATTGTGGCTGTTATTGATTTGTTGCTTTCTTAGAATATTATAGCAGCTTTGGACTGTAAAAGAACCATTTTGCTTGCCTCTCCATATGAGCCTATATTTAGTGTTCTGTGGCCGAATTGGGATAGATGTAATCTCTTCCACTATTTGACTATCAAAGCTCTGCCTTAGGAGAGGAGTATTCCACTCATTACTGTTCGGAACCATAAAATCTGTTACTATTTCTGGTTCTCCTCTAGGCGCAGGTCCACCAATAATGCCGTTAGCCAACCATCTATCCTGTCGAAAACCCAAGCATTTCAATAACCTGCTAGACAAAGATAAAGGTTGCTGCGATAGTCTCCATGCTTGTTTGCCTAATAAGGCTTTATTGAAAGCAATAAGGTCTCGAAAACCCAATCCCCCCTCATCTTTTCTGCTTTTAAGCGCTTCCCACTTCATCCAATGTATACCAGATCTATTGTTACTAGATTTCCACCAGAATCTTGAGATTTTCTGCTTAATTGTTCTATATATTGACACTGGGATTTTGAAAATAGACATTGCATAACTTAGAATTGCCTGAACAACTGACTTTATCAAAACTTCCTTGCCCCCTTTCGAAATCAGCCTCTCTTTCTAGCCTTCTAGCTTGGATTGCACCCGACCCAAGATCCACACAAACATTTCTTTTTTAGATTTTCCCCAATCTGAAGGTATTCCAAGATACTTGCCAGTTCTGGCTAGCATTGGGATTCTAAGTTCTCTGGCTAAATTCTCTTGCATGCTAATAGGACAGTTCTTACTGAAAAACATGCCTGATTTGTTGCGATTCACTGTTTGTCCTGTGGCTAAGCAGTATTCATTGATCACATTAGCTAAATTCTGACACTCTAGGGTCTTTCCTTCTAGAAAGAACATAGCATCATTTGCAAAAAACAAATGAGATAGGATAGGGCACCATTGGTTTAGTTTGATACCTTTGAGACTTCCCATATCCACTGCCTGGTTGATGAGTGAGGATAAGGCATTGGCCATCAGTATAAACAGGTAAGGAGATAGAGGATCGCCTTGTCTCAGACCCCTAGACGAATAAAAATAGGGTAGAGCTTTATCGTTAAATTTGACACTCAAGGAGACTGTTGAAATACATTGCAATATCCAGTGAACCCATCGGTTGTGAAATCTGAGTTGGAGAAGGTAGTCTCTGAGAAAATCCCACTCGACCCTATCGTAAGCCTTTTGCATGTCTAATTTAAGCATTGCCTGAAATTGTTTGGTCCTGTTCCTAGTCCTGATGTGGTGAAGGACTTCTTGGACCACGATTATGTTGTCTTGAATTTGCCGCCCACTGACGAAAGCGCTCTATTCTGGCGCTATCAGCTTCGTTAGCATAGGCTTGAGTCGATTAGCAAGGACTTTTGATATAATTTTGTAGATAAAGTTGCATAGGCTAATTGGTCAGAACTAATCTAGCCTTTTCGGATGGGATGTTTTAGGGATCAGAGAGATGTGAGTCCTATTGTATTCCGGTAGCATCACCCCTATCTGAAAGAATTGTTGCACAACCATATAAATATCATCATGTAATATATTCCAATGAAATTGATAAAAAAAAGGCCGTCCAAACCATCAGGGCTCGAGGCTTTAGCTCCTCCTAATTGAAAAATTGCAAATCGGACTTCTTCTCTAGTAACCTCTGCTACAAGCTGCTCATTCATCTCTGTTGTCACTAGTGGAGTGCGTTTAGCTATAGTTGGGCTGTAGTCTCGGTTCCCTGTTGTTGTGTATAATTGTTGGAAAAAAAAGTGAAGTCATCTCCTTGAGTTGGTGTTGATCTTGAACCCATCTGAGTTGATCATCCTATAGCATGCATATTATGTTGCGTTGTCTTTGTTGAATAGTGGAGGCATGGAAAAATTTCGTATTCCTGTCCCCCCATTTAAGCCAGTTAACTCTTGATCGCATAGCCTAGAATTGTTCCTCCTGCTGCCATAATTTTTGAATTTGCTTTTTCAGGTTGGTTATCGTATCCTTTTCATGATGTCCATACGGCTGATTTATTAAAGTTTGAAGCTGGTGTTGAAGAAAACTTATCCGCTGTCTAGCATTGGCAAATTTAGAACGGCTCCACGATGAAAGAGCAATGGATGCAGCTCTTAGCTTTTGGGGTAAGGTCGCTGAACCAAGCTGATGAGAAGCCCATGACTCAGCTATTATGGCTCGACACTCCTTATCCTGGAGCCAATAAGATTCGAAGTAAAAGGTTTGTCGTTTTCTAACTCGAGAAGCTTCGGTTGATAGTAGAAGAGGGCTGTGATCAGAAGCAATTGCTGGCAAAGCCAAGACTTCAGTATAAGGGTAGGTTAGTCTCCAATCCTTTGTGTATAACATTCTGTCCAACATTTCTTTGACAATGTTTTCTCTAGTTGTTGGTCCATGTGTAGGCGCAGCCTTTGTTGCCTAAATCCATTAAGGAGCAATCATTGAGGAGTTCTCGAAATGAGAGCATGCGGTAAGGTTCAGCAAGACGCTTGCCGATTTTCTCCCAAGGATACAAAATGTCATTCAAATCGCCAACGCACAACCAAGGTAGAGTATTCCCATTATTGATAAGTCTTATTTCCTCCCAAAACCATTGTCTGAGATAAGTAACTGCTGGAGCATGTAAACAGGTTAGGCGCATTACTACATCCATGTCCAGATCAGTACAGATCAAGTAAAAAAAAACCGGAGACTGATAAACCAAGTCCATGGACACCCGATAATTCCAAAATATTGCTAAGCCATCTACCAAACCTGCTGGATTTTCTATAAAACAGTCTGAGAATTTCAGAGTCTTCTGAAGGTAAAGAAGTTGCCTTTCTTGGTTCTTTGTCTCCATTAAAAACAAAATGTCAGGCTTTTCCTGGGTCACTAAGACCCTAAGAGCTTGAACTGTCAGGGGATTGCTTGAACCCTGACAGTTCCAGCTTACTAACTTCATTGTTCAAAGGGTGTCTTTTTAGGGCCAGCCACCATAGCCCAACCAGTAGATTCATTTGCCACCAGAACGGGAGTATCTTGAAGATAGGATTCATCAAGTCCTTCGTGAAGCTAAGTATGCAAGTCATGTGTGTTGTGTCGTTTAGCTTTCTTGATTGGGCCCGACCTTGCACTCAAAATCGAGCTTTTAACTTTCTTTGACTTTAGAGAATTGGTTGCCATTTCATTGATTTTACTTTTTTGTTGGTGTGCTAGTGGCTTATCAATGTTCGCTTCTCTTCTTGATGAGTCTTCGACCAGAGGTTGCCACCGAAGGGGTGTTGCGGCTGTGACTAATTGATTACAAACAGGTACCTCCATAATCTGTTTCTCTTTCCTTTTGTGTGCTTGGTCCAAAGAAGCCGATGAATCATGATCCTGTGCTGCTATAATATCTGAAGGAGGTTGTGGGGTCTCCGAGATGGTCTTTGCAGCATCTTCCGACACGTGATATGGCTTGTAAAAGGTATGCCAAAGGGGGCTGCGTTCCTTTACCTCTGCCCGGAGCCACGATCCATAATACATGCTGTCAATGCTTTTCATTGTACTATCATCGAAAGGAAATTCTGGGCAATGCATTGCATAGTGTCCCAATTTGCCACAAGAATAGCAAAAGTGGGATAATCGTTCGTATCAAAAATCTAACCATAGGTTCTTCCCTTCCAACTTGATTAGAATCCCTGTTTGCAGAGGCTGTTTGATGTCTAGTTCTACATGGGCCCTTACTGCTTTAAGGCTAGACCCATCTCTATGCTCTACTTTGACTTCTAATACCCTGCCAATATGTCTAACTGCTTTGCTGATCATAGATTCAGTACATTGTTCAAGAGGTAGCCCAAAGACTTGAACCCAAAACGCACAGGAATTAAAATCATAGCAATGCAACGGAGTATTCGAGACCCATGGTTTCAGAATGACCAAATGATTGGCAAATAACCAAGGTCCGTTTTCTAAAATTCTCTGTTTTACTTCCTCTGTTTTGAATCTTGCAATATAAAGACCAGCTTCGCCTTGTGATATTTCCACTTGATCAGTGCGCCACACCCTCTTCATAATATTTTGAAAAGCCTGGAAATTAATTGTTGGATTGGTCAGAATTTTACCTACTAAAATTAGTCGGCATTCCTCTATTTTGTCGCTAGGAGCTGCCTCGTCCCAGACTTCAATCTGTTGCTCAGACCAGAGGTGACCCATCCGACAACACAGGGCAGCAAGTCGAACCTCCTCTTCATTACTAGGGCGGTCCATTTCACAGTACAAACCAAAATGAAAACTAACTGGGTAGCAAATTTTGTTGCAAATCAGCGGTCCAGCGACGCATATAGAGCATGACTCCCCTTAAATGACTGCCGATGTGAGGAGGTAACTCGAGCTAGATATCTTCTGCTTAGGTCGAAAGGGACATACAAGACTTGAAGAAATCTGTTGAGGTAACAGACATGCAGGACAAAAATAAAGGAAAAGAGGGGGCGGAGATTACAAAGGTTGGGAGGGATGTTCAGTTGGGTGAAAATCCATATCGTGAAAGGGTGATTTGGTGAAAGGAAGACGAAGCGAAGGAATTGCGCAGAACTGGAAAGAGGGGTTAGGGTTTCATTTAAGAAAAGGAACTACCAAAAGGTAGAGAAGAGCTCTCACTAGAGGGAGAGAATTTTTTTATATGGTGGTTCAATGTCAGTGATACCTTACAACAATTAGAAAATGATCATTAGTATTGTTATCCCTCTTGCCTGACGGCAAGAGAAGCAAATGCTACCCATAGAATAGCTGGGGACTAGCTTTTGGAAGGCTAGTTGTTTGGCAAATCTCCCAGTCATTTCCTTGCAGGCTATGGATTTTGTATCATGTAGCAAGCCAGATGGAGCAATGGTCATGCAAAACCAAAGAGAGTTTACCAAGGGAAAGTCACGAAACTCCAATCAGTTCTTTTTTCACCATTAATTTTTGAAAAAATTCATCCCATTTACATATTTCTAATTGAAACCCTTCAAAACTCTACCTGCCAAAGATTTACCCATCATCGGTCATGGAGGACCCTTTAAATGATTGCATTACTGCCGCCACCAGATTGTTGTCGAAGTATAGCTAATTTGATATAAGATGCAAGAGACTGGATAACAGCAAGCCCCTTTCATGTAAGGAAATGTTGATATGACAGTAGGTGATACGTGAATTGCGTCACCTTACGGATTATAAGAATATAATAACGGTGAATTGCATTATTTTCATCTTCCTAAGTGTGAAGACAAATGCGAGGTGGCAAGGACAAGCAAGAATGTTATCTCGATTCCGACTTTAATTTATAATATTTTCAACATTAATTATGTAACTTTGTGGTAAATTAATCCTTTCTGGTAAGCTTTATCATGGTGAATTGAGAAACTTTGTTGAGGGTCATGAGAATATAATCGGGTAAGTCCCTGGTAAAGGAAGCTTTAACATTGCACCCTTAAGAGGAATTAATTAACTGGTTGTACAATAAAAATCAATGAATCTAGTTGTTGACAAAAACCAAATACTTAGAATGCAAATAAGAGTGAAGCTGGGCTTTTTGGTAACAACCGAAAGATATTAGAAATGATTGAAATTGCACCAGTTAAAATCAAATTAGGGGAGTTGTGTTTCCACTATTCTATCATCTTCCTCTTAATCGCCTTTGTCACATCTATTATGATAATTTATTCTATCTTATTCTGATCCGATACCGCTTCTCTGCTTCGATTCTATATCTCGATGTAATCTTCCTCCGTTGAGCAATATTCACGGCATTCTCGCAGGTCGTTCATTAATTTATTAGCATGGGGATTACATGGAAGCATAAACTGAAATTAAACAAAACATTTTATCTTGTAATAATTATTCTATAGGTATCGAACTATACCTTCCATAAAAAAGTACAATGGTTATTAAAATCATATTATACGTAAACATACACGAAATATTTAATAATTGAACCGACAGTATCATACTAAATAGCAAATCCATTAGTTGTTTAGGCTTGCGATTTAGAAGCGAGGCCAATTGGTCCATTCCCCCGAGCGTTAATAATGCATGCCCCATTTGTTAGTTGGGTTCACTCCTATGTGGAGGAAGCTCAATGAGTTACAAGCCAAAAAAAGGGCTTGAGCTCACTATCTTTAAAAGTGGTAGCCGCAAAAAACCATTGTAACAAGAGAAAAAGAGAAAGCAGAAAATCTGTGGTTGGGGCAAAGTCTGATTTACATCAAGTTGGCATCAGAGGTTGATTCGTGGTCCAATTGAGTTGAAATTTTGTCAGCATGTTTGTGGCGCAATCTTCTTAAATCTGAACGCTTTGATTTTTGTTTGAAGCTCCTTACATCAGACTTTTCGTGGATTGATCAAAACCTGCATTTTTTGTCAGATTTATTCTTGATCTCTTGTGAAATTCATGTGTATTGCCAAGAATTTTGTTCTTGAGGTCTTTGCTGCTATGTACCTCTAGTATTTGTTAGAGAAGAACATTGTTCACCCAATTTTATTGACAGTGAAGATTTTCGGGTGGACTCCGGTCCCGTGGTTTTTGATCTCCTCATATCAAGGAGGTTTTCCACGTAAAAAAATCGTCTTATGTTTGCATGCTTAGTATTTATTTTACTCTACTATATCGATTCTTATTAGGTTTACACAAGAGGAGAGATTATTTTATTCTGTTACATTAATTTGATATTGTTTGAATTGTTACTGTTTTCCCATCAGAGTGGTATTAGAGCTTCTGGTTATTGCTTGATTTTTCTGCCTTGTGTTAAACAATGGAAACGAATACGAGTAGAATGGTTACACTGAATGGTTCGAATTATCATATTTGGAAATGGAAGATGGAAGACCTTTTATATGTAAAAGATTTTTATTTGCCTGTATTTGCCGAGGAGAAACCAGAGAATAAAACTAATGCTTAATGTTCTATATTTCATCGTCAAGTGCGTGGTTATATGAGGCAGTGGGTGGATGATGATATTTTGAACCATATTATTGAGGAAACACATGCACGTAGTTTATGGGATAAGCTCGAATAGTTATATGCTCGAAAGACTGGGAATAATAAGTTATTTTTGATAAAACAGATGATGACTCTGAGATATTAAGATGGTACTCGTTTGATTGATCATTTAAATTCTTTTCAAGGAACTATAAATCAGTTGGCTGCGATGGGAATCAAGTTTGATAATGAGATACAAGCACTATAGTTGCTTGGTACTTTGCCGGACTCATGGGAGACATTCTGAACATCTTTGTTTAATTCTACCCCAGATGGTATGGTTACTATGGATTTGGTCAAGAGTAGTATTTTGAATGAAGAGATGAGAAGAAAGACACAAGGATCGTCGTCTTCATATTCTGATGTCTTGGTTGTTGAGAAAAGGGGAAGAAGTGAGTCTCGAGATCCGAGAAATAGAGATAAAAGTCGAGATAAAAGCAGAGGTAAGTATAATAAATTTGTTAATGTTCAGTGCCATTATTGTCATCAGAAATGACATATTCAGAGGTTTTGTCGCCAATTAAAAATGGAGAAACAAAAGGAGAAAGGTAAAGAGAAGAAAAATGATAATGACAGTAATGACAATCATGTTGCTGCACTTAAAGAAGACTTTCTCATCATTTTTTATGGTGATGTGGTGAATTTTGTAACTCATGAGACCAGTTGGGTAATTGATAATGGTGCATCTATTCATGCTACGTCTCGTAGGGATTTCTTTACATCATACAGGTCAGGTGACTTCGGATTTGTGAAGATAGAAAACAATGGGCTAGCTTAAGTTGTAGGCATCGGTGATGTGTGTCTAGAAATTAGCAATGACACTAGCTTAGTATTGAATAATGTTAAACATATACCTGATATCCGCTTAAATTTAATTTCTACATGCAAGTTGGATGATGAGGGGTATTGCAGTACCTTTAGTAATGGTCAATGGAAGCTCACCAAAGTTCTCTTGTTGTGGCTATAGGTGAAAAATATTCTTTGTTGTACATTATGCAAGCAAAGTTGTTCACATACAAAATTAATGCAGTAGACAGCGAAGATGCAGCTGAGTTATGGCATAAGAGGTTCAGTCACATCAGTGAGAAGGGTTTGTCAATATTGGCCAAGAAAAAACTCATTTTAGGATTGAAAAGTTTGGCGCTAAAGAAATGTGCTTATTATTTAGTAGGAAAACAGAATAGAATTGCATTTAAAAGCTCCCCTCATTCAAGAAAGTCAGGTATACTGGATTTAATGCATTATGATGTTTGTGATCCTATGAAAACAAAATTACTTGGTGGCTCTCTTTATTTTGTTACCTTCATAGATGACTTTTCAAGGAAAATTTGGATTTATACCTTGAAAACTAAAGATAAAGTATTAGATGCTTTTAAGCAATTTCAAGTTTCAGTTGAGAGACAGATTGGAAAGAAATTGAAATGTATTAGAACTGATAACGGGGAGAGTATATTGGACTTTTTGATGAATATTGCAAACAACAAGATATTCAACATTAAAACCATCGCCTGCGGTGGCCTAGCTGGATAAGAGCTCCCATGAAGTCTACCCAGGACAGAGGAGTTCGAATCTCGCAGGACACACGGGATCTTAAGCGCGACGTTGGGGTGGTGAGTCCTTCGCTAGCGTCGCCCTAGGGTTTACCCGTCGGCTGCCAGCTATACGGGGTTCCTTGGGTATCAAGAAAAAAAAAGGTATTCGACATTAAAAGACACCTCCCAAGACGCCTCAGTTAAATGACTTAGCTGAGAGAATGAACAGAACACTGGTTGAAAGGGTAAGATGCTTACTTTCATAGTCAAAGCTACTTGGATCCTTTTGGGGTGAGGCTTTAAGTACAGTTGTGCATATTAAATCTTACTTCATGCGTTCCTTTAGAGTTTGATATTTCTAATAGAGTTTGGACATGCAAAGATGTTTCTTATGATTATTTGCGTGTCTTTGGTGCAAAGTATTTGTGCATATTCCCAAAGATGAGAGGTCTAAACTTGATGTGAAAATACGACGGTGCATATTTATTGGTTATGGACAGGATATGCTTGGCTACAAATTTTATGATCCGGTTGAAAAGAAAATTGTAAAAAGCAGATATGTTGTATTTATGGAAGATCAAACAATAGAGAATATTGAGAAAGCAGAGATGATTTCAGCATCACAGGTTAGTGATAATTTGGTTGATTTGGATCCAGTTCCTTTTACAAATATTCCTACACAGGTTAATGAAGAGCAGCAGAAAGTCAATGTTCCAAATAACGCACATGTTTCTGAAAATGTTGAAACAGATAATACTATTCCTGAACCAGAGGCTCAATTAAATGTTCCACTGGATGTTCTAGTCCGTAAATTCGTTAGAGACCGACGACCTTCCTCTAGGTATTCTGAAGATGAGTATGTATTATTGACTGATACAGGTGAACCAGAGTGCTATGTAAAAGCAATAGAAGATGAGTACAAAAGCAATTGGTTTGATGCTATGCGAGATAAGATACAATCAATTTATGATAATCATACTTTTAAGTTAGTGAAATTACTTAAAGGTAAAAGAGCTTTGAAGAACAAGTGGGTATATAGGTTGAAGTAAGATGAACATACTTCACAACCACGGTACAAAGCTAGATTGGTTGTTAAGGGATTCGGTCGGAAAAAGAGTATTGATTTTGATGATATATTTTCTCTGGTAGTGAAAATGTCTTCTATTCATGTGGTATTAGGCTTGACAGGTATTCTAGATTCGGAAATTGAGCAAACGGATATCAAAACAGCCTTCCTACATGGTGACTTGGAGGAAGAGATATACATGAAACAACCTGAGGGTTTTAAAGTGAAAGGGAAAGAGAATTATGTGTGCAAATTGAAGAAAAGTTTCTATGGCCTAAAACAAGCACCGAGACAGTGGTACAAAAAGTTTGCGTTAGTTATAAAAGAACATGGCTATAAGAAGACTTCCTCGGATAACTGTGTTGTGTTCAAAAATTTTCTGATAATGACTTTATTATTCTCTTACTTTATGTTGATGATATGTTGATTGTTGGCAGGAATGCTTCAAGAATTGAGTTATTGAAGAAACAGTTGAACAAGTCTTTTGCCATGAAAGACTTGGGCTCGGCGAAGCAAATTCTTGGCATTAGAATTACCCGAGACAGAGTTGCTAAGAAGTTGTTTTTGTCGCAAGAGAAATATATCGAGAAGATCCTTCAGAAATTTTACATGGACAAGACTAAAGTGGTTAGTACTCCTCTTACTGCCCACTTTAAATTAAATATGAAGCAAAGTCCTACGACTGATAAAGAGAAGAAAGATATAGAAAGTGTTCCATATGCCTCAGCTGTAGGAATATTAATGTATGCGATGGTATGTACACGCCTAGACTTATCGCACGCAGTTGGCATTGTTAGTCGTTATTTGTCAAATCCAGGCAGAGAGCACTGGAATGCAGTGAAGTAGATTAACATGTTTAAATACAAATTATGATAAAACAATTTAAAACCAAGTGCATAATCAACATGTTTCAGTAAGCATAGCTTTTGTGAATTATGCGCACAATGATAGGAAAACAACACTTCAAACCAAGATTCTAGAGAGGTACTGAGCAAATCTTCCATTTGATTGAACCAACTTATCTCTATCTACATCTCAAGTGTCTCAAAACAGTTCAGATAAAGAAAAATGGCAATCCAAATATTATTTTAATTTAAATAATCATCTATGTATTTGACAATATAAGGGATTATTAAACAATTTAAATCTTCCATTAATCGATTATTATTCTGGTTGTTGACTCGCCTCTGACTTTTGGTGTCTAATTAGGCCGGAAATACGTCAAACAATAAGAAGCTGAATATTTGTAATTCGTCACACTTAATTAATGAAAATATGTTGCTTCGTAAACCATGAGGCGTTCTTTGGCCAAAACAGAATACACATGTAGTAAGCGATGAAAGAAGACTTCCAAAACAATGCTGAACAACAGTTCTGATCCTCGAGTAAAATCTCCCCTTTGGTTAAATCATCAGACAAGACATTGTTGGAAATATAATGGCAGATATCGATTCCATATCGATTAAATTGTCAATTAATTGATTCAGTTAATATATGTTTGGCTTGGTAAAGTGGGAATGTAATCGTAATGTAATCTTGTATATTTCCTTTTCTGTCTTTCTCTTGTAACATATATAGAGCAATGCTCTTGTACATGCATATACAGAAAGAATACAGATTACAATTTCTCCCAAAACACTCTCCAATTTTCTCTTCTTCAATTTCTGTCATGGTATCAGAGCAGTGATCCTAGACCTAGCTTCCGCAACCTCAGAATCTTTGTCTTTCAGAATTGCCCTCGTTTCCTTTTTTTGAGTTTTGTTGTTGCGGTTTTTCTAATCTGCAAACAAACCCAAAAAAGGCCGAGTTGGAATTCAATTTTTTGATCCATGGCAAAAAGGGGGGATGCTCGAGATTTACCTTTAGAAGAGATGTCTCAAGACCAGACTCCAGCTTCATCGGTTCACACCAATCTGAATGAGTAGGAGGATACATCCGTCCCAAAGTCTGAAGATCCTCAGAACACCACCATTCTTCCCTCTGTTTCGGTTCAAGCTTCGGGACCGACTCACTGGCCTCCGTTTCCATGGTTTCCTGTTCAAGGCCAATGGGGCACAGGTCCAGGACAGGCATGGACTCAATATGGGCCATACTCGGGAGAGAGCTCGCACATTGTCGGACCACAGCCAAAGGAAGATCCAAGCATGCACAGAAACGGAGCTGACCCGAATCAGGGAGCGGATCGGAGGGATTCGAACCAAAGGATCGGGTCCATACCGGGTCAAGGGCCAAATCCCTACCCGGTTTATGGACCCAGTTACCTACCGTATCTGTTCCCCGCCGGCAACTACGGCCGACCCGAAGCCGGTGACCCACTGTTCACATCACCGGCGGATGGACCTAATCTGAAGCTCATTCAGCTACAGCTCACTGGTCCTGACAACTACAGCACCTAGGCACGCGATTTTCGTTGAGCCTTCATCACCAAAGACAAGAGGGATTTCTCGACGGATCCGTGCCCTACCCAACAGAAGAACGACTTCAACGGCACTGGTGCCGGTGCAATCAGTTGGTACGTACCTGGATTGGAAATTGTCTTGCGCCGGACGTTGCAGCGGGGCTTCCTCCGACAGATGACTCGAAGACCTTCTGGGAGTCCATCCGTGAAATGTATGGACGGCTCGATCGGGTGAAATTGTTCACCATAACGCAAGCCCTCTCCGAATTGAAGCAAGGGAACCTCACGGTTACCGCTTGCTTCAATCGGCTTTCAGCCCTTTGGAACGAGCTTGAAGCGGCCGAGGAGCGATTGGACGGACCTGAAGCAACACTTCGTCAGTATAGGGATATGAAAGAAAGGGAGAAAATGACACAATTCTTGCTAAGCCTAAACGAGACATACACTACCTTTAGGTCGCAGATCTTGACGATGGAGCCAACACCATCGCTCGGACGAATTTATCAGTTGGCCGTTCAAGAAGAAAGTCAGAAGTTGGCGACCACCGAGCACGCACGAGCAGCTGATGGAGTTGCTCTTGCTGCTGCGTTCGCTGGAGGCCCTGCTTTGCTCGACCCGACGCACAACGGCCATGGAGGAAGCAACAGCTTCAGGAGCTTCGGTGGTCTTGCGGCTACAGCGACGAGGAGAACAAGTGGGAACCCTAAGAACCCACGGATGGACGGTCAGGATCAAAAGAAGCCATCCAACGGCTCATACCCATCTGCCAACTCTTTTGGATCCAACGGTGGGCAGCAAAGGAGATCCGACGGTGGATTTTCTCCCTTCGGTGCGCCAGAATCCGAGGGCTCTAACTTGGCCACGTCGGCTCAAATTTTTGTGGGATCCAATGGCCCACGTCATGCCACGTCATCACACGCACCAGTGGGCAAATTTCAAAAATAAAGGAAAATTTTGTGAATATTGCAAATGTCCACACCATACTATAGAAACTTGCTGGAAATTGCATGGCAAGCCAGGTGATAAAGAAAAAAGGGAAAAGGAATTTTCTGCTTATCAGGTGTCGGCATTAAGGACTGATGGGGCATACCAGCCAATCAACCAAGACCAATACCGAATATCATGAGGGCTCGGATCGTTTAACCACAAGTGACAAGAGTGCAGGCTTTTCGGTACTATCCTTGGTGAAATGAACTCAATACCAATTGATGCATGGATTATAGATTCGGGTGCAAGTGATCATATAATATGCAATGAGAAATTATTTTCCCATGCTCAGAAAAGTCCATATTTATATTCTGTGCGACTTCCGAATGGCAATGTTACTCATGTCACTAAGGTTGGAACTGTTCACCTTAGCTCCAATATTGTCCTTAAAAATGTTCTCCACATTCCAGAGTTTGAGTTCAACCTGATATCTGTTTCTAAAGCTTGTGAAGACAATTCTTGTGGTGTCGTATTCAACTCCGACAATTGTTTCTTTCAGGACCTTTTGACTGGCAAACCAATGGGCTTGGGTAGTGTTGCACAAGGACTTTACTTTTGGATTAGTTCTTCTGAAGTTTTTGATAAAAGCACTTCTTCTAATGCCATTATCAATAATAAAAATCTTATTTTCCATCAACGCTTGGGTCATAGTGCACGTTTTCCTAATCCAAAATGTCCCATTTGTCCCTTAGCTAAACAGTCTCGGACAAACTTTCCCACTAGCACATCTCGAGCCAACATTGCTTTCTCTTTACTACATATTGATATTTGGGGACCCTATCACACACCACATCGTGATGGGTGACGATTCTTTCTTACCATTGTTGATGATTATAGTCGTGCGACTTGGGTTTTCCTCATGCAGTCAAAGAGCCAAACTTTCCCGACTCTATCAAAGTTTTTCACTCTTATTGAAAATCAATTCAAGAAAACAATTCAAAGAATTCGTACAGACAATGGACGCGAGTTCTATACTAGAGAGTGTGAATCTTTTCTATCATCAAAGGGAATAATTCATGAAAGCTCTTGCACATATACTCCTCAGCAGAATAGGATAGTTGAACGTAAACATCGGCACCTCTTAGAGGTTGCTCGTGCTCTTAAATACCAGGCTTCGATTCCTGAAGATTTTTGGGGAGATTGTGTTGTTATAGCAGCATATTTAATTAATCGCATGCCAACACGGATTCTCAATGGGGAAACACCTTTTCAATTGCTTTATGGAAAGGAAGCGAGAATTGATCACCTTAGAGTATTCGGATGCTTGTGTTATGTCACGACAGTAGGGCCTCGAGATAAAATGAACCCTCGTGCTATTTCATGTATTTTTATGGGATATCCCTCCTTGCAAAAGGGTTATAGAGTCATGGAGATCTCTACAGGGCACTTCTTTGTGAGCAGGGATGTGGTTTTTCATGAAGACATATTCCCATTCCGGGAAAGAACCCCCTCATCCTCTATCCCAGCTCCCAATCATCGCCCTTTTTATTAGAAGAAGATCTATGTATGGAACCTCCATATGTAATCGTTGCACAACCTGCAACCATGACAACCAATTCATCTCATCATGGAGTTGAATTACCCGTTCTTTCAGATGAAGAAAATTAGCCATCCGGTTCTCCGGTCACTTCTTCACTACAGGAGCTACAGTGTTCTTCACAAGACTCCTTAAATACTGAAGAAGAAAGAGTAGCGGAGCCTCGGCGTTCTGGTCGACATACACGACCACCCACCTGGACAAAGGATTACATATGCCCTACGCTAAATTCTCCAGGTACACAATATTCGGTATCTTCGTACGTTTCTTTTAGTCAGCTGTCACCAGAACATATATGCTGTATTAGTCGGATTTCTGAGGAACAGGAGCCGTCTTCCTATCATGAGGCTACACGCGACCCCAAATGGCAGGATGCAATGGAAGCAGAGCTTAAAGCACTGACTGAAAACCACACGTGGGACATTGTTCCTTTACCTCCACATCGAAGACCCATTGGCTGCAAATGGGTTTACAAGATAAAGTTCAACGCAGATGGTTCCATTGAAAGATACAAGGCTCGATTAGTTGCGAAGGGTTTCACGCAACGGGAAGGTTTTGATTATCATGAAACCTTTTCCCTTGTAGCTAAAGAAGTTACTATTCGTTCCTTCTTATCTATTGCCGCTATTCGTAATTGGCAACTACATCATATGGATGTTCATAATGCCTTCCTACATGGGGACTTAGATGAAGAAATTTACATGGAACTTCCGCCTGGTTTACGCAGACAGGGGGAGTCTCTGGTGTGTCGTCTACGCAAATCCCTATATGGACTTAAACAGGCCTCCAGACAGTGGTATGCCAAATTCACTACTGCACTTATTGGCGCAGGATTCCAGCATTCCAAGCATGACTATGCCTTGTTTACTTGGACTGAAGGTACTTCATCAATTTATTTGTTGATATATGTTGACGACATTCTTATCATGGGGAACAATGAGTTGGCTATCACAAGATTCAAAAAATATTTGCATTCTACTTTTCATATCAAGGATTTGGGACCTCCCAAATATTTCCTAGGTATTGAAATAGCTCGCTCTGATAAAGGAATTAGCCTTAGTCAACAAAAGTTCGTTTTGGAGATAGCTTCAGAAGCGGGATTATCAGGATGCAAACCGGCTGCCATACCGATTGAACAAAATGCGAAGCTAACGACGCATGAATACGATATGAGCTTGCCCTCATCCACAGTTGATCCATTGCTGGAAGATCCATTTAGATATCAATGTCTTGTTGGAAAACTAATCTATCTCACCATGACAAGACCCGATATTTGTTATGCAGTACAGATACTCAATCAGTTCATGCACAAATCGAAACAATCTCATATGAATGCTGCATTAAAGGTTGTGAAGTACTTGAAGAGATGTCCAGGACTTGGTATTTTCTTATCTCGTGATTGCGATATGAAGATAACAGCTTTTTGCGATACAGATTATGCTACTTGTCCAATGACGAGGAGATCGATTCGGTTTTTGTATCAAACTAGGGAAGTCGCTCATCTCATGGAAAACAAAGAAGCAGTCAACCGTGTCATTATCGTCAGCCGAATCAGAATATCGAGCCATGGCAAAGACTGTTTGTGAGATAGTGTGGATACATGGGTTACTTTTCGACCTTGGAGTACGAATCGAGGGACCCAGTGAATTATTTTGTGACAATGATGCTGCACTCAAGTTAGCGGCAAATCCAGTTTTTCATGAGATGACTAAACATATAGAAGTTGATTGTCATTTCACTCGAGACAAGATTCGAGAAGGGATCATCACAACAAGAGGAATTGGAACTATAGAGCAGCCTGCAGATATCTTTACCAAGCCATTATGTCAAAGACAGCATACATATCTTCTGAGCAAGCTAGGTGTCCTTGACATATACAGGCCACCAGCTTGAGGGGGAGTGTTGGAAATATAATGGCAGATATTGATTCCATATCGATTATATTGTCAATTAATTGATTCAGTTAATATATGTTTGGCTTGGTAAAGTGGGAATGTAATCGTAATGTAATCTTGTATATTTCCTTTTCTGTCTTTCTCTTGTAACATATATAGAGCAATGCTCTTGTACATGCAATATACAGAAAGAATACAGATTACAATTTCTCCCAAAACACTCTCCAATTTTCTCTTCTTCAATTTCTGTCAGACATTAACAGCATAAGTATCTCCAAAAATAGGCTGATAGGTGGCTTTTTACTTAAAATAGGATAACTGGAGAGCCACTAGCAATTCACTAGCATTATCAATGCTTGTTCTACCTTTTAAGTCCGTCAAAACATTGGTAGTATCAGCAGATTTTAACACTAGCCGACTTTACCTGTCAAAATAACTTGGTGGCTGATATTTATTCCTACAGCCAGAATATCAGCTCCACTGGTAAATACAATGTCTGTCGCATCTGGGTCACCAAAAATCTGGTCAACCAGTCAAAGATGTACAAGATTGAGAAAAAGAGTGAAAGCTTTGGACCTGAGCCCGTCAAATAACTTCAGATTGGACTATTAACTCGCTCCAAGTATGTCCAACCCTACAAACACCAACGGTATGATAGGACAATTCGCAAACAAAGTTAGGCCACACAGACTTCCAAGCCACGGTTAATTAGAGAAAAAGAACCTTTGAGCAAACTTCTGGCAGCTGTTCAAGTTTCACATTGCAAATTTTAGATATTGTGTCTTGGGAGAAAAAGAAGAAATTTGACTACTCATATTGGCTTCAGCTGCTGGATTCACATTGCCATTCATAGAAAAAGCTCCACCAAGAAGCACGATCTTCCCAATATATCTGGAAAAGGTTGAATCTTGGTTAAGAGCCCGGATTACATATCCATTTGACAACTTATGGATAAGCCCTTGTTAAACAAGCATGATTTGTGTATGCTACCAAGTGAAACAAACATGACAAAACATCAAGATTCTGACCAGTGCAATATCTGGGAGCGGGCCCAACGCAGCCACTGTAATTTGCCCGAGCTTAAGGTTTGCTTGCTCAATGAGAAAAGTAGTTGCTGACCGTCCTATTTGTTTTTTAATTTTGGTGGTGGGAAGTTTTGATTGCCAAGTCTGGTAGCACCATGGACAAAATCCGTTCGAAGCTTCGTACCTTTCTATAAAAGAACAACGATCGAACAACTGATCATGTTTCGTTTAAGATTAACAAATGGATTGTTTAGGAGAGCGTGTGCGAATCACCTCACAATCAGAATGCCATCAAAATTTATCAAACTTAAGTATGAGATTTGGAAATTGCGGTCCAAGAACATCACGAACATGAAGTAAAGGATCCAAGAATTCCCAGTAATTAAAATGAAGAACCGAGAGCCGGCCTTGCGTCCTCGCGGCCTCGCAGGGTTCCCTTGCTTTACAAATGAACTTCTATATTGCCAACAATGCCTGTCGGGAAGGTGGGTCCCACGAGGAACTGGACATTACCCGATCCACGTGCAAAACGGGAGGACTTTATTATTCTTCTTGAGCAAAAATCAATTTTAAATTGTTGAAAGTTTCTTCTTCTTTTTCCCCCTTCGACCTACATTTTGAGGAGGTTTTGAACATTGTAATAAGACATGGATGACAATAGACAATCTCGCATACCTCCATCACGGTTCTTGTTGAAATGCACACGTAAATTGTGTTAGAAAAATTTTACATTGGATAATTGATGCAGTGTGAAATACTTAATATATCTTAATTGGCTCGTAAATCATTTGTTTAAACTTCTGAGTGAAAGTGGATGCAACTAAATATGTTAAGGGATTTAAACTTAGGCTTTTAATATCTTCTGATAAGGAATCTAGTGACCAACATGCTCCCAATGTTAGCCTTCATGGTAGAAAAAGGGAAGATTGTGAAGATCTATGGATAAGTTGTGTCAGGAAGTATCACGATTGTAACCTTCATGGTTTAGTCTATGAGAAGGGGGAAGATTGTCGAGATGCACATGTGAGTTGTGTTAAAAAGTCTCATATTAGAGAATTGATATGGTGGTATATATAACAATTGATCCATAAATCATTGGTTCATGAGTTCAACTAAATATGTTGATGGGTTTAGATTTGGGCTTTCTTTTAGCGATTTTCATGGGCACAAGAACCAAAAAAGGACGAAAATGTGCTGGAGAATGAATGGTATTGCTTTGCTTGGAAAGGAAATGCGCATAAATCTGTACAACCGTGTCTAGACATACTTGAATCAACTCTTTGTAAGATACTAGCTTGCCTGATGACATAAATTGCTGAAATCTGATCGCTTGAGCAACTAGAAGTCAAATGAAACTCGAAGCTTAAGCCTAATGATGATTATTTCATGGTTTCCTAATTCATATTCATGAGGTTTATTTGTGATGGGTACTTCTTACTCGGATATGAATCAGCAAGGGATAGGAGAATCTTTTGATTGTTCAAACTTCTCTATAATCTTATCTTGGTATGCTTTGATTATCTCACTTGTGGCTTACTAGGAATGCCAAGTCACGCACATTTTTGTTAGGAGGAAAGTTCGCTCTATGCTCGCCGCGCAACTACCTTCCTTTATTTTTCGACGAGGAAAGCTATTGATGATAGCCATGAACTTTTATAGTACTGTGGAGTATTTTTCGATTTCTGAGCTTATGGTCAGGGTGGTCTTGATTAATTGAATTTGCCAATTTATATAGAGAACTTTCTGGCAAACCCTTCCACCATATTAAACTTATGAGTTTTCACTCTTGACTTAGGCTCTATTTGTTTCCCGGAAAAATGTGACTTTTTTGAAAAGGAAAACGATAATATTTTACGGTATTTGGTTGAAACCTAAAAATAAACTAGAAGATATTTTCCGTCATTTGGTAAGGAAAATCGCCCCCAAAAAAAAGGAGAAAAAAATAAAAAATAACTTCAAAACTCAAATTATTTAAATATTTTTAATAAGAATGAACATTTCATTAATCAAGGACTGAGATTGAGTGTTGAAGACCAGTACATGGCCTTTGTGGACCAAAGCTAGAGGATCAAGGATCCAATTATGGAAATTGGCTTGGGGGCCGAGGAATCAGGCATGGGCACCAAGGGTTCAAGCCCAGTTTTGATGGACCCAAGTGTGGGTGTCAGGGGCCTAGGCTCGGCCGTCGAAGACTTGGTCCAGAACATTGAGACTTGGGAACTAACATTAGGGTGTTCGTGTTCAAGCGTAAAGTTTTTGGTCCAAACGTCGATACTTAATCATATTTTGGAAAATGTTTTCCGATTTTTCAAAGAGAAAAATCATTTTCTTAAATTTAAGCATACGTTTTCCATTGACTCATTTTTTCTAAATGAACCGGACTCCAAAAAAATGAGGAAAATGTTTTTCGCAAAACGAATGGAGCCTAAATTTTCTTATTATAGGTTATACATACTATCCTGTTGATTGGCTGTTGCTACTTACGTCTAGTTTTTCAACTTATAAAATGTAAGTTCATACAATACATCTCTCGAAAGAGCTGTCGCCTGGTAATTGACGGTTATATGGTTAGAACCAATTTAATACCAGCACAAGAGAAAGACAAGGAGCATTGTATCCAAAATTCGATCATACAGGATCCGTGTTGGATACAACATAATCCACTAATTAATCTATTTCATTATGTTGGAAGATATGCTCGAGATTCCCATTTTGATTATGATCATGCACTAAATCAATCAGGGGTTAGATTAGGATTGAGATTGATTTGTTGAGATTAGATCTGATTTGGAGAATATATCATTGCCATTTATTGTGTACATCTTATATTATATTTACAGAGCATTGTACATTCGGGAGAATTGAAGAAAATACAAAAAAAATTTCCCTAAATCTCTCCTTCCAGTCACGTTCTTCATTATCTTATTTACTCCTCCTTGCTTTCTTACACATCCGAATAGTATATATTAATGTATATATAAAAGTAGGTAAAGCTAGTGCGAGACTGAATCACGTGGCATGCTCACGCGAGATTTACCCAACTATTTGCTTTGAAAGTTCTCGGGATGCTGCGCACCAAAATAAGCCTGTGGTCTTGGCACCTTCTTGCGACCCATCTCAAAGTTGGATGCGTAACCCGTGGCACGCCTTAGCATGACCACGACCACTTATGTAGTCAGTTGCGCTATCTCCTCTCGCCAAATGTGTATAGAGCCTCATACATCATGCTTGAGAATACCCATTTGATCTCTTGCAACGTGATTCGATCTCTCAATTAAACCAATCTGCTCTTCGAGTTCCCTGAAAAATGCCCTTAGGTTATCTAGGGCATTCACCTTAGTCTCCAACTTCTCAATCCGTTTCCAAGCTTCAGCGATTTGAGTGTTGATCATGACTTCTAAGTCTATCACTATAACTCGAGCTTTGATATCAAATGTCACGATCCAATTAATTGAACCAGTTCGAAGTCCAGGTGGTTTGTACTATCCCTGATCACGAGTAGTACATCAGCCTACTCAAGCGTCTAATGCCCTAATGCTAAGACGCACGCACAATTCTCAGGGTTGTATGTGAAAAAACAAGAATGAAAACAGGTAATGAAAAAATGTTCTACTCGGTTGCATTGATTAACGGTACAAGCAATATACATCAAGGGATTATAGGGATCGGAGAGTCTGAATAGTTGAACCCTCTAAGGAGTTTCGCAGACATTAGCTTTTGTAGCATGAGCAAGTGCTTGGGATGGCACGATCTAAAAATTGTGAAATGTAAGAAAAATAAGAAGAGGTCTAAAATACCTCTGCATTATGTCAACGCATGCTGGATCCAAGCGGCTATGGACAATGCCCTTGGACAAGCCCGGACCAACGCACTTACAAAGGACTTTTGACACCCGGTCGCTGACTAGGCCATTGCCGGTCCAATCATGGCCCGACCACACTGTCTTTTCCTTATTCTCACGAACACCTTCTTTAAAAGGAGTCTTGCATTTATGCCCACTTCCCAAGGATTCACCTGGCCACTATGTTACAATTTCGAAGGATTTGAATCTTCTCCTAACTCTGTTATTGCGGACTTCAAGCGTTTGTGGACCTTATGTTACAATTTTTTTTTTTGAATTAGTTGTGTCTTTTAAGTTTCTCCCTTTCTTTTCTCGTATATTCTTGATGTAATAGAACAGTTTTCCCAATTAGTAAAGTCTTACTTTATCAAAAGGAAAAGTTTAGTAGCTGATTAGGGAGCATCTAGGGTTGCCATTTTCTTGGGATATACAAAGAGAAAGAGGGAACATGGAATCGTGGTGGGGGAAGTGAGAGAAAAGTGAGGAAAAGAGGTGATTTCTGAAGCACCCATATTCTCTTACTTTGATGTGGCGATGTGTCAAGTGGGACAACAAACAATGAGTAGCCACTATGAGTGATTTTCAGTTAAAATTGACTGAAATGACTACATTGAAATTTCGAGCAAATATTTAGGATTCAATTGACAAAATTAGAAAGTTTAAGACTAAGTTAACGTCCGTACAATAAGTTTAGGACTGATTGAGTAAATTTCCTGAATATCCCAGGATATGTTTTATCTCTGTGCATAGATGCGCATTGTAGGAAGGTACCTCATTTAGGAAGTATTTTTTTGCATGTCATGTCATATTTGCATGCGTTATTTCAATATGAGCATTGGCGCATTACACCAAACTTATTTGGAATTTCTTTAGAAGTTTCCGTCACCATTCACAGGTTCTTATCTCAGGACATAATACCAAAGCCGTATTTAATGTTGTCGGAAATTGGTCGGGTCATTTCCTTTTTATGTCTTGTTTTACTTTGATTCCTTTCATATTTATGCTATTTTTATAATTTTAGACATTGCACGATATATTGACTCATTTGCATTATTTTATTTTAGTGATTCTCCACAGATGGCCATTTCTACCTGGACATTTAGATTAAATTTTAAGGAATAAAATGAACTGAGATCGCATGAAAATATTTTCCTAAAAAGAAAATAGTTAATTTAATCTACCATTTGCAAGTCCATGAGCCCGAATATCTGCTTCGTAGACTAAGGCGACCACCCGTCTTACTAGACTCCTAATTGGTTTAAAATAGGTTAATGGCGATTCTAGCATAATAATGATTCAATCCAAAGAAAGGGAGAAAGCAAGTAGAATTAAGATATGATAAATTTGAGGAAGCCCATACTCTGCGTAAACATTATTTGGGCCTACTTAGTTTGATGGTTCAAAATTCAAGTAGTTACTGTTGGATGTGCAAGTAGAAACAAGATATGATCAATTTGAGGATAAAAGTCAACCTAACACAAAGCAATAATCATCATTCATGCGTGATGAGATGCTTGGCTCCCGCCCTATAATACATGCGATACCATAATTGAGCTCCTGCAATCTTTACTTAATAAAAGAAACAAGATAGAGGGAGATTCCTGGTTTGTGGAAAATCACTTGCTTTGGTGGGAGATGGACATCACTTTTTGGAGCATCCCACTTATATGAACTCCAATTTGGCTTTGGCTTATATCATAAAGAAAGTAAGCGAAACTAAACTTGTTGGCTAAAGCAAACTTTTCCTTTTCTTTGGGTAAAAGCAAACTTGCTGGTGAAATTTTGTCGTTCATTGTCAATATCAAAATTGAGCGAAAGGATATTGTCATTATTTTGTGAAGTACAAAATAATTAATGGGTTGGCAATTATTAACCTGATGGCATCTTCCACTTTAGAGGGAGACACGACCCATCGTAAACATTGATCCACTAGTGGTTAATCTAACTCAAGTTAGATCTATCTTGAGCTCCATTTCACTTGCAAAATGGTTGGTTCACAAAACTTTTACTTTCTTGGCTTCTTGAATAGATTCTTTTTTCTGACAAACAAGGAACCATATGAATAAAATCTGTTGATGTGGACACCAATCTCATAAATTAATGTTGGAGGGAGAAAATCTTACAAGTAAGTTTCATACATGTAGTTATTTACTTAAACCGTGAAAAAAAGTTGCACACATATCATTTCTACATGTAGTACTCGCTTTAGATAGACATTTTTTTCCCATCAGGTCACTTTAAATTCTCTTTAAACAAAAATATCATCCACATAACCCAAGGTATTAATTGTGGTTTTAGAATTAACTTCCATAAAAACTCAAAAAAAAAAAAAAAAAATGACAAGAAGAACAACGAAGAAAGCGATATTTTTTTGTTTGTTCGGAAGAAAGCAATATGAGAATCTCTGTTTTTAACAAGTACAGAGAATTACTTCATCCTTGCCTTTTTTAACCCCTATCTAAAATTATCTTAAATGAAGGTTTGAGGAAGAAAATGACATTGCTTAATATTCTGCATATTTATTTTCCTACGGCTCTCCTAATTTGATAATTTTTAATATTAAACATATGAAATCTGCGAAAATGTAATAGAACGTTCTATTCAATTTTCCATCATTTTTAGAAGCTTGAAAGAGCTACTTGATTTCAAATTTTGCGAGGAAAAGAGTAAATGCTATCGGGGACAATCGAATAAGCTATTAATTTAAATGTCCTATAAGTTTATTTTCTCTACGGGGTAGAATAAGGCCATATTTGGTAATCATCCTTGGAATAAATGATTCTATTCTTTTATTTTGAGGAAAAAAAAAAGAACAGAAACCTGTTTAGTAAAATTTTTATTCTTGAAAACAAAAACAAAGAATCAAAAGAACAAAAACAGAATCAAAAGAACAAAATCAAAGAATCAGAAGTTGCTTCATTCCGTGCCCTCTCTATCTCAACCCATGCCCTATCTGTCTCGAGTCCCTGAAAGCCCCTTGGAAATGCTGAACCAAACGCAGTCTCTCTATCTTCAGCGCCTCTTAATTGCCATCCTCACCACCATCCTCTCCGTCGTTCTCTTTGGCACCTCCCAACTAGTCATTCTCTCCGGTGCCAACAACTGCTGCTCTTTCATCGGCTCAAACATCTCGTTCAAGGTAAGTTTTACCCATCTTGCTGACTTGCAACAATGGGATGGACGCCTTTGGCAAGGGCTTGGTCGAGCCCTAGGCAATGGCTCCCTCAAGCGAGCGCGATTGGGCGAGGGTCACGCTTGCTCAAGCAAGCCGTCGCCTAGACCTATGAGGGTCACGCTCGCCGAAGCCCTCATCAATGTAGGTGATGGCTCACTTGAGCCTTTGTGCTCGAGCCCCGAGCTAGCACTGCTCGCTCGAGCCAGCGTGGTGAGGCGATGGCTTACTCGAGCGAGTGTGGCAAGGCGACGGCTCGCTTTGATGAGCACAACCCTCATTGATCCAAGCAACGGCTCGCTCGAGCGAGTGCGGCCCTCTCCTAGCCACGCTGGTCGCCTGATTGCTTGCAATGACTCTTTGGTTAGCTTACATTTATGGGTTTTGATGATTTGTGATTGATGGTTTTTATTCATGTGTTGATGGGCCTAAGTGGGCCCGTCTGCCCACGTTGGGCCTAAAAGCCCGACCTACAAGATAAGGGCCCATGAATGAAGGGTTGAGATATGAAGAGGTGTTACGTTGAGGGGTCACGTCTTTTTGGAGGAAACATTTTACGTTGAAGAGATACGTCTTTTGGAGAAGACGTAAGAGAGAAAAAGGAAAAAGGGAACGTACCCTTTAGAGTACGTAAGTGGTTTTAGTCTCTCTCTCCCTCCAAGAAGTGTAAGACGCTACACCCTCAAAACAACGTTCTTTACTCCACCTAATAGCGACAGCACGCTTCTCAGTAGAACGGGATCAGGATTCTTCCTCGAACTGTAGCATTGGTGTTTAATCTGTGGACAATAAGGTATGCTCGATTCCATGGTGTATCTTTGATCGGTGATACATGTTATTCTTGGGTTCGTCTTCCGCATTCGTTTTAGGGGTTCGATTTAGTGTCAAATCCGTTTTAGGGAATCAGTTATTCCCAACATTGGTATCAGAGCCATAGTTTATGTTTCCCGATCCCTTTTCATGTTTATGAATTGCTTTTGATTGAATTTTCATGAAACACCGCTGTCGGCCGATCAGGGATGAAAAAATCCCAACACCCGCATACTGTTCACCTTGTTTTGTGATTTTTTGTAAGTCAAAATTCGTTTTCGATAGCGTAGGGTCGAAGCTCTCGTCGAGTAGCGGGTCGCCACCCGAGGCCGTCGGATGCGCCGCCACGCGCGGCCGGGAAGGAACCGGTGTCGTCAGTGCGTGCAACGCACGCGCCGATTCGGTCTTCCTCAGGCGCATGCGACACACGCGCCGTTTTGGTCCCAGGCGTGTGCGACACACGCGCGGAGGCCACGCGCTAACTGACGTCATAGTTATGTTAGCCAGGCACACGCGTGGCATGTGCCGGTCGGACGAATCGACCGGCCCAACTGGCCCGACCGGTCCGACCCGACCTCACCGGTCCGACCGTACCGACCCGATGGCCAGTTGACTTGACCCATTGACCGTTGACCATTGACCATCGTTGACCACCGTTGACCGGCCAAAAAAAAAAAAAAAAAGGAAAATTTTGTATTTTTCAATTTGTTCATTATGGATTATAAGTAATCCTTTTTTTTATTTATTTATTTTCATTCTGCATTTGTTGCATGAACCATGGAAAATTCTGTATTTTCCCATTTTGTTCATTATGGATTATAAGTAATTCATTTTTGTTCTGCATTTGTTGCAGAAACTATGATACGTTATGCACACATACCTGCATTTTCGAGAACGGAGGAGGAAAATGCAAGACTTAAAGGGCTAATGACAGAGTTAGCTAATTATCGGTGGAATGACGGTGATGTAGTATCACACGTGGTCAGGGTCAATTAGATAATACAAGAAATTATCGGGAATGGTTATCCTATGTCGGATTTTGATAAGGTGCCGGCCTTAATGAACACTCTTCCACCTGGATGGCAAGCAGTGTTAGATCGCCTATGGGAGGTCAACGTGGCCCCGAATTATAGGAGGCTTACAATAGCTTTTGTAAGAAAATACTATAGAATCGAGTTAACTAAAACTTCAACCCTTGGGATGAGTGCCGCATGGCGCAGAGTGAATACGCCTTGGAGGTGGCATGAGAGCTCTCCAAAAGCCAATGTGCCTTTAGAATTCTTAGAGAATTTTACTGATAGATTAGAAAAGACTTTCCCTATTTATATTTTAGATTAGTCTGAGATGTTTTTAGGTGTTAATATCTCTTTCTGTGTTGACATTTTCCTCTGGATATATTACTTAGTGTAATGGACATGTGTAATTATTGAAAGTTCAATGTTATTTATTGTTGTAAATTAGTATGTTAATTTACAATTCGTTGTGAGAAGTTCAAGAAAGTTTTAGTGACTTTGCTAAACTTATTTTACATAGAAGATTATATTAATGATAGTTTTAAGTTAGGATTTTTTGGATGATGATTGGAAACATAATGACCTTTTGATTCTGAAATTTTACTTGAAATTATTCATTAATATGATGGGTTTGTGCAAAATGGATGCATAAACGATATGCATTAATAATTCGTGCATATGTGTCTGATATGTTCAGATCGTGGCTTCAGCAACTAAAAACATAATTGCTGATTTGAACAAAGAAGACAAAATGAACGGCGAGAATTGTGAAATATTGAATATGAAAATTCAATATGTGCTTAAAAAGCAAGAAGCACTAAAAGCTCTTGACCATGTTATGGAAGATCTTGAGGATGTTATGTGCCACCTTGAGCTAGCAGAGGACCGCCTAAAGGCATTTGAGTGGGAAGCAGATATTTACTGTGTTGCTTCCAGCTTAGTAGGAGCTTCGAGCTCTAAGCGCAAGCGCATTGATTCGTTCAATATGTGGAAATGCAAGGGATCAAGTCCTTCTTGCAAGAAACCAAGAGCTGACCAACATAAGAGAGGAAAACGTCCTCGAGTGAAGAGTATTTCAAGGGTGAAGTGTTACAACTGTGACAAAAAAGGTCACTACGTTCGCGACTGTTGCGAGTCAAAGAAGGTACTCACCTCTTGTACTCTTAAGAACTTTGCTAATGTATCAAGTTCTGTATTCTTAGCTGAATCTAATCCTTTGTGGACTATAGATTCGGGAGCAACAGACCATGTAGCGAAGGATAGAGAATCCTTCGTGGAATTCCGACGAGTACTAACTGGAACTAAGTAGATCTATATAGGAAACAACTCCAGAGAAGAAGTAAAAGGAATTCGCACCTGCCAACTGAACATACGTGGTGGATGCACTTTGTTCCTACATGATATATTGTATGCTCCGAAGATTTGTCGGAATTTAGTGTCTATTTTAGTGTTGGTTAAACTTGGTTTTAATATGAACTTCCATAATAGTGGTGTGGATTTGTATTTGGATACAAATTATTATGGTTGTGGTTATTTTCTAGATGGTTTTATTGTATTGAATGTTGACTATGGTGATGTCAATATTTGTTATTCCCTTTTCACATCTTCTAATTCATATGATAATGATGTCAATGTGTAGCATACTAGACTTGGTCATATTGGCCAACAATGTATGAATAGACTAGCCAAAGAGGGCTTGTTGGGCAACATTGAAAAAGTCGATTTGCCCATGTGTGAGCATTGCCTAGTAGGGAAAATGACAAGGAAACCATTTGAAAAAGACACAAGAGCTGAATTTCCTTTGCATTTAATCCATTCTGACGTCTGTGGTCCGATGAATATGAGAGGAAGGCATGTGACTGTTTATTTCATCACATTTATAGATGATTATACTCGATTCGGATATGTCTATTTGATTTATCATAAATCTGAAGTATTAAGTTATTTCAAAAGGTTTATGAACTTGGTAGAAAATCAATTAAACAAGAAAATAAAAGTATTGAGATTCGATCCAGGTTGAAAATATTTTTCTGATGAGTTCAGAAAATTATGTGATGAAAAAGGAATAGAAAGACAGTTGTTTATTCCATATACTCTTCAACAAAATGGTGTTGTAGAGAGAAGGAACAGAACCCTACTGGAAATGGTTAGGTCTATGATGGTGCATGCTAACTTACCTATCACTTTTTGGAGTGATGCGTTATTAACTACTGTCTATATACTTAACCGGCTGCCTTCCAAATCAATTACTTCTACTTCATATGAGTTATGGACAAGTAGAAAATCGGATTTAAGTTTTCTTAAACCATGGGGTTGTGCTACCTATACTCATGAGTTATCTCACAAGTTTGGGAAATTGGGTCATAGAGGAAAGAAGAGTATTTTTATAAGATACTCTGAACACTCGAAAGGGTATGTGTTCATAGGTGAGTAGGAAAGTGGAAGTATAACTGAATTCGAATTACGGGATGTCACATTCTTAGAGAATGAATTTCCTAATAATGGCGAAATAGGTGAGGACTACTCCCTATTTGAAATATTGGATCAAGATAATGAACTTAATGGAGTTTGTCCAAGTGGGAGTAACATGAGAAGTGATGAATTTAATTCAACTCACTCTTAATTACAACCACATGATGAGATGATATCGTCATTATCTAATCCGAGTGGGAGCATGATGGGGAATGATGTCCAAAGTGTACAATCTTCCATACGGCGAACAAGTCGCAAAAGTATTCCCCGTCGACGTTTTGGCATTGAAGGGAAAACTTTTATGGTTGCTCCACAAGATGAGGATGAGCCAAGAAATATTAATGAGGCTCTAAATTGCCCTAGTAAGGAAAAAACGGATGCATGCAATGGAAGATGAGATGGAGTCAATGAAGTCAAACCATGTTTGGGAATTGGTTGATCTTCTAAAATGACGCAAAGCTATTGGGAATAAATGGGTTCTCAAAATAAAGCATAAAGCTGATGGCTCGATAGAAAGGCATAAAGTTCGCCTTGTGACGAAGGGGTATAATCAACGAATGAATTGATTACGAAGAAACATTTTCTTCCTCAGAATGAGATTTACCTCAATTCGCATTATTCGGCAATAGTGGCAAGTATGGATCTTGAGTTACATCAAATGGATGTAAAGACTGCTTTTCTCAATGGAGAATTAGATGAAGAAATATATATGGAACAATTTGCTGGTTTCATAATAAAAGGCCAAGAAGAAAATGTATGTCGGCTTTTGAGATCGATATATGACCTTAAGCAGTCGTCAAGACAATAGTATATACGTTTTCATAATGCCATAATGGCATATGGTTTTACAATGATTGATGAGGATCATTGTATATATATCAAAAGATCTAAAGATCAATTTGTGATCATATCATTATATGTTGATGATATACTAATTGCCGAAAGCAATATTGAGTTTGTTGACACTGTCAATAGTTGGTTATCTTCCAACTTTGAAATGAAAGATATGGGCGAGGCTGCATATATCATTGGAGTTAAGATTTCAAGAGATTGTTCGAAGAGATCATTATCTCTTTCGCAATAAACATACATAAATAAGGTTCTTGAACGATTTCGTATGCAAGATTGTAAATCCATTGATACTCCTATTGCAAAAGGTGAAGGATTGAATCATAGACTGTGTCCAAGGATTCTACAAGAGAAGGAATATATGAAACATGTTCATTATGCTAGTACTGTTGAGAGCTTGATGTACGCTATGATGTGTACAAGATCTGACATATGTTTTGCAATTGGAATGGTGAGTAGATACCAATCCAATCTAGGTCAAGCACATTAGAAGGCCGTTAAATTTCTAGGATTGCGTAGAGGCTGATGTATTGAATATTGTAATTTCCCTGAAGTATTCAACAGTATGAATGTTGCAGAGAGGTAAAGAGGATCCTGTTCGGCCCACCATGTGCGAGTGGGAGATGATGGTTTTTATTCATGTATTGATGGGCCTAAGTGGGCCCGTCCGCCCATGTTGGGCCTAAAAGCCCAGCCCACAAGATAAGGGCCCATGAATGAAGGGTTGAGATATGAAGAAGTGTTATGTTGAGAGGTTATGTCTTTTTGTAGGAAACGTTTTACGTTGAAGAGATACGTCTTTTGGAGAAGACGTAAGAGAGAAAAAGGAAAAAGGGAACGTACCCTTTAGAGTACATAAGTGGTTTTAGTCTCTCTCTCCCTCCAAGAAGCGTAAGACGCTACACCCTCAAAACAACGTTCTTTTCTCGCCCTAATAGCGACAACATGCTCCTCGGTAGAACGGGATCAGGATTCTTTCTCGAACTGCAGCATTGGTGTTTAATCTGTGGACAATAAGGTACGCTCGATTCTATGGTGTATCTTTGATCGGTGATACATGTTATTCTTGGGTTCGTCTTCCGCATTCATTTTAGGGGTTCGATTTAGTGTTGAATCCGTTTTAGGGAATCGGTTATTCCCAATAGTGATGTCTCTGATGTGAGTCAATGGATGGGTTTCTAGGCTATTCGTTGTAGAGATAACATGTTGGTTTTAGGCAAAGGAAGACCGGCTGTGAATGTTAACAGGTCTTGTTATGCAGAGTCTCTAATTCTTCATTGCTAGAATTTTCTCCTAAAGTTTTCATTTTCAAATCTGTTGTTTGTATTCCACTGGGAAACTGTGTTGATTCGGTTGTCGTAGTAGCCTCTGCTTTTAATCGAATATGTGCACATGTAGTGATTTAAGTGTTATTCCAATTGTAATCCTGTTCTGCTCTAATTTTGTATTTACATTTGTTTGCATTAACATTGAATCGGTCATCTTCTTCTTCGACATTTGTTTTTTTTTTTTTTTTTTTTTTTTTAAAGGTTTTTGTAATCTATGACGTGTGGTGTGTGTCAATGGGTAAGTTTCTACTTTATTGTCAAGAATTTCAGGTAAAGGAACACTGGCTCAAAATGTGAATGTAACGAGTCTCGTTATGCAGAGTATTTACATTGTTCATGGCCATGAATTTTCTCCCAAACTTCTTTTTCTACTACAAGAAAGTTGACGTGATGCGACTTCTTTCACAGATCTTAAAATTAAGGAGTGACTCTGGCCTTTTCTTGCTGGTTTATCTGCGTATGTTACTTTCACCTGAAACAAGAAATCTTCTAACCATTTTATCTGGGGAAGGGGTCTTCTCTTGTTGTTGAACAAAAGCTGTGAAGTTGGTCGTATCCAAACTGAAATTTTCTCACTATTTCTCCTGCTTTATGCCTTGTTCTATTCATTTCTTGTTTGAGAGTTGGTCGTACCCAAACGGTGAGCCTTACATAATCTATCTATTGTTTATAGACAAATAAAGAAGAGGATTGACAAACACTAGCTTCATATTTCTATAATTGTGGCAAAAAAGAAAAGAAAAAACTATTTTTTTGCAAGTGGTCTCAATAAATTGATATAAGCACCTGAATACATAAATGTAAGCCAGAATTCACTTCGTCTTTTCATGGGATGGTTATAACCTTCAATTAAATTAGAATATTAACTCATGGGAGAGACCTGCTACTTTACATCTCTCCTTATTTGCGATTTGCGACTTGATTTAACTCTTTTACTTTATATCTCTCCTTAGACGCTGTTGGACTTGGAATCCATCGTCATGGCAACTCCTCCATTGTTTTTTTGTTCTTGTTTCGGATTGTTCTCAATCTCCATCTAAGCTTAACCATAAGGGCTAGGGGCTTAGGGCAGTGACTGTCATGGATTCAATTTTTTCCTATTTGTGTACTTGAACTTGGTTTGGTTTTTGCTTATTTCTCATCACCACGATCGTTTTTCATTCCCATTTGATTGGTTTCTACTTGCTCGCTTGACATATTCTTTTTTATAATTGCACAGTTCTATTGACGTTTTTTTTTTTGGATCAAAAAACACAACTTACATTCAAGATAACGTAAGTTTACAACCTGAAAGGAAAGCATCAACGGTTACAAGATCAAGTAAAGCCAACGGGGGAAAATATAAGTTGTTATGGGCCGAAGCTGATATGTGGGCCTTCGTAGCCCAGTCAGCAACTAGGTTAGCATCACGGTAGCAATGCTGCAGCTTCAGATTCGGGAACTCGGCAAGCAAAGTGGCAGCTTCATTGATCACCGATCGAAGCTCCCATGGCGGCGCTCGATGCCCTTTTACGACTTCAACAAGATTCAAGCAGTCGGTTTCCACCTCTAGAGGAGCTTCGTGGAGACGTCGATCGATCAGATATTGAAGAGAAGACGTCAGAGCCTGAATTTTTGCTTCAAACGCAGAGTGCGCCAGAACTTGATTCGTATATACATCGGTAAGGCGCCCTTGATCATCTCTGCTAATACAGGCTATTATACCTTCAGTGCTACCTGGCTGATAGCTGGCATCGATATTACATTTTAGGGTGCCTTTTGCAGGGGGACGCCAGAGGTGAGCCCGATCGGTGGAAACCAGACCAGATCTCAGTTGGGATGAATCTGAGTGGAGTTGATACGTAGTCATGTGAGCCATTGCTGTCTGTACAACCATGGAGGGATCCGGAGGTTGATTTCGAAAAATAAAATTGTTCCGCAGCCGCCAGATCTGCCAGAGGATGTTGACCACGAGAGGTAGACCAGGTGAGTGCTGAGGAGCGTTCGCCCTTGCTGTAAGCCAGGTATCAAAACTATCACTTGTGAGCGTCGTCGTGTATAGATTAATCTGGGGGTCTGTCCAAATAGCACAAGTCCAATTACATTGTAAGAATATATGCACTATGGTTTCTGGAACATGCTGCTGACATAAATAGCACCGAGGATCCGTAATTATATGCCTGTGAAAGAGGTTTGCTCGGGATGCCAGGGCGTTGTGGCAAGCAGACCATAGGAAAAGTTTAATTTTCGGTTCTGTTTTCATAGCCCAGATACTTTTCCATAATATTGAGATTGCTGATTAGAGGTAGAGGGTCTGTTGTGTTGTTGAATGCTGCATGATTGCCTGATAGAATGATAATTGCTGCGCACCGTATGGTTGCCATTTGCATTGGCCGACCAAATCAGTTTATCTCCTGAATAAAGAGGTCTTACTGGGATAGTAAGAACCTCTTCAATGACCGGTTCTCCGAAAAATTGCTGTAACAAAGAAAGATTCCAATTATGATGGATGGGGTCAATAAGATCTACCACCATAAGAGGTTCTTCCCTAGCTTTAGGTCCATGGAGAATGCCCATTGGTAACCATCTATCAGCTCGAATTCTGATCTTGTTACCATTCCCAACTGACCAGCGAATATGAGGTAGAATAACTTCTCTTCCTATCAGTATGCTTTGCCATCCCCAGGATGGCCTAGTGCCTCGATTAGCTGAGAGGAAATCTGTTGAATGGAAATATAAACCTTTAAATAGTTTGCTCCATAATGACTGAGGCTGTTGTAGTAATCGCCAAGCCTGTTTTCCAAGCATCGCTTTATTAAAGGCGATTAGGTCTCGGAATCCCATACCTCCTTTCTCTTTTTTTTTTTTTTTTTTATCTTTCATAAGGTCCCATTGTAGCCAATGTATACCTACTCTATTCTGATCATTCCTCCACCAAAAGCGAGCAATTCGTTGTTCAATAGATTTGCAAATAGAAAGAGACGATTTAATTATGGACATTGCATAGTGTGGAAGAGCCTGAACGACAGACTTAATGAGAATTTCCTTACCCCCTTTTAATATAAATTTCTCCTTCCAGCCCTCCAGTTTAGCGTTAACTCTAGCCAATAGCCAAGAAAACATTTCCTTCTTTGATCGGCCCCATTCTGATGGTATGCCTAGATATTTGCCATAGCGTTGCATGATAGGAGTTCTAAGTTCTCGAGACATATTATCCTGAAGAGTAATAGGGCAGTGTTTGCTGAAAATCATACCTGATTTGTTGCAATTAACAAGCTGTCCTGTTGCCGAGCAATATAGGTTTAAAATGTTGGCCAAGTTTTGACATTCTGAGATAGTACCATTCAAAAAGAAAATCGCATCGTCAACAAAAAAGAGATGGGATAGAGTAGGACACCATCTATTTAACCGGATCCCCTTTAGATGTCCACTACCGACAGATTGTGTAATTAGGGTCGATAGAACATTAGTCATCAAAATGAAGAGATATGGTGATAGTGGATCCCCCTGGTGAAGGCCACGAGATGGATGGAAGTAAGGTAATGTTTCCCCATTTAACTTCACACTGAAAGCTACTGTGGTAATACACTGCATAATCCAGCTAACCCAATTTTGGATGGAAGCCCAGTTTAAGGAGGTAGTCCCTGAGAAAATCCCATTCCATTCTGTCATACGCCTTTGTCATGTCTATTTTTAAAATTGCATTGAATCTACATGTCCTTTTTCTTGTTCTAAAGTGATGGAGAACCTCTTGGACAATAAGAATATTATCCTGGATCTGTCTTCCTTGCACAAAAGCTGATTGTTCTTTAGAAATAAGAGTAGGTAAACAAGGTTTGAGACGATTCGCAAGTACCTTAGAGATGATTTTATATGCAAAATTGCATAGGCTGATGGGGCGATATTGCTCAAGCTTCTCGGGTTGAGGTGTCTTGGGAATTAGTGTTATAATAGTATGATTCAGACCTGTAGGTAATACCCTTGACATCAAGAAATTGTGAACTAGGAGGAACAGGTCTTCTTTGACAATGTCCCAGTGCTTTTGATAGAATAAACCATTCAAACCATCAGGCCCAGGTGCTTTATTTGATCCCATTTGAAAGGTAGCTTGCCGCACCTCTTCCATTGTAAGTGAGGCAGTAAGCTGATCATTCATTTCGCTAGTGACCACCTGGTTACATTGATCAAGTAAAGGTTCATAGTTCCTATAGCCATCAGATGTATATAGGCGTGAAAAGAAAGTGGTGGCCATATCTTTAAGAGTAGGGATATCACGAACCCATAGCTAATCCTTGGTTTGCAACATCGTAATTCGGTTTCGCTGCCTGCGTTGTATCGTAGTAGCATGGAAAAATCTTGAATTTTTGTCGCCCCATTCAGCCATTGAATTCTGGAGCGTAACGCCCAATACCGTTCTTCCTGTTTCCAAGTTCGAGAAATTCCCTTTTTGATTTTGGAAGCCTCTGACCTGTCATAATTGAGATGTGGTTGGTTCGTCAGGTTCTTTAACTGATTTTGTAGGCTAAGTACCTTGTTGTGTCGATTAGAAAATTTGTTTCGGCTCCATGCAGTCAAAGCCTTTGTGACCCGCTCCACTTTTGTAAGGAAACTGGGATATAACTGACTGCTTGAGAGATAACTTCTTGTCACTCCTCATCCTCGTTCCAATAGCTCTCAAAAAGAAAGGATTTCTTTATGTGACGATAGCCTGCTGAAGTATAAATAAGTATAGGGCTATGGTCAGACCCCACAGCTGGAAGTGCATACACTCCTGCCCCTGGAAATAAGAGACGCCATTCCATAGTACACAGCACCCGATCCAATTTCTCTTTCACAAGCTCCTCTCCCTCTCTATTGTTCATCCATGTATACTTACATCCATGGCTTTCAAGCTCGTGAACTCACGATCATTAATAAAAGCTCAAGGACAAAGATCCGAGACTGGTGAGCAGGACATTTCCCCATTTTTTCCCAAGGATAAAGGATCTCATTAAAATCACTTGCACATATCCATGGTAAACTGTTGCTAACATGTATCTGTCTAAGCTCATCCCACAAAAGTTGACGCTGCTGATAGTTTGTAGGGGCGTGGATAAAAGTAATACTAATAGGTCTACCTCTCTTCCCCTGACAACCGCTAGTATGAAACAAGTATGGATTAGAAGAGAGAACCTATAAATTAGCCGGCTCATTCCAAAACAACGCTAAACCACCAGCAAAACCAACTGGGTTGAGGATATGAGCATGTTGGAACTTTAAACTGTGCTGAACACGTTGAATCTTCACTTTAGGTTGCTTTGTTTCCATTAAAAAAACTACATCGGGCTTATCTTTGGCCATAATGGCCTTTAGAGCTTGAACTGTCAGGGGATTGCCCAAACCCTGACAGTTCCAAGATAGTATTCTCATTTGTGTGCGGGTGGCTGTTTGGGTCCAGCCACTAAAGCCCGGACTTCTACTTCATCTGCTGTAAATATGGGGGTGTCCATGAGATGTGAATCGTTATGGTCCTCGATCGTCACATCTTTTGTTTCATAAGGGCTGTATCTATGACATCTAGATTTTTCAACCCTGTCTTCTACTGAATAAATCGGGCATTTCATTGACGCGCCTATAGGGTTGTTCTCAGAGCTAATCACTCTCGAGATAACTAGACTATTTGGGGAAATCATTAAGAATTTTAAGGCAAATAGACTTGAGAATTCGACTAGGAATCGGCTTCTTGACCGTGTCCATCTTTAGAGGCCATTACGGCACAGTATAAAATCGATTTGAAATCATAGATAGGCTGGTTTGATAGAGATGTGTGGCCAATCGTGGGTGACACCACTAAATTGGAAAATTCTCGTCGACCGGCACTAGACTGATTTTCTTATTGTTTTGGTACCCTGTATCCGTATTTGGATCCTCGGGATTTTTACGACAATCGAAAGTCGCCAATGAGTCGAGTGGGTTCATAGTAGCTCGAAGAAAATCGACCACGGTTCATTTGCACTAAAAATGTCTGAAAGTTACCTGGTAGTTTAGGTTATGCTAAAAACGCGTCAAGTGAAAATTAACCGCGAATTTGAGTTCGATTTCAGAAATTGAAGATTCTGTCATGTCACAATAAATTCTGGAAGCATCGACTTAGTCTCAGAAGAATTTTCGGAGATTCCGAGACTTTTACGAAATACCATTTCGGATGTCGCGGAAATTAGCAGAAAATTGGATCGGCCAAAGTGATTGGATTTTTAGCCTTTTTATCGAACCTTTGGGTGTCGGGGACTTACAGAAAATTGTTCGAGATTTTTCTTCAGAGAAATCGGGCCTTGATTTGGAGAATCGGTAAAGAAGTTTAAGATAATTGGAGTGAAATTCGGAACTAGGTTGAGGGCTGTATAATTTGGCTTTAATTTGGATTATTGGTGGATTTGTTGTGCAAGATATAATTGGGAGACATTGGGGATAAGTATGGATGCTTTAAGGGGACCAAGCATTGATTGTTTTGGATAAGTTTAGTTGCTTTTACCCCTTTTTTTTCTTAGCTTCCTCGGCACGCCTAGCCACCGACTCCTCCTGCTTTGCTTTTCATTTTCCCTGGAAATTCGGTCGAAGCAGCATCCTCGCGCGAAGATTGCCTGCCCCTTCTTTCATTCCCTTCGCCTGCAGCCAACCCCTTCGCCAGCAACCCCCATCTCCATCCACGAATTCACTCGGCCAGTCCACTCAGCGATCCCTCAGCAGAATCGTTGACTCCGAAGCTTTTTCCCTCACGGCCGTGGATCCAGCAACGAAGATTGAAGCTGCCCCGCGTTTCCATCTCACGCTGCCAGCTCACGTCCATCCACCGAAAGCCAGCGGTTGATCGCCCTTCGCAGCTTCTCTCTCTATCTCTCGCGGATCGTCCCCAACAACGTCCCAGTTCGGCCACGAATCCGCACGCTCCTGCTCCACCGCTTCTTGCCGTTTGTTGACTGAAGACCTTCAACCCCTCCACGCGTCCGAGTCTGCTCTTGGCTCGGTCAACAGCGGCAGCAACCGAAGCTGCTTGGTTGACTGCAAAAGCCCCACGCCCGTGCACAGATCCGTCGCCAGCAACAGCCTCCACCGTTTCTACCGCTCCAGCATCGTTGAAGCTCCTGCCTGCGTCCGCGCCTCTTCTCCAGCGACGTGTCTTCAGCTCAGCGTCTTTAGATCTTCGGCCCAGCAGTCCATGCGTCCGAAGCAGCTCGCCAGCCCACCTGCTTCCTCATTTTTGGCCCAGCTCCTTCAGTCTCGCGGGTCCAAAGAATTGAGTCCATCCAGCCCATAAACCAGTGAAGTTCAGCCCAAATGCGATCCATCTTCAGTCAAGCCCAGTAGGTGTTGCAAGCCCAGTTGAGTTCAGCGAAGCCTAGCGAATTCTTCAAGCCTAGATCAAGCTCAGCCCAAGAATTTCAATAGGCCCAAGCTCGGAAATTTCTGTGGGCTTGCGAGGCTCATAGGCCCGGCCCGAGGGTCCATTGACGCCGCCGAAATTTTGGAATTCGGCCGCTGTTGCGTCGCCGTCGTGGTGATTCGGTCTCCGCTTTTACCAAGTGAGTTTTACTCACTAATGCTTTCTTAGTTTGCTAATTATGCTTAGGGGTTGGTTAGATTTAATTAATTGCAATTAAGTGGTTAGATTAGTCTAGAACAATTAAATTAGTGACTTAATGATGCATGTTAGGTGGTTAGACTTAGTCATTAGTAAGTAGAGAGCTTCTAATATTTATTGAATGTATCTGGGGATTTTTCCCGATCCGTTCTGGCGTCCAATCAGGCAATATGGGCATAAATTGGATTTTTAGTATTTATTTATTTATTTTTCGAAATTAATTAATTAATTAATTATTTTTCCGGAAATTCAACCGGGATGGCTGGTGACCGGAATTTTAAGCTGATTGTCGTGGTGCAGTCCATTTATTTAATTGAGTTTTATTTTGTGCGGAAATGATTTATTTGTGAATTTAGGATTTATTCCCTAATTTAAATAATCTTGGAAAATTAATTGGAAATTAACCAAGCATCAGTTAATGATACCAAAAATGTTTTAGTGGACTACAGAAAATGGTGGGATTTATAAAAAGGAAATTATTATATTTTGGCTAAGGCCGATCGTGTACCCACACACGACATTTTATCGGAAATAATAAAATTAGTTATTTGATTGTTTGCTTGGAATGGCATGTATACCAGCTCGATGACTCCACGGAGCATCTTGAGACAAGATGGTATGATCTACCGGCTCAATGACTCTATAGAGCATCTTGAGACAGTACGGTATGATAAATTGTATGATCTACCGGCTCGATGACTCTACGGAGCATCTAGAGATAGTACGGTATGATAAATTGTTTGTATACCGGCTCGGTGACTTTATATGTCATCTTGAGACAGGACGGTATGATTTACCGGCTTGGTGACTCTACAGATTATCTCGAGACAGTACAGTATGATATACTGGTTCGATAATCCTATAGGTCATCTTGAGACAGTACGGTATGATTTGACAGCTCGATGACTCTATATGTCGTCTAGAGATAAGATAACATACTATCTATATATCACCTAGGGTGAGTAGTCTTGAATGTTGATCAGACTTATAGAAAGTATGGAAGGGGTCGATCAAGAGATAATTTGGATGACATGTAATCGACTAGGTCGGTTGATCGATGATTCGATCTGATTGGGTGATGTGATGTGATGTGATGATGTATATTTGATATATATACTAACTTGCAGGAAGGAACTAAGGCCAAGGTAAGTCCTCTAGCTTGTGTCGTGCTTAGGCAACCGTTTGGCGTATTAGTTTACTAATCGGGTCTTAGGGGGTAGAACTCGCTAAGACGTGGTCTCATTGGTTATTGAATAACCATTTTAGGACCCTGACGAGAAGTTGAGGAAGAGGAACCTGAAGAGGAGAAAGACTTTTAAAGAAGAAGATGATCCAGAGTGGGATCTTGAGTATAACCCGGATGTGGATTGAGATCCCATCCCTTTTGTGAACTCTGTCTTAGTATAGATAGGTGTGAGACTTGTTTGCTGTAAATAGTATTGTAAATATACTATGAGTTGTGCTGTTAATAAATGTTTGGTTGTGGATTTCAATATGAAAAATATGACCTTACTTTTTTATCACATTGTTTTATTGTCTGGTGATTTATAACTGCTTCCGCATGTGCTTAATAAACAAAAGGGTCGGCGATACTTAGTCCTGGAATATCGCATTATAAAATTGACCAAGTAGAAAGATGTGTGCGTGCCCGAAGATCGGGGCGTGACAATATCTGCGTTTTTTTTTTTTTTGTCGAACTCAAAGTGGGTTTCGACCTGATGTTCTTGGCCCTCTTTGTTGCTTGAATATCCATCGACTCAGTTTGAATACCTTTCATTTTTGTGTCTGCAGGTAGAAGTGCTGTATAAACAGGGGATGGATGCGCTGCTGAGTGCTGAAGAAGGTGCCAATCAGCTTCAGCCATAGAGTCTTTGGATCCTAAACCTGCAATAACTGTGGTTGTTGCTGTAACCGTTGGTGGTGGGGGCAATAAGGGAACCGTAGGAAGCTGTGAATGTGGAGTTTCAGGTATGGCATCTTCTGCTTGGTCTGACTTGTCATGAATGTCATAAAATGTATGCCAATATGGACTATTTTCCTTTACTTCGGCACGGAGCCACTAGCCATAGGCCATATTCTCTCTGCCCTCATGTTTGGCCTCAGTATATGGTATGTCAAGCCAAAAAGGTTTACCTGCTATCCTTATCAGCTTTCCCGTTTTAAGAGGTTCTTTTAAATCTAATTCAACCCTAACTCGGTCTACTCTTGACGATGTTCCATCCTTCGAATCAATCTTAACTTCTAGTACTCGACCAACCTGCTACACTGCCCTGATGAGCATCCGCTCAAAATACCATTCTAAAGGTAAGCCGAACACGTGCACCCAAAAAGCACATGTAGAGAAATCATAGCAATGTAAGGAAGTGTTCGGAATCCAGGGTTTAAAGATAACGAGATTGCCCAAGAAAAGCCAAGGGCCATCTTCCTGAATTCTCTGTTTGTTAGCTTTAGAGTGAAATGTTGCAATGTATATCCCTTCCTCTCGCTGTGAAATATCGACTAGATCAGTTCTCCAGGCTTTTTTCAGTGTGTTTTGGAAGGTTGGAAAATTGATGGATGGATTGGAAAGGATTTTACCAACAAGGGATAATCTGCATTCCTCTAATTTTTCAGGCGAAGGTTCCTCATCCCAATCATCTATAATCTGTTCGGTGGTGAGGCGACCTAGGCTATTACAGAGAGCTGCCAGGCGAGATGAGTTTGTATTGTCTTCCGACGCCATCCAAGCTAACAGAACACAGATTGGAACAGGTACTTGCTAAACCTTGTAAAAACCAGACATTGCGCCCTAATAGCCAATCCAGAGAATTACGAGACAAATTGAAGCGGAGACGATATGATATGGATAAAGACTACCCCTCAACTAATGAAATATCCACAATTGCAGGTCAAATTGATGACAATCGGAAACATGCAAGACGCGATGAAGAAACTCCAGTGCGAACCTGTCAGCGGAGACCGATGGGGTGAATGGCGCAGAGAACCGCGACCAATTTTCAATGCGAGATGAAGGTTGAGATGGAGGAAGGTAGTGGATTGAAGAAGGTGTTAGGGTTTAGGGAAACTACCAAAGGGTAGGGAGAGCTCTACATAGCGAGAGAAGAAAACATGAACATGGCTCCGATGAATTGGAGCGATGGGAAAACACATGGGAAAACCTTAAAAATGTAAATGTTCTTCTTAGTTCCATTGACGTTGGTGCTTCCAAAATGTTGCACATATCCAAAATTTGGTAGGTTTCTCACAGTGCCCTTTATTTCATTTTGAGGCTTCTATTTCATTGATCATTGATAGTCATAGTACTATGTAGTTCTTATAGCTCAAAATGCAACCTTTAATCTATTCTATACAAGCTAATTTAAGAATTGTCAATGCTTTGTCATTAGTCTTCTCTGATTGCATCTCTTGAGAATGGTTATATGTATGGCGTGTAATTCCTACATTATTATGTTATTGGTTTAATTCATAACTCATATGATGCTCAACCAATCAAGGTTAAATGGCATTCGAGAAACAGACATTCAGTACAAAGTGGACTGAGTTTTTAACCAACCTGTTTGTAAGTTTGTTGGTAGAGAAGCTCAAAAAGAGAAATCGTACCTCTTCTACTTACAACAAAGTAGGGTGGAAGAATATACGGGCTAATTCATAAAACAGACAAGATTCCAATATAGCATATTACAGTTGAAAAACAAAGTGAACAAATTGAGAAAATGGGATGGCAGTTTTAAGAAGCTCCTTTCACAGTCCGAATTTAGTTGGGATAATGTAAATAAAACAGTTGTTGTTGATGATCCAAGTATATAAGAATCTCACATCAATGTATTTTTTAACTTTTCGTCATTTTGATATCATTGTAGATAAGTTTTAAAATGTATAATTATGTTGCCGACACGTCATTATTGTGAAAATTGAAGGATACTGTTTTTTTTTTTTTTTTTTTTTTTGGTAAGAGGTAAGAATTATATTAACTTTTGAACCAAGAGCTACACAAAAGTACAGCAAGAGAACCGGCTCCAAAAAACTTGCACTCAAAAAGACAGAGGTATCAATTCGAGTGGAAGGGAGTCGGGGAGAGCTGCACCAGAAAGACAGAGAAAGCACAAGTAGCAACGGAAGCTAACACAGAGCAAAGAAGAAAAACAAACAAAAAAGATGGATTTCCTTAGTATATGGGTTACTCTTTCTTCAAAAAAGATGGATTTCCTTAGTATATGGATTACTCTTTCTTCAAAAACAAATTGAAGGATATTGTTGATTAAGCAAAATTAAAAAAAGATGGATTTCCTTAGTATCCCAAGCTATGTATTGTATTTGGTGGTACATTTGCTAGTGGGGATCATGCCACAAGAAATGCTGAAGATTTGACAATGTCGGAGGAAGGTGACAATAGAAGTGGCAATATAGACAATGCCAATGGTGGTGGTAATGCAAATGGTAACAATGGCAATGGCAATGTAGATGACTTTAGTGAACACCACATTAATGAGGGAGTCTTTACATCAAATACTACACCTTTAGTTCATAAGAAACACAAATTGGATAGGACTCTAAATACTAAGAGGAGAAGAAAGAGTAACCCATATGGTATTGCTGACACTTGCAAAGGCATACAAGATTCTACCAAACCTAGGGCAAGTCAATCTGGTAGTGGCTTTGTGACCTTAAGGGTTACACCACCACCTGTAGATCCTTTCTTTGTATCTATTGTGATTAATGTCCTACTTAGTATGCATGAGTTAGAGCAAGATCTTTATAATAAAGCAATAGAACGAGTATGCATTAGTGCCCCTGGAGGGAGGCTTTCATCAAATCTCCACCTAAAAGGAGAAATGGACTTATTCAATGTCGATAGTAAATATTAAATATATTGTGGATTGCATGGGGTTTCATTAGAATGTATGATTTATGTTATTGGTTAATATTTAGTTTTAAGATATTGGTGTTGAGACTCTTGTACTTATATGTGATGACATTTATTGTTGAGACTCTATGACGTATTTTATTGATTGTTATTGGATATTTTTCAAAATCTATATTGATATTTTTATATTTGTATAATGGTATAGGCACTATGGAAGGGGGATCAAATAGTGTATCTAATGAGTAAGTAGAACTAGTTGAACAATTCTTGGATGATGATGATTTTGACATATTGATAGCATTATTGTACATAGTTGCGATTGACATGTCCATGCATACGAAAGAATTTATTAGGGACAATAAACTGTCAAGACTCGAATGGATAGGATTTGAATGGATAAGGGAGATTATTTGTGGACATTCAAATAGAATATATGAAACCTTCGGGATGGAGAGATATGTTTTTTTGAACCTATGTGATTTAATGAGGATAAGAAGTTGGTTGAAAGATAGTTTGTATGTTCAGATAGATGAACAAGTTGGGATCTTTTTATCTTTGGTTAGTCACAATAGCTCCAATAGAGATTTACGTGAGAGGTTCTAATGTTTGGAAGAAATAATCAGCAAGTATTTCAACATAGTGTTGGAAGCAATTCTCAAACTCTCAAAAGAGATTATTAGACCACCGTCCTTTGATGTCGTCTAATAGGAATTCTTATAGATCCTAGTCATAAATAGTACTTCAAAGTATGATTTTTATATCGATTTTATACCATCAAATACATGTAGTTGATAATCTTACATGATATTATATTGGTAATAAATTCACAGCACTACGTAGGTGTTATGGATGGCATCCATATAAATACTATCATCCATGTGTCTTAGCAGATCCTATCTAGATGTAGGAAATGGATTACCACCCAAAATGTGCTGTATGTTTATTTGTTTGATATGAATTTTTTTCGTGTATGTTGGATGGAAAAGATTTGCCAATGATTGTCGAGTGCTTTTGGTAGCACTCGAGACTCCTTGACTGCAATTCCCTCGACCACCATTTGGTATTTACTTTGACTATAAAGACAAACTTTCTTTATGATTATATTATGGTTGCATATCATGACCAATATATATATCATGTTATAGGGAAATACTATATGATAGATTCTAGTTATGCGGCACGGGATTTTTAACTCCATTTAAAGGTGAGTGGTATCATCCAAACGATTATAGAGGAAATGAGAAATGGCCAAGAATAGTAAGCGAATTGTTCAACCATAAGCACTCTTCACTAAGAAATGTTATTGGAAGGTCATTTAGGGCATTAAAGAATTGCTTCACTATTTTGGGACACATGCCTCTATTTATAATTCGGAAGCAATCACTCATTGTAATTGTATGTTGTGCTCTCTTGATCGAGATAAGATAGACAAAAACTTTTCCCTACATGGAGATTCGAAGTATCCATTTGGACTTAGAGAAGTGGAGGTTGCAGATGATATATCGCATAAGCAGGTAACTTGGATAAACATGCTTAGGAAAATTATTGTAAATAAAATGGCAAGGGATCACAATATGTCTGTGATTTTATGACTTGGTGTTTTCGACTTTTGTAATATTGTTTTTAAGTACTAACTTATCAAAGTCAATCTGATGAAGTTGAATAATAGACTACATTACTTCATTATTGTGATGTCATGTATGAAAGGGTCCATGTGGAGATCTATAAGATACTCTTCTTTTTGTTAGCTCTTGTTGTGCGAACTTTGCTTATAATATTATGCTTTACAAAATTTTCTTCCAAGTATGTACATATGACCATGTTCACAATGTTTCTTTCACTCACCACGAACAAAATTAAATTGGTGAGTCTTCCATGAGAATGAGAATTCAATACCAAGTGTACACTTCTCTAAAAAAAACAAAAACCTTTGAAAAAAAAATTGGAATACAAATTTTGTACAGTTATCAAACGCATTTTTGTTATTTTTCTATTTCGGGAATAGAAATTTTGTGCATTTACCAAACATGTTTTTTTGGTTCAGAAATTATTATTGAAAATAGAATCAAATAAAACCATTTCTGATAAAAAAATTTATCCCAAGAACAGAATGGTTACAAAATGCGTCTTAATTGACAAATGTAAAGGAACTCATCGGCATAAATCTAATAAGAAAATCTTGAATAAAGAGCCAAGAGTTGTACATCAGCTAAGGACACCAACGTGACTTACAAATTCCTACCACAATTTTCCATAGAAAGAGAAAACGTGATTCACGAATTACGTAATTTCGTGTACCGTCAAGAGCATCACGTGTGGACCGTGAAGAAAAAGGCAAAAAAGAAAAAGAAGACAAAAAGATAAATAGATCTAAGAAAAAATGGAAAACAAAACATGACAAGAGGATGCATGATTATAAGCGTATTCAATTGGGTTTAAACGGATTAATCTTCTCATATATTTGTTATTGGACCATCTCAGTTTGTTTATGATATGTTTAGACACGACTAGTTAAATAAGTTGACATATTAGCCGTGTCATCGAGATCTTTTTAGACATACTTAGCCACGGTATTACACGTTTAGACATATTTTTATAAGGGTTTATATTTTAAACGTATAAGGTTGCATAACTTGTTTTACAAAATTGCCGTGTTTGGTTTTCAAAAATACAAGTTTACTTTCCTATAGCTCTCGAAATTTGAGAGTTTATAATATTGAACATATGAAATCTGTGAAAACATACTAGAACGTCCTAGTTAATTTTTCATCATTTTTGGAAGCTTGAAACAGCTACTTGATTTCAAATTTTGCAAGGAGAACAGTAAATGCTATTAAAGACAATGGAATAAGCTATTAATTTTTGTATAAGTTTATTTTCTCTACTGGTGGTAGAATAATTGACAAATGTAAAAGTAACTCACCGACAGAAATGTAATCAGCAAGTCTCGAATAGAGAGCCAACAGTTGTACATAAGCTACTGGACACTAATGTCACTGGCAAATTCCTGCCAAAATTTCCCACAGAAAGAGAAAACATGACTCATGAATTATGAAATTTCGCGAAGTTAAAACTTTTGCGTGGGGACCATGAAGAAAAAGGCTGGACCTGAGCAAGTCCATAAAAAACTTAAGGAGGAAACAGGTAGGAGATCCGCCCAAGGGTGAGAGACTCTGCGCTATCCTCCGTATTTCAAAAACAAAAATAGATAAGGAATTTGGGAGTCCTAAGGTAAGGAAAGTAGACTCCACGTTAGGGAATGCTTGTATTCATTGGCTACCACCGGATAGGCTAGTATGGTAGCCGCCCGCACTTGAGGTGAGTAAGGGTGGGTGAAAAGTCAATTGTGGAATTACGTCCTAGTTAATTTTTCATCATTTTTGGAAGCTTGAAACAGCTACTTGATTTCAAATTTTGCAAGGACAATAGTAAATGCTATTAAGGACAATGGAATAAGCTATTAATTTTTCTATAAGTTTATTTTCTCTCCTGGTGGTAGAATAATTGACAAATTTAAAAGAACTCACCGACAGAAATGTAATCAGCAAGTCTCGAATAGAGAGCCAACGGTTGTACATCAGCTACTGGACACTAATGTCGCTCGCAAATTCCTGCCAAAATTTTCCATAGAAAGAGAGAACATGATTCATGAATTATGAAATTTCGTTCAAGTTAAAACTATTGCGTGGGGACCATGAAGAGAAAGGCAAAAGAGATGAAAAGATAAATGGGTCTAATCCAAAAGAGGAAAACAAAACATGACGTGAAAAGGACACATTGATTATAAGTGTATAAACGGATTAATCTTTTTATATATTTATTATTTGACTATCTCAATCTGTTTATGACACGTTTAGACATGGTTAATTAAATAAGTCAACATATATCTATGTCATCGAAATCTAGTTAGACATACCTAGGCATGGTACTACACATTTAAACATATTTTTAAGGGTTTATATTCTACACATATAACTTTGTGCAATTCATTTAAATTGCCATGTTTGGTTTTCAAAAATACGAGTTTTTTTTTCCTATGGGTTTTGCAATCTGAGAGTTTACAATATTAAACATATGAAATCTACGAAGACATACCAGAACGTCCCATTCAATTTTCCATCATTTTTGGAAGCTTGAAACAGCTACTTGATTTCAAATTTTGCAAAGAGAAGAGTAAATGCTATTAAGGACAATGGAATAAGCTATTAATTTAAGTATTCTATAAGTTTATTTTCTCTACTGGTGGTGGAATAATTGACAAATATAAAGGAACTCACAAGCAGAAATCTAATCAACGAATCTCGAATAAAGAGCCAAGAGCTGTACATTAGCTACTGGACACCAATGTGACTTGCAAACTCCCACCAAAATTTTCCATAGAAAGAGAAAACCTGACTCACGAATCAAGTAATTTCACGCAAGTTAAGAACATTGAGTGGGGACGGTGGAGAAAAAGACAAAAAAGAAAAAAAAGGTAAATGGTCTGATGAAAAAAGGAAAACAAAACATGATGTGAAAAGGACGCGTCATTATGAGCGTATTCAAATTGGGTTTACATGGATTAATCTTTTTATATATTTGGAATTTGACCATCTCAATCTGTTTATGATACGTTTAGATATGACTAGTTAAATAAGTTAACATATTACTTATGTCATCGAGATCTGGTTGGACATATTTAGGCACAGTACTACACAATTTAAACATATTTTTATAAGGGTTTATATTTGAAACATATAACGTTGCACAACTCATTTAACAAAAATGCCGTGTTTGGTTTTAAACAATACGAGATGATTAACAAACGAGTTGAATATGTATGGATGATGCAGACAAGCGCATGTAGAAAAGTAGAGACATGAGGGTTATGCAAGTAAATGTCGAATACGTAAAAGAGTTCGAAGTGAATTAACGCAAAAGAAATTCACATGCCAATGAAACAAGCTTAATAATCAAGAAGTGATAGAGGAGACAATGAGCGGGCCCGATGTAAAAGTGGCTGCTCCCCGTTTCTATCTGTTTATTGGTGGTGGGAAAGATTCAAATGTGAAGTCCAATTAGAGCCATGGACTGAATCTCCAACAAGAAAAAAAAAATCTCAATCATTGAATTATGCAGACCCTACATAGAAACTCACATGGTTCAGAAATTACAAGTCGAATATGTATGAATGATGTAGACAAACGCATGTAGAAAAGCAGAGACATGAGGGTTATGCATAGGGGTGTGCAATAGAACCGGGATCCGCCCAGACCGCCCGGAATCGGTGGTTCTTGAGAGAACTGGTTCGGTTCCCGGTTCCATGAGCAGATCCGTCAACCCACCCATTCAGACCAGACCGATTAATTTTTAATATTAAAAAAATTGAAATTACTAATTAACAAACCCAGCATCAAAAGGATCAACAAAGTTCTGAGATCCAGCATCTCTGTCACATTGCTAGTTGGGGTTGGGGTGTTATCATGAAACTTCCCACCATCAGCAACGTGTGTCTGTCTACTCTGCTGTAAATATCCATTTACTTTTTTTTTCAGAGGATTCATCAGCATTCGAATCTTGACTCATGCCTTTGATTTTAAAGAGTAGCATTGTATCCATCATCTCGGATAGCTTGGTATCGATATCATCAACATACACTGTTGTCTGCTTGTTACTCCTCTCATCTTCAAATTTTGAATCCTCCCTCCATTGGTTCTTCTTTCCCCTAATTCCACTGAGAGGCAGAAGGTCACTTTCATCCTCCTCCAAGTTAACCACATTCAGTGATTTCTTTTCCTTAGACCATGAGTTTACTAGAAACTTTCTAGTATATTACTCGATATGAAGAGTTCTCATTGTGGGATTTAGAAAGTTATATTATTATTATTATTATCATGAGATCGGTTCAATGGATCCACCCGGGAATAGAACCGGACCGGTGGTCCGGTTCCTGGGTGGATCCATGCAACAAACTGGTGGATCCCAGTTTCAATTTTTCGGGACCGGTCCTTAGCAGGCGCTTCCCGGTTTTAGGTCAGGAATTGCCCGCCTGGACCATGCAGAACCCTAGTTATGCAAGGAAATGTCGAATACGTAAAGAGTTCGAATTGAAAGCTAACGCTGCCTATGAAACAAGCTTAATAATCGAGAAGTGATAGATGAGACAATGAGCGGGCCCGATGCAAAAGTGGCCGCTCCCTTTCTATCGGTTTTCCTATTGGTGGTGGGAGAGATTCAAATGTGAAGTCCAATCAGCGTCATGGATAGAATCTCTAATAGAAAAAAAGAAAAAAAAACTCAATCATTGAATTATGTAGACCCTACATAGGACTCACATTATTCAGTGATTGATATCGACTCAGTTCATGTGCCTCGATTTATGCAAGCATCACTCCAATGCAAGCTCTGGCAAAAAAAATTCAAAGGAAGAAAGAACATGTGACTCACTAGTCATGTACAAGTAAAGAACATTTCATGGGGGACAGAATCTCTAATAGAAAAAAAAATCTCAATCATTGAATTATGTAGACCCTACATAGGACTCACATGAATTAGTGATTGATATTGACTCAATTCATGTGCCTCGATTTATGCAAGCATCACTCCAACGCAAGCTCCGGCAAAAAAATTCAAATGAAGAAAGAACATGTGACTTACGAGTCATGTACAAATAAAGAACATTTCGTGGAGGACAAAATCTCTAATAGAAAAAAAAAATCTCAATCATTGAATTATGTAGACCCTACATATGACTCACATGATTTAGTGATTGATAGAGACTTAGTTCATGTGCCTCGCTTTATGCAAGCAAGCTTTGGCAAAAAAATTCAAAGGAAGAAAGAACATGTGACTCATGAGTCATGTACAAGTAAAGAACATTTCGTGAAGGCTTCCTGGACAAAAGGAAAAAAAAAAAGGCAAAAGAACATTTTTTCACCTTCTGGTCCAAGTCAAGAAAAGTAAAAAGAAAATGCCAAAAACATACCTTAAGCAATCTTAACTTAAGAAAATAAAGATAAGGAGAGATTCCTGATTTCTAGAAAACCGATCGCCACTTGCGTTGGTGGGAGACAGACATGCCTTTTTGGAGCGTCTCACTTATATTAAGTCCAATTTGGCTTTGGCTTACATCAGCCACGTTAAAGGGCAAGTATACTCCTTGGCTAAAGCAAACCTTTCGGTGAAATTTCGTCGTCGTTGTATCCAGATAATAATTGAGTGAAAGGACATTATCATTATCTTGTGAAGTACGTGAATATATTAAACAATTAATAATCTAATGGCATCTTCCACTTTCGTGGACATACAGCCCCGTTACTAACCGAAATTATGTAGAGGAGCGATCAAATTTAAACCAAGCGAGAAAAAGGTGAAATTTAGCTTCGTTGTGGACCTATGGAACAGAGGGAACATCAAAGGCGTAGTCATACTAAATCTCCCGCTTAATGTCTTTCTCATTATATTGCACCCCTCAGAATGAAAACGGTGAACGGCCCCATCGTTTTTTCCTTGTGGTTGGCTTAATCGATGGTTGACTCTTTAGCTTTATTGGGCTCATCTCTCAAAACCAAGGTAAACTGCTCCCTGACGAAGCTGAAATACATGCAGCACTTCAGCAATTTTGGGCCTCATTTCTCTTGTTCCATCTTGGTGGTTCAGATATTGCCTTCTCTCTAGAGGAGAGTTCCCTTCCGCCTGGCACTTGCTCACTATCATCTTCCAAGCTAGTGCCGCTATCTATGTCTTTGTGCAAGTTGAATAAACAAAATAATATGTGGAAGATAGGAATAGGATATTTCTCGGGTCCGTTCGTTTCGCGGAAAATAAGCCATTTCCGGAAAATATTTTCTCAGAAGTCATTTTCCAGGAAAATGACAATATTTTCTGATGTTCGACTAAAACATGAAAATGTTTCAGAAATATTTTCCGGTGTTCGGTAAGGAAAATATTTTCCACTCCCCAAATTAGCGAGCGTGAGCGTCAAGCTCAAGACGCTCGCGCTCGCTAGATCGATGAGCACGAGCTTGAGATCGACGAGCTTGAGGTTCACCTGGTGACGGCCAATGACTAGCCAAGAAAAAAGAAGATGTGAAACAAAGAAAAGAAAAAAAGAAAAAGAAAAGAAATTAAAAAGAAAAGGAAATTAAAAATAATTCGAATTAAAAAAGAAAAAGAAAATTTAAAAATAATTCGAATAAAAGAAGAAAATAAGAAGAAGAAAGGAGAGGAGGAAGTGATGATTTGTATATGTGTGAGATAAGAAAGATCAAGTAGGGAAAATGTTTTCCACTTTTCAAAAGTGGAAAACATTTTCTCCAATTTGTAAAGACTTTTTCCTTTCATGGGAAACATTTTCTCCTAAGAATTCATTTTCCGCGAAACAAACGTCGGAAAATGCGGAAAACGTTTTCCCGTAAAACATTTTCCTCGAAACAAACGGAGCCAAGATAATGAAGATTAATTAACCTATATATTATATGAGATGGCTATCTAAGGTAATAAGATAAACATTATATCAAATATAATCAATAAAGGATATGATATATCAAAGAGATATATGCATAAGCCTAAGACATATGCAGAATCAAGTTATATCCTAATATTGTTAACATCCCCTCAAACACAAGAAGAGTTGAAAAAAATCAACTTGAGTTTGAAAAATAATCTTAACAGTGTCACGGAAATCTTTGATTAAAATAAGCTCAACAGGACAAGGTGGTGCGTTATAGCATGTGATGGGTCCAAGCTTCTATTGACAAGAAGATTTCAGTATGTTGCTCGTTTGATGGCTGTGAGTTTGGTGGTGGTGTCACCTTCTCGAAACGACAAATGAAAAGTCAAGAATCGGAGGCATTGAAGTCGAAAACACACATCCTTTGCGGTCGACTTTGCTACCGAGACAATAATTTAACAAATGGGGCCAATACAACTAGTGTGGCTCTAACAAGCAGAATAAGCTAGGCATTGCTAAGCAAAGGTTACTGCATCGAAAAATACCTCCAAGGAAAATAAAAGCTTGACTTGGTGGCATGCAGTTGACTTTGCTGCCGAGACAATAATTTAACAAATGGGGCCGATACAACTGGTGAGGCTCTAACGAGCAGAATAAGCTAGGCATTGCTGAGCAAAGATTACTGCATCGAAAAATACCTCTAAGGAAAATAAAAGCTCGACTTGGTGGCATGTCGTTGAGGTCCTAACGCCATCATTGTCGCACTTGGTTAGATGTGAATGAGCCATTTGGTGAACACTGTTGAGGGCGAGATGGATTTATTTTATTAAGGGTGCAACAGGTGCAAAGCTAAGAATGATAAAGCGAAAAGATTGGGGAAATTGGTAAGTTGTGTAGAATGCACCTAGTGCACTAAGTTGCCCAGGAGACTTGACTCTGATACCGAGTTGAATAAATAAAATGATATGCAGAGGATAGGAATATGGAATTCCTCTATATTTCAATATATTATAATGAAGATTACATTACCGTATTTATAGTCTATATGAGATGGATATTTAAGGTAACAACATAAACATAATATCAAATATAATCGATCAAGAATATGCTATGTCAAAAAGGATACATCCATAATCCTCATAGATATGCAAAATCAAGTAAATATCCTAATATTGCTAACAGTGCAAATAGATTCCAGCAAGTTGCTAATTATTCCAACGATGTTGCTATTTCTTGCCAAGATTAAAAAAAAAAAAATGTGAAGAGGTTATTGACCCTTAATCTCTCGAGCCTCTTGAGGCTTAGGCAAGCGATGCCCTCGAGCCCCCCAAGGCACAAGTTGCATGATGAAGACATCGCTCGAGTGGATGAAGCTGTACATAAAAAGTTGGTTGACGAACTCAAAGTTCTAAAGGATAGATACTCTGATGAAGAAAAAGCAAAGCTTCTTGAGAGTATTGTTGTAAAGCATGCCTATTACTTGTTCCAATTCTTTAAGTTCTACATCGGAAAAAAAGGTGGCAAAAAAGAAGAAAAGGAATATTTTGCTCTACATGGACAAAAGAATATTTTGTCCTTTACACGGATAAAATTTATTAAGTTTATGCAATATTAAAAATTTCATATTTTTCATATAAATTATAATTTTTTAGAAGTTAATCTTGCGTATAAGGGAACGACTTCAGGTTGAGGAAATCAATGATCGAGAAGTTTAAACAAAAAATTAAAAAAAGAAGAAGATAAAAAAGATTCCTGGTTTATGGAAAATCAGTGGCCACTTGCTTTGGTGGGACAGACGTGCCTTTATGGAGCGGCCCACTTATGTCGACTTTTTCGGTTTTATTGTCCACTTAAATGGACAAGTACACTTTTTGGAGGAATTTTGTCATTGGTTGAATCAATATCATAATCGAGTGGAAGGACACTCTCATTGTCTTGCGAAGTACATAATAATGGATGGGTATGGCAACTATAACCACCAAAATTCATCTTAAGTAAAAACATGGCATTCGGCTTCATTTCAGATCTATGGAGCAAATGGAACATCCGATGTTTCGTTATACTGAGTCTCTTGATTCAGGTTTTTCTCGTTTTATTTTCACCCTTTAGAAAGAAAGTTGCCAAGAACCGCATCGTTTTTCTCTTGTGGTTGGCCTATTTAATGGCTGACTGGGTAGCTGCATTCGCAATTGGGCTCATCTCTCACAACCAAGGCAATTCGTTCACTCGTGCAGATGAAGTAGATAGAACACTTCAGGCATTTTGGGCATCGTTTCTTTTGTTACATCTTGGTGGTCCAGACACCATCACTGCCTTCTCTTTGGAGGATAGTTCGCTTTGGCGACGGCATTTGCTCAGTCTCATTTTCCAAGTTGGTGCCGCTATCTATGTCTTTGCTCATATATTTCCTGATGACAAGTCACTAGTGATCCCAACAATATTAGTGTTTTTTTCTGGGGTCATAAAGAATGCAGAGAGGATACTGGCACTCAATCTCTCAAGCCTCCCAAGGCTCAGGGAATGGGTGCAGGAGTTTTCTAATGTTGGACACAATGAGTTGGTTGAAGAACTCGATGTTCTAGGGGATGAATATTCTGATGAAGAAGAACCAAAGCTTGCTGAGAGTATTGTGGTGAAGCATGCTCACTGCTTCTTTCAAATCTTCAAGGTCTTCCTTGGAGATCTCATATTCACTCTTGGAGAACGCGAATTCAGCCGCGAATATTTCCGCAAAGTTTCGGCAATGGATGCGTTGAGAGTGATATCAATCGAACTCCATTTCATGTACGAGGTGCTCCACACAAAGGCATTGGCAATACGTTCTAAGTGGAACTACATTTTCCGCTTCATAGCCATCATTGACGTTGTGGTGGCTTTCATTATGTTCAATCGCTTGAAGAAGCATAAGCTCCTTGAACTTGATGTGAAAATTACTTATTCCCTTCTTTTCGGAGGGATTGCTCTTGATGTGGTTTCTCTGTTCATGCTCGTTTTCTCCGATTGGACTGTTGCTGGAATCAAGTGGTACAACACAGGATCATCTAAACTAAATTCATGTCTCCATGAGTTGGTATCCACCACAGATGACTTGAGGAAGCCCCGATTCGCCATATTTGAAGTGGAGTCTAATGCTGACGTTATTTACACGGCCTTAGATACACCATTACTCTTTCGAAGGTGGTCAGAATCCATCTTTGCTTGCAACCTTTTATCAGAGAAATTGGAAGAGAGTCCAAGAAAGATGTATAAGCGCAATCGACACCAGGTCATTATTGCTTTTTCTAATATTTACAATTTTCCATTTCGTGTGGCTGAGAAGATTGTCTCTTCTTTCCTTCAAGCTCGTGAGACAATCATTGGAGGCTATGGTTCGAGGTTTCATATACATAGGTACATACCAATGATTGCGAATACTAAGTACGTGTCGAAGAATCCCTTTATTAATAAGTTATGGATCTTTATCTTTAAGGAGGTGAGACGCAAATCCAAAAACGCAGATGATCATGCAAAAGTGAAGAAGATATTTGAGGCTAGAGGTGATCTATTTCTTAAAAGTAGACCGTGGGAGAACGATTGTGGCAATCTCTTAGTGTATGTCACCAAGATTAATTTTGACGCCAGTATTATATTGTGGCATCTTGCTACTGAAATATGGTACAACAAAGAGAAACCCACAACCAGAAATGACGAAAGGGAATATAGCAAGATCCTCTCCGACTACATGTTGTATCTTGTACTAAATCAGCCTGATGTAGTGTCAACTGTGGCGGGCAATGCCCAAATGATATCAGCAGAGACGTTACGTGTGCTACGGAAGTGCACCAATCTTGCGACCAAGGATGTGGAGGGGCTATGCAACGCATTGTATGAGGCTCCTCTCGAATTCTTTGTTTTGAGACCACTCAGCGAGGGGATCAATTTGGCCAAAGTGATTGAAAGCCTCGGGGATTCGAAGTGGAAGGTGATGAGTGGAGTGTGGGTCGAGATGCTATCATATGTAGCAATTCATATTAAGGGAGCTGCACATGCACAGGTGCTAAGCAAAGGTGGAGAGCTTCTAGCCTTCGTTTGGTTGTTGATGGCTCATTTCGGTTGCTTCTACACACCTGAATGGGGCATATATTATGAAGACTGGCATGAGCTCTTCAATCCGAGTGTAAGACAAAGGCATCATGACCCTCCTGAAGAGGACCCCATGGGGGTTTGATGGATTGCCAAGCAGGCACGAATGCGAGGTGGTACTTACACTTGGCACAGACTTTCCCAAGCCCTATCTATTGTAATTTGGTTTCCTCAAGTAAAAATGGAAATTGTGTTTACTTTAGGAGTCGCCAATAACCTTTTGGAGGTCGATTGAGAGCCAAGTAAAACTCGGAAGATCACTTTACTTCCACGAACTAGAGATTTGAGTCCCGGGACTAGGTCACGCAAATTGTCTAATTAATGTCCTTTTGATATCTAAACTCGCTTTGTTCATTTATGTAGCCTTATCAAGTTATGAATCCCTAGGTACCTTTCACTAAGCGTTCATGCACATTGAGCACGACATAACAGATTACATATAGATATATATTAACTGCCAAATGAACAAAGTGAAAATCCAAAAATCAAAGTACAGTTAAGGTGCTTAGTAAATAAAACCTAATACAAGTAGGGTAAAAGATATACACGGTCTTGTTATTACACCCCGGGACCGGTACCCTGTGAATGAAACCGAATGGAATGACTAACAAGCAATGACAGCGAACCTATCCTTACATACAACCTTAAGCCAAATGCCATTCTAACTGCTCTTTTTCACCTTTTTCTATTTTTGCATTTGGTCATTTTTTACCTAAGACATTCATTACCTAAATTTAAGTATACAAAGTGCACATGAACCTAATATGGACTAGCGTGCGAATGCAAATATGAAATGATTCGATAACCTAAAGGAGATAACCCGCGGTCGTGGCCACCAATTGAGACTACTCCGGATCACGTTATTCGTCTAAAAAAACAAGGGGACCAATGCTTGCTGCCCATGAGTTGGACAGCTGTATATGGCCTTATCTTTGCATAGAAAGGAGACTAAAACATGCCAGAAATGACACCAAAAAAAAAAAAAAATAATAATAATAATAGCATGTCAACTGGTCATCATGAACAACCAAAGCAACCCCCAAATGACGTCGAAATCCACCAACTTCCCCTCAACGAATATCGACCAGCAACATTACAGAAAATACAATTCATTTTTAGGAAATATTTTTTTATTGTGAATATTTCCTTCTCAGTTTCTTGATGGCCATTATTATCTTAGCATGCTAAGCTTTAATTATATGGTTTTCAAAATTAGATTTCTTTTACTACATTTAGTAATATATCGTACGTTATTCGTTGTAAAGTTTTTGGTTAAGCATGTTTGGTTAAATTGCATGATAATTTGCATGTTAGTTCGCATGTCAAATAATAGGTCTTAGACGTTTAATGCATGTAAGTTCGTATATTAATTGAATTAAGAGCTTGCATCTCATTTATGCATCTTTAGAAATTCGAGTTTGCATATTTAGCAATTGCATATCTTGGAGTATTATCATCTTCGCATATCTAGGAATTTGCATCTTTACATATATTTAAAAATTTACACTCGAATGTTTATGCATATCTAGGATTTTTCATATCTAGAAAATAACATTTTTAGGGATCGCCCATATTTGCATAGATAGAAATATTCATCATAGGCAAGATAAATTATTCATTAGAATAGTATTTTCATCATATTTGCATAATAAAATTGCCCCGACAGGTTACTCAGGGTTCTTTAGAAATATGTGCTATAATGCATGTTTAGGCTCATTGAGATCATGCGTGCGTATATATATATATAAATCATGTTTGCACACCATCAAAAAGGAAATGGAAAAAAATCATTTTTTGCATGCTAGGATTTTAGGGTGCATTTCGGTTAAAATTTTTTTTGATAAAAATACTACTTGGGTTGCATTTAGATTAAGCTTGCATATTCATATCATTTACGATAAACATTCCATATTTAACATATAGGAAAGCAGATCGCATAAGGTGTAAAATTACTATTTTTTCTTTAGACTGAGTGCATATAGAATATCCTAGGCTATGTTTTATTTCTACGCCTAGAATCGCATTGTAGGGAAGTACCTCATTTAGGTAGTATTTTTTGCATGTCATATCATAGTTGCATGCGTTGAGCATCGCCACATCATACCAAACCCATTTGAAATTTCTTTAGAAGTTCCTGTAACCATTCACCAGTTCTTGTCCCAGGACACGGTACCAAAGCCGTGTTTAATGTTGTCCAAAATTGCTCAGATAATTTCCTTTTTATACATTGTTTTATTTTGCTTTCTTTTATATTCGGGAAAAAACCACCAAAAACTCCAAACTTTACTCAAAGTAACAAATTTACTCCAAACTTTTTTTTTTTTTTGTGATATGAAAAATCCCGAACTTTGCCAACCGTGACACATTTACCCCAAACTTTTTTTAGTAACATAAAAAACCCTGAACTTCTATTTTTTTTTTTTTTTTTTTTGGTAAAGAAACCCTGAACTTCTATTCGTATGATACATTTATCCTAAAATATAGAGCATTTTGGTCTTTTTACTTTTTAAATTTTTTTTCTTTTTTTCTTCTTCTTCTCTCTTCCTTTCGTTGGCGTCCGACGAGGGCCTGGCGAGGACCATCCTTGCCGACCCAGGTCGAGGGCCGCCCTCGCCCGACGCCAAGGAGGGCAGTCCTCGCCGGACACCAGCTTCCCTCCCCATGGCCGGTGGAGGGAAGAGAGAAGAAGAAAAAAGGAAAAAAAAAAGGAAAAATAGAAAAAATAAAAAGACGAAAATGTCCTTAACGGGTAGATGTGTCACGGTTTGTAAAGTTTGGGATTTTTATGTCACAAAAAAAAAAAATTGGAGTAAATTGTCACTTTGGATCAAGTTTGGGGTCTTTATATTTATGCTACTTTTGATAATTTTCGACATTGCACAATATATTGATTCATTTGCATTATTTACTTTTGATGATTCTCCACATATGGCCATTTCTACAAGGACATTTAGATTAAATTTTAGGGAATAAAATGAACCGAGATCAAATGAAAATGTTTCCTAAAAAGAAAAGAAGTATCAATGCACGGGAGTTAGTTCAATCTAGCATGGGCACGTCCTGCAACTTTCAAATTGTAGAAGCAAAAAAGGTAACCTAGACTCTTTGATTATCTACCCAAATTGGTAGAGGATATTACCATGTTTATACATAATACATATAAAAATCATCGTGGACTCTGTGGATGAGTTATAAGAGCAAATTAGTCCAATCAACATAGAGTTTAAACAAGTTACGCAATAAGATTTTTTTTTTTATTTTTTATAAAGTGTGGAATTTATTTCCTTATTCTTATATTGACCGAAGGATAAAATGCCCCCAAAAAAAAAAAAAAAAAGAGCTTAAATGTTTTTTTTTTGCGTGAGACTAAACACCTAAAGACACACTTAAACTTTAAAAAAATCACGCACATTTGCTCGTTTATTTCATGTAAATTTGATAATTTGAAAAAAGATTTTCCTAACTTTAATTGCATATATCGCTAGGAAAATAGTTCAACTGAAAATACATTCCGTATCAACAAAATCCTTTAGGCATAGTTGGATGATAAAATATTTTTTATTCACTTATTTTATTTTGAAGTAAGAACAGGGAAAGTTCACAAAAAAAAAAAGAAAAAGAAAAAGAAAAGAAAACTTCAAATTACTGGTTTTCCGCAGCCATCCCTAATCGCCAAATCTCTCTCCGCATATTAACCACTGAATTTTAATATGCTAATGCATTTTCCTGTCAAATGAATTACTATGAATTTTAATATGCTAATGCATTTTCCTGTCAAATGAATTATTTAATATGTAAATTCATCTAACTTAGAAAATCAATCCTCGCTCTTTTTGCGTAACATTTGCTATTTTTTTGGTTTTAAAATACTGTGTCATGACACCTACGTTTTAGTGAAGAGACCAAGCAGCATAGAGCAGAAAGAAAGGTTCAATCTTCCAAATTACATCTTTCCTTTTTATTTTCACACAAGATAAGGGGAAGGTTTCATTCTAAGCAACTTGTCAAATAATGACAGTCAGTTCACTCAGAATGGACATCCTTATTGCAAGAAGCACACAGTCACTTCAACATGTTTCCAGAAAACCAAATCAGATGATCGAGTTGTGGTAACAAGCAAGGACCTAGGAATTTCTAAATCCACCCTTGGCAACCAACATTTTGATTCCACTCATCTGAGCTAATCATCTGACTCTGTGACCATCGAACAAAGCCTTCACTGGTTTACAATGAACTTCACCCAATTCATTCGACCAATTACCTGGTGCCATCTCAAGTCAGGACTCCATGAGCCGATCTAGGACTAGTTTCACAACAGAGGAAGTGTCGACAGTCACCGCCACCTTCACTGTCGGTTTGTCGCACCATTCTGTGTGTTCACTGAACCTTTTCGACAAAGTCGGTATAGCTGGGTGGTTAGAACAAGCATACTCAAGTGAGGGAACTTCTAGAAGCATAACATATGAGAAGGGCAATCCAACCTCCTACAGTTTAAATTAGAAACCCTACTATTGGAAATGGTGATCCATTTTCTAGAATTTCCTAGAGTTGCTAAACTTCTAGAATTCCCTAGATGAAGTTTCTGGAAGAAAGAGGAAAATGTCTAGCATGTAAGAGAAGTCTCTAGAAGAACTACAATCTAGAATTTCCTAGATGAAGCCTACATGGACAACATTCTATAGAAATCTAGAATGTTGTACTAAGGCGGTGACTCACGCCTATAAATAGGCTTGTAGTTCATTCATTTGAGTGTGTGAGGTTTATACCTCCACCGGTGTGGAGGAGTAGAGTTCAGATAGTTTCTATATCATGAAATATTCCTCCATTACCAAAACATCTTGTACTATCCATTTCCATCAACTAGATAAATTATATCCCATGTTCTTTATCCTTTAATTATCCTATCTTGTCCCTTGTCCATCCTCTATAAACTACACCATACACTTGCACACATCACTAACCAAAAACTATAACTAATACCACACGCGCACATCCAAAATTTTTAACACCTACCTATCCTCGATACTTCTATTCTTTATTATTCAGCAACGATAGAAGAGGAAAATATATATATATATATATATATTCTGTCCCTTGAAGGGTACTGGAGACACAAATCTGGTTAGTCAATAATATGGGCAACAAGAAGCATAAGACTAAGACAGGAACCAGAACACTACCAAATTCGACAAATGGTGATGCTGTTTCCGTTGGTTTTATCCTTTTCAAAATCGAAACTTCTAGGAAATAACTATTTAAGCAGATTTCAAATCACACAAATCTGGTTAGTCAATAATATGGGCAACAAGAAGCATAAGGCTAAGACAGGAACCAACCAGAACACTACCTAATTCAACAAATGGTGATGCTGTTTCCATTGGTTGCATCCTTTTCAAAATCGAAACTTCTAGGAAATAACTATTTAAGCAGATTTCAAATCCAGTACTGTGCCCTTCACAATATATTAACTAGATCCTAGACTAATATCAAACAGCCTTGCCTCATGACATGATACCCACCATCAGCAGTCGGCACTCATAAAATATTATGTTGAATTAGTATAACAAGCGATCTGAAAGGGCCCCAATAATTGAGTTGTGGCATTCTACCTACCTTTTCTGTCCATTATATAGTATAGTGAGCCCTCTTGTGATACCAGTTGTTTGCACTCTAACCACACCTTCAGTGGAAGTTACAAGTGAAAGGTTAATAGCTGCAAGTATTGCTGTTGGATCGTGGAGGTAAACTCCTGCACAAAGATGACATGTAAGTGTTAAAAATAAATGATGAGAAGATAATTAAAACCATGTCCTGAATCAAGATGTTGCAGTAAGCATACATCTGGTGAAGTATGCTTCACGATGATAGGAAAAGTACACTTCCAAGATTCTGGGGAGGTACTGAGCAAATCTTCCATTTGATTGAACTAACTTATCTCTATCTGCATCTGTAGTATCTCAAAACAGTTCAGATAAAAAAACCTGGCTATCCAAATCTTATTATGATGATGATGATCATCATTGTTATTATTAATAAATATGTAATTGACAATCCAAGGATTATTACACAATTTAAATCTTTTATTAAATGGATTAAGTTTAAGGTTGTTGACTGGCCTGACTTTTGGTGTCACTACTGTTTAGGCAGAAAATACTTCAAACAGTAAGAAGCTGAATATTTGTAATTTGTTGTACTTAATCAATGAAAATGTTGCTTCATAATCCATACAGCATTCTTTGGCCAAAAAACAGAAAAATCCATATAAGCGACGAAAGTAGACTTGCAAAACTATGCTGGAAAACAGTTCTGACCATTAAGTAAAATTTAACCTTCGGTTAAATCATCAGAAGAAAAACTAACAGCATAGGTTTCTCCAGAAGCAGCAGATACGATGCTTCGCTTATAACTAGAATGATTAGAGAATCACTAAAAAATCACTAGCATTATCTATGCATGCTCTATGCTAAATCTCTCTTTTAAGTCCATCAAAACAAGAACACTTTTAGCAAATTTTAACACTAGCTGACTTTACCTGTTAAAACAACTTGATGGATTACATTTATTCCTCCAGCCAGAACATCAGCTCCACTGGTAAATACAATGTCTGCAGCATCTGGGTCGCCAAAAATCTGGTCAGCAGTCAAAGATGTACAAGAATGAGAAGGAGAATTAATGCTCTGGACCTGAGCCATTCAGATAACTTCAGGTTTGAATGGTCAGTCTCTCCACCCCAAAACAATAAAACAGACATTTAGAAGTTATTTCAGATAGAACCAGGTATGTCCAACCCAACAGACATCATCAATATGGTGGGACAATTGGCAAATAACATTAGGCCATGCAGACTTCTTAGCCATGGTAAATTAGAGAAAAAGAACCTTCAGGAAAACTTCCGGCAGCTGCTCAGGTTTTACATTGCAAATTTTAGATATTCGTCTCTTGCAAGAAAAAGAAGAAATTTACAACTTACATTGGCTTCAGCTGCTGGATTCACGTTGCCATTCACAGAAAAAGCTCCACCAAGAAGCACGATCTGCCCAATCTTTTTGGAAAAGGTTGGATCTTGTTGAAGAGCCTGGATTGTACATCCATTTGACAACATATGCATAAGCCATTACCAAACAAGTATGCTACATTTTTTACTACCAAATGAAACAAGTACGACAAAAGATCCAAACAAGAAGGCTGACCAGTGCAATATTTGTGAGCGGGCCCAGTGCAACACCGGTAATTTCCCCGGGATAGAGATTTGCTTGCTCGATGAGAAAAGTGGCTGCTGACTGTTCAATTGGTTTCCCTTTTGGTAGTGGGGAGTTTTGATTGCCAAGTTCATCAGCGCCATGGACAAAATCCGCAATTCGAAGCTTTGTACCTTTCTTTAGGAGAAACAATGATAAAATCATAACTGATGATGTTTCTTTAGAATAAAAAATTGGCTTTTTAATCGTTTAGAAGAGTGCACGAGAATCAGCTCACAGTCAAAACGCCATCACAATTTACCAAACCCAAGTATGAGATCTACAAAGTTATGGTTCAAGAACATCACAAATATGATGTAAAGCATCCAAGAGTTCCCAGTGATTATTATTAAGTACCAAGAGGTAACCTTGAGAGGTTTTCTTGCTTTATGAAATAAACTTGCTATGGTGACAGCAAGAGAGTCCTTGCAGCAGTGAGCAACAACAAATGAGCGCTGCCCACACTGAAAAATAAAATGAGAGGACCGGCAAACCTCTCCTATCCTTGGAAACCCATTCCATATGTCGCATGCACGCATGTCACAGAACAAAGACACACACAGTAACCGAAAATGCATACAAAATCGAGGGTCCCTCACATGTGCTAGTGTTATACGTACAGATTGGGATCCTATCAGCCACCCGACCATGTTCATCCCTTCACACCAACCGCAAATGCATCTCAACCACTCAATCAATTTGTCAAGGCGACGAGTCACCATTTCAAGAGCCGACTTAGTGATCAATAGTAACCCCTGAATCCTATAACGGCAATGTACGAAAGCGTGCAATTAGCAAATTACATACGGCAATTGTCACTTGGGACCCTTCAGCCACAGGGATGTCGGTCCGTCCTGCAACCTCCAGCCCCACCAAAGGTCAAAACGTTTGTGACCCCACAGAAAATTCACAGTACAATCGATTCAGTCCTTCAGCCAACACCAGAAAAAGTAAGCATACGAAATCCCGAAAACCTCCCGCAGTAAACCGTCACGCACCAACCAAGTGAAACATACCAGATGCAAGGCGTCTCTGGTGGCCAGGGTCGTGTAGACCTTCCCGTGTATGGTGGTGAGGCCTATCACCTCCAGCTGTGGCGACCGCAGCACGACGAAGATCGCCATGGCGTCGTCTGAAAGACGTCGAACCCATTAACGACCGTGAGAATCGAGGCACACTCACGATGCAAAATCGGGTGATTCAATGAAAAAAATCAAAGCTTTTCGGGATGGGGGACTGAAATTCTACATACCGATGCCAGGGTCGGTGTCGATGATGATCTTCTTCTTCGTCGCGGCCATGGCCTGCGCCGAGACGCCAGAGACTAGTGACAGTGTGCGTGGGTTGCCTTGCTGAGATTGAAGCGAGCAGTAGAAGCAGAAACGGATCACAAAGTGATGATCTTTGACGGCAAAGATGACTCGGCCGGATCGAAGCGATGGCTGGCAGGGAAGGAGGGTCCCCGCGATGAACTGGATGTTACCCGATCCACGTGCAAAAGGGGAAACCCATTTTAATCTCTGGAGCAACCATAATTGAGGATCCTGTTCATCGAGAAATCATTCAAGAATTTTCATAAACAAAATGATAGAGACGGACGAGCACAGAACGCGGAGGAGAAAAACTAGAGAATTGAATAAAATGGTAAAATAACTACATTGTCGACGACGCCACCGCCGCCGCCGCCGCTACCGCACTTTGGAAATGTGTGTGTCCTGAGCCACAAAATCTTTTCAATCTATAAAATAACATCCAATTTATGAGAAGATTAGAAGTTTCGTGCCGGGGAAGCATTATTGTTAAAGATTGTCCATCATCACCCTTGTGCTGAACTATCTGTGATCATATATTTTAGCACTGTCTAATCATTCTCGTATTGACTTGCTATCCTTATTTATAGCCAAGGGCGACGCTAAAGTTCCCTCTTGGTGAAGTCTCACTGGAAGAAAGAGAAGAGGAGGAAGTGAAGAGAACGTTGTCAATAAATGGGATCCTTAAAAGTCAAATCTGGAATGGAGTGTGCAGTGCCCAATATGCAGAGGAAGAACTGAAACTAAGATATGCTTTTAAGGTGCTTCCTGTTGGCTTTTGTGTATTTTCAACTTGTGGGGCTTCCTTTTTTCTTTTATTGGGTACTTCTTTTCTCCTAGTCTAGGGATTTACTGCTCAATATGGTTTCATTTCATTCTGTGTGAACATATTCCATGCCCTAACATGGAGAGCATTATGTTAACTGCAGGATGAGGAGCTGTCGTTTATCCCAACCATTTCTCTGCCTTCGAATGCTCTCTCAGTTGCGCTCAAGCGTAGATTTAGTCCTTCTAGCAAGTTGAGGTTAGAATACTTCATCATGCCTTTTCGATCCCACCGATTAGTGACTTAGTCTGATTATAAGATCTAGCACTTCAATGATGAATTTGGCAGTAGATGTTGCTTATGGCCCATCAGCTATATTATTTAGTTTTTGCTGATGAAGCAACTGTTGTTGTGACCATGACCAAAAAATGATTAGGTAGACATCCGTTTTTGATCCAGAGTTCCTCACTTGATTTCTCTGTTTGGCTCATGTTCAAATTCTTCGATGACAAGAAAAGGCACTGTCACAGACTCGTGGTCAATTTGGTTTAGGTGTCATGATAGGTATTAAATTCGGCCTTTGAAGCAATGCTTTTGTCATCGATTACCCAAACTGGCATACACTTCTTGATGATGAATATTCATTTAGAGTATGAAGTTCCCTAAACAGAGGCAGTGAGGTGGTATTAAACATCAATTTACATTTACTTGCTGGTCTTTTGCTGGAGATCATAACAGGTTCTCCATTACTTAAGCTTTGTTCATTCATTTTGTTTTGTGACCTAATTTTACTATGTCAGTAAACTCCATACTCTTGTCTGTGCTCTTTTTTAATTTATTTCAATACTTCATATCAGCTTAATTTTTCCAATGGAGGGACATGTTGTGATTAATATTATTTGTTCAATGTTTAGCTACTGGTACAATTTCGATAGCGATTACTGGAGTGCAGTCTACAAGCATACTTATGGCAAGGATTTCAAGTTTAAGGCTGGGTACGATTTGGAGGCCCGCCTAGGTTGGGCATCTCTTTAGGTAAGTGCTGTACATGAGCGCATTTCCACATTGATGCCTCAAGACTATATTGATTTGAGTAAAAGTACTATAACAACGTAAAGCCTTATCCCACATAGTGGGGTCAGCTCTTAGGGAAATAACAAATCTAGTACCCAAAATGTGAAGAAGTTTCTGTTGTGGTCCTAAGAGTTGCTGTGCTCAATGGCACATCTCTCTCTACTGTCAGTAGTCATATCAGATTAGTCGAATGTGAATAGCCTTGGCATTCACACGAAATTAAGTACCTAAATATTTCCTGCATGAAAGAAAAACTATTTCCTAATTCCTAGTGCCTGGTAAGATAAGGTTAGGGATTTTTTGTTTGCCTTGACATTGTTTTTCCCTTGATTTAAAGTGCTTATCGCGTGAAAATCACTTTTATAAGTTCCCTAGGGTTAGCGATGAACTTTGACTCTAAAGAGCTTCTTGATCTAGGTTGGAGATGAAGTTGGCAAAGCGAAGACAGTGCCAATGAAGATGAAAGTTCAGTTCATGCTCCAGGTGCCACAGGACGACATTAACTCATCACTCTTGATGTTCTGTGTTAAAAAGAGGTGGGATATATGATCAATTGTGTTGGACGAGAGGGTGTCGTAGTGTGACAATGCGCCACTACCATGCGTGTTCCGTAAGGTAGTGCAATTTATGTATCACCTGCTGTCATGCCAATATTTCCTACATGAAAGAGGTTTACTGTTATCCAGTCACTTGTATCTTATATCAAATTAGCCGTCTGTTGACAAAAATCTGGGGGTTGCAGCAATTTAATCATTTAAAGCGTCCTCCACAGGCAGTGACGGATAAATCTTTGGCAGCTAGATTTTTGAAGTGTTTCTATTTGAAATAAATAAATGCTTTGAACATTTTGAAAAATTAAAGGTGAAAAAAGGCCGGATTGGAGTTTCGTGACTCTTTCTTGATAACTCTATTTGGACTTGCATGACTATTTCTGCATCTGGCTTGCTACATACACAAATACTATAGCTTGCAAGAAAATGACCGGGTGAAAATCTCATCAGCTAGCCTAGACTGCAAGGAGAAATGGAGGGAATTGACTTTGTATTTGCCAAGCAACCAGCCTTCCGAAAGATGGTCCCTAGCTCTTATAATAGGTAGGATATGCATCTCTTCCCGTCAGTAAGAGGAATACTAACACTAATGGTTTTTAAACTTTTGTCTATTGTGCTATGTCGTCGACAGTTTTTGGATACATAGGCCGTCGCTGCATTTTTCTTAATAAAGAAATCGATTTTTCTACAAAGAAAAACATTTTAATGATGAATTGCATTTCGTGTTTCTGACATATAAGTAACATCGTTCAGGGGCATTTTGGTTAAAGTACGAGAGGGCAAATTAGTCAATTTATCGTTTTAAGGACTGTTTTGGTAATTTTTTTTAAGTTTATGGGCAGTTCTTTTATGAAAATTGATTGATAGGATTTGCGAGAGTCTGTACTAAGTTTAAACATTATTCAGCCTAGGCTAGGATTTTCAATAATGAAATCTGTTGATATGGGCATCAATCTCATAATATTAAAGTCGGATTGAATTGCAAAGAAAATTGCACGCATACCATTTCTACATGTAGTACTCACTCTGGATAGACAATTTCTTTCTTTCGTTTTTTTTCTTCCCCGTTCAGTGACTTTAAGCAGAATTTTCATCCATGTAACCCAGCTGCTAAGGGTGGTTCTAGAATTACTTCCATAAAAACTCCAAAAAGTGACGAGGAACAAAGAAAGAAAGTGACATTGAAATCTCTTTTTTTCACTGGTATGGAGAATTTACTTCACCCTTTGTTTCATTTATCTAAGATGATCTCAAGTTAAGGTACGGGGAAGAAAATGACTTTTCTTAATATCATAAAAAATTTCAAATTATATCAATTGTGATGTAAATATCTCAATTTTTTTTTTGTATCACAAAAAATCCTAAACTTGTCTATTGTGACATAAATATGGCCAACTTTGTTTTTGTCACAAAAAAAACTATAACTTTTACATGTGTAACATTTATATCCTCTATTTTAAATTCATCCAGTGTATATTTATCACACTTATATAAGTTCGAAGTTTTTTATGACAAAACCAAAGTTTGGAGTATCTATTACAATGGACAAGTTTAGAATTTTTATTGACACAAAAAGAAGGATTAAAGTGCCAAAAAAATCCTAAACCTTTTAGTTTTGTGCCGATTTAGTTCTAAACATTTTTTTGATGCCGATTCAGTCCTAAACCTTTTTAAGTCGTGCCAATTCAATCCTTTTCGGCCAATTTTGGCCAGATTTTGCTGACTGGACGTCGGTCGGCTGATGTGGCCTAATCGGCGCTGACGTGAACAACTTTTAATAATATTTTAATATTTTCAATATTTTAATATTTTAATATTAATTTTTCTTATTTTTTTATTTTTGTCTTTTTCCTCTAGCCGGTCGTTGAGGTTCGGCGACCGGCCAAAGGCAACCGCCCGTGAGGACGAGGCCGACCTCGCCGGATCTGGAGAGGTCGAGCCTCGCCGGATCTAGCGAGGCGAGGCTCACCCATGGCCAGCAAGGGTCGGCAAGGCTCGCCCGACCTCACCAGATCAGGCCATGGGTGACGCCGCCCTCGCCGGCCCTCGACCTCGCCCGGATCCGGTGAGGGCGAGCCTCGCCCGACCTCGCCGATCAGGCCATGGGCGAGGCTCGCCTCGCCGATCCGGTGAGGTTGGCCTCACCCTCGCCGGCGGTTGCCTTTGGCCGGTCGTCGACCTCGGCGACCTACCGGAGGAAAAAAACAAAAATAAAAAAATAAAAAAATAAAAAAAATAAAAAAATAGTAAAAATATAAAAAAAATATTAAAATATTATTAAAAGTTGTTTACATCGGTCTTGATCCGATCGGCCATGTCAGCCGGCCGACGTCTAGTAAGCAAAATCCGGCCAAAATTGGCCGGAAATAACTGAATTGGCACAACTTAAAAAGGTTTAGGACTGAATCGGCATCAAAAAAAGGTTTAGGACTAAATCGGCACAAAGCCAAAAGGTTTAGGAATTTTTTGGCACTTTTCCCCAAAAAGAAGTTCGGGATATTTGTGTCATAGTTGGCATAATTTGAGGTTTTTTGTGATATTAACCTTCATATTTTTGCATGTTCATCCTCTTGCGACTCTTGCAATTTAAGAATTTTTAATATTAAACATCTGATATCTACAAAAACATACTAGGACGTCGCCAATTTTCCATCATCTTTCGAAGCTTGAAACGCCTACACGATTTCAGATTTTGGAACGGAAATGGTAAATGCTGTGAAGTACAGTTGAATAAGCTATTAATTTAAATGTTCTATAATTTTATTTTCTATGATCGGTGAATTTCGAATAAAGAGCCAAGGGTTGCGCGTCAATTATAGGACCCCAATCACGTAATTTTCATAAATATTTAACGTGACTCGCGAATCATGTGATTTCGTGCAAGTTAAGGATACTGCCTAGGGACCGTGAAAGAAAAAGGGGAAAAGAAAGAACATAAATGGGTCTAAGTTAAAATGACAAGACGGAAAAGACAAAAACGAAGTGGGTCCAAATTAAAGAAAAAGAGTCAGGTTAGATTCGAAGCATCACCCTGTGGGGTGGCTAATTTTTTACACAAGTCGGTAACATGACGTGAAAAGGAAGCATGATTGTGATTGAGTTTTGACGGTTAATATTTTTATACATAAATTATTACTCGTCCTTTACTAATTGACCTCTTTAGTCTAATTATGACATGTTTAGAAACGATTAGTTAAATATTATGGGTTGACGTGATCTGATTAGATACGTTTAGACACACTACTGCACATTTAAACATCCTTTTATTAGGGTTTATCTCTTAAAAGTATTGTGTTGTGCAACTCAATTCACAAAAGTGTCGTGTTTGGCTTTTAAAGACATAACACGATCAATAAACGAGTCGAATATGTATGAATGATGCAGACAGCCAATATAAAAAGTATATTTCTAAGAGTTACGCAGTGAAATGATGTCGAAGGTGTAGAAGAGTTTGAAGCAAATGGTCATGCAAAAGAAATTCACAAGCGGATGATATAAATTTGAAAACCAGACTTGATGGAGAAGATATTTAGCGGGCCCAATGCAACCCCATGAACTTCCTGGGGAAAAAGGTTTGCTTGCTTAACGAGAAAAGTGGCTGCTAACTGTTCTTTTGGTTTTCCTAATATGGAGGATAACCTACTTATCCTATATTCACACTCATTCGACTCCTTAAATAGAATCTTATTCATAAAAAATATAACGTGTCTGGTTAGATGTGGTATCGTCAAACATTTCCCAAAGTTAATCATGGATAATGAAGTTTCATTGTTCAAAATTTAGGTAGTTACATATCAAAGTGCAAGTAGAATTGAGACAATACTAATTTGACAATAAAATGTCAATCCAACATAAAGCAATAAGCATCGTCCATAGATGGGATACTTTTTCTTTTCTTGCCATTTAATGTACGAGATCCCTTACTTTCTTGGGTTCTTGAATAGATTCCATCTTTCGTCAAAAAAAAAGAAAAAAAAAAGAATAGATTCCATCTATTGACAAACAAGTAAGGAACTATCTCAACATGTATATATATATTCCCCATTATCCCTCCTATAGATTTGTTGTACCCAAAATTATATTAGAGAGGAGAGATAAAATCCAAACTAAGAAAAGACATGGCATTTGGCTCCATTTTAGATCTTTGGAAAAAGTGGAATATCCGAGGTTTTGTCATACTAAGCCTCTTGCTTCAGGTATTTCTCATTCTATTTGCACCCATTAGAAAAAAAATAGCGAACGACCGCATTGTTTTCCTCTTGTGGTTGGCCTATTTGATGGCTGACTGGGTAGCTGCATTTGGGATCGGGCTCATCTCTCACAACCAAGTTAATTCATCTACTAGTGCAACTGACGTCGATGGAGCACTTCAAGCATTTTGGGCCTCATTTCTCTTGCTACATCTTGGTGGTCCAGACACCATCACCGCCTTCTCTCTAGAGGACAGCTCACTTTGGCAACGACATATGCTCAGTCTCATATTCCAAGTTGGTGCCGCTATCTATGTGTTTGTGCAGATATTTCCCATCAACAAGTCACAGGTGATCCCCATGATGTTGGTGTTTCTTGCTGGGGTCACAAAAAATGCGGAGAGGTTACGAGCACTTAATCTCTCGAGCCTCCCAAGGCTTAGGGAATCAATGCTCTCAGGCCTCCGGCTTGGAAAAACGATAATCTCACAAGGTGCAAATGACAAATTAATTGAAGAAGTCAATGCTCCAAGGGATGGATACTCTGATGGAGAAGAAGCAAAGCTTGTTGAGAGTACCATGGTGAAGCATGCTTACTATTTTTTTCAAATCTTTAATGTCTTCATTGGGAACCTTATATTCAAACGCGAGGAACGCAAAATGAGCCGAGAGTATTTTTGCAAAGTTTCTGCAATAGATGCATTAAGGGTGATATCAATTGAACTCAATTTCATGTACGAGGTGCTCTATACAAAAGCTTTGGCAATACATTCCACGTGGAGCTACATTTTCCGCTTCATAAACTTCACTAGCATTGTGTTGGCTTTCGTTTTATTCAATCGCTTGCAGAAGGATGGGCTCTTTGAACTTGATGTAGAAATTACTTATTCCCTTCTTTTTGGAGGAATTGCTCTTGATGTGATAACTCTGCTCATGCTTATTTTCTCTGATTGGACTGTTGCTGGAATCAAGTGGTATACCACAGGATCATCTAAACTAGATTCATTTCTCCACAAGTTGGTATCTACCACGGATGAGCTGAGGGAGCCCCACTTCGTTGTAGGTGAAGCAGAGCATAATAGCAATGTTATTTACATGGTCTTAGATACACCATTAATATTTCGAAGGTGGTCGGAATCCATCTCTGCTTGCAACCTTTTTCTGAGACTTTGAAGGAGAGTCCGACAAAGATATATAAGCATGATCGTCCTTGGGGCATCACCACTTTTTCTAATATCTGCAATTTTCCATTTTGTGTGGCTAAAAAGATCATCTCTTGTCTCCAAGAAGCTGGTGAGAAAATTATAAGAGGCCGTGGTCCAAGGGAAAGACTAATGATTGCGAATACGAAGTACGTGTCAAAGAATCCCTTTATTAAGAAACTATGGATTTATATCTTTAAGGAGCTCAAACGCAAATCCGAGAATGCAAATGATCTGGCAGAGGTGAGGGAAATATTTGAGGCTCGAGGTAACCTATTTCTCGAAAGTAAGCCAGTGGGGATCGAATGCGGCCATCTTTTATTGTATGTCACCGAGGTTAATTACGACGCTAGTATAATAATGTGGCATCTTGCTACCGAAATGTGGTACAACAATGAAAAATCCACAGGCGAAAACGATGAAAGGGAATTCAGTAAGATCCTCTCCGACTACATGATGTATCTTTGCCTTAATCAGCCCAATGTGACGTTTGCTGTGGAGGGGATTGCCCAAATGACATCAGCGGAGACGGTGCGCGAGCTATGGGGCCATGTTGATGGTGCGACCAAGGATGTGAAGGGGCTGTGCAAGATATTGTCAGGTATTTTCGAACCGACATCCCCGCTCCGTGGACCGGGGATTTTGGCCCTAAAGTTGGGTAGCCTCGAGGATTTGAAGTGGAGGGTGATGAGCGGAGTGTGGGTTGAGATGCTGTCATATGCAGCAAGTCATATAAGGGGAGAGGCACATGTGAAGGTGCTAAGCAAAGGTGGAGAGCTTCTAACCTTTGTCTGGCTATTAATGGCTCATTTCGGCTGTCTATATATACCTGAATGGGGCACGCACTATGAACCCTTGGGGGAATGGACCAATTTGTCTAACTTCTAAACGCATTTGCAATTCAGTACGTCACTGTTGATTCAATAACTAATATTTCGTGTATGTTTACATATATAATGATGCTAATGTTTGTAGTATATTGTGATGGAAGCTATAGTATGATAGCTATAGAATAATTATTACAAGATATAGTATTATGTTTAATTTCATGATTTATGCTTCCATGTAATTGCCATGCTAATTAGTTAATAAATGGCCTGTGCGAATGCCATGGATATTGCTCAACGGAGGAAGATCGCATCAAGATATCGAAGCGAAGCAGAGAAGCGATGTCGGGTCAGAATATGATAGAATAAATGATCATAATAGATATGTCAAAGGCAATTAAGAGGAAGATGATAGAATAGTGGAAGCACAACTCTTCTAATTTGATTTTAACTGGTGCAATTTCAATCATTACTAATATCTTTCGGTTGTTACCAAAGAACCTAGCTTCACTCTCATTTCCATTCTAAGTATCTGGTTTTTATCAACAACTAGATCATTCAATTTTTATTATACAACCAGTTAATTGATTTCTCCTAAGGTGCAATGTTAAAGCTTCCTTTACATGATCAAAATTTTATGACCCTGAATAAAGTTTCTCAGTTCACCATGGCAAAGCTAGAAACCATAAAGGATCAATTTACCACAAAGTTACGTAATTAAAAGTCGAAATTGAGGTAACATTCTTGCTCATTGTCGCCACAACTTGACTTCCCACTTGTGAAGATGAAAGTTCAGTTCATGCTTCAAGTGCCACGAGATGACATTAACTCATTAGTGTCAATGTTCCTTGTTAAGAACGAGAGATTTTGTGGTATTACTACCAACTATTTTAAAAACATAAATTATAGATACATATATGATTTATTATTTAAATATTATAACACTCTCCCTTATATTTAATTTCGTTTTTTTTTTTTTGTCTAATACTAAGTATGAAAATTTAATTGGAGAGAAAAATGGGGCCTAAAAAGTTTTGAACTTAGGACCTCTAGCTTTGATACCATATAAGATTTTGTGGGGCTATTGCCAACTATTCTAAAAGCTTAAGTTGTTATATGGAGACGTGATTTATTATCTAAATATTTTAATAAAGAAGAGTTGGGATATATGATCAACTGTGTTGGGCGAGAGGTGTCGCAACGTCAGAATGCACCACCACCATGTGTGTTCCGTAAGGTAGTGCAATTTATGTATCACCTGCTGTCGTGTCAATATTTCCTACACCAAAGAGGTTTAATGTCATCCAGTCACTTGTATCTTATATCAAATTAGCCGTTCGTTGACAAAATCTTGTGGTTGCAGCAATTTAATCAATTAAAACGTTTTCCACAGGCGATGACTGATAAATCTTAGGCAGCTACAGTTTCGAAGCATCTCTATTAGAACTATGTAAATTCTTTGAACATTTTTAAAAATGTTATCAGCTAGCCTGCAAGGAAAAATGGAGGAAACTGACATTGTTTTTGCCAAACAAGTAGCCTTCCAAAAAATGATGAATTGCATTTCACGTCCGACGTACAAGTAATATCGTCACTTCACTCATAAAGCTGAGTTTAGGGGCATTTCCGTTAAGTCTGAGAACGCATATTAATCAATTTCTCGATCTAAAGGTTATTTTGGTCATTTTCCTAGTTTATGGGCATTTCCTGTTTGAAAATGTTTGAGAGGCGCTATTAGTCAATTTATGGTAAATTTCATGTTTGGACTTATTTTTCTAGAGTGAAAAGAGGTATCAATGGTGCAGGCACATCTCTATACGAATATCTAGTTATAGTGATCTCTCGTATCTTATTAGGATTCAAACTAGTCTAGAATAGGTTAGTGGTGACTTTAACATAATGATGATTTAATTTTAAGAAAAGCGAAAAAAAAAAATTTGCGATGGATAGAGTTTGGAAGAATTTATACGTAGTCTAAATGTTATCCGGGTCTACCAAGCAATCCTGTTAAATCACTCCAAGGTTTGCTCGTTATCGTTCTATTAATTAGCATTGAAGAAATCTGATGATATGGACACCAATATCATAAAATTAATGCGGGATAGAGAAAATCTAAGAATCAGGTGTCATGCACGGAGTTATTAACTTGAATCGCAAAATAAAAATTGCACAGACACCATTCGTACATTTATTATAGTACCTACTTTGGATAGAATTTTCATCCACGTAACCCTAACTATTAGAAGTGGTTCTGGAATTACTTCCATAGAAACTGGAAAAATCACAAAAAGAAAGCGATCAAAATCTCTGCTTTTAACAGGTATGGATTATTCCAAAAAATAAAAGGTATGGAGAATTTAGCTCATCCTTTCTTTCTTTATTTAACATGATCCTAGATTCCGTGCATGAAAATTCTGTTTAAAGAAACCGAACCAAAAAATAATGTTTACTCATTATATGGATTCTCCTAAATCCTACCAGTTGCAACTTGATTTCTCACATTATTTGGAGCAAATCATTATTTTGCTAAATTTGTCACAAACCTATGCTAAATCATTTAAGAGTCCATGTAGAATTGGTGATCTATTGAAAATCACCAAAAGTAAATCATGCAAATAAGACAGTAATTGTGTAATGTCTGAAATTACCAAAAATAGAATGACTGTAAAAAAAGAAAAGAAAAAGAGATATGCTGGAAAAAGATACCATAAGTGTTGTAATTTTTGAACAATAATCATTTAAATGCCATATTTTTTTTCGATCAATCAAGTGACACGTTACTTAAAAATTGTTCACTTGAATGCCTCCAAAAATAAATATTTGGTGATTCATCTTATGTGCCTTTTTGTAATAAAATTTAAAGTCTAGTGGCCACAGTTTCCTTATGGGATCGGGAAAGTGGGGCGTTCGATCCCCACTTCTGGGAATGGGATCTATGGGGTCATTATATTTTAAGGGTGGGCCCCTTGTGGGCCATGACCCAGCTCCTCTAAGGAGCTCATCACTGTACTCCCAAAAAAAGTATATTAAAAGAAAATAGATTCCTTTTTCTTAAAATAAGATTACCTTTATATCATAAAAATCTAAAATGTCAGCACTACCTTACAACAATTAGAAAATGATCATTAGTATCGTTATAAGCAAATTCTACCCATGGAATAGCTGGGGCCTAGCTTTTGGAAGGCTAGTTGTCTGGCAAATCTCCCAGTCATTTCCTTGCAGGCTATGGATTTTGTATCGCGTAGCAAGCCAGATATGGAGCAATGGTCATGCAAACCCAAAGAGAGTTTACCAAGGGAAAGTCACGAAACTCCAATCAGTTCTTTTTTCATCAGTAATTTTCGAAAAAAATACACCCCGTTTACATATTTCTAATTGAAACCCTTCGAAACTCTACCTGCCAAAGATTTACCCATCTCGCCCGTGGAGGACCCTTCAAATGATTACATTACTGGCACCACCAGATTGTTGTCGAAGGATAGCTAATTTGATATAAGATGCAAGAGACTGGATAACAGCAAGCCTCTTTCACGTAAGGAAATGTTTATATCACAGTAGCTGATACATGAATTGCACCACCTTACGGATTATAAGAATATAATCATGGTGAATTGCAAATTTTCATCCTCATAAGTGTGAAAACAAGTGCGACGTGGCAAGGACAAGCATGAATGTTATCTTGATTTCGACTTTAATTTGTAATATTTTCAACATCAGTTATGTAACTCTTTGGTAAATTAATTTTTTCTGGTAACCTTAGCTTTATCATGGTGAATTGAGAAACTTTGTTGAGGGTCATGAGAATATAATCGGGTAAGTTCCTGATAAAGGAAGCTTTAACATTGCACCCTTAAGAGGAATTAATTAACTGGTCGTATAATAAAAATCAATGAATATAGTCGTTGATAAAAACCAGATACTTAGAAAGGAAATGAGAGTGAAGCTAGGCTTTTTGGTAATAACCGATAGATATTAGTAATGATTGAAATTACACCAGTTAAAAAATCAAATTAGAGGAGTTGTGTTTTCCCTATTCTATCATCTTCCTCTTAATTGCCTTTGTCATATCTATTATGTTAATTTATTCTATCTTATTCTGACCCGACACCGCTTCTCTGCTTCGCTTCGATATCTCGATGCAATCTTCCCCCGTTGAGCAATATTCGTGGCATTCGTGCAGCCATTTATTAATTTATTAGCATAGGGATTACATGGAAGCATAAATCATAGATATGAAATTAAGCATAATACTAAATCTTGTAATAATTATTCTATAGCTATTGAACTATAGCTTCCATCACAGAGTACAATCATTATTTACATCATATTATATATAAACATACGCGAAATATTAAATAATTGAACCGATAGTGTCGTACTGAATAGCAATTCCGTTAGTTGTTTAGGCTTGCGATTCAGAAGCGAGACCAATTGATCCATTCCCCCAGGCGTTCATTTTGCATGCCCCATTCAGGTATATATAGGCAGCCAAAATGAGCCATCAATAGCCAAACAAAGGTTAGAAGCTCCCCACCTTTGCTTATCACCTGCGCATGTGCCTCTCCCTTTATATGACTTGCTGCATATGATAACATCTCAACCCACACTCCGCTTATCACCTTCCACTTCATATCCCCAAGCCTTTCCATCTCTTGGGCCAAATTTCCCGCTTCGAAGTCTCTTGACAATCTCCTACATAGCTCCTCCACATCCCTGGTCGCGCCATTGGCATGGGGCCGTAGCTGGTTCAATAATTCCGCTGATGTCATTTGGGCAATGCCCCCCACATTGGACACCACCTCAGGCTGATTAAGGAAAAGATACATCATATAGTCGGAGATGAACTTACTGAATTCTCTTTCATCGTTTTCAGCTATGGAATCTTTGTCGTACAACATTTCAGTAGCAAGATGCCACATTATTATGCAAGTGTCATAATTAGCCTGGGCGACATATGGCAAAAGATGGTGGCACTCTATCCCCACCGGGCAACTATAGAGAAACAAATCACCTCGAGCCTCAAATATCTTCCTCACCTCTCTCAAATTATTTGCATTGTCGGACTTGCGTTTCACCTCCTTGAAAATATAGATCCATAACTTCTTAATAAATGGATTGTTGGACAAGTATTTCGTATTTGCAATCATTATTTTTTTCCTCAGACCACAGCCTCCGACAATTTGCTTACTAGCTTGATGGAGACAAGAGATGATCTTTTCAGCCTCACAGAGTCGAAAATTGCTCGAGCAACGATGATACTTATACATCTTTCTCGGACTCTCCTTCAAGGTCTCAGAGCAAAGGTTGCAAGCAGAGATGGATTCCGACCACCTTCGAAATATAAATGGTGTGTCTAAGACCATGTAAGCAGCATTGATGTTACGCTCTACTCCACCCATGACAAAGCGAGGCTTCCTTAGGTCATCCGTGGCGGATACCAACTTGTGGAGAAATGAATCTAGTTTAGATGATCCTGTGTTGTACCGCTTGATTCCAGCAACAGTCCAATCGGAGAAAACAAGCATGAATAGAGCTATCACTTCAAGAGCAATCCCTCTGAAAAGAAGGGAATAAGTAATTTCCACATCAAGTTTGGAGAGCCCATGCTTCTTCAAGTGATTGAACACAACAAAAGCCAACACAATGCTAGTGAAGGCTATGAAGCGGAAAATGTAGCCCCACAAGGAATATATTGCCAACGCTTTTGTGTAGAGCACTTCATAAATGAAGTTGAGTTCAACCGAGATCACCCTCAATGCATCTATTGCAGAAACATTGCGGAAATATTTACGGCTCATTTCGCGATCCTCATATATGAAGATGAGATTTCCAATGAAGACCCTAAAGATTTGAAAAAAGTAGTGAGCATGCTTTACCACAGTGCTCTCAGGAAGCTTCACTTCTTCATCAGAATATCTAGCTCCCCGTACAACATTGAGTTCTTTAATCAATTGGTCACCTTCATCGTCATGAAGAGACTCGTCAGTTAAGAACGCAATTTTTTTAGACTGAAGGCTCAAGAGCATCGATTTCCTAAGCCTCGAGAAGCTAGAGAAATTAAGTGCTCGTAACCTCTCCGCATTTTTTGTGATCCCGGCAAGAAACACCAGCATTGTTGGGATTGCCAACAAGTGGTTGCTGGGAAATATCTGCACGTACACATAGATAGTGGCACCAACTTGGAAAATGAACCCGAGCAGGTGTCGTCGCCAAAGAGAACTGTCCTCTAGAGAGAAGGCAGTGATGCTATCTGGACCACCAAGGTGTAACAAGAGAAATGAGGCCCAAAATGCTTGAAGTGCTCCATCTACTTCAATTGCCGAAGTGGACGAGCTTCCTTGATTGTGAGAGATGAACCCAATCCCAAATGCAGCTACCCAGTCAACCATCAAATAGGCCAACCACAAAAGGAAAACGATGCGGTTGTTCACTATTTTTTTTCTAAGGGGTGCAAATAGAATGAGAAAGACTTGAAGCAGGAAGCTTAGTATGACAAAAGATCGGATGTTCCATTTGTTCCACAGCACCGAAATGGAGATAAAAGTCATGTTTTGCTTAGTTTGAATCTTATCACTCCTCTAGGGAATGCATTTATACTTACTGAGATGGTGCCTTGCTTGTTTGTTATAAGACAAGCTAAAAGAATTGATTCAGTCCATGAGCGAAGACAAGTATCTGATGCATTAATTCATAGAGAAAAGTAACACATGCACTATCAGGTTGAACATAAAACTATGTACATGAAACTAGTTTATGAAATCGAGTTGTAGATGATGTGATGCATCATTATTGAAATTTTAAACATGACTCACCTGATAACAACTAGGCTCAACCCATTTGAGTCATTTTCTATTAAATAACAACAAATATCGGAGAAAAGTTTCGTAGGTTTAAGATGAGATGGGGTCTTTTATTAAGCCTGTAATAGATTATGAAATCAAAGCTTCCCCTTTATACGTTGGTTTTTTATCTTCCCCCGCTTCGTCTGTCGTTGGACAGTGAACCTATATAAGTTACTCATCAAGCTACATAGTCAGTAGTGGAACTGATAAATCTGGCCCTACTCTAGATTTCTGTCTGCACCAGAAATTGACTAGGTCGTCGAGATGTATAGACCACTAGAGTGCAGGTTATTAAGCACGTCATCCATTGTTGATGATCATAAGGATTACTACTGATATTGATGTACTTCAATGACCATTGATCAGTGGTTGATACACGACGACCTATAGCTAGCGATAGTCAACAAGGATATCAATTAGAAGGGGCGACTGATTATCGATTAGGAAGAAAAATTGGATGCCAGAAGACGTCAGGATGCAGTTATAAGTTTTCAAATTTTAAATCACTAGTGAGCAATGCAACAGAATCAATGAAGTCGTGGAGTAACCAAAACACAATTTTAAGGGAGTAACTACTTTAAGACAATATCATGACATCTTGAAAACATGGGCACGAGATTTCCATAGATGAGGGAACTTGGCTATAATCGCAAGAGAACTGCTCAGAGACAGTTATAGCACAATCACTTTAAACACCAACATTCGCCTACTGGAGAGCCCTCACTCACAAACAACCAAATCTAATACCTTTCGGTTATCTTTACTTTCTTGCACTTTAATTTCTAGTTTCTAGACTCGAGTTGTATATTGAATTCCGATATGATTTTTAGCTATAGTTTCCAAATCCATGTCGTCGATAAATTTTGGCATGTATCTTTATCTTAGTTATAGCATCGACGATTGAATTTTGGCATTGCATATTTGCATTCTTGAGCTTAGTCATTGATTGAATTCAGACATAGTTCACTTACATTCGGTTCCATTGAAGTGGCTGTATTTTCCAAACTTCGTTGTCGATTATATTCCAAAATGGTTTGTGTATGCACAATTTTGTTCAAAGTAAAGATATCAATTTTCTTGTCTACCTATATCATTTCTATATGAAGTCATCACAGAACCTTTAAAACTGAAGAATGACTTTCATTGAAACATATTTCGTCACCAAGCCCAATTCATGCGAAACAATTACTAAGATGGTTTCCAGACAGCATGATATTGAAAGTATTCCTCACGCAATGACAGTTGACAATCCGGGTGAGCATCACACAGGACGTCATCAGACACTCCATTTGGTTCTAGGGTGAGTAGATTCTACAGTTGGAATTTGGCTCTAGAACTTGGAACTTATCCTATTTACCTAGAGCTAGTTTTGAAACTTATCCTATTTTTATGATCAAGTTCCAAAGTCTACCTGAGAACCTTATTATAATTATAGTTATTATTTTTGGTTCCTAGTTTTTGTTCATTTATTTATAGCAAAATCATATGAGTTTATGAGTAACAAAATGATTCAAAGTAAAATATGAACAATAGAAATGCCTATTCGCCAAAAACAACAAACCCATAAGATGAACAGGTAGTCACCTACAATTATAAATAATAAAAAATCAAGCACGTAAAATAAAATATAAATTATAAAACTCCATTCCCCATTCATCCAAAAAAATCTAGGTGAAGAGGAAAGACAGGTGAGGAGTTTTGAGGAAGGACAAACAATGAATGAGTGTTGACTTTTTCACTTATAAAATAAGTTCCATAACAAGGTAGTCTATCTCGGATACTAGGTGGGTATTGACTCAAGACCTATACTTGTACCAGTTTAAACTGGTTCGAAAAATTTGGAGCCTATTTCGAATCGATTATAGGACCTATTTTTGGGGCAGTCTAGTTCTTGGGTAAAACCGATTCAGTTACACACCCCTCACTCGATGGCATAATCAAGTTGAGAAATGCATGCCATGTCTGCCAATGAGGGACACATGATACTCATCACTTGATGCTTTTTGTAGTTGAGGTGGTGCATCGAGGAAGTTAGGTCCTACTTTCAAAAAGTCAAGAAGCGATTATGAGCTGATTTCTCTAACCATTTAGACTATGTTTGGTAGTCAAGATAAAATTTAGGAAAATGATCAATTTATCCTATCCTGTGTTTAGTTTCTACCCGAGACAGGATCAAGTCAGATATAAAAGGGATATAGTCCAGATAAAAATATCCCATGAGAGATATGGGATGAAAGTAGACATGATTTCTAATATCTATAATATAAAAATTATTTTTCTAAAATAAAGAACGTCTTAAATTAATAAAATAAGGATAATATTTGAATTCTAAAAAAGGAAATTCAAAAATAAAAAATAACAACAACTTCTATTTTATGTATTCCACACAAAGCAATAAGCATCATCCATGCATTAGTCTGCCATTTAATGTATGAGATACCTTGCTTGCATTTATTCATGGAATGGATGATGTGTAGTAGAATTGTTTAAGGACTTATTCGACGATAAAGCCTTAACCTAGTGTAAAGCAATAAGCATCGTCCATAAATGAGATACTTTCCTAAGATACTTTGCTTGTGTTTATTCACTAAATGAATCAATTTTTTTTACCACTTTGGATCTTTTAATTAATATCGTCTTCGGACAAACAAGCAAGGAACTATCACAAAATGTGTATTCTTGATTTTAAAGTTTATATGGTATTTTAGAGAATTATTGAGTTCTTTAACTGGGTTTATCTATCTTGGATTGATGCAAAGTTATTGGATATGTCGAAAAGAGTAACCTATAAATAGCAATAAATTTGAAGTATCTTATTCGTCAAGTTTTTGATACTCACAAGGATGAGAAGAGACAACTATTATAAGTTTGACCCATCAAGTTCTCAACTTTAAGTTGGTTTGAGAGAATTTTATTTTCTTAATAAGGAAGATAACCTACTTATCATATACAAGCACACTCACAGGACTTGTTAGATATATTCTTATTCATCAATAGTATCAAGTGTTGTGTTAGATGTGGTATCACCTATCATAGATATTAAAGTTTCATTCATGCATGAGATACTTTTCTTCCACTATTTAATACACAAGATACCTTACTTACATTCATTCGCAGAATGGATAAATGTGCAAGTAACTTAGAATGAATCAATTTGATGATAAAACATCAATCTGACACAAAGTAATAAGCATCATCCATGCATGAGTCTGCCATTTAATGCATGAGATATCTTGCTTGCTTTTATTCATGGAACAGATGGATGTGTAGTAGAATTGATAAAGGACTTATTTGACGATAAAGCATTAACCTAGTGCAAAGCAAAAAACATCGTTCATAAATGAGATGCTTTTCTTTTGATATCTAATGTATAAGATAATTTGTCTGTGTTTATTCACTAAAGGAATTGACTTTTTTTTACCACTTTGGATTTTTTAAGACAATCAAGCAAGGAACTATTGCTACATGTGTATTCTCGATTTTAATGTTTATATGGTATATTCAAAATTATTGAGTTCTTTAACCAGATTAATCTATCTTGGATTGATGTGAAGTTACTGGATATGTCGAAGAGAGTAACATATAAATAGCAATAAATTGGAAATATTTTATTTGTCAAGTTTTTGATACTCAAAAGGATGAAGAGAGGACTACCATGATTACCTCCCTTGAATATAAACCATACATTATAAGTTTGGCTTGTCAAGTTCTCAACTAAGTTGGTTTGAGAGGATTTTATTTTCTTGATACAGAAGATACCATGCTTATCATATACAAGCACACTCATATGACTTATTAGAGATATATTCTCATTCATCAATAATATCAAGTGTCATGTTAGATGTAGTATCATCTATCATGGATATTGAAGTTTCATTCATGCACGAGATACTTTTCTTTAACCATTTAATGCATGAGATGCCTTGATTACATTCATTCGCAGAATGGATGGATGCACAACTAACTGAGAAAGGACCAATTTGATGAATAAACATTAGACGCAAAGCAATAAGCATCATCCATGCATGAGTCTTCCATTTAAAGCATGAGATACCTTGCTTGCATTTATTCGTTGAATGGATGGATGTGTAGCAGAATTGATAAAGCACTGATTCAATGATAAAGCATCAACCCGGCACAAAGCAATAGGCATCATCCATAAATGAGATAATTTTCTTCTAAATTTTAATGCATGAGATTCCTTGCTTATGTTTGTTTGCTGAATGGATTGATTCTTTTACCACTTTTGATAAACTGTCGCAACATTCGTATTCTCTATTTTAATGTTTATATGGTATTTTGCAGAATTATTGAGTTCTTTAACTAGGTTAATCTATCTTGGAAGGATGTAAAATTACTGGATATGTTGAAGAGAGTAACCTATATATAGCAATTAATTTGAAGCATCTAACTTGTCAGGTTTTTGATACTCTCAAGGATGAGGAGAGAAAACTACCATGATTACCTCCCTTGAACGTAAACCATACATAATTATAAGTTTGGACCGCCAGGTTCTCAATTTTAAGTTGGTTTAAGTGGAGCTACATTTTCTACTTCATCTCCTTCACAAACATTGTGGTAGCTTTCGTCATGTTCAATCACTTGAAGAAACATGAGCTTCGCAAACTCAACGTGAAAATTACTTATTCCCTTCTTTTTGGAGAGATTGTTCTTGATGTGATAGCTTTAATCATGCTCATTTAATCTAATAGGATAGTTGCTAGAACCATGTGGTGGGACCCACGATCATCTAAAATAAATTCAACTTTTCACAAGTTAGTATCCGCCACGGATCATTTGAGGAAACCTCGATTCAAACCATGTAAAGCAAAGCCCAATGCCAGTGTTGCTTATGAAATATTAGATACACTATTAATATTTTGAAGATGGTTAAAATCGATTTTTGATTGCAACCTTTTATCCATGTATCTTCCAAGGAGTTCAAGAAAAATTTATAAGTGCAATCGATGCCGGCGCATCACCACTTTTTCTAAGATCATCGATTTAATTCATCTAGTTGGTGAGGTTTGTAGGGACTGTGATCTTGATGGGAAGATACCAAATATTGCAAATACAAAGTACGTGTCCCAAAATCCCTTAATTAAGGATCTATGGATCTTTATTTTTGAGGAGGTGAAACGTAAATCCGAGAATTTGATAATCACGAATAGGTGAGGGAAATGTTTGAGACTAGAGGTGATCTGTTTCTCAAGAATAGATTGGAAGGGATCGATCGCAACAATCTTTTAGTGTATATCACCAAGCTTAATTACGATGATAGTATTATACCGTGACATATTGCTACCGAAATATGGTACAATAAAGAGAAATCAGTGAGAGATAACAAAAGGGAGTTCAACAAGATTTTATTGTATCTTTTATTTAAACTATCCAATGTGATGTCCACTGTGGCAGGCGTTACCCAAATGACATCAGCGCGGATGTTACGAGATCGTTACTTGCACAATGAGAATGGTACCATCGGTTTAGAGACGCTATGCATGAAATTGTTTGAGGGTCACAACTTCCGAAATGCGCACCTCCATGGGGGGACCGATTTGGCAAAAAAGATGGAAAGTCTCGAGGAAAGGAAGTGGGATGCGATGAGCGGAGTGTGGGTGGAGATGCTGTCGAATGCAGCAATTGATATTAAGGGAGAAGCACACAGGCAGGTGGAGAGCAAAGGTGGAGAGCTTCTAGCTTTTGTTTGGCTGTTGATGGTTCGTTTCGGTTGTTACTACAAACCTGACTGGAGCATACATCATAGAGAGCAGGATGTCATGTTGTCGACGTTATTCATATAACTTGAATACGATTTTTGTTGAAGTTATCATGAGATGCCAAGGAGTGGATAATCATATGAACGGCAAGCCTTCTATAGCAATTTTACGATTCGTCCCAATGCCATCGATCCAATCAATCCCCGTTTCTCGTCTGATAATGTGCAAAATGTTGTATTCTGTGATGGAAGCTATATTTCGATTGTTATGGAATAATTAACGCAAGATTTAGGACTACGTGCGATTTTATATCTCTGATTTTTGTTGACATGTAATCCCTGTGCGAATAAAATAATGGATGGCGTGTGAGAATGCAGTGGGCGTTGCACGTTGGATGGAGATCGCGTCGAGATATTAAAGCATGAGCAAAGAAGCGGCGTCGCGTCAGAACAAGATGGAAAACAGATACAAACTCGATTCATTGATTTCTATTAGACAACCAGCTTTTTATATTCCTATGAACCTAAAGAAAGTCGCTCAATTCACCATGGTAAAGCCTAAACCATCGGAAAGGATCAATTCAACAAAACGTTATGTATTTAGAGTTGTAAAACTTAGGTAGTTAAAGTCGAAATTGAGAGACTATTTTTGTTTGTCCTCGCCATGTTGCGTTTGACTTCACACGTCATTGTTCATGGTACAAATGCAACAACAAGCTTTAGCTTATTTGTCATCCTCGAACTGTTATCTCATATTGCATAAACAATCATAATAATAAACTCAAGGACATCTATTTGATTTTAATTATAGGAACACAAAAGTAAAAACAATAATACCAAATCTAATTTATATGTAGGTTAATTATAATTTGCATAGAACTTACTACATTGAATGAATAAAATTTCACCTAACATAAATTCATTTCACTGGAGTTACAACAAAAACAATTATTGAAAAATGTAAAATATGTATCAAGTGTAGCTTATTATTCTCCTCTCTCCCCGAGAAATATGAATTGTTCTCTGCCTCTCAAGGATATCAGGGCAGGGCTTAGGTGAACTCAAATCACAGAGGCCTTGAGAGCCTGGCAGAAGAAATGTGAAAAAAGTCCAAAAAAGAAAATAGTAACCCACCGTCGCCACACGCACGTTTTAGTGAAGAGGCCAATTGGCAAAGTTAAGGAGAAAAGGGTTCGATCTTCCAAATTACATATTTGCTATTTCGTCAGGTTAGAAAAGCTCTAAGTAGCTACCCACACAGGCCTATACCCGAGACGGTCCCAGACAAGTTTGCTAAGCATTTAACAAGGCGATAAGGGAAAAGTTTCATTTCAAGCGACATGCCAAATTATGATGGTCAGTCGGACGCAGAAATGGGACAACATTATTGCAAGAAGCAAACGGTCACTTCAACATGATACAAGAAAACCAAATCAGACGTTCCAGTCAGTGGCAAGGAGCACAGACCTAAGGAATTTCTGAATCCGCCATTGGCAACTGGCATTTTCATTCCGCTCATCTGAGCATATCATCTAGCACTGTGAATTCGAACAAAGCTGTTATTTGTTTACAATGAGCTTCACCCGATTCATTCAATCAATTACCTGGCGCCTTCTGAAGTCTAGGACTCCATGAGTCGATCCAGGACTAATTTCACGACAGAGGGAGCGTCAACAGTCACCGCCACCTTCACTGTTGGTTTGTCAGACCATTCCGTGTGTTCACCGAACCTATTCAACAAAGTTGATATAGCTGAGTGGTTACAACAAGCATACTCAAGTGGAGGAACTTCTTTACAAGCATAGCATATGAGAAGGGTAATCCAACCTCCTATAGTTTAGATTAGAAACGCTACCTCTCCTCTATACTTCTATTCTTTGTTATTCGGCAACAATACAGGGGGAAAAATTCTCTGTCCCTTTTGAGGGTACTTGAGATACAAATCCGTTTGTTGCATCTTCTCAAAATCGAAACTTCAAGGAAATAACTCTTTATTTTTCCAGAGTTTAAGCAGATTTCAAATCCAGCACTGTGCCCTTCACAATATATTAATTAGATCCTGGACTTTTTATTGGGTTTAACTAATATCAGACAGCCTTGCTTCATGACATGATGCCCACCATCAGTGGTTGGCACTCATAAAAAATTATGTTGAATTAGTAGAACAAGGGATCTGAAAGGGCCCTTGATAATTGAGCTGCGGCATTTGACCTACCTTTTCTGTTTATTATATAGTATAGTGAGCCCTCTTGTGATACCGGTCGTTTGCACTGTAACCACACCTTCAGTGAAAGTTAAAAGTGAAGGGTTAAAAGCTGCAATTATTGTTGTTGGATCGTGGAGGTAAACTCCTGCACCAAGATGACATATAAGTGTTAAAAATAAACGATGGGAAGATAATAAAAACCATTTCCTGAATCAAGATGTTTCAGTAAGCATACCTCTGGTGAAGTATGCTTCGCGATGATAGGAAAAGTACACTTCCAAGATTCTGGAGAGGTATTGAGCAAATCTTCCATTTGATTGAACCAACTTATCTCTATCTGCATCTGTAGTGTCTCAAAACAGTTCAGATTAAAAAACCTGGCAATCCAAATTTCATCATTATTATTTAAATAATTAAATATGTAATTGACAATACCGGGATTATTACACAATTCAAATGTTTTATTAAATGGATTAAGTTTATGGTTGTTGACTGGCCTGACTTTTGGTGTCACTACTGTTTAGGCAGAAAATACTTCAAACAGTAAGAAGCTGAATACTTGCAATTTGTCGCACTCAATCAATGAAAAGCATTCTTTGGCCAAAAAACAGAAAAATCCATAGAGTAAGCAATGAAAGTGGACTTGTGAAACTATGCTGGAAACAGTTCTGACCCTTAAGTAAATTTACCCTTCAGTTCAACCATCAGAAGAAAAACTAACACCATAGGTTTCTCCAAAAGCAGCAGATAGGATGCTTTACTTATAACTAGAATGATTAAAGAATCACTAGAAAATCACTAGCATTATCTCTGCATGCTCTATGCTAAATCTCTATTTAAGCCCATCAAAACATGTGCACTATTAGCAAATTTTAACACTAGCTGACTTTACCTGTCAAAACAACTTGATGGGTTACATTTATTCCTACAGCCAGAACATCAGCTCCACTGGTAAATACAATGTCTGCAGCATCTGGGTCGCCAAAAATCTGATCAGCAGTCAAAGATGGACAAGAATGAGAAGGAGAGTTAAAGCTCTGGACCTGAGCCATTCAAATTACTTCAGGTTTGAATGGTAAGTCACTCCACCCCCAAACAATAAAACAGACATTTAGAAGCTATTTCAGATAGAACCAGGTACGTCCAACCCAACATACACCACCATTATGATGGGACAATTATCTTAGCCATGGATAATTAGAGAAAAAGAGCCTTCAAGCAAACTTCTGGCAGCTGCTCAGGTTTTACATTGCAAATTTTAGATATTTGTCTCTTGCAAGAAAAAGAAGAAATTTCCAACTTACGTTGGCTTCAGCTGCTGGATTCACATTGCCATTCACAGAAAAAGCTCCACCAAGAAGCACGATCTGCCCAATCTTTTTTGAAAAGGTTGGATCTTGTTCAAGAGCCTGGATTACTCATACATTTGACAACATATGAACAAGCCATTACAAAACCAGTATGATACTTTACTACCAAGTGAAACTTGCATGACAAAAGATTGAGAAGCTGACCAGTGCAATATTTGTGAGAGGGCCCAATGCAACCACAGTAACTTCCCCAGGATAAAGGTTTGCTTGCTCAATGAGAAAAGTGGCTGCCGACTGTTCTATTGGTTTACCTTTTGGTGGTGGGAAGTTTTGATTGCCAAGTCCATCCGCGCCATGGACAAAATCCGCAATTCGAAGCTTTGTACCTTTCTTTAGGAGAAACAATGATAAAATCAAACAACTGATAATGTTTCTTTAGAATAAACAATTGGCTTTTAAGTCTTCTAGAAGAGTGCATGAGAATCAGCTCACAGTCTGAACGCCATCACAATTTACCAAACTTAAGTATGAGATCTACAAAGTTACAGTTTGAGAACATCACAAATTTGATGCAGAGCAATTACGAGTTCCAGTGATAATTAGAAAGAACCAAGAGGTAGCCTTACGGGGTTTTCTTGCTTTATAAAATAAACTTGTTTTGGTGACAACAAGAGATTCCTTGCTATAGTGAGCCATGACAAATGAGAGCTGCCCACACTCAAAAAATAAAACGAGAGGACCTGCAAACCCCTTCTATCCTTGGAAACCCATCACATATGTTGCACGCAACAGGTCCCAGAACAAAGACACACACAGTAACCGAAAGCGCATACAAAATCGAGGGTCCCTCACATGTGCTAGTGTCGACACTACTACCACTACCTGGTCATATCTACAGATTGGGGTCCTATCATTTACTCAACCATGTTCATCCCACCAACCGCAAATGCGTCTCAATCAAGAGCCTAAATTGAGAGTAAGCGGTCAATAGTATACCCTGAATCCTATATCGGCAATGTACGAAAGCGTGCGATTAGAAAAGTACATACGGTAATTGTCACTTGGGATCCTTCAGCCACAGGAATGTCGGTCCGTCCTGCAACCTCCAGCTGCACCACATAAAAGAGGGAAAAAAAAAAGAAAGTAAGGCCAAAACGTTTGTGACCCACATAAAATTCACAGTACAATCGATTCAGTCCTTCAACCGACACCAGAAAAAGTAAGCATACGAAATCCCGAAAACCTCCCGCAGTAAACCATCACGCACCGCCCCACCCAAGTAAGACATACCAGATGCAAGGCGTTCCTGGTGGCCAGGGTCGTGTAGACGTTCCCGTATATAGTGGTAAGGCCGATCACCTCTACCTCCGGCGACTGCAGCACGACGAAAATCGCCATGGCGTAGTCTGAAAGACGTCGAACCCATTCACGACGGTGAGAATTGAGGCATACCCACGATGCAAAACCAGGCGATTCCACGGAAAAATCGAAACTTTTTTGGTGGGGGGATTAAAATTCTGCATACCGATGCCAGGGTCCGTTCATACCTGATTCATACTCATTATAAATTGCTGAAATCTGATCGATTGAGCAACTAGAAGTCAAATGAAACTCGAAGCTTAAGCCTAATCATGACCATTTCATGGTTACCTAGTTCATACTCATGGGGCTTGTATGTGATGGGTCGTTCTTACTCGGATATGAAGAAGCAAGGGATAGGAGAATCTTTTGGTTGTTCAAACTTCTATATAATCGTATCTTGGTATGTTTTGTTTATCTCAACTTTGGCTTACTAGGAATGCCAGGTCGCACGCATTTTTGTTAGGAGGAAAGTTCTCTCCACACGCGCCGCGCAACTACCTTCCTTTCCTTTTCGACTAGGAAAGCTATTGATGATAGCAATGAACTTTTATGGTACTGTGGAGTATTTTTCGATTTCTTGTGATTGTTGCCGAGATTGAAGTGAGCTTATGACAAAGGTGGTCTTGATTAATTGAATTTGCCAATTTATATAGAGAAATTTCTAGTAAACCCTTCCACCATAGTAAACGTTTGAGTTTTGTTCTTGACTTAGCCTCCGTTCGTTTACCGGAAAATGTGACTTTTTTAAAAAGAAAATAACAATATTTTCTAGTATTCGACTAAAACCCGAAAATGAACTACAAGATATTTTCTTCCATTTGATAGCAAAAAAATTACCCAAGGAAAAAAAAAAGGAAGAAAAAAAAATTCAAAAAATTCAAAATTTTTAAATATTTTTATAAGAATGAACATTTCATTAATTAAAGACTCGAGCTCAAGCATCGGAGACTTGCACATGGCCTTTGTGGACAGAAGCTTGAGTATTGAGGACCTAAGCATGGCCTTTATGGACCCTGGCTTGGGTGCCAAGGATTCGAGCCCAACCTCAATGCACCCAAGCGTGGGTGTCGGGGGCTTAGGCCTAGCTGCCAAAAACTTGGTCTTGAACACTAAGACCCGAGAACTAGTGTTAGGGTTTTCATGCTCAAGTGTAAAGTTTTCGATCTAAACGCTAACACTTAGTCATATTTTGGAAAATGTTTTTCATTTTTCTAAAAAGAAAAAATTATTTTCTTGAATTTAAACATAAGTTTTCCGTTGACTCATTTTCCTAAGCGAACCGAGTTACAGAAAATGAGAAAAATGTTTTCTATGAGATGAATGGAGCCTAAGCTTTCCTTTATTATAGTAACCTATACATACTATCCTGTTGATTGGCTGTTGCTACCCGAGTCTAGTTTATCAACTTATAAAATGCAAGTTAACACAATACATCTCTCGAAAGAGCTGTCACCTGGTAATTGACGGTTGTCTGGTTAGAACCAATTTAAATCGACCAGCTGAAGAGAAAGGCAAGGAGCATTGTATCCAAAATTCGATTATACGGGATATGTGTCAGATACGACATAATCCACTAATTAATCTAATTCATGCAAATACTATATATTCATGTATATATAAAAGTGGGTGAAGCTCGTGCGAGATTGAGACATGTGGCATGCTCACGCAAGATTTACCCAGCTATTTGCTTTGAAAGTTCTCGGGATGCTGCGCACCAAAATAAGCCTGTGGTTTTGACACCTTCTTGCGACCTATCTTAAAGTCGTGTGCGTAATCCACGGCACGCATTAGCTTTACCACGACCACTCACGTAGTCAATTGCGCCATCTCCTCTCACCGTATGTGTATAATACCTCGGACGTCATGCTTGAGAATACAAATTGGATCTCTCCCAACATGATTCGATCTCTCAATTAAACCAATCCGCTCTTCGAGTTCCCTGAAAGACGCCCCTAGGCTATCTAGATCATTCACCTAAGTCTCCGACTTCTCAACTCGTTTCCAAGCTTCAGTGATTCAAGTGTCCACCATGACTTCTAAGTCTTTAACAATAACTCGAGCTCTAATATCAAATGTCATGATCCAATCTATTGACTCAGTTTGAAGTCTAGTTGGTGTGTACTATCCCTGATCGCGAGTAGTAGATCGACCTCCTCAAGCGTCTAATGCCCTAATGCTAAGACACATGCACAATTCTCAGGGTTGTATGTGAAAGAACAAGAATGGAAACGGGTAATGAAAAAATATTTTACTTGGTTGCATTGATTATCGGTACAAGCAATGCACATCAAGGGACTATAGGGATTGGAGATTCTTAATGGTTGAACCCTCTAGAGAGTTTCGCAGATATTAACGCAGACATTAACTTTTGTAGCATGAGCAGGTACATGGGATGGCAGCATCTAAAAATTGTGAAAAGTAAGAAAAGTAAAATAAAAAGTCTAAAATACCCCTACGTTTTGTGGATGCATGTTGGTTATAAGCAGCAATGGACAATGCCCTTGGACAAGCCCGGACCAAGGCACTTAAAGAGGACTTGTGCCACCCGGTCACTGACTAGGCCATGGCTGGCCCAATCTTGGCTCGACCACAATCTCTTTTTTAAAAGAGTCTTGATTTATGCCCACTTTCCTAAGGATTCACCTGACCACTATGTTACGATTTGGAAGGATTGGAATCTTCTTCTCTTTGTTCTTGCGGACTTCAAGCGTTTGTCGGCCTTATGCTACAATTTATTTTTTTTTTGTGAATTAGCCGCGTCTTTGTAGTTTCTCCCTTTCTTTTCCTGTATATTCTTGATGTACTTGAACAGTTTTCCCTTTTAGTAAAATTCTTTATCAAAAGGAACAGTCTAGAAGCTGATTAGGGAGACATCTAGGGTTTGCCTTTTTTTGGTTTTTGGGACATACAAAGGGAAAGAGGGAACACGGAGAGGTGGTGGGGAAGTGAGAGAAAAGTGAGAAAAAGAGGTGATTTCTAAAGCACCTATATTCTCACAACTTCCAAATTGACTTCTATTACTTTGATGTGGCGATGTGTCAGTAGGGTGACTAACGATGACTTGTTGCTACAAGCAATTTTCGGCAAAAATTAACTAGAATGACTACATTAAAGTTTTGCGCAAAGATTTAGAATTAGATTGATAAAATTATAAAGTTTAAAACTAAATTGATATTTATACGATATATTTAAGATTGATCGGGTAATTTTCCTAAATATCCTAGGCTATGTTTCATTTCTCTGCATAGATGCGCATTGTAGGAAAGTACCTCAATTTGGTAGTATTTTCTGCATGTCATTTCATATTTGTATGCGTTATTTAAATTTGATCATTGGCGCATTATACCAAATTTATTTGGAATTTCTTTTGAAGTTTCCGTTACCATTCACAGGTTCTTATCCCAGGACATAATACCAAAGCCGTGTTTAATGTTGTCCAAGAGGGCTCGGGTTATTTCATTTTTGCTTGTTTTATTTTGCTTCCTTTCATATTTATGCTTTTTTTTTTTTCTCGCTACCACATTGCATACCAGAAATTTACGAAACACTAAATACATGCGATACGATCTCCACCATATTCATTCTGACATTTAATAGAGAAGGCATGGGTGCAGTAACATTATTTAGTTTATACGTAATTAATTTAGATTCGGTCCCTCAAAGGATGATAGAAAGGTTGAGCTCAATTGATGGAGTTAATTATCAAACAAATCAAATAAATGGATTTCAAAGAATGTATATATATAATTAAAAAAGGTCATCATTGTTGTGGATTATGTAATTTTGAGTTGTCTCTTCCTGCCTCTCACCTTCAAGAAAATATTGGGTGGTCCGTGGAGTCCATGGCAACGTGGTTCCGAGCCACTCAGAAAGCCACATGTGGAGGTGTAAGGCCGGCTCGCCAGCGAACGAACCTTTGCACAAAAAATGATTTTCTTTATCTCAATAACCTGACACTAGCCCTGCGCCCTCTCTGTGCTCTCTTCCTTCTGCTCTGCAAACATTTATTTCTTCCTCTTATATTCTCTCCTTCTTTGAAGAAGGAAGAAGAAACGCAAACCCACTTCCAAATTTTGAATCTTTGCCAGATTTCGCCACTCGTGCAGCAGCGTTACTTGGCGTTCGTGAAGCGGCTGTCCCCTGTCATCACCGACGAAGCACATTAAGACTGCCCCTCGTGCAGTGACTTGGGATGGTAAAGCCGAACGGGGCAGGGATCCTGAAAGGGAGTGAGGCAGAGGCAGAGGCAGAGGCAAACGCCGAGGCCGAGGGGCATGCGATCGCCCTCGACAAGAGCTACGGGTTCTCAAAGTTCTTCGGGAGCATGTACTAGCTTGGGGACGAGGTTGGGACTTGGGGGAATGCAATTTGATTATACTTTCTATTCAAGGTCCAAGATGGCTTGATTTTGGTAAAACCGTCTTGGGTGTCACACCAATGATGGCATCCTTTTTTATTCACTCCTGAGATCCAAAGCATTCAATTAGCCCTTCATGTGAAGGAGGGCGGTGCGGGCGCGTCGGGGAGAACGAGCAGGGGAGAGGGTATGTGGCACGAGAGAGGGCTAGTGTATGCAGCCTAGCTGACAAAGAAAGAATTTTTTTTTTTTTTTTGGTGCAAAAATTCAAGGGTTGGCTTGGAACCACGTTGGCTCCACATGTTGCATTTTGAGTGGCTCGGAACCACGTTGACTCGGAGTCCCGGATCACCCGATATTTTCTCCTCTCCCCCTCTCTCAACTTTTCTTTGTTTGTTCCACTTTTGGAGGGAAGAGATTTTACCTACATCTCTCCCTCCCCTCTTGGTGGCTTTTCACTTCATTTTCTTTTGCTTCTTTTTATACTATCCTGATTTTATATATAGGAGTTTTTCTCTCCAATCTAATTTTAGATTTTAGAGTTTAATGAGTAAGTATTCCGCCTCTACTTTTAATGATGTTCATAACAATTTCGGTGTCAAATATGTGTTCATTCAACATGTTTTAATTCAAAACTTTGGTGCTCGACATAAGCTACAATGCTCGATCTCATTGGTGTTAGATTTGAGCTTCTTAAACATGTTTATATTGTCTTTATATGGTGATAGTGTTGGGACACCGAACCTAGCCATACACTGCTGAAAGGTAAAACCATACTTATAAATAGAGATTTCGGCATGTGCTTTTCATTGATGATGTTATATGATTCCATGATCGGCCGTTGATTCTTTCGCTTAGATATAACCATTGATATATTCTTGAAGGACGAGCCTCTAATTAACTCTACCAACCATGCTCTATCGATACATCTTGATTTCTAGTTTTTTGTTTGTTTTGGAGCTCTATGAGTTTGTCTTGTTATTGTGATTTTTGAAATTTCCAATCATGTATCATTTTTGTAATCGAATGGAAATTTCTTTTGACAAAAAAAAATGTAGAAAATTTACAGATTATAGTAAACAATAATTACTAGTTGAATCAAATTAAGTAGATTATAGAAAAATTTATAGTAAGTTGAATGTAGATCGTCAACCCTATAATTTGTCCTTCCATTTGGTGCCTCAGTCATCCTTAATCTTGATGTATTGCGTAATAAGTTCCGAACCCATCCCTCACCCTTCTTTACATGGATCAAAGGCTGAGATCAACGAGGCACCAAATGGGAGAACAAATAAAATGTTGAACATGAAGATCGAAGAAAGATCTACGAGAGTTTCATATTACTACCACTCTGCAACATCAGATCAAAATCTCATGTCGTTGGCTGACCCGTCACAATCATTTAGACAAAGGAATTATAACCTTTAGGGGATATTAGCCTTACAATTAACAAAGTGACATAATCAATTTTATAATTGTGCATTTAAACAAATTACTCATTATACTTATATTTGTATTTTTAACAGTATCCGAAATTCATTGTGGAATGTGGATCATGGTAAATGCAAAGGGAGACAAGTAATGCTAAGTATGGATTGATAAAATAGACTAAATAGTTTGTGAAGAACTTCCTAATAATAGTGAATTAGTGTATGACATGCTATTAAGTTTTAAACATTGGATGATGCAATAAGTCTCAAGCTCTCTCTCTCTCTCTCTCTCTCTCTCTGTTTTATTATTATTATTATTATTATTATTATTATTATTATTATTATTATTATTATTATTATTATTATTATTATTTCTTCTAAAAGTTGCGATTAACTTCTTCCACCGGAACCTACCCATGTGGCGGTCCCATAAGTAGCCACATATGAGAGATCTAGATAAATTTTTATATGAGTGGAGCATATATGTTGAATTTAATTTGGAGCATCTAAGACGGTTCTCATGTAACTTGTATCAATCCTAGCGGTTCATATCGAGTCTAGTATACATTGGGTTTCTCAATATTTTATCAAAAATTGAAAATTTGATCACCAGATGGAATTCATTACACTTTTTAACAAAGAAAATTCTTGATTACTCCTAGAAAAGGTTTAGCAATTCACCGCACTTCATAATAAAAGGTGATGCATTTATAATGTAATATGACATCAAAGATGATATTGTTTAAGCCCCAAAACAACACCTTTACTAACCAAATTAACGAAATATAACACATTTAAGAAATAATATCTAGTATAATGTTTAGAGGTTATTTAAATGTGTCTCATTAAACATGTATAGTTGAGAAAAGTAGCATGCTAATTTATTTAATTAGAGTGACATAAATGACTTAAGTGTTAATCTGCAAAGATACACATTTATTATTCATTCGTACATTGAAACCGACCACGATTGAGCTCCGACAACATGATCATTTAAAAGACAATATGTGACTGATCAAAGCATCCAAGGCTTGGTATGAAGGGCCGCCTTGTCGCACGGAGATACTGGCCTTCTCCTTCAAAACCAATGCCCTCTCTCTTATTTCTGCTCCTTCTCTCTCCGCCAGCAGCCTCTTGATGGACCTTGCAATGTTCTCTCTCTCAAGCCCGCCATTCAAGTGCACCCCAATTCTCCAAACATCGCTCACATACCTTGCATTCACTCCTTGATCAGCAAAACAAGGCATGCACAACATTGGCACTCCTTCACTTATGCTTTCCAAAGTTGAGTTCCAACCGCTGTGGGTCCAAAATGCTCCGACAGCAGGATGAGCCAACACTTCCTTCTGGGGTGCCCATTTCACTATCTTCCCTCTCCCTTCCAATGCCTTGAGAAAGTGGCTCGGCGACTTCTCTAGCCACTCCGGGTCGTGGACTGACCTGGGCCGGACCACCCATAAAAAGGGCTGCTCCGAGTCAGCTAGGCCTAACGCAATCTCCAACATTTCTGCCTCGCTCATGGCCGCGAGGCTCCCAAAGCTCACGTAGATCACAGACTTGGGCCGCTGTTTGTCTAGCCAGGAGATGCAGTCCGTGTCCTCTGCTTGTGAGATGCTCAAGGAGATGTCACGCAGAATCTGTGAGATGGACCGATCGGAAAAAAAGGAACTGACAAAACTTCCCGGAGCGACGCGAGATCAGAGTGCTCAAGCTCTTCGAATGTGTTGATGATGACGCCAGAAGAGTCCTTGATTACTGCGATCAGGTTATCCAAAATTCGGAACATTACCTCCGGTTTCTGTGGATCGACTGCCGGGATGTCTTTAACTAGTAAGGGCGGAAACTCCTTCACTGCCTCTTCGGATCGGGAACCTGATACACTCAGTACGAGAAACTTTACTTTATGAGAAAAAGGCATTCCCTTGGCAAGGAAAATATCTAAAGGAGCAAGCAATACATGGATCTTGACATCCAGACATGCCTATATGATTTCATCCAGAAAACTACTGCCATACACATGCATCGCACGGATTTGTATGATCTACACCTATAATTATTTACCAATAAAACCAGTAAATTTTCCTGTGAAAAGCTTTATTAAATTGTTACATTCGGCATAAGAAATAAAGCACCAGACAGATCCTTCCAATCGTGTACATTGCTGGAGCGCCGGATGATAGGGGTCAGTTGCCAAAGGCCTTCATGGGGGTTTAAAGGCCCTTGGGCAAATGCAGGTACTATATGGCAATATTTTTAGAGAGCTTTGGGGAGATGCAATTGCATCTCCAAAGCCCTCTGAGTCCCTTAACCCTAGGAAAATCTGTAGGAGTTTTGAGCTTTGTATTTTGGAATGCTGATGCACTTTTTTCTTCCAAATTTTGGCCAAAATATTCTTTCAAAATTCCGAAGATGCTCACTCTTTTCCATTGCTTGATGTTACCGGTGATGCCATAACTAACCGCTGACGAACCCTTGCCAAGGGTCACCAAAGGCAATAACAGCTGGTGCTAATCCTGGCTCGCCGATTGCCTAAACTCTTTGCCAACATCTGATGAAATGTCTGTGTTCAATTTTATGTTGAAATGTCTGTGTTCAATTTTATGTTGTTTGTGTAATTTTTCTCAAATACCATTTGAACCAAAATTGATTGTTAGTGTACTTTTAAATTACACTTGACCAAACACTATTTGTATTTCAAAGAATACCATTTAACCAGCCATCTTTGCATTTTCCCAAAGGTTTTCCTTAAGAGCCCAACCAAATGCAACATGAGGACCCTGAAGTCTTAATGAGTAATTTAGTAATTATTCTTAAACTTGATATAGCAACACGCTGGGGAACATTGCTAGTTTTCTTATGATTCATGATCATCAACTTGTGTTGAAAGAACATATGGTTAAACAATCAACAATGCGATAATGATTTAGTAAGATAATTATTTTTTTGTCAAATAGTAAGATAATTAGTTAATCAGTAAAGTTTATTACATGGTTTGATAAATTGGGTTACATAAGTTGATCAGGAATATTGTCCAAAAAATGTTAAACCTATTATATTTTTGTCAATTTAGTTTTAAATTTTTCAATTTTGTCAATTGAATTTTAAATCTTTTCACTTTTTGCCAATTGAGTCCGTTCGCCAATTTTGGTCGGAAATAGCTAAGCTGAGTACCGATAGTGCCACTTGGCACTACCAATACTAACATGGACAATTATTAATAATATTTTAGCATTTCTTAAATTTCTTTATTAATTTTTATTAATTTTTATTTTTTCTTTCTTTTTGTTTTCCTTTCTTCTACCTTTTCCTTTTGCCGGTGGCCGGCTGTTGGCCATGGCTGGGTTGGTTAGCCTCCATAGCCATCAACAAGGACCGACTAGGCAAGGCAATCCGGTCACAAGCAAAGGGGAGAAGAAAAGGAAAAAAAATCATAAAAATAATTTAAAGAACTCAAAAAATTTTATCAAAATATTATTGAAAATTGTTTATATCAGCATTCGCCATCCTATGTGGTATTGTCAAATCTATGTTAGTAATTTTCGGGCAAAATTAACCATATGGACTCAGTTGACAAAAGTAAAAAAGTTTAGTACTCAATTGGCAAAATTAAAAGTTTTAAGTCTAAATTGGTAAAAGCGCAATAAATTTAGGAAATTTTGAACAATTTTCCCTAAGTCAATCTTAATACTCTAAGGCTCCATTCATTTCATGAAAATTGTAATGTTTCTAGAAATCATTTTCCAAGAAGCCATTTTTCAAGAAAATAACCATATTTTCGGGTGCTTGGCTGAATTTTGAAAATGAACTAGAAAATATTTTCTGCCATTCAATAAGGAAAATCTTTTCCTACATGTACTCATTTTCAATAATTTTTTATTATTTTATTTTTAAAATCGATTTTTTTAATTTTTAATTTTTTTGTTTTCTTTTTTCTTTTCTTCTTGGGCCTTTTTTTTTTTCTTCTTTTCTTCTTCTTCTTCTTCTTCTTTGGCCTTGGCTGATCGTCAGCTATGGCAATGGGCGGTCGGCAACCTACCATTGCTAGCTCCGACCTCCACCTAGGCCGGTGAGGCTTGAGCTCATAAGATTCCGACAAGGTCAAACCTTGCCTGATCAAGCAATGCCCAAGGCCAACAAGCTCGAGCCTCGCCAAATCCGGCGAGCTAGGTGGGGCTCAAGCCTCACTCGAGTTCGCCAAAGACCCTCGTCGGACTCTAGTGACCTCGGGCAAGGCTCGAGCCCTGCCTAGCTCACCCGATGTGGCGAGGCCCGAGCTTGGCGGCCTTAAGCGAGCTTGACTTTGCCAGATCAAACAAGGCTCAACATCGACGGCCTAGGATGAGGTCAGAGCTCACTAGCAATTGGTTGTTGGCAGTCACCATAGCCAACAACCGGCCAAGCCTAAGGAAGAAGAAGAAGAAAAAAATAAAAAAGAAAAGAAATTTTAAAAAAAAAACATTTAAAAAAAGTATTTGGTAAAAAAAGTGAAGTGGAAGAAGTTATAAAAAGTGGAAAACATTTTCCCATTTTTCGGATGATGGAAAATATTTTCTTTAACTAGTTCAATTTCTATGAAACGAATGCCGAGAAATTTGGAAACAATTTTTCTATAAGATATTTTCTATGAAACAAAGGGAGCATAAGATTTATGATAATATGGTTAAACAAAATTGAATTTGATCACCCATATGCATTGGCAGAAGCCCTTCAAAAACTAGGGCAATGAAGGCAAAACTAGACTTTTCCGTTAAATTATCACAGAACCCACATAAAATCAGAATTTTTTAATCGAGAAACGAGACGAACAGACTCACACCATGAAACACTAGAAAAGCTTACCAAGTACCGGAACGTGTCCTTTCTCCTTGAGAACGGGAAATATGGTAGCAATATAAAGAAAAGCTGCGCCGGCGGTCCGCAGCACCAATGCATGGACCTTCAGCCTCTGGGCTGCACTGCACGTAAAGCTGAACATAGAATCTGATATCAAGCAAGCGATGGGCGCCGCATCGCCACCCTGCGATGACACCATTTCCCGCAGGCATTCCTCGAAGGGGACCGCGCACCGGACATCGAGGAGTGCGAGGAGGCCCCGGGTGTCCAGCGTGGAAGCCTCTGATTGGTCGATGCCGTCCGTGATGGATTGGAAGGCAAAGTTGGGGTGGGAGGACGGATCTGGGGCGTTGAAGTTGGTGTGGACGATGGTGATGGAGAAGCCTCGGGCGTAAAGGATCCGACCCAGTTGGAGCATTGAATTCATGTGGCCTTGGAATGGATGAGGAAAGAGGATCAGACGGTGGTTGTTTCTTGGGTTCATTATGGACTTCGTTTCTCTGGTCGCTCGCACGTTAATGGAGGGAGGTTTTCTTGAGAGATATGCAGAAATCTTAGGTTTTTTGTTGCTTTACATGCTCTTCACGAGTTGGGTTTATAAAACTGGCATTGCTGATCATGCGAGATATAACATAGGATTAGAGATGGCTCGGTCGTGGAAACTCGTGAAATGAACATTCGATGTTTCAGGGAAGCATGGCGAGTTTGACTATTAGGTGTTTTAGTTCTAGCCCAAAAGGGGCGAAAGAATGTTAGGTGTTCAGAGGCGAGCAAAGCGTGTGGTCAGAAATAAATGCAACTGTTGAAATAGATTGGACCAAGATTCATGAAGTCGCTGGAAAAGCTTTGGTATTGCCGGCGGTAGGCCGGCACAAAAATGCAGTTTGTGTCCTTTTTTTCTGTGTTTACCTGCATACGTATATATATTCTATTTACATATTTTGCTTCAAAAAAGAAAATGCACACTTTTCATCTTGTGGTTTGTCTAATAACTAGTGATTCACATCATCTAGGTAAAATATGGATAAGTATCATTACAAGATGCAAAGTTTGAAAACGTCTTTGTAAACATTTGGAACCAATTTTCCTTGCATAAAAGGTCATAAGTAATCGTGTTTCTCACGCTTGTCTCCGCTCATTTTATTTTCTCCATTATACACCCCTTTTTTTGTTGTGAATTTCCGTCTTTTTATCTCTCTCCCTCGTCGCACATGATGATATTAGTTTTTCTTATCATTGAAATGTGGGAAGGAGCTATCGACGTCGAGGACTCTTTCTGAGCGTTACCGTAGAAGTTTTACACCTAGAATAGAATGTTCGATTTGAATCATAATCACAGCTTATTTTGAACGAACCCATCACCCCATCACAAAGCTATCAGGGGCATAGATGGGAATGGCGATTATACCAACTCCGTTGTTGCAAGCCCACTCACTCAGATTCCCGCACTACCCTACCCAAAAGTATTGATACTCACTCATCCTGTGCAACCCCAAAAGCAATAATGTATAATCGGGTAAAGTAAGATAGGGAAAATTACCAAAAAAGTCATAAACATATTGTAATTATGCCAATTCGGTCCTAAATTTTTTTTTTTTTTATCAATTGAGTCCTAAATCTTTTACAATTATTCCCAATTAGTCCATTCGGTTAAAATTGGTCGGCTAGCATCAGCAAACTTTTTAAATAATATTTTATTTTTTGAAATATTTTATTAAATTTAAATATTTTTTTCCTTTTCCTTTTTTTTTTTTTTCCCTTCTCCCTCCTCCCTCCCCCTTCCTTTGGCTCTGGCGACCCGCCAGCCGGCTCGGTCGCCAACCGAGGCGATCCGGGCTCACCTCGCTAGTCGGCAAGCTCGCACCCAGCAACGGCAGAGCGAGCCCCCGCCAGATTTGGCGAGGGCTTGCCTCACGGTCGCCGGGCGAGGCAAGCCCTCGCCGGACACGACAACGAGCCCCCTTGCCGGGCGGCGAGCCCCCCTCGCCTCGCTCGGCAACGGCGAGGCGAGCCCTCGCTAGATCCGGTGAGGGCTCACCCCGCCGTTGTTGGGCAGCTCGTCGACCGGCGAGGCGAGCCCGCCAAATCGCCTCGCCTCACCGAGCCAAAGGAAGGAGGAAGGGAGGAGGGAGGAGGGAGAAGGGAAAACAAGGGAAAAAGGAAAAAATATATATAATTAATAAAATATTTCAAAAAATAAAATATTATTAAAAAAAAGCTCGCTGGCACCAGCAAGTTGCTACGTCAGTGCCGGCCAGCCAATTTTGGCTGGATGGACTGATCGGGAATAATTGTAAAAGGTTTAGGACTCAATTGAAAAAAAAATAAGTTTATGACTGAATTGTCACAATTGCAATAGGTTTATAACTTTTTTGGTAATTTTCCTTCATTTTAGACATTGCACGGTATATTGCCTTATTTGAAGAGTAAGGACTAGGGTTAGTTTAATCTAGCATGGGCAAGCCATGAACCTGAATATCTACTTTGTAGAGTAAGGCGACCAACCGTCTTACTAGACTCCTAATTGGTTTGAAATAGGTTAATGGCAACTCTTATATAATATTGATTTAATCTAAAGAACGGGAGAAAGCAAATTGTCATCAGTGGAATTTGAGGCAGTCCATATTCTGTGTAAACATTATTCGAGCCTACTTAGTTCGATGGTTCGAAACTCAAGTAGTTACTAATGGATGTGCAAGTAAAATTAAGATACGATCAATTTGACGATAAAAGTCAACCTAGCACAAAGCAATAATCATCATTCATACACGATGAGATACTTTACTCCTGCCATATAATACTTGAGATACCGTAATTAAGCTCATGCAATCTCTACTTAATAAATAAAAAAAGAAAAAGATAGAGAGATATTCCTGATCTGTAGAAAATCACTTGCTACGTTGGGAGACCAACATGCCTCTTTGGAGCATCCCACTTTATTAACTCCAATTTGGCTTTGGCTTATATTATAAAGAAAGTAAGAGAAAGTAAACTTTTTGACTAAAGCTAACTTTTCCTTTTATTTAGGAGAAAGCAAACTTGCTGGTGAGATTTTGTCATTCATTGAATCAAAATCATAATTGAGTGAAAGGACATTGTCGTTATCTTGTGAAGTATGAAATAATGAACGAGTTAGCAATTATTAACCAGATGGCATCTTCCTTTTTAGTGGGACACACGACCCTTTGTAAACATTAATCCATTAGTGGTTAATCTAACTCAAGTTAGATTTATCTTGAGCCCCATTTCACTTGCGAAATGATTGGTTCACAATTTTTTTTACTTTATTGACTTTTTGAATAGATCTATTTTCTGACAAATAAGCAAGGAACCATCCCAATAAAATCTATTGATATGGACACCAATATCATAAAATTAATGTTGGATGGAGAAAACCTTACAAGTAACTTTCATACATGTAGTTATTCACTTGAACCAGGAAAAAAATTGTGTACGTACCAGTTCTACATGTAGTACTCGATTTGGATAGACTTTTTTTTTCCGTCAACTTACTTTAAATTCTCTTTAAACAAAAAATTCATCCACATAATCCTAGGTACTAATTGTGGTTTTAGAATTAACTTCCATAAAAAAAAAAAAAAAAAAAAAATGACAAGAAGAACAAAGAAAAAAAGCAATATTTTTATTTTTGGTTGGAAGAAAGCAATATAAAAATCTCTATTTTTAACAGGCACAGAGAATTACTTCATCCTTTCTCTTTTTTACCCTTATCTATAATTATCTTAAATGAACATTTGAGGAAAATGACGTTGCTTAATATTCTGCATGTTTATTAAGCAACGTTCGAAGAAAATGACATGCGGGGGCTCACCCCGCCGTTGCTAGGCTCAAGCTCGCCGATTGGCAAGGCGGGCCCGCTGGATCGCCTCAGTCCGGCGACCGGCCAGCCTAGTCGGTTGCCGGAGCCAAAGGGAGGAGGGAGAAGGGAAAAAAAAAAAAGGAAAAAGGAAAATAATTAATAAAATTAATAAAATATTTCAAAAAATAAAATATTATTAAAAAGTTCGCTAGCCAGCCAATTTTAACTAGATGGACTGATCGGGAATAATTCTAAAAGGTTTAGGACTCAATTGGTAAAAAAAAATAAGTTTAGGACTGAATTGGCATAATTGCAATAGGTTTATGACTTTTTTGGTAATTTTCCATTTTCCTATGACTCTCGCAATTTGAATTAGCTACTTGATTTTCAAATTTTGCAAGGAACATAATAAATGCTATTAAGGACAATTGAGTAAGCTATTAATTTAAGTATTCTATAAGTTTATTTACTCTACAAGTAATAGAATAATTGACAACCGTAAAGGAACTCACCAACAGAAATCTAATTAGCAGATCTCGAATAAAGAGCGAAGAGTTGTACATCAGCTACTAGACACCAAAGTGATTCACAAATTCCTGCCCAAATTTTCCATAGAAAGAGAAAACATGACTCACAAATTACGTAATTTCGTGCAATTTAAGAACATTGTGTGGAGACCATGAAGAAAAAGGCGAAAAAGATAAAAGATAAATGGGTCTAATGGAAACAAGGAAAACAAAACATGATGTAAAAGGAAGCATGATTGTAAGCCTATTCAAATTGAGTTTAAACAGATTAATCTTTTTATATATTTGTTATTTGACCATCTCAATCTGTTTATGACACGTTTAGAAACGGCTAGTCGTGTCATCGAGATCTGGTTACATATACTTAGGCATGATTTTATACATTTAGATATAGCGTTTAACAAAATTGTCCGGTTTGGTTTTCAAAAATGCAAATTGATTGATAAAACGAGTCGAATATGGATGAATGATGTAGACAAGCGCATATAGAAAAGTAGAGACATGAGGGTTATGCAGGGAAATGTCGAATGCGTAGAAGAGATCGAAGTGAATGCTAATGCAGAAGAAATTTACATGCCAATGAAACAAGCTTAAAAATCGAGAAGTGAAGGAGACAACGGGCGGGGCTCGACGCAAAAGTGGCTACTGACTTTCAATTGGTTTTCCTATGGGTGGGGGGAAGGTTTGACCGTGAAGTCCAATCAGTGCCGTGGACAAAATCTCCAATAAGAAACAAAAATCTCAATCATTGAATTATGTAAACCCCATGTAGAACTCACGCGTTGGATTTAAGCAAATTCTTAAAAGGTTCTCGGACCGAGACTATAGCGTGGCCGATGCAAAAGTGGTTGCAGACTGTTTCTATTGGTTTTCCTATTGGTGGTGGGAAGATTTGAACATGAAGTCCAATCAGCACCAAGGACAAAATCACCAACAGGGAAAAAAAAAGTTGTCAATCATTGAATAATGTAGACCCCACATACAACTCCTGTGATTTAAAGGCTGATTTTTGTGAGCATCGCTCCAACGTGACTCACAAGCTCAGGCAAAAAGATTCAAAAGAAGAGAAAACACGTGATTCATGAGTCATGTTCAAGTAACTTGAGTTAGATTAACCACTAATGGATTAATGTTTACAATGGGTCGTGTGTCCCACTAAAAAGGAAGATGTCATCTGGTTAATAATTGCTAACTCGTTCATTATTTCATACTTCACAAGATAATGACAATGTCCTTTCACTCAATTATGATTTTGATTCAATGAATGACAAAATCTCACCGGCAAGTTTGCTTTCTCCCGAATAAAAGGAAAAGTTAGCTTTAGTCAAAAAGTTTACTTTCCCTTACTTTCTTTATAATATAAGCCAAAGCCAAATTGGAGTTAATAAAGTGGGATGCTCCAAAGAGGCATGTTCGTCTCCCAACATAGCAAGTGATTTTCTACAGATCAGCAATATCTCTCTATCTTTTTCTTTTTTTTATTTATTAAGTAGAGATTGCATGAGCTTAATTACGGTATCTCAAGTATTATATGGCAGGAGTAAAGTATCTCATCGTGTATGAATGATGATTATTGCTTTGTGTTAGGTTGACTTTTATCGTCAAATTGATCATATCTTAATTTTACTTGCACATCCATTAGTAACTACTTGAGTTTCGAACTGTCGAACTAAGTAGGCTCGAATAACGTTTACACAGAATATGGACTCCCTCAAATTCCACTGATGACAATTTGCTTTCTCCTGTTCTTTAGATTAAATCAATATTATATAAGAGTTGCCATTAACCTATTTCAAACCAATTAGGAGTCTAGTAAGACGGCTGGTCGCCTTACTCTACAAAGCAAATATTCAGGTTCATGGCTTGCCCATGCTAGATTAAACTAACCCTAGTCCTTACTCTTCAAATATGGCAATTTACCGTGCAATGTCTAAAATGAGTGAAAATTACCAAAAAAGTCCTAAACCTATTGTAATTGTGTCAATTCAGTCATAAACTTATTTTTTTACCAATTGAGTCATAAACCTTTTACAATTATTTTCGATCAGTCCATCCGGCCAAAATTGGCCGGCCAAATGACGACGTGGTAGCCGGCCGGCGCCGGTGAGCTTTTTTTTAATAATATTTTGTTTTTTGAAATATTTTATTATTATTTTTATATTTTTTTCCATTTTCCCTTCTTCTTTTTTTCCCTCCTCCCTCCTCCCTCCTCCCTCCTCCTTCCTTTGGCTTCGGCGATCGACCGGGCGGCGGTCGTCGAACTGAGGCGATCCAGCGGGCTTGCCTCGCCAATCGGCGAGCTGCCCAACGATGGTGGGGGCGAGCGCTCGCCAGATCCAGTGAAGAGGCCTCGCCAAACGCGACGGCAAGCCCCCCTCGCCAGGTCTGGCGAGGAGGCCTCGCCAAACGTGATGGCTAGCCCCCCTCGCCGGGTCTGGTGAGGGCTCGCCTCACCCAGCGACCGCAAGGCGAGCCCTCGCTAGATTCAGCGGGGGCTCGCCCCGCCGTCGCTAGGCACTAGCTCGTGTCGTGGTCGCTGAGCAAGGTGAGCTCGTCTAATTCAAGAAAAAGAAAAAATTGCCAAAAACATACCTTAAGTCAATGACCACATATTGAAAAATTAAATGTGATTTTTCAGTCACAAAAGCCAAAATTTAGGAAAAGTTAGAATAAGAGAAAGTATTCATTTTGGTCTAGAGAGCTCAGCTTAAAAACATAGGCCTTATCGATAATGCAATAGTTTTAATCTAATAGAAAGTAAATATCCACTTAATATAATAATGGCATATTTTTCTCTTAATAAAAAGGGAGTAAAAAAAATCTACCCGAGGTATATATATAACTTCTATTTTTGAAAATATCACATACATACCAGAGTTTTAACTTTAGAGGCCACTTTACATTTTCACACCAACGATTTGGGTGTCCCTATTTACAAAAATGTCATATAAAAAAAAAAAAAAAGTCCATCCATAAATCCTAGATTCTCACACCCACACAAATCACTCAAAATCATTCAAAAACCATACCATCCAAATCCTAAGCAACATACTAAAATGAGTTTGCAGGAGGGACAATTTGTTCTTTTCAATGAAGGTTTTGTTAGAAACCAGTCGATAGATTTTTTGAAAAACACATATAATAACGTGTAGATACATCTCTCTCGAAATGTAGAGCTCTCTCTACCTCCTTGGTAGCGTTTTTCCCTGAACCCTCACTCCATTGTTACCCACCGCAAAGCTTTCTTTCCGAAGTCGAATATTGCCTTTCATCTCCACCCTTCCCATCTCCGTTTCTCGTATCCACAGCTCAATTCACCGACTCATCTTCGCCCATCTTCCCTCCTTCGCCTCTTAATTATCGCCCTCCGCCTTACTTCTCTACTAAACTTCTGCATGTCCCTTTAGTTTTGTTCTGACGATGCCCTTGCATTCCGATGCTTCTTTCTTCTTTTGATTCGACCTCACTAGATTTGGAATGGCTAGAGTAACTTGCCCTCTTGTCAATTCTTCCGAAGCCGCTCGTGGATGGACCATTTCAACGAAGAAGCAAATCCCCCGAATTGTGATGATGCTCGCTCTCAGATGGGACGACAAGGCTCGCCTTGCTGCCCTGTGCAATCAACTGGGACGTCTCTAGTTAGAACAGCAAATAGAAGTCTGGGATGATGCGGCCCCTGGGGAAAAACTAGAGGAATGCAGATTGATTTTGGTGGGTAAGATTTTAACCAATCCCTCCATTAATTTTCAAGCGTTTCAGAATACTATGAAGCGAGCTTGGTGCACCGACTAGGTAGATATATCCCAAAGCGAAGCGGGACTGTATGTAGTGAGATTTAAATCAGAAGAGGAAAAACAGAGAATATTTGAGAATGGACCTTGGCTCTTTGCGAATCATCTGGTCGTTTTAAAGCCCTGGACACCAAACACCCCTCTGCATTGCTATGACTTTACAACCTGTGCTTTTTGGGTCCAAGTATTTGGCCTCCCCTTGGAACAGTGTACTGAACCTATGATTAGTAAAGCTATGCGACATGTAGGTAGGGTGCTGGAGGTTAAAATAGAGCATAAAAAAAGTACAACTCTAAGAGCAGGGAGGGCAAGAGTTGAAATCAACCTACAACAGCCGCTCAAAACAGGGCAACTCATCAAATTGGAAGGGAAGAATATTTGGTTAGATTTTCAGTATGAAACGCTATCTCACTACTGCTACTCCTGTGGTAAACTAGGACACTATGCAATGTACTGTAAAGACTTCCCTTTTGATGAAAGCAAAATGGAAGGAAAGGCTAATATGTATTATGGTCAATGGCTCTGAGCAGAGGTTCGGGAACATAGTCCCTTTTGGCGTACCTTTTATGAGCCTCACCACCCACGAGAAGAGGCAGAAGAAATTATCCCGGAGACTCCTTAGTCTCCCAATGTTTTGCTTCCTGCGAACCAACCATGAAACAACAAAAACAAGGAAATTATGGAGTTACCGGTTGACATCCAACTTATTACTGTGGCAAAACCGATCAAATGGCAACCTCTAGCTGGGGAATCAACAGGTTTCGAAGCTGGGACTGACAAGACCCCTGCATTGCAGCAGCATGTGATAATTTTAGAAGCGGCAGAAGGTTCGGTCAAATCTAAGAAACTGAAAAACACACGCTTGAACACAAAAACAGGGCCCATCAAAAAAGCAAAACGGTACAACCCGTATGAATCGCGAACTCAGTTACAAGAGGGGTTTGATGAATCTCATCTCCAGGAGACTCCAATCCTTGTGGCAGTAGGTCCCGCAAGTTGGGCCTAGGTGGCTGGCCCTAAAGAACCACCAAGTAACAAATGAAACTAGTAAGTTGGAATTGTCAGGGTTTGGGCAATCCCCTAACAGTTCAAGCTCTAAGAGCCTTAGTGACCCAAGAAAAGCCTGATGTTCTTTTTCTTGTTTTTTTCTTTTTTTATGGAGACTAAGAATCAAGAAGTGATGCTACTTCGCCTTCAAAAGAAATTGAGGTACCCTAGCAGTATCACAGAAAACCCTATTGGCTTGGCTGGTGGCTTAGCGGTGTTTTGGAATGATTGGATATCTTTGACAGTGGACTATCAATCTTCGGCTTTACTAGATATGGTATGCACGGATTTGGACTATGGCATAACAATGCGCCTAACATGTTTACATGCACCAGCAGTATACCAACTCAGACAAGGTCTATGGGTAGAAATACGGTAGATAAGTCACTATAATACTTTACCATGGCTGTGTGTTGGTGATTTCAATGAGATAATGTATCCTTGGGAGAAAATTGGTAAGCAGCCAGCAGAACCACATCGCATGCACTTTTTTTGAGAACTTCTAAATGACTGCTCTTTGATGGAAGTGGTAAGCAAAGGTTGTGCATTCACGTGGATCAACAATAGAGACTGAGAGGACATGGTGAAAGAACGATTGGATAGGGTGCTTTGTACTATGGATTGGCGACTGACCTTCCCTGACGCAGAATTTTTTGCCTTACCTGCTCTTGGTTCAGATCACAGCCCACTCCTGTTAACAACTGACACAATGCGAATCAAAAGACGCAAGGCTTTCATTTTTGAAGCTTATTGGTTACAGGACCAAGAGTGTCGTTCTATCATTGCAGACTCATAAAATTCTTTCAAGGTTAGAACATTGCCTTTACCTCAAAAGTTACAGGCTGTCTCCGAGGCCCTTGCAAGCTGGAGTCGATCAAAGTTTGCCAATGCTCATCATCAAATCAATATTCTCAAGCAGCAACTCCAAAATCTGACAAATCAAGTCAATGGTCAGTATGACAAAGCCACGGTTACTAGTCTAAAAGAGCAAATTCAAAAGTTATGGCAACGGGAGGAATAATATTGGGCGATGCGATCAAGAATTAACTGGCTTAGATGGGGGGATAAAAATACAAAGTTTTTCCATGCCACTACAATTCAAAGGAGACAACGTAATAGGATAAGCATGCTGCAGGATGAACATCAACATTGGGTACATGAACCGAATTGCTCGAAGGAAATGACATTGCAATTTTTTAAAAACTTATACACTTCAGCGGGACATCGTGATTATGGGCCTGTTCTAGCGCAATGCACACCTGTGGTGACAGGGGAAATAAACTATAATCTTGTAGCAGCAGTCACTAGAGAGGAAGTTCAGAAAGCAACATTTCAATTGGGGGAAACAAAAGCTCTGGGTCCTGATGGCTTGGATGGACAGTTCTACCGATCTCATTGTGATATCTTACAGGAAGACATATTCTCTTATGTGCAGGATTTTTTCAACTTCGGAGTGATGCGACCTGAGTACAACAGAACATTTATATCACTACTACCTAAAATATCTCACCCAGAACGGCTTGATCAATACAGACTAATCAGTCTTTGCAATTTTATCTACAAAATAATATCAAAGGTCCTAGCAAATCGACTGAAGCCCTAGTTACCTGAGTTAATAGCGACAGAATAGAGTGCTTTCGTCAGTGGTCAAGATAATATTCTTGTGGTCCAAGAAGTGCTCCATCAACTCAGGATAAGGAAAAGGAAAAAAAACTTTTCAAGCAATTCTGAAGCTAGACATGCAAAAGGCCTATGATCAGGTGGAATGAGATTTCCTACAAGACTATCTACTTCAGCTAGGCTTTCATGCACAATGGGTTCAATGGGTGATGTAATGTATCACTACGGTCTCCCTAAGTGTCAAGTTTAATGGAGAACCCCTACCCTACTTCAATCCAACAAGGGGTCTCAGGCAGGGCGACCCCCTTTCTTTGTACCTATTCATTCTGGTGGCTAACGTCCTATCTACTCTTATTAGTCAAGTTGTGGCCATGTAAAATATTAGAGGTATTAAATTAAATAGATGGTGTCCTACCCTTTCTCATCTTTTTTTGTAGATGATGCCATATTTTTCTTAGAAGGTAAACTCCTGGAATGCCAAAACTTAGCCAATATCCTAAATCAATATTGCCTAGCTACAAGACAAATGGTAAATCGAAACAAATCTAGTATTTTCTTTAGTAAGGCATGTCCTAGCAGCCTTCAGGTGAATTTGGCAAGAGAATTCAGAGTCCTTGTGTTAGACAAGACTGGCAAGTATCTTGGCATACCGTCAGACTGGGGGCGATCAAAAAGGGAGATGTTCGCTTGGATTTTGGGTCGAGTGAACTCCAAGCTAGAAGGGTGGAAAGAACAGCTTATTTCCAAAGGGGGTAAGGAAACTCTAATTAAAACAGTCGTACAAGCACTCCCGCAGTATGCTATGTCTACTTTTAAAATCCCTGTGTCTATCTGCAAGTCAACAGAACAGAAAATTGCTAGATTCTGGTGGCAAACTAACAGCAGCAAATCCGGTATACATTGGAAGAATTGGGACACTCTCAAGAATCGGAAAGACAATAGGGGTCTGGGTTTTCGAGATCTTATTGCGTTTAATAAGGCTTTACTAGGTAAACAGGCTTGGCGGCTACTGCAACATCCTAAATCCCTGTGGAGTAGACTCTTTAAAGGCCTGTACTTTCATTCTCAGGAATTCTGACAAGCTGCAAAAGGAAAAAGACCCTCCTGGGGATGGCAAAGTTTACTGCTAGGCCAGGACTCAATCTAAGACAAGCTCTAATGGTCTGTTGGTGATGGAAAATGGATCAAAATCTTAGAGGAGAGATGGCTTTCTAAAGGCATCATTGGTGGGCCTGCACCTAAAGGCGAGCCGAAGAAAGTGGCTGATTTTATTGTCCTAGATCAACATGCATGGAATGTTCCCCTTCTTCAGCAGAGTTTTGATAATCAAACTGTGGCAGAAATTCTCTCTATTCAACTTCGACCTCACTGCACTATTGATCAACTAATTTGGAGAGGGAAGCTAAATGGTATGTTTGTGGTGAAGAGTTGTTACAACTCTATCAGATCACAACACAACAGAGACAGACATACCCATGCTACGTCATCATTCCAGACCCCTCGCAAGTTGTGGAACAGAATTTGGACTATGAAAACTACCCCCAAATTGCGCACCTTTATGTGGTCTGTTTGCAGCAACGCTTTATCTACAACAGAGAATCTATCTAACAGGCATATTTTACCAGAACCGGTATGCTGTCTTTGTGAAGATCAGGTCCCGGAATCTATAGAACATCTCTTTCTATTATGTCCCTGGACATGGGATATTTGGTCTCACGCACAAGTCCAGATAACAATCCATTTTAGTGGAGTGCACAGAATCGAAGCTTGGCTAGCAGATCTAATCGAAAACAAAGTTGGCTCACCTAATCTCGAGACTATTGCTTCCATTCTGTGGCAGATCTGGAAGGCCCGCAACAACTTCGTCTTCCACCAGTAGAGGCCAATTTCTGAGCAGGTGGTACAGGTGGCTTTAGCAAACGCTAGATCCATTCGGTGCTGCAATCAAACGAAGCTGAAACAAGGTTTACAGCAATCGGATCCAGAGCAGAGATGGCATGCACCAGATCCGGGAGTGGTAAAGGTAAACATAGATGGTGCCTACCCATCAGCCCAATATGAAGGCTCAGTGGCGTGTGTGCTGAGACTCTTCAGGCCAATTCACCGACGGCTTTACCAGCACCGTCACTGCCTCCTCATCTTTGCAAACAGAGGTGTAGGCGCTCACTCTTACACTTAAATTTCTGCTGCATAAAGGGAAATCAAACGATCTCCTTGTGCTGGAATCTAACTGGTCCGTTCTTGTGGAAGCCGTGCAAAACCCAACCTTGACACCTTGGGAGAACAGAGCTCTGTTCGCTGAATGCACGGCACTGTTGCCATGTTTCCCTAATCTGAAGATTCGCCACTGCCGAAGAGAAGCAAATGTTATAGCCGACTGGGCCACCAAAGCCCATCGGCGCTCTCTCCTTCCAACGAACTGGGATGTATCTCCTCCTCAGCATTTTCTTGACCTTATTTATTCTAAAGCACTGTCAAACGGTTGTTACTCTCTGCGCTCTTAATAATACTATCGTTTTAGACCAAAAAAAAAAAAAAATGAAGGTTTTGTTTAGACGTATGTGAATGGTATTTATATAAATAAAGGTTGGAAGTAGTTATTGGTCAATAGTGAGACATGTTTTTGATATTTCCTCTGGAAGAAAAGGACCCACTCCAAAATCAATACAAGCACCGCTTTTCAAAATGAAAAAGCAAATGATACTCTGATTTATAGAAGAAATGATGCAATAAACTTTGAGTAGCTACTTGAACAAGTGAGTTTTGTTTAAATATTCAATAAATATTTGCCACATTGTTCACAACTCGGTTTCATAAGCTAGTTTTATATCTATAGCTTTAATAAATTAATTTTGTTCAAATCGATCCCTGTGCTCTTTGATTCAAATCAATTCGGATATTTTTTTTTTTGATGACCCAGGAAACCCCGAAAGCCAACAGCCAGCGGGAAGAACCTGGGGCTGACGCAACTAGCCACCACACTCACGACAGCGGTTAAGTCACCAAGTAACGCTGCTGGGATTCAAACTTGGCACATTTCGTGGGAGGCACAAAGCTCAAGCCAACTATGCCACCGCAGTGGGTGGTATCAATTCGGATATTTTTATGGTTCTCTAAACGATAAATTAATCCTCTTATGATTAATGTGATTAAATAATGCTGGTCCATTTTTCAGCATATATATATATATATGGTTTTGTCATATAATATGGATTTCTGATTTTTCGGCTCATTATACAATTATGAATGTATGCAAACTGCCCTGTGCATTTATATTTATCATATAGCATCGTATGGGACCACCCTAAAATGGTGAGCACAAATCCTAAGACTGAGAAACACTGAAATCTGAATATGACTTTGTCTTATCTTAACCAAACGTGTAACTAATCAGCCAATTTGTTGGGTCTTACACGATTTTGTTAATTTTCGATTTGAATTTTTATTTGATATTTTTGCAGCACTATTGAGTTCTTCAACTGGGTTGATTTATCTTGGATTTATGTAAAATTACTGAATATATCCAAGAGAATAATCTGTATATAATTACAAATTCAGAACCTCTTATTCGTCAAGTTTTTGATACTCGAAAGGCTGAGGAGTTGCAGAACTAGTTTCATTACTTCCTTTGAACGTAACACATGTTATAATTATAAATTTGGCTTGTCAGGTTCCTAATCTTTAAGTTGGTTTAAGAGGATTTTATACTTTTGTTGTGGAGGATAACCTGCTTATCCTTTAGAAGCACACTCGTATGACTTTTTAAATAACATCTTATTCATCAATAATATCAAGTGTTTTGTTAGGTAGCATCACCAAATATTTCACTAATCTAGTCATGGGTACTGAAGTTTCATAGTTCGAAACTCAAGCAATTACAGATGGAAGTACAAGTAATGTCGAGATAAGACCAATTTGACGATAAAACTTCAACCCTGCACAAAGCATAAGTATTGTCCATTCATGTCTATATATAAAGAGCGAATGAGGTGAGAGAAAGGAAGAATAAGAATAACTTGCCTTACATGGACAATAAACAAAGGGGCGAGGAAAGTAAAGAATAAGAATATATTTTATGCAATCTTAACATAGAAAAGAAAGAAAGGAGAGATTCTTGGTTTCTAGAAAACCGGTCGCCACTTGCATTGGTGGGAGACAGACATGCCTTTCTGATTAACTCCAATTTGGCTTTGGCTTATATCATCCACATTAAAGGGAAAGTAGATTCCTTGGCTTGGTGAAATTTCGTCGTTTGTTGTATCCAGATCACAATTGAGGGAAAGTTGTCATTATTTTGTGAAGTACGTACTGTTAAACAATTTATAATCTAATGGCATCTTCCACTTTCGTGGACATTTGGCCCGTTACTAACCGAAATTATATAGAGAAGCAATAAAATTTAAAATAAGCGAAAAAAAGAGAGGGAAATTTAGCTTCATTGCGAGCCCATGGAATAAATGATACATCTGAAGTGTAATCATACTAAGCCTCTCGCTTAAGGTCTTTCTTATTAAATTGCACTCCTCATAAAGAAAACTATGAACGGCCACATCATTTTCTCCTTGTGGTTGGCTTATTTGATGGCTGACTGTATCAGGCTTATCTCTCGTAACCAACGCAAGCCACCCCCTGATGAAGCTGAAATACACTCAGCACTTCAGCAATTTTGGCCTCATTTCTCTTGTTACATGCTGATGGTTCGGATATGATCGCTGCCTTCTCTCTAGAGGACAGTTCCCTTTCGCGATGGCACTTGCTCACTCTCATTTTCCAAGTCGGTGCCGCCATCTATTTTTTTGTGCAAATAAATTCCAGCAATAAGTTATAGTTTTCCCAACGATGTTGCTGTGTCTTGTCGGGGTTATAAAAAATGTGGAGAGGTTACTAGCACTTAATCTCTCAAGCCTCTAGAGGCTCCAGCAAGCGATGCTCTCTAGCCTCCCAAGGCACAATTTGGATGACGAAGACGTTGCTCGAGTGGATGAAGCTACACATACGAAGTTGACCGATGAACTCAATGTTCTAAAAGATAGATATTCTGATGAAGAAAAAGCAAAGCTTGTGGAGGATATTGTGGTAAATCATGCCTACTACTTATTTCAATTCTTCAGGGTCTTCATCCGGAAAAAAGGTGACAAAAAAGAAGAAAAACAATATTTTGCCCTTTACACGGATAAAACTTATTAAGTTCACGCAATCTTATCAATTTTATATTTTTCCTATAAATTCTAATTTTATAGAAGTTAATCTTGTCTATAAAGGAGCAACTTCAGGTCGCAGAAATAACAAATCCAGAAATTAAAAAAGATAAAAGATAAAAGAGATTCCTAGTTTATAAAAAATCCGCGGCCACTTGCGTTGGTGGGACAGACATTACTTTATTAAGCGTCCCACTTATATTGACTTTTTGGTTTATACCGTCCACGTAAATGGACAAGTAAACTTTTTGGCTAAAGCAAACTTTTTGGTGGAATTTGCTCATTGGTTGAAGCAACATCATAATCGAGTGGAAGGACATTGTCATTGTCTTGTGAAGTTCATTATAATGGATAGGTTTGGCCATTATATTAGAGAGACACGATAAAATTCAACTTGAGCAAAAACATGGCATTTGGCTTCATTTTGGATCCATGGAATAAATGGAACATCCAATGTTTCGTTATACTGATTCTCTTGATTCAGGTTTTTCTCATTCTATTTTCATCCCTTAGAAAGAAAATAGCCAAGAACCACATCATTTTCCTCTTGTGGTTGGGCTATTTAATGGCTGACTAGGTAGCTGCATTCGCAATTGAGCTCATATCTCACAACCAAGGCAATTCATTCACTTGTGTAGCTAAAGTAGATAAAGCACTTCAAGCATTTTGGGCCTCATTTCTTTTGTTACATCTTGGTGGTCCGGACACCATCACTGCCTTCTCTTTGGAGGATAGTTCACTTTGGCGACGGCATCTGCTTAGTCTCATCTTCCAAATCAGTGCTGCCATCTATGTCTTTGTGCATATATTTCCTAGCGACAAGTCACTAGTCATCCCAACGATGCTAGTGTTTTCTTCCGGGATCATAAAAAATTTGGAGAGGATATTAGCACTCAATCTCTCAAGCCTACCAAGGCTTAGGGAATGGGTGCAAGAGTAATACATAGGTGTCGTGACCCTCTTGAAGCGGATCCCAAGGAGGTTTGACGGATTGCCAAGCTGGCGCAAACGTGAGGTGGCGCTTGTGCTAGGCATGGACTTTCCCAAACCCTACCTATTGCAATTTGGTTTCCTCAAGTAATAATGGAATTGTTTTTACTTCAAGATTCGCAATAACCTTTTGGAGGTCGGTTAGGAAACAAGTAAAACTGGAGAGGTCCCTTTACTTCCACGAACCAGAGATTTGGGTCTCGGGACTTGATTACGTAAATTGTCTAATTAATGCTCTTTTAATACCTGAAGTCGCTTTGTTTATTTATGTCATGATTCCTCGTTACCTTTCAATAGGTGTTCATGGCCATTGAGCACAACATAAACATATTTTATATATATATATCAATTGCCAAACGAACAAAGTGAAAATCCGAAAATCAATATACGATTAAAGTGCACAGTAAGTAAAAACCTTATACAAGTCAGGTAAAAAATATATACGGTCTCATTATTATGCCTCAGGACAGGATCCCGTGAGAGAAACCGAATGGAATGACTAACAAGCAATGACCGAACCTATCCTTACATACAACCTTAAGCTAAATGCCATTCTAAATGCTCCTTTTCACCTTTTTTCTATTTTTCATTTTGTCATTTGTTACTCAAGACATACGTGACCTAAATTTAACTGTACAAAGTGCACATGAACCTAATATGGACTAGCATGCGATATGCAAACATGAAATGATTCGATAACCTGAAGGACACAACCCGCGGTCGGGGCCACCTATTGAGACTACTCCATATCACGTTATTCATCTACAGAAAAAGGGACCAATGCTTGTTGCCCATGAGATAGAGGGCTGTATATGGCCTTATCTTTGCGTAGAAACGAGACTAACACATGCTAGAAATGACAAAAAAAAAATTAATAGAATGTCAACGTGTCATCATGAGCAACCAAAGCACCAAATGACGTCGAAATCCGCCAACTTCCCTCTCAACGAATATCGACCAGCAACATTACAGCAAATACAATTCATTTTTCGTGCATGAGAATGTTATCCAAACATATTAAAGTGTCTAGGAACTCATAGACATAAACCCTAATCATGGACGAGCTAAAATAGGATTCAAGGAAGGCCAAAATAATCCCATATCACATCTCAATGGCAAAGTCTGGCATGCATTCATTTCAATAAAACATATCACACATTTAATGTGACATTTTCCCATAAGGGAGAAAAATTGTCTAGCAAATCCTAAACATGCTGCACTTTTGTCAATCGGCCGGATGAACTCAATTGGTAAAAGGTAAAAATGTTTAAGATTTAATTGGCAAAACTTAAAAGTTTAAGACTGAATTAACAAAAGCATAATATGTTTATGATTTTTTGGATAATTTTTTTAAGTGCGGATTACATGGTTAGCAATTATATTTAGTCGACCTCCGTCAATGTTCAGACTGCAAAACAACAAGAAGGAAAAGGACACGTGCTCCTATAGTATATGACTCAAAATCAGAAAGTCAATATATTCCCCAGCTTCAGTTTATCCTTACCCCAGCGATGAGTTGGTGATAAAGACCTACAGGATTGGAGGGTGGCGTAACTCCAATGAAAGACGGCAGCATGTGAGCAAACTATTCTCAACGGCAATGCCTCTGCGAATCAACATAAGAGGCACGATCTGAGTGAAGTAAACCTGCTACAGAAAACCGAAACAAAATAAAAATCTTGGACTCAGCTTATAGGTTGACATCGAAGTCCACGATAGCAGTGAGCAGAACTGTCGTGAATGCATCATCAACTTCAACCATGTTCTTCTACCCGTGGCCCATTCCAAGGAGTCAACTCCGACCATACGTGAATGCATCGTCAAAAATGTCGATTTGGATTGGTGACTTCTGCACCGTTCAAGCCGTGGCCCGTGGCCCTTGACTTTGGCCCATCCATGGTGCTTGATGCATGGCTGGTGCTTGGTCCCCCCACCGTTGATGATGGTATGGGCTTGGCTCATCTTATTTGGTCGGACCTTATTTGATTTTCTTGTTTTCAGGCTCTATTTGTTTCACATAAGATAAATGATTTCGAAAATATTTTCTTGAAAATAATCGCTTCTATTAGTTAAAATAATGAACTGAAGAGGCCTTTATCATTATCTACTAAGCATTTTGGTGAATAATGAAAATGTTTTGCTTTCATTTATTGTTATAAGCAATATAGAAGATCATTTTTAGGAAAAAAATTTTTAGGTCATTCGTTATTCACAAAATAGTCAGAGCCTTAGTATTTTTTTATTGTGAATATTTGCTTCTCAGTTTCTCGATGGCCATTATTATCTTAGCATGCTAGGCTCTAATCATATAGTTTTCAAAATTAGATCTCTTTTACTACATTTAGTAATATATTGTACATTATTCGTTGTAAAGTTCTTCATTAAGCATGTTTGATTAAATTGCATGATAATTTGCATGTTAGTTCGCATGTCAAATAATAGTTCTTAAACGTCTAATGCATGTAAGTTCGTATATTAATTGAATTAGGAGCTTGCATCTCATTTTTGCATCTTTAGAAATTCGAGGTTGCATATTTAGCAATTGCATATCTTGGAGTATTCTCATCTTTGCATATCTAGGAATTTGCATCTTTACATATATTTAAAAATTTACATTCGAATGTTTATGCATATCTAGGATTTTTCATATCTAGAAAATAACACTTTAAGAGATCTTCCATATTTGCATAGATGAAAATATTCACCATCGGCAAGGTAAAATATTTATTAAAATGGCATTTTCATAATATTTGCATAATAAAATTGCCCCCGATAGGTTAGTCAGGGTTCTTTAGAAATATGTGCTATAATGCATATTTAATGCATATTTAGGCTCATTGAGATCACGCGTGCGTGTGTATATGTATAAATCACGTTTGCACACCATCAAAAAGGAAATGGAAAAAAAAATCATTTTTTGCATGTTAGGGAGTTTAGGGTGCGTTTCCGGTAAAAAAAAATTGGTAAAAATACTACTTGGGTTGCATTTAGATTAAGCTTGCATATTCATATCATTTACGATAAACGTCATTTCCTTTCATGTTTAACATATAGGAAAGCAAATCGCATAAGGTGTAAAATTACTATTTTTGCTTTAGACTGAGTGCATTGCGTATTGAATATCCTAGGCTATGTTTTATTTCTATGCCTAGATTCGCATTGAAGGGAAGTACCTGTCATATCTTATTTGCACGCGTTCAGCATCGGCGCATTATACCAAACTCATTTGGAATTTCTTTAGAAGTTCCTGTTACCATTCACCAGTTCTTATCCCAGGACATAGTGCCAAAGCGGTGATTAATGTTCTCCAGAATTGCTCGGGTCATTTCCTTTTTATACATCGTTTTATTTTGCTTTCTTTTATATTTATGCTATTTTTTTATAATTTTAGACATTGCACGATATGTTGATTCATTTGCATTATTTACTTTTGATGATTCTCCACAGATGGCCATTCCTACATGGACATTTAGATTAAATTTTAGGGAATAAAATGAACCGAGATTACCTGAAAATGTTTTCCTTAAAAAAAAGAGGTATCAATGCACGGGAGTTAGTTCAATCTAGCATGGGCACGTCCTACAACTTTCAAGTTGTAGAAGCAAGAAAGGTAACCTAGACTCTTTGATTATCTACCCAATTTGGCAGAGGATATTACTATGTTTAACATAATACATATCAAGAATCCTCGTGGACTCTGTGGATGAGTTATAAGAGCAAATTAGTCCAATCAATATAGATTTTAAACAAGTTGTGAAAGAAGATTTTTTTTTTTTTTTTTTTAGTGTGGAATTTATTTCCTTATTTTTATATTGATCGGAGCATCAAATGCCAAAAAAAAGGGATTATATGTTTTTTTTTTTTTTGTGAGACTAAACACCTAAAGACGCACTTAAACTTTAAAAAAATTATGCACATTTGCTCTGTTTATTTCATGTAAATTTGAAAATTTTAAAAAAGATTTTCCTAACTTTAATTGCTTATATCGCTAGGAAAATAGATCAACTGAAAATATATTCTATATCAACAAAATCCTTTAGGCATACATTGTTGGATGATAAAATATTTTTTATTCACTTGTTTTATTTTGAAATAAGAACAGGGAAAGTTAGTATCTGCTACGGATCACCTAAGGAAACCTTGATTTAACCCATGTAAAGTAAAGCCTAATGCCAGTGTTGCTTATGAAATGTTAGATACACCATTAATATTTTGAAGATGGTTAGAATCGATTTTTGATTGCAATCCATGTATCTTTTAAGGAGTTCGAGAAAGATTTATAAGTGCAATTGATGCTGGAGCATCACCACTTTTTCTAAGCTCATCGATTTAACTCATCTAGTTGGTGAGGTTTGCGAGGACTGTGATCTTGATGGGAAGATACCAAATATTGCAAATACAAAGAACGTGTTGGATCTTTATTTTTGAGGAGGTGAATTGTAAATCCGAGAATTTGATAATCACGAAAAGGTGAGGGAAATGTTTGAGACAACCAGCTTTTTATATTCCTATGAACCTAAAGAAAGTCGCTCAATTCACCATGGTAAAGCCTAAACCATCGGAAAGGATCAATTCAACAAAACGTCATGTATTTAAAGTCGTAAAACTTAGGTAGTTAAAGTCGAAATTGAGAGACTATTTTTGTTTGTCCTCGCCATGTTGCGTTTGACTTCACACGTCATTGTTCATGGTACAAATGCAACAACAAGCTTTAGCTTATTTGTCATCCTCGAACTGTTATCTCATATTGCATAAACAATCAGAATAATAAACTCAAGGAAGTCTATTTGATTTTAATTATAGGAATACAAAAGTAAAAACAATAATACCAAATCTAATTTATATGTAGGTTAATTATAATTTGCATAGAACTTACTACATTATAAAATTTCACCTACCATAAATTCATTTCACTGGAGTTACAACAAAAACAATTATTGAAAAATGTACAATGTGTATCAAGTGTAGCTTATTATTCTCCTCTCTCCCCGAGAAATATGAACTGTTCTCAGCCTCTCAAGGATATCAAAGGGCTTAGGTGAACTCAAATCACAGAGAGAGAGGAGAAGAAATATGGAAAAACCAAAAGAGAAAATAGTAACCCACCGTCGCCACACGCACGTTTTAGTGAAGAGGCCAATTGGCAAAGTTAAGGAGAAAAGGGTTCGACCTTCCAAATTACATATTTGCTATTTCGTCAAGTTAGAAAAGCTCTAAGTAGCTACCCACACAGGCCCATACCCGAGGCGGTCCCAGACAAGTTTGCTAAGCATTTAACAAGGCGATAAGGGAAAAGTTTCATTCAAGCGACATGCCAAATTATGATGGTCAGTCGGACGCAGAAATGGGACAACATTATTGCAAGAAGCAAACGGTCACTTCAACATGATACAAGAAAACCAAATCAGACGTTCCAGTCAGTGGCAAGGAGCACAGACCTAAGGAATTTCTGAATCCGCCATTGGCAACTGGCATTTTCATTCCGCTCATCTGAGCATATCATCTAGCACTGTGACCTTCGAACAAAGCTGTTATTTGTTTACAATGAGCTTCACCCGATTCATTCAATCAATTACCTGGCGCCTTCTGAAGTCTAGGACTCCATGAGTCGATCCAGGACTAATTTCACGACAGAGGGAGCATCAACAGTCACCGCCACCTTCACCGTTGGTTTGTCAGACCATTCCGTGTGTTCACCGAACCTATTCAACAAAGCTGATATAGCTGAGTGGTTACAACAAGCATATTCAAGTGGAGGAACTTATTTACAAGCATAGCATATGAGAAGGGTAATCCAACCTCCTATAGTTTAGATTAGAAACGCTACCTCTCCTCTATACTTCTATTCTTTGTTATTCAGCAACAATACAGGGGGAAAAATTCTCTGTCCCTTTTAAGGGTACTTGAGATACAAATCCGTTTGTTGCATCTTCTCAAAATCGAAACTTTAAGGAAATAACTCTTTATTTTTCCAGAGTTTAAGCAGATTTCAAATCCAGCACTGTGCCCTTCACAATATATTAATTAGATCCTGGAATTTTTATTGGGTTTAACTAATATCAGACAGCCTTGCTTCATGACATGATGCCCACCATCAGTGGTTGGCACTCATAAAAAATTATGTTGAATTAGTAGAACAAGGGATCTGAAAGGGCCCTTGATAATTGAGCTGCGGCATTTGACCTACCTTTTCTGTCTATTATATAGTAGAGTGAGCCCTCTTGTGATACCGGCCGTTTGCACTCTAACCACACCTTCAGTGAAAGTTAAAAGTGAAGGGTTAAAAGCTGCAATTATTGTTGTTGGATCATGGAGGTAAACTCCTGCACCAAGATGACATATAAGTGTTAAAAATAAACGATGGGAAGATAATAAAAACCATGTCCTGAATCAAGATGTTTCAGTAAGCATACCTCTGGTGAAGTATGCTTCGCGATGATAGGAAAAGTACACTTCCAAGATTCTGGAGAGGTATTGAGCAAATCTTCCATTTGATTGAACCAACTTATCTCTATCTGCATCTGTAGTGTCTCAAAACAGTTCAGATTAAAAAACCTGGCAATCCAAATTTCATCATTATTATTTAAATAATTAAATATGTAATTGACAATACCAGGATTATTACACAATTCAAATCTTTTATTAAATGGATTAAGTTTATGGTTGTTGACTGGCCTGACTTTTGGTGTCACTACTGTTTAGGCAGAAAATACTTCAAACAGTAAGAAGCTGAATACTTGCAATTTGTCGCACTCAATCAATGAAAAGCATTCTTTGGCCATAAAACAGAAAAATTCATAGAGTAAGCAACGAAAGTGGACTTGTGAAACTATGCTGGGAACAGTTCTGACCCTTAAGTAAATTTCCCCTTCAGTTCAACCATCAGAAGAAAAACTAACACCATAGGTTTCTCCAAAAGCAGCAGATAGGATGCTTTACTTATAACTAGAATGATTAAAGAATCACTAGAAAATCACTAGCATTATCTCTGCATGCTCTATGCTAAATCTCTATTTAAGTCCATCAAAACATGTGCACTATTAGCAAATTTTAACACTAGCTGACTTTACCTGTCAAAACAACTTGATGGGTTACATTTATTCCTATAGCCAGAACATCAGCTCCACTGGTAAATACAATGTCTGCAGCATCTGGGTCGCCAAAAATCTGATCAGCAGTCAAAGATGGACAAGAATGAGAAGGAGTGTTAAAGCTCTGGACCTGAGCCATTCAAATTACTTCAGGTTTGAATTGTAAGTCACTCCACCCCCAAACAATAAAGCAGACATTTAGAAGCTATTTCGGATAGAACCAGGTACGTCCAACCCAACATACACCACCATTATGATGGGACAATTAGCAAAGAATATGAGGCCACGCAGACGTCTTAGCCATGGATAATTAGAGAAACAGAGCCTTCAAGCAAACTTCTGGCAGCTGCTCAGGTTTTACATTGCAAATTTTAGATATTTGTCTCTTGCAAGAAAAAGAAGAAATTTCCAACTTACGTTGGCCTCAGCTGCTGGATTCACATTGCCATTCACAGAAAAAGCTCCACCAAGAAGCACGATCTGCCCAATCTTTTTTGAAAAGGTTGGATCTTGTTCAAGAGCCTGGATTACTCATACATTTGACAACATATGAACAAGCCATTACAAAACCAGTATGACACTTTACCACCAAGTGAAACTTGCATGACAAAAGATTGAGAAGCTGACCAGTGCAATATTTGTGAGAGGGCCCAATGCAACCACAGTAACTTCCCCAGGATAAAGGTTTGCTTGCTCAATGAGAAAAGTGGCTGCTGACTGTTCTATTGGTTTTCCTTTTGGTGGTGGGAAGTTTTGATTGCCAAGTCCATCGGCACCATGGACAAAATCCGCAATTCGAAGCTTTGTACCTTTCTTTAGGAGAAACAATGATAAATTCAAACAACTGATAATGTTTCTTTAGAATAAACAATTGGCTTTTAAGTCTTTTAGAAGAGTGCATGAGAATCAGCTCACAGTCTGAACGCCATCACAATTTACCAAACTTAAGTATGAGATCTACAAAGTTACAGTTTGAGAACATCACAAATTTGATGCAGAGCAATTACGAGTTCCAGTGATAATTAGTAAGAACCAAGAGGTAGCCTTACGGGGTTTTTCTTGCTTTATAAAATAAACTTGTTATGGTGACAACAAGAGATTCCTTGCTATAGTGAGCCATGACAAATGAGAGCTGCCCACACTCAAAAAATAAAACGAGAGGACCTGCAAACCTCTTCTATCCTTGGAAACCCATCACATATGTTGTACGCAACAAGTCCCAGAACAAAGACACACACAGTAACCGAAAACGCATACAAAATCGAGGGTCCCTCACATGTGCTAGTGTCGACACTACTACCACTACCTGGTCATATCTACAGATTGGGGTCCTATCATTTACTCAACCATGTTCATCCCACCAACCGCAAAAGCGTCTCAACCACTCATCATTTTGTCAAGGTAACAAGCCACGATTTCAAGAGCCTAAATTGAGAGTAAGCGGTCAATAGTATCCCCTGAATCCTATATCGGCAATGTACGAAAGCGTGCGATTAGAAAAGTACATACGGTAATTGTCACTTGGGATCCTTCAGCCACAGGAATGTCGGTCCGTCCTGCAACCTCCAGCTGCACCACGTAAAAAAGGGAAAAAAAGAACCCAAGAAAGTAAGGCCAAAACGTTTGTGACCCACAGAAAATTCACAGTACAATCAATTCAGTCCTTCAACCAACACCAGAAAAAGTAAGCATAAGAAATCCCGAAAACCCCCCGCAGTAAACCATCACGCACCGCCCCACCCAAGTAAGACATACCAGATGCAAGGCGTTCCTGGTGGCCAGGGTCGTGTAGACGTTCCCGTATATGGTGGTGAGGCCGATCACCTCTACCTCCGGCGACTGCAGCGCGACGAAAATCGCCATGGCGTCGTCTGAAAAGACGTCGAACCCATTCACGACGGTGAGAATCGAGGCATACCCACGATGCAAAATCGGGCGATTCCATGGAAAAATCGAAACTTTCTGGAAGGGGGTAACTTGAAATTCTACATACCGATGCCGGGGTCGGTGTCGATGATGATCTTCTTCTTCGCAGTGGCCATGTCTTTCGCTGACACCGCAGGTACTAGTGACAGACTGACAGCGCGTGTGTGCCTTGTTGAGATTGAAGAGAGCAGTAGCAGCAAGAAACGGATCACGAAGTGATGATCTTTTTACGGCGAAATGACTCGGCCGGATCGAAGCGATGGTCGACAGGGAAGGAGGGAGGGGTCCCACGATGAACTGGATGTTACCCGATCCACGTGCAAAACGGGGAACCAATTTTAATCTCTCAAGCAACCGTTAGATAATGTTTATCGAGGAAAACTAGAGAACCGCGGGGGGTGGGGTTAGATTTTGATAATATATGTAATTTTTTTTTTTTTTTTATGATCCGGGAATTACTATACAACCGCAGCCGGCGACGTAAACTCTGAACAACGCTAAGATAAGGACCCATCTCACAAAGACCGCATTTAAGTTGCACATTTTGTGATGACTCAAACCTCCTCCAACCGGAAGAGGAGGAATGCTCAAATCAACGCATTTATAGCGGAATGGGTATATATGTAATTGTTTATGCAGCATAAAAATGGTAAAATAACTACATTACCCTTTATGAACCCCCCTTCCCTCACCCCAAAAAAAACAAGAAGCATTATTCATGGGAATTTCATAAATTAAATTCTTCTGTAGCAATCTTATTAGGAAAATATAGATATGAAAAGATGCTAGAATTTATATATATATATATATATGTATATGTATATGTATATGTATATGTATATGTATATGTATCATTCATGCTAGAATTCTCGTTAGACTAAAATCCATAATTGGAGCTCATGGTTCTCTTAGGATTTCATGTTTCATTAAAACGTTACCAATTGTTGTTGAGCCTTGTGAATTATGTGACACTAAGACACTTCAACTTCAGGTTCAATAGTTTGTTAAACAATTTTTTGTGGAAAAGAATATTAATTAATAAACTTTCCTAACATTTGTCTTAGCTCAAACTTAATAATTTAATCAAAAATTTAACAAAAACTAACAAAAGGTAATACTAGCTTGTCCCATGGTTTTTCTACTAAGAGTGGTTATAACTGCGCGAAACTTAGATAAATGATTTGGATTCATTTCATTATTTTGATAAGTGGGCATCATCAGTCTAATTCATGTGATTTTGATCTCATCAATTGCTTCCCACCTTCACCCTATTAATCAACATTTAATGTGATGCATGATGTAACAAGTTGATTGAAACTAAGTGATTTCGATATTTCTAATATTGTAAATGATTACAATCATGTCGTGGAGCTAAAAGTGATTGTTTGATTGCACAAATTTAGGTGAGTCTAATAGATAAAATACTTTTTCCCACTCAAACCCACCATATGTGAGAGTTCTCTTTCCCCAGGGCACTTATTATCTTATTTACATAAACACTCACACGACATAAAAGTGCTCTCATTAGATATATAAGATTTAACATATCCTTTTTCTAGAAAAAAGAATGTAAAAAATGTGGGTTTGGGGAAAAACTCCCTCACATTCACTCGCGTGAGGATCAGGCAGGAAAAAAATAATTATTATATAAATAATCTCTAAACTTTTATTGAATGTGCAATATAGTCCTTAAATTTTATTTTAATATGTAATGTCATTTCTAAACTTTTAATTTATTCAATATAATCCTTAAAATTTTTGTACATATTCAATTAAACTATATGAAAAATATTTGATATTATCCTTGAACTTAAATTAATAAAAGGATAATATTGAACATTCTTATTAGTTTAGAGACTAGATTCAACATATATAAAAAATTCAAATTTCACATCAAATGAATAAAAAATTCATGGATAATATTGCATAATGAGTAGTGCAATGGTGACATTGTATATTAGACCATAGTTGAAAAACCATTTATGTCATTTTCCATGACAAAAAATCTTAGCTGCACTCTCCTAAGTTACTTGGGCCCTTGGATCAGATGTCCACCTGATCCAAATGTTGATTTGGACCGGGCTCACATGACCTGGGTGCACTCGATACTTGCTCACTTACTGTCGGGACACGCGGCAATTTCCCATTGGAATGCTCTTTCGCCCGTTAACCGTTTGTTTCTTTTCCTCGTCCACGTGCGGCATTTTCGTAATTTCAGAGGATGTCGTGGGGTGAAAATGTCCCCCAAATTAACTCCACGATTTCAAATCATATCTCTCTCCCGTCAGACCTCACTGAGATCTCTGTCCTCTCTCTCTCTCTACATTCTCCGACCATGAAACGGCCGTCGTACTCGTCGTCCGGCCACCGGAGATGCGCCCCGGCCCCGCCGGCCGGCCGCCGGAGCCCGCTGCGGCACCTCAACGGCGTCGCCGCCTGCCGCGGCCGGAGCAGCCACGCCTCCGCCTCCTCCTCTTGCTCCTCTTCTTCTTCGACCACCACCGCCGCCTCCATCGAAGCTCCCAGAGGCTGCCTCAGGTTCTTCCTCTCTCACTCCTCTTCGACCAGGAACGGTGCCGGTCGGACCTGTGCTCCGGCGAGGACGCCCAAGTCGGCGCCAGCGAGGCCGTCGAAGTCCGATCACCAGCGCGATCGCGGCGCTGCGGCGAAGGCGGCCGATTTGGAGGTACCTAGAGTAGTCAAGCAGCAGCCGAAGCTTAAGAAGAACCCTCCTTGTCTTTACCAGTGGCAATCTGCGAAAACGGCCGCTTCCAGGACTGGCAAGAAGTGCGGTAGCTCTCCTGTTTCTGGAGGTGATGGCAATGTCGCTGGCGAGTTTCCATCCGGTTCCGAAGCATCGAAGCGGGAACGGATTGAGCTTGGTTCGGCTGGAAATGGCGGTGCTACTTCTACTCCGATTAGTAAGGGATCTGGCGGAGTAGAGACGCCGTGCGGGAGCGATAGAAATGTGGAGGAGAACTCTAGTAATAGCAAAATCAAGACTCCTCCTATCCTGGCTTCTGTGTCTCCGGAGATACAATGCGGGTCGGGTTTGATGAACTATTCCGGGACGATCACGTCGGCAGGAGCAACGGCCGGGACGCATCCTTGTTTCGGCGCCGGCTATGTCGTTTCGGGAGTTGCCGATAGAAGAAAATGCAGGCCTAGGGGGATTCTTAGCGTTAGGGAGAACGAGTCGGAATTTAGCGTTAGTGGTAGTCACGGCAATGGTGATGGTGAAAGTTTGAGTGGGCTTGCTGACAAACCTAGCATCTCGCCGGTACCTTTACCTTGCGAAGCTTCAATGCAGTGGTTGTTGTCTCCATGTAACGAGGAGGATGAGGAGCAGAAATATGATTCTGAGAATGAGTCATGCCCATTTGAGAGGGTGGAAGAGGAAGGGTCTGCTCTCTGTGCTCTTACTTCACCCTCGTCTGGTCTTGTCTTTTCTTCAGATGCTGGTAATAAGAGTAAGAGTAATGTGACATGTACGACCACAGGTACAGATAGCAATAGTGGGGGAAGGAATCCTGACGTGACTTCTTCAAGAGGACTCCTTGAATTTGATGAATTATTGCAGCCTTCGCAGTGTAATGGTGATGTTTGTTCTCCAGCAGAGATGACCCCTATTTGGAAGGGTTTTTCTTCAAAGGAAGAAAGGAAATTGAGTTACGATGTTGATCGACTGGATGACCCATTAAATGCAGACTCGCTGGGTAGTGGAAATGTTATACGAACCCCAAACTCTGACTCAAGTTCAGACGGATATTTCCGCCTGTCGTGGGTTAATGCTCAGCATGGAAGGAAGGATCAAACAGATTCCGAGATAGATCTACTGACTCAATCTTTTAGTAATGCCACTTTATCTCCAGACTACTCTATGTCTACATGGGATTCAACAAATCTAAATTTCCGGTTAGATTGTCTAGCAATGCCGTCCAACTCCATTGATTTGGCACAAGTTCAAAATGTTCTTGATAGCAAAGTACATTGGGCTTCCAATTCCAGTGTAGACAATGTATCACAATCTGATTTGAGGATATCTTGGAGAGATGGTTTAGTTAGTAGGATCTTTGAGATGGACGAGTATGATTTTTGCAAATGCTTGTCTGATGATGAGGATGCTACTGGCAGCGATATTGATCTAAAGTTGCATAAAAGTCCCGCACATAATGTAAACACTCAGAATGCTGCTGCTGAAAATGTTAATGATAACAATGCCTTGGGCTCAAATCATTTTGTGGATGAGAAGCAAGAAAATGATCGGAAAGTCGAAGACATGCATTCCCGTCAAAAACAATTCGAATCAGCTGAATCCATAAGCTTTGATGGAGGTGGCCTTCTAGCTTCAACTTCAAGTGATTCAGACTGGAATCTATGCTACAAGAACAGCTTATTCAAGTAAAAGCATTGGGATCATTCATCTAGTCTTGACCAAGGTTAAGTACTTGAAATCTAACATAACGGATGTTTTCTTTCCATGCAATCTAAAGATTACCACTTCAAGAGCACTGGTGAATTCTTTTTTTCTTCATTCCAATATGCATTTGCTTTCTGTAACTGCTGAAATGTAGTTCAAATTTGTCAGCATTCAAGATGGCAAAAAACACGCATTTGACAGATTAGCGTGTTAGAATTTTTTTGGTCAAAATGATTAGATATTTATCTTGAATGTTGGGGTTGAAAACACCGCTCTCAGTAGCCTTGTGCAATTATGGTTTTGTAATCTAATTGTGCTTTTGGCCATGTAACTTACCTGGTGACTAGAATTGTATCACTTCTTTCCTTGTTCTATAAATTCATTACTAATTATAGAAAACGGTGCTTTTGGTTTTCAGATGAAGGATAAAGCATCAAGTTATATTAGTGAAGCGATAATGATTAAGGAATAGCCAAATTGAGATACCATTGTTTGATCTTACCCATAGTTTTGGACCTCTTTTAGAGATTCAGGCGAGTGAGGGTGAATGGTACAGTTAGCACTTGGTTATATGGCTGTTTCTATAGATGGTTCAATGACAGTCTGACAAAAATGTGGAAAATACTTCTCAATGTGATCCCATCTTGTGCTTCCATCCAAATGGTAGCGAGGAATATGATTAATTAAGGAAACAATAACTGACAGTACTTGATCGTGATTTGTTGAACTCAATCCTGAACTGTAAGATACTACCAATGGAAACCCTACTTTCCTTCTTTTCCCTTTACTTCTGGTTCCTTTGCATAATCAAAGGAATTTCTATGCGATTTACACATGAAAATTTATCCAGGGTCCCTTAAACATATACAAGAAAGAGATTAACCTAATGGTGGAAACAGATTATCCTGGTGCTCTAAGATTGATTTAAACCCATATGTATGACCAGCAGCAAGTTAAAGACGCAATTAATTGATGAAGAGAATGGAAGCATGAACTGCCATGGTGAAGCAACGCTGGTACAGGATAAAATGTTCGTCAACCTGCTTCATAGGATATATTTTGTCAGGTTTTGTTAAGGAATGCCTTGACGGCACTCGTTATGCAGCTAAATAAAGAAAGTTTGCAGTATTCCTATGCAGTGATTTACTTGTGTTATGTGTAATAAGTGATTTGAAAGTGGAAATTCAAATTAAGTACTTAAAAATGCCCTGTTGGCACTTGTTAACAACAACCATTTTTCTGAGCTCATGTTCTCATTCTCCTGCTGCCCTCCATCTTCTGATGCACATGCTAGCACTGAGAACGTACAACAGCTGCAACATAACTTTGAAGCATTTTTAGCTGATTCTGTGGGTAATCCAATATTGTTGTTATTAAACTCAATTCCTAACCAATGCTATGCATAAAATGCGGCCTGATGTTAGCGACACGATATTTCTTCCAGAATCTCTCTTGGATAAGTTGACTGGATATAGCCATATGGAATTTGGTATCTGAACTTGCTCCTCTTTTTGACTTGTTATGTCTGCAAAGTGCTGGTGCTGCTGGATGTGTTCCCTTGTTTAGGAATAGTTGCTTTGGGTTATATGTTCTAATCTTGAAATACACTACTAAAAAATGAAGTGATGCCTTCTGTTCATCTGCTCAGTTCTGCAGATTCAGCCAGTGGGGTTGGCTCATTCTATGCTTTATTAGTCTGTGTGCACTTTAATTGTATGTCTTTTCCTTATCTCACTGAAGATCCAAAAACTCCTTCATCTTTCATTCCGCTGCTTCTCCAGATTGTGTAGTTGCTCCAATTGTTTTGGTCTTCTGAGATGCTTTGCTTGAAAACTTCATTAGGTTAAGTCATAAGTCATGCTGTCTAAGAGACAAGCTTGCATACATTGTCGGGATTGGAACTTTTCATATCTGGAGAAGTTTAACTTGCATTGTTGATTTACTGTCCTTAATAAGGGATGCTAGTTATACTTGTCTTGTGGTGGAAAGCTAATTAAGAAGATAGGCTGGTCGGTACTACTGTTCACCCCAGATTGTCTTTTGATTCACTGAACTGTGCTTGTGGTTGATATATGAGTCAAATACCAGATGATAATTCCTCAAATCTCCTCAGATATGGCGACCTAATTTTCTAGCTTTATATGCTGGTGGTGCTTTTAATACACTTCATCAATGATACTGAGGGGTTAACTTATAGTGTCTGTATTATGAAGGATTAATTATGCCTAATCTTGAAGGTCCATCTCAGTAACTATGAAATGGGTACTTATTTTATGGAGAAATGAGGTGTTCCTTCAATGAGAGAAGGTTCGTTACGGAATGCTCTCTCGTGGTGCATTTGTTTTAAGATGTGGTTGGCGCAACAGACATGGAGCTAAGCATCTCCTTTTGTGTCCCACTAAAACTTATTGTTTGCACTGGTCGACCCAGAACACAGAACTCATGGACACGGTGTGCAGTTTCACTCGTTATTCATGTCTGAAATCTCATAATTTTAAGCTTTAAACATGTTTATATGCATTTACACAAGAATGTTGCTAACAAGTTTCCTTATTGAAAAATGCAGATTAGCTATTTTGTGTTGCACATTTTGCAATCTGTCTAGTGATGAGCTTATATTCATGTATCAAAATCGTGTCATGATAGATCACCGAACTGTGTTCTAGTTGGAATCCATGTAATATGTCTAATTTAACATGACACAATTGCGATTGGTAACATCAATTGTCAACTCACATGGTGTTGATTTTCCAGAATATCTAGGACAGGACAGAAAAAGATCAGACCAAGAAACTCCAAATGATTGCTTTCAAGGTTGCGAAGTTACGGAAGACGAGTTAAACGAGTCGGTCAAGTTCGTGAGAAAGGAGGAAAGGCAGTTAACTTTGAATTGTCCTTTGGCAAAAGTTACTAAAAGGTGTATGCTCTTCATCCAATCGCTTACTCTGTCTTGCCCAGGGACACAAAACTTCAGAGACCATCGTACGTTCCAACTGGGCCAGAGAACAAGTCAAAACACAATGATAATGAAACTTGTTAGGTGTAATACAGCCAATAGGATTACATAAGCAAGAGATGGCCCCCTTAACCATGTAATTAAATAAGAAGAATAAAGAAATCAAGAAACGAAGCAGATATTCGAAAAGGACTCATCGTTGAAATGATGCGCTACTCGTGGAATGCTTCAAAAGCCACGGAACATGCATGTCACTTGTGAGATCTTTAAAGAAATGCGACATCGGAATTTGTTAATTTAGAAAAATTCATTGTGCTTGAGTGATTCGTCATGAGATTGATGAATTGATGTGGACCCTTTTTTTCTCAGTGTATCATCTCATCATCCCCAACTTGACTCGGTTGTTGAGTCCTAAAATGCGAGAGAGAGAAGGTGGTATGGTGAAATTAATAAACTGATTTTAGAAAGAGAGAAAGGAAGACAAATGGGGCGAGAAAGCAATCCCGGAGACTACTTCATCTTCTGGACTTGGAAATTGTAATTGGTCAACCTCTAGAAGGAGCACAAAAGGCAGCCGAAAGAGTGACTGCCCAATATATCAATCCCATCCTATGCAAACATTGACTTTGTCAAATGAGTATCATTGTCTTCGTTGGCCTTATCTAATGGGCATATCCCATGCCAATCAGGACTCTGATGGAAACCCAGAAGACGCCTCCCTCCATTTGCCCCTTTTATAACATTGATTCAAGCTAGTCAGCATTTGGCATCGCGCACGGGTCATTGCAATCATCTGTGTCCATCCATGATTGCAATGACCCGTGGGCTTTCTGTTAACGCTTTATCTTAAATTAACCATTTGCAGGAATTAGATTAGAAAGATCAGACTGCTAGTCCATTTATCATCACCCTCTTGAATTACACCACTTGGTCTTGCCTGGTTCATGGGTTTTGCCATCTTGGACAAAGCTCGAAAATAGAATCCAATTCTGGAATGAAATGTATACCTTCCGTGAGATTTCTAGCTTTCTGTGCGTGAATTCCATGCCGATAATTCCTTAAAAGCATTGGTAAATTTCAAAACCTACTGGTGACTAAAATTTGACGGGCCATTTGTATGGCTTGAAATTTGTTAGTAAGTTGCCAGCATATTTATGGAGATACCCATCGTTATTTAGTCTGTATTGTGTAAGTTGCTAACAGTTTTATTGAAGTACTAACAGTTATTTGATTATTTGACCAGTTATCGAAGTAGTTGGTCATTTGAAACAATCCAATAACTTCTGCAACTCTAGTAAAAGTATTGGTAACTTTTCAACGCGTTACCAACCTAACAAGTTGCCAGTCAAAGTTTGTTATCAGCACGGGGCAATGTTCCGATTTCTACCACGAGGATCAAAAGAGTCGTCCATACGTTCAGCAGGAGTCAGAAGCGACCATGGAGGATGACGGCCGTGCCGAACACAAGCATGGATTTTGGATGATTTTTTTTTTTTAGAACCTAAACTAGGGGTGATCGGATCAAGGGTGGGTAGAGTCTAGACCTAGACTTTGTACCCAACCCTGTTATAACCGATTCTAATTTTTTGGACCCTATACCCGACCTTGTTTGTATTGGACCTTGTACCCGACCCACCCTGTTTTTCCGGTCTAGTTCTAGGGTCAACCCTGTTTCCATTAGAACCTATTTTGCAATCTCCCAATATTCTATATGACTTCGAATTTTATATTAATATGTGATAAAATAATGTAATCCTCTTAATTTGTATCGAAACATTAAGCACTTGTAATAAATAAATACATGAACTTTTTGACTAAACAAAAAATTAAAGATCCACAGGGCTAATTATAAGAAATAAAATTATAAGACAAAGAATTAACAACAAACATAGATCTAATATTAGTTTTATTCTCACAACTACTACATGAAGCTATTCATTTATGCAAGAATAAATCTTCTTACAAAAGAGAAATTAGGCAAGCCAATCCACGTGGTATAGCGAAGAACATCGTCTGTCCATTGGATGGTGCAAGAGGGAGCCGATGAGGGAGGGAAGCAAGTGAGGAAGAGGTACGACAGAAGATGAGTGCTGTGCGTGTTTGAGAGAACCAAGAGGAAAAATGCCATGTGATTACAGGAGTAAGAATAGAAAAAGGGGAAAAAAAAAAGGGTTTTGGACCTATACTTACAAAACCGGTCCGGGAACCGGTTCCTGGGTGGGTAATCAATTGGACCCAGTTCCCGGACCGGTTTAAACCGGTTTCGAATTTTGGGAACCGGTTCCCGGACCGGTTTCAACGGGAACCGGTTCATGACCCTGTTTTCCGAGTGGGTCGGTCCGGTTCCCGAGTATACCCGGTCCGGTTGCACCTAACCTAAACAACTTTAATTGATATAGATAGGATAATTGAACACATAATATTTTTACTAAAAAAAAAAAAAAAAAGAACACATGATATACGAAAGAGTTTGGAAGGCATCAACCGCGGAATTTTTATTGAGAACAGGGATGGATTAATCGTAACTGGCGGATTTTCTACTGAAGCACCTGATTAAGGACTCAGAGCCTGGTACAAAACCCTCTTCAGCAATTCTATTCCTGTTGAATTGCTGTTACTTTGGCCCTTTGGTGCATGCGTACTGCAATCAGATCCGATTCTTGTAGGACATAATTTATTATATTTTCAGAACCCAGGAATAGAAAACAATTTAATGATCACTTGATCTCATGTTCATCAATTAATGTGATGTAAATGGAATCTTTACAAAACCCTTCTTCGTGCTGATCGATCCACGTCTTCAGCGGGCGGGCCTGCACTTGTGCTGATATTCTATTAAATCAGCGCTAGACTGCAGTAAACGCGAGTTGCTGTTGCTTGGCGGACATGATCACATCTCTATGATCAAATCTTGCAAACTTGGTTCTCGGTTTTTTTTAGTTTACCTTTTTCCCTTTCGTAAACGAGTGTAAAAAGGTGGACCCCAGAGAAGAAATTAAATAACAAAATGGAAGCAAAGATTTGGGTCTTTAGGAAGATGAAAGGGACATGGCTGTGAAGTTGAAGCCTGGAAGGCTAAGGACATTTGTTAGAGATTTGAGACACATGATTATGGCTGGATCAATCTGCACTGTGTCGTCGATTTTAATATGCTCTTTTTCTTTAAATTATCATCGCCCTTTTCGTGGAAGAGGGCGAAAAGCTTAATGAACCCACGAAAAAATTATCAAATGATTTAAATCTCTGATAGAAGTTATCTGCTTTTTAAGCCTTAAGGATGACGGAACTGACATGGGTGTGATCGAAAGTTGAAGCTTTGAAGTCTAATATATTAGTCAGGATCAAGGAAGACGAAAAAAGAATGCCTATGATTTTTGGTGGTGGGGCTATCCTGGCTTCAAGTCAAGAAAATCGAAGAAATTGCCGTGTTGGACTTGTTATAACCCTCGCGCTTCTGAACAGTCTATTTATAGAGATCAGGGGAAAAGTTCAAGAAGCATCGTGGCATGGTCCTTCTCCCATTTACACCAAACACAACATTGACAAAATCTGCCTACTCCCATCTGTTCTTTTCTGGTTTCTTCTCTCTTCAAGAACAGCAGCCAAGAATACCCAGAAAGAGGAAGTTAGAGAGGGGTGAATTCCGCAAATGGACGGTCTGATTCCAATGATGTACAGGGCAATCAAAGAGGAAGCGAGTCCGGAGCCGTTATGAGTGCTTGTCGACCAGTGCTTCTCGGACGTTCAATGTTGCCGACTTCTACATGAATGGTCAGGTTCAGGCTCAAGCTCAAGCTCAGGCTCAGCCCCATTTGTATATGGGGCCTGCGAGCGACAGAATGATTCATAATCAAAGCCACCATCGCCGTTATGCCTCGACCGGAGATTATTCTTTCAGGCTCACGCCCGGCGTCGACGAGGACGACATGAATGTGTCGAAGGGCGCTGTTGTTCCGCATTCAAAGCAGGTGGCGAGGTTCAGAAGAAGCCGCAGCGTGCTCTCTTGTTTCTCCGGTGCTTAGGTAGCTTTCATGATGAATTTCTCAGTCTCTCATTCCTCCTCCTCTGGTTTGGTTTGATTTAATTATGTGGTGAAGGTGTTAGGAACATGAAAGTCTCTGTTCAAGTCTGTAAATTTGGGTGCTACAGAGACAGGCTAAGTCTTTTTCCTTTTTCCTGGTTTTTTTTCCCCTTTTTTTTCTTGGATTAATGTATGAAATAAGTTGATAAAGGAGAGGAACTCCATGGTGTTTCTCTCTGGGACGGCTTCAAGCAGAAGCTGCAGAATTTTCCAGCAAATAAGGTGAAGTCTCATAAGCATTACAAATACTGCTTCCTCCTAAACTTCATTCTTTATTTTGCGACCAAAAAGAAAAAAAAGGAAAAAAAGTTCATTCTTAATTGATGACGCAGAGAAGGTGGTCCAGATAACGTCGATTCCATTTAAGTCGATAGCATCCCGCGACGGCAATTTCCTCGATGTCATCATAGTGATTTTCTTGAGAAAAGTCTACTGCTAATAACGGTCATCATGGCAATTTTTTGAGCGGCTTAAGAATGGTCATACAGCGTTGGGGAAAAATACCCCTGGAGCTATTCGTAAGTTCTTTGACCTTCGATTGTGACTACTCAAGATTAGATCGGTTCTAGATGAGCTTGACTTGGCTCGCAGTAGCTTAGGCATTCTGATTTGAATTTCATCATGCTCTAGCCTTCCGGGTTTTGCCAGCTGAATTTGATGGCTTAAACTTCAAAATGCCTAAAGCTGTGTATAGATTAAGGGTTTCCCAGTTGGTAGCAATTGTCCCCATCAGTATCCATAGGTCGGCCCTTGTTTTTCCCCTGCTAGTAACAAAGCAGAAAAAGAAAGTAAATTAATTGTTTGTTTGCTTGGCAATACAGTAAGCACAATCTTACCCAAGAAAGAAAAATTAGTAAGCATAATAATTGGCATGTAAGCTGTGATCGCGAATCACGTGAAACTTCAGCATTTTATTATCACTGGACAAATCATTCTAAATCGATTCCCCCAAAAAAGAATAAAAAAAGGTTAACTTTACCTAATGAGTCTTTGAAATTCCTATGATATATTGCCGTGTTTGATCTTTTTAGCGTCGACGATGCAGGCACGATGTAACGGGAGGAATACTTGCACGACCCGGATCCAAGCAAGATATTCCTGGCACAATAGAACATAACAAACATTGACTCATCCTATGTTCAAGAAATATTCCGCATTTAATATCCCTTCATATTAAAATTTCAAGAACAACATTGTGCCAACAAAGATGCCAAAGGAAATTAGAGGATCTTGTATTAATTAGGCATTTTGAATCTAAAATCGAATCATAAGAGGAGTATCACAAGAGTCGCCGTCTTCCAACATCATTAAGACAAGCCAACCCGCCAAATCAACTGTCCAAGAATCGTAAAGTTACACCTCATTTCATACGCACCTAAGCTGTATGCAAACGAATTATTTTGATTATAGATGATGCTATGCATGCAAAAAGAGTCCTCTTCAAATAAAAAATGAAAATTTTGGCAAAAAGAGGAGAAGATTAACCTTACTTGCATGCAACATAATTTCATTATCTTAGCAAAAGCAGATAAAAAAGAAATGTGTTTTTCATCCTATTCTAAGATTACATAAAAAGCAACGTAAAAGATAAAAGAAAAATAATAATATATAAGCATCGGGAGCCAATAGGGTTCTCCAACCATAGAAGTGAGATTCAAGAATTCAAGATATTACAAATATAATATCAAGAGGACATTTCGTGTATGTATACCAAAGATCAAACGTGGGGGACAAATTGTCCCTCATATCTTGTAGCAAAATCCAGATACAGCTGAAAATTTCGTAATTATCTATGCACAACAATTAAAAAATATTCAGATGGAACAAAGTACAACTATGTTTTGTCCCAATCGATCAAACCTGAGGGTAGAAAACGACCGAAATCGATGAGTTCAAGAACAAAAGAAGTGTATATAATCAAGCAAAGTCTATCCAAAAAGAATGACCAGCCAAAGAAAACAATCCAGCCATCATGCACAGAAACTTCTTTCTGTTCTCTTTATACCTGCTTGCTCTGGTGATCTGTGGCTCGGCTGCTGACAGCGCTGGAGATGTACCGCTGAAGAGCGAGCTTCTGTGCAGGCAATGCTCCAAATGCGAGACGTCGACATGCCCACCAAGTGAAGCCTACCCCCACATGACTGCTTGGGACAACACTCTCATGGCCGGTGCTTTGCAATCTGATTATGTCACTGCCAACGACAGAGGAGTTTATTCTGTCCCAAATGTTTTGGGTGGCGAGTCTGCCAATTACAATGCCTATTATGGTTGGCAATCCACTTCTGGTTCAGCTTCTGGTTATCACAGGTAATAAAACAAACATAGCCAGAAGAAAAGGGATATCTGCACGCGAATATCCAGTAGATTCACGATTAGAGGCGTTAATGTGTATCACAGTATTGCAAATGTTTACACTCAAATTACTTGTTTCATAAGGTTGAACCAAACGAGGTGGTCGTTGTGTTGTTTCCATTTCTAACAAACTTCCTACTCCAATGCCCCACAGATTCAACAATTACATGGACAAGTTCTCCGGAGGACAGAGTTACCTCACCGTGGACAAGCATGGGAAAGTGAGCCTGCGGTCATTGAATTCGCTTGAAAGCATTGTCGATGCGGACTGGAAATCTATTAACCCACCAAAGAAGTTCAACCATCGGGAATTTCGATTTTCAGTTTCCGGCAGTACTGGCAAATGCCTCACTGTTTTCGTTGGGAGCGGTGAGAAGCGAATAGCTGGAGTATCAGACTGCAAGTTCGATGGCTCCAATCCTTACCAGCTCTTTGCCTTCCGGTTCCACTACCACAGGGCCTTCTGCTGCTGTGGCCTTCACAATGAATAAACATCCAGGAATTAGTCCAAAACCACAGTGCAGTTTAACCTAAATAGTAGTCATAAAGGCCACATTATGTCAGCTAATATTTTCATCTGATGATGGGCAAAATATGACACAATGTCATTGTGCATCATGACAACTCTTGATGCGTCCTATCACTCTTAAATAATGACTCTGAAATCCGTAAGCAGCTGTCGGAAGGGAGGAATTTCTTTAGGCATATGACCATTGCTATGAAATGATGCTCTTGTACTTCAATTCCATTTATAGAATGATGACTACTTGTCATTAATTGAAATGCATGTCTCTCCTTCATTCCCTCCACAGAAACCTCTATTGACAGTGAATCTGAAAAAACAGCAAGTCTTACAACCTCCCCTAAGCTCTCGCAGTAACACAATGTAGACCCACAACCCAAGCAGCACGAATGAAAAGAGCTGATAATATTCAAAGCATATAAATTCTGATGTAATTTTAAAAACGAAGCATGGGAGTGATCAAGATGGAACAGTCTCTCAATGGTTTCATTGCTCTTCTTGACTGCTTCACACCTTCACAAATTTGCAGTCAAATCAAACAAGCCTGTCGTCATAACCTTATGATATGACAGCCCTCCTGCTCTGCTCCTTTTATGTTCCTTCAAAATAAATCCAAGTTATCCATGTCAAAGTCACCAGTGTACTAGTCCTTCTCTCTTTCTTACTCTTTCTTATGGTGACCGGCAGTGCTTGTCTCACTCAGACAATTCCTTACTCTTCCTCCTTCTCCTTCATCGTCTCCTGAAGCCCTTGTCCTAGTCATTTTAAAGGCTACCTTTTCTCTTCCCATTCTCTTTCTTTCTTGATCTTCCACTTTACTTACCCAAGAATCAGAATCAGATTCACCACATTTATCCTTCCTCTTGATGATATCCTCTTGTCCTCACATTTTCCCAGATCCTTCTGCAATTATTTACTCATTCTTAAATCAAAATAATCGAATTTACCCCTGCTCATTTCTTCATTTTAGGCGGAGGTGGAGGGTTCAAGTCCCTACTTTTCACCCTCACTATTGGCTGTATTATTCTGACATCATCCATATCATCTCTTCCTTTCCTTCATCCAGCCACGGCACATATCCAAATATGTGGTCTTAAGTCTTAATTGCAACCTGACATTTTTCTCCATAGCCATCCTTAACTACAGAAAATTCGACCAAGAAAAAAGAAAAAAAATTTCTTAAACTGCAGAAACATCTAAATTAACCAGTCAGATATCCAACATCATCAAACTTCTTGCATGGATCCTGTGACCAATCAGGATTCTTCTTACTAACATGAGTAAGAGCCAATTCACCATGGAAGTTTGCACGTGTGTTCTTGGCTTTGTTCGGACAAAAGATTTGTGTTTCCATCGTTACTGGGAGCAGAGAGCATGCAAATCGTACCTGTTATAGCTACTATCTTCAAAGAGGAAAATTTCCTAATTCTACCAGTGCAATTATTTAAAAAGAAAAAAGAAAAAAGAAAAAAGAAAAGAAAAACACTTCACTACCATTCTCTCAAGACTCATCCACCAATTCAGCCTAGATCAAGTAAAGATATGTATGAAAATCCAGAAGTCACGTTGAAGGCTCGAACAGTTCCTAATAAAGGAAAAGAAGTCACCTGCAACCAAAACTACCTAAAGAACCACCAAACTAGCTATGATAAACAAGATAAGCAGATAAATGTAATTCAGAAAATAAACAACACATTCACATCAGGGACAGAATTATTCCTGTTATTTTCAACAGTTTGTGGATGAATTACCTTGTTTTAGATAAACGGAAGGAGTGCCAATATATAGTTGGGAAGAATGCGTGCTATTAGATATTTATGAGTCTCATATGATCAAAGGTTCCCTTTATGGAATTGGGCCTGCTGCAAAGAATTTGAATTCTAAAGGTGAAGAGGTAAACACATAAACTGCATTGAGACCAACCCATCCATGTTCACCAATTCAAATTGTATTCCAAGATTATTTTTAGTTAGACACCCAGAACAGGAAATTATGTAATACTCGCTTTCCTTCAGAATTGTTCACAAGTAAACCAACAGTAACAGTCGGGTGTGCTACATCAAAATTGTCAGCCTTCTGCAATGACATGCACTGCAAGAAAAGCTAAGGGTATTAAGAACTACTAAGCTGGACTGTGGATATAGAATACACTATATTCAAACAGACGGAATTGTTTCCTGGCTATCTTCACTGATATTCAAACAAGGTGGCTGGGCTGCTCCATAGTAGAAGAACGCCGTCATCTTTGAAAACTCATCCGAAGTTCGAATAGCTGAGTAGACAAGCCAAACAAGGGTCATGGCCAGATTTATGTTGCAAGAACCCTTTCAAAAAAGTTTTTGAGCAGTAAGTTACCCTTTTCACGATATAAAATCTTGCCAGCTTTAGTGAAGATAATTTCTGGAAAGACGGAAACTTGCAGAGCAGATACCAACTCAGGCTCCTTAATAGCATCAACTGCAACACACTTTTTAACAGGACAGTAACAACAAGTCAGAAGCTATTAAAAAGGTGATAGATGATGGAATTAGGCATAATGCTCCTTACTCTTGGTGAAGGTAGTCTGCAGTTCCAAATTATGTGCACGGCTTTCTCCAATTCATCCCTGATCTTTTCATTCTCTTTTGGCCTAAAAATAATTTCAAATATCCAATAGGAAGGTTTCTTTCAGCAATGGTACAGTTGCAAACCGTGTATCCAGACCACGACAAACAACCAAGTTCTACATATTATCTACCTCCAAGGGCTTCAGCCATTTCAATAACATAAAGTAGCCAAACAAACATATTAAAAGCAAATCATTTGCCACTTTTCTTTTCTAAACTTATCTAGGCAATAATCAAAAGATGTACATTTACATTTTGCCTTCCGATATTTCAAATGATCACTAGACACAACAGAAACTCAACCAATCATAGCACTGGTAAAAGTGAGTTCAAGATACTAGCATTTTTCATGTTTTGCAAGCCAAGATACTTAGCTAAATGAATTCCTCGCCTCCAAAAATGAGTCAGAAAATAATTTAACTGGAAGCAAATCAACTCAAGCGACTCCGTTACAAAAGAACTACATAAAGTGACAGAAAAGAAACTGCAACTGTGTATGCTGCTATCAATGCTTCCAAAAGGGGAAAAATGTTAAAAAGTGCATTATGTACTCTCTCAAACAACAAAGAAAGAAAGTGGCACTGATTTCCGTACAAAAAGAGAAGATATGGCACCTTTTAGACAGCTTGGAAGGCCTTACATGTATCGGCTTGCAAGCAACATAGTTGTGGAAAGATGAAGAATGAGAAGCGAATACTAACCTCTTGTAGCGGTTATGTACAAGAACAATCAAAGGACTAATATCCTTGAAAACAGCTTCCTCCCATTCAGCAGTAGTGATATCTTTGATGGGGCGGATATAATCATCATCTTGCCACACAATTTCATTTTCACTATCATAGTTTTCATCATCTTCTTTCCTAACATTCTTTATGGTGATTTTGTTGAAGAATTGGCCCAAATTGAAACCCCATCCATCAGCATCCTCAGGCCAATCAGGATCATCCTCCTCCACAACGAGGGGATAATCAGCCAGGAGCTTCTGCATCTTCTTCCTCCTCTCATCAAGGTCTATCTCGTCCTCAACATCAGGATATTTATTGATCACTTCTCTAATTTTCCTTCTCCACTCTCGCCTCTCTTCAGGATCCATGAGATAAGGGTCATTGTCCTTCATCTCATCGTCTTGCTCCTCGTAATCAGAATCACTGCTATCATCATCTCGCTCTTTCTTTCCACTGACAAATTTGGGATTTTGAGGTGTTTTAGAAGCTCCTACGACAATGTTTTTCATATCCGTACCCTAATTTGTACGGAAGATAAGAATAAGCGTCAATGCGAAATTAAGCATCAAAGGAACTTAAGTGGACGCCAAAGAATCACACCCGCCGATGTGCATGCAGGATATCTGAGGAGAGACCAAACCATTTCTCTGTGTTCTTCAATGAAGTCTTGAAGCTAGAAAGTAAAGTAGAAACTGTTCTGCTGCCTTTCAGAGTGCGAAACGGAACATGAAGGATACTTGCTTGTTGGAGTGCCATTTCTGCAAAAAGCCAATTCCAATCAAGTATAACATCAGCAACATGATATCATCGTCTATCAACAAGTATTGAGAAAATACTAATAAAAAAAGAAAAGGTTCATTGGCTCAACCACATCATATAATTATTGGCACACTACCAACTCCAAGCTGAGTACAGAGATCCAAATGGTGGTGGCACGAAGAACTGAGGCATACCCAGTGACCATAACAGCAGACAAGCCTCATAACATATATATCATAAACTGGTTATCAGGTTTTAGAGCAGTAAAATCCGCGAAAATACAACCCACCATCTACAGCCATCATTTCGACCAAAGATAAAAAAGACCATAGCCATCATAAATAGTCAGTGAATATCGAGGAACCAACTGCTGAAATTTCTTACCTGGAGCTTGGGAATGGGCTCTGTCCCACAAGTCTGCTTTCAGCTTCTGCAATTGCCTCTCTCTCTCTCTCTCTCTCTGTCTCTGTCTCTCTCTCTTTCTCTCTCTCTGTGCCTCTTCACCAAAGCTGAAGATGGGCAAAGTTAGCTAATCACAAAAACACTAGTGGGGATTAGGAGGGTGCAGGGAAAGCTTCTTTTCTACGAGAATGGCAAGTGGGCAATGGAATTTACACATATGCGTTCGAGCCGTGGAACGAACAAGAAGATAAAAACATGAAGACGCATGAAAGAAGCTGCAGGTAAGTGGGGAAGTGGAGATTGAACTTCACCTGGCTGGTGGTTGGCTTGGAGGTGTATGGAATTCAGCGGTGCATCACCTCGCCTGTTAAGAGAGAAGAACAGGGGATGCTCCAAACGTGTAAAAACCAGTGCCTTTTAGGAGAGAGAGAGAGAGAGAGAGAGAGAGAGGGTCGGATGTTGGGATGGGACAACTTATTTTCTACATGATCTTTTTCTTTTTCCCAAAATTGAAAATAGAAAAAAAAATTATACCTTTCGAGTTTTAGAAAATCGTCAAAATTTGCATTTCGTATGGATTTTTAGAGATATTGGGTATTGCATCGTCAAACTTGTGAAATTTGTAATAAAAAAAAAAAAATACGGACAAGTCGAAAAACCTCATTTTTAAACCTTATAAAACTGTAACAAAAATTTATTTTCTATGCCACAAAGGATAGCATAAATTTTTTGTTCTTTTATATATATATATAAAACTGGATAAAGTGTTGAAAAATTAAAGTGAAATTGGCTTCAATCGGCAAAATCTATTAATAAGCGAATAACTCCAACATCGATGTTAATTTACATTTGCAAAGAGCGTTCTCAGTTCCAAAGGGCCGGATTAACGCAATCTGCATCCTCTCACTCAAGAGTGAGTGCTACAATACTGTGTACTAGAGGATAGGAGCAACAGCAACTTCAGATTAGCTCTGTCTCTCTTTTTCATGTTTGCAGCAACCGACGGTGCACAGTGCGTCGATCTTGCGTTTTGTTCGTGATTTTGCATATAGATAAAGGGGTGCTAAAAAAAATTGCTTTTTAAGCAAAAAGAAAATAAAACAGTAAAAAAAAAAAAAAAAAAAACAAAGGGAGCTGCCGTTCGTTGTCTTGGAGGGCTCAGGCAAGAGCTCTGAGGGCTGTTGCAAGGCTGGCGACCATCATTATCGCTGACATTGAGATCTCGCCTAATGGTTGCAGGTGCGGGCAACGTTGGATAAGATGAACCAGGTGGAGACCCTAGAAAAGTGAACCTCAATGGAGACCTGGGCGAAGGACATCGAGGCCGCGCGACCTCAATGATCACTGCTGAAGGTTAGAAGAAGAAAGATGATAATGGGTTGAAGAAGATGATGGGTCGACCCTTGTCGACCCTTGACCTACGCGACCTCAACGTAGTCGACCTCAACCTAGTCGACCGGGCTGCAACATCAGCAACCCGCAAGCATAAAGGCCATACATTGAAGAAGATGAGAGTCGATAGGCTAAAGAAGATGAACAGCATTTCTTGAGAGAAAGGGTGAAATACAAAATTACTAGTAAGGACAAAATTGGAAGGGGAAAAAGTCATTAAACCTGCCGAAAGCTCTTATCCTGAGCTTTTTAGTCTTCCCAATCCTAACATTTCCCCAAGGTGGTCCAAAAAAATATTTGTCCAACGACATTGACTTTTCCCATGGGGTTTTGGAGACACAGAGTCCCATGAGAAAACCAAACCAAAATGATTGATGATGATTTAGATGAGATTAGCCAATTGAAGATAGCGGGCTACAGCTGATTATTGGTTTAAATGGGCATCGAAATAATTCATTTATTATGACCAGCACAACTCATGTTCCTACTTGTCGGTAATGACCCTTCTACTTTGAAGACTAAAAAACTTCAACTCGCTAAATCTCCACAAATGCACACATCTTAGCAATGCGGAGTGATATGTTATAGAAATACAATGCACGAAACCTTTCAATTCTACTGACAAAAGAAAATTAGGTAGCATCAAGTGTATTAAATGTCATGGCATCATCAGCTGTCACAGACGGAAGCAACCAAGCAAAGAAACCGAGCTTAGTTTCTCGCTTGAGTCTTTGCGACGAATACTCCACCAACATATTCCAAAGGTCTCCCACTGTCCATCCGTGCAACAATATCCATTGACTCACCTGCTCAACATAATAAAAGAGACAGCTGATATCCTCTAACGTGGGATTCACAAAATCAAGCAGTTGAAGAAAAGCAATTAAAAACCTAAATTGAAGGCAAAAGGCTAACGAAAATATGAATAACACCATCCCGTTTGATATTATACACCTGCTACAAAATGCAGCCGAAAAGCAAACGAGGGTATAACCTTAAATAAAAGCTTGGAAAATAAATGCTTGGAAACTGAACTTTGCTTGTGGAAAATAGCTGGTGTCAACACCATGATTCTTTAGGCACTTTAAAATCAATAGACTTAGAGTCAGAAGAATGCAACAGAAATTGGAAAAAACTTACAAAAACTGCTGTCATTGATCTGAACCATGCAAAATAACAAAAAGTACCTGACGTAGGTTCTGCAATGCCTCCACGCCGAATGTATAATATGACATGAAAGGTCTCAATGCCTGAAAATAAATACAGACACATATGAATCTGATGAAACAAAAATGTTGACACATCATATTCTCAAAAGACACATCAATGCCCTATACATTCCATCGACTAGTGAAATCGATTGAAAATTTAGCAAAGTAAGAGCAGACTATTATGGCCAAAGAAAAGTATTGGACAATGTCCACATCTACAAAGATGAAATCCTCATGTCACAACATTCTACTCCCTCGTTTTAATCTTAATTATGGCATATTCTGACTATACTAAGGCTGGTAATTGACCTAGTATGACCACCATAGTAAGAAAGAAGGCTGCCAGAAACCACCTTCACATGTCTTCTTAGTACTCGGCTTCTTCATCTACACATTGACAACCATAATAATATAGCATCAAACCTACAGTTTAATTTACACTACAAAATTCCAGAAGCCAACGCCAATGTCTATGATGGGGCCAATTCACAAGCTCAAGTCTTCTCTGCAGACCATAGCAGCTGAATGGATTTGATTGTCCTCTCCAATGTCTGGTCTGGGTTGGTTCAAATTATTCGTTGAACTAGGTTGAGCTCATTTTAAAGTTTGTGAACATAGGCAGGTTTGGACGATGGATTTCCTTTCTGGACCTGCCCAATCCATCCACCTCGAATATTCTCGTGTAATTTTTCTAGCATTTCAAGGTACTTTTATTAATTGAAGGGGTCCAGAAAAGATCGGGGGGATGGTATGGCCAAATGACATAACCTTAGAATTTTGGCCTGACCAGCCATGATTGCCCAAGCCATCTAAAAATCTGGTTCCCAAAAAAGTTGAAGCTTTCTCCTCTTTAGGCTATTGACTGTAAGCTTGCCTGTTCTGTTCTTTTTCCATATGCATCAAAAAGACCAATAGATAAGTGTGGGCTGCCTATAATGAAGTATTTTTGACACTAACTATTTTAACACTTCTTAAACTGATCCCATGTTTAAAATTTTATATCTCATCCCACATCCTTTTCTTTTTTCTGAAAAGTTGCTCCTGTTTGGTTATGATCAAACATTTCTATTCACAAACGAACTTCTTGTCCTGTACTTGCATTCTCAAAACTTCAAGCATCCTCATGCTACCATTTGAAGACTTCAAATTGATCATCCAACTACACTTGTTTATCGTAGTTAAGATGTTATATACTGATGCACTTCATGACATTTTGTATATTCCTAAATGTGTAGACATCAGATAAACCTGCTCAGTCATATTTAGCATTGCCACATCAAAGAAAATGACTGGCAATTGCAAGATATTGCTAAAGCAAAAAGGATAACATCACCTGAGAAGAAGCAAGCCACTGAATCATGCTCTTCAGCTCAGGATCACCTCCAAAAACTCCACAACCCCAGTTCCCTGTCACAATTCCAATATTGTCTTCATCGTCAGGTATCTGAGTTAAAGCCTCAGCATTTGGGACCTCTTTGTCCCCTGCTCCTCCTTCAGTTCTTGGGAATGTTGCAGGATCCTTCTGCTGGTATCCAAAAACAGACAACATCCTCAGATAAGTAGAACTGGATTTACATACACATAAAAGCAATGACTTAACAAAAGGAGAAAAATAATACTGCAAAATGTGAAAATCCCTGACCAAAGCATCATCCCCAGATACATGATTTGAAACTTGGACTCGGCCATCAACCAATCCAGCTAAACAATTTTCCTGGAAGACCCTCTCATACAACTGATACTTGGAATCATCAGAGAAGCCACAAAATGCCTTATTGATCTCCCTGTGATTGCAACAAGCAATTCTCACAGTTTTAAAAACATGAATATACATATGGGTTTTGATATAAATATGCATAAAATGGTAAGTTGACTAAGATAGATTGAATACGAAAATTTTCATCTAGGATTCGCCATAACAGCCATCAAATTTTATCATAACCAGCATGATACTGTAGATGTTGTAGTCAAAATAAATGACTATTATCATGTATAAATAGGAGAACTTTCCATCCATGACCTAGAAAGAAATAAGTCCTTGATTGATTTTAGATGTTGCTCAATGCTTACACAAGGAACATTAGCAGGCATTAGCCAAACCATTTCTTTCCACAATCAAAAGCTAGAAAGATAATATCCCATCTATCGTTGGGTGAATCCCCACATATTCATATCTTCTCACAACTTTACTTCTTTTTCGACCAACCAAGGAACCAATAAAAAAGATAACTCTAAGAAATTCCAAGACAATTGATTCTTGTTTGGACAAAAATTGGCTAGAAAATGAGATTTGCCTTCAGCTCAGCTGAAGCACATGGTTCCCAGAACCTCGTTCAATTTGGATATTGTTCAATACTCTCCTTAGTCTCACTTGTCTCATAGTTGATCATGTTTTAAGTAATCCTTCGTAGCTAAAATATCATTTTAACTTCCTATTAAACTTGGATAATCTAATTCTTTGTTTCTTATCATGAAAATTTATTTGACAAGTGAAAGGAAAAGGTCCAAAAGGAAGAGATGTCTCCAACTACAAAACTGAACAGTCTAGTAAGACGTCTTGTTCTCATTGATATGTTTTCAACTCTCGTTTGACCAGACTTACTCATCGACTGTGAGCCCTAGAGTGTACTTTACAACAGAACCAAATGATTGACTTAACATCCTAGACACAATTTCATAGACAATTCAAAGGGTACTTCCGATTACTTTGATCAAAAGTCACTCTTCATATTAACTTGACTTTGAATTTTTAAATGCCTTATTCAATAAGCAAATCCATCCCGAAGATGCCCTGGAATAGAGCAAGTGATACAGTCCCCAAGCTTAAGCCACCCCAAAAAATTGGTTGAATAGAACCTTCACTCAAAACTTTATTTCTTGAATCTGTGTATTACTTGTAAATCCCAGCAAAGAGGGCATTTAATGAATTAGAGACTAAAATAAGAGGATTTCCATTTGACATGGCTTTGTCCTTCTTTCTTGTCCAACCTACACATGTAAGAGCTAACCACGACCGGAAATCATGGGGGAAAAAACTTCACATACCTCAGAAGGAGTTGTAATTCATACTGCTTAATTCCTGGCCCGCATAATGCATCTATTGCAACAATTCTCATTCTACGCCTTCCCATGCAATCGGTATCTTTTTTGTCAATATAGTCACCAGAAAATTTGAATGAAGAAGCATACCTGCACCCCTTCAAGTTTAGAGCACAATTCAGAAGCCATCATAAAGTGAGGTCAATTCGGACAAGCTTAAAAGATGTCTACCTACCACCTGAATAATCAAAATAACATCTAATAAAGAACAAGCATGTCTAAAATGATCACTCTTTAAGCTCAAATTCAAATCAATCACATAATTATGCATAAACCTTCTACATTTGACACCTTCTTTCTTCAAAGCCTATAACGATTGTTTATAGTTCTCCATTGTACACTGTCAATTCAGTGAAAAAGGAAGGAGAAAGAAGTAAACATTACTAAGCTGTCCACATCCAAATCTGAATCCGATGTAATTGAAAATTCCATATTTTCATTTTTAAGACAGGGAACCAATAGCGCTACAGAAGTGAAAGCAGCTCGTCTTTAAGGGCCTGCAACAATTTTTCATGTCATAATATCCAGAAATTGACACAGGAAACAACAGCAGTTCATGTGGACATCCTTGATTCCAGTACGAGCCATAGTTCAGTCCATAGATATTACAATTCAAAATTCTTAAGGAGACATCGATAAATAAGAAAAGCATCACAACTAATACGTATCACTTCAAGTTCACCAAGGCAAATGTTCATACTCACCCAGTATAATTTGAAAACCTTTCAGTACCAACAATTTCTATAGCTTCATTGTCTGCCAAGGCTGGCAAGAAAAGCATGCTGACAATCAATTCAGGATTGATCATGAAGAGTATCTCTTCCTGCATGTTATTTGAGCAGCATATCAAGTTTGACCATGAAAAGAAAATTATTAAAGGCAATCAAATAAGACAATGAAATGCACATGATATGTTTAAGACTCATTATGAACTCCATTATCACATCCATCTTCCACCCATCTGGGAAAAAGAAAATTCATTTTCCAGAAAGTACTTCTTTGCCTTTTTAGTCTCTAAAGTAAACAAGGCCTAAAGGTCAACAAAAAAGGAGATGGCAGAATCTGGAAACCTCAAGTAAGTCATTGCCAAAGAACACAAAATGTGACTCTGTCGCCCTTCCCTGAACTTATCTTCATAGAGAGAGACAATAAAAAAGCTGCATCAGATTGATGAAATAGAGTGTACGCGGATCACCTGATAAACCACCTAATAAACATCTGTGATCTATGGTTAAGTACAGCCATGAACATCCCCAGGATCTATTAATGCACTGCCAGGCATAAATTAATCTCTTTCATTCATAAAATTAGGTCCACACATCTAGGAAGTTATACCTGAACACAGCCCCAATTAAGAGCGCCACCACCAATATATTTGTTTGCAAAATCAACTTGAAGAGCTTCACCAGAATGGTCTTCCATGAGGCCAGAATCATGTACCTAAAATTTACAGAGACCTCTGAGAAGTATTAGAAGGCAAAACTGCTTTATACATAACAAAACAGGCTCATGTAAAATTTCAACTAACAACTTCACTTATTTGTTCCAACTGTTACCTCGAGGTGGCAGAGAGGAAAGGCAGACTTACTCCAGAAGTCCACCTTCCCATAAGGCACAAGATGATTACTGTCCAGCGGAAGAACTTTCCTCTCAAATGAGACAACCCCCACAGGAATATTTGAACTTATACGATGAAAATAATGCGTGATACATCTCATCTTGCTTTCTGGCTTTCCATCATAACTCTCATACAGATTCCTGAAAATGATGCCAATGTTGTTGCCAAAGTTAAACAACAAAAACAATATATCAATAAAAAAAATTAAGAGGTACAAAGGCACAAAGATCACATGCTCCTTCATTATAATCCTATTTATCAACTAATAGCAGCCCTTCTAACTGCCCCTAAAATTTTCTTCAAGAGATATAAGTGTAACGATGAGGATTGCTTAAATGGGTGGGGCAATCATCTCATAAAGGGATAAAGTGATAAGCATATGGCTAAGAAGCAAGGGACTGCTATATTTTGCCATTCAGACAAACTAAAGAGATAGCACAGTTGAAGCAAACCATGGTTATCTCCAAAAAGCTCAGGTAATGATTGGAAACTGGGCAGTAAGAGATAGGAAATGTTGTAATAATTAATACTACGCAGGTGAAATGTCATCATTGGTCACTATACTTAATTCCAATAATCAAAACTGTCCCTCTACTTTTTTTGTGTGATCAAAACCGTCAAAAAGTGTCACAAGTCATCCGCGGTCAGTCCACTAATGGAATTTGCGAACATGGTGTCCATGCCACTAGAAATTTGCTGACACAGCTTAACGGCTTTAGAAATTATTGACTTGGATCTCTCTCTCTCTCTCTCTCTCTCTTTCGCGGCCATGAACCCAAGCTTGAAGAATATCCAGCTGCCATGACTGACCTTGATGAAGCTTGAGTGGACATGGGCTGATGCTTGAAGAAGCTCTAGCCCACCATGGCTGCAAGATCGATGAAGCACGAGTGGTCATGGTCAAGCTGGACAAAGCAAGGTGGGCTAAGCTCAAACAGTCATGGCTGTGAGCTCAAAGAAGCTCTAGCCAACATGGCCAAGAGCTCTCTCTCTCTCTCTCTCTCTTTTTTTACAATTTATGTTGGCTGATGTGGCAATACCACATGAAAAGCTTTTGCAAATCATAATAGTCTATGTGTGCTCCGACATCCAACTCAGCAATCTGGTTGTCCAGGTTAACAAAAACCAACCAACAATAGAAATGTATAACGGAAGGACTGATGGTGACACATTTTAAAAAATATAGGGATGATTGTGGACTGAAAAGAAGTTCAGGGATGGTTTTAAATTTGGGGTAAGAGTACGAGGACTACTAGTGCCATTCCACCCACTGTGAGTATTCTTAAAGTATTGTGAAGCAATAAGAATACACCCGGTTGAGGAGTCATTGCTCAGCTAACAATCTTATTTACTGCAACAATCTCTTTAATATTATGCATACAGGATGAGAAACATGCAACGAGATTTCCATGCATGACTAGTTATTCGAAACTAGTTAGCAGAGAGAACCAAAGAGATTTACAGCTTACTCAAATCTAAGTCCAGTCATTACAGCTAAACTGCATACACTTCACAATAACAATCATAACAAAATGTTAAAGTACAGACCGAAAAAGGTTATTCTACATAAATACAAATAACTAGAAGGTTACATACGCAAACAAGCTATCGAAGTTGATCATGGGAAGATGTTTAAAACCTCTCTCAATGACCGGGAACAGGGAAAAGAAAGAGCAAGCCAGAAGAGCAGCAACCAATTCCTGAAAAATATGACCATACATGGACAATTAGGCATGCCCTGATTCAACCAGAAATTTCCTCGATTCATTCTAAACTCTTTCCACCTTAATTATATTCAATGCACAAGTAAAGCCAGTTCTACATCTAGAAAGAACAGCCCACTGTAAATAATTCATTCTGTTCAAAAGATGTACACCATTTATCGAACACCAACAATTACAACAGAACAAGCTTCTATCTCAAACCAATCACACTCCCAGGAGCATCTCTAATCATCATAATACAAACCACTTCTCGCCATTGAAAAAGTCAAGCTTTACTAACATGCATTCCGTATCTGGTCAACATAAGTCAATGTGAGTTAAATTTCAATTCATACCCGGCTCAGGATAACCATCCCTGCTTGTTGGCGGTCCAAAATGCGAAGGCCGGTTTCGACCCGCCCTTTCCTCGACCGAGAATAGCCGTGAGCATGCCTCCAGTGATCTTCCAGCATCTCAGGCAACCGCAGCAACAGATTAGCCAGAAACGGGATCACCTCCCCGAACCACTTCTCCGCATCCTCGCGAGGCATCAGCTGCGGAGCACAATCCCAAAGCTCAAGCGCCACACGAAGAACGGCAATCGGCAAGCTCAAAAAGCAGACGGAAAGTGACGATTAATCCGACGCACCTCGTCGAAGAAGAGGGCGTAGCCCTGGGGAGCGAAGCGGGCGAGGGGGGAGGGATCGGAGGCGCGCCGCATGCCAGAGACGGCGGCGGCGAGTGCCTTGCCGGACGCCACCCCGCCGTGCTCGGGGCCCCTGGACATGGCCGCCAGGGCCTCCGCCGTCGCCGGCGGCCACGAGAGCTCCGACGACCGCAGCTTCAGCGGGAGGTACGGCAGCATCGACGCCGCGTTTTCCATCTCCTCCGTCGGAAATCTCTCTCTCTCTCTCTCTCGATCGACGGTGATAACCGACGATGAAGATCGAGAAGTGGCGTTGAATTTCACTTAAAAAAAAAAAAAAAATTGGAGAAAATGGAAGGTTCGGTTTGTTTAGTGATTTGAGAAGTTCTTTTTTCCAATTTTAGTATTCTGAACGCTGGGAAAAATAAGTTAATTAAATATATATTTTTAAAACTTAGTGACGATATATATCAGCATACTTATTAATAATTTAAGTATTTCCCATTGTTCAAATTTCCTATAGGGTATAAATTATTAAATTATGAATTTATTTATCAAATTATTCATTTCTCTTGAAATATAAGTCTAAATACTAGATATAACCTCCAAATAATAGGTCAAGATGAACTTCGTTCTTATCTATGAGTAAATATATGGGTAAAAAACTCATGCCGATGAATAACCAACCCACAATGAATAGGGCAATTAGAATAGAAAAACTTGCATTGACTTTTTTTTTTTTTTTTTTTGGTGTTGGAGAAACCGCTTTGGCCGACAGCCACCACGTAAACCCCTGCGACACTAGTGGGGAAACCACCACCCCGGCGCCACGTGTCAATCACCTAATAGCTCACCAGGTCCCTTTTGCAACTTGCGTTGCAAGGGTTTCGAACTCCCGACCTTCCTCAAAAGACTGAAGCCTACCAAATGGAGCCACCACGACCGATGGTAACTTGCATTGACTTTTTGGTTCATGCATGTTTGGTTAATAAAATAGCCTGCAGCCATCATAATCGGAATGAAGATTGGGTGACACTAGCAAAATATTGAGATGATAATAGGACCTAAAAGATCAAATGAAAGAATACATAGACAGGTTTATCTTTGGAATTGTAAACTAAATTTATAGTAGTGGGCTTTGATCCGGTCTTGCGGAACGAAACAAGATACTCCTTTAGCCCACTTTTTTAGCCTAATATATAAAAAATCATGTTCAACTTTTTTATTTTATTTTATCTTAATATCAATTTATAACTTCTATTTCGAATATTAGGATTTCGCATTTTGAGTTTTCATATCAGACACAAAATTCGACTTAATACTAAAATTAATTTGCATTAATGATCATTCTTTAAAGAAAAAAAGACCCTTTTACTATAATTCTAAGTTCTCCAACCGCCCAAAGAAACTCCCCACTAGAAAAAAAAATCCTAACCTTCAACCGCCATAGCGTAGCTTTAGTCCCCACTCTCCTGCACCACCGTCACTCTCGCACCAGCTGCCGCCGCCGTAGCCTCTGCCCCTCTCGTCGCCAATTGCCTTCGTCGGCAACGATGCTGAGCCACCACTCATCTCTCTTTGTTCGAAGAGGACGACTATCAAGAACCTTGAGTCCCCATAGAGAGAGGGGAAATGGGGCTGAGGGTCGATTCGTTTTGCGAAAAATAATTTTTGGAAAAATATTTTCCAGATTTTTCGATATTCGTTTTATGGAAAATGAATTAGTCGTGGAAATCATTTTTCACCAAAGAAAAAAAGTCTTCTAAAAGAAGAGAATATGTTTTCCACTTTTCAAATTGGGGAAAATATTTTGCTTACTCACTCTCTCCTCTCATAACCTATTAGCCCCCTTCTTTTCTTGTTTTCTTTTTTAATAATTTGAATTTTAAATTCTTTTTCTTTTTCTATTTTTCTTTTTTCTTTTTTCTATTTTTTTTTTTTTTTTTTCCACCTTCTTCTTCGTCCGTAGAAGATAAAAAGAAATAAAAAGAAAAAAAAGAAAAATAAAAAGAATTAAAAATTGATTTTAAAAATAAAATAATAATAAAATTATTCAAAAAAATACATAGAAGAAAATATTTTCCTTATCGAACAACAAAAAATACTTTCCACTTTATTTTCATGTTTCAAAATGAACACAGAAAATAAAGACATTTTTCTGGAAAATGACTTTCTAGAAAATATTTTTCAGAAATGTTGCATTTTTTGTGAAACGAACGGAGCCTAAATGTGGTGGCGCCAAGATGGTGGCGGAGGTGGTAGGAGGATGCTCGTGAGCATTGTTGGGTGGCTTTGTCGATGCTGAAAGGCTTTGGGGAGTGTTTCGGGTGGATTTAGCCCATACGATTTGCATTTTCGCAAAGGACATTAACTCAAAAGTTTTCATGAAAACAAATAATGTTTGGTAAGCATATTGTAAAATAATTATTGCTCGAGCGGTGCAGTGCTGATGTCGTAATGAAAGTTTAGGCGGTCCGCCAAGGACAGCAACACTGCGTGCCATCACTCCCTCTCTTTCCCTAGCTCCACAGCTCAACCGAGCGATGAGTCGATCTCTCCATCTGTCGCCTTTCTTCCTCTCTACTCACTCTTTGCTTCTCATCGCCGCTATTGTCAACGAAGACAAAATGGCGACAACCACGAGCGTGATCCCAAGGTCGATACATGGTTTGATTGGGTCGGTGAAAGACGTAAGTGGCTTTTCGAAGTCCAGGGCCGTCGTCAACTCTGGGCGAAGGTGGGCTCGCAGACTTGAGTCGTGAGCAATATGGGTGACATAGAAGGTAGAAGACAGAGGCTGATGTGGAGTTTATCATTGGACTTGGCGGATCTGGCCTTGCCTTGACCATTTGCCTAAAGGCATTTGAGATTATGTTTTTTTTTTTGGGTAAGGGCATTTGAGATTATGTTACCAAACACCAAAACTGTTTTTTCAATGGTCTTTGAAGGTCCAGAGGTGCTAATAGCTACGAACATCTCTTAATTCCAATTCAAAAACTTATTTATAGTAGAGAAACTAACGCGCACACGTATACACATGTTACCAGATGCCAAATTCAATTAATATTCAAAAGGATTTTGGAAAAAAGAAAAACAACTCTACAAAACGATATTTCCTAATTATTATATTGTTGTTTTACTCTTTGGAATGTGACAAAGGCGTTAAGGAAAGAATTGTAATACGATAATTAAATAAATGACAACAAAAGGAACTTTCGAAAATGGAATTCAAGTTCCCTTAAAATAGTTAATAACCAGATTGGGCTAGCACTCGATTAGTTAAATAATTAATATATAATCATATAAGTTTGTATAGATAATTTGGAAAATGGATAGAATTTAGAACTTACCCAATTAGAGTGGATGAAGAAAAATGAATGCACAAAGATATGTTGTGAGCTATATTGCCGTGAGTAAGTTGTTTTCAAAGCAAAACCTATTTAGAAATGGCAAAAGAGAATATATGATAAAATATCAGTTGTATTTCCCACGAAATGGTCATGAGTAATGTGTATGCTATCTTAAATCCAATAATGTTTATGTAATAGCATAGACTATTTGAAGAATTTCATTGTGTCTATGAAAATCCGTGTTACGTTGGAAAAGGTAATATCTTATCTCCATTTAATGGGAAATTTCCTTTTTGCTTGACACGAATTTTTATATATGATAAAATTCCTAAAAAGCTATGTATAATCACAAATTATCGTAATTTGGCTTAACTATTAAAGTTCATATCCAGTATATGAATGAGAATCAAAAGTTTAATAGGATGGAGTGATCTACTGACATTGGGAGCATGAACGATATGGAAATGCATCACATAATTGGTAGTAAAAATCCATCTAGATTTAAAGCTCTTTATCTCAAATACTCCTTTACAAGGAAAAATATCTACTAGATTTCCAAGGAGATCATAATAGTTAACTAAGGAACCAAATTGAGAATATCCAAAAATTTATTTAACTTTCAAGTCTAATACTATAAATATGACGCCGTCATTCCTATGACGAAACATGATAAGCACATAAAGATACAATGATATTACATCTTATGGAACATACCTCATGCATTCTCCTGTGAATGATGGCCCATAGAGACGAAGTCCATATCTTGGGACAAACTATAGCTTGCCTCTCCCTTCTGATTGCCATCCCAACATTCTAGTTGCCGCAGAAGTAATTTGATCTGTGGGAATTAATAGTTGGAAGCCTATAGCCCGATTGAGTTCTCCTATATTTTCTCATTAGGAATTGCTCTACCTTGAAGAACAAGTTGGAGATGTTTCCATAGGATTGAGTGTAGAAGTCATTTCCACAAACCTTAGGTCACAATGGTAACAATCCTCGACTTCGGTAGAATCTAATGTTGAAGTTGAATCATGTTGCAACTAAATTGTACTTTGTATTTTTCTAAAACTATTGTAGGTTCACTTCCACCGATGAAGACGAAGCTTGGAAAGTTGGATTGTGGGCATTACTTTCACTATGGCTGCATTTGGAAATGGCTCATGCTTACGAATTTTTGTTTATTTTGCAAAAGGAAATCTCTAAAATTAGTGAATGATAGTAATTCATGTAAAGATTTGTGAGGAGATTAATTGTCTTTCCTCTCAAAGGAGTCAACTCCTACAGGAATAGTTGAACATATACGATGAAAATAGTGTATGATACATTTCGTCTTGTCCATTGTGCCTATCATCTTGACTCTCGTACAGCTTCTTGAAATTGGTGCCAATGTTTTTCGAATTAAACAACAAAAACACTATTTTCATAAAAGAAGGCAGATGTACAAGGGTCGAAATAGGTCACTGCAAAATCCACAAATTCAAGCAGATATAACAATCTATCTCGTGCTCCACTCCAATCCTATCCATAAACTAATGGCAGCCTTTCGGGCTACCCAAAAGTCATCTCGAATAGTTTTATGTTGAAGGAAGGTGCCGGGGTCATTCATCTCTTAAACGGATAAACTAAACAGATAGCGCAATTGAAGCAAACCATGGCTATTGCCAAGAAGCAGATCATGATCGGAAACTGGACAACTAAGAGATAGGACATAATTATAGGCGATAATAATAATTACTATGAAGGTCAAATGTGGCTGTTCGTTCCAACTCTTTAGTTCAAAAAATCAGAACTGTCCTTACTTATTATTTTTTTTTCAAAACCGTTCTCGTGCTTTTAGAAAAGTGTGGTCATCTCTCATCGGTTCAGTGACGAAATTTACTGTCATGGTGATAACGCCATTAGACATTTGCTGACGTGGCTTAATGCGGTTAAAAATTTATTGACTTAATAGGGATTAAGGCTGAACTTAGCTCTTATATATGCATAAATATATGGGTAAACTCGTGTTGATGTATAACCAATCCGCATTAAATAGGGAAGTCAAAATAGAAAAAACTCGCATTGTATTTTTGTATGTGCAATCATCAAGATTAGGATGAAGATTGGGTGAAACAAGTGTAATTGTCGAGATGATATCAAGTGCTAAAAGGATCGAATGGAAGGATACATGGATAGGTTTATCTTTAAGATTACAGACCGGACTTATACCAATGGGCATATTCCGTCCTTTTGCTTTGATCTGGTATTGTGGAAAGAAATAAGGAACTCCTTTAGCCCACATTTTTAGTGTAATATGAAAAAAATCATGTTAATTTTTCATCTTAATATCAATTTATCACCTCAATTTCTAATATTAGGAACATTCCGAGTTTTCATATAGATACAGAATTCGACATAATACTAAAAATTACTTGCACAAATGATCATTTTTCTTTGAAGGAAAAAACCCTTTTACTATAATACTAAGTTCTACAACCGTCCAAGAAAACTCCCCGCTAGAAAAATCCTAACCGTCAACCGCCACAGCGTAGCTTTGGTCCCCACTCTCCTGCACCACCGTCATTATTGCACCAGCCGCCGCCGTAGCCTGTGCCCCTCTCGTCGCCAATTGCCTTCACCGGTGACAATGCTGAGCCTCCACTCATCTCTCTTTGCTTGAAGAGGATGACGCCTGCAATCTCAGAGAGAGAGAGAGGAGGGAGGGAGGGAGGGAAGGAGAGGGAGAGAGAGAGAGAGAGAGAGAGAGAGAGAGAGAGAGAGAGAGAGAGAGAGAGAGAGAGAGAGAGGGGGGGGAATAGGGCTAGGAGTGGTGGCGCCGAGGATGGTGGTCGGAGGTGGTAGGATAATGTTATTGGCGAGATTCGCTCTCCTATTCAAGGAAAGGACATATTGTGGGCAAATCTCTGTATTGATAGTTTTCCTATTTTTCAAATTTTCCTTTTTTGTTGCAGTGAACCCTGCGTACAAATTGCAGAAGAATGTTATGACAAAAATAAGAGAGAGTAGTTTTGTCCAAGGATGTAGGCACATTGTTGAACCTCGTAATCCTTGTGTTTTTTTCTGATTGCCTTACTAAAATTCAACATGGTATCATAGTAGGTTTGATTCAACCTGTGATTTTTTTTTTTTTGGTTTGTTTTCTGCACATCTAACTGTCTCGATTTGCTTATGTTCGAGATCGTTCCTGTTCTACGACAATCTGCATTCTTCAGTTAGTGCTTGTTCCTCTCTTTGTTGCTGTCATATCCTTGTTATTACTAGCAACGCGTTATGGATGGGTCAAAGAAGTCAAGAGATGCATCCAACACAACAAAGGTGCATGAGACAAACAATCAGCAGTTGACTTCGTTGTTGCTAAACGAAAGAAATTACCTTCCTTGGTCATGAGCTGTAACTATTGCTTTCGGGGGTAGATCGAATTTTGGTCACATTAACGGGAAGATTAGAGCCCCTCTCGCGACAGATCCCAAATTTGATGAATGGCAAGCGAATGACCACAGTGTGATGTCTTGGATATTCAATTCAATGGAACTAGAGATCTACGAGATATTTGCATATTTAGAGTCTGCCAAGGCGTTGTAGGATTCGATAAACGAGATGTATGGTCAAGCCAGGAATGCATCTCGGATCTTTGAACTGCAACAAGGACTTGCTTCTTCAAAGCAAGGCGCAACACAATCTTTCACTGAACACTTGGGAAAAATGAAGAAGCAATGGGATAAGCTTCATCAGTATAGACCTGCGACCCAGAATGTGATGACTTATGTCAATCGAGAAGAGCAAGATAAAATCTTTCAATTGTTAGCAAGCATCATGCCTGAATTTGAGGACACCAAACGTCAAATTCTTATGAGTCCTGAATTGCCCACTTTCAATGAAGTTTGTGCCATAATCCAAAGTGAGGAAACAAGGAGACGCGTCATGCCTTCAGTTCCAATTACATTAGGAGAGCTTGGTGAACAATCGGCCCACAGTGCTATCAACACGAAGCAAGGAGACTCCATTGCTCGGTTTGCCAAAGGAAAATATAAGAAACCAGCACGTTTCCATTGTGACCATTGCATCGCGATGGCCATTCCAAAGAGAGGTGTTGGGTTCTTCATCCGCATTTGCGTCTTTCCAAAGACAGGGGTTTGGAAGCTAAGGTGACAATCCAAGAAAATCCAAACGATTTTCAATCCAAGTTGGAGGCTTTGTCTCAACAAGTTCAGCAATTACTTCAGATACATGGCAATGGAACGAACGCTTCTAGCACCGAAACCGGAAATTTGGCTATGATGTCTGGTAATGTCCATGCTTACTTAGCTTTATCCAAAACTCAGTTTATTGTTGACTCATGGGCTACAGACCATATGTGTAGTTCTCTAAACTTGCTATCCAATATTACTTCAGGTGTGTCATATCCACCTATTACTATTGCTAATGGTGGGCAGGTTCCAACTAGTGGTGTTGGACAAATTAATTTCTTTTCAAATAATTCTGAAGCATTGTTGGTACCTGAATTATCCTCAAATTTAATATCAGTTAGCAAATATACTAATCAGTGGAATTGCAATGTTATTTTTACTCCTCAAAAGGTGTTTTTTCAAGATCGAACCACCAGGAGGATGATTGGTGAAGGGCGGTTGCAGAATGGGTTGTATACAGTGGACCTTAACAACGAAGCGTTGATGGCACAAAGGAAGACTGTTGACACTTCCTGGTTGTGGCATTGGTGTCTAGGTCATCCCTCTGATTGGGTGTTACATGCTCTTGATATGACTTTAAGTTATGATTCCAATTGCTGTGATCCTTGTCATTATGCTAAGCAGCATAGGTTACTTTTTCCACATAGTACACATAAATCAAAACAGTTTTTTGATTTAGTTCACTCCAATGTTTGGGGAGCTTCTTCTATTGACTCTAAGGAGGGGTTCAAGTATTTTGTTACATTTATTGATGATAAATCTCGAGCTATGTGGCTTTATCTGCTTAAATCTGAGAGTGAAGTTATGACCATGTTTCAAGATTTTTGCAATATGGTGAAAAATCAATTTAACACTATGGTGAAGATTCTTCATACAGACAATGGAACTGAATATATCAATCGGGCTTTTCAAGTGTTCCTGCGTAGCTTGGAAGTCATTCATCAGACCTCTTGCGTTGGAACTTCACAGCAAAATGGAGTTGCTAAAAGAAAAAAATAGGCATCTGCTTGAGGTTACTCGAGCATTGTTATTCTCTGGAAATTTACCCAATACATATTGGGCTGACGTAGTCTTTACTAGCTGCTACTTAATCAATCATTCGCCTAGTAAAGTGTTGGGGTATAAAGTTCCAATTGAAAGTCTGTATAGCCAAAAATTTGGTATCTCTCACCTAAGAATTTTCGGATGTGTGTGTTATGTGCATTCTCAATCTGGTGACAAGCTTGATCCACGGGCTCAGAAGTGTGTGTTTGTGGGATACTCAAATGTCAAGAAGGGATACAAATGCTATGAACCAAGTACTAGACGTGTTTATATTTCTCGTGATGTTGTCTTTGGTGAGGCTCACATGTTTTTTTGTTAGGAATCAAATTCAGGGGGAGCAAGATGACTATTCCGAATTTTTGCTTCCTATCCTACCTATCGGGGATTCAATGTTGGATCAAGAGGAAATTCTAACAACGGCTGTTCAAAGGAGTCAGCTTGTCCCTAATGTCGATGCCGTTTCTGATATAGCTGACATTACAACAGATGGAGCTGATTTGGAAATAGAGGTTGAAAATGCAACAGAGGTAGATCCAGCAGATACGGTACCTAATATCTCAGCCTCAACCCACAGGTCATCACGCATTCCAAGGCCTTCAACACGGCTTCGTGATTTTTTAACATATCATACGACTCAGCATCCTATTCAAGATTTTATTGGGTATGATAGAATTTCCCATAATTATTTAAGTTTCTTATCTACCATTGAAAATCAACAGGAACTCAATACCTTCTTGGAAGCATGTAAAAGTAGTGTGTAGGTGAATGCCATGAAAGATGAACTTCAAGCATTGGACCATAACCATACTTGGGAATTTGTTAAATTGCCAAACGAGAAAAAGACAGTTGGATGTCGGTGGATTTACAAGATCAAATACAATAGTGATGGTTCGGTTGAGAGGTACAAAGCTCGGTTTGTCGCAAAAGGGTATACTCAAACATATGTGATAGACTACAAGGACACATTTGCTCATGTAGTGAAAATGAACATTGTTCGTGTCATTCTATCTGTGGAAGTTAACTGTAGCTGGCCATTGTTTCAGATGGATGTGAAGAATGCTTTCCTCCAAGGAGACTTAGAGGAAGAGGTTTATATGGATCTTCCTCCAGGACATCCCTTAGAGAATGATAAGGGAAAGGTTTGCAAATTAAAGAAGGCAACATATGGTCTCAAACAGTCACCTAGAGCATGGTATGGCAAGCTAAGTTCCGCACTCGTTAGATTTGGTTTCAAAAGAAGCGCAGCTGATTCTTCGATGTTTACTAAAGTAACTAGTAAATGTATTGTTGCTATTCTCATTTATGTTGATGATTTTATTATTACTGGCAGTAACTTAGCAGGTATTGCAAAACTTAAACAGTTGTTGAGCAAGAAGTTTGACATTAAAGATCTTGGAAAATTGAGGTATTTTTTGGGGATAGAGGTAGCAAGTTCTAACAAAGATATGTTCTTGACTCAAAGGAAATATATCCTAGATCTATTGAAGGAGACTGGTAAGCTGGGTGTTAAACCTGCTAGCACTCCTATGGATTATAACAATAAGACTATGTCTAAGGAAACACCATTACAGGATATTGGGCAATTTCAGCGTTTGGTAGGGAGATTGATTTACCTAACCATTACTAAACCTGACATTGCTTATTCTGTTAGCTACGTGAGCCAATTTATGCAAAAACCTACACAAGAACATATGGAGTTGCTAAACTAGCTCCTTCGATATCTAAAGGCTTCTCCAGGAAGAGGAATATTGTTGAAAAATAATGGTAATACAGAGATTGTGGGATTTACTGATGCTGATTGGGTTGGGAATCCCATGGATAGAAAATCTACCACAGGTTTTTGTACCTTTGTTGGTGGAAATATTGTTACTTGGAAAAGGGGATAAGTACACTAATAGTGCCAAAAGTTGTGTACGGTGCTCACTTTGGTACCAAAAATTTCCGTCGGATCACTTAAGTGCCAAAAAATTTGAAAAACAATCATTTTAGTGCCAACTCCGATCAAATTGACTGGAAATCCGACGTGGCGCTTTTTTATTAATTTTTTAGGCTGACGTGGCTCACCGGAGAGCATAGTCACCATCTAAATCACAAAAACGACGTCGTTTGGCTTCTTTCCCCCAAATCGAAACCCTAAATCCCCAAATTGAAAGAGAGAGAGAGAGAGAGGGAGAGAGAGAGGAGGCACGTCGTCTTCTTCCCTAAAGAACGACACCAGCAGCAACACCAATAGCGCACCAATAGCAGTACCAACAACGGCACCAGCGGCGGCGGTGGCGGCGCACCAGTAGCGGCACCTTCGACCCCTCTTCTTCCTCCTCCTTCTCTGCCCTTGCCTCTTATTCTTTCTGCCACTTCTTGCTTAAGCAACAATCTCATTCTCTCCTCGCTCACCTAGTCGAGCATCTACAATGGTGGCCGAGCATTGGCGGGCGAACAACGGTGGCCGAGCAGCGAGGAAGAAACCCTAACCCTAATTTCAATCCACGTACGAGCTAAACGGCATCGTTTTTGCGAGGATATCCACGTATAAGGGCAAAACGACGTCGTTTCTTGAAGAAGATGGAAAATGACGTCGTTTAAAAGCCGAGCAACTTTTTTTTTTAAAATATTAATGCCACGTAATCATTTTGGCAGGAATTTCTCGCTGGTGGCACCAAAGTGATCGTTTTTTCTCCGATTTGGTACTTAAGTGATCCGGCAGAAACTTTTGGCATCAAAGTGAGCACCGTACACAACTTATGACACCAATAAAGTACTCATCCCCTTGGAAAAGTAAGAAGCAAACAGTTGTGGCTAGATCTAGTGCGGAAGCTGAGTATCGAGCCATGGCCACTACCACTAGTGAGATCGTATGGCTTCGTTTATTGCTTCAAGAATTGGGTTGTGATGCCATGTCTAAACCTACGAAGCTATTTTGTGATAATCAGGTGGCAACACACATTGCTTCAAATCCGGTCTTTCATGAAAGGACCAAACACATAGAGGTCGATTGTCACTTTGTAAGGGAAAAGGTTCAAGACAAGACAATAGAGACACCATATATTCGTAGTAAGGATCAACTTGCTAATGTCTTCACCAAAACTTTACCTAAGGGAGTATTTCAGGATATGGTGAACAAGTTGACCTCTGACGATATCTTCGCTCCAACTTGAGGGGGAGTATTGGCGATATTGGCGAGATTCGCTCTCCTATTCAAGGAAAGGACATATTGTGGGCAAATCTCAGTATTGATAGTTTTCCTATTTTTGAAATTTTCTTTTTTTGTTGTGGTGAACCTTGTGTACAAATTGCAGAAGAATGTTATGACAAAAATAAGAGAGAGTAGTTTTGTCCGAGGACGTAGGCACATTGCTGAACCTCGTAATCCTTGTGTTCTTTTCTGTTTACCTTACTAAAATTCAACAGTTTGCCACTGGTGTTTGGTGGTTTTGTCGATGCTCAAAGGCTTTTGGGGTGCGTTTGGGGCGGATTTAGCCCCAAGGCTTTGTATTTTTACAGAGGACATTTACTCAAAAGGTTTTCATGAAAATAGATAGTGTTTGGTACGCAATGCTGATGTCGTAGTGAAAGTTTAGGCGGTCCGCCAAGGACTGCCGCACTGCATACTATCACCGGCTCTCTTTCCCTAGCTCAACAGCTAAACCCAACGATGAGTCGATCTTTTCATGTCTACATCTGTCGTCTTTCTTCCTCTCCACTCACCCTTTGCTTCTCATCGCCGCTGTCAACGAAGACAAAACTGTGAAAATGACGAGCGTGATCCCAAGGTGGATACATGGTTGATTGGATCTGTGAAAGCCGTAAGTGGCTTTTCAAAGTACAGGGCCATCGTCAACTCTGGGCGGAGGTGAGCTCGCAGACTCGAGCCGTGAGCAATGGATGACATAGCAGGTAGAAGACACAGGCTAAGGGGGCCTCGTTGGCGTGGCGGAGTCTAATGTGGAGTTTATCATTGGACTAGGTGGATAGAGCCTTGCTTTGACCATTTGCCCAAGGACATTTGAGATTATGTTACCAAACACCGAAACTATTTTTTCAATGGTCTTTGAAGGTCCAGAGGTGCTTATAGATACGGACTTCTCTTAATTCCAATTCAAAAACTTATTTATAGTAGAGAAACTAACGCACACAAGTATACATATTTCCAAAGAGAGGTAGAGATGGGTAACATGTTACTAGATGCCAAATTCAATTAATATTCAAAAGGATTATGGAAAAAAGAAAAACAACTCTGCAAAACGATATTTCCTAATTATTATATTGTTGTTTTACTCTTTGGAATGTGACAAAGGTGTTAAGGAAAGAATTCTAATGCAATAATTAAATAAATGACAACAAAAGGAAAATCCAAAAATGGAATTCAAGTTCCCTTAAAATAGTTAATAACCAGATTCGGCTAGCACTCGATTAGTCATATAATTAATATAATCATATAAGTTTATATAGATAATTTGGAAAATGGATAGAATACGGAACTTACCCTTGATGAAGAAAAATGTATGCACAAAGATATGTTATATGCTGTATTACTGTGAGTAAGTTGTTTTCAAAGCAGACCTATTTGGAATTGGCAAAGAGAATATATGATAAAATATCAATTGTATTTCCCACGAAAAGGTCATGAGTAATGTGTATGGTATCTTAAATCCAAAAATGTGGATGTAATAGCATAGACCATTTGAAGAATTTCATTGTGACTATGAAAATCCGTGTTACGTAGGAAAATGTAATATCTTATCTTCATTTAATGGGAAATTTCCTTTTTGCTTGACACGGATTATTATATATGTTAAAATTCCTAAAGAGTTATGTATGATCATGTTTTATCGTAATTTGGCTCGACTATTAAAGTTCATATCTGGTATAGGAATGAGAATCAAAATTTTAATAGGATGTAGTGATCCATTGAAATTAGGAGCATGAATCATATGGAAATGCATCACATAATTGGTAGCAAAAATCCTTCTCGATTTAAAGCTCTCTATCTCAAATAGTCCTTATGAGGAAATATATCTACTCGATTTCCAAGGGGATTATCATAGTTAACTAAGGAACCAAATTGAGAATATGCAAAATTTTTATTTAGCTTTCAAGTCTAATACTATAAGTACAACCTCACCGTTCCTATGATGAAACATAAGATACAATAATATTACATCTTACATAGCTTACCTCATGCATTCTCTTGTGAACAATGGCCTATAGAGACGAAGACCATATCTTGGGACAAACCGTAGCTTGCCTCTCCCTTCTGATTGTCATCCCAACATTCCAGTTGCCGCAGAAGTAATTTGATCTACGGGAATTAACAGTTGGAAGCCATATAACTTTATCGAGTTCTCCTATGTTTTCTGATTAGGAACTGCTCTACCTTGAAGAACGAGTTGGAGATGTTTCCATAGGATTGAGTGGAGAAGTCATATCCATAAACCATAGGTTGCAATGGTAACAATCCTTGACTTCGGTAGAATCTAATGTTGAAGCCGAATCATGTTGCAACTAAATTGTACTTTGTATTTTGCTAAAACTATTGCAGGATGACTCCACTGATGAAGATGAAGCTTGGAAAGCTGGATTGTGGCCATTACTTTCACTATGGTTGCATTTGAAAATGGCTCATGCTGAGGATTTTTTGTCCATTTTGCAAAAGGAAAGCTCTAAAATTAGTGAATGATAGTAATTCATGTAAAGATTTGTGAGCAGATTGATTGACTTTCCTCTCAAAGGAGTCAACTCCCATAAGAATAATTCAATGTACGAGTAAAGCCAATTCTACATCTAGAAAGAACAGCCCACTGTAAATAATTCATTCTGTTCAACGGATGTACACCATTTTTTGAACACCGACAATTACAACAGAACAAGCTTTTATCTCAAACCAATCACACTCCCAGAAGCATCTCTAATCATCATAATACAAACCACTTCTCGCCGTCGAAAAAGTTCAAGCTTTACTATCATGCACTGCGTATTTAGTTAAGATAAGTCAAAGCAACAAACGGAAAGGTGCATCCCGATTCATACCCGGCTCAGTATAACCATCCCTGCTTGTTGGCGGTCCAAAATGGGAAGGCCGGTTTCGACCCGCCCTTTCCTCGACCGAGAATAGCCGTGAGCATGCCTCCAGTGATCTTCCAGCAGCTCAGGCAACCGCAGCAACAGATTAGCCAGAAACGGGATCACCTCCCCGAACCACTTCTCCGCATCCTCGCGAGGCATCAGCTGCGGAGCAAAATCCCAAAGCTCAAACGCCACACGAAGAACGGCAATCGGCAAGCTCAAAAAGTGGACGGGAATTGATGATTAGTCCGACGCACCTCGTCGAAGAAGAGGGCGTAGCCCTGGGGAGCGAAGCGGGCGAGGGGGGAGGGATCGGAGGCGCGCCGCATGCCGGAGACGGCGGCGGTGAGCGCCTCGCCGGACGCCACCCCGCCGTGGTCGGGGCCCCTGGACATGGCCGCCAGGGCGTCCGCCGTCGCCGGCGGCCACGAGAGCTCCGATGACCGGAGCTCCAGCGGGAGGTACGACAGCATCGATGCCGCGTCTTCCATCTCCTCCGTCGGAAATCTCTCTCGACGGTGATAACCGACGATGAAGATCGAGAAGTGGCGTTGAATTTGACTCTGTTAGATCAAGTCAAAATTAGGAGGAAATTGAAGAAAGCGTAATTTTTTTTTTTTTTTTTTCCTTTCACTTAAAAAAAAAATAAATTGGAGAAAATGGAAGGTTCGGTTTGTTTAGTGATTTGAGAGGTTCTTTTTTTCCAATTTTAGTCATTATGAACGCTTGGGAAAAATAAGTTAATTAAATATATATTTTAAAAATTTAGTGACGATATATATCAGCATACTTTTTTTGATAATTTAAGTAGTTCCCGTTTTTCAATTTTCCTATATGGGTATAAATTACTAAATTATGAATTTATTTATCAAATTATTCATTTCTCTCGAAATATAAGTCTGAATACTATACTAGATGTACCCTCCAATAATAGCCGTCGCCGTCGTCGTTGCAGTCGTCGTCCCTGCCGCCGTCACCATTGCAGTCGCTATTGTCATCGCCGTTGCCGTCATAGTCGCAGTCGCCGTCGCCGACCAAGATGAGTCACGAGAGGAGAGGAGGAGATGGGAGTCAGGAGAGATAAAAATGATTAGTGAATTTTATCGGTTCGTGGTTCGGTTCAATTCGGTTAATCGATAAAAACCGAACCAATAAAAAAATATTAGTTTTTAATGAGAACCGAACCGAACCGAAAAAACCGAATATTTTGGTTCGGTTCGGTTTGGTTTTTGGTTTGATTCAGTTTTCTGTTCGGTTCAGTTTCCGGTTCAGTTTTTGACATCCCTATAATGTATGCATAAATATGTGGGTAAACAACTCATGCTGACGAAAAACCAATCCACAATGAATAAGGGAGTCGAAATAGAAAAACTTGCATTGAATTTTTGGTGCGTGCATGTTTGGTTAATTATATAGCCTGCAGCCATCATAATCGGGATGAAGATTGGGTGAAACTAGCAAAACTGTAGAGATGATTATAGGACCTAAAGGATCAAATGAAAGAATACATACAGGTTTATCTTTGGAATTGTAAACTAAATTTATACTAGTCGGCTTACTACATCCGTTGCTTTGATCCGGTCCTGCAGAATGAAATAAGATACTCCTTTAGCCCACTTTTTTAGCCTAATATATAAAAAATCATGTTTGTTTTTTTTTTAATCATAATATCAATATATAACTTCTATTTCTAATATCAGCATTTTACATTCTGAGTTTTCATATTAGATACAGAATTCGACTTAATACTAAAATTAATTTGCATTAATGATCATTCTTCTTTAAAGAAAAAAGCCCTTTTACTATAATTCTAAGTTCTCCAATCGCGCAAAGAAACTCCACACCAGAAAGATCCTAACCTTCAACCACCATAGCGTAGCTCTAGTCCCCACTCTCCTACACCACCGTCACTCTCGCACCAGCCGCCGCCGTAACCTTGCCCCTCTCATCGCCGATTGCCTTTGTCGGCGACGATGTTGAGCCACCACTCATCCTCTCTTTGTCCGAAGAGGACGAATATCAAGGACCTTGAATCAAGGTCCCGATGACGTCTGCGATCGAGAGAGAGAGAGAGAGAGAGAGAGGAAATGGAGCTAAGTGTGGTGGCGCAGAAGATGGCGGCCGGAGGTGGTAGGAGGATATTCGCGAGCGCTGTTGGGTGGCTTTGTCGATGCTCAAAGGCTTTTGGGGTGTGTTTCGGGCGGATTTAGCCCATACGATTCGCATTTTCGCAGAGGACATTAACTCAAAAGGTTTTCATGAAAACAGATAGTGTTTAGGTCAACACATTGTAAGATAATTATTACTCGGGCGGTGCAGAGCTGACGTCGTAATGAAACTTTAGGCGGTCCGCCAAGGACAGCACCACTGCGTACTGTCACCCTCTCTCTTTCCCTAGCTCCACAGCTCAACCCAACGATGAGTCAATCTCTTCATCTCTACATCTGCCGTCTTTCTTTCTCTCTACTCACCCTTTGCTTCTCATCGCCACTGTCAACGAAGACGAAACAGTGACAACGACGGGCGTGATCCCAAGGTTGATACATGGTTGATTGGGTCGGTCAAAGCCGCAAGTGGCTTTTCAAAATCCAGGGCCATCGTCAACTCTGCGCGGAGGTGAGCTCGCAGATTCGAGCCGTGAGCAATGGGTGATATCGGAGGTAGAAGACAAAGGGGGCTCGTTGGCGTGGCAGGGTCTCATGTGGAGTTTATCACTGGACTTGGCGGATAGCCTTTGCTTTGACCATTTGCCTAAAGGCATTTGAAATTATGTTACCAAACACCGAAACTGTTTTTTCAATGGTCTTTGAAGGTCCAGAGGTGCTTATAGATACGGACTTCTCTTAATTCCAATTCAAAAACTTATTTATAGTAGAGAAACTAACGCGCACACGTATACATATTTCCAAAGAGAGGTAGAGATGGGTAACATGTTACTTGATGCCAAATTCAATTAATATTCAAAAGAATTTTGGAAAAAAGAAAAACAACTCTACAAAACTTCCTAATTATTATATTGTTGTTTTACTCTTTGGAATGTGACAAAGGCGTTAAGGAAATAATTGTAATACAATAATTAAATAAATGACAACAAAAGGAAAATTCGAAAATGGAATTCAAGTTCCCTTAAAATAGTTAATTGCCAGATTGGGCTAGCACTCGATTAGTCAAATAATTAATATACAATCATACAAGTTTGTATAGATAATTTGGAAAATTATTAGAATTTAGAATTTACCCAATTAGAGTGGATGAAGAAAAATGAATGCATGAAGATATGTTATGAGCTATATTGCTGCAAGGAAGTTGTTTTCAAAGCAAAACCTATTTAGAAATGGCAAAAGAGAATATATGATAAAATATCAGTTGTATTTCCCACGAAATGGTCATGAGTAATGTGTATGCTATCTTAAATCCAATAATGTTTATGTAAATAGCATAGACCATTTGAAGAATTTCATTGTGTCTATGAAAATCCGTGTTATGTAGGAAAAGGTAATATCTTATCTCCATTTAATGGGAAATTTCCTTTTTGCTTGACACGAATTTTTATATATGATAAAATTCCTAAAAAGCTATGTATAATCACGTATTATCGTAATTTGGCTTCACTATTAAAGTTCATATCCAGTATATGAATGAGAATCAAAAGTTTAATAGGATGGAGTGATCTACTGACAATGGGAGCATGAAAGATATGGAAATGCATCACATAATTGGTAGTAAAAATCCATCTAGATTGAAAGCTCTCTATCTCAAATACTCCTTTACAGGGAAAAATATCTACTAGATTTCCAAGGACATCATAGTTAATTAAGGAACCAAATTGAGAATATGCAAAAATTTATTTAACTTCCAAGTCTAACACTATAAATACGACTTTGTCATTCCTATGACGAAACATGATAAGCACATAAAGATACAATGATATTACATCTTACGAAACATACCTCATGCATTCTCCTGTGAATGATGGCCCATAGAGATGAAGTCCATATCTTGGGACAATTTGTAGCTTGCCTCTCCCTTCTGATTGTTATCCCATCATTCTAGTTGCCACAAAAGTAATTTGATTTGCGGGAATTAACAGCTGGAAGCCTATAGCCCGATCGAGTTATCCTATATTTTCTCATTAGGAACTGCTCTACCTTGAAGAACAAGTTGGAGATGTTTCCATAGGATTAAGTGGAGAAGTCATTTCCACAAACCTTAGGTCACAATGGTAACAATCCTCGACTTCGGCAGAATCTAATGTTGAAGTTGGATCATGTTGTAATTAAATTGTACTTCGTATTTTGCTAAATCTATTGTAGGTTGACTTTCACTGATGAAGATGAAGCTTGGAAAGTTGGATTGTGGGTATTACTTTCACTATGGCTGCATTTGGAAATGGTTCATGCTGACGAATTGTTGTCCATTTTGCAAAAGGAAAGCTCTAAAATTAGTGAATGATAGTAATTCATGTAAAGATTTGTGAGGAGATTGATTGACTTTCCTCACAAAGGAGTCAACTCCCACAAGAATAGTTGAACATATATGATGAAAATAGTGTATGATGCATTTCGTCGTCTTTCATGCCTATCATCTTGACTCTCGTACCGCTTCTTGTAATTAATGCCAATGTATTTCAAATTAAAACTTTTCATAAAAGAAGGCAGAGGTACAAGGGTACAAATAGGTCACCGCAAAATCCACAATTTCAAGTAGACATAACGATCTATCTCGTGCTCCTCCACTCCAATCCTATCCATAAACTAATGGCAGCCTTTCGGGCTACTCAAAAGTTGTCTTCAAAAGTTTTAAGTTGAAGGAAGTTGATTGGGTCAATCATCTCTTAAACGGATAAACTAAACAGATAGCGCAATTGAAGCAAACCATGGGTATTGCCAAGAAGCTCAGATCATGATTAGAAATTGGACAACTAAGAGATTAGACATAATAATAGGCGGTAATAATAATTGCTGTGAAGGTGAAATATGGCTGTTCGTTCCAATTCTTAATCTTAAAAATCAAAACTGTCCTGATTTTTTTTTTTTAAACCGTTCTTGTACTTTTAGAAAAGTGTGTCAGGGTCATCTCTCATCGGTTCAGTGACGAAATTTGCTGTCATGGTGATAACGCCATTAGAAATTTGCTGACATGGTTTAATGCGGTGAAAAATTTATTGACTTAATAGGGGTTAAGGCCGAACTTAGCTCTTATATATGCGTAAATATAAGGGTAAACTAGTGCTAACGTATAACCAATCCACAATTCAAAATAGAAAAAACTAGCATTTATGTGCAATCATCAGGATTAAGATTAAGATGAAGATATTAAGTGAAACAAGTGTAATTGTTGAGATGATATGAAGATCTGAAAGGATCGAATGGAAGGATACATGGACAGGTTTATCTCCAAGATTACAGATCAGACTTGTACCGATGGGCTTGTTCTGTCCTTTCACTTTGATCAGTCTTGTGGAAAGAAATAAGGAACTCCTTTAGCCCACATTTTTAGCCTAAAATGAAAAAAATCATGTTCATTTTTCATCTTAATATCAATTTATCAACTCAATTTCTAATATCAGGACTTCACATTCTGAGTTTTCATATCAGATACAGAATTCGACTTAATACTAAAAATTACTTGCACAAATGATCATTTTTCTTTGTAGAAAAAAACCCTTTTATAGTCAAAGGGTTTTTTTCCCACGAAGCAAGTCCCGGTGTACACCAAGGTCGGCTACATATTGGGCCTGTGTGTCCCTCCTCCTCACAGGTACGCACATAGAACCTCCTTGTCTTTCGATTTTAAATATCTGAAGCCGTACGCGGGCGCATGACGTTCTTCACCAAAAACGGTCCTTGTATGGAAACGAAAGACAGGCGACCCCCTTCATTAGCCCTTGATCATCCCACTTATTAGCGCGCTCTCTCTCTCTCTCTCTCTCTCTCTCTCTCTCTCTCTCTAAAGAAAAGAAGAAATACACATTATCTCGCCCCCATTTACATACGAGAACTTATATTTCGCATAATGTGTAATGTACAGGAGGATGGGAATTGCATCGAAACTGGTAGAGAGAATGGAGGAGTGGGTGAGGGAGAGCGGCGGCGAGTACTGCTACATGGCCACCGAGAACGACAACATCGCCTCCGTCAAGCTCTTCACCACCAAATGCGGCTACTCCAAGTTCCGGACTCCCGCCATCCTCGTCAACCCCGTCTTCGCCCACCGTGTCTGCGTCCCCCGCCAGGCCGCCATCCTCAAGCTCTGCCCTCACGACACCGAACTCCTCTACCGCCTCCGCTTCTCCATGTCCGAGTTCTTCCCATGTGACATCTACGCGGTCCTCAACAACAAGCTCACCCTCGGCACCTTCCTCGCCGTCAACCGCCACAGCGTAGCTTTGGGCCCCACTCTCCTGCACCACCGTCATTATTGCACCAGCCGCCGCCGTAGCCTGTGCCCCTCTCGTCGCCAATTGCCTTCACTGGCGACAATGCTGAGCCCCCGCTCATCTCTCTTTGCTTGAAGAGGATGACGCCTGCAATCTTAGAGAGAGCGAGAGAGAGAGAGAGAGAGAGAGAGAGGAAATGGGGGCTAGGTGTGATGCCGCCGAGGATGGTGGTCGGAGGTCGTAGGATGATGTTCGCCAGAGGTGTTGGGTGGTTTGGTCGATGCTCAAAGGCCTTTGGGGTGCGTTTGGGGGCGGATTTAGCCCCAAGGCTTTGTATTCTTATAGAGGACATTTACTCAAATGGTTTTCATGAAAATAAATAGTGTTTGGTACGCAGTGCTGATGTCGTAGTGAAAGTTTTGGCGGTCCGCCAAGGACTGCAGCACTGCGTACTTTCACCCTCTCTCTTTCCCTAGCTCAACAGCTCAACCCAACGATGAGTCGATCTTTTCATGTCTACATCTGTCGTCTTTCTTCCTCTCTACCCACCCTTTGCTTCTCATCGCCGCTGCCAACGAAGACAAAAATGTGAAAATGACGAGCGTGATGCCAAGGTGGATACATGGTTGATTGGGTCGGCGAAAGCCGTAAGTGGCTTTTCAAAGTCCAGGCCCATCGTCAACTCTGGGCGGAGGTGAGCTCGCAGACTCGAGCCTTGAGCAATGGATGACATAGGAGGTAGAAGACACAGGCTAAGGGGGGCTCGTTGACGTGGCAGAGTCTCGTGTGGAGTTTATCATTGGACTTGGCGGATAGAGCCTTGCTTTGACCAGTTGCCCAAGGACATTTGAGATTATGTTACTAAACACCGAAACTATTTTTTCAATGGTCTTTGAAGGTCCAGAGGTGCTTATAGATACGGACATTTCTTAATTCCAATTCAAAAACTTATTTATAGTAGAGAAACTAAGGCACACACACGTGTGTATATTTATATATCCAATGAGAGGTAGAGATAGGTAACATGTTACTAGATGCCAAATTCAATTACTATTCAAAAGGATTTAAAAGAAAAAAAAAACTCTACAAAACAATATTTCCTAATTATATTGTTGTTTTACTCTTTGGAATGTGACAAAGGTGTTAAGAAAAGCATTGTAATGCAATAATTAAATCAATGACAACAAAAGGGAAATTCAAAATGGAATTCAAGTTCCCTTAAAATAGTTAATAACCAGAATGGGTTAGCACTCGATTAGTCATATAATTAATATATAATCATATAAGTTTATAGAGGTAATTCGGAAAATGTATAGAATACAGAACTTACCCAATTAGCCTTGATGAAGAAAAATGAATGCACAAAGATATGTTATAAGCTGTATTGCTGCGAGTAAGTTGTTTTTAAAGCAAACCTATTTAGAATTGGCAAAGAGAATACATGATAAAATATCAATTATATTTCCTATGAAAAGGTCATCAGTAATGTGTATGGTATCTTAAATCCAAAAATGTGAATGCAATAGCATAGACCTTTTGAAGAATTTCATTGTCTATGAAAATCCGTGTTAGGTAGAAAAATCTCCTTTTAATGGGAAATTTCCTTTTTGCTCGACACGAATTTATATATATATGATAAAATTTCTAAAGAGTTGTGTATAATCACATATTATCGTAATTTGGCTCGACTATTAAAGTTCATATCTGGTATAGGAATGAGAATCAACAGTTTAATAGGATGTAGTGATCCATTGACATTAGGAGCATGAATCATATGGAAATGCATCACATAATTGGTAGTAAAAATCCTTCTTGATTTAAAGCTCCCTATCTCAAATACTCCTTTAGGAGGAAATATATCTACTAGATTTCCAAGGAGATCATCATAGTTCACTAATGAATCGCATTAAGAATATGCAAAAATTTATTTAGCTTTCAAGTCTAATACTATAAGTACAACCTCGCCGTTCCTATCACGAAACATGATAAGCACATAAAGATACAATAATATTACATCTTACATAGCTTACCTCATGCATTCTCTTGTGAACAATGGCCTATAGAGATGAAGGCCATATCTTGGGACAAATTGTAGCTTGCCTCTCCCTTCTGATTGTCATCCCAACATTCCAGTTGCCGCAGAAGTAATTTGATCTGCGGGAATTAACAATTGGAAGCCATATAGCCCAATCGAGTTCTCCTATGTTTTCTCATTAGGAACTACTCTACCTTGAAGAACAAGTTGGAGATGTTTCCATAGGATTGAGTGGAGAAGTCATTTTCATAAACCTTATGTCGCAATGGTAATAATCCTTGACTTCGGCAGAATCTAATGTTGAAGTTGAATCATGTTGTAACTAAATTGTACTTTGTATTTTGCTAAAACTATTGTAGGTTGACTTCCTCCGATAAAGATGAAGCTTGGAAAGTTGGATTGTGGGCATTACTTTCACTATGGCTGCATTTGGAAAGGGCTCATGGTGACGAATTGTTGTCCATTTTGCAAAAGGAAAGCTCTAAAATTAGTGAATGATAGTAATTCATGTAAAGATTTGCGAGGAGATTGATTGACTTTCCTCTCAAAGGAGTCAACTCCCACAAGAATAGTTGAACATATATGATGAAAATAGTGTATGATGCATTTCGTCGTCTTTCATGCCTATCATCTTGACTCTTGTATTGCTTCTTGAAATTGATGCCAATGTATTTCAAATTAAACAACGAAAACAGTATGGCTACGTTTGGTTCTCCAGATTTCTAATCGAGATAAGACTAAATAGGATATGATATGAAATCCTGGGATTTTTGTATATCCTGTCAATCATTTGGTAAATCTCTGTATTAAAGTTGGATATATTCATATCATATAATGTACATTTTTTTTTTTTTGATATAAACAACATATCATTTTAAATAAACCTAAATGTTCATAAACGGAAATGGTGAAAATCTCTCGTAACACTATTCCTTAATTTATTTCTATTTTATTTTTCCGCTTTTTTATATTATTTTCTTTATTATTTCTTTTTTCCCCTTTCATCATTTTTTAATAAAATTTTATCAAATAATAAACTGTACTAACATACCTAAAATATCTAATAAATATAAATATTTAATTTATAGATTGAATGTTTATTATAAGATAGAATTAAAGTTGAATATATAAATTAAAATAAGATTAATTAAAAATAATTTTTTATTTTTTATTTTTAATTTCTTAAATTAGAATTCAAATATTATTTATATTGAAATATAATTTCAATTTTGTTAATTTAATAAGTTTTTTATTTGAGAAAAATAACTTTTCTATTTTGAATATTAGAAATCTTATCCACCATTATCCCACCTCCTTCATGGGATAATTTTATCCTGCCTATATTCCATTTATATTCAACTTTATCCTGTCCTAAGTGAGTACCAAACGTAGGATGGATATTCTATCCCAAATTTTATCCCGACTGCCAAACGCAACCTATTTTCATAAAAGAAGGCAGTGGTAGAAGGGTACAAATATGTCACCGCAAAATCAACAAATTCAAGTAGACATAACAATCTATCTCGTGCTCCTCTACTCCAATCCTATCCATAAACTAATGCAGCCTTTCGGGCTACTCAAAAGTTGTCTTCAAAAGTTTTAAGTTGAAGGAAGGTGATTGGGTCAATCATCTCTTAAACGGATAAACAAAACATATAGCGTAATTGAAGCAAACCATGGGTATTGCCAAGAAGCTCAGATCATGATTAGAAATTGGACAACTAAGAGATTAGACATAATTATAGGCGGCAATAATAATTACTGTGAAGGTGAAATATGGCTGTTCGTTCCAATTCTTTAGCTTAAAAAATCAAAACCGTCCTTTAATTTTTTTTTGTAAACCGTTCTTGTGCTTTTAGAAAAGTGTGTCAAGGTCATCTCTCATCGGTTCAGTGACGAAATTTGTTGTCATGGTGATATGCCATTAGAAATTTGTTGACATGGTTTAATGTGGTGAAAAAGTTATTGACTTAAGAGGGGTTAAGGCCGAACTTAGCTCTTATATATGCGTAAATATAAGGGTAAACTCGTGCTAACGTATAACCTATCACACGCCGATCTTCGAGCGCGTGCTCATCTCTCGACGATTGATCAAATTGCAACGTCTCAGGACGCATCACCGATCCATTCATTTTAATGCGCATGCGGAAGCATAGAAATAAATCCCAAGACAGCACAAAAATGGGATAGAAAAAGTCTACAAAAGTAGACAAGCCAGCAAGCCCACTAGTCTAATGAATCCCCAATTGAAAACTCAGAGGTCTCTTGGGGATTTGGGTTCACCACTGTACCACCAGGAGGGTCAGCTGTATTTTCATCAAAAGCAATTTCTAACACCAACACTGGGACCTCAGAATCCTGAAGAGGACCTTCTTTGGGTCCATTTCGCCCGCGATGATACCACGCTCTGAATTGATGGGGTACCCTTTGAGGTAGACCTGCATCAACCCAGATAATGGTCCTCACAAGCTCATAGACCCAGGCTCTTTGGCCCCAGGGAAGAGGAATCTCAGTGACCTGTTCGATGAACCTCTTGGGATGGCCAAAACGTTCCAGAGGAATCGCCATCTAAGGACTTGAAAAGGTTGAGTCCACGACGGGGTGAGACAACGTCTCAGCAAGTTCACTCCCTAAACTCCGACCAGTAAGAAAATACGCCTAAAGGTAGCTATACACACAAGTCAGAAGACTTACTTTGCCTTAGTTCCCTCCTGCATATTAGTACAGTTCATAATCTCAACCAATCAATTCAACCCAAACCATCAATCCATCGATCCATTCAATCAATTGACTCAATTCGATTATTGCTCACCCAAGCTGAGATTTATTATTGTTGCTCACCAAAGATGATATATATATTATTACTCACCAAAGCTGATGATTTACCGTGTTGAAAATACCCAATAAAAACAATCGTATGTGGGTACACGGTCGGCTTGAGCCAAAATGCAATATCTTTCTTTTTGAAAATCCCATTATTTAATATAGTCCATAAAGACATTTTGACGTTATAAACTAACGCCTGGTATTTTCTGATTAAATACCGAAATTACACAATTTGGGATAAATACCCAAAATTACAATTACCACTCAATTTGCACAAATTAGCACTCAATTAAATAAACCAAGCACACCATTGCAATCAGCACGAAATTTCGATCACTGGCCATCCCGACATAATTTCCAAAAAAACAATAAATAATTAAATAAATACCAAAAATAATTAAATAAAAGCAATTAAATACCAAAAATGGTAACTTAGGCCGGAAACTTTTCAAACCAATCTAGATATATAGCACGATCTATCTAGTCCCTAATTAAACCGTTCTATCCACCTAACATGCAAAATTAAATAATTAAATCGTTAATCCATTCTAACTAACAACCAATTTCTAATTAGCCTAATCTAAACACTCCTTAAGCATCATTAACTCCATAAGTAGAGTTTAGCAAGTAAAATCACCGGTTTAACAATCCGGTGAGTCCACGATGACGGCGACGCAGACGGGCGACAAACCTTTTGGCGGCGAAGCCAAACAAGGCCCGGAAGAGGCCCGAAACGGCCCACGAAGGCTCACAGCTAGCTAGGCTTCTTGGTCTGTCCAAGGACTGGGCAAGCTAGAACGAGGCTAGAAATGGCAAGGGACGGGTGGATTGGGCTACAACGGGCGAGCAAGGGCGACGACGGTTGCTGGATGGTGGCTAGGGGGCTTTGGTTGAGCTTCTACAGCGACCAGGGAGGCTTGGGGGCACGACTGGGGTCGCGAGATGAGCAGGAGCAAGTAGACGGGCAAACGGCACGCGACGGGCTTGCGCGGGGGCGCGACGGCGATGCAGCTGTCCTAGCGGCTTGGTGGGCGGCTTGCGACGGCAATGGGGGAGGCTAGCGGTTTCCTCTAGTTTTTGGGAGCTCAAAATGGTCTACAATGGGGAAAGCAAGCTTACTGGAGAAGAAGGGGACAACAGAAGGTTGGGGGGTCTCTCAAAGCCTCCAAAATCTTCTATTCTATCTTCAAACACTCATTGGCAAGGCTCCACTTGCCTTGGCTGTCATCCAAGCCAATTTGCAGCCCAAGACTTCCCTTAGAAGCTTCACCAAGTAGTCCAAATGTTGTACACCAAGGGACCTACGAATTTTGGAACAAAATCCCCCAAATCCACTTCAATTCTCCTTCAATTGGATCTAAATCGGTCCCCATAAATCCAACCAAGGTGGCCTTGACCAAATTAACATTTTTCCTTACCAATTGAACCACTTGAATCCAAAAAATGTGATAAAAAACGGCCCTACTTTGAAATTTCGCCAAAAATCTCGGTTTGCAGAAAAATCTTCAAAGGATGAGTTGACGATCCTAAAATAAATTGTGACATGACAGAACTAAATCAGGTTCAAATTCGCGGTTAATTTCAATCTGGCGCGATTTTAGCGTGACTTAGCCTACCGGGTAGTTTTTAGAAATTTTTAGTATAATTGACCCGTGGTCGATTATTTTCGAGTCATATTGTACATCTTTGACACATTAGTGACTCTCGGTTGTTGTGAAAATCTTGAGGTTTCAAATGCGGACATAGGGTACCAAAACGACAGAAAAATCGGTCTACTACCGATTGATGAGAATTTTGCAATTATGTGGAATCACCTGCATTTAATTACATAGCTCAGTCGAATCGGCCTATCTCCGGTTTCTAATCGATTTTTAACTGTGCCGTAATGACCCTTGCAGACTAACACGGTCGAGCAGTTGATTTTTGGTCGAATTTTCAAATCTATTGCGTTAAAATCCCTTAACGACTTCACCGGATACACTAGTTATCTCATGAGTGATCAACTTAGAGAACAGAACTATAAGCGCGTTGATGAAACGCCCGATTCATTCAATTATAAACAGAATTGGAAATTCATGATGTCACATAACCAATCCGCATTCAATTGAGAAGTCAATATAGAAAAAACTAGCATTGGTTTTTTGTACGTGAAATCATCAGGATTAAGATGACGATTGAGTGAAACAAGTGTAATTGTTGAGATGATATCAAGACTTGAAAGGATTGAATGGAAGGATACATGGATAGGTTTATCTCCAAGATTACATGCCGAACTTGTACCGATGGGCTTGTTCTATCCTTTCACTTTGATCAGTCTTGTGGAAAGAAATAAGGAACTCCTTTAGCCCACATTTTTAGCCTAAAATGAAAAAAATCATGTTCATTTTTCATCTTAATATCAATTTATCACCTCAATTTCTAATATCAGGACCTCACATTCTGAGTTTTCATATTAGATACAGAATTTGACTAAATACTAAAAATTACTTGCACAAATGATCAGTTTCCTTTAAAGAAGAAAACACTTTTACTATAAGTCTATGTTCTCCAACCACCCAAAAAACATCCCCACTAGAATAATCCTAACCGTCAACCACCATCGGTAGCATTAGTCTTCACTCTCCTGCACCACCGTCATTATCGTACCTGCCGCCCCCGCTGTAGCTTGTGCTCCTCTTGTAGCCAATTGCCTTCGTCGGCGACAATGCTGAGCCCCCACTCATCTCTCTTTGTTCGAAGAGGACGACTGTTGGGGACCTTGAATCAGGGTACCCATGACGTCTGCGATCTCAGAGAGAGAAAGAGAGAGGGGAAATGGGGCTAAAGTGTGGTGGCGGTGAAGATGGTGGCCGGAGGTGGTAGGAGGATGTTCCCAGCGGTGTTGGGTGGCTTTGTCGATGCTCAAAGGCTTTTGAGGTGCGTTTGGGGAAGATTTAGCCAAGAGGCTTTGCATTTTTTATGAGAACATTAACTCAAAAGGTTTTCATGAAAACAAATAATGTTTGTTAAATACATTGTAAAATAATTATTATTCAGGCGGTGCGGTGCTAACGTTGTAATGAAAGCTAAGGCGGTCCGCCAAGGACAACGCCACTGCATACTGTCACCCTCTCTCTACCCCTAGCTCCACAGCTCAACCCAGCGATGAGTCAATCTCTCTATCTCTACATCTGTCGCCTTTCTTCCTCTCTACTCACCCTTTGCTTCTCATCGCCGCTATTGTCAACGAAGACAAAATGGTGAAAACGACGAGCGTGATCCCAAGGTCAATACATGGTTGATTGGGTCGGTGAAAGCCGTAAGTGGCTTTTCGAAGTCCAGGGCCGTTGTCAACTCTGGGCGGAGGCGGGCTTGCAGACTCGAGTCGGGAGCAATGGGTGACATAGAAGGTAGAAGACAGAGGCTAAGGGGGCGCCTTGGCGTGGTAGGGTCTCATGTGGAGTATATCATGGACTTAGCGGATATGGCCTTGCTTTGACCATTTGCCTAAGAGCATTTGAGATTATGTTACCAAACACCAAAACTGTTTTTTCAAGGGTCTTTGAAGGTACAAAGGTGCTTATAGATACGAACATCTCTTAATTCCAATTCCAAAAATTATTTGTAGTAGAGAAACTAATGCGCACACGTATACTTATATCCAAAGAGAGGTAGAGATGGGTAACATGTTACCAGATGCCAAATTCAATTACTAGTCAAAAGGATTTTCGGGGAAAAAAATCAACTCTACAAAACTGTATTTCCTAATTATTATATCGTTGTTTCTCTTTGGAATGTGACAAAGGCGTAAAGGAAAGAATTGTAATGCGATAATTAAATAAATGACAACAACAGGAAAATTCAAAAATGGAATTCAAGTTCCCTTAAAATAGTTAATTACCAGATGGGGCTAGCACTTGATTAGTAAAATAATTAATATATAATCATATAAGTTTATATAGATAATTTGGAAAATGGATAGAATTTAGAACTTACCCAATTAGCCTGGGTGAAGAAAAATGAATGCACAAAGATATGTCATGAGCTGTATTGCTGCGAGTATGTTGTTTTCAAAGCAAACCTATCTAGAATTGGCAAAAGAGAATATATGATAAAATATTAGTCGTATACCCCACGAAAAGGTCATGAGTAGCGTGTATGGTATCTTAAATCCAATAATGTTTATGTAATAGCATAGACCTTTTGAAGAATTTCATTGTGTCTATGAAAATCTGTGCTAGGTAGGAAATGGTAAAATTTCCTTTTTACTTGACATGGATTTTTATATATATGATAAAATTCCTAAAAAGCTATGTATAATCACATATTATCGTAGTTTGGTTTGACTATTATAGTTCATATCCAGTATAGGAATGAGAATCAAAAGTTTAATAGAATGGAGTGATCTATTGACATTGGGAGCGTGAATGATATGGAAATGCATCATATAATTGGTAGTAAAAACACATCTAGATTTAAAGCTCTTTGTCTCAAATACTCCTTTACAAGGAAAAATATCTACTAGATTTCCAAGGAGATCATCATAGTTAACTAAGGAACCAAATTGAGAAGTGCAAAAATTTATTTAGCTTTCAAGTCTAACACTATAAATACAACCTCGCCGTTCCTATGACGAAACATGATAAGCACATAAAGATACAATAATATTACATATTACAAAGTATACCTCATGCATTCTCCTGTGAACAATGGCCCGTAGAGACGAAGACCATATCTTGGGACAAACTATAGCTTGCCTCTCCCTTCTGATTGCCATCCCAACATTCTAGTTGCCGCAGAAGTAATTCGATCGGCGGGAATTAATAGTTGGAAGCCATATAGCCCAATCGAGTTCTCCTATGTTTTCTCATTAGGAATTGCTCTACCTGGAAGAACAAATTGGAGATGTTTCCATAAGATTGAGTGCAAAAGTCATTTCCACAAACCTTAGGTCGCAATGGTAACAATCCTCGACTTGGGCAAAACCTAATGTCGAAGTTGAATCATGTTGCAACTAAATTATACTTTGTATTTTGCTAAAACTATTGCAGGATGACTTCCACTGATGAAGATGAAGCTTGGAAAGTTGGATTGTGGGCATTACTTTCACTATGGCTGCATTTGGAAATGGCTCATGCTGATGAATTTTTTGTCCATTTTGCAAAAGGAAAGCTCTAAAATTAGTGAATGATAGTAATTCATGTAAAGATTTGTGAGGAGATCAATTGACTTTCCTCTCAAAGGAGTCAACTCCCACAGGAATAGTTGGACATATATGATGAAAATAGTGTATGACACATTTAGTCTTGTCCATCGTGCCTATCATCTTGACTCTCGTACAGTTTCTTGAAATTGATACCAAAGTTTTTTGAATTAAACAACAAAAACACTATTTTCATAAAAGAAGGCAGACGTACAAGGGTCGAAATAGGTCACTGCAAAGTCCACAAATTCAAGTAGATAGAACGATCTATCTCGTGCTCCTCCACTCCAATCCTATCCATAAACTAATGGCAGCCTTTCGGGCTACCCAAAAGTCGTCTCCAAAAGTTTTATGTTGAAGGAAGGTGGCTGGGTCAATCATCTCTTAAAGAGATAAACTACACAGATAGCACAATTGAAGCAAACCGTGGGAATTGCCAAGAAGCTCAGGTCATGATTGGAAATTGGACAACTAAGAGAGGACATAATTATAGGTGGTAATGATAATGACTGTGAAGGTGAAATGTGGCTGTTCGTTCCGATTCTTTAGCTTAAAAGATCAAGACTGTCCTTAATTATTTTTATCAAAGAAGTTCTTGTCCTTTTTGAAATGTCCGTCTGGGTCATCTCTCATTCGTTCAGTGACGAAATTTGCTGTCATGTCGATAAAGCCATTAGCAATTACCTGACATGGCTTAATGCGGTTAAAAATTTGTTGACTTGATAGGGGTTAATGCCGAACTTGGCTCTTATATATGCTTAAATATTTGGGTAAAGTCACGTTGAAAATAACTAATCCGCATTAAATGGTGAAGTCAAAATAGAAAAAACTTGCATTGTTTTTCTATACTTGCGATCATCATGATCAAGATAAAGGTTAGGTAAAACGAGTGTAACAGTTGAGATAATAGCAAGACCTAAAAGGATGGAATAGAAGGATATATGGACAAGTTTATTTTTAAGGCTACGTTTGGTTATCCGGATTTCTAACCAAAATAGGAATACATAAGATATGATATAAAATTTAGAGATTTTGATATATTCTATTTACTAGTTGGTTATTGCAGTAATAAAGTTAGATATAATCACATCATATTATGTACATTATTTGATATAAATTAAGGATGAGCACACAGAACCACCCAAATCGAGAACCGCCCATACCGGATCGGATCGGCTAGTTTTGTTTGGTTCCTCGATGGATCGATTTGGTTCCTAGCTCCATAAAAATGGAACCAGTGATTGTTGGTTTGGTTCTCGATTCTTGGGGGACAGGGGGTATCGGATCGGACCAGACCAACTTTTTTTTTTTTTTAAACATATATATTATTTATAATTTCTTAAAAATAGTAATAAAACTTAAAAATAGTAACAATTCTTGTATTTTTTTAATTTTTTTTTTTAATTTTTTTGCTAGGTAATTGGTTCAATGGCATGTGACCGAACTAGTCAGTCCGGTTTGGTTCCCGATCCCAAATATTGGGAACTGATTCTCTTGGTCCGATTCTCGGTTCTTAGGTGGAATTGAATTAGACCGGGCGATCACCCCTAATATAAATGATATATTAGCATAAATGAACCAAAAAGGTAAAATCTCTCGCAATACTCTTGCCTAGTTTATTTTTATTTTATTTTCCTTTCTTTTTTAATTAATTAATTTTTTTATTTCTTTCTTCCCTTTCCATCATTCTCTAATAAAATTATTAAATAGTAAACTGTACTAATATATCTAAAATACCTAAAATATGTTATATATTGAATTTATATTAAAAAATTTGAATATATAAATGAAAATAAAATAAAATTAAAATAACTAGATTGTTGTTTTTGTTATTTTGAATTTCTAATATTAGATTATTTATATTAGTAAATAATTTTAATTTTGTCAATTTAAGAAGTTTGTTATACAAAAAAATAACTTTTCTATTATAGATATTTGAAATTCTATCAGCTTAACCTTTGGCTTATGACCAAGCGCAGATTGCCCACACAATCTCTGTTATTGGCTCATGGTAGAATAGAGAGGGGATCCTGCGCGTTCTGCAATGGATTGTCTGATCCCATAAATCATTTGTTTTTTGATTGCTTTGTCACGGCCGGTGTTGCTTTCTTTTGGGCGGCGAGATGCAATCTACCTTGGTGGAATAGGTCTTGGGGAGAGAATCTCCAGTGGGCTACCTCTTTTTTGAAGGGTAAGGACTTCTCTAAATGCATTGCTCGCTTTTCCCTTGGGGCTCTTTGTCACATTATTTGGAAACATAGGAATAGCATCCTATTAAGAGAACAACCCCTTACCGTCCCAGCTATGAAGAACCATCTTCTTAAGGTGGTTAGGGATAGAGCTAGCACCTTCAAAAACGTTGAGGATAGCTTCAGAAACATAATGTTGCAAAGGAGTTGGGGCATCGATCCCATTATCTTCTCGGGAGACCCGTAATCGACCCTGGTTTCAATCGACGCTTCAAGGAAATGCTAGTGCTCTAGTGCTCTAGTGCTCTAGAGCCGACGTCTCTCCTCCTGCGCTGAGGTGTTTGTTTCTTTGCCGTTGTTCATGCCGTGCCTTTCTAGTTTGCTGTTTGCCTTCTTTTAGGCATTGCCTTGTGTTTTACAGCATGGCATACTTCCACTCATTATGTTTATTCATCTCGAGTATAAGTTTTTGGTGCCGTGTTTTTTTGTACTTTTGACATTTCCTCTTTATATTATTACCTTTTCCCAAAAAAAAAAAAAATTCTATCCACCTTTATCCAATCTCTCATATGAGATAATTTTATCCAGTTTATATCATCTTTATATTCGACTTTATTTTGTCTTGAATATACATCAAATGCAGGATATGAGAAATTTTATCTTGATTGCCAAACGTATCATAAAATTATAGACAAGACTTATACCAATGGGCTTATTCCATCCTTTCACTTTGATCCAGTCTTGCGGAAAGAAATAAGATACTCTTTTAGCCCAATATAAAAAAGAATCATGTTCATTTTTCATCTTGATATCAATTTATCACCTCTGTTTCTAATATGAGGACTTCACGTTCTGAGTTTTCATATTAGAATTTGAATTTGACTTAATAATAAAAATTATTTGCATAACAATCATTTTTCTTTAAAAAGACAACCTTAACTATAATTTTAAGTTCTCCAATCGCCCCAAAAAACTCTCCGCTAGAAAACTCCTAATTGTCGGGGACCTTGAATCTATGAAGACCCAAACTTCTTCCAAAGTATGGAGGGATGGTCTAGTACAACGCCTCAATAGTATGCATGCAAGGCTAAGTGCATGTCACTTGTCGCACATTGCCTAAGGAGGAGTCCTTGGCTAGTTGATAAGATTTGAATTCTCTACTCTATATAACACATTTTAAAGTCGTAAGAGCCGAAGGCTCAAAGTAGATAATATTACACAGTGATAGCCCCCATGTCCTTATAGGTGGTATTAGAGCCGACTCTTGACAGCATGTGGGGCCATAGCCCCTCAATAGTATAAAGACAAGGTTAAGCGTATGTCTCCAATCTCACATCGCCTAGGGAGAAGTTCTGAGCTAGTTGATAAGACTTGGATTCTCTACTATGTGTAACACGTTTTAAAACCGTGAGGGCTGAAGGCCCAAAGTGGATAATATTACAAAATAATAGCTCTGGGGTCCTTAAAGAATCAAAAGGTCCCCATGACGTCTACGATCTCAAAGAGAGAGAGAAGGATGGAAGTAGGGAAAGGGGGCTGAGGGTGGTGGCATTGAAGATGGTGGATGGACGTGGTAGGATGATGTTCGCAGCAGTGTTCGGTGGTTTTGTCCATGTTGGTTGGCTTTATCGTTGTTAAAAGTCTGTTAGGGTGCGTTTGGGCGGGTTTAGCCCAAAATGTTTATAGGCTTTTTGCATAGGACATTAACTCAAAAACTTTTCATGAAAACATAGTTTTTAGTGAACATAATGTAAAATGATTATTACTCGAGTGGCATGGTTAGGCGGTCCACCAAGGACAGCACCGTTACGTACTGTCACCCTCTCTCTTCCTCCAGCTCCCCAGCTCGACCCAACGATAAGTCGATCTCTCCATCTCTGTATCTGTCATCTTTCTTCCCTTACACGCACACTTTGCTTCTCATCGCCGCTTCGTCAATGAGGACAAAATGGTGACAACGATGAGTGTGATCCCAAGCCAAGCTGAGAGTTGAGCCTTGAAATTGAGCATGAGCCTCAAGTATTGAACTCGGTCGCACTCGACCCAAGCTGTAATCTCAAATCTAGGGTAGCCTGAGCTCGAATCTTGGTCTTGCTTGACACTGGATAGAGGTCGATCCGAGGTTGATTGGGTCGGTGAAAGAAATAGGTGGCTTTTTGAAGTCCAAGGCTGTTGTCAACTTCGCGCAGAGGCCGGCCTGTAGACCCGAGCCGTGAGCAATGCGGGACGTGGGAGGTAGAAGAGAGAGGCTAAGGGGGCTCGTTGGCGTGGCAGAGTCTCATGTGGAGCCTATCTTTAGACTTGTCAGATATGGCCGGGTAGAGCGGCAACACGATGGAGGCAAGGCCGAGGGGGAGGGGGAGGGGGAGGAGAGAGACAGAATGCCTGTGAGAATATTGGAACCCTGTTCAAAAAGCCCTAAATTTATTACACTTTTATCAATTTATTCTTAAATATTTTAATTATGTCAATTGAGTTCTAAATATTTGTCAATTAGTCTATCTGACTAATTTTGACTAAAATGGTTGACGTAAATGTTGACGTGCCACATGTCATAACTAAAATGTTGCTTTGCCACATGCCATTGCTAAAACTACATGAATAACTTTTAGTAATATTTTAACTTTTTTAATTTTTTAAAATATTTTTCTTTTCTTTTCTTTCATTTTCTTTTTCCTTTTTTAGTTTTTTTTCTTTAATTGTTAAGGGCTAGTAGGAAGCCGCTAGCCACTAGACGAGGGCTTGTTGGCCATGCACGTGGCCAACAAGAGCCGAGAGCCCTCGCCCAGATTTGAGTGAGGGCCACGCACAAGGGTAACAAGCCCTCGCTAGCCATTATGCAAGGGTTGCGGCCCTTGCCCAACTATAAGTGAAGGCTGTGACCCTCGCCCAGTGGTGTTCAATGAGGGCTTCTCATTCAAAGCTAGGTGAGGGTCATGACCCTCTCCACGGTTGGTGAGGGCACGTGACCAGTGAGGGCTCACAAGGCCTCATCTAGTGGTTGGCGGGGTCGCTACCCCTAACTCGGTGGTCAATGGCCCCCCATTGTCATTTCACATAAGATGGTCGGTATCCACATTAGTCATTTCCAAAAAAAAATTGACCTGATAGACTTAATTAGTATAACGTAAAAATGCTTATAACTTAAATGATGCAATTAAAAGATTTAAAACTTTTTGAACAATTTTTTTTTGCAATATCAGATATATTGGTCAAATAATCATATCTTTCACTTGGTGGTATCAAAGGGATAAGATCATCTTGGAAACATGTTCGATGTTTTCTATTGAAGGAATGGATTTCAAATAATTAGGTACCAAGTGAAGTAGAAAAAGTAAGGTCTATGTAATTAGATACTATAATAATATGGTAAAAGTTCATATCTAGTATAGAAATGAGAATCCATACTTTAATGCAATGCGATATTCTTTTGCCATCAAGAAGACGCGGGACATGGGAATGCATCACATAATTCGTAGATAAAATCCGTATCAATTTAAAGCTCTCGATCTCAAATACTCCTTTTCAAGGAAATTTATCGACTAAATTTGCAATGAGATTAACATAGATAATTAAGGAACCAAAGTGAGGATATGCAAATATTTGTTCAGTTTTTAAGTCTAATACTATAAACACGACACTAATCAGTCTGATGATGAAATAGGATAAACACATAAAGATAGAAATTACATTTTTCGCACATATCTCATACATTCTCCTTTAAATAGTGGCCCATCAATGATAAAGACCTCTAGCTTGCCACTCCCTTCTGATCGCTGATCCGTCATTCAATTGCCGCAAAAATAAATCCGTGTCCATGTAGACCATTCAAGTCCTCCAGTGGAACCCAATTTGGGTTCAAACTACTTCGTGCGTAGAAGAGATTCTACCGCATGGTTGAGATTTAGCATCCTAAAGGAAGAATTTATGTTATTCTCATCATCTTTGACTGTAGAGACCTGTAAATGTAACTTTCATTGTCAGAGTATGAAAAAAGTAAAAATATCTACATATATATGGCGATATGTTGCTCACAATGCCATAAAAGCTCTTAAGAAAAAGGATAAGATCGTATATAACAATTATGTGTTCCTGACAAAGATGGTGTGCTCTATGAAAGGATAATCATCCAAATGAAGCACACTAAATGTCAACGACCTAGTTTGAACCCTATGGGACATCTTCTACTTAAAAAGTTGGCTTTAGTAGTTCGAACCTTAATCAAGTTCCACTAGAGTACATGATTATGCTACATGGCTACAGTAGGCAACACTTGACGAACAATTTACATCCATGGCAACTGAAATGCTAGGATGGGCGATCTGAAGGGAGAGACAAGCTAGAGCTCGTCCCTAGACATCATCTTCGTCATTGTGGACCGCTATCCAAATGAGAATGTATGAGATATTGATCTTTATGTGTTAATCGTGTTTTGTCATAGGAGTGGCTAGGCCGTATTTATAGTACTAGATTTGAAAGCTCAACAAACTTTTGCATATTCTCAATTTGGTTCTTAATTAACTATGATGATCTCATTGACAATTTAGTTGATATATTTCCTTGAAAGGAGTATATGAGAATTGAGAGCTTTAAATGGAAATGGATTTTCACTACCAATCATGCGAGAGTTTTAAATGGGGACAGATTCTTACTACCAATTATGTGATATATTCCCATATGCCTCATGCTTTTTATGTACCGTATTAAACTTTTGATTCTCCTTTCTATCCTAGATATGAACTTTAATTTTTAAGCTATACTATGATAGTCTGTAATTACATAGACCCTTTTAAGAATTTCCTCGTATAGACGAAAATCGATGTCAAGTAGAAAAGATGGTAACGTCTTATGTACCTTTAATGGGAAATTTCTTTTTACAATGATTAACCACAATTTGATAATGCCATAATTATCATTGCCTCTTATTGCGTCTCACCGACTTGTGCCGGTATGCATTTTTTTTAGACTTCCGCCTAAATGATCTTGAACTTCGTGGTGATTTGCTTCAGCTTTTATTAATATCAAAATTAACGAAAGACATGTAATAAGAGCGAAAAAAACATTTTCACTCCTATTGGGAACATTGTTGATTCCTAGATGTGGAGGGTTTTCATTATGTTGTGGCTTTACTTAGTAAATGGTTAATCTCTTTTATTGTACCATGAACTATAAAGTTCCCCTCTGATCTTGTATGACTCCAAATATTTCATGCAGTGGCGTCCTGATTTTTGCCGTGGAGAGAGATTTTTGAGAAATAATTTTTTTTTTTTCATCTTCAAATCATTTTCGATGAGATTTTAAAGGACAATTAATCCATCTGGTTAGCAACAAAAAGAATAGATTTCAGATATAACAACGTTGCGGCATAGCATAAATTTAGACCATAAACGGTTTCGATTTTTCGTGGGTACGGTCGAATCTCTTGTTGCGCACAAACTGTTTGCTAAAATGCCTTCAAGACGCTGACATAGGGCTGATCACTATTTTTGCTCCAAGCGAAAGCACATCGATGTCGATTCTCTGTTTGTCAATCTGGTGTTAGATTCACGATTCCTAGCATGTTTTCTTGTGGGTATTAATGTGGATATCGATTTCGTTTTTCCATTTACAAACGCAAACACCATTAGAAATCGCTCACCACATGTTTGTTAAAATGTCCAAACCAAGTTAGCTTATGGTCCACTCCGATCCTGGTTTACTTTGAACACTCATAAACATTGTCGTTTTCTTGGAAAGAGTTTTCCATTGATTGATGAGAAAGATTTCAGTTGTAATCCTCCAAACTGATTCTACGCGTTGTCTTGCATGTTTGTTTCCCGGTTGCTGCTGTGTTTGCTGTGATGGCGGTTCTGTGTTTTGGTGGTGGTTGACGGTGATGTTTAACAATTGGAGGTGATTGATGGTAGAGGGTTCGAGGAGGGATGCAATGGACCGTGACGTTTAACTTGGAGTTCACATGATAGTGATCTAGGCTTTGGCGGTTTTGGTCGATGGAAGTAAATGACTACCTGGACGAATAGGTGAGGAAGAGGAAATTGGTGTGGACCTCTGGTTTGTTCCTCTTTAGTAAACTTGGGCTTGCTCTGATTATTGATTTAGTTCAGGTTCCGCTTGTTGAACTTGGCTTTGGGCCAGGCCTAGTCTTCTAGGTCGTAGCTTTGGGCTGACCCTAGTCATTTAGTGTTGGGTTTGATTAGTTGCCAGAGGAATTGGGCTTCATACTTATGAATTGAGCCTAAAATGGTTTTTTCTGTTTTTTTTTTTTTTTGCTATTTACTTCCTAATTCTAAATATCTAGAAATAAAGGGAAATAAAACAAATTGAAACAGAATAATTTCATATCTTGAAATTGTATTCGAGATCTCCAAGATTTTCTTCTAATTCTTCGACAGTCATTATAAAGAGCCACCTAATTTAAGTTGAGACTTCTAGGGGATCCTAAGTGACATAGGAAGAAATAGATAAACATAGATTTATCAATTTACAAACACGCACTCAGACACGCTCATTTGGCATGACAGTAAAGAGAAATCTCATCTCTTTTCTACACCATGTGAAATGTGAGAAAAGGCTATCCGATACATTGAATAAATTGAATAAGTACCTCACTAACCCTAAGTGATGATGGAAGACTCAAAAGTGAAAAATAAACAAAAATCTAAAATAACGTGAAAAAGGGCATAAAAGTAGAATAGTGCATCGAAGCACGTCTAAACAATGGAGTTTTAGGTCCAAAACGTGTTACGACTTCATTAGGTAAGAACATTGAAATAAAAGAAGAATGGAGAAATTTCTTCAGCAAATGAGACAATGAACAGTCCTTTGTTTTCTTTCCTTTTCTTTTAATTTTAAACTACTGTGCAAAAAATTACACCAGAAGTCAATAAACAAACGATATTTGCTTTGGGCACGCCTCCTGAGTCGACGAGTGCTGGCTCTCTTCCTCACCAAATCTGGCAAGGGGCCCTTGGTAGGCGCTGGCTCTCACATAGCCTGAACTTGTTAGTAGGGGAATATTTTAGATATAATTAGTCTAAGAGCTTGATCAGTTGACGAAGCCTCATTCGAAACCATCATGAATCGGCTTTCAGTTCTCAAATTCTGATGTAAAAATCGCTACTTACTATCCCGGGCAAAGTACTCAGTAAAAGTCCAAGTTCACAGATATATATAGCACATGCTCATTCTTGTTGACCATAAAATTGAGACCTAGTGCAGAAGAAGATGTCAACTCCATCCTTAATCGGGCAAATTTCACGAGCACAAACAACATCCGTCTTTGTAGCTTTGAATTTTTGAGTGTTTGCCTCTTTATCAAATGCGATTTCAAGTTAAAATTACAACGATGGAAGGTCACTAATTAATCGTAAGAGCCACCTCATATGGTCATGATTTCATTTGTGCAAATTTCAAGTCATCTATATCAATTCACAAAATGAAATGTGATCCATGGACACGAATGTAATGGACTTTAAATTTCATATTTTTAAGTGTTTCAATAAATGGTAATCAATAATTCATTTTGTCAATGAAAATAGTGCTTTCATTTTTATCTCATGTGCAACTTCCAAACACACTCTGATGCAAACTTTTTTAATTGATAATGTTCGGATCTTTGGTTGATCATTTAAATAGAATTATCTTTCTTGTTTTTTGGAGAAGAATATTCGTAGCTAGTCTGATCTAGGCTATGTATTTTTGTAGTGATTAACAAAATTTATGATCTGGTCGATAAGTGCAAAAGAAGACTATCGATTTGCGCCAGAAGAATGATAGTGATATTCTCCATTAAATTTAAATATAATAGCCCACTCAACACTAGGTCAAAACAAATTCAATGTCACACCTCCTAAAATTCTTGACTGGCGCTATGTGTGGCTGCAAAGGTCATGGAAAGAGGATGATCTTGAAATCGACGTGAAACTGCCTTCCATTTTTCAGACGAAAGCATAAATTCTCTTGTTTCTTACTTTCACTGGACGTTCCGATTCAGTCACGATGTTGGCGTTCTCTTCGACTTCATGCAGCATCATGTTCATTCAGGCTTGAGAAAGCTCTTGTTTGAAACTTTGCAATGGACCGGCCAAGGGCATAACCTAGCTGGGCGAGAGTCATGATGGCAAAAGGAGACATTTTTGTTTGGGGGCGGGGGGACCGGTTTAGGTCATCAACCTTTGTACTTCCCGTGAAATTTTAGATGGAGAGAAATTGTTATTCTCATTCATATCTTCTAGTGCTTTACAATGTTGTATTTATAAGCTAATACACAGATAAATCCTAGCAAACAAAAATAAAGGAAAGAAAGCCTAAAAAAGGAGAAAAGCTAAAATCCCATGATTTATGGGTTAATAGCTATAATCCCATGATTTGTCGGATTTAATCATAATCAAATCAGAATAAAAAACCTCCTAAAAAATCCTATGTATTTACTGCCATATAATCTGTCTATTTATAGCTCAACACTCCCCCTCAAGCTGGTGAATAGGTATCTTCCATTCCCAGCTTGGAAATTAGCTCATGAAAATTTCCACCATTAAGCCCTTTGGTCAAGACATCCGCCACTTGCTGTCCTGAAGGAACATAAGACAAATAAATCAATCATTCTTCAAGTTTCTCCTTGATGAAGTGCCTATCTATCTTAATATGTTTCATCCTGTCGTGTTGCACAAGATTATGAGCAATATTAATTGCAAATTTATTGTCACAAAATAGCTTCATAGGACTCTGCCACTCAACCTTAAAGTCATCAAGAATGATCTTGATCCATAATAACTCACATATTCCTTGAGCCGCTACCCTAAACTCAGATTCTGCACTTGATCTTGCCACTACATTTTATTTTTTACTCCTCCAAGTTACCAAATTACCTCCAAGGAAGGTACAATAACCAGTTGTAGACCTCCTATCAACCATTAAGCTTGCATAATCCACATATGTATAAGCCTCGAGCTTAAGATTTGGGCTCCTCTTGAAAATTATTCCCTTTCCTGGACTACCTTTTAAGTAGTGTAGGACTCGCTGAATAGCCTGTAAATGCGATTCCTTTGGATTATGCATGAATTGACTAATTAAGTTGACGGCATATGAAATATCCGGTCGGGTATGAGTAAAGTAAATTAACTTTCCCACCAATCGCTGATACATTTCTTGATCCACTGCTGCCTCCTCTTTTTCTTTTGTTAGCCTCTGGTTTGGCTCGATTGGAGTAGCTACCAATTTGCAACCAAGCTTCCCAGTTTCTTCTAAAAGATTTGTCACATACTTTCATTGTGAAATAAAGACCCCTTGCTTGGAGTACGAAACCTAAATTCCTAGAAAATACCATAGCTTCCCTAACTCCTTTATTTCAAAATCCTTAATCAAGCACTGTTTCAGCCGCTGTTTCTCCCTTTCATCATTGCCTGTGACTATTATGTCATCAACATACACAACAATGCTGTAACTCCCCCTATGTTCAAGTGTTTTGTGAACATTGTATGATCTACTTGGCTTTGTGTATACCCAGATGCCTTCATGACTCTAGCAAACCGTCCAAACCAAGCTTTAGGTGATTGCTTGAGCCCGTATAATGCTTTCTTAAGTCTACAAACCTTTTTTGTTGTTTCCTTCCTTCAAAACTAGGTGGGATGCTCATGTAGATTTCCCCTTCCAAATCTCCGTGTAAAAATGCATTCTTTACATCATACTGTTGAAGTTCCCAATCAAGATGAGCATCTAAAGACAATAAAATTCTTACAATATTCATTTTAGCCACTGGTGCAAATTTCTCTTGGTAATCCACTCCATATGTTTGAGTGTAACCTTTCGCAACCAATCTTGCCTTGTACCTCTTCAGAGAGCCATTTGCCTTGTACTTGACAGTGAATACCCACTTGCAACAAACTAGATTTTTTCCCTTTGGCTTGTCAACAATTTCCCATGTTTTATATTTTTCGAGTGCTTCCATTTCTTTTTTCATGGCATTCCTTCATTCCTCTTTTGATAGTGCTTCAGATAAGGTGTTAGGGACATCAATTGTGTTTAAACTCACAATAAAGTTTCTGCATGATGATGATAACCTATTAAGGGACACATAATTTGATAGTGGATATACTGGTTTCTTGGTGCACTCTCTAGTCCATTTTCTAATAGTAATAGGTAAATCAACACCACTCTCAAGTGTATCTCTAAGCTGTTCATCCAAAGGAGATTAAGTACTTATTGTGCTTTCATTGACAGTACCGGAGTGATATTTTGGACCCTCTCTTGTGTTGGAACGGCTGTCCTCCTTGAATACATCTGAGAAAATCTCTTAGAATCTTGAATATGAGTTGGACTAGTGAGAATAGAAACAAAGACAAGTTGCTATGTGGAGATCGTGGTGGACAAGAGATAGGATTCAAGATAGGTTCATGAGCAACAGTGGACGATAAATCTAAGTTATCAATAACACCAAGGTCTTTATCTTCCATGACTGAAAAATCCCCCTGAAGATAAGATTGTAAAAAATAGGGTTTATTTTCAACAAAAGTGACATTTGCAGAGAGATAGAATTTTTTAGAAGGAGGATGGTAACATTTATAGCCTTTTTGTGTTTGTGAGTAACCAAGAAACACATATTTGATTGCATCAGGATCTAACTTTCCTCATTGATGATGATGAATGTGGACATAGGAAGTGCAACCAAAGACTCGAGGTGTAAGACCATTAGATGTACGAAGGTGAGGATAGAACTGAGAAAGAACTCCCATAGGGGTCTTGTGGTCTAATGTACGTGAGGGTAATCTATTGATCATGTATGTAGCTACAAGAACAACTTCCCCCCAATATGCTTTAGGAACTTGTCCGTGAAACAACAATCCATGAGTTGTGTTAAGGAGATGGCCATTTTTCCTTTTAGCAACCCTGTTTTGTTGTGGTGTATTCACACAAGATGACTCATGGATAATACCTTCCTTTTGAAAATAAGGGGACAATACTTGATTGAAGTATTCTCTAGCATTATCTGACCGAAAGACCTTGATCTTGACCCTAAATTGAGTTTGAATCATAGAATGAAACGAATGAATAATGCTACTCACATCAGATTTATGTTTGAGTAAGAAAGTCCATGTGACCCTAGAGCAATCATCAATTAGAGTGACAAACCAACGAGCTCCAGAGATGTTTGGAATCGTGGAAGGTCCCCAAATGTCACTGTGGATTAAGTGAAAATGATTAGAACTATGGTGATTGCTAATAGGAAATGGTACACGGTTATGCTTGGCTAATTCACAAATATCACAATGGAATTCTTTAATATTAAGATCTTTAAACAAGGATGGAAACATAATACTCAAGACTTGAAAGGACGGATAACCAAAACGAAAATGATGAAGCCAAATGGCTTCTTTATTTGAAGTACTAAGAAACGATGAAGATAGATTATTCATGATCCTTCTTGTAGTGAGAGGTGTCTCAAGGTAGTACAGCCCATTTCGTTACTTAGCAAGTCCAATCCTCCTCTCTGAGTCCCAATCCTGAAAAACATAAAGATGGGTAAAAAACAGCTTGACAATGAAGATCTTTTGTGAGTTTCTATATTGAGATAAGACTGGTAGATAGTTTAGGGACATGAAGAACATCTTTAAGGACAAGATTAGGTGTGATAGGAACATTTCCTACCCCTGCAACAGTAGCAAGAGACCCATTTGCCACAATAATCTTCTTATTGTTAAGACCAGGTGTATAAGTGCTGAAATGGGATGAGGTGTGAGTTATGTGGTCGGTAGACCCTGAATTAATAACCCAAGAATTACCTGAGAGTGCTAGTGAGCATGCACCAGAGGGTTTATTAAGAGACCCTAACAAACCTTTTAATTTCTCAATTTCTTCACCACTGAAGGTTGCTTTCTCCTGAACTTCTTCTTGACCAGCTTTCTCAGTTAGGTGGACCCAAGGCCTTGGTTGTGTTGCTCGATTCACCCACTCTCGCCCTGAAGTAGTTGGTCTACCATTCAATTTCCAACATTGTTCTTTTGTATGTCTGGGCTTCTTATAGTAGGCACACCACAAGCTGTCCCGGTTGTCTTTCCTTGGCAGGTCACCTTTTTCATTAACCTTTCTAGTTGTCAAGGCTGACCCTTCTACAGCTTATGGTTCTAGCATGATGGATCGACGGCTTTCTTCCGCTCGAATCAAGGAAATTGTTTCCTCTAATGATGGCACTTCCTCCTTGCCAAGCATTTGAATTATGACTTGGTCAAATTCAGAATTAAGCCCGGCTAAGAAATCGTAGACCTGATCCTTTTCAATAAAACTCTTTAGAATGGCCGCATCATCTAAACACTGCATCTAAAATACTCGATAATAATCAAGTTCTTGCCATAAGTTTGCAGAAATTAGCATACTCGGTAACAGTCTTACCTCCTTACTTTGTCCCACTGGTTTTCACCTTAATTTCATACATCTGGGCTGCATCACAAGCCTTTGAGTATGTCCGTTGAACAGAATCCCATATCTCCTTTGTGGTTGGTAGAAACATACAAGTGCCGCTTATGGCTGGTTCCATGGAATTCTATAGCCATGACATGATCATGGAATCAGTCTCATCCCACGCATCAAAATCTGGATCTCCTTTCTTAGGTCTCATCCCAAGTAAATGGCTGAGTTTTCCTTTCCCCTTTAGATACATCTTGACAAATTGTGACCACTTGAGGTAGTTCTTCTCATTCAATCTATAGGTTGGCCTGATATTTTGAAGATCACCTGTCATGTGTTTTGAGGCGATCTCTTCAGATTGGTTCATGGTAGGATTTGTGGCTTTGGGTGTGATTTCAGATGTGGCCATTTTGGAGAGTGAATGTTAAGAAGAGAACGAGGGCAATAGTGCAGCTATGAAGGCTGTGTAAAGAAGAAAGAATTTTTGGAGAATAATAGACAGCAAAGAAAACATAAAAACTGCAGCAATGAAGGCTGCAATTGAAATCCAGAAATCTATTTATGGAGAATAATAGATAGCAACGGAGGCTGAAAAACGCAGCAATGAAGATTGCAAATTTAAAAATTTAGGAATCTAGCCTAAAGCTCTAATATCATGTGAAATTTTAGATGGAGAGAAATTGTTATTCCCATTCATATCTTCCGGTGTTTTACAATGTTGTATTTATAGGCTAATACACAGATAAATCCTAGCAAACAAAAATAAAGGAAGGAAAGCCTAAAAATGGAGAAAAGCTAAAATCCCACGATTTGTGGGTTAACAGCTATAATCCCATGATTTGTGGGATTCAATCAAAATCAAATCAGAATCAAATCAGAATCAAAAACCTCCTAAAAAATCCTATGTATTTACAGCTATATAATTTGTCTATTTACAGCTCAACACTTTCAAATACAAATGTTCCAAACAAGTGTTCCCTAACTAGGGTTTGTTTCCGGCTCAACAATATTCCATATTATATTATCTTGTGGAGTTGGTAATGGAAAAGCTTTTATATCTTATAAACTGTGATTGACTTCTTTTTATGCTTCTGGGTTGCATCGTATACGCATGCACATCCTTGATTTGAAATGGGAAAAAGAGTGTTTCTTTGCCTTAAAACCAATGGGCACCACCTTACTTCTGAATAAGGTAACAACTTCGTCTCCAAGATCATACCCCCATAAACCTTGGATTTGTGGGTATAGGTCCACATCAAGAAACTACATAACTTGGTTAACAATTTTTGCTCTTGCGTACCCGCACACGTCAAGTACATTTGATTTGTCATCAAATGAGGTTAGGATGCAGCTGAATTTATGAGGAAGTCCGAGGCCATGTAGAATATTCCAATAAATCTACAGCTTTCAGTCCTAGGCCGACAAAGGTTGCTTATAATGATTCGTAATTCATTTCGTAGGGTTAATACTTGATCAGAACTTTATTAGAAGGCAGATACAACGAACTCTAGCAAGGGTTTACTCACCAACAAGCTATAGCTAGTGTGATGAGCTTTTGTGCTCTTTTTGTTGTATCATTTGACAGTAGGAACTAATACAAGCGTTCATAGAAAACACATCTACATAGATTGAAATTTAACATCCTTAGGTCACAATTACAAAAGGTGGCAAATATTGTTTGCATTGTCACAACAATAACACCTTGACTTCCAGAAGTGAGATTAGATCATACATCATGAGAAATCGACTATATACTAAGCATTTTCAGAGATAAATAATTTGTCGTCAACCTCTTGTAAGGAAATATCAAATTTTGACAGTCCTTTTCGATTACAATCCCGTGCTTTGGAGGACTCCCTTTAATTCTCTGATCATCCTCCAAAGGAGGGACTTTGATGTGGAAGATGAATTTCAAACAATATGCTAATGCTATCCATTTAAGGTAAAAGAAACAAACATATAGATACCCCAAGTGTTTTTGTTTCTCTTTCCAAGGGATTGATTGCAAATTTTGCTTGTATTTCACCGCTTCAAAACCGTGTGTTGGTTGGCCATAACGACCGCTAATTTTTTGTTGAGAAACAGGGATCTTGATCAAGCTAATTAAGTGGCCCTTAATTGAAACAAAGACTATTAATTGAACTTTGAACCATGACAAGGGTTTTCATTTGTCACTTACAATTTAGCGATTTTGCATGGTCGACGAAATGAAAAGCTTGGAGTGCCACTCGAGGAATTCAATGGTCGTTGATACCGAACTCTACGAGCACCTCCAACTCTCGACGTGCTTCCTAAAACATAGATGTGCGGTTTCGAATGCCTCCACCCAAATACCGACGCCTCTCTACCAACCATTACCGCCCCTATCCACTTCCTGTTCTCGCTTCTGGCCTCCCTTCGCTTTTTTTTTCTAGGTCTCTACAAACACAGCACCATCCAAAAGCCATAGCTTTCACCTGCTTCCTCGTTATCTTAACACCTGAATCAATATCCCACAAAAGGATTATTGCAGGCCGTGTTGGGTCTCTTCGACTTGCCACATTCAAGCGAGATAGAGAGAGAGAGAGAGAGAGAGAGAGAGAGAGAGAGAGAGAAGAATCCCGAACCTGTGTTTTATTATTTGTGTTTGCCTTTTTGTTGAGCACTTCCTGTGCACTCTCGCTCTCCACGCATGTATTACACCTGCTACAAGTTCTCCACTCTTTCCCCCTCATTTCGCCTTCTTCTTGGTCTCTCTTCCTCCTACGAAGAATCAGTGTGCATGGCTGCTTGCACTTTGTTGACTGGTGGCAACAATAGCAGCAAAACCAACGAAAGCAGCGGTCGTCGCAAGAGCCCAAGCTTCATGAGCTCCACTAAATCCCTATTGTTTTTAGGCTTTTCTCTTTGGACCCATTTATGACTTATATGCCGCATTTCACGAGACCCATCTCTAACCCATTTCAACAAACTTAAGTCAAAATATGGGTTTTGTGACCCATTTTGACAACCCTAATAATGGGCATGCAATGTAGACACTGAACAAGATCAAGGGTGATGTAGTTGCAACTTTTCTCAGTCCTTGAGCAAACAATATTTTCCATACTCAAGAAATAATTTACTTACAAAAGTTAATAATAAATACTAAGTTTTTCCGCATATGTTTTCTTATTAGGAGACGCTCCACCTCGAAGAACTAGCATTGAGTGAGGAAGCCATTCTCACACATCTAAGATTGCAAAAGTATCAACCCTCGACTTACCTAATGTCGAGGCCGAAACATGTTGTATTTGTCTTGTAAGAACCACTTCAATTTCAATGAGATGGTGTATGGCAAATGGGACCGATTGTGGAGTGGCAATGGACCTCTTTCACGGATTCCCCCCACTCCATACGGTTTGAAATTGGACAATCTTTAGGCCTCCTTTCATCTTGACCCTTTTTGTGCCTTGCCATTCGAAGAGGTCAAATATTATTAAGGCTAAAAATGAGGAGACTTTCATTTTTCCTCCTTTTTTCTTCAAACTACCCTATACGTTTTTTTTTTTTTTTGGTAAATAAAGAAGACGAGACAAATGAATTACAATAGATGCCAACATCTCTAAATTATGATTTAAATTATTTTTAATAGTGAAACAAACACGCGTACAAAGAGAGGTAGAGATGAGGCACATGTTAATAGCTTCCAAAGTTAATCACTAATCAAAAGGATTTTGCCAAAAAAAAAAAATCTATAGATAAGGATGTCTACCTAATTATTATATAGTTGTTTTACGATTCAGAATCTGAAAAAAAAAAAATTACTAAAGGAATGCATTTTAAAGACAACGGAAGGAAAAAAAAAGGCATTAAGGAAAGAATTAAAATGCAAATAGAATTAAATAAATGGCAACAAAAAGAAAATTCAAAAAGGGCATTCATGTGCCCTAAAAATAGATAATGACTAGATTGGGCTACCACTAAATTAGTTAAATAATTAATGTATAATCATATAAATTTATAGCTAATTAGGGAATGAATAGAATACAGCAAGTTTGAACATACCTAATTAGCCTTGATGGAGAAAAATGAACGCACAAAGATATGTTATGAGGTTTATTGTTGCATACGTGTGTGGATGTGTGTGAGCAAGTTTTTCCCAAAGTAGAACTATCTAAAATGGGCAAAAGAGAGTATATGGTAAAATATCTTTAGTATTTCCCACGAAAAGGTCATTGTCTATGATTTGTTGCATCCATATACTTTTATTTTCTGCAACAATGTTATTATTGTGGGATTTCCGATTTCCTTCCACCAAAATTCATGAGGACAAATAATCATCTTCATATGAACCATTGACAATCATTTTATTTCAAAAAGTTTTTCTTATTCTTTGGCTAAATGAAGTAGAGTTGCATTTTTAGTTAGTAATCTATATCTTATCTTGATTGAATTACATTTTTTTTTTTTTATTTCTAAGATGAAACTTGGAATAATCACTAAAACATTGACATCTTATGTCGCTGATGTAACAATATTGGCTTCATATACTTAACAAAAACAAACAAATTGAAATTGAGAAAATCTAAAATAACCGTTAAGGGTTGCCAATGAGAAAAATATATATAAATAAGTAGAGGATAACTAAGGAATTCTAACGGTACGTACGGCCAATCAGTAACTAAGTTTTAAGATCCATCAGTCGACCATTTAAAGAAGTCAAATTAACGAACTTAGATATATCGCTTACCAATATGATAGCAAGTACATATTTAACTTATAAATCTCTTACTAGATTCCGGACCTTAACACTGTCTACATTGGATAAGAAAATTGTTTCCATTTATAAGGAATGATATTGAAAGGTCTTGCGCTCTTTCAGGCGATTACTCTGAGAATCTATGAAAAAATTTAGATTAACTAAGATCAAACCATTTTAAATATTGCGGGAGAGGGAGAATAGTAGACCAAGAAAATAATTAATTCAATAAAATGAGACTAGTTTAAAAATGAAATACAAATACAAATGTAAGATGACAATTACAATTAGGATTTCTCAGCAACAAAAAAAGGAGTTGTCATATTGGGAAAGCTCTACAATATGGTAAGTTGGAATTTACTCAATCGGGCATGAGGAAGGACAATATAAATAGAGACGAGTTCTACACTGCTGACTTGTCTTCTCAAAGTCTATCTTCATTTTGTATCATCTCATCTCTATCTTAGTCTACGCAAATTACATCAAAATTCTCTTTAACTCTCACATTGGTCTAGATCTTCCAGGTTATTTTTCATTGGCTCTCATTCTCTTTTTTCCCCTTCCATATCCCTTTTTTCTCCTTAGCATATGCTATGATATATGTAGTTTTTCAACGTGCGCTATGTTTTTTTTTCCTCTTTATTTCAAATGTGAAGAAGAATTTAAAGAGTATGTATACTACATCCATTGTTTAGATCTCGGATGTGTTTGATGGATGAAGCATATTTCTTCAAGTGATTTTTTAATCTATATTTTCAATAGGGTATCAATGTTTGCAACAATCTATATGCTTTCTCATTTTCCATGCCAAAGTCTTTTTTGCTTCATTTTACAAATTTTGCTTACAACGGTAGAGAGATTGTATGAGAAGCATCGATTTCAAGGGTAAATAATTGCATTCCAAAGCCTAACAACCCGATCTAATAGATTGTTGTATCCCGGATGGTGTAGGATATTTTACTAACAACCATATTATTTGGATGTTATAAACCCATTTCTTATAGTTGACTGTTGAGACAGACATACATGTAGGTTCAAATTCTATAATTTATTTCACGTGATCAATTCATTGATCAACTAGTGACCTTAGTTTATCTTTATCCTCAATTTGTATAACTATGTAGATGTATCTTAGATCATATGAGATATATCTTCTATTATGTTCTCTAGCAAATCTATGATTATTTGCTCACCTTTTGTCTATTTAAATAAGTTTTTACATGTATTTATCATTTTCTTTTAATGAAAGACCATTTTTTGCAGGCTAATTTCGATCAAGGTTAACTTCTGGTCGGTGCTTCTTAGATCAAGTATGTATATTCTCATTTTTTTTCCATTCCATACACTATTGAATTTGTTTAAAAGCCTTAATAAATGGTCATGAGCTTCTTTGCTTGTAAAGTTCATTCTAGCTATTTTGCTTGGGGTGAGCGACCTTGGGCAAGCCTGGTGACCCTTACTCAAATCTAAGGCGAGGGTCGCGCCCTCCCCTAGATTCGGGCCACTAAGGCCTTGTCTGGGGTAGCTAAGGCTTGCAATGGTCGCCAGGCTTCGGGAAAGCCCCGATGACCTCCACTAGTCCTTCTCGATGGCTATGGCAACGGCCACTAGTGAGGGCTTCGCCAAACCATGGTTGAGTTTGTGTTTTTCTTTTTTAATTTTTTTTACCTTTTTATTTTTTATCTAATTTTGTTTTGTTTTGTGTTTTTTTTTTGGTAAAGGTAAGTATAATATAGATTTTACCAAAAGAATATACAAAGCAAGGAGGCCCAGCACCAACTTAATCTATTTTTGTTTGTATTTACAATTTTTAAAGTTTTTTTTTTCCTAACATGGCACTTGGTGGGCGCCACATCATTGCCATGTGTCTTAAGAAAGAAATCAAATAAGACGCGTTAGCATTTTCTATTAGCTAAATTGAACAGAATTAATGGAAGGACTTGATTGAATCAAATTGACTAGTTTTAATATTTGATTGCACTTTTTATAACTTTTAGGACTTAATTACATTTTCGTAACAAGTTTTAAAACTTCTAGTGAACTTATCCTAATATTTATACTAAATTTCATCAAAACCTCGATTCTTTTATTGCCTATTAGTCTTATCAAAATTGTCCTTAGTGACCATTTAGAAAACTATCGTTTTATTATGATATAAGATCAACTGCAACTTTTTTGCGTACTATTATAAATATGAAAATTAGGTCGGTTTGAAAATTTTTAGATCCTGTTTCCAAAATTTTCGATTTCAATGTCACATAGTTAATTACTTGTCTTGCTCATTCTCTAGTGACAAATCAATTAAAAGAATGTGTAGGGACTGAAAGAAAATTTATCGCAATTGAAATTTTTTTCTTGTTTTATGTCTACTACGAAAGCAATCAAATTCCAACTTAGCCCCTCCAATAATTCGAGTAGGAATGTATCCCTAGACAGAAACAAACTTTCTTGACGTATATACTACCAATTAAAATAGGATATGTACACTCCCTCTTGTATATTGATTTAAGTTTCATAAATAGTTTTAACACAAATGCGGAAGGCTCACTACATAGTCAATCACACATGGTTTAGCATTTTTTTTTTTTTTATATATGTAAAATCACCAAAAGGAGGAGTTCTGTGCACTTAGTAGGTTGATTAGCCATTTGACGATGAATGTATGCTTCGGTATCCATAACCGGTTTAATATAAGCATAGATAAATAATTTGAAATCTGTTCATTCACTAGAAAAAAAATTAACATTTATTCCTAAGGTGATCTTATGCTCTTTCTTATGATTTAGTATATAATTTGTTAATATTTTGTCAAGAAACATATTGGTTTAGCTATTCCCGCATAATGAACAGCGTATATCCACACACATACTTATACAAATATTTTATTGTCAATCCTCTAAAAAAGGAATTTACATTTACAGGTCTCTACAATGGAAAATCGAGACAACAACAGAGAAAATCACATTAATAATGTACTCAAGAAAACAATTTTCCAAGGAGTGCTATGCGTTCCATTAGCCATACTACACCAATGGATCAATTTACTTCTGCGACATCTAGGATGCTGAGATGGGCAAGTAGAGGGGTGAGGCGAGCTAGAGCTCATCCCGAGATATCTTCTCCATCACCTTGGGCCACTATCCAAATAAGAATGCGTGAGGTATGTTTCGAAAAATGCAATATTATTATATCATTATATATTCATATTTCATCCTAGGAACGATGAGGTCATATTTATAGTACTAGACTTGAACACCCAACAAATTTTTGCACAATTCTCAATTTGGTTCCTTAATTAACTATGATAATCCCATTGGAAATTCGTTGATATATTTCCTAAAAAGAGTATTTGAGATTGAGAGCTTTAAATAGGGATGGATTTTTACTACCAATTATGTGATGCATTTCCATATACCTCATGTTCTTGATGCCAAATGAAAATCGCATCATATTAAAATTGTGATTCTCAATTCTATATTGGATATGAACTTTAATTTATAGACCATATCATGATAATAGGTAATTAAATTTACCTTTTTAAGAATTTCATAAAATATATGAAAATTCATGTTATGTAGAAAAAGGTAATGTCCTATTGAGCTTTCAATGGGATTTTTTTTTTTTTTGAGCAATTATTAACCACAATCTAGTAATGTCATCATTGTCATTACCTCTTATTATGTCTCCTTGGAGATTCGTACTTGCTTGCATGTATTTTAAATTTCCACCTAAATGATTTTGAATTTTAACTTAGTATATGCATAATCTCTTTTATAGTATCATGAACTATAAAAAGTTCAACTAAATAGAATTTGCTACTTGTATATGATTTCAAACATTGTGGCGGCATCATGAGTTTTATAGTGGACATAGATGTTTTCAAGTAATAATATTTGTCACCCTTGATCGTGAGTTTTGTTGTGGACATGATTTTCGAGTTTTATCTCTCACGCTTATGTCGAATGTTTAAACTAGTGAAATTATTATAGTTCATCTCATATGTATACTCAAGCCAAATTTGCATTGATGTAGACATTGATCGATATCAAGGGACATCTAGTTGCGATTTTACTCAGCCCTTGAGTGAGCAATGTTTTCGATACTTGATAAATAATTTACTTGAGGAGAGGTGATTATGAAGTAGTTAGGTTTTCCTCATATGCTTTCTGATGAAGAATTCATCCACCTTGATGAATAGGGTGGAGATGTATCCATAGGATTGAGTGAGGAAGCCATCTCAACACATCTAAGGTCGCAACAATATCAACTCCAACCCTCTACTTCGGAAGAATCCAATGTTGAAGCTGAATCTTGTTGTATTTGTCTGGTAAGAACCACTTCATTTACTCAAGAACATATTGAGATAGAATCGAGGAATGATTTTGTTGTCCATAAGTAATTATCTTAGTTAAATTCAAACTATGCTTATGCATATATGCTACTAAATTGTACCTTTTATTTTGCTGGACTAATTGCAGGATGACTACATGGTTGAAGATAAGCTTGGACAGTTAGATTGTGGGCATCGCTTTCACTATGGTTGTATTGAGAAATGGCTCATGAGGAGGAACTTTTGTCCACTTTGCAAAAGAAAAGCTATAAAATTATGAATGAGGCATATTTTGTCTTTGAAGTAGTTAGTGTAATGGTTTCCGAGGAGATTGATGGAGTTTCAATTGATTCTAATATATTTAACATTATTGAATATGTAATTTCTCTAGGTCTAACTTTAAGGAACAGTTTGAAAGCAACACGATATCATGCGCCAATAATAATTAAATAAAATAACAAATAAATTGGTATTGAAGAAAACCGTAACCCATCTCTGTTTTGACAATGAATAGATATAAACTTTGACGATAATCAATGACATTATGATGTTAAGTAGAATAAAAGCCAACCTATTTCCGAGCAACAAACACCATCTGCCTAGATAATTCGGATATTGAATGCGATTCAAACCTTTTATGTGTGGTGGGAGATTTAATTTATAGACATAAAATGACAATTACAATATATAGGAGATCTTGATAATAAAATGAGGCTATATGGTGATTAGATTGGGCAAAGATGATATTAGTTATATCAACAGTAGATAATCTCTCTCTTTCAAACTCACAAATCTTTTTCTTAGACGAAATTCTTATATTTACATTCAAAACAACGACATATTTTTTACATCGTTATAAAGGGCCGTCTATTTTATGCAGTAACTTTTTGGGGATCCTGAGTGAATAAAGCAATAGGTAAACACGGATTCATTGATCCACAAACACGCACCATGACAACACACGCTCGCAGTCATGATAATAGAGAGAAGCGCCTTTTTATTTTCATTATGTGAAATATGACTAAAAGCAACCCAATGCAAAATTAATCTTGATGAAGCGAATGTCACGTTTCCGTGGCGAGGGAAGGTTCAGGATGTGACACACCATCTCCATTTGTTGTTCAGGATATCAAGATTTGATGATATTCCAAAGAAAAAGCATAAATAAGGGAAGAAGTACATTACAAGTGTCAAAACTTGTCACAATGAGACAATTAAGTACTAAAAGTTTTGACCCAACCTGAGCTCTATTTCCTCATTAAATTGTGTCCTTTCAAGAATATGGACGATTCCATACCAGTTTGTCGATTCAATGAGGGAGCTTGGGCGTAGAATTATGGACAAAAGCATGACAATGGCGATGAGGTGAAGGATGATGTTTAATAAGACCTCTCTTGCTACTATAATACCCGATTATGTTACACTAAGACATTGTAGTTTCAGATCGTGCCTTATCAAATGCTTGCACAAATTGCAAGACAATAATTTTACCAAAATTTACTATGGAGGCGGTCCAATTATACCCTTTCTTTGAATTTTCAGCATATCATGCCAAATTTGAATGAATTTCGTATAGTAAATTTAGCATTGATGAACACGATTCTTCCCTTTTGCGACCTGTGATTTAATATGGATCGCATGACATCAAAAGCACACAAGATGGATGCAAAGCTCTCTTCCTCTCTAATCTAACGACCATTTATCTTTTGTCGAGAAATAGGGATCTTGATCAAGCTAATTAACTGGCCCTTAATTGAAACAAAGACTATTAATTGAACTTTGAACCATGACATGGGGCTTTCATTTGTCACTTACAATTTGCAATTTTGCATGGTCGATGAAATGAAAAGCTCGGAGTGCCACTCGAGGAATGTAATGGTTGTTGATACCGAACTCTACGAGCACCTCCAACTCTCGACGTGCTTCCTAAAACAGAGATGTGCGGTTTCGAATGCCTCCACCCAAATACCGACGCCTCCCTACCAACCATCACCGCCCCTATCCACTTCCTGTTCTCGCTTCTCACCTCCCTTCGCTTTTTTTCTTGGTCTCTACAAACACGGCACCATCCAAAAGCCATAGCTTTCAACTGCTTCCTCGTTATCATAATACCTGAATCAATCCCCCACAAAAGAATTATTGCAGGCGGTGTTGGGTCTCTTCGGCTTGCCACACGAGAGAGAGAGAAAGAGAGAGAGAGAGGATAATCCCGAACCTGTGTTTTATTATTTGTGTTTGCCTTTTTGTTGAGCACTTCATGTGCACTCTCGCTCTCGCCGGATGTATTACACCTGCTACAAGTTCTCAATTCTCTTCCCCTCATTTCACCTTCGTCTTGGTCTCTCTTCTTGCTACGAAGAGTCAGTGTGCATGGCTGCTTGCACTTTACTGAGTGGTGGCAACAATAGCAACAACACCAACGAAAGTAGCGGCCGTCGCAAGAGCCCAAGCTTCATGAGCTCCACTAAATCCATTTAGGACCCATATGCCATATTTCATGTGACCCATCTCTAACCCATTTCAACAAACTTAAGTCAAAGTATGGGTTTTGTGACCCATTTTGACAACCCTAATAATGGGCATGCATTGTAGACACTGACCAAGACCAAGGGTGACGTAGTTGCGCCTTTTCTCAGTCCTTGAGCAAACAATATTTTCCATACTCAAGAAATAATTTACTTAACAAAAGGTGATAATGAAATACTAAGGTTCTCCGCATATGTTTTCTTATTAGGAAATGCTCCACCTCGAAGAACTAAGATTTAGTAAGGAAGCCATTTTCACACATCTAAGGTCGCAAAAGTAATCAACCCTCAACTTTGGCAGAACCTAATGTCGAGGCCGAAACATGATGAATTTGTCTTGTAAGAACCACTTCATTTTCATTGAGATAGTGCATGGCAAATGGGACCGATTGTGGAGTGGCAATGGACCTCTTTCACATATTCCCCTGAATTTATACGGTTTGAAATTGGACAATCTTTAGGGTTCTTTTCATCTTTCTGCTTTGCCATTTGAAGAGGTCAAATATTATTAAAGCTGAAAATGAGGAGACATTTATTTTTCCCTCTTTTCCTTCAAACTAGCCAATACGTTTATTTTTTTTTTTTTATAATAAAGAAGACGAGACAAAGTCTATTATACATTGTGTTTCTCTTCGCACAATTTTCTTCCATGTGCACCTAAAAGCAAATGAATTATTTTAGATGCCAACATCTCTAAATTATGATTTAAATTATTTTTAATAGAGAAACAAACACACGTAGAAAGAGAGGTAGAGATGAGGAACATGTTAGTTGCTTCCAAAATTCGGAAGAATTACCAAAAAAGTCTTAAACCTATTGTAATTGTGCCAATTCAGTCCTATTTTTTTTTTTTTTGCCAATTTAGTCATAAACCTTTTATAATTGTGCCAATTCAGTCCATTCGGCCAAAATTGGCCGGTCGGTGCTGACGTGGACGCTGGCAGGGGACAGCCGGCCGGCGAGGCAATTTTTTGATATTTTTTTTTTCGAATTTTTTAATATTTTTTAATATTTTTTATTTCTTTATTTATTTTTTTTTTTCACATTCTTCTTCCTCTGGCCGGTCGGCTAGAGACAAGGACCTCGCCGATCACTGACGAGGCTCGCCCCGCCGGCCAGAGGCAAGGGCCGGTGAGGGTGAGGCCTTGCTAGATTTGGCGAGGGCCAAGCCTCAGCCAAATCCGGCGAGCTCGGCCCTCGCCAAGGCTAGGCGAGGCTGCCGTCGCCAAGGGCTGCGACAGAGGCGGGGAGGGAGAGGATGAGGAGGAGGAGGAGGCGACGGAGAGGCGAAGAGGGCGGTTGCAGCTGCGACAACGGTGGTGGGGAGAGCGAGGTGGGGGTGGAGATCTGTGTACGAGTGCAAGGATGACGGCAAGGGCGACGACAACGACGGGGATGTTGGGTTTCTTTGGTGTTGGAGCAACGCCCCCATCTCCGTAACCGCTCCGCCGCCTCCTCCTCCTCCTCCTCATCCTCTCCCTCCCTGCCTTCGCCACAGCCCTTAGCGACGGCAGCCTCGCCTAGCCTTGGCGAGGGCTGAGCTCACCGGATCTGGCGAGGCTCGGCCTCACCCAGCCTTGGTGAGGGCCGACTCGCCGGATCCGGTGGGGCCTCGCCCTCACCGACCCTCACCTCCGGCCGACTAGGGCGAGCCTCGCCAGTGGCCGGCGAGGCTAACCTCGCCGGCCCTCGCCTTTGGCCGGCCAGAGGAAGAAGAAGGTGAAAAAAGAAAAAGAAAACATGAATTAAAATTTCAAAAAAAAAAATTAAAAAATTAGAAAAAGAATATTAAAAAATTGCCACGTCAACGCCAACGCAGGCCAATTTTGGCCGGATGGACCGAATCGATCCACATAATTATAAAAGGTTTAGGATTAAATTGGCCAAAACAAAAAGTTTAGAACTGAATTAGCACAATTGCAATAAGTTTAAAACTTTTTTGGTAATTCTCCCTCCAAGATTTAATCACTAATCAAAAGGACTTTGCTGAAAAAAAAAAAAAAAAATCTATACAAAAGAATGTCTACCTAATTATTATATTGTTGTTTTACTATTCAGAATGTGAAAAAAAATTAATTACTACAGGAATGCATTTTAAAGACAACGGGAGGGAAAAAGGCATTAATGAAATAATTCAAATGCAAATAAAATTAAATAAATGGCAACAAAAAGAAAATTCAAATTCTAGAATCAAGAAATTCCGGGTGTCACAAAACTGCCAGCTACAACACCGTTGTCCTTGCCAGTACTAAGACTGTGCGAAGAAAGTGTCTGGACGGACAGCGACGGCATGGTTATGGGCGGGACAAGTGAGGATGTAGTGGTGACCAATTGGGATGGCACGCCCCGGGTGGAGCTCTGGTGTGAGGCGGCAAGCCGCAGCGAGCAAGGAGGGTCCAATGAGGCAATTTGGTAGGGGGAGGGAGGGAGGGGGGGGAGAGAGAGAGAAATATAATTTTGTTTTCGTGAGAGATAATGCATATGAAAAATGGCTTCCCTCGTCAAATTTTGGAGGGAAATTTCAATATACAGTCCATACAGTCCAGGATGCAATCCTAACCCTCAGAGATTAATCTCCCAAGCCTAGTAAACTCTATTTAGGTCTTAATTTTGTTTAAGATGATAACTAATTGTGCACATGCCTAGTTTGCATGGCTGCAATGTATCAAGGATAAACGATCATGATCGATTGAATGATTAAAACCTAACCAAGGGGTACTTTTGTAATTTTACAATATCCAAGGCAAACTTGAATTCAAAAAATAAAGGCACGGGGAAGTTTGCCATGTGATGGACCACCTTACGGTGGCCATCGACCACTGGAGTTCGTGGGAAAGTGGCCTAACCAGCGACTTTTTGCCGGAGCCGGTCAAACCGGTTCAAACTTGCTTTGACCAGTTCGGCTAGCTCTTGTCCATTTTATTTTGGCAATCTAATCCTTTAGGACCTAATTGAAAAGAGTCTTTACTCACTTAAAAAATAAAACAAGCAAATTCTCTTAATTGCTTACCTCAAAACACAAATCGATTAAAATTGCAATTGATGTAAGAGACATTAATTAGTTCAGTTACTCATGTTCATGATAGCCTATCGTATCCAAATTGACACTAAAATGAAAGTGTGACCTTTATGTCAAAAAATAAATCGAGGGTCAATGTTGAAATTGAACCTCAACTTATCAAATTAAGCCTTATTCTAGAATGGGTCAATTTGAATTGTGCTAATCGGAATTCCTTAGCATAGATTTCTCAAGTTCAAGTAAGTTGAATCCATTGAATTGGTGAGTGCTTGGATGAAAATGCCAAAATTGACCCGAGATTTGAACTTTACTGGAGAAGATGAGTAAAATGGAAGTGTCGGTACATAAATCATGAAGAACCGATTTGAACCCTTAGTTACGGCTAAAAATGGCAATTTGTAATCCTACATGTCAAATCTCAAAATTAGCCACACGAGTGAGTGGGTAATGACCTCTAGATCAAATATCGTAAAAGGAACTAAGCTAAGATATGAACAGAATTAAAGTAATTTTGATTTTGATCGATTTCGAACCTAAAACTAAAAATTCAGAAAATGAGGTTCTTAATCTATTTTTGCAAAATTTTCGATGCTAAAGTCAAATTGAAGTTAAAATAAAGTGATTTGTGGATTTTTATATTTTCCAATTTAGTCAAACCCTTAGTAGACTTTTTCTAAAGAGTTGATTTAATGACCAAATCTTTGAATTTTTTCAAAACTAATATGGACAAAGTGATATTAAGGCTATCTACAATCTTTTTATGCAAAAAGTCAAGTTTTGTTTAAGGATTGACTTTTGATTAAAGAAATGACCAAAAAGTCAATTTGAGAGTCAAATTTTTAAATTTTTGAGTTTTTTATGGAAATGAATTGGAAATTATTTACAAATGATTGGCCAAAAGAAGAAAAAGGAAAATGACACCTTTTCTTATTAATATGCAAATTCTAATTAAATGGGCCTATTATGCAAACTTTTTTAATAAAAACCCTAATTAAACTATCTAAAAATGGAAAAACGGGTTCCTTCGTGATCAGGAACCTTAATATTGATTTTCTTACATTTAATGACACATTAAAAATTAAATGTCAACATAAACCAACAATTACAAAGATTATTGTTATAGTTCACTCATACTTAATTTAGTATAAAATTCAACATGTGTGTATGAACGAAAGTCTTCCCCCATAGGCAAGTGGGCCAATGGTATAGGAATTGAACCCAAAGACCTCTTAGCTCTTGCGGGAAGTACATAAAATCAAAGCTTTATCAAGATTTAAGGAACAAACTAAAACAAATTCATGTGTTTGGCCAAGAGCTAATCTACATGCCTACTAACAATTCGATCTTTATAAACACGGATAAATAATCTGGACTTGCAACAAATATGTGTATGTTCCTCAACGTGCTAGGATAAATAAAAGAAGAATTAACAAGAATTTCCCAATGAATTTTGTCAAAGTCACAAACATAATTTCACAACTCCCCAACTTCTTGAAGCAAGAAATTACTACTTTAGCTGTTCCAAATGTGTCCAATTTGGTTGATTGGTGGGACTCCATCAACTATACTTTAAACAAATTCATCAGTGCCTCCATTAGCACATCCAAATGAGAACTAAAAACGGTAATAACTTACTATACTATGTCTACAATATAACTTCGGCATCATTAGGTCAAGAGTAAAACAGTAGAGTGTTGCAATATTATAAAATAAACCAAATTCATTGCACTCGCGTAAAAGTTCATGAATTAATGCAAAACACCAGACCAAACCACGGCTACAACGAATACCAATCTTCAAGCTATTCTTCAAAAAACAGCATAACACCCGGTCTTCCACCACAACTCAGTGCACCAGAATAGACATCATCGATGCACCTATTCAAACTAGCAAAGAAAAAGTGAGGACAAGTAGGGAGGGTGTAAAACCACACCATGGCATTTTAAGGATGGAAGATGGCCTCCAATTGCTAAAAATGATAAGAGTTCGGAAAAAGGGCAACTACAAAAAAGCCAGAGGGACTCAAATTGCCACAGGTTCCAGCTCTCATGCTTCCTGAGATACTGATATAAAAAGCCTATTTCTCACTTAACAAAAAATCTTTTTTCTCCCTCTTATTTGTTCCCTCAAACTTCAGTGAAGAAAGTGGCTTGGTGTATGAGCACCCGAACTCCTATCTCATTCCCCATTCTGGTTAAAGGGTCGATTCACAACGACTGGCCAAGTACTCAACCATCATTCAAGTTGATAATCAAGCAAATGAAACTTTACGAGTTAAATGATAACAGGTAAAATACAAAAAATCTAATTGAGGATAGGAACTAAATAAAGATAAGCTTTCAGGATAGAATTAGACCTACATTAGTAAGATTAACAGTACCTAATCCGCTGTGGGTCCCAAATTGACTTAGCACAACAAAAATGAACCGCGTATAACCTCACTTGGCCGTAGTCTTTTTTTTTTTGGCTTTGCAATTTAGGTAATGTGTTTTTTGTATTATTGTGTTTACATTTTATCTTTGTGTTGATGTAATGCAGAATATAAAGAGATCAACAATACCTATTGGACAAATTGTAGGACAAAACTCACAGGACTTCCATTCTTACTTCCTTTTTCTTTTCTTTTTTTCCATGCACAGTTGATCTTACAACCAATAGCTCTCTCAAAAGTGTCTAATGAAACATAGGTGAGAATTCTAATTTTAATATTAGCTACATGTGCACTTAAACATCCATAAAATCATTAATCAAGACCTAGTCAAAGGGATGAACAATACAAGACAGAGAGCAAAGTGAGGAGCGGAATAGGAGAAAGCAGATGTAGAAGGGTAAGGACGGAACACCTTTAGAGAATACCTAGAGAAGGCTCCTGGAAATTGGCCTTGCCATAATTTCCATCGTTGCAAGAAATGCCACAACCTACCAAAAACTAGAGAATAATTAGGACAAAATAAGAAAGTGTAGAGATAGCTAAAACCAAACAAGGATCTTGGGTTTCATCACCTGTTTCCCCATTTGTGGGAAAATTATTGCATATAAATTCGAATCTTCAACTGTTTTGTAAAGCCAATCCCTATCCCCTCCAGTAGTTTGCATTACAAATGGAACCTTAACATTGCAATACATCTCGGCATTACCTTCATAATAGAAAGATATGTTCAGTAACAAGGACTTAATTGAAATTATCAAGCGCACAGTGACATATTGCCTCATACAGTATCCTGTTAAGGTTTGTAGATTTCACAAAATTATCGGAGTTCCAAATAATCAGTCAATCCTCCCACCCTTATTTTAATGGAACTATAAAAAACCAGACCTCTCTTTTCGCAAATGAATTTCTATCAGTACTATCTCTTCAAATGTGCTACTTACTGTTCACCGCATTAGGCACATTGTAGTCGACCACAATCATTTTCGGGTATTCATGAAAGACCAAGGCCAAAACGCTTCCTCTATTTGAAGGTCTGTGCACCTTAATCTCTTTTCCACAAACATCTATGGTTTTCCAACCTCTTTGGCACAGCCTAACGACAAGGGGTTTAAGATCAAGTCCTGCAGAATCCACTACTTTTAAAACAGCCTTCCCCATTTTGCCCGAACAACTGTTCAGCTACATCAACAGGAAATATGCAATGCATCCATCAACTAAGCCAAAAAAAAAAAAAAAAAAAAAAAAGGCTGAGAAAATATCAAAAATTGTATTGAGATTTTTCAGTATCTTTAGATTTAAATTATTTATAATAGAGAAACAAACACACGTACAAGGAGAGGTAGAGATGAGGAACATAGCTTCCAAAGTCAATCACTAATAAAAATGATTTTGCCAAAAAAAAAAAGTCTATACAAAAGGATCTCCACCTAATTATTATATTTTTTGTTTTATTCTTTGGAATGTAATAAAAAAATTATTAAAGGAATGCATTTTAAAAACAACAGGAGGGAAAAAGGCATTAAGGAAATAATTCAAATGCAAATAGAATTAAATAAATGGCTACAAAAAGAAAATTTAAAAACGGAATTCAAGTGCCCTAAAAATAGATAATGACTAGATTGGGCTACCACTAAATTAGTCAATAAGTTTATAGCTAATTAGGGAAATGAATAGAATATAGCATATTTGAACTTACCCAATTAGCCTTGTAAGAAAAATGAAAGCATGAAGATATGCTATGAGGTTTATTGCTGGAATGGGTGTCGGTCTGTGTGAGCAAGTTGTTCCCAAAGTGGAACCTATCTAAAATGAGCAAAAGAGAGTACATGGTAAAATATCTTGTATTTCCCATTAATAGGTCAATGTGTATGATTTCTTGCATCCATATATTGACCTATTAATGGGAAATACAAGATATTTTACCATATACTTCTTTTGCATGATTTCTTGCATCCATATACTTTTCTTTTCTTCAACAATTTTATTATCATGGGATTTCCTTCCACCAAAATTTATGAGGATAAATAATCTTCTTCATATGAACCATCGACAATCATTTAATTTTGAGAATTTTTTCTTATTCTTTGGCTAAATGAATTAGAGTTGCATTTTTAATTAGTAAGCTACATCTCATCATAATTGAATTACAATTTTTTTTTGGTAGAAATTGAATTACAATTTTTTTTTTTTTGTAAAGATATTTTTTTGGTAGAAATTGAATTACAATTTTTTTTTTGGTAAAGACATTGAATTACAATTTTTTTGTAATATAAAAATGCAAAAATCTCATACCAATTAAAAATGTATTAGATTTTTAACATACAAATCTCATACTAGATTCCGAATCTTAATACTGTTTACATCGGATATGAAAATTGTTTCCGTTTACAAGGAATGATATTGAAAGGTCTTGCGCTCTTTTGGCAGATTACTTTGAGAATCTATGAAAAAATGAAGGTTAACTAAGATCAAACCATTTTCAATATGGTGGGAGAGAGAGAATAGTAGACTAAGAAAATAATTAATTCAAGAAAACAAGACTAATTCAAGAATGAAATACACAAAAAAAAAAAAAAAAAAATGTATGATGACGATTAGAATTAGGATTTTTCATCAACTAAAGAGAGATGTCATATTGAGAAAGCTCTCCAATATGGTAAGTTGGAATTTACTCAATCAGGCATGAGGAAGGACAATATAAATAGAGACAAGTTCTACACTGCCGACATGTCTTCTTAAAGTTTGTCTTCATTTTGTATCATCTCATCTCTATCTTATTCTATGCAAATTACATCAAAATTCTCTTGAATTCTCTCATCGGTCTAGATCTTCTAGGTTATTTTTTCATGTGCTCTCTTGCTGTTTTCCCCTTTTTTTATCCCTTCTTTCTCCATAGCATATGCTATGATATAGGTAGTCTTTCAACCCATGCACTATAGTTTTCTTCCTCTTTATTTTAAATGTTTAGAAGAATTTGAAGAGTATATATTCTACATCCATTGTTCAGATCTCAAATATGTTTGATAGATGAAGCATATTTCTTCAAGTGATTTTTTATTAATATTTTTAATCTATATTTCTGTTAGGATATCAATGTTTGCAACAATTTATATGGTTTCTTTTTTTCCATGCCAAAATTTTTATCACCTTTTACAAATTTTGCTTACAATAATAGAAAGACTATAATATCAATTTCAAGGGTAAATAATAGCATTTTGAAGCATAATGACATGATCTAATAGATCACTATATCCCAAAGGGCATGGGATATTTTACTAGCAACCATATTATTTGGATGTTATAAACCCATTTCTTATATTGGATTGTTGAGATAGTCATACGTGTAGGTTCAAATTCTATGGTTTAATTCACGTGATCAATTCAATAATCAACCGGTGACCTTAGTTCGATTTTAGTCTCAATTAGTATAACGATGAAGATGTTGTATCTTAGATCATATGAGATATATCTTCTATTATGTTCTCTATTGAATCTATGATTATTTGCTCACCTTTATCTATTTAAATAAGTTTTTACATGTATTCATCATTTCTTTTTCATGAATGGCCACTTTTTGCAGGCTAATTTCGATCAAGCTTTACTTTTCGCCGGTGCTTCTCAAATCAAGTACGTATATTCTCAAAAAAGAAATTTGCATTCCATATGGTATTGAATTTGTTTAAAAGCCTTAATAATTGGTCATGGACCATCTTTGCTTCTATGCTTGTAAAGTTCATTCTAGCCATTTCATTTGATTATTATTAAGGTTCATTCTAGCCATTTTGCCTAGAGTGGGCCACATTGGGCGAGGCCCAATGACCTTCGCTCAAATCTGGGGTGAGGGTCACACCTTCCCTAAGATTTGAGGCAACAGGCCCTCATTGAGGGCCACCAAGGCCTCGCCTGAGGCTGATGAGGTTCACCAAGCCTTGGGAAGGCCCCAGCAACCTCTACCGGCCCTTATCAGCGGTTGTGACCATAGCCACCAGCGAAGGCTTGGCCAAGCTGTGGGTGAGTTCGTGTTTTTTTTTTTTTTTTTTTTTTAGCTTTTTAATTTTTAATCTAATTTTGTTTGTATCTTTAATTTTTAATTTTTTTCTAACATGGCACTTGGTGCATGCCACGTCATCACCATGTGTCTTAAGAAAGTAATAAAATGAGACATGTCAGCATTTTCCATTAGCTAAATTGGACAAAGTTAACGGAAGGACTTGATTAAACCAATTTGACAAATTTTAGGATTTGATTGCTCTTTTTACAACTTTTAGGACTTAATTGCATTTTCATGAGAAGTTTTAAGACTTCTAATAAACTTTTTCCTGATATTTATTATAAAATTTCATAAAAAAATAAAAAAAAAACTTGACCCTTTCATTGCCTACAAGTCTTATCAAAATTGTCCTTAATGAACAATTAGAAAATTATCGTTTTATCATGATATGAGCTCAACTGCAATGATATTTTTGCATACTATAATAAATATGATAATCAGGTTGGTTCAAAATTTTAGATCCTGTCTCCAAAATTTTCAATTTCAATCTCACTGAGTAAGTTAATTACTTGTCTTACTCATTCCCCAGTGATAAATCAATTAAAAGAACGTGTAGGCATTGAAAGAAAATTTATAGCATTTTAAATTTTTTTCTTGTTTGATATTTACTATGAGAGCAATTACATTCCGACATAGCCCCTCCAATACTTCAAGTAGGAATTCGTCCCTTGACAAATCAGAGTTTTTCGATGTACATACCACTAATTTGTATCGAATATGTACAACCCCTCTTGTATATTGATTTAGGTTTCATAAATAGTTTTAATACAAATTTTAAATGGTTATTACATAGTAGATCATACATGGTTTAGCATTTTTTTATATGTAAAATCACCAAAAGAAGGAATTCTGCATGCTTAGTGGATTGATTCCCCATTTGATCACGATTGTATGCTTTGGTATCCATGACATCATTAATATAAGCCTAGAGAAATAATTTGAAATCCATTCATTCACTAGAAAAATAAATTTAAATTTTTTCCTGAGGTAATCTTATCCTTTTTCTTATATTTAGTAAATGATTTGTTGATATTTCCTCAGCAAACATATTGAGTTCATATCTTTAGAGCTATTCCAACATAATGAACAACGTATACCCACACACGTATATATACATATATTTTTATTGTTAATACTCTGACAAACATATTTATATTTACAAGTCTCTACAATGGAAAATCAAGCTAATAGCACAATTGAATATATTGAAAATGAATTCGCTGAACAGAACACTTTTACAAGGTGTGCTAGGCATTCCATGGACCACATTACAATGGAGAACCCAACAAGGATACATGGCCCCGAATCTTTAACTTCAACCAATGAATTCACTTCTACAAAATCTGGAATGCTAAGATGGGCGAGTAGAGGGATGTGGCGAGCTAGAGCTCATTCTGAGATATCATTTCCATCACCATGGGCCACTATCCAAGTGAGGATGTATGAGGTATGTTCCAAAAATTGTAATATTATTATATCTTTATTTATTCAAGTTCCATCCTGAGAATGGCATGGTCTTATTTATAGCTCTAGATTTGAACTTCAACAATTTTTTGCATAATTCTCAATTTGGTTCCTTAATTAATTATGACAATCTTGTTGGAAATTTTGTTGATATATTTTGGAAAAAATGTTTTTGAGATTGAGAGCTTTAAATTGAGACTGATTTTTTCTACCAATTATGTGATGCATTTCCATATCCGTCATGCTATTGATTCCAAAAGACAATTGCATTGTGTTAAACTTGTGATCCTCATTTCTATATAGGATATGACCTTTAATTTACTAGCCATATCATGATAATATGTAATTCAATATGCATTTTCAAGAATTTCAGAAAATATATGAAATTCCATATTGGGTAGAAAAAGGTAATTTCTTATGGACCTTTAATGGGAGTTTTTATTTTGTGCAATGATTAGCCACAACCTAGTAATGCCATAATTGTCATTACCTCTTATTGTGTCTTCTCGAGATTCGTACTTGCTTGCATGTTTATTAAATTTCCACCTAAATGATGTTGAATTTTGAGGAGACTTGCTTCAACCCTTATTACTATTGAAATTATTCAAAAAAAAATGTAATGAAAGCAACTCCTTTTTTTTTTTTTTTGGGGGGGAAGGGGGGCATTTTTTGTTGGCTTTTACTTAGTATATGCATAATCTCTTTCATAGTACCATGAACTATAAAAAGTTTAACTAAATAGAAATTGCTGCTTGTGTATGATTTCAAACATTTCATGTAGTGGCCTCATGAGTTTTGTAGTGGACATAGATGTTTTCAAGCAATAATATTTGTCACTCTTGATCTTTAGTTTTGTTGTGAAATACTTAGTTTTTCCTCATATGCTTTCTGACTAAGAATTGGTCCACCTTGACAAATAGGGTAGAGATGTTTCTATAGGGTTAAGCAAGGAAGCCATCTCTACACATCTAAGGTCGCACCAATATCAACTCCAACCCTCTACTTCGGAAGAATCTAATGTCGAAGTCGAGTCCTATTGTATTTGTCTGGTAAGAAGCACTTCGTTTACTCAAGGACATTTTAAGACAAAATTGAGGAATGGTTTTGTTGTTCATAAGTAATTGTCTTAGCTAAATTTAAACTACCAATATGCATATATGTTACTAAATCATACCTTTTATTTTGCTGGACTAATTGCAGGATGACTACATTGTTGAAGATAAGCTTGGGAAGTTGGATTTTGGGCGTCACTTTTCACTATGGCTGTATTGAGAAATGGCTCATGAGGAGGAACTTTTGTCCACTTTGCAAAAGGAAAGCTATAAAATTATGAATGATGCATATCTTTCAAGTAGTTCTTGCAATGGTTTTTGGGAAAATTGATTAAGTTTCACTAATTTTAATATATTTATCATTGTTGAATATCTAATTTCCTTTTGTTTAACTTTAAGGGAGCGCATGATAACTACTTTGTTTTTCTATTTCTCTATTTTTCTATTCCCCAGAATAGATTTGGAACATAAATTTGTTTGGTAACGCAATTTCATTTTTCTATCTCTAGAAGAGATTTCTATTTTAGAAATAGATTTGGACCATAAATCAGAAGTTAAAATTTTTAACTTGTCTATATCTAGAAGAAAAGTGAGAAATGAAAATGTTTCCCATCGTTCACTCTCATCACCGCCCATCGCCCTACTCACCACCCATTAGATGTTAGACGCCCGTCGCCGACCGCTAGACCCTGGTTGTTGGTTGCCCACTATCGGTTGCCGGACTCCAACCGCCCGCCCGCTGCCAACTGCTAGTCGATGGACACCGCCTGCCCCCTCCTGTCGCCAAATGCCGACACTGGCCGCTAGTCACCCGACAACCGCAGGACGCTAGATGCCTCTCACCACCACTCGAGAGGGAGAAATTTTGTATCGTTATCAAATGAATTTTTATTTCAGAAACAAAATTTTTATAAGATTATCAAATGCATACTTTTCTGAGAAACTTATCCAGGGAATAGAAATAGAAAAATAGATTTCTAGGCAAAAACTGATGTCTAGAATAGAATAGTTATCACGCGTGCCATAAAGATCTAAATAATAAAAAACAAGATAGTGTCACAGGTTGGTATTTTTTGGCTGTCAAGTAGCTTGTGCAACGCATGGTAGGTTAATAACACCGGGCCAGCCTTCCTTCTCTAGTTGTACCAAGAACAGTGTGAGGAATTACATCCTCATATCGGATTGAACCATACTTAGCTTAGCTTGGGCATCTAATCCATCGTACCAAAAGCAAAAACACTTTAGGCACAACAACTAGTTCCTGGAGAGTGGCATCAGCTCTCGACTAGTTTGTGCACGGGGGCCAATACCACTTTTAGAGCTTTGTAGAGATATAATCGTTCTATCCTAGTACTCTTAGCACCAACCATCCAAATGTCACTCTTATGAATAAGTTGTATTCATCTTCTCTACATATCACTCAGTCTTTGCACGATAATTCCAAGCTCCACTCATAGGGTATGTGAGTATGGAAGAATCACATTTGTGACAATAACATGCACCAACAATAATAACATAATATTAATGTCAATAATAATTAACTAAAATAACAAATAAGTTGGTAATGAAGAAAACTGTGAAACCTAAGTAGTGAAAGACTCCCGTCTATTTTGACAATGAGAAGATATAAACTTTGATGATAATTAATGACAATATGATTTCTAAGTTACAAACACCATCCATCGAGATACTTCAAATATTGAATCAATTAAAACCTTATATATGTGGTGGGAGATTTAATTCATAGACGGGAAATGAAAATTAGACTACATAGGAGATCTTGATAATAAAAGGGGGTTATATGGTGATTAGATTTGGCAAAGATGATATTTGTTATATCGGCAGTAGATAGTCTCTCTCGCTTAAACACACAAATACGCAAAATTTCTTATTCTTTGAGAATTCTTTTTCTTTGTTGAAATTTTTTCCTTTGTCGAAGTTCTTATGTTTACATTCATAAACATCAAATTATTTTTTCATTCCTTACAAAAGGTGTCGTGACCTAACCCCTTCGATAGGGAGGGGAAATTAGATTTAGGGGTATTGCTAAATTTGCCTTCAATTGACTTGGGTACACAAGCAACCTAATATTATCTTTAAAAGGAAACAACAATCTGAAAAAAAAAAAAAAATCCTATTGTAAAGTCCTAAAGGCTTGTTCAATTTTGGATTTTAATTTTTTAAGAATTTTCCAATTTTCTGATTTTTTTTTCTGATTTTTCAAGGTTTTCTGAAATTTTTATCTAATATTTTTTATTTTTTTATTTTATTAAGAAAATGAAATTCCGACCTCAATTCTATTGAAATTATGAAACAAGCTCGACAGCTCTTGGGAAATAAATTCCAGGATTCAGGCGCAAAATTGTCAAGCACACTGATCGGGTTCTTTAAACAACCAAACATGTATCAATTTCCCAAAAAAAAAAGTAGTGTCAAAAGAAAGTTGAGATCGTAACCTTCAACTTTCATGCTTTGAGAATTTCCAAATAAAGTTATTAAGCCCATTGAATTTTGTGACAACACATTCAGGTATTCAAGGAGAACCTGGGTGCGGAGTGATTCAGCACTCTGATCAGATCCTTTTAATTATTTTAATGAGCTTCGAATTCTATGGAATTAATGTCAAAAGAAAGATTAAAATCTCACTAAAACTTTCATGATGAAAACCTTTTTAAATTTTGAACACATGATTTTATAGAAATAAAGGAACACTCAAAGGTTAAATCAAGAAGTTCATATTACAGAATGTCACTGCATCTTTTTGACATAAACTAAAAATAATAAATGACTTTTTATTTTCTGAAAAAAAAAAATTCAAGCTAGATCGAAGTGTAATGAACACTTTTCATGAAGACACCAATATTAGATCCCAAACTAACGATTTTACGAAAATTTAGGAGCACACGAAGGTTATTCTGGAACGCAGTTTTTATTGGCACAAAAACGTACAATTGAGAGCCAATCGTACTGATCTAATGAGTTTTATTTTTCATGAAAATTTTACACCAGATAGATGCAGATGTGGTGAACATTTTTCATGGGGATGTATTTCCAGATTTTGAACGTATGATTTTATAAAAATCGTATAACGCATGAAGGTCAGTCTGGAAATTAATTTTTCAGAAGCAAAAATGTCTAGTTGAAGATCAATCGTGTCTACCAAATGACTTTCAATTTTATTGAAAATTTTATATGACATAGACCTAGATGTCACAAACAAGTTTCGTGAGGGTACCAACTCTTAAATCAGATCACAGATATTTAAAAAAAAATCAGGAAGACACAGATGTCATTCAGAACAGAACACTCACAATAGAGCAAGAATCAATTTTCCAGATTTATAATCTGTATTACGAAGCAATTTTAGCCTAGTAAACGATGTCCGAGAAGAGCTCATAATGTATAAAATCGAAGCTCAACATGTATACTGTGAAAGTCTAGAACACATCTTCACGAGAAATCACCGTTTACAAGCTCATATCATCACTCGAAAAACGCTGATAAGCACTCGAATTGCCAGAACATGTCATATTCATAATGATCATTCAGAGTAGAATCTGTGCTGATGGAAAATTGGAAATCAGGGGAAAGAAGTGAATCACTTAGCTCTAATCAACAGCCTTAATCTTCAAAGATTAGCCAACGATCGAAGGAAACTAAGCTTCTTTCAATGTACTGGACTCGTTGAATAGAGGAACTATTTCGGTGATTGAGGCAGCTGGAAGCTTGGTCGAGCGAGTTCTGGTCATGATGGAGATGCAGAAAATCAACTCAAAGAATTGAATCAAAAAAAAAAAATCAGAGAACATGAGCGAACTCAGCTGTGATTCAGAGTCACGATTTTCGAATTTTCTGGAAATCAAAGAACAGCGAGCTTGAAGTACGATGATTCGAGCTCGAGTAAACGACTAGATCTCAGATCGGCTGGACTTCACTGAAGAGAGAGTAATGATCGCTGATGGAACAAGGTCATCATTCGCTCGGCTTCGAACTTTGATTGCGGACACTCTCCTCTGATCAAAGCGGTGAAGCTTGAGAGAGAGTGGAGAGATTATCTTCTTCCTTCTCCATAATAAGTCAAAATCAACCGCTTCTCAATATCTTCAAACATTTATCAAATTTGCGGTCGCCGCAGCACTTGTGTTAAGTGTTGGCGCGCGTTGGTTTGTCTGAACAAGTGTGGATAAAAAAATCTGCTTTTATCGACCACAACATCAGGTGTCTGTGGTTTTCCATTGTATGCGACTACAGCCATACATGATATCGAGATCACACGCTGCACAGAAGGCGCTTTGGAACTTGACTTCAGGACATTAAGGGCCTGTTTGGCAACGTGCCAAACAGTGCTTGATTCTGATTTTTTGTTCCCAGAATCAGTTTGGGATGAGAATCGCGTTTGGTAAAATTTTTGTTCCCGGGAACAGATTGGGAAGAGAATTGAGAATAAAAAAAAAATATGATTCTCCATTCGAGAATCAAAAAAAGAATCAAAACAATAAAAGTCTCCTTCTTCCCTTCCGACATCCCGCGATTGCCGTCCACCACCGCCCGCCACTGTCCACTGCCGCCCGCCGCCGCCGTCCGCCGCCGGTCGCCGTCCGCCGGTCCGACAAGCTTGCCGGCGAGGCTCGCCAGATCGCCGAGCCTCACCGCGAGGTCCCCGGCCCCGGTGGCCGGCGAGCTCGCCGGGCTGGCGAGCCTCGCCGATGGCCGGGCGAGCCTCGCTGACAGCTGGGCGAGGCCCGCCTGGCCACTGACGAGGCTTGGATTCGCCCGATCTAGCGAGGCCGAGCCTCGGCGGGGCTGGGCGAGCCTCGCCCAACTGCCAACGAGGCTTGGCCGGCGAGGGCCGACCTCGCCGAGGGCCGGCTACACTCTGGTGAGTGTCGCCGGCCCTCGTCTGGCCGATCGCCGATCCGGCGACCGGCCAAATGAAGAAGAAGAAGAATAGGAGAAAAAGGAAAAAAAAAAAAAAAAAAAAAAGGAAAAAAAAAAAAAAAGTAAAAAAGTAAAAAAAAAAAAAAAGTATTTAAAAGTATTTAAAAATTAAAAGAAATTAATTTGGAATAGAATTAATTAGCACGGTATCAAACACAATTCTATGCCAAAATAAAAATTTTGGACAGTTATCAAACGCGTTTTTTTACTCAGAATTAGTTCCCGGGAGCAGAATAAAAAATAATCATTTCTAGTCAGAATCAACTCCCGGGAACAGAATCGTTACCAAATACGCCCTAAGAGTTCCCTTCACAGCGGGATCCAGTAATTCTGCCTACGGATCCTTGACATCATGATAAAAGGGCGAGGCGGTGTGGAAAACCCCTTGGCCGGGCTTCCTTCACTCCTCCTATCTCCGGTTCTCTCCATAGCCGAAGTTCTGCAGCTCCGTCCTCCTCTTTCTCCAAGCCCTCTGCAGTTTCTTTGCTTCCATGGCCGACGACTTCCCAAAAACCCCCCAAAAAGAATATTGTGAGCACGCGTGAGAGAAAAGGGAATTAGGCCTGAGCTTGTTTAAGTTCTGGTGGGCTCTTTTAAGAAAGTAAGAAGCAAGAAAAACAAATGGGCTCAACAGGAAGTAAAAACATGGGCTACATGAATTACAAAAAAAAAAAAAAGAGCTGGGCGCATGGGCTCATCTGACCCAAAAATCTATTATTTTTAAAAAAAAAATGGGCCGGGGCCCCTACCCGAATTTGTTGTTGTTGTTATTTTTTTTCATTTATTTTCATTCATTTTTTTTTTATCATTTTCGTTCATTTTTTTTAATTTTTTTTCTTTTAATCTTTTCACATATATAATATATATAATTTTTTTAAATGGATGGATATTTAAAAGGTCAACAAAAATTTGAGTCTTGACAAAGGGCCATCTATTTTTAGCAGTGTCCTTTTGAGATTCTAAGTGATGCAGGAAGTAATAGAAAAACATGGATTCATCGATCTACAAGCAAACACTAAGAATACTCCCTCTCATGTGCGCAATAATAGAGAGCAATCACTTTTCTTTTTTCTTTTTTCATTATGTGAAACATGACAAAAAGCAACTTGATACATAGAATTGATCAAATAAGTACCTTGTTAAACGTAAGCAACACTAGAATACCCAAAAGTTACATTAAGCAGTAAAGCATTCATTAAATAAGTAAAAGCCTACTATACTGCAAAAAAGGGCTTAAAAACAAAAAAGTGCTCCAAAACACCCCTAAACAATGAAATTCAAGGTCCAAAACTTATTGTGCTTGACTAAAGAGTCGCTTCATTATGTGAGAACAATGAGATAAAAGAAGAATCGGGACAAATTTCATCTCTACTTTATTTTTAAAACAAATCTAGGCCAATTTGAATATAATCAGTCAATCCTCCCACCCCTATTTTAATGGAACTATAAAAAACCAGACCTCTCTTTTGGCAAATGAATTTCTATCACTACCATCTCTTCAAATGTGCTACTTACCGTTCACCGCATCAGGCACATTGTAGTCGACCATGATCATATTCGGGTGTTCATGAAAGACCGAGGCTCAGAACGCTTCCTCTCTCTGAAGGTCCGTGCACCTTAATCTCTTTTCCACACACCTCTACGACTTTTGCAGCCTCTTCAGCACAGCCAAACGACAGGGGGTTTAAGATCGAGTCCTGCAAAGTCCACCACTTTTAAAACAGCCTTCCCCATTTTGCCCGAACAATTGTTCACTTGCAACAACAGGAAACATGCAATGCATCCATCAACTAAGCCTCCATCCCCCCCCAAAAAAAAAAAAAAAAAAATGGCTGGGAAAATATCAAAAATTGTATTGAGATTCTCAGTACCTTAAGATTTAAACTATTTATAATAGAGAATTAAACGCACGTACAAAGAGAGGCAGAGATAAGGAACATGTTAATAGCTTCTGAAGTCAATCACTAATCAAAAGGATTTTGCCAAATAAAAAAAAATCTATACAAAAGGATCTCTACCTAATTACTAAAGGGATGCATTTTAAAAACAATAGGAGGGAAAAAGACATTAAGGAAATAATTCAAATGCAAATAGAATTAAATAAATGACAACAAAAAGAAAATTAAAAAACAGAATTCAAGTGCCCTGAAAATAGATAATGACTAGATTGGGCTACCACTAAATTAGTCAATAAGTTTATAGCTAATTAGGGAAATGAATAGAATATAGCATATTTGAACTTACCCAGTTAGCCTTGATGAAGAAAAATGAATGCACGAAGATATGCTATGAGGTTTATTGCTAGATATGGGTGTCAGTCTGTGTGAGCAAGTTGCTCCCAAAGTAGACCTACCTAAAATGGGCAAAAGAGAGTATATGGTAAAATATCTTGTATTTCCCATTAATTGGTCAATGTGTACGATTTCTTGCATCCATATACTTTTCTTTTCTTCAACAATTTTATTATGGTGGGATTTCCTTCCACCAAAATTTACGAGGAGAAATAATCATCTTCATATGAACCATTGACAATCATTAAATTTCGGGAAGTTTTTCTTATTGTTTGGCTAAATGAATTATAGTTGCATTTTTAATTAGTAAGCTACATCTCATCATAATTGAATTACAAAAATTTTGTATTATAAAAATGCAAAAATCTCATACTAATAAAAAATATATGAGATTTTTAACGTACAAATCTCATACTAGCTTCCAGACCTTAATACCGTTTACATCAAATATGAAAACTATTTACATTTACAAAGAATGATATTGAAAGGTCTTGCACTCTTTCGGCAGGTTACTTTGAGAATCTATGAAAAAATGAAGATTAACTAAGATCAAACCATTTTCAATATGGTGGAAGAGGGAGAATAGTAGACTAAAAAAAGAATTAATTCAAGAAAACAAGACTAACTCAAGAATGAAATACAAAAAAAAAAAAAAAAATGTATGATGACAATTAGAATTAGGATTTCTCAACAACTAAATAGAGATGGGAAAGCTCTCCAATATGGTAAGTTGGAATTTACTCAATCAAGCATGAGGAATGACAATATAAATAGAGACAAGTTCTGCACTGCCAACATGTCTTCTTAAAGTTTGTCTTCATTTTGTATCATCTCATCTCTATCTTATTCTATGCAAATTACATCAAAATCCTCTTAACCTCTCATATCGGTCTAGATCTTCCAGGTTATTTTTCATGTGCTCTCTTGCTCTTTTTCCCCCCCCTTTTTATCCCTTCTTTCTCTTTAGTATATGCTATGATATAGGTAGTCTTTCAACTCGTGTGCTATGTTTCTTTTTTTCTTTTTATTTTAAATGTTAAAAAGAATTTGAAGAGTATGTATTCTACATCCATTGTTCAGATCTCATATGTGTTTGATAGATGAAGCATATTTCTTCAAGTGATTTTTTTATTAATATTTTTTAATCTACATTTTCATTAGGGTATTGATGTTTTGCAACAATTTTTATGTGTTCTCTTTTTCCATGCCAAAGTCTTTTTTGTCGCATTTTACAAATTTTGCTTACAATGATAGAAAGACTATATGAGAAGTGTCGATTTCAAGGGTGAATAATAGCATTCCAAAGCCTAACAACACGATCTAATAGATCGTTGTATCCCAGAGGGTGTGGGATATTTTACTAGCAGCCATATTATTTGGATGTTATAAAGCCCTTTCTTATATTGGATTGTTGAGATAGTCATACGTGTAGGTTCAAATTCTATAATTTAATTCACGTGATCAATGCAATGATCAACTGCCGACCTTAGTTCGGTTTTAGTCTCAATCAACGTAATGATGAAGATGTATTTTAGATAATATGAGATATATCTTCTATTATGTTCTTTACCGAATCTATGATTATTTGCTCACTGTGTGTATTCATAATTTTTTTCATGAATGGCCATTTTTTGCAGGCTAATTTCGATCAAGGTTTACTTTTGGCCAGTGCTTCTCTGATCAAGTACGTATATTCTCAGCAAACATAGTGAGTTCATATCTTTAGAGTTATTCCAGCATAATGAACAATGTATACCCACACACACACACACATATATAGATATTTTTATTGTTAATACTCCGACAAATTTTTTTTCATTTACAAGTTTTCTACAATGGAAAATCAAGTTAATAACACAACTGAACATATTGAAAATGAATTTGTTGAACAGAACACTTTTCCAAGGAGTGCTATGCATTCTGTGGGCCATATTACAACGGGGAACCCAACAAGGATACATGGCCATGAATCTTTGACTTCAACAAATGAATTCACTTCTACAACATCTAGAATGTTGAGATGGGTGAATAGAGGTGTGTGGCGAGCTAGAGCTCATCCTGAGATATCTTTTGCATCACCATGGGCCACTATTCAAGTGAGAATGTATGAGGTATGTTTAAAAAAAATGTAATTTATTATATCTTTATGTATTCATGTTTCATCTTGGGAAAGGGATGGTCTTATTTATAGTTCTAGACTTGAACCTCAACAATTTTTTGCATAATTCTCAATTTGGTTCCTTAATTAATTCCTTAATTAATTATGATAATCTTGTTGGAAATTTTGTTGATATATTTCTGAAAAAGAGTTTTTGAGATTGAGAGCTTTAAATTGAGACCGATTTTTACCACCAATTATGTGATGCATTTCCATATACGTCATACTCTTGATTCCAAAAGACAATTGCATCATGTTAAACTCATGATCCTTATTTCTATATAGGATATGAACTTTAATTTACAAGTCATATCATGAAAATATGTAATTCAATATACCTTTTCAAGAATTTTATAAAATAAATGAAATTTTGTGTCAGGTAGAAAAAGGTAATGTCTTATGGACCATTAATGGGAGTTTTTATTTTGAGCAATGATTAGCCACAATCTAGTAATACCATAATTGTCATTACCTCTTATTTTGTCTCCTGGAGATTCGTACTTGCTTGCGTGTTTATTAAATTTCCATCTAAATGATGTTGAATTTGAGGTGATTTGCTTCAACCCTTATTACTATTGAAATTATAAATAAATAAATAAAAATGTAATGAAAGCAACTCTTTTTTCTTTAGGGCATTTTTTGTTGGCTTTTACTTAGTTTATGCATAATCTCTTTTATAGTACCATGAACTATAAAAATTTTAAGTAAATAGAAATTATTGCTTGTGTATGACTTCAAACATTTCATGTAGTGGTGTCATGAGTTTTGTAATGGACATAGATGTTTTCAAGTAATAATATTTGTCACCCTTGATCTTTAGTTTTGTTGTGAAATACTTAGTTTTTCCTCATATGCTTTTTGATTAAGAATTGGTGCACCTCGACAAACAGGGTGGAGATGTTTCTATGGGGTTAGGCAAGGAAGCCATCTCTACACATCTAAGGTCCCACCAATATCAACTCCAACTCTCTACTTCGGAAGAATCTAATGTCGAAGTGGAATCCTATTGTATTTGTCTGGTAAGAAGCACTTCATTTACTCGAGGACATTTTAAGACAAAACTAAGGAACAATTTTGTTGTCCATAAGTAATTGTCTCAGATAAATTTAAACTACCAATATGCATATATGTTACTAAATCGTACCTTTTATTTTGCTGGACAAATTGTAGGATGACTACATTGTTGAAGATAAGCTTGGGAAGTTGGATTGTGGGCATTAATTTTCACTATGGCTGTATTGAGAAATGGCTCATGAGGAGGAACTTTTGTCCACTTTGCAAAAGGAAAGCTATGAAATTATGAATGAGGGATATTTCATCTTTCAAGTAGTTCTTGCAATGGTTTCTGAGGAGATTAATTGAGTTTCATTGATTTTAACATATTTGTCATTGTTGAATATCTAATTTCTTCCTATCTAACTTTAGGGGCGCATATGATAACTATTTTTTTCTCTATTTCTTTGTTTTTCTATTCCTCGGAACAAGTTTAGAATAGAAAGCCGTTTGATAATAAAATTTTATTTTTCTATTTTTGGAATAGATTTCTACTCCAGAAATAGATTTGGACCATAAATCAAAAATTAAAATTTTTAGCTTTTTTATATCTAGAAGAAAAGTGAGAATCGAAAACATTTTTTATCTTTTATTCTCGTTGCCCACCCGCCACTCGTAAGATGCTGGACGCCCGCTACCACTTGTCGCCCGCCCACCATCGGTCGCTAAACGTCAACTGCCCACTTGACTCGGTCGCTAGTCACCAGTCTCTAGACGCTAGCCTCCCGCCCACTGGCGATTGCCAATCGCCGAATTCTGCCTGCCTGCCTCCTACCATTGATCATCAATTACCAAACGCCAAACACGAGCCGCCCACCGCCGATCTCCTACTAACCACCAGATGTTGGAAGTCTCCCACTACCACTCGGGAGGGAAAATTTTTGTATTGTTATCAAATGAATTTTTATTTTAAGAACAGGAAATTTTATAAGGTTACTAAATGTATATTTTTCTTAGAAACTTATCCAGCAAATAGAAATAGAAAAATCAATTTCTATGCAAAAATTGATGTCTAAAACAATATAGTTATCATGCGCGCCCTAAGGAAATAAATAGAAAACAACAAGATAGTGTCATAGGTTAGTGGGTCGATAACATCAGGCCAACCTTCCTTCTCTAGTTGTTACCATGAATAGTGCAATGAATAACATCCTCATATGCACATGGTGGCCAACCCAGCTTAGCTTGGGCATCTAATCCATCGTATAAAAAACAAAACATTTTAGGCACAACAACTAGTTTCTGGATAGCGACATCAACTCCCAACTAATGTGTACATGGTGGCCAACCCCATTTTTAGAGCTCTATATAGATATAATCGCTCTATCCTAGTACTCTTAGCACCAACCATCCTAAAATCACTCTCATGAATAAGTTGTGTTCATCCTCTCTATATCACTCACTCTTCACTCAATAACTCTAGGCTCCACTCATAAGGGTATGCCAGTATGGAAGAATCACAAGCCGTGACAACAGCATTCACCAACAATAATAATGTAATATTGATGTCAATAATAATTAACTAAATAAACAAATAAGTGTTTTTTTTTGGGGGGTAAAGGCAAGAAATATATAGATTTTACCAAAAGAATGTACAAGGAAGGAGGCCCGGCACCAACAAAAGCAAACACTCAAAAGACAAGGAAATCAAAAGAGTGTAGGGGTGCCGTGGATCCACAAGAAACGCAAGAAAGCCAACAGCCACAAGGAAAGAAAAACAGCAACAAAAAAGGAAAGAACGAACAATCAATCAAAGATTGTCGAATGCAATCCCCAACTTATTCTTCGAGAATTCTTTTTCTTTGTTGAAGTTCTTGTGTTTACATTCATAACATCAAATTATTTTTTTCGTCCTTACAAAGGGTGTCCTGACCTAACCCCTTTGACAGGGAAGGGAAATTAGATTTAGGGGTATTGCCAAATTTGCCTTCAGTTGACTCGGGTCCTCCCAAACCCATAGCTCACATGACGATAGACGTTTGGTTTTCATTTCATCAATTTTATACAAATTTCTATGTGAGGAGTTGCCACTAGCCTATTTAGGTCAACTAGAAACCTAATGTATACGGGAGAATATCTCATTTCATGCACAACCAAATATCTTGAAACGGGGACTTGATTACATTAGTCCTAAGACTAATGCCCTCTCGGAATTTAACTCAATTACATGCTAACCAATACTATGGCAACCTATCAAAGATTTTTTTAGATTTTTGCCCTAATCATTCAAAAAAGAAAGTAACACTCAAGGTATTAAAATGCGCAACTAAGTATAATTGAAAAAAAAAAAAACACACACACACACACACACAAGCAACCTATTATTATCTTTAAAAGGAAATGACAATCTAAAAAAAAAAAAATCCTATTGTAAAGTCCTAAAGGCTTGTTCAATTTCAGATTTTAATTTTTAAGGATTTTCCAAATTTCTGATTTTTTTTTCCTGATTTTTCAAGGTTTTCAGAAATTTTATCTATTTATTAAGAAAAGGGAATTCAGACCTCAATTCTATTGAAATTATGAAACAAACTTGAAAGCTCTTGGGAAATAGATTCCAGAATTCAGGTGCGAAATTGTCAAGCACGCCGATCAGGTTCTTTAAAAAACCAAACATGTATGAATTTCAAAAAAAAAAAAAAAAGAAAACTGAGATCGTGACCTTCAACTTTCATGTGTCAGAAGAAAACTGAGATCGTGACCTTCAACTTTCATGTTTTGAGAAATTTCAAATAAAGCCATTAGGCCCATTGAATTTTGTGAAAACACATTCAGGTATTCAAGGAGAACCTGGGTGCGGAATGATTCAGCACTCTGATCAGGTCCTTTTGATTATTTTAATGAGCTTCAAATTCTATGGAATTAAAGTAAAAAGAAAGATTGAAATCTCATCTAAACTTTCACGATGAACATGTTTTTAAATTTTGAACACATGATTTTATAGAAATTAAGGAGCACTCGAAGGTTAAATCGAAAGGTTCATATTCCAGAATGTCACTGCAACATTTCGACATCAACTAAAAATAATAAATGACCTTTTTATTTTCTGAAATTTTTTTAAAGCTAGATTGAAGTGTGATGAACACTTTTCATCAAGACAACGATATTAGTTCCCAAACCAACGATTTTATAAAAATTTAGGAGCACACGAAGGTTATTCTGGAACGCAGTTTTTATAGGCACAAAAAGGTACAATTGAGAGCCAATCATACCGATCAAATGAGTTCTATTTTTTATGAAAATTTTACACCAATAGATGCAGATGTGGTGGACATTTAGATGCAGATGTGGTCATTTTTCATGGGGATGTATTTCCAGATTTTGAAGCATGATTTTATAAGAATCGAATAACGCAAGAAGGTCAGTCTGGAAATTGATTTTTCAGAAGCAAAAATGTCTAGGTGAAGATCAATCGTGTCTACCAAATGACTTTCAATTTTATTGAAAATTTTATATGACATATGCCTAGATGTCACAAACAAGTTTCATGAAGGTACCAACTCCAAAATCAGATCACAGAAATTTACAAAAAATCAGGAAGACACAGATGTCATTCAGAACAGAACACAGAATAGAGCAGGCATCAATTTTCCAGATTTATGATCTGTTACGAAGCAATTTTAGCCTAGTAAACAATGTCCGATAAGAGCTCAATATATAAAATCGAAGCTCAGCATGTATACTTCGAAAGTCTATAACACATCTTCATGAGATATCACCGTTTACAAGCTCATATCATTGCTTGAAAAACGCTGATAGGATGAGCACTCGAATTTCCAGAACAAGTCATATTCATAATGATAATTCAGAGTAGAATTTGTGCTGATGGAAACCAGGGGAAAGAAGTGAATCGCTTAGCTCTAAATTCTAATCAACAGCCTTAATCTTCAAAGATCAGCCAACGATCGAAGGAAACTAAGCTTCTTCCAATGTACTGGACTCGTTGAATAGATGAACTATTTCGGTGATTGATGCAGCTGGAAGCTTGGTCGAGCAAGTTCTGGTCATGATAGAGATGCTGAAAATCAACGCAAAGAATTGAATCAAAAACAAAAACAGAGAACATGAGTGAACTTAGCTTTGATTCAGAGTCACGAATTTCGAATTTTCTGGAAATCAAAGAACAGCGAGCTTGAAGTACCATGATTTAAGCTCGAGTGAACAACCAGATCTCGGATCGGCTGGACTTCGCTGAAGAGAGTCCTGATCGGTGATGGAACAAGGATTTTCAGTGTTCGCTCGGCTTCAAACTTTGATTGCGGACACTCTCCTTTGATCAAGCGGTGAAGCTTGAGGGAGAGTCAGTGGAGAGATTATCTTATTCCTCCTCCATAAGAAGTCAAAATCAACCGCTTCTCAATATCTTCAAACATTTATCATATTTGCTATCGCCGCAGCACTTGTGTTAAGTGTTGGCACGCGTTGGTTTGCCCTGCACAAGTCTGGACCAGAAAATCAACTTTCATCCACCACGACATCAGGCGTCCGCGGTTTTCCACTGTATGCGACTGCAGCCATAGATGATGTCAAGACCACACTCTGCACAGAAGGCGCTTTGGAACAAGTGATTCTGCCTGCGGATCCTTGACATCATGATAATAGGGCGAGGCAGTGTGAAAAACGCCTGCACAACCCTCAACAATAGGATCAAATGAACCCTCTTCCAGCAGCTTTGCTTTGAACGGTTGAAGTCCATCTTTCGCTCCATTAAGTCCAAGCAGATGTTCAGTCTTTTTCGGATCATTCAGACCCCGGACCGAGGCCTTGACCGTGTAGCCGTGCTGCAGGAGGAGCTTAACAAGCCAACAAGGTGATACCAGACGCTCCGGTCATGCACACGACCTTCCCGGCACCCACCGCTGCGCTCATTCTCGTCTTCTCTGATTCGCCTCCTTTGTCCTTCTTCATTTTGAAAAGGTGGCTCTCGCTTTGCTCAGAGGGAGAGATCTCTCCTTTTTCCTTGGGCAAGATTCCTTCACTCCTTCTATCTCTGGTTCTCTCCATAGCCGAAGTTCTGCAGCTCCCTCTCCCTCTCTCTCAAAGCTTTCTGCAATTTCTTCTCTTCCATGGCCGACTTCCCAAAACCACACCACCCCCCCAAAACACACACAAAAGAATATCGAGAGTGTGCATTAGAGAAAATGTTAATATCATGAAAAACTCCAAACTGGTACACCTGTGACAAATTTACTCCACACTATTTTATTTGACCATGAAAAACCCAAAACTAGTACACCTGTGATAAATTTACCCGATTAACCATAAAAAACCATAAGCCGGTACATTTATAACAATTTTATCCCAAACTAATTTATTTGACCGTAAAAAACTCCCAAAATGGTAAATTTGTGACAAATGTACAATCCGCTAAATTAGATTAATACCACAAAAAAAATCGCAAAAATTGTAAACTGTGATGAACAAAGCATAAAATCCTAAATTGATATACCAGTCAACTATCACGTGTCATTTAACTTAATAATTTGATAGTAAAATTTAATGAAAACTAACAAAGAGTAAATTTGTCACAAGTGTACCAATTTTGGGTAAATTTGTCAAAAGTATACCAATTTGGGGTTTTTGGTGGTCAAGAAAATAGTTTTGGGTAAAATTTGTCATAAGTATACTAGTTTGGGGTTTTCAAGATAGTAACCCTTAGAGAAAAGGGAATAAGGCCTGAGCTTGTTTAAGTTCTGGTGGGCTTTTTTAAGGAAAAAAGAAGCAAGAAAAAAAAATGGGCTTAAGAGGAAGCAAAAAGATGGGCTATGGGAATTACAAAAAAAGAGGTGGGGCATGGGCTCAACTGACCCAAAAACCTATTATTTATAAAAGAAGAGGCCAAGCCCCCTACCCGAATTTGTTGTTATTATTATTATTATTATTATTATTATTATTATTATTATTATTATTATTATTATTATTATTATTATTATTATTATTATTATTATTATTATTATTATTATTATTATTATCATTCATTTTCGTTCATTTCATTTTTTTCTTTCTATTTTTTATATTTTTTTATATTTTTATAAAATGAACCGATATTTGAAAGGTTGATAAAAATTTGGGTGTTGAAAGGCCATCTATTTTGAGCAACTCCTTTCAAGGGATTCTAAGTGATGCATAAAGCAATACGTAAACATGGATTCATTGATCCGCAAACAAGCACTAACCACTAAGACAACTCTCTCTCATATGCGCAATAATAGAGAGTGACAAAAAGCTACCTTATACATAGAAATTGATCAAATAAGTACCTTGTTAACCCTAAGCAATATTGGAAAACTCGAAAGTTACATTAAGCAATAAAGCATTCAGCAAAATAAATAAAAGCCTATTATAACTCGAGAAAGGGCATAAAAATAGAAAAGTTCTTGAAACAACCCTAAACAATGGAATTCAAGGTCCAAAACATATTGTATTTGACTAATAAGAGTCACTTTATTATGTGAGAACGACGAAATAAAAGAATGGTAAAAAATTTCATATCTACATAATTTTTAAGACAAATCTAGGTTAATTTGAATATAATTACCACTCATTATACTCTTGTTTTTGCTAATACCATTGTAGGATGCCTATCTTGATCAAGACTAGCTTGGTAAGTTGTATTGCAGCCATTGCTTTTGCGACCAATGCATTGCGAAATGGCTCAAGGTGAATATTATTATCCAATTTGCAAATTGGCAGCAGTAGCACTAGCAATATGAATGAGATCGATCTCAAAATTCAAAGGATTTCACACGTGATAAATTTCGAATTTGTGACAAGATCAATCGACCTTTTTTCTTGCTTAGGCAATATAATTTGTAATTGAGCAGTTCTTGTTTCCCCTCTAGTCTTTGACATCATGATCATCTCCCGTTTAACTAGTAGTGCATTTTCCATAGAGAACTGCCATTTTGAACCATTGCAAGCCTTCAAGTTTGAACATCAAACTTCATTAATGCGAAAAGCAGGACACTTCCTATGGCTCCCAAGTCGTGAGCTCAAACAATGCAGTACTTGCCAAAGTCGCAGGAAAATTAAAAAACTATTCTAATTTGCATCCTCCGATTTTTTTTTTTTTTTGGTCAGATATCCTCCGATTTTAACACGCGTGCTTCGCATCGCAAATAATCAAATCTATTGGGACAGTGATTATCTGCAACACCAAACAGTTAGCTTTGATTAGATACAAAGAACACATTTCCTCATTCAGAGCTAAAATATTGTACATTGCATTCAGACATTATATGAATCTGATTATATGAGTCTGCCAATTCGTAATGCCATGTCTCATTTCTGGCAAGTAAAGAAAAAGAACCCTTGAATATCATAAAGGGCAAGTTTTGATTAGTGTGCACAAATTTCTGTTGGAAGAATTATCACCTTCTTGGCTAAAAACAAGACAGCAACAAGCGTGCCTGACATATATTGATTTACCGCAAACATTGTGCTGCAACTCAAAAGAGACTTTGTAAAGGAGATGGATATTTTGTGATGCTCAACTCTAGAAAATCATACGAAATAAGAAGGTGGAGATATCAAAAAATAATCCATAATTATGTTTCATCAAGTGATGACAGATGATACAAATGGAAAGCATGATCCAACCATCTCCATTTGTGTTGTTCAGGATCACGGATCATCCGGATCAGATGCTATTCCAAAACAAAAGCATAGATAAATGTGTGATATTTTTTATTGTGGAAATACTAATAATAATCTTAATAATAGAACCAGCATTTACAAAGGTTATTTTTACAATTTATCGTCTACTGTGCCATTCACTCATACATAATTTAGAAGATATACAAGATGTGAGTGCAGAATGAAGGTTTTCCCCCATAGGCAAGTAGGCCAATAATATAAGAATTGAACCCAAAGACCTTTTAGCTCTTGCCGGAAACAAACTGAAAAACAAAAATCATGTGTTTGGCCAAGAACTAATCTACAGCTTACTTACTAACAATTCAATTCATATAAACACAGAAATGATCTGGACTCGCAACAAATATGTATATGTTCCTCAATGTGCCTTTTTCAGGATAAATAAAAAAGAATCAACAAGAATTTCTTAATAAATTGAGTCAAAGTCACAAATATAATTTCACAACACACCTGATCCATGTCAAAAGACACTCCCAACATCTTGAAGCAAGAAACTACTGATTGAGCTGTTCCAGATTGTCCAATTTGCTTGATTGATGGGATTCCATCACCCGTACTTTAAAAAAATTCAGCACTGCCTCCATCAACACATCCAAATGTGAACTGAAAACAATAATTACTTAACATATCATGTCTACAATCTAAATTTGGCATCATTAGGTCAAAAGTAAAACATTCGAGTGTTATAATATTATAAATTAACCCAAATTCATTGCACACGAGTAAATGTTCATCAATCAATGCAAACCCCCCGACCAAACCACAGCAACAATGAATCCCGATTCTCAAGCTATTCTAAAGAAAGCAGCATAACACACGGTGTTCCACTACAACATAGTGCACCGGAATAGACATCAATGATGCACTTATTCAAACTGGCAAAGAAAAAGTGAGGAGAAGTAGGAAGGGGGTGAAACCACACTATGGCATTTTAAGGACGGAAGATGTCCCCCAATAAAAAATATAAGAGTTTAACAAAAGGGTAACTACAGAAAACCCAGAGGGGCTCAAATTGCCACAGGTTCCAGTTCTTGTGCTTCCCGAGATAGCAATATAAAAGGCTTATTTATCACCTAACAAAAAATCTTTTTTCTCCCTCTTATTTGTTCCCTCGAACTTCAGCAAAGATAGTGGTTCAGTGTATAAGCACCCGAACTCCTATCTCATTCCCCATTCTGGTTAAAGCGTCGCTTCACAACAATTGGCAGAGCACTCGACCATCATTCAACTTGATAACCAAGCAAATGAACATGACGAGTTAAATGATAACAGGTAAAATACAAAAAATCTAACTGAGGATAGAAACTATATAAAGATAAGCTTACAGGATAGAATCAGACCTATATCAGTAAGATTAACAGCACCTAATTTGCCTTGAGTCCCACATCGGCTTAGCACACCAACGATGAGTCACCTATAACCGCACTTACCACCGCCTTTTTTCTGTTTTGTGATTTAGGTTATGTCTTGTTTGTATCATTGTGTTTCCATTTTATCTTTGTGTTGATATAATGCAGATCAACAGTACCTAATTGACAAATTGTAGGACAAAACTCACAGAACTTCCATTCTTAGTATCTTATTTTATTTGTTTCATGCGTAGTTAATCTTACAACCAATGGCTCTCTCGAAAGTATCTAATCCAATAGTGGATCAGCTATATGTGCACTTAAACATCCATAAAATCATTAATCAAGACCCAGTCAAAAGGATGAACCATACAAGACAGAGAGCAAAGTGAGGAGCAGAGGGGAAAGCAGATGCAGAAGAATGAGGACTGAACACCTTTAGAGGATACCTAGAGAAGGCTCCTGGAAATTGCTCTGCCATAATCTCCATCGCTGCAAGAAATGCCACAACCTACCAAAAACTAGAGAATAATTAGGACAAAATAAGAAAGTGCAGAGATGGCTAAAACTAAACATGGATCGTGGGTTCTATCAGTTGTTTCCCCATTTGTTGGGAAATTACTGCATATAAATTTGAATCTTCAACTGTTTAGTAAAGCCAATCCTTGTATCCTCTAGTAGTTCCCATTACAAATGGAATGCCAACATTGCAATACAGCTCAGCGTTACCTTCATAATAGAAAGAATTTAATTGAACTTATCAAGCGAACATTGACATATTACCTCATGCGGTATCCTGTTAAGGTTTGCAGATTTCAAAAAATTACTAGACTTCCATACAATCAGATGATCCTCCCACCCATATTTTAATGGAACTTTGAAAAATGAGACCTCTCTTTCGGCAAATGAATTTCTATCAATACTTTCTCTAAAGATGTGTTACTATTCATTGCATAAGGCATATTCGGGTGTTCACAAAAGACCAACACCGCAACACTTTCTCAATCTGAAGATGCATGCACCTTAATCTCTTTGCCACACACCTCTATGAATTTTCCAGCCTCTTTGGCACAGCCAAACGACATTGGGATAAGATCGAGTCCTGCAGAATCCGCTGCATTTATAACAGCCTTCCCCATTTTGCTTGAACAACTGTTCACCTGCAGCAACAGCAAACGCGCAAAGCATTCATCGACTAAGCCAAAAAAAAAAAAAAAAAAAAAATGGCCAGGAAAATATCGAAAGTTTTATTGAGATGTTTCAGTAACTTATGATTTAAATTATTTATAATAGACAAACAAACATGCGTACAAAGAGAGGGAGAGATGAGGAGCATAGCTTCCAAAGTCAATCACTAATCAAAGGATTTCACCAAAAAAAATGAATCTATACATGAGAATGTCTACGTAATCAATATATTGTTGTTTTTCTCTTTGGAATGTGAAAAAAAGAAAAATACTAGAGGAATGAGTTTTAAAAACAATGAGAAGGAAAAAGGCATTAAGGAAAGAATTCAAATGCAAATAGAATTAAATAAATGGCAACAAAAAGAAAATTCAAGTGCCCTAAAAATAGATAATGATTAGATTGTGCTGCCACAAAATTAGTCAAATAATTAATGTATAATCATATAAGTTTATGCTAATTAGGGAAATGAATAAAATATAGCAAACCTAAACTGACCCAATTAACCTTGATGAAGAAAAATGAATGCACAAAGATATTTTATGAGGTTTATTGTTGGATATGTGTGTTAGTGCATGTGTGAGCAAGTTGTCCCAAAATAGACCTATCTAAAATCGGCAAAAGAGAGTATATGGTAAAATATCTTGTGTTTCCCACTAAAAGGCCGATGTGTATAATTTCTTGCATCCATATACTTTTCTTTTCTTCAACAATTTTATTATTGTGGGATTTCCTTCCACCAAAAATTCATGAGGATAAATAATTATCTCAATATGAACCATAGCCAACCATTTTATTTCCAGAATTTTTTTCCTATTCTTTGGCTAAATGAGGTAGGGTTGCATTGTTAATTAGTAAGCTATATCTTGTCAATTATTGAATTGCATCTTTTTGTGTCTAAGTTGAAATTTGGAATTATCACTAAAAAATGACATCTTATGTCGCTGATGTAACAATATTGGCTTCATATACTTAAAAATAACGGACAAATTCAAATTGAGAAAATATAAAATAACTGTTAACGGTTGCCACCGAGAAAAATATATAAATAAGTAGATGAAAATTAAGTAATTCTAACGATATGTACGGTCAGTTAGTAACTAAGTTAAAAGATTCATCAATTGACCGTTTCAAGAAATCAAATTAACGAACTTAGATATATCACTTACCAATATGATAACAAGTACATATTTAACTTGCAAATCTCATAGTAGATTCCACACCTTAATACCATCTACATCGGATAAGAAAATTGTTACTGTTTACAAGAAATGATATTAAAAGGTCTCACTCTCTTTTGGTGGATTACTTTGAGAATCTATGAAAAAATTAAGATTAACCAAGATCAAACCATTCTAAATATTGTGGGACAAGGAGAATAGTAGACCAAGAAAAGAATTAATTCAATAAAACGAGACTATTTCAAGAATGAAATACAAATACAAATGTAAGATGACAATTCGAATTAGGATTTCTTAGCAACTAAAAAGAGATGTCAAATTGAGAAAGCTTTCCAATATGGTAAGTTGGAATTTACTCAATCAGGCATGAGGAAGGATAATATAAATAGAGATAAGTTCTGCACTACCAACTTGTCTTCTTAAAGTTTGTCTTCAATTTGGTATCATCTCATGTTTTTGTCTTAGTCCATGCAAATTACATCAAAATTCTCTTGAACTCTCACATCGGTCTAGATCTTCCAAGTTATTTTTCATGTGCTTCCCTGATCTTTTTTTCCCTTTCATATCCTTCTTTCTTCTTAGCATATGGTATGATATAGGTAGTTTTTCAACTCGTGCACTATGGTTATTTTTTCCTCTTTATTTCAAATGTGAAAAAGAATTTGAAAAGTATGTATACTACATCCATTGTTCAAATCTCGGATGTTTTTGATAGATGAAGCGTATTTCTTCAAGTGATTTTTTTATTATTTCTTTAATCTATATTTTCATTAGAGTATCGATGTCTATATGCTTTCTCTTTTTTTGTGTCAAAGTCTTTCTTGTGGCATTTTACAAATTTTGCTTATAATGATAGAGAGATTGTATGAGAAGTATCAATTTCAAGGTAAATAATTGCATTCTGAAGACTAACAACACAATCTAATAGATTGTCATATCTTGGAGGGTTTAGGATATTTTACTAGCAACCAAATTATTTGGATGTTATAAACCCATTCACTATATTTGATTGTCGAGACAGTCATATGCGTAAATTCAAATTCTAAAATTAATTTCACATGATCAATTCAATGATCAATCGGTGACCTTAGTTCGTTCTCTAGGGAATCTATGATTATTTGCTCACCTTTTTATCTAAATAAATAATTTTTTACATGTATTTATCATTTTTTTCATGAATGGTTATTTCTTGCAGGCTAATTTTCATCAAGGTTTACTTTTGGCTGGTGCTTCCCAAATCAAGTACGTATTTCTCTTTTTCATATTTTTTTTTTCCATTCCATATGGTATTGAATTTGTTTAAAAGCCTTAATAAATGGTTAGCGTTATCTGTGTTTCTATGCTTGTAATGGTCATTCTACCAATTTCGTTTGATTTTATTAAGGTTCATTCTAGCAATTTTGCTTTGGGTGGGCAACCTTGAGCGAGGCCAGATGACTCTTGCTCAGATCTGGGGTGAGGGTCGCGCCCTCCCCTAGATTTGGGCTGGTAGGCCCTTGTCGGGAGCCACCAAGGCATCGCTTGGGGCTGGTGAGGGTGACCTTCGCTGGCCCTTCCCGATGATTTTAGTAGCTGCCATTGGCAAGGGCTTGGCCAAGTGGTGGGTGAATTTGTGTGTGTTTATATATATATTAATTTTTTGCTTCTTATTTTTAATCTAATTTTGTATGTATTTATAATTTTTTAATGTTTTTTCAGACATGGCACTTAGTAGGTGCCACATCATTGCCACGTGTCTTAAGAAAGTAATAAAATAAGGCAGGTAAGTATTTTCCATTAGTTAAAGTGGACGAAATTAATGAAATGACTTGTTTAAACCAATTTGACAAATTTTAAGATTTTATTGCACTTTTTACAACTTTCAAGATTTAATTGCCCTTTCATGACTAGTTTTAAAACTTTTAACAAACTTATCCCTAATATTTATTCTAGAATTTCACCAAAACCTCAATGGTTTTATTGTCTATGAGTCTTATCAAAATTGTCCTTAGTGACCAATTAGAAAATTATCGCTTTATTACGATATAATGTCAACTACAATAATATGATAATTAAGTTGGTTTGAAAAAAAATTTAAATCCCGTTTCCAAAACTTTCGATTTCAATCTCACTACGTGTAAGTCAATTTCTTGTCTTAGTCATTCTCCTATGACAAATCAACTAAAAGAATGTGCATGCATTGAAAGAAAATTTATATCATTTGAAATCTTTTTCTTGTTTTATGTCTACTGTGAGGGCAATTGCATTCCGACTTAGCCCCTCTAATACTTCGAGTAGGAATTCCTCCCTCGACAAAAACAGACTTTTTCGATGTATATACTACTAATTTGGATAGAATACATACACCCCCTCTAGTAAATTGATTTATGTTCATATATAGTTTTAATACAAATGCTGGATGGTCATTAAACGGTCAATCATACATAGTTTAGCATTTTTTTGTCTATGTAAAATTTTCCAAAAGAAGGAATTCTACACACTTAGTGGATTGATTCACCATTTGACAACAAATGTATGCTTTTGTCTCGATAACATCATTAATGTAAGCATAAAGAAATAATATGAAATCCGTTCATTTGCTAGAAAATATTTTATATTTTTCCGAGGTAATCTCATCCTTTTTTTCTCATGATTTAGTACATAATATATTTATATTTCGTCAAGAAAACATATTAGGTTCATATTTTTAGAGTTATCTGGCATAATGAACAGCGTATACCCACACACATATATATACAAATATTTTTATTATAATTCTCTGACAAAAGAATTTTACATTTACAGGCCTCTACAATGGAAAATGAAAATAACAACACAATTGACCAGACCAATGAGAACTCAGCGGGGCTACATGGCCTGGAAAGATTATAAATAAACAATCAATTTACTTCTGCGACATCTAGATTGCCGGGATGGGCGAGTAGAGGGGTGAGGCGAGCTAGACCTCATCCCGAGATATCATCACCATCACCGTGGGCTGCCATCCAATTGAGAACGCACGAGGTATGTTCCAAAAACTTAATATTATTATATCTTTGTGTATTCATGTTTCATTTTAGGAACAAGGACATCTTATTTATAGTACTAGATTTGAAAACTCAACAAATTTTCGCATAATTCTTAATTTGGTTCCCAAATTAAGTATGATAATCCCATTGGAAATTTCGTCAATATAATTCCTTGAAAAGAGTATTTGAGATTGAGAGTTTTAAATTGAGACCGATTTTTACTACCAATTATGTGATGCATTTCCACATATATCATGCACTTGATGCCTAAAGACAATCGCATTGTATTAAACTTGTGATTCTCATTTCTATATTAGATATGAACTTTTAATTTACATGCCATATCAAGATAATATGTAACTAAGTATACCTTTTTAAATATTTTTTAAAATATATGAAACTCTGTGTCATGTAGAAAAATGAATGTCTCATGTAGTGTTGATGGATTTTTATTTTTATTTTATTTGGCAATGAATAACCACAACCTAGTAATGTCATAATTGTCATTACCTCTTATTTTGTCTCCGCGGAGATTTGTACTGGCTTGCATGTATTTTAAATTTCCACCTAAATGATAGTCTAGATATTTTCATGAGAAAAATATTTTTCATTCATTTACTTTTATAAACAATACATGCAATCATTTTGAAGAAAATGTTTCCTAAATTATAACGTTCTGCAAAACAAACGGAGCATTGGTATATACATAATCTCTTTTATAGTACTATGAACTATAAAAAGTTCAACTAAATAGAGATTGCTACTTGTGTATGACTTCAAACATTTGCAGTGGCGTCATGAGTTTTGTAGTGGACATAGAAGTTTTCAAGTAATAATATTTGTTACCTTAAATCTTGAATTTTGCTGTGGACATGATTTTCGAGTTTTATCTCTCATACTAATGTCGAAATGTCTCAATTAGTGAAATTGTTGTAATTCATTTTCGTGGGTATATATATGCTCAAGCCCCTTCACTACATTTATGTGTGTTATTGTGTATTTTGCATTCAAACAACTAAAAGCTAATCCAAACGTGCATTGATATTAAATTGATGTAGAGGGACATCTATTTTTGACTTTGGTAGCCCTCGAGCAAGCAATATTTTCGATACTTGAGAAATAATTTACTTAAGGAGAGGTGACTATGAAATACTTAGGTTTTCTTCATATGCTTCTGATTAAGAATTGGTCCACCTCAACAAATAGGGTGGAGATGCTTCTGTAGGATTGAGTGAGGAAGCCATCTCTACACATCTCGGGTCGCAACAATATCAACCCCAAACCTCTACTTTGGAAGAATACAATGTCGAAGCCGAATCTTGCTGTATTTGTCTAGTAAGAACCACTTCATTTACTCAAGAAAATATTAAGATAGAATTGAGGAACAATATTGTTGTCCATAAGTAATTGTCTTAGCTAAATTTAAACTATGAGTATGCATATATGTTACTAAATCGTACCTTTTATTTTGGTGGACTATTTGCAGGACGACTTCATTGTTGAAGATAAGCTTGAACAATTGGACTGTGGGCATCACTTTCACTATGGCTGCATTGAGAAATGGCTCATGAGGAGGAACCTTTGTCCACTTTGTAAAAGGAAAGCAATAAAATTATGAATAAAGCACATATCTTCTTTGAAGTGGTTCATGTAATGGTTTTTGCGGAGATTGATTGAGTTTCAACTAAATTTGATATATTTAACATTGTTGAATATGTAATCTCTTTGTGTCTAACTTTAAGGAACTAAATAGAAGGCAACATGATAGCATGCACCAATAATAGTGACATAATATTAGCGCCAGTAATAATTAACTAAAATAACAAATAAATTGGTATTGAAGAAAATTATGAAACCTAAGTAGTGAAATACTCCCATGTTTGTTTTGACAATGAGAAGATATAAACTTCGTTGATAATTAATGACAATATGATGTTAACTAGAATAAAAGCCAACCGATTTCTGAGTTACGAACACCATCCGTCAAGATATTTCAGATATGAATGTGATTAAAACCTTTTATATGTGGTGGGAGATTTAATTTATATAAGCAAAATGAAAATCAGGATATGTAGGAGATCTTAATAATGAAATGGGGATATATATATATATATATATATATATATATATATATGACGCTTAGATTGGGCAAAGATGTATTAGTTATATGGGCAGTAGATACTCTCTCTCACTTAAACACACAAACACACAAATTACATTAATAACATCGAAATTATTTTTTTGATCGCTACAAAGCATCTTTTTGGGGATCCTAAGTGATACAGTTAACTATAGGTAAACACATATTCATCGATCTGCCAACACGCACTAAGACAACACCGCTCACTTGCGCACTAAGAAAGAGAGATCACTTTTCTTTTTCATTATGTGAAATATGACAAAAAGCTACCTCATATATAGAATAGATCAAATAAGTACCCTGTTAACCCTAAGTGACATTGGAAAACTCAAGAAGTTACATTAACCAGTAAAGCGTTTAGAAAAATAAATAAAAGCCTAATATAACGCCAAAAAGGGCATAAAACTATAAAAGTGCTTGCAAGCACGCCTAATCAATGGAATTCAAGGCCCAAAACATATTGTATCTGACTTGTAAGAATCACTTCATTATGTAAGAACATCAAGGTAAAAGAAGAATGGGAAAAAAATTTCGGTCAGTACATAACTTTTAAGACAAATCTAGGCTAAATGGAATATATCGACTACTCATTATACTCTCGTTTTTGCTAACATCATTGCAGGATGCCTATACTGATCAACCCGGAAAGTTGGATTGCAGCCATTGCTTTTGCTACCGCTGCATTGCGAAATGGCTCAAGGTGAAGATTATTGTCCAATTTGCATTACGGCAGCAGCAGCACTAGCAATATGAATGAGAGAGATCTCACAAGTTCACATACAATAAATTTCAAATTTATGATGAGATTTATCGACCTTTTTATTTATTTATTTATTTATTTGCTTAGACAATCTAATTTGTAATTTACCATGTTCTTGTTTTCCCTCTCATCTTATTCATTGAGAATCACACACTTTTCAAGTTCATAGGTCTTTGACATCCACACATGATCATCTCTCTTAGTGAAAGTGGGAATGCATTTTCCATGGAGAACTTCATTTTGACATCAAACTTCATTAATGAGAAAAGCAGGTTACTTCCATATGGCTTCCTAGCCTGCGGGCTCGAATAGTACAGTAGTTGCTGATGATGCTGAGTATGAGACAGTCGCTGGAAAATTACAAAACTATTCTACCCTACTTTGCATTATCTGATTTTAAGACGTGCTTCGCATTGCAAATGATCAAAATCTTAACATCTCAAAGAGAAGCTGCAGCTGCTTAAGCTTAATGATCCATCTTCAAAACAAGTCATGCAATTTCTCTACTCCCATTGCCATATAAAGCAACGATAAGTATAAAGAATTCTAAAAACCAGAGTCCTAAGTTGGATGGAGATACGACATCTGCCAAACAATCACTAATAATAATTATTATAACTATGGTAAAGATTATTCAAGACCACAACACAGAACTAAGACAATACAGCTGACCTGAAAGATAAATGCCACACAAGAAACCTCAGCATGAAACTAGTATTAACGCATGCTAACCTCACGCAATACATCAATCATATTGTGTATACGCTGGTCTGCCTTCTGCTAGATCTACAAAAAGACAACACATTGACAATCCAAAATCAGCGAGTACATTGGCTATGGGATCCATAGGGACAATAACTATCTGCAACTCCAAACAGTTAACTTTGATTAGATACAAAGAACACATTTCCTCATTTAGAACTAAGACATTGTACATCGCATTCACACATTGTGTGAATCTGATTATACAAGTATATATAGGAGGGGTGAGCTGGTGTCACTTCAAAGCTCGCCATTTTGTAATGCCTTTGTTTTACTTTTGGCAAGGAATTTGGATCAGTGTGCACTTGTACATCCAGGAAAAAATCAATTCCAAACTAAAGTGGGTTCAGTTGGAAGAATTATCGACTTCTTTGCTAAAAACAAGACAGCACCAACTGTACCCTTGGCATATATTGATCTACCACAAACATTGTGCTGAAACTCAAAAGAAACTCTGTAAAAAGTAGATGAATATTTTGTGATACTCATCTCTAGAAAATCATATGAAATAAGGTGGACACATCAAAAAATAAAAACATAATTACGTTTCATCGAGCAATGACAGATGATACAAATGGAAAGCATGACCAGACAAATACTCTTATGGAACTCCCACCATCTCCATTTGTTGTTTAGGATCACAGATCATCTAGATCTGATGGTATTCCAAAGCAAAAGCACAGATAAGTGTGAGATATTTTCAATGTGGAAATACTAATAATAATAATAATAATAATCTTAATTATAGAACCAACAATGACAAAGATTATTGTTACGGTTTATCGTCTATTGTGCCATTCACTCATGCATAATCTAGAAGATATTCAACATGCAAGTATAAAATGAAGGTTTTGCCCCATAGGCAAGTAGGCCAATGGTAAAAGAACTAAACCTAAAGACCTCTTAGCTATTGCCGGAAGTGCATAAAAACAAAGCTTCATCAAGATTAAAGGAACAAACTAAAAAACAAAAATCATGTGTTTGGCCAATAACTAATCTACAACCTGCTTGCTAACAATTCAATTCATATAAACACAGATAAATGATCTGGACTAGCAACAAATACGTACATGTTCCTCAATGTGCCTTTTTCAGGATAAACAAAAGAAGAATCAACAAGAATTTCCAAATAAATTGAGTCAAAAGTCAAAAACATAATTTCACAACCCACCTGATCCATGTCAAAAGACACTCCCAACTTCTCAAAGCAAGAAATTACTGCCTTAGCTATTCCAGATGTGTCCAATTTGCTTGATTGATGGGACTCCATCACCTGTACTTTAAACAGATTCACCAGTGCCACCATCAACACATCCAAATGTGAACTGAAAACAACAATAACTTACTAAACTGTGTCTACAATATAAAATTGGCATCATTAGGTCAAGAGTAAAATAGTAGAGTGTTGCAATATTATAAATTAACCCAAATTCATTACACATGAGTAAATGTTTATCAATCAATGCAAATCACCAGACCAGACCCCAGCAACAACAAATACCAATTCTCAAAATATTCTTAAGAAAGCAGCATAATACCTGGTCTTCCACTACAACTCAGTGCACCAAAATAGACATCAACAATGCACCTGTTCAAACTAGCAAAGAAAAAGTGAGGACAAGTACGAAGGGGGTAAAACCACACTATGGCATTTTAAGGACATAAGATGCCCCCTAATTGCTCAAAAAGATAAGAGTGTAACAAAAGGGTAACCACGGAAAACCCAGAGGGATTTAAATTACTACAAATTCTAGCTCTCGCACTTCCCAAGATAGCAACATAAAAAGGCTATTTCTCACCTAACAAAAAAATCTTTGTTCTCCCTTTTATTTGTTCCCTCGTACTTCAGTGAAGATAGTGGTTCCGTGTATGGTACCCGAACTCCTCTCTCATTCCCCATTCTGGTAAAAGGGTCACTTCACAACAACTGGCACAGTACTCAACCATCATTCAACTTAAAAACCAAGCAAATGAAACATTACAAGTTAAATGATAACAGGTAAAACACAACAAATCTAACTGAGGATAGGAACTAAATAATGATAAGCTTATGGGATAGAATCATACCTATATCAGTAAGATTCACAGCACCTAATCTGCCGTGAGTCCCACATTGGCTTAGCACACAAACAATGAGTCACCTATAACCTCACTTGGTCACCGTCTTTTTTCTGCTCTGTGATTTAGGTAGTGTCTTGTTTGTATCATTGTGTTTACATTTCATCTTTGTGTTGATATGATGCAGAAAACAAATAGATCAACAGTACCTAATTGACATATTGTAGGACAAAACTCATAGAACTTCCATTCTTACTACCTTTTTTTTCTTTGTTCATGCACAGTTGATCTTACAACCATGGTGGGAATTCTAATTTTAACATCAGCTACATGTGCACTTAAAGGCTTGTTTGGTAACTATCCCAACAATGCCAGATTCTGATTTTTTGTTCCCAGAATCAATTTGGGACGAGAATAAAGAATAAAAAAAAAAAGTTGATTCTTGTTTTGGGAACAAAATTGAGAATCAAAATTCTCCTTCTTCTCTTTTCTTCTTCTTCATCGACCGCCATCCCGCGACCGCCGCCCGCCGCCGTCCGCCGCCACTGCCGCCTATCGCCGCCGTCCACCGCCGCCCTCTGCCGCCCACCGCCACTCGCCGCCGCCCGCCGCGTGTCGCGGCCGCCATCCACCATAGCCCGCTGCCGCCGCCGCCACCGCCGCCGCCGCAGCCGCCTGGCCGCCATCCGCCATCCGCCGTAGCCCCGCTACCGCCGCCGCCGCCGCCGCCATCGCCGCCCACTACCACCGCCGCCGCCCGCCGCCGCCGCCGCCGCCGCCGCCACCGTTCGACATCGCCGCCGCGGCGACCCGGTTCGGCGAGCTCGCCAAGCTACGGCGAGGTCTAGCGAGGCCGAGCCAACGAGGGCCGGCCTTGCCGAGGGCCGGCGACCGGCCCGAAGAAGAATTAGAATAGGAGAAAAAAAAAAAAAAAAAAAAAAAGGAAAAAAAAAAAAAAAAAGAAAAAGGAAAAAAAGAAAAGAAAAAAAAGAAAAAAAGGAAAAAAATTATAAAAATTATTTAAAAATTAAAATAAATTGATTTGGAATAGAATCAATGAACACGGTACCAAACGCAATTCTATTCCAGAATCAGAAATTTTGTACAGTTACCAAACGCGTTCTTTTACTTAGAATCAGTTCTCGGGAACAAAATAAAAAATAATCATTTCTGATCAGAATTTGTTTCCGGGAACAAAATCGTTACCAAATGCGCCCTAAACATCCATAAAATCATTAATCGAGACCCAGTCAAAAAGATGAACCATACAAGAAAGAGAACAAAAGTGAGGAGCAGAGGGGAAAGCAGATGCAGAAAAGTAAGGACTGAACACCTTTAAAGAATACCCAGAGAAGGCTCTTGGAAACTGCTCTGCCATAATTTCCATCGCTGCAAGAAATGCCACGACCTACCAAAAACTAGAGAATAATTAGGACAAAATAAGAAAGTGCAGAGATGGCTAAAACTGAACAAGGATCCTGGGTTTTGTCACCTGTTTCCCTATTTGCGGGGAAATTATTGCATATACATTTGAATCCTGGACTGTTTTGTAAAGCCGATCCCTATCCCCTCCAGTAGTTCCCATGACAAATGGAACTCCAACATTGCAATACAGCTTAGCATTACCTTCATGATGATAGAAAGATATGCTCAGTAACAAGAATTCAATTGAACTTATCAAGCGACCAATGACATATTGGCTCATGCAGTATCCTATTAAGGTTTGCAGATTTCACAAAATTACCGAAGTTCCATATAATCAGACAATCCTCCCACCCCTATTTCAATGGAACTATAAAAAACCAAACCTCTCTTTCAGCAAATGCATTTCTATCAACACTATCTCTTAAGATATATCCCTTACTGTTCACTGCATCAGGCACAGTGTAGTTGACCACGACCATATTCGGGTGTTCACGAAAGACCGAGGTCCGTGCACCGTAATCTCTTTCCCACACACCTCTACGGTTTTTCAAGCCTCTTCAGCACAGCCAAACGACATGGGGATAAGATCGAGCCCTGCAGAATCTGCTGCTTTTATAACAGCCTTCCCCATTTTGCCCAAATAACTGTTCACCTGCAGCCGCAACAAACACGCAATGGCGAGGAAAAGACCAAAAATCGTATTGAGAAGTTTCAGTAACTTAAGAAGAAAGCACACATTACCCAAACCCACATAAATTCCCATCCTAAAAAATAAGCAATCGCAACTTCTCAGTGCCCAAATGCAGTTCCCACCAAGCAGAATCAGGCAAAAGAAAGCATTTTTCGCGCACTCCAAACAAGACGACTCCCCACCACATTCGCCCCACACCGTCATCGAACACCACGCGAGCGGAAGCGCCATTACCATGATGGGTATGTCTAGCTTCTTCGAAGCTTGGGCTTAGAGGTGGGCCCAAGGGGCGGGCGACGCCGACATAGTCACCGCAGCGGATCGGCTGCGGAAAGGAAGAAGAAGACGGCGGCGGCCGCCGCGCCTCGTACGTTCTCTCGGGAAGAGGGAAGTGAGCGGAGTCACGTCTGCTCCGCATGTGCTGCTCCTGGCGGGAGTGCGACTCGCGCGGACGCCATCGGGGGCGGCGACGAAAGATGTCAAGAGCTGAATAGAATTACTAAATTGAGGAAACTCTTATTTTTCCCTCCTCCTTAGTCCAAAACCAGCCTTCACCTTTTTTTTGTATAAATAAGACGAGACCTAGACTATTATAGTTTGTGTTTCTCTTCATGTCATTTTTCTTCAGTGTGCACCTAAAAAAGAAAATGAACTGCTATAGATGCCAACATCTCTAAATTTCAATTTAAATTATTTACAATAGAGAAACAAACGCGCACAAAGAGAGGTAGAGATGATGAACACATTTATAGCTTTCAAAGTCAATTACTAATCAAAAGGATTTTGCCAAAAAAAAAAATCTATACAAAAGGATGTCTACCTAATAATTATATTTCCTGTTTTACTCTTACTACTAAAGGAATGCATTTTAAAGACAACGGGAGGGGAAAAGGCATTAAGGAAAGAATTGGAATGCAAATAGAATTAAATAAATGGCAACAAAAAGAAAATTCAAAAACGGAATTCAAGTGCCCTAAAAATAGATAATGACTAGATTGGCTACCACAAAAGGAATCAAATAATTAATGTATAATCATATAAGTTTATAGTTAATAAGGGAAATAAATAGAATACAGCAAGTTTAAACTTACCCAATTAGCCTTGATGAAGAAAAATGAACGCACGAAGATATGTTATGAGGTTTATTTTTAGATACGTGTGTCGGTGTGAGTGAGCAAGTTGTTTTAAAAATAGACCTGTCGAAAATAGGCAAAAGAGAGTATATGGTAAAGTATCTTTTGTATTTCCCACTAAAAGGTCAATGGGTATATTTTCTTGCATCAATATACTTTTCTTTTCTTCAACAATTTTATTACTGTGGGATTTCCTTCCACAAAAATTCATGAGGACAAGTAATCATCTTCATATGGACCATTGGCAATCATTTGTATTTCAAAGATTTTTTTTCTTATTCTTTGGCTAAATGAAGTAGAGTTGAATTTTTAATTAGTAAGCTATATCTCATCATAATTGAATTGCAAATTTTCTTTTTTTCTGTTTCCAAGTTGCAATTTGGAATAATCTCTAGGAAATGACATCTTATGTCGATGATGTAACAATATCAGCTTCATTTACTTAACAATAAAGAACAAATTTAAATTGAGAAAATCTAATATAACCGTTAACGGTTGCCAACGAGAAAAATATATAAATAAGTAGATGAAAATTAAGTAATCTTAATGGTACATATGGTCAATTAGTAACTAATTTAGAATATCCATCAATCGATCGTTTTAAGAAGCCAAATTAACGAACTTAGACATATCACTTACCAATTTGATAACAAGTACATAACTTACAAATCTCATACTAGATTCCGGACCTTAATACCGTCTACATCGGATAAGAAAATTATTATAGTTTACAAGGAATGATATTAAAAGGTCTTGCACTCTTTTGGTGGATTACTTTGAGAATCTATGAAAAAATTAAGATTAAATAAGATCAAGCCATTTTAAATATTGTGGGAGAGGGAGAATAGTAGACCAAAACAAGAATTAATTCAATAAAACGAGACTAGTTCAAGAATAAAATACATATACAAATGTAAGATGACAATTCGAAATAGGATTTTTCAGCAACTGAAAAGAGATGTCAAATTGAGAAAGCTCTCCAATATTGTAAGTTGGAATTTACTCAATCAAGCATGAGGAAGTATAATATAAATAGAGACCACTTCTACATTGCCGACTTGTCTTCCTGAAGTTTGTCTTCATTTTGTATCATCTCCTCTCTTTGTTATACTCTATGCAAATTACATCAAAATTCTCTTGAACTCTCACATCGGTCTAGATCTTCTAGGTTATTTTTCATGTGCTCTTCTACTCTTTTGTCCCCTTTCATATCCCTTTTTTCTCCTTAGAATACGGTATGATATAGGTAGTTTTTCAACTCATGCACTATGTTTTTTTTTTTCTCTTTATTTCAAATGTGAAAAAGAATTTGAAGAGTATGTATACTACATCCATTGTTCAAATCTTGGATTTTTTTTTTTTAATAGATGAAGCATATTTCTTCAAGTGTATTATTATTATTATTATTATTAATCTATATTTTCATTAGGGTATCTATGTTTGTAACGAGCTATATGCTTTCTTTCTTCTTCTTTTTCGTGCAAAAGTCTTTTTTGTCGCATTTTACAAATTTTGCTTATAATGATAAAGAGTTTGTATGAGAAGTATCAATTTCAAGGGTAACTAATTGCATTGCAAAGCCTAACTACACAATCTAATAGATCATCGTATCCTAGAGGGTGTGGGATATTCTACTAGCAACTATATTATTTGGATCTTATAAAACCATTTTTTATATTTGATTGTCAAGACAGTCATACGCATAGGTTCACATTCTAAAATTTATTTCACATAATCAATTCAATGATCAATCAATGACCTTAGTTCATTCTCTACCAAATCTATGATTATTTGCTCACCTTTTATCTATATAAATAATTTTTATATTTATTTATCATTTTTTTCATGAATGGCCATTTTTTGCAGGCTAATATTGATCAAGGTTTAATTTTGGCCAATGCTTGTCAAATCAAGTACATATATTCTTTTCTTTTCTTTTTTTCCCATTCCATATGGTATTGAATTTGTTTAAAAGCCTTAATTAATGGTCACGGGCTGCCTTTGCTTATATGCTTGTAAAGTTCATTCTAGCCATTTCATTTGATTATTGTTAAGGTTCATTCGAGCCATTTTGCTTGGGGTATGTGACCTTGGGCAAGGCCCAATGACCCTCACTCAGATATGGGGCAAAGGGCACCGTCGCACCCTCCCTTAGATTCGGGCCAACCCTCGTCGAGAGCCACTAAGGCCTCACCCAAGGCTAGCAAGGGCAACCTTCGCCGGTCCTTCCTAACAATTATGGTGACGGCCACCGGCGAGGGCTTAGCCAAGCCATGGGTGAGTTTGTGTTTTTTTTTTTTTTTTCTTTTTAATTTATAATTTTTTTAATCTAATTTTGTTTGTATTTATAACTCTATAATGCTTTTTTTCCGACGTGGCGCTTGGTAGGCGCCACGTCATTGCCATGCATCTTAAGAAATTAATGAAATAAGACATATCAACATTTTTCCATTAGCTGAAGTGGATGAAGTTAAAGGAATGACTCGACCGAATCAATTTGACAAGTTTTAAAATTTTACTACACTTTTTACAACTTTTAGGACTCAATTGCACTTTCCTGATCAATTTTAAAAATTTTAGTTAACTTGTCCCTAATATTTATTCTCAAATTTTGTCAAAACCTCGATGTTGTTATTGCCTATGATTCTTATCAAAATTGTCCTTAGTGACCAATTAGAAAAGTATTGTCTTATTGCAATCAAAGGTCAACTACAATAATTATTTTGGGAGCTATTATAAATATGATAATTAGATTGGTTTGAAAATTTTTAGATCCCATTTCCAAAATTTTCGATTTCAATCTCACTAATTGTAAATCAATTACTTGTCTTACTCATTCTCTAGTGATAAATCAACTAAAAAAATGTGTAGACATTGAAAGATAATTTATAGCATCTGAAATCTTTTTCTTGTTTTATATCTACTACAAGAGCAATTACATTCCAACTTAACCCCTCCAATACTTCGAGTAGGAATTCATCCCTCGATAGAAATAGGCTTTTTCGATTTATATACCACTAATCTTGATAGAATACGTACATCCCCTCTGGTATATTGATTTAAGTTTCAGATATAGTTTTTATACAAATGCTAAATGGTTAGTACATAGTCAATCATACAGGTTTAGCCTTTTTGTTTATATGTAAAATCACCGAAAGAAGGAATTCTGTGCTCCTAGTGGGTTGATTCACCGTTTGACAACAAATGTATGCCTTGGTATCCGTAACAGGTTTAATATAAGCATAGAAAAATAATTTGAAATCCGTTCATTCACTAGATAAAAAAACAGATTAAATATTTTTTCCCGAGGCAATCTTATCCTTTTTCTTATGATTTAGTCAATGATTTGTTAATATTTTGTCAGGAAACATATTGGGTTCATATCTTTAGAGCTATTCCGGCATATTGAACAACATATACCAACACCGCATATATATACGGATATTTATTGTTAATTCTCTGACAAAAGAATTTACATTCACGGGTCTTTACAATGGAAAATCAAGACAACAATACAATTGACCATACTTCAAATGAACTAATTGAACAGAATGCCTTTCCAGGAAGCGTTGTGATTTCCGATGGCCATAGTAGAACCGAAAACTCAGCGGGACTACAGAGCCGTGAATTATTAACTTGAACTGTTCGATTTACATCAGCAACATACGGAATGCTGAGATGGGCGAATAGAGGGATGAGGCGAGCTAGAGCTCATCCCCAGATACCATCTCCATCACCATGGGCCGCTATTCAAATCAGAATATATGAGGCATGTTTCAAAAAATGTAATATTATTATATCTTTGTGTATTCATGTTTCATCCTAGGAACAGCATTTTTTGCAGAATTCTCGATTTGGTTCCTTAATTAACTATGGGAATCTCGTTGGAAATTTCGTTAATATATCTCCTTGAAAAGAGTATTCGAGATTGAGAGCCTTAACTCGAGACCGATTTTTACTACCAATTGTGTGATGTATTTCCATATACTTCATGCTCTTGATGCCAAAAAAAAAAAAAAAAAAATCGCACCATATTAAACTTATGATTCTCATTTCTATATTTGATATGAGATTTTAATTACAAGCCATATCATGATGATATGTAATTAAATATACCTTTTTAAGAATTTCATAAAATATATGAATTTCCGTTTCTAGTAGAAAAAGGCAGTGTGTTATGGACCTTTAATGGGAATTTTTTTTTTTTTGGGGGGGGGGGGGCAATGATTACCCACAATCTAGTAATGTCATAATTGACATAACCTCTTACTATGTCTCCCCAAAGATTTGTACTTGCTTGCATATATTTTCGATTTCTACCTAAATGATAGTCTAAATATTTTTGTGGACAATGAAAATATTTTTTATTCATTTATCTTTGTAAGCAATACAAGCAATTGTTTTGAAGAAAATATTTGCTAAATTATTTATTTTCTGCAAAAAGAAAAGAAAAGATAAGAAAGAGCATTAGTGTATACATAATATCTTTTATTGTATTATGAACTATAAAAGGTTCAACTAAACAGAGATTGTTGCTTATGTATGACTTCAAACATCTGCAATGGTGTCATCAGTTTTGTTGTGGACATGATTTTCGAGTTTTATCTCTTGTGTTGATGTCGAAATGTCTGAATTAGTGAAATTGTTGTTATTCATCTTTGTGGGTAATATATATATATGCTCGAGCCCCTTCATTACATATATGTGTGTTATTGTGTATTTTACATTCAAACAACTAAAAACCAAACCAAAGGTGCATTGATGTAGACATTGATCGAGATCAAGGGACATCTAGTTGCGACTTTAGTTAGCCCTTGAGCAAGCAATATTTTCGATACTTGAGAAATAATTTACTTAAGCAGAGGTGATTGTGAAATATTTAGGTTTTCCTCATATGCTTTCTAATTAAGAATTGGTCTACCTTGACAAACAAGGTGGAGATATTTTCATAGGATTGAGTGAGAAAGCCATCTCTACACATCTCAAGTCGCAGCAATATCAACCCCAACCCCAACCCTCTACTTTGGAAGAATCCAATATCGAAGCTGAATCCTGTTGTATTTGTCTAGTAAGAACCACTTTATTTACTCAAAAATATTTTAAGATAGAATTGAGGAACAATGTCGTTGTCCATAAGTAATTGTCTTAGCTAAATTTAAACTATGAGTATACATATATAATACTAAATTGTACCTTTTATTTGCTGGAATTATTGCAGGATGACTACATTGTTGAAGATAAGCTTGGAAATCTGGATTGGGGGCATCACTTTCACTATGGCTCATGAGGAGGAACTTTTGTCCACTTTGCAGAAGGAAAGCTATAAAAGCATCAATGAGGCATATTACATCTTAGAAGTAGTTATTGTAATGGTTTTTGAGGAGATTCATTGAGTTTCAACTGATTTTAATATATTGAACTTTGTTGAATATCTAATTTCTTTGTGTTTAACTTTAAGGAACTACATAGAAAGCAACATGATAGCACGTGCCAATAAAAATTACGTGATATTAGCGCCAATAGTAATTAACTAAAATGACAAATAAATTGGTATGTAAGAAAACTATAAAACCAAAGTAGAGAAATACTCCCATGTCTGATTTGACAATGAGAAGATATTAAGTTTGCTGATAATTAATGACAATTTGATGTTAATTAGAATAAAAGCCAACCGATTTCCGAGTTACAAACACCATCCATCGAGATATCTCGGATATTGAACGCGATTAAAACCTTTTAAATGTGGTGGGAGATTTAATTTTTTTCTTTGTCGGAGTTCTTATTTTTACAATCATAACATCGAAATATTCTTTTTTTTTGGCCACTACAAAGGGCCATCTATTTTAAGTAGCGCCTTTTTGAAAATCCTAAATGATGCGGTTAGCTATAGGTAGACATAGATTCAACGATCTACAAACACGCATTAAGACAACATATGCTCGTATGTGCAATAATAGAGAGAAATCGCTTTTTTTTTTTTTTTTTTTTTTGCAAATTACATGAAATATTATTTTCTGAATTTTTTTTCAAGCTAGATTGAAGTGCAATGAACACTTTTCATGAAGATACCAACATTAGATCCCAAACCAACGATTATATAAAAATTTAGGAGCACAGGAATGTTATTCTGGAATGCAGTTTTTATAGGCACAAAATGGTACGATTGAGAGCCAATCATACTGATCAAATGAGTTTTATTTTTCATGAAAATTTTACACCAGATAGATGCAGATGCGATGAACATTTTTCATGGAGATGTATTTCCAGATTTTGAACGTATGATTTTATAAAAATCGAATAACGCATGAAGGTCAGTCTGGAAATTGATTTTTCAGAAGCAAAAATGTCTAGTTGAAGATCAATCGTGTCTACCAAATGACTTTCAATTTTATTGAAAATTTTATATGACATAGACCTAGATGTCACAAACAAGTTTCGTGAAGGTAGCAACTCTAAAATCAGTTCACATAAATTTTTTTAAAAAATCAGGAAGACACAGATGTCATTCAGAACAGAACACTCAAAATAGAACAAGCATCAATTTTCCAGATTTATGATCTGTATTACGAGCAATTTTAGCCTAATACTTTGAAAGTCTAGAACACATCTTCATGAGACATCACCGTTTACAAGCTCATATCATCACTCGAAAAACGCTGATAAGATAAGCACTCGAATTTCCAGAACAAGTCATATTCATAATGATCATTCAGAGTAGAATCATTACTGATGGAAACCAGGAGAAAGAAGTGAATCGCTTAGCTCTAAATTCTAATCAACAGCCTTAATCTTCAAAGATCAGCCAACGATCAAAGGCAACTAAGCTTCTTCCAATGTACTGGACTCGTTGAATAGATGAACTATTTCGGTGATTGATGCAGCTGGAAGTTTGGTCGAGCAAGTTCTGGTCATGATAGAGATGCAGAAAATCAACGCAAAGAATTGAATCAAAAACAAAATCAGAGAACATGAGCGAACTTAGCTTTGATTCAGGGTCACGATTTTCGAATTTTCTGGAAATCAAAGAAGAGCGAGCTTGAAATACGATGATTTAAGCTCGAGTGAACAACCAGATCTCGGATCGGCTGGACTTCGCTGAAGAGAGAGTCCTGATCGGTGATGGAACAAGGATTTTCAGTGTTCGCTCGGCTTCAAACTTTGATTGCGGACACTCTCCTTTGATCAAGCGGTGAAGCTTGAGGGAGAGTTAGTGGAGATTATCTTCTTCCTTCTCCATAAGAAGTCAAAATCAACCGCTTCTCAATATCTTCAAACATTTATCATATTTGCTATCGCCGCAGCACTTGTGTTAAGTGTTGGCACGCGTTGGTTTGCCCTGCACAAGTCTGGACCAGAAAATCAACTTTCATCCACCACGACATCAGGCGTCCGCGGTTTTCCACTGTATGCGACTGCAGCCATAGATGATGTCAAGACCACACGCTGCACAGAAGGCGCTTTGGAGCAAGTGATTCTGCCTGCGGATCCTTGACATCATGATAAAAGGGCGAGGCAGTGTGAGAAACGCCTGCACAACCCTCAACAATAGGATCAAATGAACCCTCTTCCAGCAGCTTTGCTTTGAACGGTTGAAGTCCATCTTTCGCTCCATTAAGTCCAAGCAGATGTTCAGTCTTTTTCGGATCATTCGGACCCCGGACCGAGGCCTTGACCGTGTAGCCGTGCTGCAGGAGGAGCTTGACAAGCCAACAAGGCGATACCAGACGCTCCGGTCATGCACACGACCTTCCCGGCACCCACCGCTGCGCTCATTCTCGTCTTCTCTGATTCGCCTCCTTCGTCCTTCTTCGTTTCGAAAAGGTGGCTCTCGCTCTGCTCAGAGGGAGAGATCTCTCCTTTTTCCTTGGGCAAGCTTCCTTCACTCCTTCTATCTCTGGTTCTCTCCATAGCCGAAGTTCTGCAGCTCCCTCCTCCTCTCTCTCGAAGCTCTCTGCAATTTCTTCTCTTCCATGGCCGACGACTTCCCAAAACCACACCCCCCCCCCCCCCCCAAAAAACACACACAAAAGAATATCGAGAGCGTGCGTTAGAGAAAAGGGAATAAGGCCTGAGCTTGTTTAAGTTCTGGTGGGCTTTTTTAAGGAAAAAAGAAGCAAGAAAAAAAAAAAATGGGCTTAAGAGGAAGCAAAAAGATGGGCTATGGGAATTACAAAAAAAGAGCTGGGGGCATGGGCTCAACTGACCCAAAAACCTACTATTTAAAAAAGAAGAGGCCAAGCCCCCTACCCGAATTTGTTGTTCTTATTACGTTATTATTATTATTTTTTCATTCATTTTCGTTCATTTCATTTTTATTTTTTTCTTTCTATTTGTTATATATTTTTATATTTTTATAAAATGAACGGATATTTAAAAGGTTGATAAAAATTTGGGTGTCAAAAAGCCATCCATTTTGAGCAACTCCTTTTAGGGGATTCTAAGTGATGCATAAAGCAATAGGTAAACATGGATTCATTGATCCACAAACAAGCACTAACCACTAAGACAACTCTCTCTCATATGCGCAATAATAGAGTGACAAAAAGCTACCTGCTACATAGAAATTGATCAAATAAGTACCTTGTTAACCCTAAGCAATATTGGAAAACTCGAAAGTTACATTAAGTAGTAAAGCATTTAGAAAAACAAATAAAAGCCTATTATAACTCAAGAAAGGGCATAAAAGGAGAAAAGTTCTTCGAAACAACCCTAAACAATGGAATTCAAGGTCCAAAACATATTGTATTTGACTAATAAGAGTCGCTTTATTATGTGAGAACGACAAAATAAAAGAAGAATGGCAAAAAATTTCGTATCTACATAATTTTTAAGACAAATCTAGGTTAATTTGAATATAATTACCACTCATTATACTCTCATTTTTGCTAATACCATTGCAAGATGCCTATCTTGATCAAGACTAGCTCGATAAGTTGTATTGCAGCCATTGCTTTTGCGACCAGTGCATTGCGAAATGGCTCAAGGTGAATATTATTATCCAATTTGCAAAGTGGCAGCAGTAGCACTAGCAATATGAATGAGATCGATCTCAAACTTCAAAGGATTTCACATGTGATAAATTTCGAATTTGTGACAAGATCAATCGACCTTTTTTCTTGCTTAGGCAATATAATTTGTAATTGAGCAGTTCTTGTTTCCCCTCTCATCTCATTTGTTGTGAATCCGACACTTCTCAAGTTTATAGTCTTTGACATCACGATCATCTCCCGTTTAACAAGTAGTAGTGCATTTTCCATAGAGAACTGCCATTTTGAACCATTGCAAGCCTTCAAGTTTGAACATCAAACTTCATTAATGAGAAAAGTAGGACACTTCCTATGGCTCCCAAGTCGCGAGCTCGAACAGTGCAGTACTTGCCAAAGTCGCAGGAAAATTAAAAAACTATTCTAATTTGCATCCTCCGATTTTATTTTTTTGGTCAGATATCCTCCGATTTTAACATGCGTGCTTCGCATTGCCAATAATCAATTCTATCGGGACAGTGATTATCTACAACACCAAATAGTTAGCTTCGATTAGATACAAGAACACATTTCCTCATTCATACATTGCATTCAGACATTATATGAATCTGATTATATAAGTTTGCCATTTTGTAATGCCATGTCTCATTTCTGGCAAGTAAAGAAAAAGAACCCTTGAATATCATAACGGGCAAGTTTTGATTAGTGCGCACAAATTTCTGTTGGAAGAATTATCACCATCTTGGCTAAAAACAAGACAGCAACAACCGTGCCCTCGGCATATATTGATTTACCACAAACATTGTGCTGCAACTCAAAAGAGACTCTGTAAAGGAGATGAATATTTTGTGATGCTCATCTCTAGAAAATCATATGAAATAAGAAGGTGGAGATATCAAAAAATAATCCATAATTATGTTTCATCAGGTGATGACAGATGATACAAATGGAAAGCATGATCCCACCATCTCCATTTGTGTTGTTCAGGATCACGGATCATCCGGATCAGATGCTATTCCAAAGCAAAAGCATAGATATATGTGAGATATTTTTTATCGTGGAAATACTAATAATAATCTTAATAATAGAACCAGCATTTACAAAGGTTATTTTTACAATTTATCGTCTACTGTGCCATTCACTCATACATAATTTAGAAGATATACAAGATGTGAGTGCAGAACGAAGGTTTTCCCCATAGGCAAGTAGGCCAATGGTATAAGAATTGAACCCAAAGACCTTTTAGCTCTTGCCGGAATTACATAAAAACAAAGCTTCATCAAGATTTAAGGAACAAACTAAAAAACAAAAATCATGTGTTTGGCCAAGAACTAATCTACAGCCTGCTTACTAACAATTCAATTCATATAAACACAGATAAATGATATGGACTCGCAACAAATATGTATATGTTCCTCAATGTGCCTTTTTCAGGATAAATAAAAAAGAATCAACAAGAATTTCCCAATAAATCGAGTCAAAGTCACAAACATAATTTCACAACACACCTTATCCATGTCAAAAGACACTCCCAACTTCTTGAAGCAAGAAATTACCACCTGAGCTGTTCCAAATTGTCCAATTTGCTTGATTGATGGGATTCCATCACCCATACTTTAAACAAATTCAGCATTGCCTCCATCAGCACATCCAAATGTGAACTGAAAACAACAATTACTTACCATACCATGTCTACAATATAAATTTGGCATCATTAGGTCAAGAGTAAAACAGTAGAGTGTTATAATATTATAAATTAACCCAAATTCATTGCACATGAGTAAATGTTCATCAATCAATGCAAACCCCCAGACCAAACCACAGCAACAACGAATCCCGATTCTCAAGCTATTCTAAAGAAAGCAGCATAACACACGGTGTTCCACTACAACTCAGTGCACCGGAATAGACATCAACGATGCACTTGTTCAAACTAGCAAAGAAAAAGTGAGGAGAAGTAGGAAGGGGGTGAAACCACACTATGGCATTTTAAGGATGGAAGATGTCCCCCAATCAAAAATATAAGAGTTTAACAAAAGGGTAACTACAGAAAACCCAGAGGGACTCAAATTGCCACAAGTTCCAGCTCTCATGCTTCCCGAGATAGCAATATAAAAAGCTTATTTCTCACCAAACAAAAAATCTTTTTTCTCCCTCTTATTTGTTCCCTCGAACTTCAACAAAGATAGTGGTTCAGTGTATAAGCACCCGAGCTCCTATCTCATTCCCCATTCTGTTAAAGGGTCGCTTCACAACAAATGGTGGAGTACTCAACCATCATTCGACTTGATAACCAAGCAAATGAACATGACGAGTTAAATGATAACAGGTAAAATACAACAAATCTAACTGAGGATAGAAACTATATAAAGATAAGCTTACAGGATAGAATCAGACCTATATCAATAAGATTAACAGCACCTAATCTGCCTTGAGTCCCACATCGGCTTAGCACACCAACGATGAGTCACCTATAACCGCACTTGCCACCATCTTTTTTTTGCTTTGTGATTTAGGTTGTGTCTTGTTTGTATCATTGTGTTTCCATTTTATCTTTGTGTTGATATAATGCAGAAAATAAAGAGATCAACAGTACCTAATTGACAAATTGTAGGACAAAACTCACAGAACTTCCATTCTTAGTATCTTATTTTATTTTTTTCATGCATAGTTGATCTTACAACCAATGGCTCTCTCGAAAGTATCTAATCCAACAGTGGTGAGAATTCTAATTTTAACATCAGCTACATGTGCACTTAAACATCCATAAAATCATTAATCGAGACCTAGTCAAAAGGATGAACCATACAAGACAGAGAGCAAAGTGAGGAGCAGAGGGGAAAGCAAATGCAGAAGAATGAGGACTGAACACCTTTAGAGGATACCCAGAGAAGGCTCCTGGAAATTGCTCTGCCATAATCTCCATCGCTGCAAGAAATGCCACAACCTACCAAAAACTAGAGAATAATTAGGACAAAATAAGAAAGTGCAGAGACGGCTAAAACTGAACATGGATTGTGGGTTTTGTCAGCTGTTTCCCCATTTGTTGGGAAATTACTGCATATAAATTTGAATCTTCGATTGTTTAGTAAAGCCAATCCCTGTATCCTCCAGTAGTTCCCATTACAAATGGAATGCCAACATTGCAATACAGCTCAGCGTTACCTTCATAATAGAAAGAATTTAATTGAACTTATCAAGCGAACAGTGACATATTGCCTCGTGCAGTATCCTGTTAAGGTTTGCAGATTTCAAAAAATTACTGATTTCCAAACAATCAGATGATCCTCCCACCCATATTTTAATGGAACTTTGAAAAACGAGACCTCTCTTTCGGCAAATGAATTTCTATCAATACTTTCTCTAAAGATGTGTTACTATTCACTGCATCAGGCATATTCGGGTGTTCACAAAAGACCAACACCACAACGCTTTCTCTATCTGAAGATGCGTGCACCTTAATCTCTTTGCCACACACCTCTATGGTTTTTCCAGCCTCTTTGGCACAGCCAAACGACATTGGGATAAGATCGAGTCCTGCAGAATCCGCTGCATTTATAATAGCCTTCCCCATTTTGCTTGAACAATTGTTCACCTGCAGCAACAGCAAACACGCAATGCATCTATCGACTAAGCCAAAAAAAAAAAAAAAAAAAAAATGGCCAGGAAAATATCAAAAATTTTATTGAGATGTTTCAGTAACTTATGATTTAAATTATTTATAATAGAGAAACAAACGCGCGTACAAAGAGAGGTAGAGATGAGGAGCATAGCTTCCAAAGTCAATCACTAATCAAAGGATTTTGCCAAAAAAATGAATCTATACATGAGGATGTCTACGTAATTATTATATTGTTGTTTTTCTCTTTGGAATGTGAAAAAAAAAAATTACTAGAGGAATGAATTTTAAAAACAACGGGAAGGAAAAAGGCATTAAGGAAAGAATTCAAATGCAAATAGAATTAAATAAATGGCAACAAAAAGAAAATTCAAGTGCCCTAAAATAGATAATGATTAGATTGTGCTGCCACAAAATTAGTCAAATAATTAATGTATAATCATATAAGTTTATAGCTAATTAGGGAAATGAATAGAATACAGCAAACCTGAACTGACCCAATTAGCCTTGATGAAGAAAAATGAACGCACAAAGATATGTTATGAGGTTTATTGTTGGATATGTGTGTCAGTGCATGTGTGAGCAAGTTGTCCCAAAGTAGACCTATCTAAAATCGGCAAAAGAGAGTATATGGTAAAATATCTTGTATTTCCCACTAAAAGGCCAATGTGTATAATTTCTTGCATCCATATACTTTTCTTTTCTTCAACAATTTTATTATTGTGGGATTTCCTTCCACCAAAATTCATGAGGATAAATAATTATCTTAATATGAACCATTGACAACCATTTTATTTCCAGAAGTTTTTCCTATTCTTTGGCTAAATGAGGTAGGGTTGCATTGTTAATTAGTAAGCTATATCTCGTCAATAATTGAATTGCATCTTTTTGTGTCTAAGTTGAAATTTGGAATGATCACTAAAAAATGACATCTTATGTCGCTAATGTAACAATATTGGCTTCATATACTTAAAAATAACGTACAAATTCAAATTGAGAAAATATAAAATAACTGTTAACGGTTGCCAACGAGAAAAATATATAAATAAGTAGATGAAAATTAAGTAATTCTAACGATATGTACGGTCAGATAGTACCTAAGTTAAAAGATTAATCAATTGACCATTTTAAGAAATCAAATTTATGAACTTAGATATATCACTTACTAATATGATAACAAGTACATATTTAACTTGCAAATCTCGTAGTAGATTCCGGACCTTAATACCATCTACATCGGATAAGAAAATTGTTACCGTTTACAATGAATGATATTAAAAGGTCTTGCTCTCTTTTGGTGGATTACTTTGAGAATCTACGAAAAAATTAAGATTAACCAAGATCAAACCATTCTAAGTATTGTGGGAGAGGGAGAATAGTAGACCAAGAAAATAATTAATTCTATAAAACGAGACTATTTCAAGAATGAAATACAAATACAAATGAAAGATGACAATTCGAATTAGGATTTCTCAGCAACTAAAAAGAGATGTCAAATTGAGAAAGCTCTCTAATATGGTAAGTTGGAATTTACTCAATCAGGCATGAGGAAGGATAATATAAATAGAGATAAGTTCTGCACTACCAACTTGTCTTCTTAAAGTTTGTCTTCATTTTGGTATCATCTCATCTTTTTGTCTTAGTCTATGCAAATTACATCAAAATTCTCTTGAACTCTCACATCGGTCTAGATCTTCCAGGTTATTTTTCATGTGCTTCCCTGATCTTTTTTTCCCTTTCATATCCTTCTTTCTTCTTAGCATATGGTATGATATAGGTAGTTTTTCAACTCATGCACAATGGTTTTTTTTTTCCTCTTTATTTCAAATGTGAAAAAGAATTTGAAAAGTATGTATACTACATCCATTGTTCAGATCTCGGATGTTTTTGATAGATGAAGCATATTTCTTCAAGTGATTTTTTTTATTTTTTAATCTATATTTTCATTAGGGTATCGATGTCTATATGCTTTCTCTTTTTTCGTGTCAAAGTCTTTCTTGTTGCATTTTACAAATTTTGCTTATAATGATAGAGAGATTGTATGAGAAGTATCAATTTCAAGGTAAATAATTGCATTTTGAAGACTAACAACACAATCTAATAGATTGTCGTATCTTGGAGGGTGTAGGATATTTTACTAGCAACCAAATTATTTGGATGTTATAAACCCATTTATTATATTTGATTGTCGAGACAGTCATATGTGTAGATTCAAATTCTAAAATTTATTTCACATGATCAATTTAGTGATCAATCGGTGACCTTAGTTCGTTCTCTAGGAATCTATGATTATAGCTCACCTTTTTATCTAAATAAATAATTTTTTAGATGTACTTATCATTTTTTTCATGAATGGTCATTTCTTGCAGGCTAATTTCCATCAAGGTTTACTTTTGGCTGGTGCTTCTCAAATCAAGTACGTATATTCTCTTCTTCATCTTTTTTTTTTTTTTCCCCATTCCATATGGTATTGAATTTGTTTAAAAGCCTTAATAAATGGTTAGGGCTATCTGTGCTTCTATGCTTGTAAAGTTCATTCTACCAATTTCGTTTGATTATTATTAAGGTTCATTCTAGCAATTTTGCTTTGGGTGGGCAACCTTGGGCAAGGCCAGATGACTCTTGCTCAGATCTAGGGTGAGGGTCGCGCCCTCCCCCAAATTTGGGCTAGTAGGCCCTTGTCGGGAGCCACCAAGGCATCACTTGGGGCCGGTGAGGGTGACCTTCGCTGGCCCTTCCCGACGATTTTAGCGGCAGCCACTAGGAAGGGCTTGGCCAAGCCATGGGTGAATTTGTGTTTTTTTTTTTAAATATTAATTTTTTGCTTTTTATTTTTAATCTAATTTTGTATGTATTTATAATTTTTTAATGCTTTTTTTTCTGACATGGCACTTAGTAGGCGCCACATCATTGCCACGTGTCTTAAGAAAGTAATAAAATAAGGCATGTAAGCATTTTCCGTTAGTTAAAGTGGACGAAATTAATAAAATGACTTGTTTAAACCAATTTGACAAGTTTTAAGATTTTATTGCACTTTTTACAACTTTCAAGATTTAATTGCACTTTCATGACTAGTTTTAAAACTTTTAGCAAACTTGTCCCTAATATTTATTCTGCAATTTCATCAAAACCTCAATGGTTTTATTGTCTATGAGTCTTATCAAAATTGTCCTTAGTGACCAATTAGAAAATTATCGCTTTATTACAATATAATGTCAACTACAATAATTTTTTTGCAGGCTATTATAAATATGATAATTAGGTTGGTTTGAAAATTTTTAAATCCCGTTTCCAAAATTTTCGATTTCAATCTCACTATGTGTAAGTCAATTACTTGTCTTACTCATTCTCCTATGATAAATCAACTAAAAGAATGTGTAGGCATTGAAAGAAAATTTATATCATTTGAAATCTTTTTCTTGTTTTATGTCTACTGCGAGGGCAATTGCATTCTGACTTAGCCCCTCCAATACTTCAAGAGGAATTCCTCCCTCGACAGAAACAGACTTTTTCCGATGTATATACTACTAATTTGGATAGAATACATACACCCCCTCTAGTAAATTGATTTATGTTCATATATAGTTTTAATACAAATGCTAAATGGTCATTACATGGTCGATCATACATAGTTTAGCATTTTTTTGTCTATGTAAAATTTTCCAAAAGAAGGAATTCTACGCACTTAGTGGATTGATTCACCATTTGACAACAAATGTATGCTTTTGTATCCATAACATCATTAATGTAAGCATAAAGAAATAATATGAAATCCGTTCATTTGCTGGAAAATATTTTATATTTTTCCATGAGGTAATATCATCCTTTTTTATCATGATTTAGTACATAATATGTTAATATTTTGTCAAGAAAACACATTAGGTTCATATTTTTAGAGCTATTCTGGCATAATGAACAGCGTATACCCACACACATATATATACGAATATTTTTATTATAATTCTCTGACAAAAGAATTTTACATTTACAGGCCTCTACAATGGAAAATGAAAATAACAACACAATTGACCAAACCACAAATGAACTGTTTGAATCGAACGTTTATCCAGGAGGTGACATACTTTCCAATGGCCTTGTTACAACGGAGAACTCAGCAGGGCCACATGGCCAGGAACAATTATCTATAAACAGTCAATTTACTTCTGCGACATCTAGATTGCCGGGATGGGCGAGTAGAGGGGTGAGGCGAGCTAGACCTCATCCCCAGATATCATCTCCATCACCGTGGGCTGCCATCCAATTGAGAACGCACGAGGTATGTTCCAAAAATGTAATATTATTATATCTTTGTGTATTCATGTTTCATTCTAGGAACGGCGACATCTTATTTATAGTACTAGATTTGAAAACTCAACAAATTTTCGCATAATTCTTAATTTGGTTCCTAAATTAAGTATGATAATCCCATTGGAAATTTCGTCAATATAATTCCTTGAAAAGAGTATTTGAGATTGAGAGTTTTAAATTGAGACTGATTTTTACTACCAATTATGTGATGCATTTCCACATATATCATGCTCTTGATGCCAAAAGACAATCGCATTGTATTAAACTTGTGATTCTCATTTCTATATTAGACATGAACTTTTAATTTACATGCCATATCAAGATAATATGTAACTAAGTATACCTTTTTAAATATTTTTAAAATATATGACACTCCGTGTCATGTAGAAAAAGGAATGTCTTATGTAGTGTTGATGGATTTTTTTTTTATTTTTTTTGGCAATGATTAACCACAACCTAGTAATGTCATAATTGTCATTACCTCTTATTTTGTTTCCTCCGAGATTTGTACTAGCTTGCATGTATTTTAAGTTTCCACCTAAATGATAGTCTAGATACTTTCATGAACAATGAAAATATTTTTCATTCATTTATCTTTATAAACAATACATGCAATCGTTTTGAAGAAAATGTTTCCTAAATTATAACTTTCTGCAAAACAAACGGAGCATCGGTATATACATAATCTCTTTTATAGTACTATGAACTATAAAAAGTTCAACTAAACAGAGATTGCTGCTTGTGTATGACTTCAAACATTTGCAGTGGCGTCATGAGTTTTGTAGTGGACATAGAAGTTTTCGAGTAATAATATTTGTTACCCTAAATCTCGAATTTTGTTGTGGACGTGATTTTCAAGTTTTATCTCTCATACTAACGTCGAAATGTCTCAATTAGTGAAATTGTTGTAATTCATTTTCATGGGTATATATATGCTCAAGCCCCTTCACTACATTTATGTGTTATTGAGTATTTTGCATTCAAACAACTAAAAGCCAATCTAGGCATGCATTGATGTCAAATTGATGTGGAGGGACATCTATTTTTGACTTTGGTTAGCCCTCGAGCAAGCAATATTTTCGATACTTGAGAAATAATTTACTTAAGGAGAGGTGACTATGAAATACTTAGGTTTTCTTCATATGCTTCTGATTAAGAATTGGTCCACCTCAACAAACAGGGTGGAGATGCTTCCATAGGATTGAGTGAGGAAGCCATCTCTACACATCTCAGGTCGCAGCAATATCAACCCCAAACCTCTACTTCGGAAGAATACAATGTCGAAGCCGAATCCTGCTGTATTTGTCTAGTAAGAACGACTTCATTTACTCAAGAAAATATTAAGATAGAATTGAGGAATAATATTGTTGTCCATAAGTAATTGTCTTAGCTAAATTTAAACTATGAGTATGCATATATGTTACTAAATCGTACCTTTTATTTTGCTGGACTATTTGCAGGATGACTTCATTGTTGAAGATAAGCTTGGACAGTTGGACTATGGGCATCGCTTTCACTATGGCTGCATTGAGAAATGGCTCATGAGGAGGAACTTTTGTCCACTTTGTAAAAGGAAAGCAATAAAGTTATGAATAAGGCATATTTCGTCTTTGATGTGGTTCATGTAATGGTTTCTACGGAGATTGATTGAGTTTCAACTAAATTTGATATATTTAAGATTGTTGATTATGTAATTTTTGTGTGTCTAACTTTAAGGAACTAAATAGAAGGCAACATGATAGCATGTGCCAATAATAGTGACATAATATTAGCGCCATTAATAATTAACTAAAATAACAAATAAATTGGTATTGAAGAAAACTATGAAACCTAAGTAGTGAAATACTCCCATGTTTGTTTTGACAATGAGAATATATAAATTTCGTTGATAATTAATGACAATATGATGTTAACTAGAATAAAATCCAACCGATTTCTGAGTTACGAACACCATCCGTCAAGATATTTCAGCTATGAACGTGATTAAAACCTTTTATATGTGGTGGGAGATTTAATTTATATAAGCAAAATGAAAATTAGAATATGTAGGAGATCTTGATAATGAAATGGGGATATATATGGTGATTAGATTGGGCAAAGATGTATTAGTTATATGGGCAGTAAATACTCTCTCTCACTTAAACACACAAACACACAAATTACATTAATAACATTGAATTATTTTTTTGATCGCTACAAAGGGCCATCTATTTTAAGCAGAGCACCTTTTTGGGGATCCTAAGTGATACAGTTAACTATGGGTAAACACAGATTCATCGATCTGCCAACACGCACTAAGACAACACCGCTCACTTGCGCACTAACAAAGAGAAATCACTTTTCTTTTTCATTATGTGAAATATGACAAAAAGCTACCTCATACATAGAATAGATCAAATAAGTACCCTGTTAACCCTAAGTGACATTGGAAAACCCAAAAAGTTACATTAACCAGTAAAGCATTTAGAAAAATAAATAAAAGCCTAATATAACGCCAAAAAGGGCATAAAACTAGAAAAGTGCTCGCAAGCACGCCTAATCAATGGAATTCAAGGCCCAAAACATATTGTATCTGACTTGTAAGAATCACTTCATTATGTAAGAACATCGAGATAAAAGAAGAATGGCAAAAAATTTCGGTCAGTACATAACTTTTAAGACAAATCTAGGCTAAATGGAATATATCGACCACTCATTATACTCTCATTTTTGCTAACATCATTGCAGGATGCCTATCCTGATCAACCCGGAAAGTTGGATTGCGGCCATTGCTTTTGCTACCGCTGCATTGCAAATGGCTCAAGGTGAAGATTATTGTCCAATTTGCATTGCGGCAGCAGCAGCACTAGCAATATGAATGAGAGAGATCTCAAGAGTTCACATACGATAAATTTCAAATTTATGATGAGATTTATCGACCTTTTATTTTTTATTTATTTATTTATTTGCTTAGACAATCTAATTTGTAATTGACCACGTTCTTGTTTTCCCTCTCATCTTATTCATTGAGAATCAAACACTTTTCAAGTTCATAGGTCTTTGACATCCACACATGATCATCTCTCTTAGTGAAAGTGGGAATGCATTTTCCATGGAGAACTTCATTTTGAACCATTGGGGGCCTTTCAAGTTTGAACATCAAACTTCATTAATGAGAAAAGCAGGACACTTCCATATGGCTTCCTAGCTGCGGGCTCGAACAGTACAGTAGTTGCTGACAATGCTGAGTATGAGAGAGTCAATGGAAAATTACAAAACTATTCTACTCTACTTTGCATTATCTGATTTTAAGACGTGCTTCGCATTGCAAATGATCAAAATCTTAACATCTCAAAGAGAAGCTGCAGCTGCTCAAGCTTAATGATCCATCTTCAAAACAAGTCTTGCAATTTTCTCTACTCCATTGCCATATAAAGCAACGATAAGTATAAAGAATTCTAAAAACCAGAGTCCTGAGTTGGATGGAGATACGACATCTGCCAAACAATTACTAATAATAATTATTATAACAATGGTAAAGATTATTCAAGACCACAACACAGAACTAAGACAATACAGCTGACCTGAAAGATAAACGCCGCACAAGAAACCTCAGCATGAAACAAGTATTAACACATGCTAACCTCACGCAATACATCAATCATATTGTGTATACGCTGGTCTTCCTTCTGCTGGATCTGCAAAAAGACAACACATTGACAAACCAAAATCAGCGAGTACATTGGCTATGGGATCCATAGGGACAATAACTATCTGCAACTCCAAAAGTTAACTTCGATTAGATACAAAGAACACATTTCCTCATTCAGAACTAAGACATTGTACATCGCATTCAGACATTGTGTGAATCTGATTATACAAGTATATATAGGAGGGGTGAGCTGGTGTCACTTCAAAGCTTGCCATTTTGTAATGCCTTCGTTTCACTTTTGGCAAGGAAAATAACTCTTGAACATCATTACAGGCAAGTTGGATCAGTGTGCACTTGTACATCCAGGAAAAAAATCAATTCCAAACTAAAGTAGGTTCAGTTGGAAGAATTATCACATTCTTTGCTAAAAACAAGACAGCACCAACTGTACCATCAGCATATATTGATCTACCTCAAACATTGTGCTGAAACTCGAAAGAAACTCTGTAAAAAGTAGATGAATATTTCGTGATACTCATCTCTAGAAAATCTTATGAAATAAGGTGGACATATCAAAAAATAAAAACATAATTACGTTTCATCGGGCAATGACAGATGATACAAATGGAAAGCATGACCAGACAAATACTCTTCTGGAACTCCCACCATCTCCATTTGTTGTTTAGGATCACAGATCATCTGGATCTGATGGTATTCCAAAGCAAAAGCACAGATAAGTGTGAGATATTTTCAATGTGGAAATACTAATAATAATAATAATCTTAATTATAGAACCAACAATGACAAAGATTATTGTTACGGTTTATCGTCTACTGTGCCATTCACTCATGCATAATCTAGAAGATATTCAACATGCAAGTATAAAACGAAGGTTTTGCCCCATAGGCAAGTAGGCCAATGGTATAAGAACTAAACCTAAAGACCTCTTAGCTCTTGCCGGAAGTGCATAAAAACAAAGCTTCATCAAGATTAAAGGAACAAACTAAAAAACAAAAATCATGTGTTTGGCCAATAACTAATCTACAGCCTGCTTGCTAACAATTCAATTCATATAAACACAGATAAATGATCTGGACTAGCAACAAATACGTACATGTTCCTCAATGTGCCTTTTTCAGGATAAACAAAAGAAGAATCAACAAGAATTTCCAAATAAATCGAGTCAAAAGTCAAAAACATAATTTCACAACCCACCTGATCCATGTCAAAAGACACTCCCAACTTCTCAAAGCAAGAAATTACCGCCTTAGTTGTTCCAGATGTGTCCAATTTGCTTGATTGATGGGACTCCATCACCTGTACTTTAAACAGATTCACCAGTGCCACCATCAGCACATCCAAATGTGAACTGAAAACAGCAATAACTTACTAAACCATGTCTACAATATAAATTTGGCATCATTAGGTCAACAGTAAAACAGTAGAGTGTTGCAATATTATAAATTAACCCAAATTCATTGCACACAAGTAAATGTTTATCAATCAATGCAAATCACCAGACCAGACCCTAGCAACAACGAATACCAATTCTCAAAATATTCTTAAGAAAGCAGCATAATACCTGGTCTTCCACTACAACTCAGTGCACCAGAATAGACATCAACGATGCACCTGTTCAAACTGGCAAAGAAAAAGTGAGGAGAAGTAGGAAGGGGGTAAAACCACACAATGGCATTTTAAGGACAGAAGATGCCCCCTAATCGCTCAAAAAGATAAAAGTGTAACAAAAGGGTAACCACGGAAAACCCAGAGGGACTTAAATTGCCACAGATTCCAGCTCTCGTGCTTCCCAAGATAGCAACATAAAAAGCCTATTTCTCACCTAACAAAAAATCTTTTTTCTCCCTCTTATTTGTTCCCTCGTACTTCAGTGAAGATAGTGGTTCAGTGTATGAGTACCCGAACTCCTATCTCATTCCCCATTCTGGTAAAAGAGTCACTTCACAACAACTGGCACAGTACTCAACCATCATTCAACTTGATAACCAAGCAAATGAAACATGACGAGTTAAATGATAATAGGTAAAACACAACAAATCTAACTGAGAATAGGAACTAAATAAAGATAAGCTTATGGGATAGAATCAGATAAGATTCACAGCACCTAATCTGCCTTGAGTCCCACATTGGCTTAGCACACAAACAATGAGTCACCTATAACCTCACTTGGCCACCGTCTTTTTTCTGCTCTATGATTTAGGTAGTGTCTTGTTTGTATCATTGTGTTTACATTTCATCTTTGTGTTGATATGATGCAGAAAACATAGAGATCAACAGTACCTAATTGACATATTATAGGACAAAACTCACAGAACTTCCATTCCTACTACCCTTTTTAACATTTTTTCATGCATAGTTGATCTTACAACCAATAGCTCTCTCAAAAGTATCTAATCAAACATTGGTGGGAATTGTAATTTTAACATCAGCTACATGTGCACTTAAACATCCATAAAATCATTAATCGAGACCCAGTCAAAAGGATGAACCATACAAGAAAGAGAACGAAAGTGAGGAGCAGAGGGGAAAGCAGATGCAGAAGAGTAAGGACTGAACACCTTTAAAGAATACCCAGAGAAGGCTCCTGGAAACTACTCTGCCATAATTTCCATCGCTGCAAGAAATGCCACGACCTACCAAAAACTAGAGAATAATTAGGACAAAATAAGAAAGTGCAGAGATGGCTAAAACTGAACAAGGATCCTGGGTTCTGTCACCTGTTTCCCCATTTGCGGGGAAATTACTGCATATACATTTGAATCCTTGACTGTTTTGTAAAGCCGATCCCTATCCCCTCCAGTAGTTCCCATGACAAATGGAACTCCAACATTGCAATACAGCTCAGCATTACCTTCATGATGATAGAAAGATATGCTCAGTAACAAGAATTCAATTGAACTTATCAAGCGACCAGTGACATATTGGCTCATGCAGTATCCTATTAAGGTTTGCAGATTTCACAAAATTACCGAAGTTCCATATAATCAGACAATCCTCCCACCCCTATTTCAATGGAACTATAAAAAACCAGACCTCTCTTTCAGCAAATGCATTTCTATCAACACTATCTCTTAAGATGTATACCTCACTGTTAACTGCATCAGGCACAGTGTAGTCGACCACGATCATATTCGGGTGTTCACGAAAGACCGAGGTCCGTGCACCGTAATCTCTTTCCCACACACCTCTACGGTTTTTCCAGCCTCTTCAGCACAGCCAAACGACATGGGGATAAGATCGAGCCTTGCAGAATCCGCTGCTTTTATAACAGCCTTCCCCATTTTGCCCAAACAACTGTTCACCTGCAGCCACAGCAAACACGCAATGGCGGGGAAAAGACCAAAAATCGTATTGAGAAGTTTCAGTAACTTAAGAAGAAAGCACACATTACCCAAACCCACATAAATTCCCATCCTAAAAATAAGCAATCGCAACTTCTCAATGCCCAAATGCAGTACCCACCAAGCAGAACTAGGCAAAAGAAAGCATTTTTCGCGCACTCCAAACAAGACGACTCCCCACCACATTCGCCCCCACACCGTCATCGAACACCACGCGAGCGGAAGCGCCGTTACCATGATGGGTATGTCCAGTTTCTTCGAAGCTCGGGCTTGGAGGTGGGCCTTGAGGGGCGGGCGACGCCGACATAGTCACCGCGGCGGATCGGCTGCGGAAAGGAAGAAGAAGACGGCGGCGGCGGCCGCGCCTCGTACGTTCTCTCGGGAAGAGGGAAGCGAGCGGAGTCGCGTCTGCTCCGCACGTGCTGTTCCTGGCGGGAGTGCGACTCGCGCGGACGCCATCGGGGGCGGCGGCGAAAGATGGAAGAAATCAAGAGCTGAATAGAATTACTAAATTGAGGAAACTCTTATTTTTCCCTCCTCCTTAGTTCAAAACCAGCCTTCACCTTTTTTTTTTTTTTTCTTGTATAAATAAGACGAGACCTAGACTATTATAGTTTGTGTTTCTCTTCACATCATTTTTCTTCAGTGTGCACCTAAAAAAGAAAATGAACTGCTATAGATGCCAACATCTCTAAATTTCAATTTAAATTATTTACAATAGAGAAACAAACGCGCACAAAGAGAGGTAGAGATGATGAACACATTTATAGCTTCCAAAGTCAATTACTAATCAAAAGGATTTTGCCAAAAAAAAAATCTATACAAAAGGATGTCTACCTAATAATTATATTTCCTGTTTTACTCTTACTACTAAAGGAATGCATTTTAAAGACAACGGGAGGGGAAAAGGCATTAAGGAAAGAATTGGAATGCAAATAGAATTAAATAAATGGCAACAAAAAGAAAATTCAAAAACGGAATTCAAGTGCCCTAAAAATAGATAATGACTAGATTGGCTACCACAAAAGGAATCAAATAATTAATGTATAATCATATAAGTTTATAGTTAATAAGGGAAATAAATAGAATACATCAAGTTTAAACTTACCCAATTAGTCTTGATGAAGAAAAATGAACGCACGAAGATATATTATGAGGTTTATTTTTAGATACGTGTGTCGGTGCGAGTGAGCAAGTTGTTTTAAAAATAGACCTGTCGAAAATAGGCAAAAGAGAGTATATGGTAAAGTATCTTTTGTATTTCCCACTAAAAGGTCAATGGGTATATTTTCTTGCATCAATATACTTTTCTTTTCTTCAACAATTTTATTACTGTGGGATTTCCTTCCGCAAAAATTCATGAGGACAAGTAATCATCTTCATATGGACCATTGGCAATCATTTGTATTTCAAAGATTTTTTTTCTTATTCTTTGGCTAAATGAAGTAGAGTTGAATTTTTAATTAGTAAGCTATAACTCATCATAATTGAATTGCAAATTTTCTTTTTTTTCTGTTTCCAAGTTGCAATTTGGAATAATCTCTAGGAAATGACATCTTATGTCGATGATGTAACAATATCGGCTTCATTTACTTAACAATAAAGAACAAATTTAAATTGAGAAAATCTAATATAACCGTTAACGGTTGCCAACGAGAAAAATATATAAATAAGTAGATGAAAATTAAGTAATCTTAATGGTACATATGGTCAATTAGTAACTAATTTAGAATATCCATCAATCGATCGTTTTAAGAAGCCAAATTAACGAACTTAGACATATCACTTACCAATTTGATAACAAGTACATAACTTACAAATCTCATACTAGATTCCGGACCTTAATACCGTCTACATCGGATAAGAAAATTATTATAGTTTACAAGGAATGATATTAAAAGGTCTTGCACTCTTTTGGTGGATTACTTTGAGAATCTATGAAAAAATTAAGATTAAATAAGATCAAGCCATTTTAAATATTGTGGGAGAGGGAGAATAGTAGACCAAAACAAGAATTAATTCAATAAAATGAGACTAGTTCAAGAATAAAATACATATACAAATGTAAGATGACAATTCAAAATAGGATTTTTCAGCAACTGAAAAGAGATGTCAAATTGAGAAAGCTCTCCAATATTGTAAGTTGGAATTTACTCAATCAAGCATGAGGAAGTATAATATAAATAGAGACCACTTCTGCACTGCCAACTTGTCTTCCTGAAGTTTGTCTTCATTTTGTATCATCTCCTCTCTTTGTTATACTCTATGCAAATTACATCAAAATTCTCTTGAACTCTCACATCGGTCTAGATCTTCCAGGTTATTTTTCATGTGCTCTTCTACTCTTTTGTCCCCTTTCATATCCCTTTTTTTCTCCTTAGAATACGGTATGATATAGGTAGTTTTTCAACTCATGCACTATGTTTTTTTTTCTCTTTATTTCAAATGTGAAAAAGAATTTGAAGAGTATGTATACTACATCCATTGTTCAAATCTTGGATTTTTTTTTTTTTTTTTTTAATAGATGAAGCATATTTCTTCAAGTGTATTATTATTATTATTTTTTAATCTATATTTTCATTAGGGTATCTATGTTTGTAACAAGCTATATGCTTTCTTTCTTTTTTCATGCAAAAGTCTTTTTTGTCACATTTTACCAATTTTGCTTATAATGATAAAGAGTTTGTATGAGAAGTATCAATTTCAAGGGTAACTAATTGCATTGCGAAGCCTAACTACACAATCTAATAGATCGTCGTATCCTGGAGGGTGTGGGATATTCTACTAGCAACTATATTATTTGGATCTTATAAAACCATTTTTTATATTTGATTGTCAAGACAGTCATACGCATAGGTTCACATTCTAAAATTTATTTCACATAATCAATTCAATGATCAATCAATGACCTTAGTTCATTCTCTACCAAATCTATGATTATTTGCTCACCTTTTATCTAAATAAATAATTTTTATATTTATTTATCATTTTTTTTCATGAATGGCCATTTTTTGCAGGCTAATATCGATCGAGGTTTAATTCTGGCCAATGCTTGTCAAATCAAGTACGTATATTCTTTTCTTTTCTTTTTTTTCCCATTCCATATGGTATTGAATTTGTTTAAAAGCCTTAATTAATGGTCATGGGCTGTCTTTGCTTATATGCTTGTAAAGTTCATTCTAGCCATTTCATTTGATTATTGTTAAGGTTCATTTGAGCCATTTTGCTTGGGGTATGTGACCTTGGGCAAGGCCCAATGACCCTCACTCAGATATGGGGCAAAGGGCACCGTCGCACCCTCCCCTAGATTCGGGCCAACCCTCATCGAGAGCCACTAAGGCCTCACCCAAGGCTAGCAAGGGCAACCTTCGCCGGTCCTTCCTAACAGTTATGGTGACGGCCACCGGTGAGGGCTTAGCCAAGGCATGGGTGAGTTTGTGTTATTTTTTTTTTTAATTTATAATTTTTTAATCTATTTTTTGTTTTGTATTTATAACTCTATAATGCTTTTTTTCCGACGTGGCGCTTGGTAGGCGCCACGTCATTGCCATGCATCTTAAGAAATTAATGAAATAAGACATATCAACATTTTTCCATTAGCTGAAGTGGATGAAGTTAAAGGAATGACTCGACCGAATCAATTTGACAAGTTTTAAGATTTTACTACACTTTTTACAACTTTCAGGACTCAATTGCACTTTCCCGATCAATTTTAAAACTTTTAGTTAACTTGTCCCTAATATTTATTCTAAAATTTTGTCAAAACCTCGATGTTGTTATTGCCTATGAGTCTTATCAAAATTGTCCTTAGTGACCAATTAGAAAATTATTGTCTTATTGCAATCAAAGGTCAACTACAATAATTATTTTGGGAGCTATTATAAATATGATAATTAGATTGGTTTGAAAATTTTTAGATCCCATTTCCAAAATTTTCGATTTCAATCTCACTAATTGTAAATCAATTACTTGTCTTACTCATTCTCTAGTGATAAATCAACTAAAAAAATGTGTAGACATTGAAAGATAATTTATAGCATCTGAAATCTTTTTCTTGTTTTATATCTACTACAAGAGCAATTACATTCCAACTTAACCCCTCCAATACTTCGAGTAGGAATTCATCCCTCGATAGAAATAGGCTTTTTCGATTTATATACCACTAATCTGGATAGAATACGTACATCCCCTCTGGTATATTGATTTAAGTTTCAGATATAGTTTTTATACAAATGCTAAATGGTTAGTACATAGTCAATCATACAGGTTTAGCCTTTTTGTTTATATGTAAAATCACCGAAAGAAGGAATTATGTGCTCCTAGTGGGTTGATTCACCGTTTGACAACAAATGTATGCCTTGGTATCCGTAACAGGTTTAATATAAGCATAGAAAAATAATTTGAAATCCGTTCATTCACTAGATAAAAAAACAGATTAAATATTTTTCCCGAGGCAATCTTATCCTTTTTCTTATGATTTAGTCAATGATTTGTTAATATTTTGTCAGGAAACATATTGGGTTCATATCTTTAGAGCTATTCCGGCATATTGAACAACATATACCAACACCACATATATATATATATATATATATATATATATATATATATATACGGATATTTTATTGTTAATTCTCTGACAAAAGAATTTACATTCACGGGTCTTTACAATGGAAAATCAAGACAACAATACAATTGACCATACTTCAAATGAACTAATTGAACAGAATGCCTTTCCAGGAAGCGTTGTGATTTCCGATGGCCATAGTAGAACCGAAAACTCAGCGGGACTACAGAGCCGTGAATTATTAACTTGAACTGTTCGATTTACATCAGCAACATACGGAATGCTGAGATGGGCGAATAGAGGGATGAGGCGAGCTAGAGCTCATCCCCAGATACCATCTCCATCACCATGGGCCGCTATTCAAATCAGAATATATGAGGCATGTTTCAAAAAATGTAATATTATTATATCTTTGTGTATTCATGTTTCATCCTAGGAACAGCATTTTTTGCAGAATTCTCGATTTGGTTCCTTAACCTTAATTAACTATGGGAATCTCGTTGGAAATTTCGCTAATATATCTCCTTGAAAAGAGTATTCGAGATTGAGAGCCTTAACTCGAGACCGATTTTTACTACCAATTGTGTGATTTATTTCCATATACTTCATGCTCTTGATGCCAAAAAAAAAAAAATCGCACCATATTAAACTTATGATTCTCATTTCTATATTTGATATGAGATTTTAATTACAAGCCATATCATGATGATATATAATTAAATATATCTTTTTAAGAACTTCATAAAATATATGAATTTCCGTTTCTAGTAGAAAAAGGTAGTGTGTTATGGACCTTTAATGGGAATTTTTTTTTTTTTTTTTGGGGGGGGGGGGGGGGGGGGCGCAATGATTACCCACAATCTAGTAATGTCATAATTGTCATAACCTCTTGCTATGTCTCCCTAGAAATTTGTACTTGCTTGCATATATTTTCGATTTCTACCTAAATGGTAGTCTAAATATTTTTGTGGACAATGAAAATATTTTTTATTCATTTATCTTTGTAAGCAATACAAGCAATTGTTTTGAAGAAAATATTTGCTAAATTATTTATTTTCTGCAAAAAAAAAAAAAAAAAAGAAAGAGCATTAGTGTATACATAATATCTTTTATTGTATTATGAACTATAAAAGGTTCAACTAAACAGAGATTGTTGCTTATGTATGACTTCAAACATCTGCAATGGTGTCATCAGTTTTGTTGTGGACATGATTTTCGAGTTTTATCTCTCGTGTTATGTCAAAATGTCTGAATTAGTGAGATTGTTGTTATTCATCTTTGTGGGTATATATATATATGCTCGAGCCCCTTCATTACATATATATGTGTTATTGTGTATTTTACATTCAAACAACTAAAAACCAAACAAAGGTGCATTGATGTAGACATTGATCGAGATTAAGGGACATCTAGTTGCGACTTTAGTTAGCCCTTGAGCAAGCAATATTTTCGATACTTGAGAAATAATTTACTTAAGCATAGGTGATTGTGAAATACTTAGGTTTTCCTCATATGCTTTTTGATTAAGAATTGGTCTACCTTGACAAACAAGGTGGAGATATTTCCATAGGATTGAGTGAGGAAGCCATCTCTACACATCTCAAGTCGCAGCAATATCAACCCCAACCCCAACCACTTTATTTACTCAAAAATATTTTAAGATAGAATTGAGGAACGATGTCGTTGTCCATAAGTAATTGTCTTAGCTAAATTTAAACTATGAGTATACATATATAGTACTAAATTGTACCTTTTATTTGCTGGAATTATTGCAGGATGACTACATTGTTGAAGATAAGCTTGGAAATCTGGATTGGGGGCATCACTTTCACTATGGCTCATGAGGAGGAACTTTTGTCCACTTTGCAGAAGGAAAGCTATAAAAGCATCAATCAGGCATATTACATCTTAGAAGTAGTTCTTGTAATGGTTTTTGAGGAGATTCATTGAGTTTCAACTGATTTTAATATATTGAACTTTGTTGAATATCTAATTTCTTTGTGTTTAACTTTAAGGAACTACAAAGAAAGCAACATGATAGCACGTGCCAATAAAAATTACGTGATATTAGCGCCAATAGTAATTAACTTAAATGACAAATAAATTGGTATGCAAGAAAACTATAAAACCAAAGTAGAGAAATACTCCCATGTCTGATTTGACAATGAGAAGATATTAAGTTTGCTGATAATTAATGACAATTTGATGTTAATTAGAATAAAAGCCAACCGATTTCCGAGTTATGAACACCATCCATCGAGATATCTCGGATATTGAACGCGATTAAAATCTTTTAAATGTGGTGGGAGATTTAATTTTTTTCTTTGTGGGAGTTCTTATTTTTACAATCATAGCATCGAAATATTTTTTTTTTTTACCACTACAAAGGGCCATCTATTTCAAGTAGCGCCTTTTTGAATATCCTAAATGATGCGGTTAGCTATAGGTAGACATAGATTCAACGATCTACAAACACGCATTAAGATAACATATGCTCGTATGTGCAATAATAGAGAGAAATTGCTTTTTTTGTTTTTTTTTGCAAATTACATGAAATATTATTTTCTGAATTTTTTTTCAAGCTAGATTGAAGTGCAATGAACACTTTTCATGAAGATACCAACATTAGATCCCAAACCAACGATTATATAAAAATTTAGGAGCACAGGAATGTTATTCTGGAATGCAGTTATACTGATCAAATGAGTTTTATTTTTCATAAAAATTTTACACCAGATAGATGCAGATGCGATGAACATTTTTCATGGAGATGTATTTCCAGATTTTGAACGTATGATTTTATAAAAATCAAATAACGCATGAAGGTCAGTCTGGAAATTGATTTTTCAGAAGCAAAAATGTCTAGTTGAAGATCAATCGTGTCTACCATATGACTTTCAATTTTATTGAAAATTTTATATGACATAGACCTAGATGTCACAAACAAGTTTCTGAAGGTAGCAACTCTAAAATCAGTTCACATAAATTTTTTTAAAAAATCAGGAAGACACAGATGTCATTCAGAACAGAACACTCAAAATAGAACAAGCATCAATTTTCCAGATTTATGATCTGTATTACGAGAAATTTTAGCCTAGTAAACGATATCCAATATATACTTTGAAAGTCTAGAACACATCTTCGTGAGACATCACCGTTTACAAGCTCATATCATCACTCGAAAAACGCTGATAAGATAAGCACTCGAATTTCCAGAACACGTCATATTCATAATGATCATTCAGAGTAGAATCTGTGCTGATGGAAACCACGGGAAAGAAGTGAATCACTTAGCTCTAATCAACAGCCTTAATCTTCAAAGATCAGCCAACGATCGAAGGAAACTAGGCTTCTTTCAATGTACTGGACTCAGTTGAATAGAGGAACTATTTCGGTGATTGAGGCAGCTGGAAGCTTGGTCGAGCAAGTTCTGGTCATGATGGAGATGCAGAAAATCAACTCAAAGAATTGAATCAAAAACAAAATTCAGAGAACATGAGCAACTCAGCTTTGATTCAGAGTCACGATTTTCGAATTTTCTGGAAATCAAAGCATAGCGAGCTTGAAGTACGATGATTCAAGCTCAAGTAAACAACTAGATCTCAGATCAGCTGGACTTCACTGAAGAGAGAGTAATGATCGCTGATGGAACAAGGTCATCATTCGCTCAGCTTCGAACTTTGATTGCGGACACTCTCCTTTGATCAAAGCGGTGAAGCTTGAGAGAGAGTGGAGAGATTATCTTCTTCCTTCTCCATAATAAGTCAAAATCAACCGCTTCTCAAGATCTTCAAACATTTATCAAATTTGCGGTCCCCGCAGCACTTGTGTTAAAGTGTTGGCGCGCGTTGGTTTGCCTGAACAAGTGTGGATCAAAGAATCAACTTTCATCCACCACAACATCAGGTGTCTGTGGTTTTCCATTGTATGTGACTACAGCCATACATGATATCAAGATCACACGCTGCACAGAAGGCGCTTTGGAACTTGACTTCAGGACAATAAGCGTTCCCTTCACAGCGGGATCCAGTAATTCTGCCTGCGGATCCTTGACATCATGATAAAAGGGCGAGGCAGTGTGGAAAAACGCTCGCTCTGCTCAGAGGGAGAGATCTCTCCTTTTCCTTGGGCTTCCTTCACTCCTCCTATCTCCGGTTCTCTCCATAGCCGAAGTTCTGCAGCTCCGTCCTCCTCTTTCTCCAAGCCCTCTGCAATTTCTTTGCTTCCATGGCCGACGACTTCCCAAAAACCCCCCAAAAAGAATATTGTGAGCGCGCGTGAGAGAAAAGGGAATAAGGCCTGAGCTTGTTTAAGTTCTGGTGGGCTTTTTAAGAAAGCAAGAAGCAAGAAAAACAAATGGGCTCAAGAGGAAGTAAAAACATGGGCTACGGGAATTACAAAAAAAAAAAAAAAAAAAAAAAAAAGCTGGGGCATGGGCTCATCTGACCCAAAAATCTATTATTTTCAAAAAAATGGGCCAGGGCCCCTACTCGAATTTGTTGTTGTTATTACGTTTTTTTTTTTTTTTATTTTTCATTCATTTTCGTTCATTTCATTTTTTCTTTTTTTTTTTTTTTTAATCTTTTCATATTTTTTTTATATTTTTTGTAAAATGAATGGATATTTAAAAGGTCGACAAAAATTTGAGTGTCGACAAAGGACCATCTATTTTTAGCAGTGTCCTTATGAGATTCTAAGTGATGCAGGAAGTAATAAAAAAACACGGATTCATTGATCTACAAACAAGCACTAAGAACACTCCCTCTCATGTGCGCAATAATAGAGAGCAATCACTTGTTTTTTTTCATTATGTGAAACATGACAAAAAGCAACTTGATACATAGAATTGATCAAATAAGTACCTTGCTAAACCTAAGTGACACTAGAAAACCCAAAAGTTACATTAAGTAATAAAGCATTCATAAAATAAGTAAAAGCCTACTATAATGCAAAAAAGGGCTTAAAAACAGAAAAGTTATCCGAAACACTCCTAAACAATGAAATTCAAGGTCCAAAACTTATTGTATTTGACTAATAAGAGTCGCTTTATTATGTGAGAACAAAGATAAAAGAAGAATGACAAAAAATTTCGTATCTACATAATTTTTAAGACAAATCTAGGTTAATTTGAATATAATTACCAATTTTTTTGAATATAACTACCACTTGTTAGTTGGATTGCGGCCATTGCTTTTGCGACCACTGCATTGTGAAATGGCTCAACATGAAGATTATTATCCAATTTGCAAAATGGTGACAGCAGCACTAGCAATATGAATGAGAGAGACCTCAAACTTCAAAGGATTTCACATATGATAAATTTCAAATTTGTGACGAGATCAATCAACCTTTTTTCTTGCTTACACAATCTAATTTGTAATTGATGATGTTCCTATTTCTCATCTCATCTTATTCATCGTGAATCCAACGCTTGTCAAGTTTATAGTCTTTGACATCATGATCATCTCTCTTTTAAAAAGTAGTAATGCATTTTCCATGGAGAACTTCCATTTTGAATCATCGTGGCCTTCGAGTTTGAACATCAAACTTCATTAATGAGAAAAGCAGGACACTTCTATATGGCTCCCAAGTCACGAGCTCGAACACTACAGTAGTTGCTGACGATGCTGAGTATAAGAGAGTTACCAGAAAATTACAAAACTATTATACTTTGCATCCTCTGATTTTAAGACGCGTGCTTCACATTGCAAATAATCAAAATCCTACATGTCCCAAAGAGAAGCTATAGTTGCTCAAGCTTAATGATCCATCTCCAGAACCAGTCTTGCAATTTTCGCAACTCTATTACCAAGTGACGCAACGATTAACTATGAAGAAATTCTAAAACCAGAATCCTGAATTGGAGATGCAACATTTGCCGATGGTCTGCCTTCTGCTGGATCTACAAAAAGACATCACATCCACAAACCACAATTAGCAATTGGATATGGGATCTATAGGGACAGTGATTATTTGCAACTCCAAACAGTTAACTTCGATTAGATACAAAGAACACAGTTCCTCATTCAGAACTAAAATATTGTACATTGCATTCACACATTATATGAATCTAATTATACAAGTTTGCCATTTTGTAATGCTAGGTCTCATTTCTGGCAAGTAAAGAAAAAGAACTCTTGAATATCATGACAGGCAAGTTTTGATTAGCATGCACTTGTACATCCAGGGATCAAATTTCTGTTGAAAGAATTATCACCTTCCTGGCTAAAAACAAGACAGCAACAACTATGCCCTCGGCATATATTGATCTACCACAAACATTGTGCTGAAACTCAAAAGAGACTCTATAAAGGAGATGAATATTTTGTGATGCTCATCTCAAGAAAATCATATGAAATAAGAAGGTGGAGATATCAAAAAATAATCCATAATTATGTTTCATCAGGTGATGACAGATGATACAAATGGAAAGCATGATCAGGCATACTCTTCTGGAACTCCCACCATCTCCATTTGCGTTGCTCATGATCACGGATGCACAGATAAATGTGAGATATTTTTAATTGTGGAAATACTAATAATAATCTTTAATAATAGAACCAACAATTATAAAGGTTATTTTATTAGACTGTGCCATTCACTCGCGCATAATTTAGAAGATATACAAGATGTGAATATAGACTGAAGGTTTTTCCCTAGAGAAAGTAGGGCCAATGGTATAAGATTTGAACCCAAAGACTTTTTCGCTTGCCGGAAGTACATAAAAACAAAGCTTCATCAAGATTTAAGGAACAAAGTAAAAAACAAAAATCATGTGTTTGGCCAAGAACTAATCTACAGCATGCTTACTAAAAATTCAATCTATAAAAACACAGATAAATGATATGCACTTGCGACAAATATGCACATGTTCATCGATGAGCCTTTTTCAGGATAAATAAAAGAAGAATTAACAAGAATTTCCCAATGAATAGAGTCAAAGTCGCAAACGTAATTTCACAACACACCTGATCCATGTCAAAAGACACTCCCAACTTCTTGAAGCAAGAAATTACTACCTTAGTTGTTCCAGATGTGTCAAATTTGCTTGATTGATGGGACTCCGTCACCTAAACTTTAAACAAATTCACCAGTGCCTCCATCAGCACATCCAAATGTGAACTGAAAACAGTAACAACTTACTATACTATGTCTTCAATATCAATTCGGCATCATTAGGTCAAGAGTAAAACAGTAGAGTGTTGCAATATTATAAATTAACCCAAATTCATTGCTCACGAGTAAATCTTCATCAATTAAAGCAAACCACCAGAGCAAACCACAGCAACAACAAATACCAATTCTCAATCTATTCTTAAGAAAGCAGCATAGCACCCGGTCTTCCACTGCAACTCAGTGCACAAGAATAGACATCAACGATGCACCTATTCAAACTGGCAAAGAAAAAGTGAGGAGAAGTAGGGAAGGCGTAAAACCACACTATGGCTTTTTAAGGATGGAAGATGTCCTCAATCGCTCAAAAAGATAAGAGTTTAACAAAAGGGTAACTACAGAAAAGCCAAGGGACTCAAGTTGCCACAAGTTCCAGCTCTCATGCTTCCCGAGATACTGATATAAAAAGCCTATTTCTCACCTAACAAAAAATCTTTTCTCTCCCTCTTATTTGTTCCCTCAAACTTCAGTGAAGAAAGTGGTTCAGCGAATGAGCACCCGAACTCCTATCTCATTCCCCATTATGGTGAAAGGGTCGCTTCACAACAACTAGCGGAGTACTCAACCATCATTTAACTTGATAACCAACCAAATGAAACATGACGAGTTAAATGATAACGGATAAATTACAACAAATCTAATTGAGTAGAGGAACTAAAAAAAGACAAACTTTTAGGATAGAATCAGACCTATATCAGTAAGATTAACAGTACCTAATCCACCATGGGTCCCAAATCGGCTTAGCACATCAAAAATGAGTCACGTATAACCTCACTTGGCTGCAATCTTTTTTTTTTTTTTTTTTTTTGCGATTTAGGTAATGTGTTGTTTGTATTATTGTGTTTACATTTTATCTTTGTGTTGATATAATGCAGAATATAAAGAGATCAACAGTACCTATTTGACAAATTATAGGACAAAACTCACAGAACTTCCACTCTTACTTCTTCTTTTTTTCCATGCACAATTGATCTTACAACCAATAGCTCTCTCAAAAGTGTCTAATCAAACATTGGTGAGAATTCTAATTTTAACATCAGCTACATGTGCACTTAAACATCCATAAAATCATTAATCTAGACCCAATCAAAGGGATGAACAATACAAGACAGAGAGCAAAGTGAGGAGCAGAATAGAAGAAAGCAGATGCAGAAGAGTAAGGACAGAACACCTTTAGAGAATACCCAGAGAAGGCTTCTGGAAATTGCTCTGCCATAATTTCCATTGCTGCAAGAAATGCCACAATCTACCAAAAACTAGAGAATAATTAGGACAAAATAAGAAAGTGTAGAGATAGCTAAAACCAAACAAGGATCCTGGCCCATTTGTAGGAAAATTACTGCATATAAATTCGAATCTTCAACTGTTTTGTAAAGCCAATCCCTGTCCCCTCCAATAGTTCCCATTACAAATGGAACTCCAACATTGTAATACTACTCGACATTACCTTCATAATAGAAAGATATGTTCAGTAACAAGAACTTAATTGAACTTATCAAGTGAGCAGTGACATATTGGCTCGTGCATTATCCTGTTAAGGTTTGCAGATTTCACAGAATTACCGGAGTTTCAAATAATCAATGAATCCTTCCACCCCTATTTTAATGGAACTATAAAAAACCAGACCTCTCTTTTGGCAAATGAATTTCTATCACTACTATCTCTTCAAATGTGCTACTTACTGCTCACCACATCAGGCACAGTGTAGTCGACCACGATCATATTCGGGTGTTCATGAAAGACCGAGGCCCAAACGCTTCCTCTTTCTGAAGGTCTGTGCACCTTAATCTCTTTTCCACACACCTCTATGATTTTTGCAGCCTCTTCAGCACAGCCAAACGACAGGGGGTTTAAGATCGAGTCCTGAAGAATCCACCACTTTTAAAACAACCTTCCCCATTTTGCCCGAACAACTGTTCACCTGCAGCAACAGGAAACATGCAATGCATCCATCAACTAAGCCAAAAAAAAAGAAAAAACCGGCTGGGAAAATATCAAAAATTGTATTGAGATTCTTAGTACCTTAAGATTTAAATTATTTATAATAGAGAAACAAACGCACGTACAAAGAGAGGCAGAGATAAGGAACATGTTAATAGCTTCCAAAGTCAATCACTAATCAAAAGGATTTTGCCAAATAAAAAAATCTATACAAAAGGATCTCTCCCTAATTATTATATTTTTGTTTTACTCTTGTGAAAAGAAAAAAAAAAATTACTAAAGGGATGCATTTTAAAAACAACAGGAGGGAAAAAGACATTAAGGAAATAATTCAAATGCAAATAGAATTAAATAAATGGCAACAAAAAGAAAATTAAAAAAAGGAATTCAAGTGCCTTGAAAATAGATAATGACTAGATTGGGCTACCACTAAATTAGTCAATAAGTTTATAGCTAATTAGGGAAATGAATAGAATATAGCATATTTGAACTTACCCAATTAGCCTTGATGAAGAAAAATGAAAGCACGAAGATATGCTATGAGGTTTATTGCTAGATATGGGTGTCGTGCATGTGCGAGCAAGTTGCTCCCAAAGTAGACCTATCTAAAATGAGCAAAAGAGAGTATATGGTAAAATATCTTGTATTTCCCATTAATTGGTCAATGTGTACGATTTCTTGCATCCATATACTTTTCTTTTCTTCAACAATTTTATTATGGTGGGATTTCCTTCCACCAAAATTTACGAGGACAAATAATCATCTTCATATGAACCATTGACAATCATTTAATTTCAGGAAGTTTTTCTTATTGTTTGGCTAAAATAATTATAGTTGCATTTTTAATTAGTAAGCTACATCTCATCATAATTGAATTACAATTTGTTTTTCTAAGTATTATAAAAATGCAAAAAACTCTTCATACTAAAAATAAAAAAATAAATGAGAAAATTTTTAACGGTAAAAATAGAAGGAAATCTCATGAAAATAGATTCTAAGGAGTTCCGACCTTAATCAATTGACCAAAATTTAAATCAAATTAAAATATGAAAACTATTTAACATTTACAAAGAATGATATTGAATTAAAAGGTCTTGCACTCTTTTTGGCAGGTTACTTTGAGAATCTATGAAAAAAATGAAGATTAACTAAGATCAAATTATTTTCAATATGGTGGAAGAGGGAGAATAGTAGACTAAGAAAAGAATTAATTCAGGAAAACAAGACTAACTCAAGAATGAAATACAAAAAAAAAAAAAAAAAAATGTATGATGACAATTAGAATTAGGATTTCTCAACAACTAAATAGATGTCATATTGAAAAAGCTCTCCAATATGGTAAGTTGGAATTTACTCAATCAGGCACGAGGAAGGACAATATAAATAGAGACAAGTTCTGCACTGCCAACATGTCCTCTTAAAGTTTGTCTTCATTTGTATCATCTCATCTCTATATTATTCTATGCAAATTACATCAAAATTCTCTTGACCTCTCATATCGGTCTAGATCTTCCAGGTTATTTTTCATGTGCTCTCTTGCTCTTTTTTTCCTCCTTGTTTTATCCCTTCTTTCTCTTTAGTATATGCTATGATATAGGTAGTCTTTCAACTCGTGCACTATGCTTCTTTTTTTCTTTTTATTTTAAATGTTAAGAAGAATTTGAAGAGTATGTATTCTACATCCATTGTTCAAATCTCAGATGTGTTTGATAGATGAAGCATATTTCTTCAAGTGATTTTTTTATTAATATTTTTTAATCTACATTTTCATTAGGGTATCGATGTTTTGCAACAATTTTTATGCGTTCTCTTTTTCCATGCCAAAGTCTTTTTTGTCGCATTTTACAAATTTTGCTTACAATGATAGAAAGACTATATGAGAAGTGTCAATTTCAAGGGTAAATAATAGCATTCTGAAGCCTAACAACACGATCTAATAGATTGTTGTATCCCAAAGGGTGTGGATATTTTACTAGCAGCCATATTATTTGGATGTTATAAAGCCGTTTCTTATATTGGATTGTTGAGATAGTCATACGTGTAGGTTCAAATTCTATAATTTAATTCACGTGATCAATGCAATGATCAACCGGTGACCTTAGTTCGGTTTTAGTCTCAATCAACGTAATGATGAAGATGTATTTTAGATAATATGAGATATATCTTCTATTATGTTCGTTACTGAATCTATGATTATTTGCTCACCGCGTGTATTCATAATTTTTTTTTTTCATGAATGGCCATTTTTTGTAGGCTAATTTCGATCAAGGTTTACTTTTGGCCAGTGCTTCTCTAATCAAGTACATATATTCTCAATTTTTTTTTGACATTCCATATGGCATTGAATTTGTTAAAAGCCAAATAAATGGTCATGGGTTGTCTTTGCTTCTATGCTTGTAAAGTTCATTCTAGCCATTTCGGTTGATTATTATTAAGGTTCATTCTAGCCATTTCGCCTAGGGTGGGCCACCTTGAGCAAGGCCCAATGACCTTTGCTCAGATCTAGGGCGAGGGTCACGCCTTCCCTAAGATTCGAGGTAGCAGGCCCTCGTTGAGGGCCACCAAGGCCTTGCCTGAGGCCAGCAAGGTTCACCAAGCCTCAAGAAGGCCCCAGCAAACTCCACTGGCCCTTCTCGATGGTTGTAGTGGTAGCCATCGGCGAGGGCCTGGCCAAGTCGTGGGTGAGTTTGTGTTTTTTTGGTTTTTTAAATTTTTTAGCTTTTTTTTAATATAATTATGTTTGCATTTATAATTTTTCTAAGTTTTTTTTCTAACATGGCACTTAGTAGGGTGCCACATCATCACCAAGTGTCTTAAGAAAATAATAAAATGAGACACGTCAATATTTTCCATTAGCTAAATTTGACAAAATTAATGGAAGGACTCCATTGAACCAATTTAACAAGTTTTAGGATTTGATTGCTCTTTTAAAAAAATTTATTATTCTATTGCACTTTCATGATAAATTTTAAGACTTCTAATGAACTTATCCCTAATATTTATTCTAAAATTTCATCAAAACCTCAACCCTTTTATCGCTTATGAGTCATATCAAAATTTTCCTTAGTGAACATTTAGAAAATTATTGTATTATCATGATATAAGCTCAACTGCAATGATATTTTTGCGTACTATAATAAATATGATAATCAGGTTGGTTTCAAAATTTTTAGATCCCCTCTCCAAAATCTCAATTTCAATCTCGCTGTGTAAGTTAATTACTTGTCTTACTCATTCTCCAGTGATAAATCAATTAAAAGAATGTGTAGGCATTGAAATAAAAGTTATAGCATTGGAAATCTTTTTCTTGTTTGATATCTACTACGAGAGCAATTACATTCCAACTTAGCCCCTATAATACTTCAATTAGGAATTCGTCCCTTGACAAATCAGACTTTTTCAATGTATACACCAATAATTTGGATCGAATATGTACACCCCCTCTTGTATATTGATTTAAGCTTCATAAATAGAATTAATACAAATGCTAAATGGTCATTACATAGTAGATCATACATGGTTTAGCATTTTTTTTTTGGTAAGGTGGTTTAGCATTTTTTTTTATATGTAAAATCACCGAAAGAAGGAATTTTGCGCACTTAGTGGATTGATTCACCATTTGATGACGAATTTTATGCTTTGGTATCCATAACATCATTAGTATAAGCCTAGAGAAATAATTTGAAATCCATTCACTCACTAGAAAAAAAAATTAATATTTTTTGCTGAGGTGATCTTATGCTTTTTCTTATGTTTAGTATATGATTTGTTAATATTTCCTCAGCAAACATAGTGAGTTCATATCTTTAGAGCTATTCCAGCATAATGAACAATGTATACCCACACACACACACACACATATATATATATTTTTATTGTTAATACTCTGACAAAAAAATTTGCATTTACAAGTTTCTACAATGGAAAATCAAGCTAATAACACAACTGAATATATTGGAAATGAATTTGTTGAACAGAACACTTTTCCAAGGAGTGCTATGCATTTTGTGGGCCATATTACAATGGGGAACCCAACAAGGATACATGGCCACGAATCTTTGACTTCAACAAATGAATTCACTTCTACAACATCTAGAATGCTGAGATGGGTGAGTAGAGGTGTGTGGCGAGCTAGAGCTCATCCTGAGATATCTTTTCCATCACCATGGGCCACTATTCAAGTGAGAATGTATGAGGTATGTTTAAAAAAATGTAATATTATTATATCTTTATGTATTCATGTTTCATCTTGGGAACGGCATGGTCTTATTTATAGTTCTAGACTTGAACCTCAACAATTTTTGCATAATTCTCAATTTGGTTCCTTAATTAATTCCTTAATTAATTATGATAATCTTGTTGGAAATTTTGTTGATATATTTCTGACAAAGAGTTTTGAGATTGAGAGCTTTAAATTGAGACTGATTTTTACCACCAATTATGTGATGCATTTCCATATATGTCATACTCTTGATTCCAAAAGACAATTGCATCATGTTAAACTTGTGATCCCCATTTCTATATAGGATATGAACTTTAATTTACAAGTCATATCATGAAAATATGTAATTCAATATACCTTTTCAAGAATTTTATAAAATAAATGCAATTTCGTGTCAGGTAGAAAAAGGTAATGTCTTATGGACCTTTAATGGGAGTTTTTATTTTGAGCAATGATTAGCCACAACCTAGTAATGTCATAATTGTCATTACCTCTTATTTTGTCTCCTGGAGATTCGTACTTGCTTGTGTGTTTATTAAATTTCCATCTAAATGATGTTGAATTTTGAGGTGATTTGCTTCAACCCTTATTACTATTGAAATTATAAATAAATAAATAAAATGTAATGAAAGCAACTCTTTTTTCTTTGGGGCATTTTTTGTTGGCTTTTACTTAGTTTATGCATAATCTCTTTTATAGTACCATGAACTATAAAAATTTTAACTAAATAGAAATTGTTGCTTGTGTATGACTTCAAACATTTCATGTAGTGGCGTCATGAGTTTTGTAGTGAACATAGATGTTTTCAAGTAATAATATTTGTCACCCTTGATCTTTAGTTTTGTTGTGAAATACTTAGTTTTTCCTCATATGCTTTTTGATTAAGAATTGGTGCACCTCAACAAATAGGGTGGAGATGTTTCTATAGGGTTAAGCAAGGAAGCCATCTCTACACATCTAAGGTCCCACCAATATCAACTCCAACTCTCTACTCCGGAAGAATCTAATGTCGAAGCGGAATCCTGTTGTATTTTTCTGGTAAGAAGCACTTCATTTACTCGAGGACATTTTAAGACAAAATTAAGGAACAATTTTGTTGTTCATAAGTAATTGTCTCAGCTAAATTTAAACTACCAATATGCATATATGTTACTAAATCGTACCTTTTATTTTGCTAGACAAATTGCAGGATGACTACATTGTTGAAGATAAGCTTGGGAAGTTGGATTGTGGGCATTAATTTTCACTATGGCTATATTGAGAAATAGCTCATGAGGAGGAACTTTTGTCCACTTTGCAAAAGGAAAGCTATGAAATTATGAATGAGAGATATTTCATCTTTCAAGTAGTTCTTGCAATGGTTTCTGAGGAGAGTAATTGAGTTTCACTGATTTTAACATATTTGTCATTGTTGAATATCTAATTTCTTCCTATCTAACTTTACTAAGTAGTGAAATACTCCCATGTTTGTTTTGACAATGACAAGATATAAATTGCGTTGATAATTAATGACAATATGATGTTAACTAGAATAAAAGCCAACCGATTTCTGAGTTACGAACACCATCCGTCAAGATATTTCAGATATGAACGTGATTAAAACCTTTTATATGTGGTGGGAGATTTAATTTATATAAGCAAAATGAAAATTAGAATATGTAGGAGATCTTGATAATGAAATGGGGATATATATGGTGATTAGATTGGGCAAAGATGTATTAGTTATATGGGCAGTAGATACTCTCTCTCACTTAAACACACAAACACACAAATTACATTAATAACATCAAATTATTTTTTTGATCGCTACAAAGGGCCATCTATATTAAGCAGCACCTTTTTGGGGATCCTAAGTGATACAGTTAACTATAGGTAAACACATCGATTTGCCAACACGCACTAAGACAACACTGCTCACTTGCGCACTAACAAAGAGAAATCAC